>JALDNG010000046.1:195000-1672500 GCA_024349245.1 Neodontobutis hainanensis
ACATCAAACTAGAACTCATGTAGTAAGTACCTCCAAAAAAAGAACACAACTGGGGCAGTGTTGAAAGAAAGAGGAACTGAAGCCACTGATTAAATGGCTTTAGTTTATGCAACTCTTACTTATCAGCAAGACATTGCTTACTTATATGTGTAAGCTGTTGAAACTCCAACTATAAAAAAATGTATTACATTTTATTTGTAGATACCATCAAGACAATTGTATAATAAATGTGGAGAGATACAGGTGAACAGTTTCTAAAAGTGCAATTTTAGGAAAACATAGGAACTCAGTTTGTGATGGAGAACATCAGTGGTAAAAAACAAAACAAAAATACAATCAAGATAGTCAACAGGTAGTGACAGGGGAATGACAAGGGGCAAATGGACCCAGGCTGGGTTTATGTGCTGAAAGGTTTTCTTAAGACCAAATCAGAACCACGTGAAGCCAACTTTCAAGACTGTAACTTTGTTTGAAACAGCTGCTGTGAACTGGCTACAGCATGGTGCCATTGAAGCAGAGCTCGCAGCAGATATCTTTCCAAATCTGTACAATCCCACTGTGCAGCACAGCTGGCTTACCAAAATAGAAATCGTTAAATGTGAACTATCATGTTCCTGCCTTCTGCGTCATGAACTGTCGGCGAAAACCTCAAAAATGCTACTTTATGTTGATTTGTAAGACGCATCAATCCTGGGACTCTAAGTAATATTGATTATTGACATCTCCTGAAGATTTAACAAAAATATTGTGGAGTATTGTAAACATTTTGCATATGTGTATGGCCATTCAGAGTATCCAGTTGCATCACATGAAGTGAGTGTCGCTTTACTGTGACCCACTAGGAGCTGGGTCTATCAGTATCTGGTCACCACTAGGAATAGATGCTGGCCTTTACTTGAAAAACCATATCAAGTAACTGGGCAGCCATACCCTGCCCTGAGTGGGCTGGTATATCACATTTTATTTCAGGAAATGCATACTGTACTACATCATTAACTTTACGATAAATGTTTTAGAAGAATACATGCAGACATTAAGGTGAATATAAAAGCGATACTGCCTCTGTGCATCTACAAATGCCTTATGAATACACATTGTACAAATTCAAGTTATTATGTATGTACTTAAAACCACAGAAAGAAAATGACAAAGACCATAAAGTGCATCTGGCCATTGGAAACGGTATCCGGGCGGAGATCTGGAGGGAGTTTCTCAATCGCTTTGGAAACATTCAGATCCTAGAGTTTTACGCCTCCACTGAGGGAAATGTTGGATTTGTCAACTACGCAGGGAAAATTGGCGCCATTGGCCGAGTCAACTTTATACATTCGGTAAGACTCAGCAGAAAGACGCTGATTTGTATTTGAACTAATTTGTCATTAGTTTAAATAGTAAGATAATCCTAAATTGTGTTCTCTTGTAGAAGTTGTTCCCATACGCCCTTATAAAGTACAACACAGAGCGTGATGAGCCAGTCCGAGACACTAACGGCCTCTGTGTGGAGGCACCCAAAGGTAAAAGACCTTTTAACTGGTCTCATGCTCTTCTCATTCAGAGCTCATCACACTAAATTTCAAATTTATGTTCAATAAACCAGGTTCAATAAACTTGCATCATATGCTTTAAATTAGAAAGGCAAATGCAATGCAATCATTTTTAAACATGCCTAATAGTTTACTCGGGGGCAAGAGATTAATAGTGGGGCAATAAACATCAAAATCAGACATTTCCAGATATTGTATAGCTTGCAATGGTGAGATATATTTACAGATCAGACAATGTGTACAATCATAAACAAAGCAGTTTAATAAAAAGATTGAATTCTTAATCCTTGATTTCTTTGTTCAAAGGTGAGACTGGCCTCTTTGTCTCAAAGATCACAGACATCGCGCCATTTGTCGGCTACGCTCAGAGTGAAGAGCAGACGGAGAGAAAGCGGCTCCGTAATGTTCTCAGAAAAGGAGATCTTTATTTTAACAGCGGGGACCTGATGAGGATTGATCAAGACAACTTCATCTACTTTCAGGATCGAGTTGGAGACACTTTCAGGTACCGAACTAGAACCATTAGCACTCAGAGACCTGGACTCCCTTTGGACCTTGCTAAATCATGACAGTGTGAGAAGATGCATGTATCTGGATGTATTCAGATCTTGGCGCTCTGGCTCACACTGACTCACACTGAAAGACCTACCTCAACAGTAACATTGTATTTTTTAGCCAACGTACATCTCTGAGGAGCAGCATTGAAGCTCTTAATCATGTCAGTATAAATTAATAAGGAGCATGTCAGCGCGGTAGTGTTAATATGTGATCATTAATCATTTTACCTGAGAGAGTCATCAGAGATAAAACAATACAGAAAACGAGAAAAGACTGCAGACTTTTTAAGGTTGTGTTTGTGTAATGTTCAAACACACAACAGGAAGTAAACAGCAGCTTATACAAATCTAATCTGATGCTCTACATTTGAGAAGTCAGCAGAAGTAAACAAAAACACATTTTTTAGTAGTTGGTGTAGTTATAATGTGGACTCAGAAGGATGAATGTAATTCCCAGCTGTGAGTACATGAAGTTACCCAATGTGCTCGATGCCTAGAAGATGACTGAAAGTCTAAATGGGGCCTTAGACACTGACCTGTTGTGGGCTCTTGCCGGTCAGCAGTGTTCAGTACCAAAGATAGTTCCTGGTCCCACAGTGTTTTGCCAAAAAGAGGCAACCTCAACCTCTTGCCTTTTATCTCTCTTATCTTTTCTTTATTTCTAACAATTTCTTGTGATTTCTAATATTATTTTCAATTATTGGATATTGAATAGTTTGTACATCAGAGGGTCAATAGTTCAAATTTATCCGGTGGCTTACGGCATTGATTTAGATTCATCAGGTGCGAATAGTTCCCAAACACAGACAATGCACGTTCGACTACTGAGACGCCACTAGTGAGTAGCTTATTTTTCTTAAATTAAAACCATTAAATGCATGTATTATGGCACCTAGAAGCCTGTTTTTAGTTATTAAACAGCACGCATCCTTGCCGTAAATTTGATTCAATTACTGTGCCCTATAGAGTTGTTTTTAGGTTACCGTTGCCATTGTAGGCCTTTGTGTGTATTGACTCTTTTAGAGAGGCTCCATTAAAGTTAATTTAAATAGATTACTTATTTCATTATCATCCAAAGAAGTGTATAGGTTACATGTATAGGTTAATTGGCAACTCTAAAGTGTCTCTAATGAAAGCTGCTGGGATAGGCTCCAGTCACCCACAACTCCTAATGGGACTAAGTGGAAAAAAATTAATGAATTTTATTATTATGAATATTAGACTAAACCATATAAAATGATTTGTATTAGAATGTTGACATTGTAACTATAGTAAAACAAATTATAGTAAAACATTTAATATCATATATAAAGATAAATACAGCATTGAAGTGTTATTGAATAACTTAAAAGTTTAGTATTTAAAAATGTAAAATCAGTTGGTCATTGAGTAATTCAAACATTTGTACATTAGTAGTCGTAATTTAAATTGTATTTCATCAGTTTAAATATGTGTGCTAAAATGGAAAAATGTAATAAATACATTATTACTACTACATTGTTTAGATTAATAAATATTTATTCATTAGTTAACATCCAGTTACTCGAAGCACAATCACTAATTCTTTTAAATTCTTTGACTGTTTCTTAAGGCTTTCAACTTCTGCTACAGAAGATAAATGTTCAATAAAAAAGCACTAAAGCCGAGTTGAGCCATGTCTCTTTGTGATGTCCTGGGTCTTGTCCAGTGGACCTGCATTGCTCTAGATACAACTTGACACACTGCACATGTTTAGAGTCCAGAGTTTTCTCTTCAGACATAAGTCTACAACATCAGTTTTCTTTTCACTCATAAGTAACAGTATTGTTTTCACAGGTGGAAAGGTGAAAATGTGGCCACCACTGAGGTTTCTGACATTCTGACGATCAGCGACTGTCTCAAAGAAGCCAATGTTTATGGTGTCCAAGTGCCAGGTGAACATCGCTTCCTACGTTTTCTTCTGAACCGACAATTACAAATACTTATTCCTATTAATTGTGTTATAAATTAGCTTTATAATTGCGTTTTGGGTTATGTTCCAGGTCATGAGGGAAGGACAGGGATGGCAGCTGTCACTTTAAATGAAGACACACAGTTTGACGGAAGCAGACTGTACAGCCACGTTATTGGCTACTTACCATCGTACGCACGACCTCGCTTCATTCGGATACAGGTACATCAATGAAAACAAGTGAAATGTTTTTGCTTAGCACATCAGCACATACAAATACAAATAATAATAATATTAAAACTATAAAATCTACAAATGATAGTACAAACGTTTTTTTCAATATATCAAAATAAAATAGAAAAAAGAAACTTGGCCATTGGTTATTACGTTTTGCACAATGCTGCCATCTGCTGTCCATATGAAGCTATATGTTGTACAGTATGGTCCTTTTTTTAAACTACTGTCGTTTTTTAATTCTCACCAATATGCTTTTTATATACTATCATAATAATATTATACTAGTTTAGGCCAACTAAAAAAAGCTAACATATTTACAGATGGTGAGTGTTTAGTGATGATGCCCTCGCACCTAAAGTTAAGTATGTATGTGTTTTCTCTGTCCAGAATGCTGTGGAGGTGACTGGAACGTTTAAACAGGTGAAGAAGACGTTGGTGGAGCAGGGTTTTGATCTGGAACAAATCCAAGACCCGCTGTACATCCTCAACGACAAAGAGAAGAGTTATGTGCCTCTGACTCCCGACATTTACAGCTCAATCATCTCTGGAAACGTTAAACTTTGAGAGGACTTACTGTTCTGCCTCAAACACCTTTGAGTATTGACCATTTTTGGCTCAGGGACTGGTGTGAATATTGGCCAGTAAATAGTTAATTACATCACAAGCACCTGACAAATTTTATATTTTGGTATAAGAAAGGTCTTCAGACTCAAGTTTTTTTATAATATTAGTTTTTCATATACACTCACCACTTCATTAGGTACACCAGTTCAATTGCTTGGTAATACAAATTGCTAATAAGCCATTCACATGGCAGCAATTCAGCGCATTTAGGCATCTAGATGTCATGTGGTTGACTTGCTGAAGTTCAAAGCGAGCATCAGAATGAGGAAGAAAGGGAATTTAAGTAACTTTGAACGAAGAATGGTTGTTGTAATGGTGTGGGGGATATTTTTTGGCAAACTTTGGGCTTGGCCCTTAGTGCCAATTAAACATTATTTAAACACCACTGCCTGTGTATTGTTGCTGACCATGTCCATCCCTTTATGACTAAAGTGTACCCATCTTCTGAAGGCTATTGCACCATGTCACAAAGCTTGAATCATCTCAGACTGTTTTTTTGAACCTGACAATGAGTTCACTTTACTTAAATGGCCTCCACAGTCACCAGATCTCAATCCAATGGGATGTGGTGGAATGGGAGAGTCAGATCTGCTGCAAATGCATGATGCTATCATGTCAATATGGATCAAAATCTCTGAGGAATGTTTCCAGCACCTTGTTGAATCTATGGAACAAAGAATTAAAGCAGTTCTGAAGAAAAAAATGGTTTTAACCCGGTGCTAGCAAGGTGTACCTAAAAAAGTGTCCGAAGTGTATATGTTTCAGATAATTAAAGTTTAATTGAATGCCTTCATGTAAAATATGGTAAATTAACCTTAACATTATGACCTCTAAATAGTCATAATTGTTTAGGATTAGCATTTTGCTACAAAGCAGCATGGATCCATTAAAGCCTAGCCCTCTGTTGGTGTCTGTGTGCGATGGCTCCTGGATGTTAGTAGCAGATCTTATGAGTCCTGAAAGTTGTGCTCTCTTATAGGTTTTTTCCTGAACATAGACTTGTCGTAATGTTATGGCTGGTCAGGACGGTCAATGTTTACATGCATGAACACACAATTTCTTTTTTGCAATTAAAAAGACTTGCTGAAGTGTGTGTATTATTTCAAAATGTATATTGTAGTATAGGACAGATCAATTCCACAAGATGGAGACAAAAGCACATTGTATCCACCTTATAAAGCACAATGTAACAATGTGTACCTCCTTCTGTAACAAACTAATAACATGGAACCACATAGTACATAGCCTACCTACAATATGTAAGTACACACAATAATAATAATAATAATAATAATAATAATAATAATAATAATAATAATAATAATACAATGTATTTAAAGTTTGTTACACAAGCAGGTAGTGTAGTATAAAATTAAGTGTCATAGATACAGTGTAGCCAGCTCACCAGATACTCTGCTCAACACAGCTATTCACTCATCTGTTAAGGTACTGACTAAAATGTGACAATTCAGTTGGAAGTGCAGTTGCAGACAATTACTTTTCTGCGTGCACATTAGATTATCAGGATTGTCCTCCAGCAGCTATTACCATCAGGTCTACGGGCCTTTTGTGTGTTTGGAGCAACAGCCCTTTGTTCTTAGCCTTTTTTCTTTTGGTCCAGAGAGTATAGATTACTTTATTAAACCTTTATTATTTGTGCACAAAACAAAGTAGAGGACATCAGTGCTGCCACAATATTTTAGAATTTTGGTCACTCCTAGGTTTTATTAGAAAATGTGTAAATTGTTTTTGATTCATCATTTTCATATGTTTGAGTAATTTCTTCTATGGTTCTGCATGTTTTTATTTCAAAACGAGTTACTGTACACTCAGTTTGAAACATCACGAAATATGTAAAGTCCATGAGTTTTTAAGTTCAATCAAGGTCTGTCATAGGAGTGAGCCATTTAAAATGACTGTCTTAAAACTTGGCTGTGACCATGTTGCTTCCTGTTTCTCTGCAGAAATAGCCCCTCCACTTGTTCCTCAAGGTTGATTGCTATTGGCTGATCACTGCACAGACACACCCAGTAATCATTGGTTAAGGGTTTAAACTTGAGTTGAGAAAGTTGATAACCATCACTGTGAAACAGATGAACTCAAGGTGACCCAGTTTGGATTTGTTTGGTTTTATCAACTCAGAACTTACTCATCAACTCTGAGTTGGTTCATCCAGCTTCCAACAACAGCCCTCTGTACTCTTTGTTGGGTAAACAGAAGCAATTCCACAAATTGTAAAAAAAAAAATACAATTCTTGCTCTAAGTCATTGTTTTTAAGGGATGTTTTTTGAAGTGGGGAGTATGAGGATTGTCCAAGTCCAAACAACACACTGATAAGCAGCACACTGTAATATAAAAGTACAGTGTGGAATGAACAATACAGTTGCTTTATATAATGAAATATACAGAATGAAGGCTATAAAAGCAGGTTCTCCACCTTAACCAGGCTCTTAAGTCTCCAGTCCAAATAGTATGTAAAACAATTAATGCATCAAACAAAGCTAACTCTTTATTGGTACATTTCTCAGATTTACAGAACTCAAAACTACTTGTTCAATCTTCACACCACTGTGGCACTTAAAAACTTGTGCACACTTGTGCACATAAAAAAAGCAGTTTTTCATTTCTTTGAACAAGCTGCAAAAGCTTTGGTACATCCATATAAATGATTATGTACAGTTCCCTGTCCTGAATTGGTAAATTGTTCCCAGGTAAATCTTGACTTTCTCTAATGAAGGTGCGTCTCATGAACCATCAACTGCCAAGTATATATAGCCATATACCACGTTCTTAATCATTGGCTTACAATGGTAAAGCTGGTCAAAGGGTGCTGCCAAATTTTGGGAGAACAACTGGGTTGTTGACATCAGTGTATAATGGAACTGAAAGCAAGTGAACCACTGCCCAGCTTCATCTTCATCAACGAAACGCAGAAGGAGTGGGCAAAATATCATTGGCCACAGAGCTACAGTTGATGTGCCAGGCCAACGGGGCAGGAACATGACCATGGGTAATCCTATCTCTGAGAATGGTGTGCTAAGGCATATTCCCATTATTGGGCCATACAGAGCATCTTGTCACCTTTTACTGATTTTATCCCTGAACAAGAGAGGAGTCAGATTGGAGATGACCTGCCAAAGTACGTGATAGTTTGGGACAATATCAGTTCCCATTGCTTCAACATCATCAGGTCATGGTTTGCGGCCAACAACAGGATGCTGATGAAGTTCCTCTCATCCTACTTCCCATTCCTTAACCACATTGAGGACTTATTTTCAGCATGGAGATGGAAAGTATATAATCGGCAGCCGCAGACACAGATGACCCTTCTGGCTGCAATGGATGCAGCGTGAGAGGACATCACAGCAGAGGCTGGATAAGACACTCTTAAAGATTCTTTCCACGCTGCATCACAAGAAGATATTTGCTGCAAGGTGGATGAGAAATAGTGTCCCCGCAGACAGGAATGTCAGGTGTAGGAAGACTGCACTGAAATTCCTACAGCACTGCATGTTCAGTTTTACCTATGTTCAAATTTCTACTTTAATTTTTGTTTCATTGTACAATGCTGCTATTTCTTTTCCTTTCTTTATTGCATATTCTTTCAACAAATTAACAGTAAAAGCTTAAATGTGACTCTTGTCCAGTCTCTTGCTATCAAAACTCCCACATACACTAAAATGTACACTGTTATCTTGACAACATGACTAAACAAGTCTTATTTAACAGAATAGCACGTCCAGAAGTCCAGAAAAGGACTTGGCCTGGACATGTTCATTTTGTTTTTTCGTTGTGTTTTACTAAATGTACAAATTGTTTTGAGAAATGCAGTCACGGTTTTACAAATGTTGAGAATGATTTGAGAAATGTACCAAAGCGACAGAAAAACTTTAACGTCACTATTACTGTGCTTTTAGTCTAAACTTTTTAACCCTCAAAAAGGAGTGGGTCAAGAAACATGGCTTTAGTATTTAGCCTTTACAGCATGTTGAAAATAAAACTGTAAAAATGATTCAAATGAAATTTACACAGAAGGCATACAAACTTGTGAATGGTCAATAACAGAAGTATTTGTCATGAAACAGGTTAAAGGATCAATGTAGCCTCTGTTATTTTAGACTAGATGTCTACAACAATAGAAGTATAGGCTACAATAGTTAAGCTATTGGTTCATTGTTTTCTGTTGCTCTCAGTTCATTGGCTGCTTTGTTACACCCACAAAACGGGGAAATGTCTTAAAGTTCGCGCAGGTCAGGTTTCTACACTACCACATACCTTTGCCTTTGAGTCAGAGCTCCATTCTCAACATGTTCCTCTACACGACTTTTGCAAGTTTTGCGGCGTTAATTTTACTGATACACTTTAAATATCCTTATTTTGTTCAGGATTTAAAATACGCAATCACCGCTATTAGCATCGCCAGACGAATAAATGGATTCAAGAAGCGAAAATCTTATTTCAGCATTTTGGACAGGTTTCTCGACCAAGTCAAGAAACAACCCCAAAAAACTTTTATTATTTTTGAGGGTCGCTCGTACTCTTACAGTGATGCTGATAAAGAAAGTAACAAAATGGCCAGAGCTCTGTCGAAGCACACGAACCTGAAGGAGGGAGACACGGTGGCCCTGTATATCGGTAATGAGCCCCACTTTATTTGGCTGTGGCTGGCTCTGACCAAACTGGGATGCACCGCGGCTTTGCTCAACTACAACATTAGGTCCAAGTCTCTGCTGCACTGCTTCTCCTGCTGCGACGCCAAGACCCTGGTCGCTGGAGCGGGTAGGTGACGAGAAGGTCAAGCACTGTTCAGTATTAAAGCGTATAACATGGAGAGGTCCTGTTGTCATTGACTTAAAAGATACATCATTTTGGAAACCATGCCAGACCAACTTGATTTTTATAACGTGAAATTTTACTGGAGTCTTATGTTGTGTCAGTGTGATTAGTGACCCCGTTGAGGACAAGTTCAAATTGACTTGGGTAAACTTTACAGACACGCAGAGTGAGGTTTTGTGAGAGCAAATGTACTTTATTACTACTGTGGGCCCCAAATCTCCCTTCACTGATTTTCATATGCATTAATAGGCCTACTCAAAATAAAATAAGTTAATTGTAATAAGGGAATAATTGAATAATGGCACCTGGCTGGATGGAGGAACACAGATTTGTTTTTAAATATTTATACATTTATAATATGACAGTGGCCCAGGGTGTCCCAAGCGGTGTTGGTCATCTTACTTTAAAAAATTAGTTACAGTTACACAATACTTCTTCCAAAAAGTAATTGAGTTAGTAACTCAGTTACACATTGTAAAAGTAATTAATACAAAGTATAACTGAAGTTAGTTTTTTTTGTTATGTTTTATAACGCTATTACATTCTATAACATCTTTAATATTAAAGAATGTTTATATTAACTGACTGAAGAATAAAAACATTATATACAGTGTTTTAGAACATTTGGTATTTATTTGAACTCAATAGATTGCAGTCTCACCATATGATATGCATAAAAATAAAAACATATAAAAAATAAATATTGAAAATAAAATTCAAGTGCATAATAAAGTCACACAAATGTAAACCTGTGTAAAAAGAAACAAAGAAAGATCTGGCCAATAAGTAGTGCAGATCTCTGTGACTGTAAATTATTGCACAATAAACAGAACACAATCCAACTCTCTGTAGATTAACATGTTTATTCTCAGAAAATGAACAATACATTAATCTATTCTAAAATAGCCTACTCCGTTACTGAAAAAAAAAAAACTCTGTTGGTAACACCGTTACTTCCAACACTGGTTCCAAGTTTCAATTTGTTCAGTGTTGTCTGTTAAGGGGCCAACACAGGCCTTAGTTATTATTTTACATTCAAACCTATGTCCAGCCTTTCACATTTGTCTCCAATTAGTTGAGGTCATAATCTCTTGCTGCCTCTCTCAGACCTGCGCGGAGCTGTGGAGGAGGTGCTGCCAGGTCTAAAGAGTGATGGGGTGCGTGTGTTTATTTTGGGGGAGGACTGTGGTGTGGATGGCATTGAGACTCTCTGCGACAAGGCCCAGGAGGCCTCAGACGAACCACTTTCGCCTCAGCTCAGAGCCAGCCTTGGCTCGAGGAGTCCGGCCCTTTACATCTACACCTCAGGAACCACAGGTAAAGTCACGTTTAATCAGACTGTCCGCTTGAGTCTCAGGGCTCGGTTTCCCAAAAGCTTTTTCTTTTTGTCTGTAGCATTCATTAACAGTCTGAATGGTGATAAAAGCCCATGTTAGGGCTGTGCAATTAACCAAATTTAAAATTTCATTTTCAGCTCCCAACAATTACAAAAACTATGTAATTGAGAAAAAAAACAATTATTTAGTCACATTCTGTTTGCACGTTATGATTTTTTCCCCCATTATTGAGCAGCCCTAGCCTATATGAAACATTTGTTCCCCTTCCTGTCTGAGACATAATAAGATCGATAAAGGGTGTCACTTTTTCACATGTTCACCCTACAGTTATAGTTTAATCTGTTTAGGGTCAAACACTGGACTTACAATTATTATTTTACATTCAGGTCGATGATTTTAATCTGTTTCCCATTTTCCCACCCGTCATGTCGGGTTCTGGGTGGCAGACTTCATAATCTCTTGCCGTTATGTTACGTCTGTGTAACAGTTGGAATCCCTAGTAAACTCGCATTGGCACCTAATAATAAATGAAAAAGAAATATTACTATATAAAAAAAAATTTGTCTTTATTATTGTTCTTTTTATTGTTATCTAACAGGACTTCCTAAGGCAGCAATGGTTTCCCAAAACAGGCTGTGGATGGCATCTTTTATCCAGTCTTTTGCCAAAGTTCGCTCAGACGACATCATATACATCTATCTTCCTCTTTACCACAGCGCTGGCTTTCTGATGGGATTCTGTGGTGCCATAGACAGAGGTAAGGTTTTCATGCAGCACGACATTTGAAAGTGTAGTAGGTAGTGTAGAATATACTATGGTCTGTTTTTGGCAGAAAAGTGTGCAACAAAAATCTATAGACACTTCATTTAACTGTTCCATATCAAACCATAGCAACTCTAACCACTACGCACCGCCCCTTCATTCACATTTGACTTACTTCAGTTTTCATAATTGGGATCTGTCACTGTTAAAAGCTGTGTGGCAGAACTTAAAATTGACAGAATTCCCTAATTTATCAGCAGGGGCAATCAAAAGGGTCTGTAGCTGTCTGACACAATAACTATTGCATCAATGTCACTTGCACACTCATAGAGCCAGCCTCCACGAGAGTCTGTCTGAAGGAGAGTTAGCATAGACTTGCCCTGATGTGTCTTTAGAGACCTGAACACAAGCCTGAAATTGATACCAGAGTAAATGACAGCAATAATCTAAAAGTTTATTCCTGTCTCTGATACAAACTATCTCCCTCAGATTTAAATAATTATGCCCCTGATTTGTTCAATGTATACTTTATTTCAGACTGAGTCGAGTGCATTGTGCTTTGAATGAAATAAGTTACGGGCCGAACACTTTAATCTATAGAGCCACACATTTGTTGGACACATTTTTAAATAAAAACTTTATGCAGGTAATAAAACCACAGAAAGCACATATATGGAAGGAATGTGTTTGGCACATGGTCCTTGAGGGTGGGGCTTATGGTGCAGTAGCTGAAACATACAACTGATAGTGACATACTAAGATAATGGACAAGAAACGCAACTGCAGTTTGTAGGATTTTTTTTATATTGTTGCCAAATGACAGTGGTATAAGTTTGTTAATCAGCTGACATGTGCAGGGTACAAGGTTTAAAAGGTTTTTGATTCTGCTTTGTGCAATGAAACCCGTGTAACACACACCTTTTTATCACAGACTAACTTTTACATGACATAATTTTACGTTAAATGGTTATAGTTTTTAATGCTTGCTTTTATTGTTTTGTGATGATGCCTGACTTTTACTAGTTCTATCCGAGATAAGATGATCTAAAGCTTTACAACATGTGTTTGAAATGAGATAAAGGATCTAAACCATAAAAAAACACACTTTCATGTCTTTTATGTCAGCACAGTTCATTCTAAAAAGTTTCTTAAATGTGACCCATTTAACATTGAAATTGTAATAAAAATAATTCCATGCACTTTGCGTTACTTGAGTTCACTGAAAGTTAAACATAGACTTGCACAACTTGAACTAACAAGCTATGTGTCTTCACTGACTGATATTCACTGTTTGTATTTCAAAGTCCGGAAGTGTACATCAAGTTCTGTTTGTTTTATTTTTTGTTTTTTATTTTAGGTTTGACTATTGTTTTGAAGCGTAAATTCTCAGCCTCTCAGTTCTGGGACGACTGTAGGAAATACAACATAACTGTGATTCAGTACATTGGGGAGATAATGCGGTACCTCTGCAACACACCAAAGGTATTTACCAGTCAATGTCAAATATTGTCCTAATAATGTAACATTATGTTTCTGATTGGTTACTGACCAGTCTCAGCACATACCCTTCCCTGTGTTATAGCTGAAATTATTTAAGTTGGAAATGTTGATTGGATTTATATAAAGCGGGTTAAAGGTGAGGTTGGGGAGTCTACCAAAGACTAGATAGCAGCCACAACTTACAACTGTTACTGGACTATAATAATTCCTAATCACTTGTGTAATGAACAGGTTAGGAAAGGGGCGGTATGATAACTTTGTGAAAAAATATCACAGTATTGCGGATGCAACTTTCCTGGTAAATTGGACATGGTAATTTATTTGGGGGTGTTATAATAGAAGAAAAGGCTAAAGCAAAAGCATCTGGACATAGGTTTCAAGGTGAAGACGATTCATCTCTTCTCCTAGGGAGTTCAACTGGTAAGAGAGCTGAGCTTATATCTCTAGAGGGAGGGTTTTGACCTGAAACCATCTCTGATTGGGCCACCACCTTGGAGCTCAGCTCTTCTATCAGTTAAACTCAGAATTGACAAAGTCCCTTGGACAAGGGATGAAACGTCTTTACCTTGAAAGTCCAGATGCTTTTGCTTTAACCTTTTCTTCACAATGTCCTGGATGACAGAGAACCTCCACAGACATAAGATAAGAAGATTTATTTTTATTGCACAGCAGTACAATGAAATTACTTTGCCACATCTGACCAGTGCAGAGAAACTAAAACTAAGCACACAAACACGCATAATAAAAACAATAAATACAAAAAAATAGACGCATTGCAAGTTAAAATTGTAAATTAAAATGTTATTGCACATAAAAAACAAGCCCTCTTACAGCCCATAGAAAAAAACTCCTGTATCTCCTCCCGGAGGGTAGGAGGCTGAACAGTTCATGCCCAGGGTGGGTAATGACCCTGTTGAGACCCCTAGTGTTTGCAGTGTCTTCCATGGAGCAGCATAGCATAACACCTGATGGTAAATAGTTAAATAATGTAGTACAATAGAATATCCAGATACAATTCTTCCAAATACAGTAACCTAATCACTTTCTTGTCTTCAGCTCATTTTAAAACTGCGATTATCAAGGCAATTTGAAACCGGTTATCGTCCCTTGCCTATAATCAGTCCCAACTTACCATTTGGATATGGGCCAACAATTGGGCCAGTTTCACAAAGTTTACGTAGAACTATAATATACAAGTGAAAATGTTATAAATTTATTCAGTCTGTTTATGCCACAATTTGTTCATTTTTCATAGGCATTTATAAGGTTTTTGATTGAAGCTGTTCTAATGCTCGTAAAAGAAGCTTGATTGCTGACAGCTGCTCATTGGTGCATACATCAGAAAAGAAAACCTCTGTGTTTATGTGTTGCTTGTAGAGCAGGTGCACTAAGGCCTTTGCATATGCAGTCCCTCTCTCACAAGCCATTCTGCCCAATGGTCTGCAGGGACCTCAACCTTTTTAGCTGGTTAGAGGATTTTTACCTAAAAATTTTAAAATAAACAGCACAATATCGGACCAGTGCTCTGTCTGTTGTATACAAGACGTCTCTTTTAACATTGCAGTTCAAAGACTGCAATGTTATAAAACCAAATACTTTCAGAGCCGTTTTATGGAAATTGTTGTTGTAGGTGTGAGATCCTGGTGTGTTTGCTTGTTTTTTTTTTTTTTTTTTTTGCTAGAAAGTCCTACAATCAGCTGCAGACTGAGAGACAACGAGTACAGTCAAAATGGGGACACACAAGTTTTGAGAAACTCTTTTTTCTGTTGCCCTCAGTGTCAGTGTTTAGAGACTCAGTTAGAATGAAGGAGTAGTGAAGTAGTTTACACCTGTCAGTGGTCATAAGGTTATTGCTGATTGATGTAGAGATGCCTAGTCATCAATTTTCTTTAAATTTCTTTTTTTAAGAAAGGCAACGACAAGGACCATAAAGTCCGCGTGGCTTTGGGGAATGGTGTGAGAGGAGACACTTGGTCTGAATTCCTCCAGAGATTCGGCAACATTCACGTCTGTGAAGCTTACGGGGCGACAGAAGGAAACATTGGCTTTGTCAACTACATCGGGAAAATTGGAGCCATTGGCAAAGAGCATTTTCTTATTAAAGTAAGGCTGTAATAACACAATCCTGGCTTAGATTTCCTTAAATACAATTAACATGGGATTTGTACAGGGAAATCTTGCACTTTCACACACACATTTGAAGTTCAAGTCAGAGTCTAAGCTTGTTGTCAGTGCAAGCTCTACATGTTAACTGCAGATTTATAATTCATGATAAAAGCTGTGATATATATATATATATATATTTGTACACAGAGCTATGAATTCTATGAAGGTCTTTTTATTAAAAGCTCTGTCAGCAAGGTTTAGTGTAAAGTGAGCAGCTGTATGTTTCACCCAAATCATTCAGACTTATCTGTCACATATACACTGGTAAGAAAAAGTATGTGAATCTTCTGGAATTTCATGGTTTTCTGAATAAATTTGTCTGAAAATGTGATCTGATCTTCACATAAGCCAAGGGTATTGACCCCCCCTTTCAGCCCACCTGCCCATTCTTCCTGGCGGAAAGGCTTTAGCTCTGTCATATTGATTGGACGTCTCATGTGTTTGGCCCTCTTCAAGTCAATCCATAGCGTCTCTTTTGGGTTGAGGTCTGGGCTCTGACCTGGCCAAAAGGCCGATTTGTTTTTTCTGGAGCCACTCTTTTGTGGACTTGCTCCAGTGTTGTGGGTTGTTGTCCTGTTGCATCACCTTCTACACAGTTTCAGTTGACATCCTCACATTATCCTGAAGAATCCTGACCAGGCGCTGATGCAGCAAAGCAGGCCCAAATCATGATGTTTCCTCCACCAGACTTTTGTTGGGATGATGTTTTTATGATGATATGCCGTGCCCTTTCCACGCCTGATGTAGCACTGTGTTTATTATATATATGGTTAAATCTTATTTTTTAAGTCCACAAAACATTTTGCCAATACCGCTTTGGGGTGTCAATGTGCTCTTTAGCAAACTTCAGGTGTGCAGCAATGTCCTTTTTAGTAAGTAGTGGCTTTCTTTGTGGTGTCCTGCTGTGGATACTCTGCTTGTTCAGTGTTTTATGTATTGTAGACTCATGAACAGAGATGTTAGCAAGTTCCAATGATGCCTTCAAATCTTTGGCTGTCATTTGGGGTAGTTTCTTTACCTCATTTATGAGTCTTTGTTGTGCTCTTGGTGTCATTTTGACTCACTTCTTGGTATAGTGCCAACAGTCCCAAAGTGTCTCCATTTGTAGATTGTTTGCCTAACTGTAGACTGGTGACTTTCTTTGAAATAAGATTGTAAACCTTTCCAGCTTTATGTAAAGCCAAGTTTGATCATAGCTCCTCTGAAAGCTCTTTTTGGCAAGGCATGGCTCACATAAGCGTGTTCTTGAGCAGAGGTTTTTATTAGTGAAAGTAGCTGTAGTCCACACCTCCAAACGTACTATCTTAATAAGACTTTGAGGTGTGCTAAAACACGACTCCAATTATCTTTTTTAAGGTCATTAACTCAAGGGCTCACATACTTTTTCCACTGCCTTTTTTAAATGTTGTTTTTGAGTCTGTTCAATAAAGACATGAAAGATCAGAATAATTTTTTTTGTGTAATTATT
This sequence comes from Neodontobutis hainanensis, assembly GCA_024349245.1. NCBI lineage: Eukaryota > Metazoa > Chordata > Actinopteri > Gobiiformes > Odontobutidae > Neodontobutis > Neodontobutis hainanensis. The sequence goes on from JALDNG010000046.1 coordinate 211,963, forward strand.
TTTAGACACATTATGTTTGACAATACCTAAAAGATCAGATAACGTTTTTAGACAAATTTATTCAGGAACCTGTGAAATTCCAAAAGTTTCACATATTTTTTCTTGCCATTGTAGGTAATAACAAAGTGTTTGAAAAGAGTGATGCAAAAACTTCACCTAACACTTTAATGTCCTGTTGAACTATTCAGTTGTTTGTTAATGATTTCTTGAACATTTTACAGTGGGGGTCTCCGTATGCTCTCATAAGATACGACACAGAGAAAGAAGAGCCTGTTAAAGATGCCAAAGGATTCTGCATTGAGGTTCCCAGAGGTTTGTTAGTCCCTAAACAGAGTGCCATTTAAATGACGTTTACAAATTGGTGACATTAACATCTCTACGTCCTGGTCTTATTGTCTTTACAGGAGAAACTGGGTTGCTCGTAGGGAAGATTGGAGAAAGGTCACCCTTCTATGGCTACGCCAAAAACAAACAACAAACAGAGAGAAAAATACTCAAGGATGTCTTTGTCAAAGGCGATCGTTACTTCAACACAGGAGATCTACTGAGGATAGACAAAGAAGGGTTTATCTACTTTCAAGATCGGATTGGCGACACCTTCAGGTTGCCTAACAATACAAAAAGTCATGTGTACTATGTGTTTGCACTGTAAAAGCAACAAAGACTGGTATTTTTGCTAGTATTTATCCTTATTTAGGTTACACTGAACTGGCTCTGAGACACACCCTGGATAATTTATCACAGTAACACTTTACAAACTGATGAAACTACTTGAAAACTTAACATGAAAATTGACCTGATGATGATGATTATTGTTGTTGTTAATGTTAATGCAGCATTTGTTTTCATGGTAAACCAAAAGCTCTCACATTTGTGACTCTTTCCTTCTGTTAAAACAAGATTTTGAGATGATTGCAGGTTATGTTACCTCTTTTTGGAATAAACATTTTGGCTTTTAGCTTCTCATCCCACTGCAAGTTAATGTTGTCTTTGCCCATTTTCTTTATCAGTAATGGTATCTATAAGAATGTCAGCTTTGGTTGGAGCTTGGCTATCAACCTATCAAAACATTTCTTTTTTTTGTTTTGCAGGTGGAAAGGAGAAAATGTAGCTACCACTGAGGTGGCTGACCACTTGCTTGCAGTGGACTGCATTGAGGAGGCCAATGTCTATGGAGTGAAAGTACCAGGTAACAGTATTTCTTTTAAATGAGTCTACTTAAAAAGTGTTTGGTAGCCAGGGCGTAAGGGAGCTTCAAAATGTGTGTGTGGGAAGGCAATCTAAAATATTTTTTTATCAGACTATACGCAATAGAAACATTATAAGAACACCTATAGCCATGCTATCATTCTTTTATCTATTGTTATTGTATGGACCAACTTTGTGAGTCTCAAATAAAGATTGAATATCACTTTACAGGAATGACAGAATGTGTAGATTGCTGTCATTACAGTAACATTAGTCCTGGTGACAGTTGAGCATAAACAATGTTGTGTTGTGTACTGTTAGTGCACTGAGATAAACCTTATTTTGGCCTTGACTGATTAGGACATGAAGGCCGAATCGGAATGGCAACACTAAAGCTTAAAGACAACATGGACTTTGACTGTAAAGCTACATACCAGCATGTGAAAAGCCTCCTGCCGAGCTACGCACGACCACGTTTCATTCGAATCCAGGTACAGCACATATTGATCAATGTGTCCTTAAACAAGCCTTATATTCTTCAAGATTTGCTAATATATATTTTCTTTCCTTTACACAGGACACCCTGGATGTGACTGGGACATTCAAACAAACAAAGGTGAAGCTGGCGCAGGAGGGTTTTGACCTAGCCATTGTCAAAGACCGCCTGTTTTTCCTGGATGACAATAAGTGCTACATACCCTTGACTCAGGACATATTCAACTCTATTGAAGAGGGAAGACTCAGGCTTTGAACCAATGCACATGAGTAAAGCTTGTGACCAAAAAGACTACCACCACCAGTGGCCTTTTTATGTACAACACTAGATTTAAATAGTCATTTTATTGTGTGTGGGTGTTTGCTGTGTTGGGTCATTATAAAGTTTACATTAAACACTATCAGGAACAAGACAATTCTACTTATTAATCGTCTTGAAATCTTCTCTTTCATATTGTTTGATCCAATTGGCTGTGGCCCATAATACTTATATACATATTAACAGTTGGAATAGAAATGGTTTTATAACTGTGAGTGTTGCCTTCAGGAGATGACACACATCAATCAAAAACAATTGTACGGTGCTTAAGCTTTATTATGTTACAGTCAGGCAACTGCTAAGGTTAAGGCTAAGCCTAACCCTTGTTTTCATGTTTCTAAAAGCAAATGCCACTGTGCAGCTCTGTATACTGTACTGCAAAAGTTTTATGTCTGAAAACACTAAATAAATAAATCCTCAAATCCTAATTTCTTATGTATTACCACCATAAAAATGACCTCTGATGTAAAAAGGCCAAGGCAAGTTAAAATAATTAATTCATTTAATAAGTAACAGTGCTTGCAAAATAAATATGATAGTGCCATGTCAATTACATACAGGGATACAGTATTGGGGGCAACATCAGAATTTCCTAAAGATATTTACTCATCTTTAGACGTGTACAACAGTGAACTGGTTTGGACAAGCCAATGCAATGAACACAGCTTTAGAAACACTCTAAGTGATACTGACAGACAAAACGGGGCAGTTGATTTTCCTGAAAACATTGTTATACTCTACTTTATTGCTCAGTTGATACATTGACAAGAATGAAAGACCAATCAACGTTCAGGTCACAAACCGGTGAGAGAAATTAAGTTGCCTGGTTATTTATTGAACAGAGTTGGAAACATGTCAAGACTGGACAACACAGTAGATCTGCAAAAATAAGTCTGTTTTTTTTTTGTTTATGGGGTGCAATGTATAAGGTCAACACTCAGCTTTAATATACTGTTGTTAGTCTTTTCTTTCTTGCCTGTGGTTTTCATAGCTTTATTAAGTCCACTATTGATTTATGGGGCATTTGCATCACTAGCTACATAAAACACATATTTCTGTCGTCTTTTTTTTTTTTTTTTTTTTACAAATACATTAATTACTTCTAGCTCCATAACCTCACTTTTTCATCTTTAATTCTGATCCCACTTTTCTTTTACGCTCTATCTTTGTGTAGGAGAATTGTAAACTGTGTCACTGTAGCAGGGCAGGTGTAGTGTCCGTCTCCAGTGAAGCATTTGGGGAAGTGTTGTTGGCTACAGGAGAGGTTATACAGTTTATTCTTCGACAGGAGGAGGATAAGTGTTTTTGATTGCCCTGGGAGGCCTTCAGTGGGCAGCACAGCTGGTGCCGACCACACTGCACCCACTGGTTACAGAAACTGGGGACGCTGTAGAACTTGGTCAACTTCTTGAGGACCTGTTTTCCCAGAGCATTCGAGGGCATTTCTGTAATTTTAAACATGGGGCCTGCACCTGTTGACTGTGTCGGTGCAGGGAGGGTGACTGTTGCATCTTTATGGTGAGGTCTTTTGTCAAAGTCACAGCCAGACAGCGGCCCGATGTAGGTGTAAGGCAAGGGCTCACTGTTGCAGCTGAGAGAGCGCATGGGCCTCCGCGTCCTAGTCCAAGCCTTGTCGATCCACAGCTCCACCTGAGCCCTGTCCAGCGCTGATACCACATCTTCATCCGGGTTGTCAGACTCAGGCCCGTTTGGATCTTCCTCAGTCCTTATGACCTCGACCTCTCCGGGCTTGGAATGGTCTTCGCTGGACTTTGATTCGAACAGAAGTGCAGAGGCCATTTTGGAGATGATGCCCCAGTCGCGGAGGATGTCCTCTGCTTTAGTGAACTGGGAGGTGACTGTGAATCGGATGATGCGTTTGGTGTGTATTTCAGCCGGGATGAGGTACATGGAGCCGGAGCGGGTCAGTCTCCGGAGCAGCTCCTGGGTCACAGCATTCCCTCTCTGAAAGAGCACATCAAAAGTCAAGAGCTCAGTCATTAATGCTACTGCTCACCATTCTGACGTGGGGTTTTTCCCTTATCAACTAGGCTACCGATTAATCTAATCAGAATTGGCCAGGTCGTTTTGTTCACACCTCAATTTCAACATAAGATTAAGGTTTTAATTTCCTGGTATCTGGTTTGCAAAAAAAAAAAAAAATGCTGATGAACTAACACAGTGCTTTATACTGATCAGTTTGGACTTTGATTGTGCGGCCCATTTCCTAAAATTGTTTTATCCTCCTGTTGCCCACACTAACCATCAGTAGCTATCACTTGTAATCATTTTTAATCTGTAGGTTCAGTGATTAGTAAAATAAAGCAACTCTAGTTTAAGGTCGACATTGGCTTTTAAGCCATGCTGAAGTAATTTTTCTGTCAAACATGAATTTTGAATTTAAAAGAAGATAGGATTTATGAGAACCACATACATGAAGAATTGGTCTCAGTTCTAAACAGGCTAATCCATTCAGGCTCACATTTATCACACATTTACACACCACTAAACCAGCCAGTACAGTTGTTTATTACACCAAACCATATCACTGTTGTAAAAACTTCACCTACATTAAAAAACTATTAATTTTGTTTACGCAGTCTTCCGGTTTGTTACCCTGTTTGTCTACTCTGGAAGTTTCTAATATACAAAACCATGCAAAAGTCATTTTAAATGACTGTTTTCAGGTTTAATATCCTTCATGCCCTATATTTGTGCTAAGCATTTTGTAGATAATGGCGTCTGATAAGACTGTTACAATGTTCTGTCATCCGTGAGGCCTTCATAAAACTTCATAAACTTTCATTCAGTAACTTACCTTTGAACAGTGTCCGCATAATGACGTCCTATAGCCCAGTAATAATTAGCCAGATGTTCTTAAAACATTTCCTGCACAGAAAGACTTACCTTGAGGCAAAATACTACAAGGCCGAGGTGTCTTTCTGCAGGAATCTCAAAGTTTGTGTCACTCCTGATCTGACGCTCCAGCAACTTGGCCATGTCAATGCCCTACAAATGCATAGTAATACAGGAGATATATTGCAATGGGACATTTGACTGAAGTTGGCTCTGTAAATAAATGATGAGTTGTTGGTTCTTACATGTCGGATGTGAGCCTGGATGTTTTTCAGTCCAAAGGCACGCAAGACAAACCAAAGTTTCAGAGAACGAAAACGACGGCTCAGGGGAATTTGCCAGTGCTGAGGAAACCAAGGAAATCAAACTAGACTTACCTCAACACAATAGAAGAGAACACAAATAAATAAAAATACTATAAAAGGCTAAAATAAAATTTATTTATAACAGACTAATGATCAATCAATGGTCAAACTAATAAGATGAAAGAATAATCCTTCTTCATTAATGCAGACTCTTGTCATACCATGAAGTCAGTGGCTGCCTGGGAGCTTTCATGTCTGAGATAAACTGGATCCACACTGAAAGCCTGCTGCAACTTGTATTTATCCTTCACCCTGGAAAATAATATAGTATAAAACAAGAAGAATCCAAGTTCTTCACTGAACTGACTTTGAAGCTAATACTACATTTTGCTTCACATAAGAAATGTAAGTGCCATGTCATTTACATGCCTCATTAAAATTTTCTAAATCTGTATTTTACCAAAAAGCAGTGCAGTCAAAATGCACCATCATCCACTTGGAGGGATTAAAGACAAAGGAGTTTGCGAACTCGATGCCGTCTAGAGACCAGCGCAGCTCGGGGCAGAAGTACGCAGAGCCGGCGTAGGCTGCGTCCACATGGAGCCACAGTCCCTCTGCAGCACCTGCACCAGTTCAGAGTTCAATACAATAATGACTGCGTTTACCTCACTTTTATGACAAATGAATAATTCAAATAAAGCATGACACATACACAGTGGCCCCAGCTCAGAGAGTCTGTCAAAGGCACACACCCCTGTTGTTCCCAAAGTGGCACACACCTAAAGAGAGATATGATTAGCTGCTATGTTATCCATTTCATCCAATTTTATGTTTTTTATACATAAAATTTTTACAATTAACAATTTAAAAGAGCAAATAAATGAGAGTGTTCTAAACATATGGCACGGGCCTGACTGGTTCTCACCATGAAGGGGATCAGTCCCATCTGGCGGTCTTCTTGAACGGCCTGCTTCAGTGTGTCTCCTCTCAGAGACAACTGCTCATCACTCGGCAGGAAACGTATTTTCACCAAAGAAATCAGTCCTGCCTTCTCCACTGAGGAGTGAGCCTGAACAAACCATACCACATAAATCAAAAGAAATATTTCATTCAAAGGCACGTCAAACATAGTACATAAAATGAAACAGACCTGATCTGATGCATAGGCCACCAGTCGAGAGTTAAGAACAGAGTCGTCTATGTCTTGCTCTAGCTCGGCCCGAAGCTGTAGGATCGTGTCTTTTCTGGCAGCTAAGAGAGCCACCAGTGTACTCTCACTGACTGTGCTCTGAGGAAAAATTAAGAAAAAGACGGTAAAGATGCCATGTATACACATCACAGCACTTTTAATAACTAAAATAACTAAAATTTAATAATTGTTCCATGTTTTCCCTTTTAACACTTAGAACCTACCGTATTTACTTTTAATACTGTGTAAAAAAGAAAATATTAAACCTGCAGAATGCCGCCTCCTCTGCTGTCCGGATGGTGATGCAGGAAGAAGGAGGGCAGTCCCAGAGCCTTACACAGCCAGTCCATTACGTTTATCTCCAGCTCTGTACAAGCTGGACTCGAGGCCTGGCCAAGACAAAACACACAAATTATTTGGCTTCTTTTCATGTTGTTATAAGAAAGTCAAGTGTCTAGACTGTGTTCTCACCCAAGTGAAGCCCACGCAGTTTATGGCATCCGCTAACATGTCCCCAAGCATGGAGGGCCATGAGGTCAGGCTGGGGTAGTAGGCGTGCATGTAAGGGCTCTGCCAGTGAACCACCTGAAGGAAGGACCGTTAGTGTTGCATGTTCAATTTAGGAAACATTTGCAACAGTGCAATTCTCCATTCTGTGTTCAGTGCTCTGGGGCTGGGGACTGCTCATAACAGGTTCACCCCAGCAGGGCTGACAGAGAAAGTTAAATGCAGTGAAGAAGCTACATTAATATTGTAACTTTACACATACAGGACATGATTAAAGCTGGATTTAAAATTAGCACAGGCCAGGACCATTATTATTAGTAAACATCATTATTGTTTTTTTATGAAAAACTAATGTAAATATGAACATTGCTTGTTTTCTCAGTCTTGAGTCAATCCTCAAAGGTCTTGCCCTGGTCTCGTTCAGAACTCAGTGTTGTCCTTTTCTATAAAACCTCATTTTGAGGACTTACTCCAGGCATGATGACCTTTTCAATATCGTTGAAGATGCTGTCCCAGTCCTCGGGCTCTGTGGGTGCACAGTCTGGCAGTAGCTCCCTCATGTAGCCGGGCTTCACATCAGGAATGACCCTGCGCTCTCGGATGGAACCCAGGTACTTTGTGATGTAGTCCACCAGCTCTTTACCTGAACACAACACAGGCTTTAACAATGAAAGACTGTAGTGAGGCTGAAATGATGTAAGCCGTGGTTACCTCTGCGGTTGTACTCCTCCGCCTGCATGTTGTAGGCAAGTTTAGTCCAGGAACTGGGTCTGACAGGAGAGCAGCGGTGAAGATGAGTATTGAGCAGCAAAAAGCACAGGCTATAAAAGCTCCTGATGAAGACCACACCTTTGCTCTGACGCAAATGGATGTTCAAACAAATGGACAACGCATCATGAGTCTTTGAATCCTGGGAAAAAAAGCACATTGATTCCACATTTGAACTAAATATTTACTTTCTTCTGGTTTTATGTCACTCTGAAACATGTGTTGGATAAATTCATTTGATCTGAAAAAAATCACCAGAACTGTGGGTAATAATAATATAATATATATAATATTTAATATAATAGTATTTTATGGAGGGAATAGTGGTACTTTCAAACACCATTTTACTTAACCAGGTCTGGCCATGATTGCTTCAGAAATAGATAAATAAAACCACAACTTCATTTAAATGACCAGAAAAAAAAACATCAAATATTAACATGATTCGTGCCCTTTAACAAAAAATACTCTCTGAGACGAGAAACTTTAAGTCTCCCACATTTACTCCAAACACTTATAACAAGATAAAATAACACAAAATGCCTCAGAACTTATTAAATTATGACACCAAATATTTTAAATTTACAAATAGTAATACCAAAAAAAAAACTTATTTCGAATATATGATTTTTTTTATATTTGTTTCACACAAAAAAGTTATAGTTATATATATATTTTTTTTTAGCAAAATGTATGAAATAGAGGCAATTATTGATCATCTTATTTTTGCCCACAATTTTATGGTTTTGTTTTCAGATTGAGATGGACTCAACACTGTTACAGGGCTAACCTGACTCTGAAAGATACAACTACTCCACGCCAAGACCAGTCAGTATTGCCACATCATTGGACACACCGGTCAAGTGTGGACATGAATACTTTGCTTGGAGCAGGTCATTAAAGTTGTAAACTCACAAATCTTGCAAGAATCCATCTGCAGCACAAGGTTATGAATAAACCACAGTAGACAAAAGTGTGCTAAATATCTTGGCGACAGACACATTACAGCTTGTATTAGTTATAATCTTTTCCACATTTTTAACTAAATTAATCTAGGTTTCATTAGTTGTTGTTGTTTTTTTATTAATGTGCCAGGATCAGGTTGCAACAACTAAAACCAATGGACTGTGAAAAATAATGTCAGTCCTGCCTAAAAGTCAAAAGCCTATTGTCCTGACGACAACGAGTAATGTTGGATCTTACAGTCAGATCAGCTAATACTTCCATTAACCCGAATGGTGCAGTTATCAACATTTGTATTGGACAATGTCTCAAAATAAACAGATTGAGGGCAAAGTAGAGAGCATCACTGAATAAACAATGACTGTAAAAGGCAATGAAAGGGTGATTAGGTAAAAACCCTTTCAGATTCAGACAAAGGATTGTGGGGCAGCTGGACTGTTCACACACTGGCTGTTTGCAGTGCTTTGTGCTCAACGTGTGCCTCTCGTCTATCTGTGGCTGTACATTATTACATATTAAAGTCGTATCAGAATTACTGTAATGAGCTGCGTGAGACAAGGCTAAATGATAGAGCAGGTTTATCTAGGACTAGTGCTGCCATTCATTCACATCACATTGAGTGGGTTGGCTCTGAGACCTCCGTGTACAATCTATATTTAGAGATTCAACTTCAGACTTTTGCTCTTTTTAAACACGATTTTAAGACAAAAACAAAAAACAGGCATGTCAACTGTTACACTGCTGCTTTACAGAAAAAAAAATGCTTTTTGCTGTTATTATTGCAGCTGGGAACTTAACAGAGTACTGCTGACATTTGTTTTTTTATGTTTGTTAGGCATGAGTGAAAAAAATAACTGTGGTTAGCACGGTCACCTCACAGCAAGAAGGTCAGAAGGCCAGGCGGGATCTTTCTGAGTGGAGTCTGCGTATTTCACCGGGTACTCAGTTGTTGGTTGCCGACACAAGGATCATAAAGTGATAATTAATATAAAAAAAAAAACTTTGTCCTTCACCCTCCGCGGGTGGTCTCATCCTTCGAGCTCGGGTCCTCTACCAGAGGCCTGGGAGCTTGAGGGTTCTGCGCAGTATCTTTGCTGTTCCTAGTACTGCACTTTTCTGGACCGAGATGTCTGGTGTTCTTCCAGGAATCTGCTGTAGCCACTCTTCCAGTTTGGGGGTCACTGCCCCGAGTGCTCCGATGACCACGGGCACCACTGTCGCCTTCACCTTCCAAGTCTTTTCTAGCTCTTCTCTGAGCCCTTGGTATTTACATTTACATTTACATATATACATATATATATATATATATATATATATATATATATATATAAATGCTTTAAAAAAATCTGCAGTAATTTGGTTGTTAGCATTACCAGCTATAACAAAAGGCTGTATATAAACATAATTATGACTAGTGTTATGAATCACGATTTGTGCCACAGTCTTTTTGATCTAACGGCAAGAAACACATGAGGGACACTAATGACAAATGTGAGCAGTACAATCACAGGAGGTAAGTGTTGTGTGACATGGAACCGAGCACACTAAGGCCATTGTTGTTGCTCGTGGGCCTTACATCTGCCGCTCGCAGTCTGATGAAAGCAGATTTAGGACCATAAGTGCACAATTCAAACTAAAGTGCGGCTTTGTGATATCAAAGTCAAGCGGGCTGATAAAGGAAGCTTTTCTTTTGCTTTTGTTCAAATCAAATGCACATGAACGCCACATTTAATGACATTGTTCTTTTACAGAGAAAGCTATAGACAAACAAGGACGTAAAGTAAAGGTAAAACAGTCCAGATCAGATTACAGTAGAGTAGATTAAAGTTTTAAATCAGGATTGGATATGTGCCTGTGCATAGTGTCAAAGTAAAATGTCATATCATTTTGAGATTTTAAAACAGGCTACCTTATAAATTTGTTTGAAATCCAGTATATATTACAGTGATGGATGAACATATGAAGTAAGTGCAGCTCAGGTTCTTAATCAAAGTATGTACGTTTTTATGTACTGTATATGTGTATAATATATATCATAAATATATAACCCTGTGACCAACTGGCCATTGTCCAGGGTGTACCTTGCCTCAGGCTCAAAGTTGCTGGGATAGGCTCCAGACAGATTTCACAGAGTTTCATCTGTGAAATGATCAGATGCTTACATGGTATGGTAAAAGGCAAAAGTGAAGTGACCTTTATTTATTAAGACTTGGAAACTGTTATATAACCATTATCCCTGGTCGGCTTCCATGACAGCTCATTAACCACAGGACCTACAAGACCCTTTTGACATTGGAGCAAAAATTCTGCTGCTGACACTTCTATCCTTTATGTCATAGGGTGTACACATTAAGTTTTTACAGTGTGATTTAAAACACAGCTAATTGCTCAACAAAGGGTAAATCACGGTTTTTATTCATGTTCTTAATATAAAATCTTAAAATTGCAGTAAGCAGCAGTATCCAACGGGAGGCGGTAAAACATTACAAAGATGTCTTCGTCCTAAACAATCAATGGTCTTTGGTCTTTACCCGTAGAGGGCATTGATGTTCTAATAAGACATCCGTGGTAGAGGGCAGCAGTGTATTCCTTGGGTTGTAGCCTGCCGGAAATTCATTCGTCGAAGAAGACAGAAAAAAGGGGAATCAGAAAACATCAGGAAATCAAAAAAAAAAAAAAGTAGCTAAAGTGAAAGGCACGGGCCACAAAGAGGTAATTTCTCAAACTAAATATATAGACGACAACCATTAAATACCTCCATGTTGGTTGTTTTATTGTCAGCTGCGTGTTGTGTTGTTGTTTAGTCTGTGCCTGGTACTTCCTATGCTGTAGCTAGTTAAATGTCTCACTTTAGCCGCTAACCTGACGCTTAACTGCGTAAGACCTTTGCGTAGCACAGTGGCTAACAAACAAGATATAAAAACTTCTTTTAAAACAATAGTTATTGATAGCAAGATGACACGATCGTAAATAATTCGTGAGTTTTTTTTCAAATTCGATGGCTTGTTTGTCCGTACAGACGACCTGAAGAAAACCGGTCATGGTAAACGGTCGATGCTAGCATTAGCTTTAAAAGTATTAGATGTTGTCAGTGTTGACAGCTCACCACAGTTACAAGATTATGTCGAATAATGTACTCGTAACAACGGCGACAGTAGGACATCGTGAATTATAACTTATTATTAACCCCTCGTCAGGTGATTTTTTTACTTGTTTACTTCAGCCTGACTTGGTCTTGGAAAGTGCTTTGACGTTGGTTGAGTTGCAGATGGGGCATTACAGAGTATTTACACAACAGTTACCCGCAATGACAATGATATAGTACTACACAGCGATTCTGTGAGACACTGATAGTCTTTGCAATACATTTAAATATACTACGCTTTTTTGTAAATACACCGCAACATTGAATTTTAACCTTCAGCACTATACAACAATAATATAGCCATACATGGACAACATTTAATATAGTGTTATTCTTATGTCTACTTCCTGTCCTGGGGGTCTGTCCATAATTAGATGACTTTTGAGCTGTGATTGAAAACACTCGCCAAGATGCCTGCAGTTTCCACCGGCCTCAAGGAGCTGTACCTGTGCACATCTCTGGGTGATCTCAACAAGAAGGCTGAGATAAAACCAGACAAGACCAGCACCAGGAAGTACTGAGGATAATAATTTAATGATCATTTCATGAACAATGATGACTTTTTGACTGCAGTGACTACATGTTGGTTGTTGTTTCACGTTGCAGTTATGTTCAGAGTGCCTGTAAAATCTTCAAGGCGGCTGAGGAGTGTCGTCTGGAAAGAGATGAGGAGAAGGCTTACGTGCTTTATATGAAATATTTAACAGTGTACGACCTCATTAAGAAAAGGCCAGACTTCAAACAACAATTGGTAATGAGTTTTTTTCAATATAAACCTTTTTTATCCCAAGTAGATTTTTGTTCTCGGGGGGAATTTATCATTTTGTATTTAAAATTACTTCTGCACACAAATGAGTGGGAAATGTTGATCAAACTCTCTCTCTTGATACTTAGGACTATTATATGACAATGCTTGGCCCAAACAGCATTAAAAGGGCAATTGAAGAGGCAGAAAAACTCTCAGAAAGTCTCAAACTCAGGTTAAATTTGTTTTGTTTTTTTTTCTTAATGGAAAAAAGCAAATGTCAACCCACTATGTTGAACATTCTTTTCCCCTTCCAGGTATGAGGAGGTTGAGGTCCGTAAAAAACTGGAGGAGAAAGAGAGACAAGAGGAGAACAAAAGAAACGAGGAAATAACTGAGAAAGAGAGCAGGAGATCGTCTCCGAAAACAGCCAACAAGAAAGACATTAAAAAGGTTGACCGGTCAATTAATTGATATGTCCCATCTGATATGAATATTTAAACGACTTTTGCAGACAATTGATCCTGCCCCTGTTCAATGCAATTTTGTTGCCAGTGAAACTGAATCCAGGCCATTTCCTGCAATTTATAGGGCTTCTAAATTCAAGCACAAAGAAAGAATAGTCTGTTTAGCATTTAGGGCATCAGAGTGTAGTCAGTGTAAACCCAGACCATGAGTGTGTATTTTTATTAAGTTCTTGAAGCATATTTTTCCTGTTGTAGTTTTTACGTGAGAATAGTCTACTTAACCACCAAAACCTTGTAAATGGTAGCTGATTTGAATTAGGCAAAGTAAACTAGCAGCCCATTAAAGACTTTATATTACTTGAAATAGTCTTTATTGAATGTTATTCAACTAAATGACACTATATTTTAATAGAAAGATTTCCTAATTATCTTGTTTTTTAGGTCAAAGGAGAGCAGACTGAGTTAAAGAATACAAACTTAAAAGGTAAGCTTAAGGAAGAAAAACTTCTCGGACCTGCTTGTATTGCAATAATGTTATGTGTTTCCAAATGACAAGCCCTACCTTTTACATTTACTTTACAAGACTTTGATAAACGTCCCTATTCTTTAGCAGTGACGCCACCTGGTGGGATTACTGCTGAGAAACTTTTCCACTTAATGAAGGACCAGACCATTACATTAATTGTAATGGATGCCCGCAGCTTCAAAGACTTTGAGGAGTCTCACATTCAGGTCCCTGCCCAGACCTGCATCAGCGTACCTGAGGAAGCCATCAGCCCTGGGTAGAAAAAAAGGAAAAGGAATTTGAGATATTTGATTTTATTTGATGTAATTACTGAATTTGTTTTGGTGACTTTTTCCAGAATCACTGTGAATCAGATTGAGGCAAAGCTGCCAGAAGTGTCCATAGATCACTGGAGACGACGTGGATTTATCGATTATATTATTCTGCTTGACTGGTTCAGTTCTGTCACAGACCTGGCTTTGGGCACCACTCTGCAAAGTCTCAAAGATGCTCTGTTTAAGGTGTGTTTTGTACTATTTTTAGAAAAATGTAGTTAGTGCCTCATGTGTATTACATTTTTTTGTTTGTTTTCTTTACAGTGGGACAGTAGAACCATCCTACGCAGTGAGCCCCTGGTGCTGGAGGGAGGCTACGAGAATTGGCTGTTGTTTTATCCAATGTACACAACGAATGCCAAAGTCCGACCTCCAAGACAGAGTATCACCAACACTCTCCCTCAATGTAAGTACAGTCACTGTGTCTTAGTTTTATACTAATCTGGGTCATAAAAATAAATGTGCATCTAGGAGCCACTGGTATTTACAACTCATCAAATATTTTATTTCTTTCATACTGATTGTGCCCTTTCTTCATCTATTGTTTGTTGTTTCCAGTGAACTTCAGTTACCCATCCCTCGAGGATCCTAAGCCCCCAATGCGACAGCCTGAGCCTGAGGTTAAACCTGAGCCCCCAGCCCTTTCACTGGTGGCGAACGGACTGGCTTCAGTAGAGCCCCCAGTTCCTCAGACATCAGGGGTTACAGACAGTTTGGCCGATACCAATGAGTTCACTGTTACAGGCTTGGACCATAGTAAGAAAAGCTCTGTGGGAGCTTCATCGAACCAGTCTCCAACCACAACCAGATCCTTCCCTCAGGTACTCGATACACTGTACCATGACCAACATTAGAGACTATGTATGTCCCAATGCTACCAATCCTAAAGTAGTGATTTGGGGATAAAATTTTGCTCAGATTTTGCCATAATCACACCTTTAGTGCTTTTGTAATGGCAATTGAGATTTGGCTTTATGTGAGAACATATAAAAATGTTAAATACACACTACAATGAAACAGTTTAAGGAAGGTTGAAAATGAAATGCTGTAAAGTAAGAATGTTTTCAAAAACATAATTTTATTATGTTTTAACAATTTCCAAAATGAAAAGTGAGCAAACAGAAGAAAAAATGTAAATTGAATGGTGTGACCACCTTTTGTCTTCAAATTGTTTTCATGAATGTTCTTTACACCTTCCTCAAACACAGAATATTGTGAATAAAATAGTTAAGTATATTATTGCTTTATCAATTATAAACTACTTTACCAATCGGTACTTTCACATAAACGTCCTTTAATTAAATTCTAAGCATTAAACTTTATAAATGTGTTATGCTCTAGACATGCCACTTAATACAATGTATTAGTTAGATGGAACCAATTTATAAACTAAACAAATTATTTACTCTTAACTCTTTCAATTTTTCCAGTTTGATCGAACCAAGAAGCCATCTGTGCACATTTTGGATGAGCCCAAATCCATCCAGAATGGTTTGGCAAATAACTTGACTCAAAACGGACCAGTTGTTCCCAACCGCACGGTTAAACCCCCCTTTAGCCCAAGCACAAGTCTGACTAAAGAAGAACAGAGTCAGATTCATTTGGAGGCCTTGGCCGTGATGGAGAAAGCCCGACTGGAGCAAGTGAAACGTCTGCAGGAGCGTCGCCTCGAGGAGGAGAGGCGGGAAAAGGAGTTGAAAGAACGGCTCGAGCGAGAAAACAGTGAAAAGAGGAAGGAGGAGGACGAGGAGAAGAAACGCCAAGAGAAAAAGAAGCTGGAGCGGCAGAAGGCTGAGGAAAAGGAGGAGAAAGACAACCACGTTTTTGAGGAGAGTAACAGGAGAGGGAAAGAGTCGAATACTGACACTCCCTCGAAAAGTATGTCCCTGGACTCACCGGCTCCTAACCACATTGTCAGTGAAATAAAGGTGGGTCTTTTCCCTTGTCGCCTGCCACAGATGTCATTTCTAAAGCTGAGCGAAGAACTATAAAACGCTGAAAAATGAAGCTGCTTGTAGCCTCCTCGATACTAAATGTACACATACACCTGTTATACATGTTTTGCAAAACTCCACCCAGCTCCTTAACACTGTTTATTATATAAACATTTTCAATAAGGTCTTTTAACCCATTTAAAGTATTATTCCAACTAGTCTAATATAAATGATCAGAACATATAATACAGCAGCACTCCCTCTCGTGCAATATTGCTGAATTATATTGTGATATGCGTTTCTTTTTACAGAGGGAGACCCTGACCAGAGCGCGGAGTGAGGAGATGGGTCGGAGTGTTCCTGGCCTTCCTGTCGGATGGATGAAGGTATCAAACCCAAAGTCTAAGTTGATAGAAATGGAATAAGGTTTGGGACGTCACCTAATGTGCATTTACCCTCATTTGTTGTGGTAGTTCCTTGACACAGTGACCGGGACCTACCGATATTACCATTCCCCGACAAACAGGGTCCACCTCTACCCTCCGGAAGTCACTATCCCCCAAACTCCGCCCTCGACGCCACCCACTGTCAAGCCCAAGCCGTCGTCATCAGCAGTGCCGGATGCCAACCGCGAACGAGAGCAGGAACAGTCAAAACTAAAACGATCTTACTCTTCTCCGGACATTAGCCAAGACCTGAGAGAAGAGGCCCAGAAGAAAAACACAACCCCCATCGCTGCACCTGTCATTCCCATTGTCAACAGAGATACCAAGTAAAGCAGTCACTTTCTACTCTCTTTTTTTCTCATTACTTTAATAATCTAATGGTTTTTATATCACATTCCTTTCCTCTTTAGACCTATTACTGCAAAAGTCTACTCTAAGGTGGAGATTGTGCGACCCTCAGCTGCCAAACTACGCAACCTAAACCCAACTTTTGGAGGATTGGGGGTGTCTTTAACTGGCCTTCGTAATCTGGGCAACACATGCTATATGAACTCAATACTGCAGTGTCTGTGCAATACCCCAACCATGGCTGAGTACTTCAACAATAATTGCTACATGGATGACATCAACAGGTGAAAAAGATAAAATTATAGAAGTTTTTATCCATTTAAAACTATCGTCTGGCCTAATAAATCAGACAAGACCAAGTAAATGTAAGTTCCAAACCAAGACCTTTACAAACAGGAGTACTACAACACTATATAGGTGTAAAATGATGGGTATTTCCATAATGTGAGGATGATTTGATCTTGTCGTGTCCTCTGACAGGTTGAATATTCTTGGACATAAAGGAGAGGTGGCCGAAGAGTTTGGCGTGATAATGAAGGCGCTCTGGGCTGGTCTGTACAAGTGCATCAGTCCTCGAGACTTCAAGATTACCATTAGCAAAATTAATGAACAGTTTGCAGGCTACGACCAGCAGGACTCTCAGGAGCTGCTCCTGTTTTTAATGGATGGGCTTCATGAGGACCTCAACAAGGTAGTGCTCATAATAAAATATCAGGACTTTGATTTGAGTAAGAGTGGTTACATGAAGAAATTTTTAACCGAAAAATAAGAAGTGACTGTCTCAAAGAACAAGAAAAAAAATTATCAGCTTGATAATAGGCCAGTATTCAAATATATTAAAATGTGCTAGCTTTTCAGCATTGCTCTGGCTTTGCTGTTTGTTGTTGCACATTTGCTTTTTGACAAGTTCAACTTAGTCTTTTATCATTTTCTTTCTTTTTTACCGGGGGATTCATTTTGATGGGGATTTAGAGAGTAAGTACATAGCTGTGTGTCGTGCAGCTGTGAGTGTGGTTTGTTGATCTGTCTGGTCTGATGCTCTGTCCAAACCTTTGCATGCTGGACCCAAGACATGTCTCATCGCCTGCAATTCTCCCGTCTTCATGTGCATTAGGCTCTGACACTTGAGACGTTGAAAAACTGAGGCTGAGACTACAGTAAAACACACCTATTCTTCCTAATCTTTTCTTTTAAATAAATTTACTGTAATCAGATGAGAACGTGCATTCCTCATGCTACTCTCTTCATCTCATCACATCCCTTTTGTGTGATCTTCAGATGTCTATTCCCAGGCTGACCCTGAGCTGTTTTACACCAAACATGGATTTTTGTCTGGAAAACCAAATGCAAAAATCCCATCTAGGCTGACCTCAGTCGACTTAAATTATACGACCCTTGAATTAATGCAATGAACTGAGTCCACAGTACATTTGAACCTTTTTTAATATATACATGGACCTCAAAGGGAAATTCACATAAGTTTGAAGCAAGTAAAAAAATATTAAAGCTGTTTGCACAGCCAGTATTTACAAAAATGAATTATTGAAAGATCAACAAATTTTGTTGCAGAACTGTTTAAAAGCGTAAAAAAGGTTGCAGGTTTCCAAATTCTTGTTTGTCGTGAAACAGTCTTTATTAATATACAGTATATACTATGGACAACTTCCGCCCAATTCACCGATATTGTCTTTATGACAGGGCAATAAAATGGCGGTTACATCCGGGTTTTTTGGCTTTTATTGCATAGTAAAACGATAGTTCTCAGATAGCATAATCAAACGTATTAATCATGTAAAGCTATATCATGTAACAGTGGATCTGTGTTTGTGTGGTGCCAGGCAGACAACAGGAAGCGTTACAAAGAGGAGGAGAACGACCATTTGGACGACCAGACCGCAGCAGACATGGCCTGGAGCAAACACAAAGCGCTGAATGAGTCTATTATTGTAGCGCTGTTTCAGGGTCAGTTCAAGTCCACGGTGCAGTGTCAGACTTGTCACCGTAAATCCCGGACCTTCGAGACATTCATGTACCTGTCGCTGCCTCTGGCCTCCACCTCCAAGTGCTCCCTACAGGTTAGACAACATTACATACATGCTAGGTGAAAACACAACACATGGTAGTCACTTCTAACTTTGATAAACCTTTGCATCTTCAGAGTAGCATTGGGAGTTTACATCTGAGACATAACTGCTCATTGATCTTTTATTTTCTGCTGTCTCTTATTTCACTTAGATATTTTGATTTTTGATTTTTTTTTTTTATCTAACTGCGCTGCTTCTGTGTTGTAGGATTGTCTGAGGCTCTTCTCCAAAGAAGAGAGGCTCACAGACAACAACAAAGTGTTCTGCCGACACTGCAAGGCCCATCGAGACTCAACCAAAAAACTAGAAATCTGGAAAGTCCCGCCCATTCTGCTTGTGCACTTAAAACGGTCTGTATCTGCAAAACTTTCCGTGTTGAAATATCTTTATTACTCTTTTGTACTGTGATTGTTTCTATGTACACACGTTGACACTTCTTTATTCTGTAAATGCAGTTTCTCGTACGAGGGCCGGTGGAAGCAGAAGCTGCAGACATCTGTGGACTTCCCGCTGGACAGCCTGGACCTAGCTCAGTATGTTATTGGACCCAAACAGAACTTGAAGAAATACTGCCTTTATGGGGTTTCTGTAAGTTTCATATAATCCTAGTTTAAGGATATTTACATCTACATTATAGATAAACTTTGATGTAGTAAATGTCCTACGCTTTCTTTTAATTTTAGTTTTAACTAAAATCACTTTATTTGTCGTCTTTGTTGCAGAACCACTATGGGGGTCTGGATGGTGGGCATTACACTGCGTACTGTAAGAATGCCATTAAACAGCGCTGGTACAAGTTTGACGACCACGAGGTGTCGGAGCTCTCCACCTCGTCTGTCAAATCGTCTGCAGCCTACATCCTCTTCTACTCCACTTTGATGTCGCCCCACAACATGGAGAGGCAAACTCTACTCCAAAGCCTCAACTCTAAAACCTAAGGATTGTCTAGAGATCTCCTTAAAATGGCTTTAAAGTATTTGCTGCTGCACAGTTGTGGTTTAACCAGGTTTGTGCAGGTGAGGATGTGCTTGAGAAAGGGGTCATCACATCAGTTTGAAGATAACGAGTTGCAATTCTTCAGCTTCTAGAGAATCAGCTACTTTATTTTACTGATCATCTAGTGACATCCTGAGTCAAAAGCTCCTTTAACAGACTGCTACGCCTCGACGGTTGTCGCAGGGCCATGCAGATGTCTTTTTAGTAGCAGTTTCCTCATACTGTGTATTCACAAGGGTTATCAGTTAGACAGCATACATTCGTAACAACGATAATATTGCACATATAAAATGTAAATAGTCAAGGGCGAGGTGTTAATCTGTTAAGTGACCAATTTTTTTTTCTTTTCTAAGTAGTATCTATTATGGTATTACCATATTTATGACATCTAAAAGATGGTTGAGTGAGGAAGTTTCTGAGCCATGGAGGGATAGAAATTGATTTTTGATCTTATTAGCCACAGTTTTACACTTAGAATATGCAATCAATCTAATTCATGTAACACATTGTTTAATTGTTAGTACTCATTAGTACACTGAATGCTTTGACATGACATTGTTGTCTAATGTTGTTTAAGTCTTTAAAGTGGTTTAAAGTGGGGTTATGTGGAGTACTTAGATCATGTATTACCTATATTAAAGAGGGGGGCTGTTTGTAGAGGCAGCAGAAAACCCTACAAGACTGTCAGGTTGATATTACACTGATGCCGATATTGCCAACTGAAAGTCCTACCTTTTACATTGATCAACACATTCATGTTATTGAGACATAAAGCCATACAAGTCAGGTAACATTTTATTTTACACTACACTTCATAGATTATATCTACCTCCTTGTGTAACAAACTGTAATAACATGCAACTACATTCAAGTACATACATACCCTACCCCTACATACCAATATGTTGGTAACATGTTTCTAACATGTTATTAGTTTGTTACACAAGGAGGTAGATACAATGTATCAAGTGTAATGTAAAATAAATTGTCACCAGCAGACCTTTTTACATCATATTTGGTGTTGCGCTGCTTCACAGAAGAAATACAGTAATGCTTTCTAAAGGTCATTGAAAATTGAGCAGAATCAACATTTGCCGCTCAGTCTGGAGAACTGGTCACACTCGGAGAATCAGCACAGCTCGCTACACTACATCAGGACTATAGTGTGTTTTAAAAACAAAAAGGCTCTCTTGAAAAGATGAACACAAGCCTGTTCTCCAGACTGTATGCATACAAACACTGACTATGACTACAGGTCATATACAATCTATTTACAAGTTACACAACTTTATAAACCCCAAAATATCTCTTTTAAAAACATTTAGTCAGAACACCTCACATGAAAAAATGAGTTATTTTGATGCAAAGAATTCTCTGGCTTTATCTTTAGTCCTCCTGTGTCATTGCAGCAGATCATCCTTGCAGTTGGTTGAACTATTATTCTCTGTTTCACATCTATAACACAAATTGTTGTATTGTATATCCAACATTTACAGGACTATGGAGTGAAATAATTTCTACTGGTTGGACTTGGATTGAGTTTAATTTTCCTTCTCATACATTAATGTCTGATGGCGGATAACATTAAGCACTATTGTTATTATTCACTTGTATGACTCCATTGGTGTCAACATTTGGATCTTTTTTCAGAAGGACCAGATATCGAGGTGGCCGGACTCAACTTCCTACACTTGTCTTTGCCTAGCATGTGATCTTTTATCTGTTTTCTTGTACATGCAGATTTAATTTCTAATGCTTTCAAATTGTTTAAGATATAACAAATATATTAACCAACAACTTATGTCTATTTATTAAAACTGCTTCAAATGAATGCCTCCTTGTGTTGTGTCCTGTGCCTTTTAGAACGTTACACTCATCCTCTGGGCCATTTGCAGATAAGAGACTGCTTTGAAACCACTTCTGCAGTCTACCTTTACAAAATCTTTACACGTGCCAAAAAACACCTACGGGAGTCCTAAGCGGCTATGCAATAGTAATAAAAAAAATATATTCTCCACCTGTTTTCTTGAAAGGACAGCATATTTGGATGAAAATGGAGTTGTTTCTTATACTTATTCTCTAGGATCTCAAGCCTACAATGAAGCAGTTCAAAGTTTTTACAGCATTTGGTTTATGTGCCATGAATTGCGGAAGTTTGAATGTGACCTTTATGAACGCCTGTAAAATTAGGTGGTTATTTTGAGAAATCTGAGGGAAAATGACAACATTAAATGACATTTCTTTTGAATAGGGTTAGTAGAGCTGGACTTTGGACTTAGATTGTTACATATTAGATTGTGTATATTTTTAATGGCAAATTATGGTGATAAATTAGTATTTGCGTAAATGTGAGAATCAATATGGATAATTTTATTTTGTGTTTTTTTTTAGTGGCTATTGTTATTGATAATTGTGCATACTTTAAATTTTATTGCTGAAAGTAGGTGATGGACTGTTATTGGTGAACTGAAAAACTCATGATGAATTTAGAGGGTATTGTTATTTATTAAATTTGCGTAGTATAGATTATAAATTGTAAATCTAGTGAGCTACCCAAGGACTACAGATGGAAAATAGTTAATGACTAAATCTGGTGCAGAGCATCTTCTTTCTAGGCTACTTGAGATTAATGTTTTTACAAAAAGAAACTGCTAAAGATGGGGCTGGCTTGACTGGTGTTTTGCAAAAGGGGGATGGCTGGAAATGATTGTCATAGTCTTGGTCTGGTCATGAGACAAGACATTTATTTTTGTATAGTCCAATATCACAACAACATCCGCCTCAAAGGGCTTAACAGACTGCACTAGACAACATCCCCTGTCCTTAGACCCTCCATCAGGGTGAGGAAGAACTCAAAAAAACCCAGCCGGGAAAAAAGAGAAACCTCAGGGAGAACCACAGAAGGAGGGATCCACTCCCAGGACGGACAGGCCGTGCAAGAATGTGTCCAGGACAGTTGAAAAAAAAAATACATATAAATACACAAACATATTCACAAAAAACATTTATGTTGACAGCGTCCAGTGTCCACTCTCTGTGTGTGTGTGTGTGTGCGTGTGTGTGTAAGGTGTACATAGGGCAGTACACATCACCCAGCAGATCAGAGGTTTGCGTCCACCCTAGGAGGAGGTCGAAAGGAGAAAAAACAGTGCTAAATACTACTGAAAATAGGCAGATGTAATAATAATATGAGCGGTTGAGTGTGTACCTACAGCTACCACCAGTGTAAACCTAAACCTATGATCAATCAGTCTCCATACGTTTGGTGAAATAAGTATGTTTTGAGTTTGCTTTTGTGTTTTATGTTAACAAGAGAACTTTGAAATCAGCTCTAACATGAATAGGAAGCCAGTGTAATGAAGCCAACTTCCTGGTCTTCGTTAAAAGTCTGGCGGCTGGTTCCTTGCAGTTTTGCCGTGCTCCAAAACACAGTTGTTGATTGAGACAGTAAGATTGTTGAACTTGTGCCGATGACTGGCTGGACCAATTAACAAGAGCTCTGTTTTATCCGCGTTCAAATGGAGGAAGTTTTGAGACATCCATGTTTTAATTGAAACGAGGCAGGCCTCTAGAAACATGATGTCAGTAGTATTATTTGCTTTTATTGGTAGATACAGCTGTGTATCATCGGCATAACAGTGGAAGTTCACTCCATATCTTCTGATGATTTGCCCCAATGGTGTAACATATAGTGAAAAAAGTATGGGACCGAGCACAGATCCTTGTGGCACACCAAACTTCACTGGTGCCGTGGAGGAGAAGGATTTATTAAAAGAGACAAAATGAGACCTATCACACAGATAGGATTCTAACCAAGCAAGAGCAGAGCCAGAGATGACAAAAACATCTTTAAGTCTGTTGATTAGCACTGCATGATCAATCGTATCAAATGCAGCACTGAGATCCAGCAATAACAGTAGAGCCGATGAGTCCTCGTCCATCTGAAGGAGGAGATCATTTGTCACTTTAACTAAAGCTGTTTCAGTGGAATAAGAGGCCCTAAATGCAGACTGAAACGGCTTGAGGAGGTCATTTTCTGATAGATATAGAGTAAGTTGTTTTAGCACAACTTTTTTGAGGTAAATTGAAGACAGGACGTAAATTATTTGGGCATCCAGGATCCAGAGTAGGTTTTTTGAGCAGGGGTTTGACCACAACCTGTTTGAAAAGGGAAGGAACAGTGCCAGTAGACAGGGACAAGTTTATAATGTTTAACATAATTTGCCACAGTTCTTTAAGCAGTTTTGCTGGCAGGATATCCAGGAGACACGTAATGCTTTACATGAAGAAACCACCTTTGTCAGCTCATCGAGGGATACAGGATCTAAGACTGAAAGACGAGAGGTCAGTGGATCCAAGTGAATGGGACCCGGAGCCGAGGAAGACAAAAACAAAATATTATAAAAGTCTTGTGCACTAAAGGGAGAGGAGTTTTCAGTTGTTTTTGGTTGGATTAGTGTAGCAACTGTCCCAAAGAGAAACCTGGGGTTATGCCGGTTTTCTCTGATTAGAGATGAAAAATAGGCAGTCTTTGCAGTGCTGAGGGCGTGCTTATAGGTGTTTACACACAAACACCACTTTTGATAATTTAATTTTAATAAAAGTCAGGGCTAATACGCTGTGGGTCTAGAGCAGTGTTTTTTATAAACTGTGGTACATGCATGCAGATATGTATAGAAGAGTTTAATGGTTGATGCAGACCTACAGTTGTGGACCTTCAGAAAAAATGTTTTTGTACTTCTGTGTGGTTACTGTTGATGTAACATTGTGTGGTTATTGTTGTAATCTAGTTTGGCTTTTTCAGGTGCATTTATATGTTGTAAGTCAATTTGGCAGTTTTTTTTGTAAAATGTGTTTCGGCTTTTGTCTTTTGTTGAGCTCTTGAGCTCGTACTTTGTCCTTGATAAATAAATAAATTTAAAGAAATAAAAGAAGTCATTATATTGAGAAAACAACTTTA
Organism: Neodontobutis hainanensis; assembly: GCA_024349245.1. NCBI lineage: Eukaryota > Metazoa > Chordata > Actinopteri > Gobiiformes > Odontobutidae > Neodontobutis > Neodontobutis hainanensis. The sequence continues at coordinate 236,518 of JALDNG010000046.1, forward strand.
GTTTTCTGTTATAATAAAAAAAATGGGGAGGAAACAAGAGGAAAATAAGTTACAAACGCATGGCCACATAGGGCTTCCCTAATAAGCTTTTAAGACCCTTATGCAATGCGTTTATGTTAGAGTCATCACTAATAGTGAACTGATTTGTAGAAAAAGTCAAATTAATCAAATATTTTATTTTTAAATCAAACGTGTCCTTTGATTTTCACATTTTAGTTTAGCACCTTCAGAATAAAACAAAAGAAACAGGAAAACAACAACACTCTTAGAAAAAAAATAAAAGACATTCATTTTTGAGGCGGATATAGTTTGTGCTCAGAGTCCGTGGATCTGTGGCTTCTGGAAAGGCTTGCGGCTGTAGAAGAGCAGGTAGGCATCAGGAGACTGCACCAGGACGTCCTGTATGGATCGGACTACAGAATCATCAAAGCAGTGCCAGGTTTGGGAGACGGTGTTGTAGCACAGGGCCGTGTAGTGACCCATGTTTAAGTTTCCTATGTGGTTCTGGGGAAAAGACACAGTTCTCTGTCAATGAAAAGACCTACATCTTACATTAGTTCTGTTTAACCTTATCTCGAACGTCTGTCTTCAAGAGTGAGAAAGGTAAAGAGCAAACAACCGCTCTATCTAGTGCAGGGGTGCCCACATTTGCCCCCCAAGGGGTTTGATTTGGCCCGCCAGTCGTTGTCATGTTTTGCAACTGAAATTGGTTCCTCATATAATATAATAGTTTAATAAATGGACGTTTTCCGCCCATTGGTCCCCTATTTATCGATATTGTCATTATGACACATACATCCGGGCCTTTTGGTTTTTACTGCATAGAAAAACAATAGTTCTCAGATAGCATAAACAAACGAATTATTCAAAAATTTAACCCCCCAGAGTTGTCATGTAGAAAAACCTAGCTCTAGAGATCAGAGCCATATTTTGTACCAGGCTGTAGACAAGATTTTAACACCTGTAAAGTTGCCATTGGGTTTCTCCTTATATTTCCGCTTTTGGAGCCTGCCCTCTGGTGGACGGAGGTATAACGCTGTATATTGTTGTATGGCAGCGCCCTTCCTCGAGGACCTTTTAAGGGTTTACATGAGAGAGGCTTGATTCTTAACAATTGGTAAGAGCCTATTGCAGTAATGAAGAGCCATTATGTTAATAAATCCCAGAAACAGCCTAGTGCCTTCATTCTTGGTGCTCACATTAACTTCAAGGATTAAAAGGATCTTCAAAAATAAGACAATTATTGCTAGAAGATAATTCCAGTCTGTTTTTGCATATGAACATTTTAAGTCACAAACAAATCCAAAACTAGTCTGATTTTAGAAAGGTCTGGGTCAAACAGCGCAAGTTCATGTCGAGCAAGTTTAGTTTGCAGTGGCCCTCCAAGGGAAATGGTTTGGGCACCCCGATCTAGTGGTAAAACATAATATAACAGTCTGCTCTACAGTTTATATAACGTTTATTTTTAGCATACCACCAGTACAACACAAATTATAAAACTCATTGAACAAGTCTGATTCACTCACCACCACAGCATAAAGACTGTATGAAGAATATGCCCCGCTGTTCACAGAGCTAGAAAGGAATGGGCTTAGGTCTAGTTTCCTTGTAGAAAACACTACGTTGGTCCTCAGTTTGACCTGGCTCTTGCCTTTGCAGCCAAACCTGCAGGAGACAGGAGTCACAGTGCTTTAATAAGACCATATATATCAGCTTATCTTCACCAGTGTCCTGCATTTAGAGATTTATGGAGGTGTTGAAATGCTCTTGAAATCAGTTGTCAATAATAAGACTAGGGCAAAAATTTGATATCTTATTCCAAGATTACGATTTGGATTTTATCACAATTTATGATTATTTTGTAATTTATTCTCTCATACAGAGGACTACTATTAAAGTCAACCGCCTCTAGTAAAATACATTGTTTTTTTGCAAGTTATGGCAACAAACTATAAATTATATATCATTAGTTATTTTAATAATGTGGCTATATGCATCAAATCTTTATCATCTCATATAGCTATTTTAATAATATATTATTAACATTACTGTAGTGCATGTGTCTTTTAGATTTGGCAGAAATTCACCTAATCAAATATTAATAGAAAATACATTTCACTCTGATTTAAACCTCGTTTAGTAAATGAACATTGTTTTTTTATACTGGGGGTTAGGGCTGAGGATTATATCAAATTAATACAATTAATTGGAGTTTCTAATTTTGGACATCGCAAAAATAGCCATTTTGCTAACTCAAATTGAACAGAAAAAGATGTGTCCTCTAACCCTGATAACGTGAGACGAAACAAAATAAATGAGTCAAGTACACATTTACAATCCCACAGCACCAAAGACTAATCATCCTGCATATGTAACCTTAGTGCAAAACACAGACGGATAGCACAGCTGGTAGGAAAAAAGTCTCTTCTTTGGTGCAAGATGAAAGAGTGTAAAACTCAAGCACTAAGGGACACAGGAGCTCAGTTGTTGCTGAAAGTGCTCAACATCCACCTAGCTCACCTGTAAAGCCTTAGGATCCACCTATGTCTCCATGACAACAAGCTGTTGTCCTGGTAAAATGCCCACGACCAGGACAGAGAATTTGAGAGTATTTTAATCAAAAAGCTGCAGAAATACACAGGAATTGACAATTAAAAACTATACCCTACCACCCACAGGGGAACCAGCAGAAAGATTTAATAGCACCTTGCTTTCTATGCTGGAGACTCTGGATAAAGACAAAAAGGGAAACTGGAGTGACTATGTAAACAAAGTTGTTCATAACTGTACAACTAGTGGCTCAAACGAATGTGCACCCTTTTATCTACTCTGTGGTAGACGCCCATGTCTTCCAATAGATTCAATATTTGGACGGAATGAGACAAATGGATGTAAAACACATGTGGATTATGCTCAGAAATGGCAACAATGATACTTACCTGGTTTATCCATGACTGTTACTTTGTCTTTAAGTACTGTGTCAATAAGTCTTCACTTCAGCCTAAAACCCTTTTGATATTTTATGACCAATAAAAACTAAACTTAAAACAAACATTCAGATGGTAAAATTGACAAAAAAAGGGTTTGAGTATTATATCATTATTATTATTAGTATTATTAGTAGTATTATTAGTATTATTATGTTCCAAGCTCGAGACAAGCTATGGTCTCAGATGGAGACCAAATTGGACAACCCCACAGAGGGTGTCTTAATGTATGCAGACTTGCTGGAGTTTGAGTCCAAGTATAATAATAGAAGGAGGCACTGGAAGAACAGGAAAAACCAGTGGCTGCAGAAACAGGCCTGGTTTTTAGGAAGAAAGAAGCTCTCCAGTGAAAGAGTCAAAGAAACATCTGTTATACCTTGTACCATCGAGGTTCAAACCCAAACAGACCCACCACAGGAGGTGCCCCAGTTCACTGTGGAACAATTCAATGGTCTGCAGGAAGTAAACGCCCAACTGAGAGCAAGACGAAGAACATGGAGTCAAAAAGAACACGAATGGTTACAAAAGGAAGATGCCTATATAGCCAAAGAAATGACTATATGCAAGGAACATAAAGAAATGAAGGTAAAGTATGAGGTACTTCTGGAGGAGAAACATGAATGGGATTTTCTAAGATCCCAACTGAAATGCGCATTAGCAGACAAGATGAGACAGGTGGAAGACCTGCAGCTAAAAGAAACAGAATGGATAGAGCAAGAGCTCCAGTTGAGAGCGTTAATAGAGGAACACCAACAAGGAGAAACTATCATTCTGGAAAAATTGGTGCAATTGACCAATGTATATGACAATTTGGAAGAATCCATTTTAACTTTAGAACAGGAAAAGAAGGAATGTGAGGCACGGGAAAATACCTGGAGAGATCTCGAAAGAGATTTAAGGCAGAAGTTAGAGGCAGCGGAGGAACAACTAGGTGAGTGGATTAAAAAAGAGCAAGACTGGTGTGAAAAGGAGGAGACCTTTAAAACCAATGAGAAGAGTGCACAAGAAGAAAAGATGAGACAGGTGGAAGAACTGCAGCTAAAAGAAAAAGAATGGATAGAGCAAGAGCTCCAGTTGAGAGCGTTAATAGAGGAACACCAACAAGGAGAAACTATCATTCTGGAAAAATTGGTGCAATTGACCAATGTATATGACAATTTGGAAGAATCCATTTTAGCTTTAGAACAGGAAAAGAAGGAATGTGAGGCACGGGAAAATACCTGGAGAGATCTCGAAAGAGATTTAAGGCAGAAGTTAGAGGCAGCGGAGGAACAACTAGGTGAGTGGATTAAAAAAGAGCAAGACTGGTTTGAAAAGGAGGAGACCTTTAAAACCAATGAGAAGAGTGCACAAGAAGAAAAGACGAGACAGGTGGAAGACCTGCAGTCTCAACAGAAAACATTTTCCACGTCTGTAAAACCAGCCACACCTCAAACTGGCAACAGTGATGCTCAAGAGGATTTACCAAAGATGGTAATAGCCAAGCCCCAAAACAATACCTTAACTGATGGAGATGGCCACAAATCGGAGACAGCTGCTAAGAAGAACAAGATGAAGCGGCGTAGGTGTCGGTTTTGGAGGCTGTTTGGTCAATCTTCATCCAAAACAGACCAGGAATAACACAACTCCAGAATCCTGAGGCTGACTGTAGTCTTTCTCATTTTATCCTCACCAAAACAGAAACAATCCATTTAGTTCAGTCTGCTGATGAAAAAGTTAGGTCCACCAAGTGTTCACAACTGGCATTTTAAACTGTGGACCGAACAACAAAAAACAAGGCCTTTCTCAAGCACCATTGTGTGTTTTTTGAGAAAGCCCTTGTTTTTTTAATGTTTGGTAGCAGTTTAAATTGCAGTTGTGAACTCTTCGTGGACGGGCTTTTAGTCAGGGGACCGTATGAAATGGATTGTTTTCTCTGTTGGTGTGGATCAAATGAAGCGGACTACAAATGTGAGCACTCCCTAAGTCCCAGAGCTGTTTAAAGGGAACTATGAGGCATGCATTAGCTTTACAGACTGTATATAGGCACTAATCCAGTATTTGTGGGTGGATACAGTTTTAAGGTTATCAAATGCCTAATACACCCGGGCTTTTCTGACTCCTGCGTCAGAGGATATTACTAACATGGGCAGAAAGGGTAGTATCTAAACTGCTCCAGGGCAGACTTTGTAAATGTGGCGTTCTTCAGTAAACACGAGCCTCATCTTAGAGCCCAAACTGAACAAGTTAATGCTAACAACTAATGTAATGCTAAAGGCTACAACAAACTTTATTTCTGACTTTATGCTTTATTTGTCCCCATAGGGCAATTGGTCTTGCAGCAAGATAAACACAGAACAATCACAGATGTACAAATACAAGACAAAAATAAAACACACAAGACACAAATACAAGACAAAATAATTTTGTTAACTTTCCTCAAGTGAGGGGTCCGGAAAATTTAAATAAAAGGATATGTGAATATAATTATTTAAAGTAAAGTCTCATTTATTCCACACCTACAGCCTCTTAAAACAAAATGGAGATGAATGTCCACTGTATTCTGTATTTTATCCTTTGTTTCCATGAGGAGGATGTTTGAGTGTTTAGCTTTCACCAAACACAGCTCACAAACAAAAGGAAAAAACTACAAATCAAAAGAGGCTAAAGCTAAGGCTCAGGACCTGGTGGTTTATTGACAACAGCCTGGAATCCTGCAGATAATGCCTAGTACTCCTTCATACATGTGTGAGAACATTTTAAATACAAAATCAAATCAAGCCAAAACATATTTGTTTAAATAAATATGACAAAGATGCAGTTATAATTGATCTCTTTCTATTGTCATTCCTCTGAAAACAACAGGAACAAGGAAAAATATGCACTGAGCATTTCTTTAGCATTAGCTGTTGCTAAAAATTAACTGTTACTGTTTAATTATTAGCAACAGCTAATGCTAACACAACTTAAGGAAGACTTAGGCTGTGTCCAAATTCAGGGTCTGTATATAACCTTTGTCACTCATCTCCAAACCCTCCTTTACAACTTTTCTGTTTTTAATCACCCAAATGAACGGTGTTAGCTAATTACTAACGTTTTTTGTAAATGAGGTCAAATATGCGACAAACGAGTAAAATACCTCACTTACAAAACAATTAAGAAGTTGACAGACAAATGTACAACTCACCACATTAGACGTCCTCACTTTCCTCTGAGTCTTTTTAATCCTGACATGAAAACTGTCCAGTCCTGGTTCAGTTCTGGATTCATTGGAGGATAAAGTGCTGTTGTTCAGCTTTGACACTGACACAGAGCTGAGGAGCTGTATTTTCTGATTAAAAGAAACGTTCCCTCTCCGTTCATAACGCCAGTGAATCTTCATTATTTTTTGAGCTAAATGATGACATCTCCTCCGACAAGCAACCGTTTACCCTCACTCTCTGAGTTCTATCAGTTAAAAAATCAATTATCATAATTTTAAGCATGAGCACATTTTTATCTTGGTCTGATAATCCTTTTCAGTTCTGTTATAAATAAAACTGTTTTTTTTTTTCAGATATATCATTATATACTTCAGATTTGTTTAAATTTGCCCTTCATTTGCGAGTCTATATTTAAACAGATAACACGCAACAATATTCAAATAGTAGATTTATAAGGCTATACATTATCTTTTAGATCATAAATGGATCAACTCAGAAGCCTACAGCAAACGTGCAGCAGAAAGAACTGTCATTTACCTTTACACATGAACTAGTTTATAAAACACACAGTGGGCTCTGGACACAGATGAAGCTTCAGACGACTGTCAGATCCACTTTAATGTCTATTTCTTTTAATGTCACCTGGATGACTGTTAGTGTTTAAATTAAGAAGCATAATAAGAATACCAGTATTTAGTCACATGTGAAGTCTTAAAGTCTGCTTACGTACTGCAGAAACATGTATTTCTCTGTTTTAATGGCGAAGCATTAATGACTCAAGATGGCACCCACATGCCAATTAAAGTTGCCCCTCCGTTAATTATGCACAATTCTAAAGTTAAGCTAAGGGCAAACCAAAGAAATTTTCAAAAATTCACTCCCCATAAACCAGTCACTTCCACAGATGTGTTTTGTACTGACCAATCACATTCGACTGCTGCTGGTGTGTTACCTTGTGTCAACACACCAGCGGCGACCCAAGTCCCTTGTTCAAAACAGTCAAGATGGCACGCAGGACTGTAGCAGGACTGCTTCTGCTCTTTAATCATTTTTAAAAATAGTCAAGACAACATTATGTGTTTAAAACCAAAACAATAAAGATGTTTTTGCATGCCATGTTTGTTTGTTTGTTTGTTTGTTTGTTTATTTTTGGGCACCCATTAGCTCTGCGCTATAGAAACAGCTAATCTTCCTGGGGTCTGTTTCTGATCATTTTAAAGTAATGTGTGATTCTCTTAATCTCACACAGCTAATCAGTAATCCAACACTGCCAAATCTTAAAGAGACAATTAAATCTTCCATCCTTGATCTAATTTTTACAATGATTTAATGATTTAAGCAATCACTGTCTTATCACCACTGTTAGACAAACAGAAATTACTAAAAGAAGACCTCAAATTGTGTTTGAATGGGATTTTAAACATTTTCGTGAACAAGCTTTTTATCATGACTTGTGGATCTATGACTGGAAAAATATTTTTCTTATTAATGATGTGGAACTAGCTTGGAAATACTTTTATGATGCTTTGTCTGAAATTATTAACAAACATGCACCTTTTCGCAAATTTAGAGTAAAAGGTCAGAAGAATCCCTTGTTGTCCTGTGAGTTGTCTGAACATTTAAAAGGAGACCCCGGGGAAGACCTAGGACACGCTGGAGGGACTATGTCTCTTGGTGGGACTGGGAAAGCCTCAGTATTCCCGCGGAAGAGCTGGAGGAAGTATCTAGGGAGTTGGAAGTCTAGGCATCTTTGCTTAGACTGCTGCCCCCGACCCAGCACCGGATAAGCGGTAGAAAATGGATAGATGGATGGCTGTATCATGTCATTTTTTATCAACTTAGAAACAAGAACTCTGCAAACTCTCCTAGGCTGTATGTTCAGCCTATACAATATTAGTGGCAGAATCATGATTAATGTTGTGATATGGGCACCTGGATCACTACTGTTCATTGCTTTTTTTTACTTTTGATTGTGACCACTACAGACCTGAAACACTTTTCTACTGCTCTGTCCCAGTCATCTGGCCGTCACAGTGGAGCTGTGTTGTTCCTGTTGTGAGTGTTGTTCCTGCTACAAATACACCAATCTGAAGGACTAGCACTCACTTGCTCATATCCCTGCTACAGACAGTTAACCTTTATCTGTTATAATGTTATGGCAGTTTGTACCGTTTGAGGTGCAGCATAAGGATCTCGGGAGGTTTGTCGAGGTAGGTGACCACAGCCGTCTCCCTCCTCAGGCCACAGACTGAACACAGCATCTGCTCCCCTCCAGTCAGGACACTGTGCTCGAAGAACAGAGACAGACAGTCCTGCAAAATAAGACACAAAACTCTTAGGTACATAAACTCAACATACTAGCCTGGGTAGAATAAATAATAAAGCTACCTGTGACACTGCTTAATGAACATGGCCTACTATCAACCCTTTTCTTTTTCTAACCTATGGAGGCAGTACCTGTATGGGGCAGGTGATGAGGTCGGCCGGGATGGGCAAGGACAGTATGGTAAAGGGCTGTGTGCTGTGGGCCTGGTGGTCACAGTGCAGACACAGAGTGACCCCGCTCAGTCGGCCCTCAAACAGACGGGACACGATGGTTGAGTCTGCCCTGGGACCATTCTTCTTCTGGTCCTGTCGCCTGGTAACCTAAAATACATAAATATGTATTGATAAATGCGGACATATACTTTGTTTTGCTTACAGCAATATGTTTTGATAATATATCTGTTCCATTGTTTGAAACTAAAGACTCTTGGCTCTGGCGACTTGTAATATCTCTCTGTCCCATTCGATAGAGTCGAGCTACAATTCTTTACACCTTTTTCTTTTTCTGCCCCAAATCTAGCTTTCATAATTTTTGTAAATTTATGCATCCAAAATGGTTAGACAAATAAAATAAACTGTGGTCACCTTCTTGAGGTCGTCGTGCAGAGCATTGATGACATACAGCAGTAGTTCCTGGGCGTCCTGTTGGCGGTAGTTATCGAACTGGGGCAGGACAGAGCACAGCACTGAGCGGGCCTCCAATGGGGCACAGCTGGAACGCCCGCCCATCCACATTTGCTCCAAGAGACGGACAAACATCCCGGCCACTCGGCACTTAGACCTGCACAGTCAGATTTAGTAACTAGTTACATTTGCTGTACATTTGTGAGTTCAATTCTTAAAGCATACATTTTATTTTTACCATAAAGGACCACAGTAAAGTTGGCTGGGTGCAAAAAATTGTGTGAGGCCTGAGACTTGGATGTATCTACTGTACATACTGTATAAAGCCATTCAGAAAAGCAGACAAACAATATGGAGACGCTGACTCTCACCTGGTAACCTCTCTGTGTGTGTCGTGATGAAGTAGATGCTCCACCAGGGGCACAGTGGAGCACAGACACTGGAAAACAGCATTAAAATAACAGGAGTTGCCAGAGTTGTCCAGACCACAGACTCCTGGGCGACTCAGGAGGTTTAACAATGGCTCACAGCTTTTACCCTGCTTCTCATTTTTTATTTCTGAACTACAGCTGCTGGTGTCATTGATCCTGCAAAACAATTCACAATACAGACTTGACAATGGGAACAGTGTCTACCCCTTTTTCATTCCGTCACCACTTTTGATACAGCCCCTTACAGCTGTGGATTTGGTCTTCAAATCTTTACACACTTTCTTTCTTCCAACATTAACTTCCAAAAGAAAAAGAAAACACAAAGACGGGGTCTTACCTTCGAGCGTTGGTTGTGACAGGGTGCTCTTGGTACGAGCTGTGCACTCGGGGCAGGACTGGCACAGAGAAACCAGGATCCACCAGCTGCGAGGCCAAAGACTGTGTGAAGTCTCTGAGGTCTACATTTCGACCCGAGCCCTGGTTCTGCAGCGTGTGGAGCACAAAAGTATTTATGCAGACTACGTGGAGTGCCACCCAGAGGCCCGGCAAGAAGACATCCATCCCTGAGCTTTTGAGATCCGACTGATGAAAAAGAGCTGGTCCGGTCCAACCCTGGAGGTGAGCGGCCATCATGGAGTCTTGATTTTTTTGTTTCTTTGGAGAGGTTAGATCCAGTGGCATTTTAGCAGATGGTACAAAATGAACGTTGACCCCAAAGTTGGAGAACATGGTTCTAAGTTTATTGTCCATCAAGGCGGAGTTGACTTGGACCATATGCCGTCTGCTACAAAACGGCCTCAAGAGATGACTTATGACTTGTTCGATAACGGGTTTTCTACTTTGCTTTTGGAGATTTTCAGGACAAAAGAGAAATATGTTGCAAATGAAGCCGGAGTTGGTGTCACAAAGCAGTGCAAGATGCAAAGAGCAGGGGTCTTCTTGGTAGAGAAGATGGTATTTCTTGATTGCCAGGTTGTGTCCCGGCGTGTACAGACCCTGGTAACGTTGGGTTAAGTGGCTACAAAAAGCCGAGAGGACTTCAAATTTGGCCACATCCTCTAATCTGGAGAGGGATATGAGGTTTGTTTGGAAACTGTTTCTCTTGAGAACACCCTGCCAGCCATCCAAAGTCAACTCAGATGAAAAGGTGCACTTCTCTCCGACAGTTATCCCACTTTGCAAAACAACTGAGAACCAAGTCAAAGCATCCGCGTACTCTCCCTCAGACAGATCTGCAATTTGTTCCTTTGTTTGGGTGTAAGAACCACAATTAGATCCAGATTTGGCACTTGTAACTCTCCTTGTAAGTTCCCGAATGGCTCCTCGGTCCAGCACTTCCATGAGGAACTCTCGGGCCGTGTAGTAAACCTGATAAGTGGGACTATTCTGTGTCTTGTTAAGCAGTTTCACTTTTTTTGGCCTAAAGATGTTCGGGAGACACAAGCCGCTACTCTGAAAGTTACCATCCTCTGAGAAGTGGCACTCCTCTGAAGTCCAAGTGCACTCTTCGACCGATAAAGCCTTGAGTTTCATCTTAGTGGCCTCTGGAAAGAAGACATTTCGAGTGTAGGAAAGGAGAGAGTAGCCAAAATCAGTGGTCAGATGAAAATACTGTTATATAAAAAGTCTCAAGTAAAATCTAGTCTATTCTAAATTGGGGTGCTTAGTGACAGAGTGGTCAGTAGGCCTGTCTCACAGCAAATACAGTATATGTATCTAAAATTGCCATTAGTGAACAAATGTGACGATTATTCAGGGTGTACCCCATCTCCAACCCAAAACAGCTGGAATGGGCTCCAGCCTCTGCAACTCATTTCAAAATAAATGATGAAAAATTAATCAATAAATCAATAGATGACTAGCAAATAGGTTTAAATGAGATTTATTGCACAAATTATGTACAGCCAAAACAACAAAGTTTCCATGCTTAATTTCAATGTTTAATTTTTTTATTTTACTGAACTGAATCTGAATAAAAGTAACATCCAAGTAGTAGTAAATTATACTATTACTCACCTCTGCTCACAGTTGAGTATCTTTCCCTCTATGACTGATCAAAAATGCCAGGATCTCATACTGCCATCCATTAAGATCAAGACAGAAATAACCATTCAAACTGCAGCCGAAACTACATCTAACGCTCTACTCACAATCTGAATGAATGTTTACGTAAAAGTTGTCCTCAGGTGAATTATGTTCTAGTTTTAGACTCTTGAGAAAAAAATAAGTGTCAAGGTTAAGCTCAAGGGGATCCTCTGTCACCAGACGACTGTGTCTTAGAAACTGCAAACGCACACAAAGGGCAGCTCTCAGTTGAAGTGAGGTTGTAACACATTAGGAACAGCACATTTTGCTCCTTTGAGTACCCAGGTTTTAAGAAAGTAAAAGCTTCTCACTTGTGGCGTATTGATTAACTGTATATACTATCATGTCACCTTTTTATTATGAGGTCTGTGAAATAGACAAGGCTGACTGAATGGTTCAGTTAAAGCATTTGTGTTTTTTTCCCACATGAATAAGGTTAATGCAGATTTAGTCCACCAAGATCAAGTCACATTCTTCTGTATGGTATTTATATTTTCCGCTGACTCAGTACCATAACTTTCCTAAAGATGGCAGACTTAACTAGGTTTGCAAGCTGAGTTTGTTGCTACAAGTGGCTTTTGATCTTCTAATATATTTTTCAGATAATTTAAATGTCACTGGTGTGTTTTCAGATGTGTTTTTGTTTTATTCACACACACTAATACATACACTTCAACGTTTTTTGTGGTACTGTTATGGGAATTGTACATCTCCATTAATGTTATACATTATGCTCTCACTCCTGCTCCAGTTCACATGCTTATCCACACACAAGTATGACTTAATGCCTTCAGCCATATCTACATCAGTTTGCACTACATCTAATCACTGTACAAGGACACTCTGTCCTGTACACTTAGACACACATCTCTGACTGACATGTCAGCTCAATACACGTCCATCCACGACCCTGGAGTTGGGGGCTGGCACAATGTAAACCTATAAAGCCTCATGTATTGTTTACACCTTTAAGCAAAACCCTCCGTGTACCATTGCTACCGTGTGTTTGCTTCTCTTTGCAAAGATTAAACCTGTCTATTATTGTCAAATCCTATGCCGTCTCCATCGTCTGCTCATTTAATCTGTAACCAAAAATTCTCGTAACAGGTACAAATCTCAATGCTGTCCAGAGCTCTGCTGCTGGAGAAGGTGTTCAAGTGACTCTTTGAACACATTCATTTACCATGAAGGTTTGGGGCATTTATGAACTAAAGTGGCAAAAATAAAAATCACCATCAAAACTTGTTTCCATTGTTTGTTTGTTTTATCCACATCAGCATGTCCCTACTGAGCTACCATAGGTTTTTCAGGCTGTTAAAAGGAGGGTGTAAAAGCTGCAGTTTACTACTATTTCTTGTCATAAACAACACACTGAACAATGTTTTGATCCACAGTTTCCATTTTAATTTCCTCATTGTTACCTTATTTCTCATACTTCACTTCCTTCCCCTCCTCCTTCTCTTCACTGATTGGTCCGTTGGTAATGTAGCTGATATACTGCCTTATTTATATTATAGGTTATGAGTTTAAAGCCTTAAACTCATAACCTGCTCTCAGGGGCCCTGTGATAAGTCCATGGTTTGTGTCTGTATGTCATTGTTGTCCAATTGTCAGTACATTTCAGCCAAATCATTTTGCCAACCTTCTAGGGCCCCATATGTGAGCAGAGCGTTTTATGTAAGCCTCTACCTGTCGGGTACAAAATAGCTTTGCTTTGGACTGACACTAAAATTAGACAAAACAAGAGGCTTTTGAATAGACAAAATGATCTGGCCACAGTGGTGTTTTACCTGAAAATATATAAACAAGAAAACTGTAACCCTTGTATTTCTAGTTTCTTTTAGCTTGACTAATTCAAATTCACTTTCCCTTTTATCTCTTGTGCATAAATCAAACCCACTCTAAATATGTAAATACATTCAAATCAAAGAACACCCTCCTTCAGGATGCCCTCTCAGCTCATGTCCCACAAAGAGGAATAAAAGAAACACACTACACACAGGGAAGTGGTCATTGATCGACTCATTGAATGAGAAAATACAAGGGTGCTGATTTTATTTCCATTTCCAAGAGCCTCAGGGTAAGTGTTTTCTTTGTGTCCAACATTATCACTACTTTCGTTTGAATGTTTTGTTGTGGATTATGTGCCAATAATGTATTTTAGTTTTCTTACCACAGGCTGCAAATGAAAAACAGTGACATTTTCACAATTATTTTTTGTTTATTAGTTTATTTTGGCCATCTTCAAAAAGAAAGCATTTTTTTTACACCAGAGACAATTTTTCAGATGCCCAATGGCAAAGGGACCTGCCATTACAGGTCCATCTAGTGGCCCAAAGTGATATAACAGACATTTATTTATTTCATGCTATTCTAAACATGATATTTAAAAGTACACGTTGTCCTTACAATCAAAAAAATACTACAACATTTAAAGAATATTGTCTAATATTGTCTAATTGTGTAAACATCAAAATACACTTCTTTGCAATTGGCCATGTTAAAATTTTTTTTAAAGCTTTTTATATAACTCAGTGCGAAATGCCATTTTTGTTCCGTTACTTCCTGTTTCTATCCATACATACTGCTTTTTTATTGTTTTATTTTGAAAAATCCAGGAAAGTTCCACTAAGGTCACAAATCTGCAGGGGAGTCCTGGCCCTAATGGGAGGGGGGGGTATTGTACATGTCGTTAGTGGTAGAGGAAACTGGAAACCTACACAGACACAAGGAGAACATGCAAACTCCACACAGAAATGCCCTGCTCTGGATGAAAATGGAATCTTCTTGCTGTGAGGCATGAGTGCAACCCACTCTGGCACCGTGCTGCCCAGAAACACAAGTGTGACCCCTCACTGTTGGAGAAAATCGACACTTGTGTTTATTTTTGAAGCACACATTATTGCATCAAAGTTTAGAGCACATTTGTGAACAAAATGAATAAAAATGAAATTCACTATCAGACCTATATGGGTTTGTTCATTCACAACATGTCCCGGGCCAAAGCAAAGGTGTGAGTTATGAAATGGTAGTTTGAACTTTTGCATCAGATGTCACCAAAAGATTAAAAACTATACACAATACCTTTAAGATAGTTGAGAATAAGTTTAATTTGACTCTACCCTAAATTGAATGGTCTAACTTTGTAATTTGAACATTTTGAGGCATATTTAAAGCCAAGGTATGACCCCCCCCTCCCCACAGCTGAAAGACATGCCAAATATACAGAAGACACGGGTTCAAACCTCACTCGGGTGATTTGCCCAGTATCATTCCCCTCTCTCTCAATCTGTTTGCTGTTGACCGACAGTCTATCAAATAAAGGCAAAAAGACCCCCAAAATTTGAAAAATCTTGAATAATAATTATAATTTTCTATAACTTTTCATCTGAAGTTTACCTTGAAAACTTAGACAAGTAGTTAGGATCTGTTTGCTAATTATATATTTATTGGAACCTTAGAAACATTGGTTTGGCATCAGTTACATGCAAACTAAATGGTTGTTATGGAGACGCAGAGATTGTGTGTCAAGTTTATCGTCACAGCTTATTGTTCTATCTACAATAACTCGATACGGTATTGTGTGGCATGCTTAGAAAAAAACTGCATCTTAAAAAAATGCGTCATCAAATAAAGTATCCTTTTTGTTAAATAAACATCTCACTGCAGATGTTCTTATTTCATTGTGTTTATTCAGCACCAGTGAAAAAGACATGAGTCAGTGCTAATGCCCCACAACAGAGGCTTCCTTTAATGACACCTTGTCTCTCTGTGTGCGTCAGAGTCAGCATAAATATACAACCAAAACAGTTCATTTAGATGCATTACACAGGCAGGTAGCAGTTTGGTCCCTTGGTAAATCTCAATTGGAAGGATCTACAGCAGCAGCGAGGGACTTGATTTGTTGTTTGTTATTTTCCACATACAAGGCCTTACCTTATAATGGGCTGTTAAATTTGCATGAAACAGCACTTCTCAGATCAGATTATGTTCTCTGAGAGTTCTGAGAAAAACAGCTTTTGGGAACTACACTTCACATTATGTTAACCCTGTTATCTAAGGCACTTCTGTTTTGTACCTTTTCTAAAACTTCAAATCTCTTAGAAAATGTAGACCTGCCCACGTCCTGGGAAAGGTCAACTCTGTTTTGGAAAACACAATGACTTGTTTTTTTTCTGTGGGAATGTATGCAGGCACAAAACCGGCCACACTGTGGAAAATCAAGACTGATAACTCCAACAGCTGCAGCTGGGTGAGGACAGGCTGACACGCACCAGGGTGAATCTATTTGGTGACAGTGAGTTATTTTGAAAAAAAAAAAATATTTTCCTACAGGCAGTTGGTGTATCTTGGTCCTTTGTTTGAACTCTTAGCAGCAAATAGAAGTCATGTCAAGAAGTACACCAACTGATGATGTGGTATATTTTTGTGGTTGACTTTCATGACATGAGTGGAATTAAACAGACCGGATCTAGGCATGCTTCCAGGTTGGTAGGTTTAAAGGAGCTTGTGTTTGAATGGCATCACCTTCATAGTGGTGTCATAAATCTGCGTACCGATAGGGGATCTCTCACTTGCTTATTTGGGGCTTTTTTTATTCTTTTGGACAATTGACCTGTACCTTGCCTGTTCCATGGAAATGAGGACATGAATCATAACATTATCGATACCTAATAATTATGTATTTCCCCCTTTTTCCAGAAAGGTTGAAGCTGCTGGGGATGATCTGATTTCATCCATCCATGTCCTCAAAGTTGTGAGGTAAGGTGTGCCATGGAAATACATTTAGTCCAACAATACTTCAG
Organism: Neodontobutis hainanensis; assembly: GCA_024349245.1. Classification (NCBI taxonomy): domain Eukaryota; kingdom Metazoa; phylum Chordata; class Actinopteri; order Gobiiformes; family Odontobutidae; genus Neodontobutis; species Neodontobutis hainanensis. Next base: position 252,957 of record JALDNG010000046.1, read on the forward strand.
CAGCATTAGTTCGTGGCACTGCAGGTTAGGGCAGGTCTCAAGAGCTACAACCGGCTCCTACCCAGTTAGCCATTGGAATGTGACCCTTGTAAGTTTATCAACTTGGCTCTTAGCTTGCAAAGTATCAAGTCTATGACCAGCATTTATTCCCTCATTTAACCTTTCAACCCTTGTGGAGCATAAGCCATCTACAGTACACATTCAGTGGACTTGACTCTGGGCTATCGCTCTTAATATTGAGTTCCAGCCCCAGGTTTCAAGAGATAAATAGTTCAAGGTCATAATGAGAGTGATTTGAAGGAGCAGTGACTTTTCTGAATAAGATTACTCTATATTTTACACCACAAGCTTCGCTGAATGGCATAAAACAGCTGATGCTTTATGGGTCATGTCAAAACTCTCATACATCTTGTGAAAGTGATACAGCAACCCGAGGTCAGAGTTCAGAGCGTCCTTTAAACGTTGGTAGAGGTTGAAGCTTTCCAACTGCTGATTGGTGTGACCCAGTGCTTATTTATAAATGCACTTTGTGTCTAAGATTAGCATCTCTCTCTGTCTGAATATGGACCTACATTCAGATGTTGAGAGTTATAATAAACAGCCTCGGGTCTGAGCAGATAACAATGTGCAGATAAACTGGGTTCTGCGCCAGGTCAATGCGGAGGTGAACACATCGAAGAGTCTTGTCAGTACTTTCTGTTGAGGAAATACTGGGTAGGTAAGTAAGTCTCTCCATTTCGCAACAAGTAATAAAAAGAAAAACATGACTCCCAAAACCAAAGGCATTTAGAAGGATTGTATTTTACATATTTGACCAAAAGAGTATTTAAACATGCCTGAATTTCATTTTGTTTGTGATGCTGACTGCAAAAACAGCAAAGTTAGCAGAAGAGTTACTTCTCTTTGGTTATTTTTACACACATATAACACACTGCCTAAATGCTGGCAACACATATTAACTTTGAGGATCTTTTGTTGTAATGGAAACTTCATTTAAACTTCCAACCACAGATGTGTTGGAATGTGTCATTCCTCACAACACAGCTCAGAGAGTGTTTACTGTTTGACACTGACATCATTTCAGATTAACTGGGTGAGCTTATTGGCCGCTGCAGCAGCATTTGAGAGGTTACTACAAAACTTCTCATCAAACACATATATATTAAACAGAGGGCACACATTTGGGCTTGGTGCTGGAATTAGAGGTTACTCATTAAAACATAGAAGGATGTTGTATAGACCCCAACATCGTTCAAGATTTATCATAGCTTTTCATTTAAATGCAGTGACATTACAGACTTATCTAAAGTCCTTTTGTTAGATTAACGCTCAGTTGAGCTTTCATAGTTGTAATGCAATGCCAGATGATGAGTTATATTTATCTATCAGGAAAGGAAGGAAGGAAGGAGAAGACATCAGTAATGCCTTTGAATGAAGCGATGTGCTAAGCTACAGTTATCTGCTCAGTGCTGCAGCATGAGTTGAGAGCTGCTTATCCTTGTGTTTGGGGGGGATTTTATTTTTAATCTGACGTCACCCGACAGGCTGGGACATGGCCAGGAGAGCTCTTGAGGGAGAGAAAGAGATGAGATAAGTGTCAGGAAGTGGAGGGTGGAGGTTAACAGGTTCAGAACATAAGTGAAAGGTGTACTGATTAGGTTAGAGGGAGAATGATGATGTTCCATGATTATAAAAGGAGAAATAATGTGTACTCCACAACCTGTGGACCAATGGGACTGTAGTGTTATGTAAACTTCATAGCGAAACCCAAAGAGATGCTAGGTCATGCCTTTTTTCATAATGGTGGTCAAAACAACATTATATATTTGCATCTATATATTTCTAGTGCTTAACTTAAATATGACCATTATCTGACTTTATCGATCACTGAAGATGTAAATATTGGGTGAATGTTAAGTGATCACATGACTCTTCTGTGATCCATGAATGAGTGTGTTATCAAAATCCCATATCTTCACAGAATTTAAGCAAATGTTTTTTGTCATTGAAATCAATCTGTTAATGTGAAAAGTGAATTCACTGCTCCCCACTGGGCTCGGGCTTCTTTAAAAATGCTTTGGAAGTATGTATTGTTAAAATGCATTGGGGCGGGGGGGGGGTCTCTTGAACCAACTCTTGCCCTTTCCCCAATGAAGTTCAGCCTGGTTCGTCACAGCTTTCTGTAATGATACCGTCAGACATGATTTGAGACAAGTGGGTGAGTTCACAGAGCAGCCAGTGAGGACACACGTGCAAACAATACACTGTACATCTAAGAGTGTATATAAGTGAAGGCCATAACGAGAAACACATGACATCAGATTTTACCGCAGCATTTGGCCTACTTTCAGCCTCGTCTCCGAGCTGCAGTGTCTCTCAGCAGTCTACTCCAGCAGGGTTTAATCACAGCGGCTCCAATCTGTGCCGTTACCAAGAGAGATCTGCAACAACACCACTCTGGCCTCATTCTCCCAGCAGGAAGTAAGGAGCAATAACCTGAGCAAGCTGTGGCAAATTATCAGAGAGAAAACAACAAATGTACCGTAGATTCAACGTTCATATGAAAGAACAGAATTACAGTGAGATGTCCGTTAACACTAGTCCCATGTTTGTAGGACTGCTAAGTGTAATCTGGTCTACCTGGTCATCAACCGTAGGCTCTGGATCAAATGGTATAATAAAACATTCATGTTACAAAACCCCCGCTTCAGTGAGACATTTAAAAAGACAAGACTTAGGCTAAACTCTTTGCCAGTAATTTTATTTTGATATTTTGTAGAACAGAGTAACCAATGATTACAAAAAAAGTCTGTACATGTTCTACATGCTACACCTTAACCTAATTCATCATGCTTTGCTTTGAAAAGTACATAAAAAACAAACAAAAAAAAACATTCAATTAAAACTGACGCACATTATACTCACCATGGACTTTACTTTGAATGTACCTTTCCGTTGCCACCATGCACACGTTTTTACAGAACATTTAGGTAAAAAATTAAGACTTCAGGCGCTTCTCTTTAAACAATAAAGCAAGTTTTCCATTAAAGACAAAATGCACCTTTAAAAAAAACAAAAAAAAAACAAACAATGATATCCTTTAGGACAATATTGATGGAAAATAAAAAAGCCTTTTTTCGAACATAGATGAATTTGTATCCTACCATAAAAACAAAAGAACACTTAAACGCCCATTTAGTGCCGAAATGAACATGGAGGTCTGTCCAAATCCTCTTCAATCTTCAATAACCACATTGAAAACACATTTTGATAAAATAAATATCGCAAAATCTGCTAGAAATAAATAATGATTATTGAAACACCTCACTATGTTAAATGCTGAGACAGCTTTCATCTATGTGACCACTTCATTTAATGGTATGACGATGGTCGCGTGTAAAGCACTAGTTCGGCTTCGAGTGTCTCTCGCGGCTGTTACCTTGAGGTAGATAACACATTTACATTAACGCCTACGATAATGGTTGCTGCTGGCATCATGTGAAAAGATTTACAGTATGAAAGGGTATTAAGGAAGCTTTCTTTGGGGAAGAAATGTTAAATCAGAAAAAAAGGGAATTAAACAAAGACCCCCTGCTTGCAGGCTGTTTGAAAGCCGTTAAAAGCCTAAAGCAATGTTGGCATCCACCATCCTTCTTTATGTCACACCCAAACAGCCAAACGACATCTCAGATAAGTGTCCACAACTGTCCATCTGTCAACTGTCCTGCTTTCTCCCCTTTTATACAGTACATGAATGTGCGAGCGACATGCCGGTTTAGCAATGAGGGTGTCAACATAAACCATGAAGGTCTGGTGGTCAAGGCTCAGAGTGATGTTCCTAAATAAAAACAACTCGCCCCTTTCACGTCTTAAAAAAGCAAAATAAAAGAACCATAATAAAAAAGGTATGAAATGATTCAAGTACAATTATATACTATAATATTTATAAAATTGCCTAGACGTTGCACTGTGAGGAGGACAGATGCTCAGTTAAGATGCTTGAAGATGCTGCTGTAGGTTTTGTGGGCAATTTGAGGTGAGCACTTGACGGTGCAGGGCGAGAGAGTGGCCTGGATGGACTTTAGAGGCAGATCTTCTGAAAGAGAGTCCAGCTGCATGTTCAGGACGATCTCAGTGCCGCAGCTCAGGAAGCCCTCTTCTTGGAGCTCCGCTTCGGGACCGGCCAGAGTCTCTGCCACACTGTCGTCCTTCCTCCCGAACAGCTGGTCCAGGTAGCTGGTGTAGGTGCCCTCCTTCTGGAAGTGGTCCTCTTTGTGGTCCACTCTCTCCCCAGAGCCAAAGCTGTCCCAGGGGTTGGCGGGCCACACGCCGTCCCCCAGCTGGGCCAGGTTGACCAGGCACTTCTCCTCTTTCTCCTGACTGATGGACTTGGACATGGATCCAGAGCGGGACGCATCAAGCTGCGAGACGGAGGTGTTGAGCTCATTAAGGAGGCCCACTTGATTGAGCAGGGCCACCTCGGGGCAGGGATCAGGCTGGAGGCTCAGTTTGATGGTGCTGGCAATGAATGAGTCAAAGTCAAAGCCCTGGTTCTGCTGGGTGTGGTGCTTCTCCTGCTCACGGTCCTTTTCAGATGGAGTCTGGGTCTTCTCTGCCTCCTGCAGAGCAATCTGAGCCTTCACCAGCCCGTTCTTCTCACACTTGGTCTTGGCCTTCCGGTCCTGCTTCTCTTTACTCTGCTCTTTCCAGTTGGACAGGTCCATGATGAGCTTGGGCTCGTAGTAGTGGTTGACCTCACTGTCCCTCCAGACCAGGTTGTCCAGGTAGGACGGTGACACAACCTTGTAGTTACAGGTGTGGCTGCACTGCAGGTCACAGTACTTGTTCTCGTGATGTTCGTCCTGCCACGAGAGCTCCACTGGGAAAAGAGTGGAGTAGTCGAAGGACGGCTCATCCAGGAACTTCTCCCGGTCTCCATCTGTGTATTTACGAGGGTCCACCTGAGACAGGATGGGCAAAATAGTCAATTAATCACAGATTTATAAGAAAATACAGGTTTACGTTTGTCATGTACAATTTAGAAACAATAAATGACATTCACAAATAACTTTCTCCTTTATCAAGATGATGCACAGTGGATGTGCAAGTCCTTTGTGTTTTGTTGTTAAAAGGTGTGTTTTACCGTTTTAATTTAATGTACAGCATTTTGGCCACCTACATATAAATAAAGTTGCTATGCTATAAATTGGGTTGTATTTTTTTTTCCCAATTTTCATCATTGCCCCCGTCTGAAAAATGTACCTGGACCTCCTCCTCGTCCGTTACGTCAGAGAGGGCTCTCGGGTCGACCTGTACTTCCTCTGGATCAAGGGTGCTGTGCAGGTTCCAGTCGACCTCAGACAGCTGGCTATCATGATACCTATGAAACAAAAACAGAAATATTTTAACTCACAGCACAGCTCTCCTGTCCATTGCATAGATTCTGACACAGAGCAGCACAGCCTTGTGGGTAGTAACGAGTTAAGGGTTGTACCGATCCCATGTGTGGCTGTGGCTCTGGTCCATGAGCAGGATATCATCTACTTCATCCTCAATGTGGAAAGGGTGAAGAGAGATAGGCTCATCCAAGGGGAAGGAGTAGTCAGCCATATAGGGGTGGGCCAGGGCCTCCTCGGCAGTCAGACGGTCCATAGGGTTAAAGGTCAGGATCTTCTCCAGGAAATCCAGGGCTGTGGAAAAAAGAACGAATCAGCTGGAAGCACAACATCCGATCTGTGAAGTACAACCCTGACACATTTTTGACCTGTGCAGAGGACAAACCCCAGCTGATTTTGAGGAATGCTTTGAGATTCCTGTGGGATGGGGTCAGTTTTGGTATTGATCATGTGACTTGAGATAGGAATTTGGAGCCAGAAAATTTGGTCTAAAGGCATGGTGACCATCTTGTATGTAGATAGTTTATAAACATTTAACCCTAAAGGGAAACTTTAGTTCATAATCATAATCATAATAATAATCATAATAATAATAATAATAGAAATGTGACATAGGCCTGCTATTTATTTCAAATTCTAAGATTCACAGAACTAGAGTGCAATTTTATGCAATTATTTTATTTGACATACTGTGGTTTAAACTATAAAAACACACAAAAAAATAAAGAGGGTAGTAGTTCAGTTCTGATTTGAGAGACTGCAGACTGACCCTGAGGGCTGACGTCTGGAAGCAGGGTGGAGAGTGGCGTGTGAGGCTTGGACATGTCGTTTCGGATGAAGACTGGGATGACACTGTGCAGTTCCTGGCGGTCCTCTTCTCGGAGAACCGGGATGGACTCCAGGATCAACTGCATCTGCTCCAGTTCATGAGCCCCTGAAAAAGAAAAGCGGAGAAAAAATAAAATAAAAAGTGTTTAGCCCAAGGCATTTGTGATGAAAAAAGTGCAAAAATTAGAATAGTGGGCAGTGGGATCAGTTGTCATGGAAACTCATTCAGAAGTGAGGGCTGGTCACCAGTAAAGACTTACTTCAACACAATTGTTGTTTGTTTTAATCAGACGAGCCTTGGCAACAGTCTGCTGACTTTCAAAGTGCATTTAAAATGTATATCTATAAATTATGTTAAACTAGTTGTTCAGACAATGACAACAGTGCTTAAATAGACAGTCACATACATTTAAGTCACCCAACAGGCTTCAACCACAAACTCTACATTTTCATTAAAGGAGCTGCAGTGAGTCATATGTCTACCTGCAAACAGGGTTTTCCCTGTGATCATCTCAGCGAAGATGCAGCCGGCCGCCCACATGTCGATGGCTTTGGTGTAGTTGTTGGGAGACAGCAACAGGCGAGGAGATCTGTACCACTTCGTGACCAGACCTTCAGAGAGATGCCCCTGTGAAAACAACACAAGAAACATGAGCCACAGCCAGACAATAGGTTTAAACACATTTAATAAGTGAGTTCATCTTTTAAAAACACACTCTTAGAACTGTGAAAGAGACATTTAGCGTGTATTTTCATGTGGTAGCATGAATGTGAGCTTTAGCAGTAAATAACTAAACCTGGGACATAACTGAAATCATACTTTTTCTTAGATCTGTTGACCGATTCTTAAGAGGTTGCCAACAGAGACGTGGGTGCTAGTAGAAAAGTGGCAACGAAAAGAAAACAGCAGTTGAAAGGGTTAAACCAACTTGCCCAGCCCAGGGCTTGTTCATTCTGGTGGAAAGGGCTTGCTGAAAGTGTTCCTGAGGAACACATCAGCCAGTGGCTGAACATGAAAGAGTTGGATCAGCTTATTTTGGCTTCACTTGTTTTGTGAGACTCAGTGGATCATATTCCTCAATCACAGCCTTATTCCTTTCATCACAGTAAGTGGCTGAAAACCGGTTGCCCCCTCGTGAAGGCTTTGTGGACCCCCCCCCGAGCCACCTCCTTCACAGAGTGCGCTGGTCACGTACACACCACAGCCGAGACAAAGAGCAATTGGCAGATGAAAAGGGGGCAGCATGGGACACGTGCGGACCATGTCAGCAGTCTAAGCACTGCACCGTAATCCCCCACTGCCACAGACACAAGTGACCCCACTTTGCAGATCACTGTCCGCTCTCATAGGGACCACACCAACCACAAAAGGAACCTGATCTATGAATGCCCAGGATGCTGGGGGAGGGGAGCCGGTAAAACAACACCCACGTTCCCCTTGCTGATCATTTGTGCCCAGAATGGCCTGATAACCTCTGAGCACGCCTCTGGTTCCTGCCCTTATTTGGCTACAAACCCTTCACATTGTGCCATCCTGAAGAGTATCAAGCCAAACGCACTCTCCTAATGTAACCAAATTATCTGTTTGTCCAGCAGAGAGTCTAAACTGCAGGGATCGGTCAAAGAAAATGACAAAGTCTAGACAACAGGCCAAATGTGACACCAACATCATGACTGTTGCACATCTTTCTTCATTCAAACTCACTTAAACCTTTGAGACAGCTTAGCAAACATTTACTCTTGCAACATCAAATTGCTTAAGATAGATTTTTGGTAATACTGCCTACATTTACTTTCACTGACAGTATTTAAATGCGAAATGGAGGAAGGGGGGATGACAAAGAGCATTGCATGTGGTCTTTCATTTCACAAAATGAAACAACACCTAAAGGCTTTGAAGCGTCGACTTTGTTCAAACCTCTAGAAATGGGTTGGTAAATAGCAAGTTTACTGACTTTTAATGAGTCACAACCGACTTGCAGTGTGTTAATCCACTCTTAGTCACACAACCATCAGCAGGTCAGACCGGATGTCACCGAGGTGCTCGTTTGTCGGGGAGATCATCTCCGTTTCCAGGATAAAGCCGGGTTGATTTGCATAAGCTGGGCCTGAATCATTCTTTGATTTTTTTCCCCTCATGGCACCGTATGCTTTTTGCCCACTCTCCCACCTGCACACGCAAATAACGGCGCTATAAACAGAAATCCAAGAGGGGCCTGACAGCAGTTGCATACATCAGACACAGGTGATATTAATAGATATTTTATTAATAGATTTGATTTCAGTGGGGTCTTGGGCTTATGCGTCGAAATCTTATAAAGGCTACACTAATGTTACTAACTGCAGCTCACAGTTTAGGATTGAAAACTGATTTTGTCTAAAACTCTTTGTTGATCTAGAGCAGTGTGGGGCCAAAGCGACCGACTGCTGGCTTCAAAACTTGGTCAAATGTTTGCATGAGTCTTTGCATTGGTGGTTTTTGGGAAATTAAAAAAAAAACATCTGTGAACCTGCCTTGCCCTATTTGGTTTATCCTGAGGGTTTCCTGTTTTTTGTCTCTCCAGAACCTCAGATTGCATGGTCTTATACATGTTCTCATTCAAATCTATTTTTCACTATTTCCGCTGCTGCTCTTCAATCAACATAGCACTAGACTAAATTACTACATTTTAAAGTGTATACCATTTTAAAGCAACACTACCCAACTTTGTTTGTAACCAATAAACTCTTAAACTGCACTAATGCAAATTCCCATTCAACTGTTAAGCCCCAGTACGTTTCTTATAGATGTGTCAGATTTTAGTTTTTTTGTCAAATCAAAATAACTTCAAGCCTACATTATTTGTTGTTTTTTTATGGTAAAAAGTAAGCCTTTAAAAACAATTACTCAAATGTATTACAAACTTTCCTGCTTGTGGTATGACCTCTTTATTAGTGACAGATCAATTGCTGATGGTTAATCATGTTTAACTTCATGTCATTAAGTTTGTTCCTCCATCTATATTAGGTCTGAAATATACCTGTAATGTGCTGCACGTCTCAAACATGTGGTCCCGCTCTGAGCAGATGTTAAAACACTTAACTGGGACACACATAAAACACTATCCCGCAGTCATATCCTTGTTAAAAATCAAGTATGTCTTACTCAGGCAAAACCAAAGCTAAGTCTAAACAGCAGAGTATTTCATTCTCTTAAAAGTGTTGTCCTACTCAGAAAAAATAATTAATAATTCTCAGCTTTAGATGAGGTTCAAATGAATCTGGGAGCAGCAACGCAAAGCTCTGGTGGAGGAAAAGGGAATAGGAGGGGGACAGGCAGGTTAGAGTGAATTCTTGCCATTTTTGATACTGAGCCACCATAAGGGTCTGGTTCTCACAGACAGGAGGAGCTTGGATACATACCACAAAGTAAAGACCAAAGACAGTAAACAAAAAGTAGACAGAAGGATCATTTGATAATGGAAAATACAAAACTGACTCCATGAAGCCTGGATCCAAATAGTTTAAGACAGAAAGCTTTGACTTGAGGAAGAAAAGGAGTAATATTTAACTCCCGACCCTGGTGCTACTCAATTTAGGTGACATTCGACTGAAGCTGCACTAGAAGCTGAGAATCACAGGCAAAAAGCACTTCTTTATTTAGAAAAATGCCGTTATTCAAATAATGTGCCTGCAGACGCAGCTGTTTCAGCACGCCCAGCCCAGACAACAAGGAAGGGGGGCGCGCAGTAGTAAGAGTGAGTCTGTCCACAGCAATTCTCCCAAACTGCAGCCATCACAGAGCAACAACTGTTTTTATAACGCCTCCACATTCCTCCGGGCCACTCCGGGCTGCGAGTGCAATGGGTTCATTTATTATTACACGGGTTTAATCTGCCCTGAGACATTTGAGTGAATAAATCATCTTGTGGCCTTCTCTGGTGAAGCTGACAGTAACAGTATAGAAATGAGCATTACAGTCTGCTAATGGTTAAAGAAAACTTAAATAGTGGTGAATAGTTACTAACGTATGGGAAAAGAGTTAAATTGAGGGGTTTGAGAAGTCCATTTCCACTATGAGGTAACTCTTCGGCGCAGACAACCTCATTGTCTACTCCTGAAATGAGTCATGGAGAATTCAGCACATGTGACTGAACCCTTCCTTAAAGCGCTGTAGATTTTGGATAAACCTGTGCCATCGACAGCAAGATACATGTCCAAGTGCTATGTGTACGTGAAGGCAGGTCACAGTGTAATGGACATGAATGAGGCTGTGCCAGCTCCGGGGATTGTATCACATGAGCAGGGACTAATCTGAGACACGTGTAAGCATCTGACTGCCTGAGCACTAAGGAGATCCATCAGCTGAACGCGAGTGGGGCGATGGGGAGGTGGGCTCTCTACGCTGCTCCTCAACCATATAACCTTTAACTGGAATTTCCTCACCCCTTTATGTAGAAGCCGACATAAGGGCAGCATGAGCCTTTCCAAGCTGGCTACTTTTGGGCTGAGTGACCCTCTCCCATACTACAGCATTTCCAATGACAAAACTGTGGCAAGCGAGCCAAATCTGATAAATGTTCTGCCCCCACAACTAGTTCCTCCATAGAACTAATCTGTGAGAAACTCTGCACATGAAAGCCACCATATGAGCACTTCACACAATACCATTACTCACAAATGTAGGTTTATAGAGTGTTAAACATTTGCTGCAGCAACAAATGGCAATAAATATGCAACACTATGATTTGATCCAGAGGCCCAACTTCAGGGTGGGGGGCAGGCGTTAACCCAAAGGAACCACATCCTGTGCCGTTTACTTCCTGCTGAGAAACTGCGTCACTCTGGGGACCACTGCATTTATCGGACAATCACACAACAGTCATATGGAAGAAAGCTGTGGGTGGAAGAAAGCACTGTTTTCTTGTTTCTTACTTTCCTTATAAACCAAAACAAAAGCCAAAGTCACTTGAAAACTAAATCTATATTCTACAATGTCTGCTTGTGGTGGACAGAAAAAGATGACATGAAAGTAAGGTCTGATGTTTATCTGTTGTTCCTCAAAAGGCCCCATGACAGACTGCAGTCACACACCGTTGAGTTCAGTATAGATATTACTGTGTTTATCACAAGTACATGTTGCAGTCTAGCTTTAATAGCTGGTGGCCCTTGTTGACTATTCTTATAGCAAGTAAACAAAGCAAAAATTACCATCAGTGCTTTCTTGGGCATACATGTACGGGAATACTACAATCTTAGCCTCAACTCTTAAACAAAGCACATAAACCAACATTTTTGTAACACTACTGCTTTAGTCTGACTCCCATTTTCTGGACTTGACAAGCGATCATTAGCAAAAGGCTATACACCCAAAAAAATGTCCTGTACACGTTAAAGAAAAACAAGGAAATATGAGCAGTCTGTGCAAATTTGATGGAAAAAAAAAACAAAAAAAAAAAAACAGCGGTCCTACCTTGTGAGAGTAGTGCGGGTCCATGATGCGGGCCAGACCAAAGTCCCCAATCTTCAGAACCAGGTCTTCAGTGTTGACAAACAGGTTGGCGGGTTTGAGGTCGCGGTGCAGCACATTGGCGGAGTGGATGTACTTGAGACCCCGGAGGAGCTGGTACATGAAGAGTCTGGCGTGGCCCTCGGACAACAGGCCCCTCTCCAACAGCTGACACAGGTCGGTCTCCATGTACTCCTGCACAATGTAGACTGAGTTCACCTCCGTCAGAGACACCACGTCTTCAGTTAGTCGCCGACCGTTAGGGCCCAACGTCTCGAAGACCTAAAGATGAAAGGGTTCATACTTTAGACTCATGTTGTTTTTATTAAATGTAGAAAGTCCTTTGAAAAGGGGTTGTATTTGATACTTGTGGATCGTCTGTTAACATTTACAACACAACTTAATCAAAACTGTCCTACCATATAAAGTAAAAACCTTCAATTATTTAGATTAATTTGAAACTATACTACAGTAATATAACAAATTTCTTCTCCAAATTATTTTCCTCCTTTGCTGCTGATTGGAGGAGACAAAATAAATATGGTTTAAAAAGAACAAACTTGCTATTCATTCTTGGTGGGACTTTCCAAGATGCTTGACAAATATGACAGTTCTCAAACAGAGACACATAAGTACCAAACACCTTACAGAGAAATACTACGATCATGCGTTTTCTCACCTTGACAATGTTGTCATGGTCGAGCCGTCTGATAATCTTGATTTCCCGGAGGGCATGTTTGACGCTCTGTGGGTCGGTCAAAATTATTTTCTTCACAGCCACGCGCTTGTCGCAGTCCGTGTCAACCGCGGAGAACACCAGGCCGTTCCCACCGTAGCCCAGGGGCTTCAAGTCCATGTAGCGCGAACCCAGGTCAAAGCCATGGATGTTCATCAGGGACTCAAACTTCTCAGCCATCTCGACTACCTTATAAACTCCAAACAATGTGGCCTACTTCAAGTCTAAATGTAACACCGAGACCTGATAAGGTCACGGTTATCCTCACTACTTAAGAGGCCGACCCCTGTACAGCCGACTACTACCTCCCCGAGTATTCTTTACTGTAAAATTAGGGACAATATTAAGAATGTTTGGACAAAATGTCTTTCCATTGTGAGCAAGGACAAAATGTAAATGTTGAATTTCTTCTCCAATCCCGGTTAAACAACTCTTTGTAGTGTTTATAGATTTCAATGGAATGGAATTTGAGGCCAATTCAAAAGCATCAACTAGTTTAAATTAAAGAAGCATGTAGTTGCATCCTCACAGTGCAGATACATTCAGTGTTTGACTGGTCCTGAGCAGCTTCATATGTATGTGCTAAAACTATGCACAAATTGATTTTTTTTTCTACTTCACCTACTCCGTGTTCGTTATAACTTAAATTACCTGAACTATGAATTGAAATGAGTCTGGCCTTGAGTCTTTGATGTCAGATTTAAGCTTCAGTGATCAGGTGGCTCAAGCTCGCCACAGTCACAATCAAAACTATCCTCCATTTTAGTTGTGTATAACCTGGAAGACAGAAAAACAAAAATCAAAAAAGGGCTTTGTATATGAACAGATTTAAAAGGACTATGGCATTAAAGTGTCACCAGTTTCAAAAACTTAGTCCTGCAGTGCCTAAACTTATTGCGGACCACACTGATAATTTTACACACAGATGCTAGAAATAACTAGGTTTAACACAATAATCTGAAAATTAAGGACAACATTTTCACAATAATGCTCATATAAAACAACACTTTAATTGCTTATTGTTTTATTCCTTTTAGTTAATATGTCAGCACCTGCTGGGGTTGATTTTACAATTCCTCTGTGCTTTGGTTTGAACCCCAAACTATAAACTACATCAGCTACAGAGAGTCACACTTCAACAGCATAGGAGCCATCAAAACTCAAACAAAAGCCCCACGAGGTCTTAAGTCAAACTACCGGAGCCCTGGAGGGTCAACATTTTTAGACAATACAACCCTGAGTCCTTTGCTAATTATCAACTATAAAGGGGGAGATGTTCAACTGATAAACTTTAACCCAAGACCAGGAAAAGAATAATGTTCAGTGGGAGGACATGGTAGGCCACAGTCTAGTATTTAGTAAAACCATCTTAAACCTTACCAAAGGCAGTAAATCAATACTGACTTAATATAAAACACCAACACCAGCTTTAACAATATATGATAAAAAGTTTCAAAGCACTAAAACCACGTTCAAAACAAAGCATGCTACTTTGGTGCCTTGACGCTATATAACAAAATGCCTGCCCTGGCTTCAGTAAAATTCTTTAAATAAAACGTGTTTTTTTGTAATCTACAGGGAAAGTCTAGATTATAAAACTCGTCATTTACCGGCTTTGCTTTAACCTGTTGTGAGAACAGAAACCAACCCCTCCCTCGCTCCTTTGGGCGCTTGTTAGTCCGGTTTCAGGTTATCGACAATAAGATAACTCCCACGATGTTCGATGAGGATCTGTAGAGGTGTTTGAAAGCAATAGCTGGTGAATTATTTTTGTCTTGTTTCCTTGCATGTGTGGCCTTGTTTAGATCTGAAAAAAGCCACTAGTGGCAGAATAACGCCAAGCAGCAGACAGACCCGCCTTTAGTTCAAATTTGTGAGAAACCCACTGTTATTGTGTACCAGACACATACCCAAAACGAGCAAATGACCATAAATGCTTTAGTTAAGCTACGTTTAAGTGTGCAAAAAACAAAATATCATAAGAAATGTCGAAAGCGTGAACAAAGGAGCCTTGTTGGCTGAGGCTATGACTACGTGGTACATTTCCACGAAGCACAAAGCCAGTGACGGTAAAACGACCGCCTACGTCTATTCAGCTTTATTATAGCTACAACAGCGAGAATACAGATTCAGATGTTGTACTTACAGTCCTTGGTCGTCTCATTAGTTTAGTTTTAGGGGCGTCCAACCCGGTTAAAGGTTCAAATGCCGTCCAGTCCCGGAGCCCTGCGGAACTGTGGCAATCGCCATTGAGGCTGGGCCTAGCGACTACGTCACGGCGCCGCTTCAGGGAGTGTGGGAAAATGTAGCACTGACGGAATACCGCAACTGTGCATGCAGAAAATAGCTTCCGAACTAAATATATTATCTGCTTTAATCCTAAGGTGCCATTTATTTTTTAGCTACCAATCCCAAACATCTGTTGTTTAAGACTTGTTATTTTACTGCTTTGATTTACACTAGTCCTAGTTCTTATGTTATTATAAACTAACACACATTTAGTTTTATTTGCATGATATTATTTTCTTGTTTCAGTGGTGTCAGTGAAAATATTGAAGGGGCACATAAACCTACTATGGTTAGGGTTCATTAGCTTAACCTGGACAGATTTTTTTTTTTTTTTTTATTACCAAAATATTGTTCGCATAGAAAGACAGAGAAACATAGAAAACACATGTGGAAGGGGGGTAAAAACCTTAGACAGATTTAAAAAAACTCCATTAAGTTGAAAATATTCAAAGATAGGCAACTTTCATATGTGTTCATAGCTTTTATGTCAAAATTTGCCAACTATAATAATTAGCTTAGTTACCTTTTTTTTTTTACATGCTTCAATGTTTTTACAATGGAATCAAAACATTATGTGTTCAAATTTTAACAAGAAGTTAAAGACAATATTAGATTTGATAAATTGTAAGCCTTCTCTCCAAAAATAATTATACAGTTCCAAAATAGGTGTTTCTGGGTGTTCTTTACAAAATGTGCAGCTGGGGTCAATACTTTTAAAATATCTTAACATGTACTGATAAGTAAGATCAATTTTATGCAGAAGTTTAAAAGATACATCTCTTATTTTGTTGTTTATCATCATTTTTTTTTGTTTTTATCATCACCTTTTTTTTTACAATGTATCAGGAACAAAGTTTCTCCAATAAAAAACAACAGGGTACAGAGAGGACATCATATTGAAAAAGGGCGCATATTGTTTTGTCATTTTCTTTTAGCAGAAGAGAAATAGGCTTTACAAACAGTGGAGTCAGTTACAGTCAATGGGCACATATTTGTCAATGACAGCATTTTTAAACAGTTCACATATTTCCCTAGTCTAAAACAATATTATAATACATATTATTTAGGAAGCACAACAAGACTATAGTTAAAATTAAGTTCATCATATCTTAGTAAATGTCAAATACTGTCAAAAGGCTGACCCACCAATAGGATTTCCTTATTGACCCAATCAAAATAAAATAAAAATGTGTTTATGTAAGGTATATATTTGTAATTCCAAATAAAGAAAAATCTGGACAGAATAACCATATGTGTCACAGAGCAGCACGAGTGCGTTTAAGTGGCACGTCACGTGACAACGGTACAATAAGCTTTAAGGACTTTGTTTAAAAGAGCTAATATTACAAGAAATACAATAATATTATTAAGTCTGACCTACATAAGAGTAGGCTAATCCCAACTGAGCTACAAAGCATGCAATAAAATAGGCTAGTTGAATCATTTGTAACAAATGTCTTTTAAAAAAAAGTGAGTTTACATAGGCGCATATGAATGGAAACATGTGGTAAGAGCTTAAATGAGTCACGTGAAAAGACCCAGAGTCGTTCCGTTGTGTCTTTGTCATATTGGTTTTGCAGTAGCCTATTAGCAGCTGATCACTGCATTACAGACAACATTGGACAACGAGGTTTTTGTGGCGCAGTTTAAGTGCAAGAACTTAACTGTGCGGCTCTGGGTGTTGCTTTTGTTGTGTTACTTTACATTTTGCATGCTCTTATATTTAGCTTTTCTATTTTTGCCTGCTATTCTAATTTTATATTGCCAATTGGCTAAAACTGCTGGCCAAACTAAGGATTAACCTTCATTTTATTTATTTATTTCTTTGAAGAGCCGATTATAACGATTTGGTGCATTTCACAAGAAGCTACGGCAACATTAAAAAAACAGGGATGGTCACTCACTGCGGCTGGAGGTTTTGGAAAGTCCATGTGGAGACGAGATGCAGACGATGCAGCACTGCCTCTCAGTGTGACACCAGCGGATTCCCCTTCCTTTCTCTTCCCATCTCCACGACGTTTCTAAACTAATCTTTGACCTTATAACTCTTAGCACTCATTCACTGCGTCCCCCCTGCACACCCTCTGTATGTGTGTGTGTGCAGACGCTGTGAATGGACGCGGATGAATGTGCGTGTGCGGCCGCATCAGAGCCGCAGCAGCAGGCGGACCATGTGAGGACCCATGTGCCCGGGAATGCAGATGCGGTGCCTCTTTCTCTGGATGGGACGGGCATGCGCAGTGAGGTCGCGGGATGCGACAGCCTGGCCCTGTAGGCTACTGATCAGCATCAAACGAGCCCAAAGTTATGTAACACACGGGGAAGGAACTGAAGCAGGGCAAGGAACAAGTTATGCACAGATACAATTGGATTATGGGATCTTACCCACAATTACCCACTTTTTTTGAACACTATATGAAACAGGACCCCTTCCATCCATCCAAACACAGACTTGCTACTCCATTATTAACAAGGATTTCCAATGTTATGCAACAGCTATTGAGCATTGACCTTGTGGTCTTTGGATGGTGCAATTAGCAATTTCGACTAAGCAGTACACATACAGTATACTCAAGCTAAAAGGGTTGATATAAATTGACTGGAAGAGGCTACATACTGTACTGACAAAATTCAGTTGCTTTCCAGATCACTCTTGAGTTTTTTTTTTTTTACTTGAGCAGGTGTTTATTTTCCAACAATGTTTATGAGCTCTGCAAAGATGCATTGCAGCTAAAATACACTTGTTATTATGCAGTGCTCAGGAATGAACAATGTGGCATTTTGAGTACACATTATTTCTCAAACATACATGATGTGCTGAATAAAGAGGGCAGATTAGGGCAAGGATCATCTGGAGATAGAGACCACAAAGTGCAGTTATGAGATAGTGTGGTGGGAAAAGTGTTGTTCTTCCTAAGTTCAGAGCGGGAGAACTATGTGTCCTGAAACCGCAAGCATTCGCAAAGTTATGCAACATCTGAGTGAAGTAGAGCAAGAAGGGATTTAAAAAAATATATCTTAGCTGAGAGAAAGTCTTCTTTTACTACAAAGGTTATTACTTCACAGGGATTTTGCTCCGAGTAACATCATCACTGTTTCTAGTGTCAAGTTAAATTATAAATACCATCTAATATCGACAAAAGCATGTCAACAGTAGAAAGTGATTTTGAACAATCAGACTTCATTACCACATCTGACCCTGGACTATATTAATGTTTCATAGAGGCAGATGTTTGAGAGATTGGTGTTAGTGTTAAAGTCATCAGAGTGCACAAAATCTGTGTTAGTGAGTCTAAGTCAAGTTAGCCAAAATATCATCACTAAAGCTTTGGCAGGACCTCTGACATTGCACAAGTAGCAAACAAAAGTGATAACGTCACATAGGTTACTGACATCAAACAGAAACTGGCCAATAGTGTGACATTAAAGCAAGGAAATACACTGGCATTTTTATAACATTTTGCACTTGTGGATTAGACTAGGCCAAGAATCTTACAACGTCTTTACCATTGTCTTAAAGCTTCCTCTCTCCCTATGTACCTTCAATCAAACCTGCCTTTTCTAGAGGAAGGAAATTAATAAAAGCTGAAAAATTAACACCTTTAATGCAGAAAATACGTTTTTTTCGTCAGGCAGCATAAAGATTTATTGAGACACAAAAGGCCACTGAGTTTAAATGTTTCCCATATCATTTTTCATTTTGATAGTAGCTACTCTGCAAGCTGCAGCCATAAAAGTAAAAGTCTGAGTCAGACGTTTTAAGTGCCTTGTCATGGCACTATATAAGATAAAATTAAAGCGGTACAACCACAAGTCTTTAGAAATATGCACTTTTTGTTTGTTTAAAATTGTTTCTCTGGAAGTATTGTGGTCTGTGGCTTTTCTTGTTTTGTTATCTGCCAGAGGCTATGAAAAAGGGTGTAAGCAATACAATTTGACAACAGACCTGTCAGTTTTTTAAGTGATCTTCCAAAACATCACCAAAATTGATGCATTATAACACTGCAACCTTATAACTTTAAAATAATGCTAATTTTAAGAATGTAAGAACTAAAACCAGGACTAAACTAGACACTAAAGCAGGACGAAGACAGACCCCAACCATATTCAAACTCAGGACTTCATTAGGACTTAACCAAGATTAAACCAGGATTAAACCAGGACAAACTGAGGACTAACTCAATTCATAGATAAGACTAGAATCTAGACTAAACCAAGACCCAACAGGAACAAATTCAAGACTAAATACAGAGCAAAACCATGACAAAACCAGGACCCCACCAGAAGTAAACCAGGACAAAACCGAAGACTCAATCATCACCAAGCCAAGACTAAACTTAAACAAAACCCTGAGCTAAACAATGGTGAAATAAACATTAACTAACCAGGACCTAATCACAAACAAAATCAAGATTGGATAAATCCAGACTCCAGAATCAAACCAGGACTCTTGTTAAAGCAAGAATAAACATGCACCTAAGAGTAAATTAGGAAAACATCTATTCTTAATTGAGGAAAAACCCAAAATCTACAGATCACTAAACCTGGACTTAACCCAGAATACAGGTCTAAACCAGGACCAAATCAAAGATAAAACTCACCTAATCAGAGGTGCTAATGATTCTACACTGTGACCCTTGATTTACAAAGCAGGTCTATAAAAACACTGCACACAAGACCAGAGCATCAAGTGTCTCATTTCCACATAGCTTCCCTTGTGTCACCATAAAAAGAGTAACCCACCTGTCACCCATCACTTTGGCCTCCATCTGAAACAAAATTAACAAAATGACCAAAGCAAATGAAAACTCACCGCGGGCAGCATTTTCCGGAGACGCCCGGAGTGACATGGTGCAAAAGTTAATAGTCCATTGACAAGAGTAAAGTCCAGGCAGCAGTGCTATAGTCCAACAGCAGGTGCCTGTGGTGTGTTCTCAAAGCCAGAGTGTTATTCTACTCCATGTGGCTGTGCTTGTGAGGAGGAGCTCCATGGAGCGTTAATATAGGCCAGGGCCAGAAAGGGGGAGGAGACTGGGACTGTGTCAGACCTTTGCTGGCACTAACTAACTCTCCCTGGCTCCCTCTACCTCCTCTATTGCTTTTAACACACTTACATATATAAACTGTATATGTCAATCTGTGTCAATGGTGTTTTCTAAACTGCTTTGGGCAAAGCTCAAAAAACAGAAAATCTAAATGTGCCTAAAATAGGATTTGATAAGATTTGAGGAAAAGCTGAGGAAAAGTTGGATCAATATGTTTATTGATAAGACCTTATTATACCTACTCTCTGAGCATTAGGCAACTGGTATACTCATTAATAATAATAATTAAGTTATTCAGTAAATAGTTCAGAAGCCCTTTATTTAAAGAGTTAAAACAAGGACCGTGACATTGCCCGGCATGGCAGAGCCGGGACCCTACCCTGGAGCCAGGCCAAGAGTTGGGGTTCAAATGCCAGCACCTGATGCTTAGTGTATCAGTCGGGCTCAGCCCAAAAGAGCGACGTGGGGCTAACCTCCTGTGGACCCACAACCTGCATGTGGAACTGTAAGTGTGGTGTCTGAATACTGACTGCTCAGCCTTCAGCACGATTGTATGTAAAAACTCATAAACACACAACCAGTTCAATGCCATAGAGTCTTTATTGTAACCGGCACAATAACGACCCGAGTAGACTTTCCCCCAGCTCTACTAAAGATTGTACAGTAGACGTAAGCTTTTAAACAGTTTTCATATGACAGTTTATGAATGACTCTTCCTGCATGGCCTTGAAGATCTCCTCATTAACTCTCTGATGTCATCCTGTAAGGCCTTGAGGACCCCCTCCTCCTCGGCCTCTCCTTTCCTCTTGTAACCTTTGGTAACAGGCACCTATGTCTCTATCTAGA
Organism: Neodontobutis hainanensis; assembly: GCA_024349245.1. NCBI lineage: Eukaryota > Metazoa > Chordata > Actinopteri > Gobiiformes > Odontobutidae > Neodontobutis > Neodontobutis hainanensis. The sequence continues at coordinate 273,585 of JALDNG010000046.1, forward strand.
TCTTCCCTGTGTGTGTGTGTGCGTACATTAAACTTATCATGTTTTAAACCAGGGGTCTCAAACTCCAATTACTTGGGGGCTGCAGGAGGCAGAGTCTGGGTGAGGCTGGGCCTGATCAGGTATTCCACAAAAAAAGCTTTGTTAAATCCTCTCAAGTGTCATTACTAACAGTTCTTTAAGGTCAATGGGTTCTTCTGAACCTGATCTATCCTGAACTTAAATGAAATATTGAAGAACATGAATGAGCTGGCTGAGTGGCCCCATTGGGGCCCCATCTACTTCCCTCGGTGATACTGTCAACATAACATTGGCGTTAATTTGCAGATTCGTCATGATAACAAATCCACATGGATAGTGGCGGTCAAATTACCATCAACTTTCAAACAAATCAACCAATTTCAAATAATACAATCCACATGTTGCCAGTAACATTGAATTTGTCCAGCTTAAGGTCAAACATGCTCATTTCAAACACAGTAAGAAGCAGTATTTTTATGACGGCTATGTGATGTTACACGGGCTCCTCCATAGTTGTTAAATGTTTCTCTGCCTGCATCAAGCCCAGGCGATGGCCTGCCCCCAGGAGCCGTATACTCCACTGTGATGGTTGGTGGGTTCAGTTCCAGCGTCCTCAAAAAGGAACCTTTCACACACAACATGGTAACGGGCTATTCATATAAAACTTGCAGGGCGCACTAACATTAAACTTTCATTTTGTCCTGCGGGCCACAAAATATCGTCTTGCGGGCCGCAGTTGGCTCCGGGCCGCGAGTTTGAGACCACTGTTTTAAACCATACATTCTGACATTATGTTTTTTCTTTTACATTAATATATCTTGATGTATTATAATAACATCCTTCACTTGATTATAAACCATGCATAAGTATAAATATAACATAAACTCATAATTAATGAATAACAAAAATAAACACATAACATCAAAATATTACAACACATAAGGGGCTGGTGCTTAGTGGATCAGACAGCACTCAAAACCAAAGGCCCCAAAACGACCCAATCTTTGGAGACTGAAACTGGCCTTAGGGACATGGAAAGTCACCTCACAGGCGGGAAAGGAGCCTGTGCTTGTGTGGTTGAGAGGTACTGATTACAGATAGTCGGGCTCACCTCCACGCACAGCTTAGGCTCTGGAACCACACCCTTTGAGAGAGGCTGGACTCTCCACCACTCTGGAGTTGCCCCACGGTGAGAGGCCATGTTGGAGTGAGAGGTCATGTGTTGGAGTTCACCCCGGTGAACCGATCGGGGACTCCATTGTTCTACTGGGGGACTTCAACGCTCACGTGGGCAGCGACATTGACACTTGGAGGGGTGTGATTGGGAAAAACGGCTCCCCTGATCTGAACCCAAGCGGTGTTCCTTTCATTTATGGACAGGATTTCTAGAGGGAGTCTAGTTTGGGCACCACATGATTTTGTCTCTGCTTTTTGCAGATGATGCTGTCATGTTGGCTCCATCAAGTCAGCTGAAGTGGCTTGGGCATCTGTTCCAGATGCGCCCTGGATGCACGTCCCACCGGGAGGATGCCCTAGGACCCCCCCGGAGGGACTATGTCCCTTGGCTGGCCTGGAAACACTCGGTATTTTCTCAGAAGAGCTCATGGAAGTTTCAAAGGAGTGAAAAGTCTGGGCATCTCTGCTTAGACTGCTGCCCCCTTGACTCAGCCCCAGATAAGCAGAAGAAGATGGATGAAAGTTATAAATATTATCAACATTATATTATCTTATATTGCAGGATCTCAAAATTGATTCTTAATTTATTTCTATGAAGGAGTCATTGATTATCTCTTTACTGCTGCTTAATGATGTGTAGTTATTATAAAGTACGACCCATGTCTGATGCCAAATGGTGTTTTCTCTCCGGTAAGACAGAACAAAAATGTATTCTTGGCAACATTATAAAGTCATTTTAATAGAGAATCCAAAACTAAATTAAGCTCCAAAATTGAATGCATTCTATTTTAAATTATGAAGTATTCTTTTTGTTTGACTGTATGGAAGGTGTCAATGGCTATCAACAAAGTTAGTCTCTGTGTATCCATAGGCTGGCACGAGGCCTAAAGAGGATGTCCATGGCACAAAAAGTCATGACAACATTTACCAGGTCAGACATTCAGATACCAGAGCAATACTGTAAAGACACTGTATCTAAAGTAAAATTATGGTTTTACTGTGAACTCTAAGAGGATTGTTTCTACAATGCTGAATGATGTGTTCTTACGTCAGTTGGTTTTCCAACTTTCTCAATCAGAAGGTTATACAGATTTATATACAACTTTGGGATTATGTGTGATTGCAATTGTTTCCAATGTATTTGAAAAAAGAAAATGCAGTCTTGTTGAAGGGCTCACATTTCACCGGTTTTATCTTCACTTCATTGGCTTCCAGTCAAATTCAGGATTGATTTTAAATTTTTAGTCTTGAATTTTAAAGCTCTGCATGGACAGGCCCCCCAGTACATCACTGACCTGCTGACCCCTTACTCCTCCTCCCGCACTCTTCGGTCTTCTGGTCAAAACCTTTTAACGGTCCCCAAAACACGTTTTAAAACCCGGGGAGACCGATCTTTCCAAACAGTCGCCCCCAGACTCTGGAACGCCTGCCCTTGTCACTGCGAGTGGACGTTCTTTTAAAAAGCAGCTGAAGACACTTTTATTTAAACAAGCTTTTTGTTGATTGGGCTTTTTCATTCTCATAGTTTTATTGTTCTTTTATTGCACTTTGTAAAGCACTTTGTGATTTATATCTGTGAAAGGTGCTATATAAATAAAATTTACTTACTTACTTACTTGTCTCTTCGAACATGATCTATAAATGGAATCTCCTACAGAACTGAGGTCCAATGTATGTGTTTGAACAAGACAACAATTGAATGTCTTCTTTCTCAGAAATCAAGTGTTCTGCAACTTATTGTTTGCTTTACTGGTCAATATGAAAGCCTTCCTGCTTATATAAATGCCAGTAATGGTTAGCACTTCCTGAATCCCTCTGCAGTCTGTTGTTTCCTCTGCCATGTCCCCGTCAGACTGGTTGTGCTGGCAGAGTATCTTGATGTGTTCGTCATATGGCGCGTTGCTGGCACCGTGACGGTGGAGTCATGTTTGGACTGTAAGAAAATGTCTGTTTGATATTCAAACCAGACGCCTGCTGCCTGCTGGGTCTGGAGCAGCATGTGTTATCAAAATATCTGAGCCAACGTATAATGAAAATGAGGGTAGTAGGCCCAGAGATGCAGGATGTCATATGACTCTTGTAAACAATCCCCGTTATTCAGGGTAGATAAGCATGTATGGGAAAGGAGGGCAACACTATCACTAGACACTGAACTCTTCACCTGAAGCCCACAAGTGAAGAACACTTTATAATGATTCTCATCTACTCCACCAACATTTGAACCCATGAATTACACACAGCCATTTGCTGGGTTTGATTGGATAAAAGGGATGGCATTTAAGGCAAAATAAAGAAACATAGAAAGCTATGTTACTAACTGAACTGTATAAGAGTAAAAGAGTACTAACAGTTTCTTGGATCTATTATTAGAACTACATCCTCAATAAGTCATTGCTGTGATTAACTTACAGTAAGGGCTCGTCACTGACACCTGAGGCAAAAAGGATTTGGTTTCATTATTTATTTCCATAAACCAGACACACTAAAGCCTTACAGACATAAGGGGCGTACCTTCCTAATCAAAATGTAGGTGGCCTATCAGGAGGAGATGGAAGCTCATTGGGGTGTGTCCAAGTCTACTTTTTCTGATTTTCAAGGTGAAGATGATATAGAAGAGAGGCAGTACTCGAGCTAGCACAGCTATAAAGAGGCTGGATTTATGTGTCACGAGAGTTTTGTTTTCAACCAATGGCAAGGCTTTCCTCTAGTGCAGTGACAATTATTATTATCATTAAGTTAAATACATTTTTTTCTTCTGCCTCGTCTCATTAGAGATTGCAGAATAGCTTTGGGCCTTAAACGGGGTACACCCAGGGTGGGGATTGGGATTGGGATTTTTATGTCAGTGTGAAAGATAATCAACACGAGATAAAAAAAAAAAAGTGGAGTATTTTATACAAACTGTGGCGTTAAATTTAAATTTAATAGTGGATTACACTTGCCATGGACACTGCATGATCACTTCTTTTTCAGGCTGTTGCCCCAAAACTTTGGAACAAACTCCCTCTTCCCCTACACTCACTGGACTTCTTCAATAAAACAAGCCTTTTAGCAAAAATAGCCCCAGGGCTGTTATGATTGTCTTCTTTATGGTGTACCTTGTAATGATATGTTTTTTATAATGTATCTGTTTTTTATGTTGTATTTAATTATGTTTTTAAGAGTGAAACATCTCGTGACTATTGTCTATAAATGGTGCTATATAAATACATTTTACTTACCTACTGTTCAATGCAAGAAATTCTGACAAATTTTTAGCCAATAAAAAAAAGCATTAAATGGAGCAATATCCTACCACTGCACTGTTAACCACATATCAGGCGTATATTTTTACATTGCAGTCTATAATGAAGGTCCTTTTTATGGTCCACATGGGATTTGTTTTGTTTCAATAGTGTGAGTGGTGGAATTAGCAACAGGGCAGTGGCAGTGGTCTGTACAGTGCTTAAAAGAAGATATTTTTTCAATCTGTTGATGAAGTAATTGAGCAGAGAAAAAGGGGACCTCAACATAACACATAGAAAAGGGACTGCAGCGTTGATGTTATGATCCCCTTTTCCCCCGTGTGACTTTTAGCCAGCTGAGGGCCCAGATCCCTCTCTGTCCAACTGCAACAGTGCCCTTTTGTAAGTAAGTGCCTTTGCTAGTTGCATTACCTCAACAATTTATTTATGAAGATTGGTAGAAGGTTATGTAATAAAGCAACTTTTCATTGTTAATTTGACAAATATTTGGAACCAGTTCAGCGAGGTCACACGTTATGAAATTCACAAGAAGTATTTATGAAAACCAGTTCAACAAGGTCACACGTTATGAAATTTACAAGAATTATTTATGAGATGAGACATGATACTTCTGAGTACCTGGCAACAGTGATCAGAAATAGGTCAAGAAGTAATGTCATTATTCCACTTCTGTAAAACTGTATGTTATGTTATGACCTACTTTAAAATGTATTTATGATCCATAATAATTATTAAATAACTCAGCAATAGGACTCACTTAACTACTAAATGTAGTGACCAATGCAATAGCTAGCTTTATATAAGACTAGTCACTGAGGAACAGGAGCAAAGGCCACAATAAATCAAGACAGAGCATGAAGTGTTCAGGCGCTGGACATTCACCGGTCAACATTTGTAGCCGAGTTATTCATACACCCCATCCTCACCTCAGATATCACGTAGCTGCGGTATTTCACAGCTCGGTGAAAGAGGCCTGCTCAGAGAGAGTGGTATAGGTTGTGTTCCCTGCAACTAAAACAAACGCAGAGGCTTGATGTTCAGTGCAGGAAGTGACTAATTAAATTTGCATTACAATATATAAAGTTCAAGCAGATATCAGTGTGTCTGTATAATAAAATGTAAATGGCCAAAGGGAAGTTGCTGTAGAAATGTTAAGAATTTTTGCACACAAAGCAAAATAAAATAGAAACTTGCCCACCCAATTAACACAAGTAACTATAGTACTTAATGTGTTAAGATATAACCACAAAACAGCAAAATGTGTTCCAAATTTATACTTTATTGGGTTTTAGATCACTGGACCAATCAGCTTTTATAATAAAGTCACTTAAATGTAAATGAATTGTAATTTAAAATGTACTGTTTTAGGTCAATTACACTTAAATGTATCAGTTTAGTGCATCTGGGTAAATAATCGATAAACCGTGCAGCATCAACAAATGGCTTAATCAATCAATCAATCAATCAATCAAATTTTATTTATATAGCGTCTTACAACAGCCAAAAGGTGCACAAGGCGCTTTCCAAGAAAACATCAGAAGACAACATTAATAAAACAAAAGAAACAGATGGAATCAGGATCAAGTCTGACGCTCTGTCTTCAAATTCTTGGTTAGAAAAGAAATAAGTTTTCAGGTGTGCTTTAAAAACACTCAGCACAGTGATGTTTCGGAGGTGCACAGGAAGTGCATTCCACAACTTTGGTCCTTGAACGCTAAATGACCGGCCTTTAAACTTTTTATACCTGTATGTAGGAGTCACTAGAGAAATGTGCTCAGAAGAGCGGAGTGTTCTGGTTGGCTGATAGGTTTTTATTAAGTCAGTGAGGTATACTGGGGCCAAACCATGGATGGCCTTGAACACAAACAGCAGGACTTTATACTCCACCCTAAACTGCACTGGGAGCCAGTGAAGCGAGCGGAGGACAGGGGTGATGTGTGACCGCCTAGATGTATTGGAGAGAAGACGTGTGGCTGCGTTTTGCACCAGTTGAAGGCGATTGATGAGTGATGTATTGAGTCCAGTGTAGAGGGCATTACAGTAGTCGATCCTGTAACTGATGTGTCTAATTCACTGTTGTGTAATCAAAATACAGCAAAGTGAAATGTTGTCTGACTCATTTGGCCAAAGGTAGGCACATGGGTCATGTAGGTCAGGGCTTTGTAGTTAGATAATTACATCAATAGCAGCAGCTCCCCTGGCCGGGTGTGTCTCTGTTACCACACTTTCACCATGAATGACATAACAAAAGATCTGTTTAAAATGCACTAATAACTGCTACTTTGTCAGCATTTTTTATGTAACTGTAAACATAAGATCTCAAACCAAATAGTTCATTAAGGGTTTCCTAAACTAGAGTTCTTAATCAGTAGGCTATTTTCCATTGCATGTACAGTATGTTCTGTCCACTGCACTGCAAAACGAAAAGTCATAATCACAGCAAAATCACTAAAGCTGCCAGGCAATCATTTTTACCCCAACAGACATGCAAGACATTACTGGTATAACAAATACATACTGTATAATATATACCCATAATATATTATTTGAAGAGTTTTAACACACTATGGTATATGGTTGGATATAAACAGGTTTGAGTTGGATTTGAACAGGTTTAAGTCGGATTTGAACAGGTTTGAGTCGGATTTAAATAGTACAATCAATCACTCTAAAATGGACTTATAGGGTGATGAATGATTGGCCCCCTAACCCCACCAACCACCACCTCCCACTCAGGCCGCACCTGCAGCAGGTGTTTGGGTGGGTTAGACTGAAAGTCGTCATGGTCACGCTGGGTGGGAGGAGTTTAACATACACAGGTGCAAGTGTCCATGGCACATAAATAAAAATGGAAATTTGTTAGAAAATAGTATGATGATTCAAAGGATTCATGGAATATACAAAACAGTTTAGTTAGCTTGTTAATATATACAGTATACAACTCACCGGCCACTTTATTAGTTTCACCTTGCTAGCAACGGGTTGGACCACCTTTTATCTTCAGACTGCACCCGGTGACTTCACCTGGTGTGGTCTTCTGCTGCTGTAGCCCATGTGCTTCAGGGTTCCACGTGTTGTGTGTCAGAGATGGTATTCTGCAGACCTTGGTTGTAACGAGTGGTTATTTGAGTTACTGTTACCTTTCTATCCTCTCTAACCAGTCTGCCCGTTCACTAAATATTTTCTCTATTTCGGACCATTCTCTGTAAACCCTAAAGATGGTTGTGTGTGAAAATCCCAGTAGATCAGCAGTTTTTATAAATCCTGAGACCAGCCGTCTGGAACCAAAAGTCACTTAAATCCCCTTTATTCCCCATTCTGATGCTCGCTTTGAACTTCAGCAAGGTGACTACACCACATCTAGATACCAAAATGCGTTAAGTTGCTTCCATGTGAATGGCTTATTAGCAATTTGTATCACCAAGCAATTGAACTGGTGTGCCTAATTAAGTGGCCGGTGAGTGTATATTTCTTTTAAGAATTTTAATCCATCCATAAAAATATGGTGTGACTGTCCATCCTTTTTGTGACAAGACGTTATTTATATAGCACATATTACAACAAACAAATATAAATACAGTGATTTCCACTTTAAGGGAAATAATTACGTTTTTAAATTATACTGACAGCTGTGAAGTCTAAGCATAAGCACACTATATGACAAATGTTAGTTACTGATGCTGTTAAGTGGTTGACACAAGAATGTGTGATTCAGAAGTCTTTAATATAAACCAGTTTATAGAATCATGTCTACTACCAACATTAAAACTGAACATTGAGGCCTTTTTAAGACATAGAAGTCACTTTATGTTTGTGGATTTATTTCATACCAATTTATTCTGGCTGCAGACTTTAAATCTTGTTTAACTTTAAGCTTGCGTCACTGATTTTTTTTTGGTAAACACAAGAGAAAAGCAGCAATCCCTCTGTCATTTGTTTTTCCGTCCATCTGCGAGCGGCTTGTCCTAAAACCTTCAGGGCTGCGTTTGTGCTTCTGAATCAACAAAAAGGATTTGTCACATGTGATGTAACTTGTGTTGGATGCATTGAGTCCTTATAAGACTGGAAAATGCTGTAAATGGGGCTAAAAGTAGGGACATGTTTGAGAATGAATGATTGCACAGATAAGTGAGCGATTATAAGGTCCATCTTTTTTTCAAACACTGATGCCTGACTTTTGCAGTGTAAAAAGAAATGCTTATAATTTTTCTATTATGTCTGTTTATCATCATCTGAGCCATAATATAAAGTATTAGTCTGAATGAGTACTATTTAGACAAAGGTTTTGTGTGGTTCATACTCAGTAAGTTGTTGTTTTCATATTAGCATCAGAGTGCATAGATTACAGAAAATGGTTGTATGACGTTTTATAAAACTAACAAACATGTTTACATGGAATAAAGAAAGACATAATGGTGGATTGAAATGGATGCATAAAGTCACATTTTCTTAAATGCAGTGTGTAATATTTTTTTCTCCTAAAATTGTCCTTGAAAACATATTGTGACATATTTCAGTGGAAGCACTTAAAGGCTGTAAAATCATAAAGACTAGAAAACAATGTCAAACAATGTGTTAAACCTGAACAAGGCCATAAAACTTGTAGATTAAATCACAATGGAAACTCAGCAACTGATCAAATCATTCATTTATTTATTTTTTTCAGATCCGTTTTTTTCTTACTTTGCTCACAAATAACAGTTTGCAATAAATAAAATAGTAAGACAAAAATAATTTAAAAAAAAAACATTTTCACCTCACATGGCATATGGCAGTTGTCTTATCAGACGGAAATACAGTCTGATAAACTGTGACGTCATTCATAGTTATAATGTAAGTTATAATGGACCTGTGAACCCAATGAAGTTGAGTAGGTCATCTTCTTTTGAAAAAGGCCAGAGCTCAGTTGAAAGCATGAAGTCCAATAAAATTACGTATCCACTGGAGCGGTACAGTTCAGGGAAGTTTTTTTTCCCCAGATTTTTTAGAGACATTTTTAGGGTCATGAAGAGTCCCAAATAATCATATTATGTTTCATGTGTTAACCTTTTGGCTTTGGTTTCAACAATATGGCAAGATCACTTTATTGTGCAGCTAAACACAGTTTGCTTGAACTATACAGAATGCTTTCCAATCAATAAAGAAATGTTTGTCCAATGTTTTCTCAAAATAAAGCTTGACTTGTCCTTGACTTATGATAAAAGTCCTCCTCGTAAACTGCATCTTGACGCAATAAAATATAAAGGCCATCCCATTTGACTGAAACAATTACAAGTGGTCTAAAGAGATGCATACAAATAACTGTACTTTGCTCTGTAAATAGGTTTAGCTGGTCGGGTTAATTTAAGACCACATCAACCAAGACCAATAATCAGTGTACAAAGAAGACACCATTAGAAAATTCAAATACTTCAACATAACAATATGATCAATTAATTTGTTGTGGCTTTGACAATAAAAAGTCCTAAGAACAGTCGTATTACTATTTAATGAAAATAACATTGCTTCTGATGATTTCTAATAATGATCACTATTTCCAACCTCAAATTTTGTGACTCAGACCAGTTAACACTCTGTATTTCTGCTTGTGTGGTATTTTCATTATCTCAATTTGTGGTAACAACACTTTTCCTTTGACTGTCCTCAAGGCAGTAGTCGTCATAATATTTGGGTTCAAAATAAGATCAAGTACATAATCAGTGCTCTACTGTCTGAGCACTCTGTTTTATAACTCGTACATCCGTGTGGGCTTCTATCACATCTGTTGCGTGTGTTATCTTGTTGACTATGTTATGTCAGTATCTAATTGTGTGTTTTTTCTGTAAACACAAGTGGTTTGGTTTAAAACCTGTGCAGAGGTCATGCGGTCTAGGCGCCCTATCACAAATGCCTGTGACTTATATATAAGAATTATGTAACATGGGTCTTACCTGCCATCTCTTTGACTCTCCTTCGCCGAGGCTCTCCCATTGCAGCATCACACCTCGTCCTGATTCACGTTGGATTAATTTGCTCCAGTCGCAGTATTTCTTATGTCTTTCCTGATCCTAAAAGGTGCAGTAAATGCACAACAAAACTGCCTGTGCATAAGACCACATTGCTATTTATTTATACGGCGTGCCTTTTTGGCAGTGTCGTCTGTTGAGCGCAAATGGCACACAAGCCTGACGGAGACATTTTGATGAGAAGAAATCCCACCCACCTTGTAGAAAAAAAGCACAAGAGGGGCTCCGCAAGGGCAAGTGTTACATATTTGATTTTGAACATTGCTGCAGAGTGATTGTCACGCCACATTCGGAAAAAGGTGAAAATCTCAGCTACATAGTGGAGTCTATAGCTAGTTTTCTGCTCCTCTCCATTAAAAATATATTTGTTTAGAGTGAGCAAGATAGAAGAAAGGCAAGCAAAGGTCCTCATTCTTTTTGCATCCTGACGTCCCTTAGACTGACCAGATTCTATGTCACGTACGTATATTATGTTACAGCCACACATGCTCTTTATACAACTGGGTAAAGAAGTAGGCAACATAGAAAAAAGCACTACGTTGGCTTGTTTGCATTCTTCTTTCTGTGCATAAACTGCTGTACCTCTGTCACAACCTTTGTCTTTACATCCCTTCAATTCGGCACAGCACGTTTTACAACAAGGCCCCCCAATAAAAGTTCTATTCAGTTCAACTTCTCTAGGGTCTAGTCTCCCTGTTTCATGTCAGAGAAACAGAAAGACTTGGCTTTAATATATGTTTAATAGTTTTGTAGATAGGAAAAAGTTACACAGTGCTTTAAAAATTAATATATGTTAGATTGAAGAAGTGGCAGGGAAGTAGTGATGACGACATTTGTCACATATGTCAAGAACCATGACAAAAGCTTGATCTCGCAGCACTGCATCTTTGTGCCTCGCTTCTGTAAATCAATGCTGCATAAAAGCAAAAGGAAAGGGCACAAAGTGTTCACTGGTATTGGAGGCGTAATGGGAAAGCTGTCTGAACGATTTCTGCCTGTTCTGCTCCAGCCTGTCCACTCCTGCATGATAATGACCGGGGATGCATGCTCCTTGAAGGACCGACACATGCCGCAACATCTAAACATCTCACAACTGTGTCACAGCCAATGACCTCTGGCATGTATGGCAGCTTAGGATTCTCTCATCCAATTTAAAGGCTGAGAGTGAGAATACTAGTAGTGATGACAAGGAGACCGGGACAAAAATAGAGGGACTTTTGAGTGTCTTTAGCCTGGTTACAGTTAGTTGGATTACAGTGAATGTAATTAATCAAAAGAGTGAAAGAAACTTAAGACAGCCTCTTAAACAAAGGCTACCAAACATGCCTTGGTGGAAATGCAAGACATGGTTTGTAGTTTTGAAACTCTCCTGAAGTGCACCTAAACTGTATCAAGAGATGAAAATTAAGTTGCCATTTTGAGGGTCTATGCATGTTTAGAGTTTAGGTAAATGAGTTACTTACATCCCAAGAATAATCACAAAATTAAACAAATTTTCTATAACATTTCTCCAGTCACTGCAAGGTTGACTTAAGGATCTAGTACTTGCTCTACTGTGGAGTATCACCAGACTGGTTTCTTTGTCTTTAACTCATTATTACTTACAGCCTTTAACGCAGGTGAAAGTTGCATTAAACCCCTTTAAGTTGTTGATTTCCTGACTTTGCTGGCCATTTGCATAAAAGAGTCCTTATCTGATAAGGATTCTTTGGAAATCAATGGTGAAGCTTCCCGTTTAGTGGCAGGAGTTCTTTGGAAATTTCCAGTCACATGACAAGTCTCTGAGGGACATTGTATTGATGGCCTTGTGTAAAGTATAAATCATTAACCTGGGCTGCTACGGGTGGGCTCTTTCGAGTAGAACACTTAGTTCCTGATTGTAACAAAGTACAAGTTAAGAGTACTGTACATACCCACCAAGCACTTTCATACTTCACTTTAGCAAACAAGCACATTAATGGCACAATTTGCACATATACAGTAATTAAATAATTGCACACAATTTGTTTTTTAAAATGTATTTATTGATTGTCTTTTTTTATCCAGTTGGCACAAGAGCACTTTTGTCATGATTCATGTCTGTTTTATATTGTTTCCGGTTTGTATCGTATTCAATGGACTTTATTTTGAAATGTCGTGCCCTTGTCTGTGTCCATGCTTGACTTCCTGCCTTGTGTTTTTCCCTCCTGTGTGATTACCTGCTCCGCCCTAATATGTTTCACCTGTCCCTTGTTGTCTGTGTCTATTTATACCTGTTTGTCCTTCCCCTCAGTACCAGGTCATTGTCATTGTCTCTGTCTTCGTCACCGTCACCGGCACCGTCACCCGTAAGTTTGGTCTGTGTTCCTTTTGTCGCCACTTGTGAATTTTCTAGTCCGTGGTTTTGGTATTTTCATTTTCTCTGGATTTTTGCCTGTGTTTTCGGTTCTGGGAGAATTTTGGTTTTTGGATTTTTGTATGCGTCTGTTTCTCTTAAAAAATAAATTTAGTTTAACGTTTTCTTGGAGTTTGGGTTTGCTTGCATTGGAGTCTTCCTGTTCCTGAGCCCGCGGCCATGACAGAATGACCTGGTCCTAACTGAGACTCCGCAGCCCCAGAACTGTCTTCCAGAGTCTTCGTGTCAGCCCCAGAACTGTTTTCCAGAGTCTTCGTGTCAGCCCCAGAACCGTTTTCCAGAGTCTTTGTGTCAGCCCCAGAACTGTTTTCCAGAGTCTTCGTGTCAGCCCCAAAACTGTTTTCCAGAGTCTTCGTGTCAGTCCCAGAACTGTTTTCCAGAGTCTTCGTGTCAGTCCCAGAACTGTTTTCCAGAGTCTTCGTGTCAGCCCCAGAACTGTTTTCCAGAGTCTTCGTGTCAGCCCCAGAACTGTTTTCCAGAGTCTTCGTGTCAGCCCCAGAACTGTTTTCCAGAGTCTTCGTGTCAGCCCCAGAACTGTTTTCCAGAGTCTTCGTGTCAGCCCCAGAACTGTTTTCCAGAGTCTTCGTGTCAGCCCCAGAACTGTTTTCCAGAGTCTTCGTGTCAGCCCCAGAACTGTTTTCCAGAGTCTTCGTGTCAGCCCCAGAACTGTTTTCCAGAGTCTTCGTGTCAGCCCCAGAACTGTTTTCCAGAGTCTTCGTGTCAGCCCCAGAACTGTTTTTCCAGAGTCTTCGTGTCAGCCCCAGAACCGTTTTCCAGAGTCTTCGCTTCAGCCCCAGAATTGTTTCCAGAGTCTTCGCTTCAGCGCCAGAACTGTTTCCAGAGTCTTCGCTTCAGCGCCAGAACTGTTTCCAGAGTCTTCGCTTCAGCGCCAGAACTGTTTCCAGAGTCTTCGCTTCAGCGCCAAAACGGTTTCCAGAGTCTTCGCTTCAGCCCACAGAACTGTTTCCAGAGTCTCCGCTTCAGCCCCCAGAACTGTTTCCAGAGTCTTCGCTTCAGCGCCAAAACTGTTTCCAGAGTCTTCGCTTCAGCCCACAGAACTGTTTCCAGAGTCTCCGCTTCAGCCCCCAGAACTGTTTCCAGAGTCTCCGCTTCAGCCCCCAGAACTGTTTCCAGAGTCTTCGCTTCAGCCTCCAGAACTGTTTCCAGAGTCTTCGCTTCAGCCTCCAGAACTGTTTCCAGAGTCTTCGCTTCAGCCCCCAGAGAGTTTTCCCTGAGAGTACGTCTCAGCCCCCAGAGAGTTTTTTCCCTGAGAGTACGTCTCAGCCCCCAGAGAGTTTTCCCTGAGAGTACGTCTCAGCCCCCAGAGAGTTTTCCCTGAGAGTACGTCTCAGCCCCCAGAGAGGCTCACCCCTCGAGTGGCTCACCCCTCGAGTGGCTCACCCCTCGAGTGGCTCACCCCTCGAGTGGCTCACCCCTCGAGTGGCTCCACCCCTCGAGTGGCTCCACCCCTCGAGTGGCTCCACCCCTCGAGTGGCTCCACCCCTCGAGTGGCTCCACCCCTCGAGTGGCTCCACCCCTCGAGTGGCTCCACCCCTCGAGTGGCTCCTCCCCTCGTCTGGCTCCTTCCCTCGTCTGGCTCCTTCCCTCGTCTGGCTCCTTCCCTCGTCTGGCTCCTTCCCTCGTCTGGCTCCTTCCCTCGTCTGGCTCCTTCCCTCGTCTGGCTCCTTCCCTCGTCTTTCCTGTCCCTGCCATGTCCGGAGTTTCCTGTCCCTGCCATGTCCGGAGTTTCCTGTCCCTGCCATGTCCGGAGTTTCCTGTCCCTGCCATGTCCGGAGTTTCCTGTCCCTGCCATGTCCGGAGTTTCCTGTCCCTGCCATGTCCGGAGTTTCCTGTCCCTACCTGGTCCTGAGTCCGTCCTTCTGCAAGTCCCGTCCGTGTGTTCCCATCCCGGCACAAAATTTTTTTCCCCCCTTGTGCCTGTTCCCGGCATATTCCCCTTCCACTAGCGCCACGTCCGGCCGACCAGTTCCGAGGGCCGGACGTGCGCATCTGTAACCCGAGTGCCCGTCCGGCCGACCAGTTCAGAGGGCCGGACCCGACTCACCAGTGTACCCCGAGCGCCGTCCGGCCGATCAGTATTAGAGGGCCGGACCCGACTCATCAGACTTCCCCCGAGTGTCCCGTCCAGCCAGTAGTTAGAGGGCTGGATCCAACACCACGTTTCTCCTAGCGCCCGTCCGGCCAACCAGTGTCCAAGGGCCGGACCCGCCGCATCGGTTCCCCCCAAGCCTTTCCTGAGTGTGTCCCCGTGCCAGTTGTCTAGTGGACTTGTTCCCCTCCGACTGACCCCCCCCCTCCACCCACCCAGGAAATGTCGTAAGAAAGGATTTTGGGGTTATAGGAGTGTTAGGCCGCCCAGTGGTCGGCCTTTAAGGGGGGGGTACTGTCATGATTCATGTCTGTTTTATATTGTTTCCGGTTTGTATCGTATTCAATGGACTTTATTTTGAAATGTCGTGCCCTTGTCTGTGTCCATGCTTGACTTCCTGCCTTGTGTTTTTCCCTCCTGTGTGATTACCTGCTCCGCCCTAATATGTTTCACCTGTCCCTTGTTGTCTGTGTCTATTTATACCTGTTTGTCCTTCCCCTCAGTACCAGGTCATTGTCATTGTCTCTGTCTTCGTCTCTGTCACCGTCACCGTCACCCGTAAGTTTGGTCTGTGTTCCTTTTGTCGCCACTTGTGAATTTTCTAGTCCGTGGTTTTGGTATTTTCATTTTCTCTGGATTTTTGCCTGTGTTTTCGGTTCTGGGAGAATTTTGGTTTTTGGATTTTTGTATGCGTCTGTTTCTCTTAAAAAATAAATTTAGTTTAACGTTTTCTTGGAGTTTGGGTTTGCTTGCATTGGAGTCTTCCTGTTCCTGAGCCCGGCCATGACAACTTTAACTGATCCAGCCTTGGAGAAGAAATAAAACAATTAGATCTACAACTATTTATGTGCAGTATATATTATCATTATATCAATTTTATTTGCTTTTCTGGGGACGCAAAGACGCTTTACATATCAATTATTCATTCACTCTACTCCTACATCTGTAGCCACAGCTGCTCTGGGGCAGGCGGACAGAGATGTGGCAGCCATTCAGCACCTATAGACTCTTTGATTATCACCAAATGGAGGCAAGGAGGGTTAAATGTCTTGCCCAAGGACACAAACACAGTATGAACTGATTGGCAAACGGGCATCGAACCGCCTACCTTTCGGTTGAAGAACGACCGCTCTACCCCTGAGCCACTGCGCCCCAATATACAGTATGTGTATGTATAAGTGTTTTAGTGACTAACTCACTGGTAAACAAGCGCTCATTTAAAGGTTCCGGCCTGGACCAAGTCAGAGACATATAGGAGATATAGATAGGTGACAGGTTTAGGTAAATAAAAAAGTTGTATGTGTTTTAGACTTTGGTGTATGGCTTAGGTAAGTTTAGGGTTTTAGGTAGTTTATGGTTATGTTTTATGTGTATGGAGGATTTTAACTTGTAACTAAAATGTTAACTTTTCAGTATATCCCTGTGAAGGTTTATTGGTTTTACACAATTTAGGCAGAATGTATTTAAAGAGCCTCTTCCACCTTTCTGTTTCGCCAAGGCTCTACTGCCTTCATTGCAGGTTGCACCTTTTTGTAAATATTAATTGAAAATTAAGAATTAAACACTGTGTACCACACTATTCTTTTTCCTGACAGCTTCTTCCTATCCGACCCTAACAGCCTATACCACACTGATGTAGGACACCAAACTCTTTTGCATAAAATTCTGTTTTGAGGAATGCTGTTGGACCAAACAAGGTGGGATGTAGGACACTGACCATGTTTGCTTGGTCTCTGCACATTTTGCTTGTGTTATATCGTTAAGTAAGGTTTCAGCAAAGTAAACAACAGCAAGTCTGTGAAAAACTTTTAACTGTGCTTTTGAAAACCATACAAATAAGTTAACAACTAATCAATATCCTCCATCTGCTCATTGTGTAAAAAAAACATAACCAAATTAACATGCTTTTGGGAATGTGCCACACAACCGGTTGAGCAATGCTCTATTCATACCACAAGTTCACTCAAAATAAATTGCTCCCTTGATCCCAGCCATAGCAGAGAAAGATCACATCTGTAAGGACAGTCACATGATGCTTGAAAGACTTAGACAGACTTTAGCTCAATTTCCCTATTGACAGTATGCAATTAAACACAATGGTCTTTATACACTCACCTAAAGGATTATTAGGAACACCATACTGATACTGTGTTTGACCCCCTTTCGCCTTCAGAACTGCCTTAATTCTACGTGGCATTGATTGAACATGGTGCTGAAAGCATTCTTTAGAAATGTTGGCCCATATTGATAGGATAGCATCTTGCAGTTGATGGAGATTTGTGGGCAGGGCATGGAGCTCTTGATCCACCACATCCCAAATTTGCTCTATTGGGTTGAGATCTATGACTGTGGGGGCCATTTTAGTTCAGTGACCTCATTGTCATGTTCAAGAAACCAATTTGAAATTATTTGATCTTTGTGACATGGTGCATTATCCTGCTGGAAGTAGCGAAGTTGGCCCCCCACCCAACGCAAAATGAAAGCAAAATAGTGTTGTTCGTTTGTGCTGGTTTGTGCTGCAAAAATTTTCGTTTGTGCTGTTTTAGTTTTTTAGATATTAAAAGAATAATTTTAAGTAGGTCAAGTTCACTCAGCCCCCCACATGCTCCAAATTGGCCCAAAAACGGTCTTGTTCGTTTGTGCCGCGTTTGTGCTGGTTTGTGCCGGTGAAAGTTTCGTTTGTGCTTTTTCGGTTTAATAAATATTAAGCACTGAATTATTGGCCGATTACGTAATCAGCCCCTCCACATGCTCCAAATTCAACAAAAATGGTCTCGTTCGTTTGTGCTGCGTTTGTGCTAGTTTGTGCTGAAAAGATTTTCGTTTGTGCTGTTATATTTTTAAAGATATTATTAATAAATATTTTCCGTATTAACCGCATAACTTCCGGTCAGCTGATGCTAACATCCGGGCAGCTAGCAAGAGCGATTGCTAAACAAAAATCTTCCGCATAGGGCTTCTGTTAGACAAGCAAATTAATCTTTTGTTTGACTATTTTGTGTATTATTAAAATTATATACGTGTGTGTGTGTGTGTGTGTGTGTGTGTGTGTGTGTGTGTGTGATCCGATAATTGTATCTTAAAAGAACTAGATAAATAATAAAATATGGCCACAGAACAAAGTGACTTTACATGACACAGACATTATATTGCATTTCCATCTGTACACATGGTGGTTTGGGTTTTAAGTTGTCTTTAAACTAGCCGGATGTTAGCATCTGCTGACCGGATGTTAGCATCAGCTGGCCGGGAGTTATGCCGTTAATACGGAAAATATTTATTAATAATATCTTTAAAAATATAAAAGCACAAACGAAGATCTTTTCAGCACAAAACAGCACAAACGAAGCACAAACTAATTAAACTATTTTGGGGCATTTTATAAGAATTTTCAGGGGCTGGGTGACCTCATATGACTTAAAAAATAATTATTAATATCTCAAAAACTATAACAGCACAAACGAAAATCTTTTCAGCACAAACCAGCACAAATGCAGCACAAACGAACAAGACCATTTTTGTTGAATTTGGAGCATGTGGAGGGGCTGATTACGTAATCGGCCAATAATTCAGTGCTTAATATTTATTAAACCGAAAAAGCACAAACAAAACTTTCACCGCACAAACGCGCACAAACGAACGACCGCTTTTGGGCCAATTTGGAGCATGTGGGGGCTGAGTGAACTTGACCTACTCAAAATTATTCTTTTAATATCTAAAAACAGCACAAACGAAATTTTTTGCAGCACAAACCAGCACAAACGCAGCACAAACGAACGACACTATTTTGCTTTCATTTTGCGTTGGGTGGGGGGCCAACTTCACGCGGGTATCAGATGATGGGTACATGGTGGTCATAAAAGGATGGACATGGTCAGAAACAATGCTCAGGTAGGCCGTGGCATTTAAACAAAGTCTCAACAGAAATCAAGACTCATCAGATCAGGCAACATTTTTCCAGTCTTTAACTGTCCAATTTTGGTGAGCTTGTGCAAATTGTAGCCTCTTTGTCTTCTGCTGTTGTAGCCCATCCGCCTCAAGGTTGTGCGTGTTGTGGCTTCACACCGTCTGACACCAATAACCATGTCACGCTCAAATTTGCTTACCCATCACCTTTCTTTCCCATTCTGACATTCAGTTTGGAGTTCAGGAGATTGTCTTGACCAGGACCACACCCCTAAATGCACTGAAGCAACTGCCATGTGATAGGTTGATTAGATTCTTGCATTAATGAGAAATTGAACAGGTGTTCCTTATAATCCTTTAGGTGAGTATAAATGTATAACAGTAAAAGGTAAGATTTTATTTATCCCAGAGGAGTGAGACTCAAATTTCAACAGCTGAAGAGCACATGTCAAAGGCCGTCCGTTGTATGTCCTCTGGTCTCAAACTTTTGTTGATCTATAGGCTAGGACAGACTGGTCTCTGGATCTTCCTTCTCTAGATGTCTATCGATTTGGGGTCAGAGTCAGAGAAAGACACTAACACACTCCCTGTCTCTTTCTTTTGGTGAGTTGTTTTAAGCTGTTTTAAGGTGTTTAATATAGGCTAGCTGAAGTTGTATATTGACCACATTGTATGATGGGACTGTCCCACCTTTTAAGAGTCTTCTCCCATGTCCCAACATGTACTGTATAATGATAGAGTGTCCTATTTTCATAAATAAAATAAATTCATCAAACTTACACAAATTCTTCATGTTATGACTTTTGTCATACACAACTGGTTAAATGAACACAACTGGTTCACTCCATTCCCATGTGGAATGGGAATTCTCTATTCTGTTGACAAGAATGCTTATCTTCCCTGGAGGAAATTTGCTTCAGCAAGCAAAGCTACCACCATCATGAAGGATGTATCCCACTGCTGAGATAGATAGATAGATGTTTTTGAGTCTGGTGAGTTCAAAAGCCAAAAAGTGTATTGAGAACACGTTGGGTATAATAAAAAGTTTATGCGGCTGTATTCAGTAGAGGCTGGTCATATAGATGTTGGACATTTTTGTCTTCAGTCCCCTACAGTGCTGTCAGCAAAAAGCTTTTTAGTACCAGATTAAGAGTTATATCTACATGACACCAATCATAACAATTAGACCAGGTGATTGAGGTGAAAATCCAAATCCCTTTGAAACACATCTGAAATTGGGATAAAGGCGTTTCATGACAGTGCAGGGGAAGCAGCGCCTCATCCTCAAACCACATCCAAAATCACAACACTGAATGGCATCACAACACACTGCTCCAGTAACATAGAGATCAATAGAGACTGTGCTGTTAGTTCATGTGGACAAGTGCTATTTTTAGCCCTAAGGAATAAGCCACCTTCAGATAAATCCAAGGCCACAGGATGCTCTGACAGGAAAAGACCAATGTTACTGTGTGTTTCATACCGCACAGAAATATAAAAACTATGGCTTAACTCATTTAAACTCGCTTAAATTCATGTTGTATGCTTCTTCTATTGTGTCTTCATCTCAGCAGTAAATACAGTAAAAATATGTGGGCGATGTGGTTAGGTAATGAGGATATTTTGAAACTTATAAAGAAATAAATTTCTGCTTTTTTAAAATTGTGTAACTGGTGTTAGTCATGTTTGAGTGGTACATTTCTGTGGGTTGTCATTGCAGGGGAGGAGAAACCTTGTGTGGTAGTATATTGTATATTGTAAAGTTGATAGTGTGTGTCTATATATATATATATATATATATATATATATATATATATATATATATATATATATTAATTCAAGTGGAAAAACACTTCTCACTGCTTTTTTCTAGCAATAAAAACAAAAGTATACATCCAGCTTACACAAAACAGTTTTAGACCCTATTTCAGAGAGTATTTTAGCAGCTGGATAGCTCAGCTGGTAAGGACAGGGCTTTTCACACGGGGACCCGGGTTCGAATCCCCTCGGGTGCTATCCAGTGGGGGTCCTTAGGCAAGACCCTTCGCGCTACTGCCTACCTCATAAAAATGGTGAGAGACAATAAATGCTATGAGAAGCCGGATCAGACGGCGACCGGCCAAACAAGGTCTGCGTCAGGTGTTGGGGAACCAGAGCAACTTGATGACAAATGGGCTACTGGAACAAGAACAGGAACAGCACGGAGATGGACGAGATGCGATAACAAGGCTCTGTTGGAATGCTACTACTCCAGTAACCCTAGTCAGATGGGTTACATGAAGAGGATGTGGGATGAATGGTTACTTCGAAACCCACAGTCCAGGCTTACACCGAAGCATCTAGTAGCTCAGTGTTCCAACATCCACAAGCGGCAACTGCTATCACAACTTGAGATTGACGAGATACAACACAAATGCTACGGCAAGGGGGAGCCAGGACGAGAGGTCAGTGGGGAGCCAACGAGGGCTCCCCAACCAGAGATTGGGCACGGCCCCAATAAGTGCAATAACGCTGAACGAGGCAGCGACTGACCTGAAAGACAAGATCATGGCAACCCAGACGCCAACTACAACGGCTAAGTGAAGTACCAGCAGAAAGTCTCCTAGAAGATGTGAATGCAGCATTAAGTGCGATCCCTACCACAACCATCACTGAAACCAATGAGCTGATATACACCTCAGCAGCAGTGATCCTTGAGATGCTTGGCTATAAGAGCAATCATGGGAACCATGATAAACAATACCCACCATGGAAACAAAGGCTGGAGGCTAAAATCAAGAAGGCACGGAGAGAAGTGAGCCAACTGACAGAGGCCAAGAAAGGTGCAATGAGAAAACAAGTACCCAATAGGTACAACCAGATGCCAATACCTGAAGCACTTGAAACTGCCAAACAAAGGCTCCAAGCCTTGGCCAGCCGCCTAAAGAGGTACACAAGAGAGAATGAAGCCAGAAGAATAAACCGGCTGTTCGCAACTCAACCTGCGAAAGTGTACCCTCAGTGGCAGGGCAATAATAACAGCAGAGCCGACCCACCAAGGCTGGAAACTGAACAATACTGGAAAAATATATGGGAGAGGGAGGCATCACACAACAGCGATGCACAGTGGCTGGTGGCTCTGAGAGAGGACCACAGCAACCTCCCTGAACAGAATCCAGTTACCATCACAGCGGCAGACGCTCAAGAAAGAGTCTCAGGTATGAAAAACTGGACAGCACCGGGCCCTGACAGGATCCACACCTACTGGCTAAAGAAGTTCACTGCACTCCATGAGCGCCTTGCAGCACAAATGAACCAGCTGCTAAGGGATGGGACGCACCCTGAATGGCTTACCGAAGGGCGTACAATCCTGATCCTGAAGGATCCCACAAAGGGTACAGTCCCATCCAACTATCGGCCAATAACCTGTCTATCCACAACATGGAAGCTCATGTCAGGCATCATCGCGGCTAAGATAAGTGGGCACATGGATCAATACATGAGCAAAGCACAGAAGGGCATCGGAAAAGAAACCAGAGGAGCCAAACACCAACTCCTGGTTGACAGAACAGTCACCCAAGACTGCAGAACCCGACACACCAACCTGTGCACTGCCTGGATTGATTACAAGAAAGCATATGACTCAATGCCACACACATGGATCACTGAATGCTTGGAGATGTACAACATCAACAGGACTCTAAGACACTTCATTGCAAACTCGATGAGGCTCTGGAAAACCACCCTTGAGGCCAATGGCAAGCCACTTGCACAAGTATCCATCAAATGTGGCATATACCAAGGAGATGCTCTGTCCCCACTGCTGTTCTGCATAGGTTTGAACCCCTCAGCCAAATAATCAACAAGACTGGCTATGGATACCGACTCAGGAATGGGGCCACCATCAGTCACCTCCTCTACATGGATGACATCAAGCTAAACGCTAAGAGCGAGCGGGACATTGACTCACTGATCCACACCACCAGGATCTACAGCTCTGACATTGGGATGTCATTCGGGCTTGAGAAGTGTAGTCGAATGGTGACAAAGAGAGGAAGGTAGTCCACACAGAAGGGGTCTCACTACCAGAAGGAACAATAGCAGACATTGAGGATGGTTACAAGTACCTTGGAATACCACAGGCAAATGGCAACCTTGAAGAGGTAACAAGGAAAACAGCAACTGCCAAATACCTCCAACGAGGCAAGTCCTAAGAAGTCAGCTCAATGGCAAGAACAAGGCACGGGCAATAAACAGCTATGCCCTGCCAGTGATCAGATACCCTGCAGGAATAATAAGGTGGCCAAAGGAAGAGATACAGACCACAGACGCGTTAAGACACGGAAGCTCCTCACCATGCATGGAGGGTTCCATCCCAAATCCAGCACCCTGAGACTGTACGCTAGCCGTAGGAAGACGGCCGTGGACTAGTGAGCCACTATCCAGGATGAAACATCCAAGATCCACAAGTACATCAAAGATAAGGCCCCGACAGATGACGTGCTTAGTGAATGTCTCAGGCAATGGGGAACAGCGGAAGAGGAGCTGGAGGAGGGACCATCATGGGAGGACAAACCCTACATGGGATGTACCACCGAACATAACTGAAGTGGCTGATATCAAGAAATAATACCAATGGCTAGAACGGGCCGGACTGAAGGACAGCACAGAGGCACTCATCATGGCTGCACAGGAACAGGCCCTGAGCACCAGAGCAATAGAGGCCCAGATCTACCACACCAGACAAGACCCAAGGTGTAGGCTGTGCAAACAGGCCCTGAGACAATCCAACACTTAACTGCAGGGTGTAAGATGCTGGCAGGGAAAGCATACATGGAACGCCATAACCAAGTGGCTGGCATAGTGTACAGGAACATCTGCACGGAGTACGGACTGGAAACCCCAAGGTCAAAGTGGGAAACACCTCCAAAGGTGGTAGAGAATGACCGAGCCAAGATCCTGTGGGACTTCCAGATTCAGACTGACAGAATGGTAATGGCGAACCAACCAGACATCGTGGTGGTCGACAAACAGCAGAGGAAAGCGTTGTGGTTGATGTGGCAATACCCAGTGATTGCAACATCAGGAAAAAGGAACATGAGAAATTAGAGAAATACCAA
The DNA here is from genome assembly GCA_024349245.1 of Neodontobutis hainanensis. Taxonomy (NCBI): domain Eukaryota; kingdom Metazoa; phylum Chordata; class Actinopteri; order Gobiiformes; family Odontobutidae; genus Neodontobutis; species Neodontobutis hainanensis. Next base: position 297,539 of record JALDNG010000046.1, read on the forward strand.
GGGCTCAGAGAAGAGCTAGAAAAGTCTTGGAAGGTGAAGGCGACAGTGGTGCCCGTGGTCATCGGAGCACTTGGGGCAGTGACCCCAAACTGGAAGAGTGGCTACAGCAGATCCCTGGAAGAACACCAGACATCTCGGTCCAGAAAAGTGCAGTACTAGGAACAGCAAAGATACTGCGCAGAACCCTCAAGCTCCCAGGCCTCTGGTAGAGGACCCGAGCTCGAAGGATGAGACCACCGCGGAGGGTGAAGGACAAAGTTTTTTTTTTTTTATATATATTATATATTATATATTAAAGGTGTTACAGAGGATGTTTTGTTTTATACATTTTTGCAATATTACTTGAAACTGCCTTTACTAACTGATAACTATTTATTAGGTGCACTGGAACAAAAATATTAATATACATCACCTGTGGATGGAGGTGGGGCCTTTAAAACATCAGGCTCTCTGTCTTGTCAGTCACTGTTACTATGTGCGTTACATTATGCAGCGTGTTCCAGTCGCTGCACATGCGTAGAGTGCTCCGGTGCTTTAATGCATTACTTTCCGCCGGTCTTACCACAAAGTTGAAAAAATCTGAAAAAGGTAGTGGCAAAAGAAAATCTAATTTTGAGGAATATTAGAAGAGGAGAAAAACGCCTCAAGAGCTAAATAAAACTAGAGTTTGTCTTGGTAATCCTTTTTCACAATGGCGTGCTCTTGAGACCTTCTGACGTGTTCGTTGCCAGATTTCTGTTGGACAGGTAACATTTGTAAATTTTTGGTGAAAATGTTTGATTTTTGTGAGTTTCAAAAAGATACAAACTTGTATTCTGACAACAGGCAGTTTGATAATGCTATGAGTAATATATTGAAGTCGAGTTAGACTCACACTATTACTTGTAGCATTACCAAACTGCCTGTTTGTATCTTTCCCAAACTTCCATTTTTAAGTATATACTAAGTTATGATACTCAGAAGTTGTGTTCCAGTACTCCTGCATACAATTTGGGAGGCGTTCACGGGCAGTTCTTTTGAATGCGCATAAACATCCTCTGTAACACTGCGGACATAATATGCACATTCAAGTCTGAGAAGTTTCTAAAGGGTTTCTCATCAAAAGGCTGTCTGTCTGAAGGTAGTCCTCCAATATGGTATTTTGCAGTTTTGATTTGTGGCATTTTGCTAATTCTGTTATTTTGTCTCTGAATAAATGTAAGTGGCTTGGGTTATAAATGATGAATGCGCTTAAAAATAAATCTGAGAAAACAAATTACTAAAGCTTTCAAAAAATAATGCAGGACCAATTTATTAATAGTATTAACCTATAAACAAGCTAAATGAGTTGAAGTCATACGTTGATGTGTAAAGACTAGTCCAAATAACAACAGTAAAAGTAACACATGTACAGCATCCTGTCTGATAACTTCACTAAATTTAGCCGTTATTCTGCTGAGACTCCTGTAAATACTGAGCCTCGGTTAAAGCTACATGAGTTAGTGATGTAGCTTTAGCTGCTCAGCTAACGGTAGCTACTTTTAACAAACATGATATACAGTAGAAAATATATAAGAAGTTACAACGGCCGTACTGCGTTGAACAACGCTTTATAAAACATGCCGTTTGTCAGTGCTTTATTATCTTCCATGTCTCAAGAGTTCACTTTACTGCTGTGTCAGCACGGGCAGCAGTAGCTCAGTGGGTAAAGCGGTCGTCCTTCAACCTGAAGGTAGGCTGTTCGAATCTCACTCTCCCCACAGTTCATACTGTCGATGTGTCCTTGGGCAAGACACTTAACCCACCTTGACTCCAGTGGCTGTAAAACTGGTAATTACTGTAGAACAATGTAAGTCGCTTTGGATAAAAGTGACATTAAAATATAGTTTATTCTCAAAGTTTGTCCAGCAATACACTTTTACAGAAGTGTAACTTTTCTGACCATTGTAAACATGATGCAAGTAAATGTCCAAGTCCTTCAGGGCCACAGACTGAAAGAAAATGCGCCGGTGACTTAGTCATGCACGTATGAACACGCGCCAGTCTGAACACGAGAGCGAGCAGGACACTGACTGTAGTTTCTCCAAACGGCCACTGGTGTCAGTAATTGTTAGGTTTTTCTGAAAGTTACATAATGCCCCTTTAACGAATTATATTTCTTAAGGATGTTACAGTGATGTTAGCAGATTGGCTTTTTATACATAATTTTTATTGCTTGAATGTAAAGTGAACCAATGTGTTTTGTTACAGACAGAGCTACCTGCCCTCAAACTGTAATACAGTATTCATTCATTTTTTTCTACCGCTTTGTCCCATTAGGGGTCGTGAGGTGACTGGAGCCTATCCCAGCAGCTTTGGGCCTGAGGCGGGTACACCCTGGACAGTGGCCAGTTAGTCACAGGGCTGACATATAGAGACAAACATTGACAAACAATCATTCACTCTCACATTCATTCACTAGGGACACTTTAGAGTTGCCAATTAACCTGATCATACATGTGTTTGGACGGTGGGAGGAAGCCGGAGTACCTGGAGAGAACCCACGGTAACACGTGGAGGACATGCAGACTCCTCACAGAAAGACCGGAGTCGGCCGAGAATGTTTGAGCTGGCCGGGTTTTGAACTCACGACCTTCTTGCTGTAAGACAGGAGTGCTAACCACTCTGCCACGTGCACCCTAAAATATGTAAAAAGACCATAGCATGAATGTACAGCATGGTGCCTGGTTTGGTTTATAGTTTCTGTTTGAAACAGTTAAGATTGCTTTGGGATTTATGCAAAAACATGCATTTGTTGCCCATAGTGAATGAAGGTGAGTGCAAATAGGTTTTGTCAGTCTGTTCTCTGATTACCTGGCGATTGTCCAGGGTCTACAATCCTTATGCTTAATGCAAGTCAGATAGGCTTCAGCCCGAGCAACCCAAAAAATGATAAGTGGTAGAAGATGGATGAATGGTAGTGCTTTGGTAATATTATTCACCACCTTTACCAAGTCACTTAGCATTAATGACTTGGCAAATATTATGCAGTATTTCTAATACTTTTAATAATAATAAAACACTTGATTGTGTCTGTTACACAAGCAGTACTTCAGCTGCAAATATTATATGTAGTCATACAAGATCCCATTCCTCCTGTTGCCGCCTCTTAATGTGTCCTGTGAGTATTTAGATCTGAGAGTACATTCAAGTTGCAATGACAAGGTTTTTATTTCAGTTTTTAACGACAGGTTTTGAGTGTTTGCACAACTTTCAAAAGAGTCACCACACCTGTTGTGTTATCGCTTTTCAAATAAAAAAAAGGCTTCAGTACTGAAAACATAATACCCCTCTGGCTGGACATGTAGATGTTTTCTAAACCACATGTTTGACAGTACAGAGAGAAGGCTGCACAAAGGCTTAAAGTAAAATCCTGAACCACTGACTGAAGGGACTCAGTGGATGCACTCGCACAATGTCAGTCAGGTGCACAGTGTGGCTGAGCCAATGGCATCCCATCATGCTCTGTGAACACAGAGTACAGCACAGATCCGGTTTGTTCTGATTTTCAGTCAACATGACTCAAGGAAAATATCTAAGTGGCTTTAAAAGTGTCATATGTTTTTGTCACAAAGCTGTTCTCAGTGCATGACTCCAGGGCAGAGGCACTTACTGAAATTGCGGTTCCAGCTGTGAGGACTTTTTCAACTTGTGGATGTAATTCAAAATAGTGATGTAAACTTTGCTGGTGATGTGTGGAGAATATTGTAGGTCATTGCACAAACATAAGAGACATGCAGTGATATTACATAAATCCTTGAGAGGACAGTTATGCAATGGGACAGAATCAGACCACACAGGGTAGGGCAGCTGAAATTCTGTGGTTTAATAGCAACGACTTGTGTCTCACTGGCAAATGTCCTTTTGGCCCAAAGAACTGTGTGGAAACTGCCGATGTAGTCTCATGTTGTTCAGATGATCCGTTTAAACAGCTACAGGAGCATCTCGAGTTTTTATGCAACATCAAATTAGTATCAAATACTGTTAATGGTTTGGACTATTCAATCGGCTCTTTGTGTTTTATTTGTCCTCATGAGGTGGGTCATTGCCAAAGAATTTATTCTTGTGCAATGCTAAATTTGATCATAGTCTTAAACATTGAGGTCAAAGTGATTCAGAGCAATAACTTCAACCAACTTTTGAATCTCCTCTTAGGGTATGAATAAAGTTTCCACTGGAATGTTCTGAAAATATGTGCTTCACTTGACAGACTTGATTACAATGCTCATACTGTTAATATTGTACAACTGTGTGACTATCTGAGGGGGAATTTATCACTTTTTCTGAATTTGCTTTGCCAGAAAAATCCTATCAGAACCACATGTCTGAGTGTGGTTTGGGTCTTGATCACAAAACTGTTGGGATAATTGTAAAATATATAATTACACAAATTAAATTACTCTCCAAAACCACTTTTTACCAGCACAAGATGAACTACGGCAAAAACTATGACAAGTCATGTGACAGACATTAGAAAACTACAGTATTAATTGCAAGTTACGACAAAGACAAGACAAGACATTTATTTTTGTAAAGCCCAATATCACAACAACAGCCGCCTCAAAGGGCTTAACAGACTGCACTAGACAATGTCCCTGTCCTTAGACCCTCCATCAGGGTGAGGAAAAACTCCAAAAAAAAACCAGCCGGGAAAAAAAGAAACCTCAGGGGAACCACAGAAGGAGGGATCCACTCCCAGAACAGACAGGCCGTGCAAGAATGTGTCCAGGACAGTTGAAAAAATACATATAAATACACAAACATGTATACAAAAAACATCAGACAACAGTGTCCACTCTGTGTGTGTGTGTGTGTGTGTGTGTGTGTGTGTGTGTGTGTGTGTGTGTGTGTGTGTGTGTGTGTGTGTGTGTGTGTGTAAGGTGGATGGGACCTCAGCCAACATCAAGGTAGATGACAAAGAAAAGACAAAGTGTTTATTTACAAGCCAAAGCTGTAAAAGGTTTTAGTTTTGTTTACTATTGAGAAGTGAAAATTAATAAATAATAAAATTGTGATCCACCCATAACACAAACCATTTTTGTGATGCTAACACAGAGAGGCAGACACAAAACAAAAACTAAATCCCAATTACACTCAATTTTGTCACTAGTCATTTTTATATATACATACAGTATGCATGTCCTAAATATAAAAATCATAATATTGTTTTTGTAGAGCTTCTTGGAGCTCTCACCTCTACAAGAGCTTTCTGTTTAGCCTCCAGTTTCTTGGTCCATTTGTGTTAGCAGTCTACGAACCACCAAACACAACAGATTTAGGGAAACAACTTTGTCCATAAAATACAATAAATCATTATTTAATATAAATTTCATTTTGATGGTTCCCTAACAGTACTATCAGCTCTTCATACTATCATACTAATATCATACATACTCTATCATGAAACATTAAGAGATGGGACATGCTACCATTACACACACTGTGTTACAAAAAGAATACACATTTCATAGAGACATAACAGTCCTGTGTACGTTTTGCACCATTGTTGTGTAGCAGGTAAATATCCTTACAATAAAACAAATGCAAAACTGTTTTTTATTCCTTCATTCATTTGCCTAAGATTAACACCACATGGTCCAGGTCAAGGTTTATAAAGGACTTTATTTATAACACATTTAAAACAGCCGTTACTGCTGAAAGTACTTTACAGTATCATGCACTAAAACTAGAATAAAGACAATATAATAAAAACTGCCCTTTATATCTCACAAGACATAAAGGGCAGGTAAAAGCACTAAAACACAAATAAATAGATCCACCAAATATAATCCACATAGTAGTTTGTCTGTCTCCTGTTCACACCTTGATGAGGCTAAGAACAGGACATGTAACAGATGCAGCATAAATGTGTTCCTGGTTACAAAGTAAGGATGGAGCATATGTTCCCATGTATGTTTGTTGATGTAGCAGCAACTTTCAGAGCTGCCCCCATTTTTCTTTGCTCCTATGGCTTTGTCTAATGCTGCACTGCCTGGAAACCTTTGTCCTACATACCACAAAAGCTGTTTTGTAAAATAATGTGTAACACAATGAGTGACCACAGACTGACTAGAATAAGCCAGACTGTAAGGAGAAAGTAAATAAACCATCTGGGAAAACTAGTTAGGGGCGTTTAGTGGGAGGGGTTTGAGTCATGGAGACATGTCACAGCCTGCAGGAATGTGGCTGATTAAACTGGTAATGGGCCAAGGTTAGGTTAGGGCTCTGTTTGAAACTCAGGGGAACAGGGGCTTTTAATATAGAACATGAGAAACATAATGTGTACAGTGCATTAGTGTGCTCTCATAAAGACATCACTGGCCCAGGATCGCACATAGAAGTGAGGGTTGGCTCCAAGGACTTCAATTGAATCTTATTTGAAATCATAAAATACACATTCTTACTGTTTATAATCAAAACCCTGCCACCCCAAAGAAAGAAAGAAATATTTTTGTTGAAACCTTTAAGTTTGAAAGATTGACCAATGAAGAGGAGTGTGTGTAATACTTTTTTAATTGGACAAAGCAAAGGTGAACACCCCTTCAACATGTAACTCACTTTAATTGTTTACCTTAATGAACCTGTTCATAGATGCTCATTGGCTGCATTTTTTTTTATGTATCCGGAGATTTAATAGTTAGAGCAGTTGTCTGGTTTGTCGACTTATGAATCATGATTCATTAAAGACAGCTCTGCTAGCGTAAGTTACCAAACAGTGTGTGAGTGTGTGAGCACAGTTTTGTGTTACACTTCAGAAAAGAATATTGAGCTAGACCATAAAATCTTTTTCATCAAATCAAATAAAGGCATTTTAGGAGACTCTCTTGATGTATTGCACAGTGACCCCTTTGACCTTTCAATCATTATTAAAACAATACATTTACAACTTATACAGACCAAGGCATATTCTCACTTTGTAATAAACATCTACATCTGCCTTACTTACTAAATCTATTTCACAATCATCTTCTCTGCGAACGTGAACTCCGTGCTGCATGTGTGGCCTATTTTTAATCACTTAGCATTTGCATCAGACTGGTCAGTGGGGGACGAGGCTGGAGTGTTGACAGAGTATCAGATTGACCAGTTGACCAAAATTGGATCAATAACGCTCGTTGAGGTCTGCATTTGGCATTAGTTTTATGTTTAGATATTACATAATACACTGGTCATTAGACAAACAGAGGGCGTAATAGTAAAATCTAATTTTATGAATGAAAGGGACTTGAAAGTGCTTCATGTAATTGTTCAAAAAGAGAATCAACAGAAATAAGAGTGGTCGACAGAATATGCTGCTCATTCTTTTTGTGATTCTGGTCTAACACCAGACCTCCCAGCATGCAACAGGGCACATAGACTGTAATGTGTTTATTTACTGAACTTGTCAGATAGTAAACCATCAATATTGGCCTATTAAATACAAACTGACTGAACAATTCAAAGAAATATTAATAATAAATGAGCACTAGAATGAATAGATAACACAATAATAACTCACTAAACACTAGACATAACTTTGTCATTGAAACATTTTTAATTTAGCGTTTATTCATATATTGAGTTTATACAATAATGATAATAATAAAACTATTAGTAATTACATGTTTTTTAAGTATTACCATAAATAAACACGCTCCCTGGTTTGGCTGCTGAGCTGACTAGTAATAAATAAATAAAAAGTAAATTTACAACCTTTAGTGTAACCTAAAGAATCACCAATAGGTTATGTTACAATATTACACTGTACTCAACCAATTGTGTTGACAGGATACAGTCATTGTTAATGTCCCAAGCTACTTAGGAATCAAAACATACATTTTTGCTTCTCACCCGTTGAAAAACAAAAATTTATGTCATAAATATGCACTTCCCTTGACCCTTGACAAAGTGCTAAAAGTAAAATGAGAGGATAAGCAGTTTTTAATGGGAGTGTGACAGGTGCAAATGCTGCAACGTTTGGCCTGATTCATTTCATCAGGGGTTACTTTGGAGTGGACTTCGCTGAAGAGTCCGCTGGGCTCAAGTTTCAAATCTCCCTTTGGGCAACATTCAACATGGTGCATTGACAAAACAGTGTTTTTTTTTTTATTGTGGCCTGAGATAGAGTGGGTCATTGACAAAAAGGTTGGTCTTTGATTCCAACTCAGTTTGTTGCATTGTCAAAGGGTCCTTGGGCTGAACCAGAACTTGCTTCCACTGCCCGGGTCACTGAACTTTATGGTGGGAAGCTCTGAGTGGCTAAATACACGCAGACTATTTATTGCCTCTGATGGATTGGGATAGTGCCTAGATGATGTTTCCAGTTGGTTGCTCAAGGCACAAATGAATAGGCCTCATTTGAAAGCTAGGATTTGCAGGTTTTTACTCATAGCACTTGTAAATACTTGTGAATGATCTACATCTCGACAATCTCAAGGACACTTTTTAAATGTCTTGTTTCTTCATGTAATCAGACACTTTTATTTGGACATAGAGGACTCTGTGTTTGCTGACCTGGCCTTGGTGCCTTACAACAGCAGAAAAGCTATAAACTCAGGAGTGGCCAGTAATGTCATGCACAGTAGATTTTCACAGAACAGTCAAGGATTACACAGAAATCCCACTGTTTTTATTGCACACAATCACCATAAGGCCTTACAATCAGCCTTTATAGACTGAAATAAAGATGGATAAAAATTGGCAAATTATCGATGTGTAACCAAATTGGAGTAATTCAAATATGAAGTTTAATTTTTTTGCTGGATGAATGCATCTTAAACTTGTAATACCTGTATGTGTGTGTTATTTTGCAAAAAGGCAACCTTTAATGTGTGTTTTTGGATTCAGCAATGTGCAAGCTAATCTCATCAGATAGAAGTTCAAAAGATCAAAGTTTAACAGCCTTTGATAAAGATGCACAGGTAACTCAGGGTCCTACATGTCATGTTGTGGGGTTTTGTAAGTGTCCATGCAGACAGTACTAGCCTTTTAGCTAGTCTTTAGCTGGTGCTTGTTTTTATGGTTGTCTTGGTCTTGAGACTGACTGATATATATATATATATATATATATATATATATATATATATATATATATATATATATATATATATATATATATATATATATATATATATATATATATATATATATATATATATATATATATATATATATATATATATATATATATATATATATATATATATATATATATATATATATATATATATATATATATATATATATATATATATATATATATATATATATATATATATATATATATATATATATATATATATATATATATATAGCTGGATAGCTCAGCTGGTAAGGACAGGGCTTTTCACACGGGGACCCGGGTTCGAATCCCCCTCGGGGTGCTATCCAGTGGGGGTCCTTAGGCAAGACCCTTCGCGCTACTGCCTACCTCATAAAAATGGTGAGAGACAATAAATGCTATGAGAAGCCGGATCAGACGGCGACCGGCCAAACAAGGTCTGTCAGGTGTTGGGGAACCAGAGCAACTTGATGACAAATGGGCTACTGGAACAAGAACAGGAACAGGAACAGGAACAGCACGGAGATGGACGAGATGCGATAACAAGGCTCTGTTGGAATGCTACTACTCCAGTAACCCTAGTCAGAGGGGTTACATGAAGAGGATGTGGGATGAATGGTTACTTCGAAACCCACAGTCCAGGCTTACACCGAAGCAACTAGTAGCTCAGTGTTCCAACATCCACAAGCGGCAACTGCTATCACAACTTGAGATTGACGAGATACAACACAAATGCTACGGCAAGGGGGAGCCAGGACGAGAGGTCAGTGGGGAGCCAACGAGGGCTCCCCAACCAGAGATTGGGTACGAAGCCCCAATAAGTGCAATAACGCTGAACGAGGCAGCGACTGACCTGAAAGACAAGATCATGGCGAGAATGAATGAAAGGCAACCCGACGCCAACTACAACGGCTAAGTGAAGTACCATCAGAAAGTCTCCTAGAAGATGTGAATGCAGCATTAAGTGCAATCCCTACCACAACCATCACTGAAACCAATGAGCTGATATACACCTCAGCAGCAGTGATCCTTGAGATGCTTGGCTATAAGAGCAACCATGGGAACCATGATAAACAATACCCACCATGGAAACAAAGGCTGGAGGCTAAAATCAAGAAGGCACGGAGAGAAGTGAGCCAACTGACAGAGGCCAAGAAAGGTGCAATGAGAAAACAAGTACCCAATAGGTACAACCAGATGCCAATACCTGAAGCACTTGAAACTGCCAAACAAAGGCTCCAAGCCTTGGCCAGCCGCCTAAAGAGGTACACAAGAGAGAATGAAGCCAGAAGAATAAACCGGCTGTTCGCAACTCAACCTGCGAAAGTGTACCCTCAGTGGCAGGGCAATAATAACAGCAGAGCCGACCCACCAAGGCTGGAAACTGAACAATACTGGAAAAATATATGGGAGAGGGAGGCATCACACAACAGCGATGCACAGTGGCTGGTGGCTCTGAGAGAGGACCACAGCAACCTCCTGAACAGAATCCAGTTACCATCACAGCGGCAGACGCTCAAGAAAGAGTCTCAGGTATGAAAAACTGGACAGCACCGGGCCCTGACAGGATCCACACCTACTGGCTAAAGAAGTTCACTGCACTCCATGAGCGCCTTGCAGCACAAATGAACCAGCTGCTAAGGGATGGACGCACCCTGAATGGCTTACCGAAGGCGTGCATAATCCTGATCCTGAAGGATCCCACAAAGGGTACAGTCCCATCCAACTATCGGCCAATAACCTGTCTATCCACAACATGGAAGCTCATGTCAGGCATCATCGCGGCTAAGATAAGTGGGCACATGGATCAATACATGAGCAAAGCACAGAAGGGCATCGGAAAAGAAACCAGAGGAGCCAAACACCAACTCCTGGTTGACAGAACAGTCACCCAAGACTGCAGAACCCGACACACCAACCTGTGCACTGCCTGGATTGATTACAAGAAAGCATATGACTCAATGCCACACACATGGATCACTGAATGCTTGGAGATGTACAACATCAACAGGACTCTAAGACACTTCATTGCAAACTCGATGAGGCTCTGGAAAACCACCCTTGAGGCCAATGGCAAGCCACTTGCACAAGTATCCATCAAATGTGGCATATACCAAGGAGATGCTCTGTCCCCACTGCTGTTCTGCATAGGTTTGAACCCCTCAGCCAAATAATCAACAAGACTGGCTATGGATACCGACTCAGGAATGGGGCCACCATCAGTCACCTCCTCTACATGGATGACATCAAGCCTAAACGCTAAGAGCGAGCGGGACATTGACTCACTGATCCACACCACCAGGATCTACAGCTCTGACATTGGGATGTCATTCGGGCTTGAGAAGTGTAGTCGAATGGTGACAAAGAGAGGGAAGGTAGTCCACACAGAAGGGGTCTCACTACCAGAAGGAACAATAGCAGACATTGAGGATGGTTACAAGTACCTTGGAATACCACAGGCAAATGGCAACCTTGAAGAGGTAACAAGGAAAACAGCAACTGCCAAATACCTCCAACGAGTAAGGCAAGTCCTAAGAAGTCAGCTCAATGGCAAGAACAAGGCACGGGCAATAAACAGCTATGCCCTGCCAGTGATCAGATACCCTGCAGGAATAATAAGGTGGCCAAAGGAAGAGATACAGACCACAGGACGTTAAGACACGAAAGCTCCTCACCATGCATGGAGGGTTCCATCCCAAATCCAGCACCCTGAGACTGTACGCTAGCCGTAAGGAAGACGGCCGTGGACTAGTGAGTGTGAGAGCCACTATCCAGGATGAAACATCCAAGATCCACAAGTACATCAAAGATAAGGCCCCGACAGATGGCGTGCTTAGTGAATGTCTCAGGCAATGGGGAACAGCGGAAGAGGAGCTGGAGGAGGGACCATCATGGGAGGACAAACCCTACATGGGATGTACCACCGAACATAACTGAAGTGGCTGATATCAAGAAATCCTACCAATGGCTAGAACGGGCCGGACTGAAGGACAGCACAGAGGCACTCATCATGGCTGCACAGGAACAGGCCCTGAGCACCAGAGCAATAGAGGCCCAGATCTACCACACCAGACAAGACCCAAGGTGTAGGCTGTGCAAACAGGCCCCTGAGACAATCCAACACTTAACTGCAGGGTGTAAGATGCTGGCAGGAAAGCATACATGGAACGCCATAACCAAGTGGCTGGCATAGTGTACAGGAACATCTGCACGGAGTACGGACTGGAAACCCCAAGGTCAAAGTGGGAAACACCTCCAAAGGTGGTAGAGAATGACCGAGCCAAGATCCTGTGGGACTTCCAGATTCAGACTGACAGAATGGTAATGGCGAACCAACCAGACATCGTGGTGGTCGACAAACAGCAGAGGAAAGCCGTTGTGGTTGATGTGGCAATACCCAGTGATTGCAACATCAGGAAAAAGGAACATGAGAAATTAGAGAAATACCAAGGGCTCAGAGAAGAGCTAGAAAAGTCTTGGAAGGTGAAGGCGACAGTGGTGCCCGTGGTCATCGGAGCACTTGGGGCAGTGACCCCCAAACTGGAAGAGTGGCTACAACAGATCCCTGGAAGAACACCAGACATCTCGGTCCAGAAAAGTGCAGTACTAAGAACAGCAAAGATACTGCGCAGAACCCTCAAGCTCCCAGGCCTCTGGTAGAGGACCCGAGCTCGAAGGATGAGACCACCCGCGGAGGGTGAAGGACAAAGTTTTATATATATATATATATATATATATATATATATGTTTTTATCTTGATTTGGTCTTGGACATTTATCCAACAACTGGTTTATTGTGTTGCCCTGGATTCTTTCCAATCTAATATCTTGGTCTTGTGCTGATGTTGATACACTCTAGTCTCGGTCATGACTTTGTCTTGGTTAGTGTGGTCTTGACTACAACATTAGTTTTTAGGAAATGTCTTATCTTATGATTGACTTAATCTTAAAGAAAACATACAGTCTGTTCCTTTTTTTTTGAGGAGTAAGTGTGTGGTTTGTTGAGATTGTTAATGTGTAGAAAGAGAAAATCCTTGAACAAAGGCATGTAAGCTCACTCATCAATCCTCTTAACTGCTTAAAGCTTTACCAGAGTTTTGCTTGTACTGCGGCTGTGACCGGTCAGCTACCTGCCGAGTGTTATGGAACAAAGTAGGGTCAATCCTCAGTATTATCACAGCTGCTGCAGTGTTGACATCAATACTGATCAAGAAGACCCACAGTTTGCAGACTGTAAACAGAACAATATGAGAACGTACTACACTATAGTAATGCAAGAAAGGTTAAAGCAAAGGCATCTAATTGCCTTTGCTAAACTAATTCTGATTAGACCAGGCTGTTCTGGTCTGTGCGTTTTTAAGCAACAACTGAAAATACCTTTTTGGTATTCAATTTAAAATTTTAAGGCAACTAATGTCATATTTACAGATGACAGCACAACACAAAAGGAATCAAAAACTGCTCCACATAGACTTCTTCAGTTTTTTCATTAATGCTTCCTGAAATAGTGAACAGTGTTCAACTTTGTTGAATATGCCTTGACTCCACCTTACAACAGTTTTGACATTTAATAAAATAAACTTGATCACTTGATTATCCTGTGATTTGTCTTAAAATCTAGTCTAATTTAGCATTTAAACTAGTTGGAATAAAGACAGTTATAAAACCTGTTAATTTAGCATGTTCTCATGTTTTTTTATCAGTCACAAAGAGCTAGAGTTCTTGGAGCCAGCCCTCACTTCTGTTTTCTTGTCTGATCCACTTTCATTGACTTTCATTTATTTTCTTAGAACCAACTATCTTACATTTAAGAGAGGTGAGCAGCAGGACACGGCTTGTCCTTCTCAAAAGGTATGTAATGATTTTATCAGTATATTTCTGAGCCTCTGAAGTGTGCTCTGGTATTTTATTCGGCTGATGCTCTATTTATGGAAGTCTCCATGGTGACACTTATTGGAAAAGGAGCAGAGGATAAAGTAGCTGCATCCATTTGGCACACATCTATTTACCTTCTCAAAGAGCAGTGGAAGCTAAACAGAGCACAGCGCTGAAAGCAATAGTTTAAAGAAAGGAATGCTAAACCCAAAAGGAAGCACGCTGAGTTCAGTGTGTGATGACCAAACCAAAGGGCAGACATCGAGCACCAGTCAGGTCCCAAGGGTGATTTGGATTTTCAATGTCGCTGTACATTCCCAACCGGTCTGAAACAGCTGCACTCTGCTTTCACTGTTTTCAGTTGAAGCTTAGGCCTACATAACAAACACACAAACTCAACACACAGTAGAGGTCCCATAGAAAACTATTTAACTTAATATGAACTGCTGAGATAGAATGCCATTTCTCTTTGAGAAGAAGCTGGGGCCACAGGTCCACTAGGATTGGTCCTTCTGTGTTCATACAGCTTCCTGTTAACGGCCTGCTTGGTTTCTCCCACAAAGCTCCCACTGCACTGGACGGCATGGACTACATTGCTCTGTTTGTGGTGGGGATGTTTTCTATGAGGACAGCAATCTACAAATCTTGGCTAGGAGGCCAGGTAGTTTGAAAGACAGAAAGACACAATATTTCCTCCATTTACAACAGTACGTTTACATATATATATATACCCCCTCCCACTGTGGGGTATAAGAACCTCAGATCTCTAAACAGTTCAACTTATCAGTTGTCTTTTTATTTTATTTTTTTTTATCTTGAATATGTCCTGGATGACTGAGAACCTTCACAAACATGAGACAAAAGAAATGCAGAAAAGTTAAAGAATGTGTTTTCTCTTCAGCACATGATGTGTGCCTAACAGTAAAAAACAAAACTTGCTTTAAAACATCCCTTTCCCTGAAAACAAAGTCTTCTTCTCTAATATTTTTGTCAATGTTCTAAATATACAAGTCACAAAGCTGCTTCACAAAAACATCTCAGATTCAAGTGGATATTTAAGGCACTTTTCTCTAATGGAAGACACAATTATTGCCGAGTTAAAAAAACAATTTAACACCACACACAGTCGTATTAAATCATAACCTTCTTTTATAACTGCCTCTTGGTCGGGAACTTGTTTTGAAAAGTAAAAGTGTTAGTCTAAGCAGAAAACAGCTCCTCTCTGCAGCAGCTTTTACAGCAGTCTGTCCACTGCAGGGTGATTTTGTAACAGCTGTCCAGAGCACAGAAAAACAGGAGCAACACCATCAATCATAGACCAATCAGAGCAGATATCAAAGCCTGTGAGCCATTACCCAACACAGAGCCACCCACTGTTGCACTATTTCATCATTATGCTCCACATTAAGGTGTTTATTGTAGCATCAAATATTAAATTGAAGGTTACATCTAAAATGCTTGTCTTGCACCCCATAAAACAAACGGTTTAAGATGCTTTGCTGAACAATAATATATAGGGAAATGAAAAATGTTGCATAAAACAAGAACAAACTCATTACTTGCATAAAAACCTGATGAGATTGGTAGAATCATGTCTATCTCACTGACACAGTACTCTCAGCTGGACAGATGTCTCCAAAGTCCCCAGGACACATACTTATCGCAAGCTATACGTAAATGACACGCTTTACACCACACAAAGTCCTTCAGTTCCCCTTTAGCCCTATCTAAAATGTATTAGGCTTGATCTAATCAACCTATTATAGCCCAAGGTTTACTAGCAATGGTTCATTTCTGTCCATGCACCAGGTTAGTCATAGACTTGGGTTTAATGCAACATAATTAAAACAAGTCAGGTGGGTAACAGGTTGGAGCAATGTCAAAGAGTGACTACATTTTAGTTGGTTGTTTTGGTTTGTTTTGTGTCTCCAGTGAGAGCAATATGGGCCATTTTTTTTGCTGCATCACTATAAAAAAGTCTACTATAACACTGAAAATTGTATTTTAAGTTGTATCCTCAGTACAAAACTGTACACTGATGCACGTGGCCGGACTGGGACTCATTATTGGCCTATGACTACATTTCTAAATTTAACAACAGAACATAAAAGAGTTCACATTCCTTATATTGATGTTTCTCTAATGTATAAAATAAAGGATAACTTCTGACCACTGTGCCACAACTTTAAATGTAACTCAGACTAATGAAGGAACTCACAAGATACACATTGACACAAACTGTACGTCCTGTGTTAGTTTGAAGCAGTGTAGTTGTGGAGAGTCCTTGTTGAGTCCTGGCAAAATCTGAAAAGCTATCCAGTGTTGCTCTGATACTGAAACAGTTAAGTCAGATTTTTAGTTTGTTTAGTTGTGTTGTTCTTGCCTAAAAGCAATTGATATAACTCCAAGAATGTCAAATCTTACAAGAACAGAACAATATAAATCCTAAACAGTTTGCACGTTAAGGTTTCTCAAAGGTTTTCTCATTGAACAAAATGGGCCAGTGTTCCCATGTTACAAAATATATGTAGGAAATATACAGTATATGCTCTAAAAAGAAATGGTTATTACAAATAGGTGTGTAAAAAGGTTCTTATTGTTTTGTTTTTTCCCTTGACCACTAATGGTATAAACCATTGTGGGTCTTGAAAGTGCTGCGAATTGTTTTCAAAATGTTGCAGCCAAGTCCCTATATAGGCAACCCCGAATCAAACTATTGCAACATTTTGTGCATTACTCATCAGAATGTCTTGACATTGCTTATTGCATTAAAATCTCTAATCAGCATCTTGAGATTCCACACCTCTGATGTGAATGGATTACCTCGGCAAAGGAGAAGTGCTCTCTAACACAGATTTGGACAGATTTGTAAACATTATTTGAGAGAAGTAGGCCTTTTGAGTACATAGAAAAAGGTCTTAGGTCATTGAGTTCAGATCATGAAAAATGGGGGCAAAAACAAAAGTCTTGTGTGTAAACGTTTGTGTTTTATTTGAGCGTATGTATGTGTGTATGTACTGTATGTGTTTCAATTATTTCATATGTTAGTTTACATCATTCTCAAAATAGTCACCTTAAAAAAAGTAACACCAGGTATTTTTAATAGAATAAATGTAGTATAATATGATGTTATGTTGCATGGGATACAGTATTGTATAACATATTACACAGCATGTTCAGTTATTATTTATCTGTAAAATTGTATTATATTGTATTGTTTTGTATTATATTATGTTGTATTATATCATGTCATTTTGTATTATATTTTATTGTATGGAATTGTGGTATAGAATAGTATACTGGAGTGTATTTAATGTTCTGTGCAGTATGGTTATACTTTTTTTTAAAGATATATGAATTTAATTAATATATATATATATTTTTTACCCAAAACAAATGTCAGTGTTACAGTAGTCATGTCCTGCCCTGAATGCTTTGGCTCATTTAACTGGGTAGGAAAGCCGGGGGTAGAAGGCACATGAGAAAAAGAAGAAGAGACAGTCCTGTTAGCTGGTGCTGGTGGATGGTTAGATAATTCGGTCAACGTTAGTGTCCTGTGCTGTAAGCTGCAGCAGACTGTGAAATACCGTGGACCAAGCACCTCGTTCTCTATCGTTTTACACCTTGGCTGCACTCAGACAGCTCTGTTACCTAACTATGAGGACGCTCCCCATTAACACCACACATCTAGCTTGGAGCGTCACAACTAACTGAGACCAAGACATAGGAAGTGACTTAGAAAAATTGATTTGATTGAGATTCATCTAAAGTACTTTGAGGCTACAGACTTTAATAATGAATGATTATGTCCAGGTCCTTTTAGCACAGCTCTGATTATTCAGGGAACAACAACAGCATTAACTTCTTAAGCAGAGTCCAGTCTTGGCAAGGACAGACCAGGAACAGCCTGCAAGAGGTGCAGTTTTATTCTGGCTTCCAACACAAGGACTCATTCATAATGTCATTGTCAAATCATTTCAGCCCCCCTTGGGTAACGTGACACTTGACAGGCCTGTTGTCCATTCCAAAATTGTTCACAAAATCCTATTTAACCAAGCAATCATCAGATGGAGCTCCAGAAGAGCAAAAAGTAAAATAAAGACAAACTATAATCTTGTAATACAAATAATTGCTTTAGTGCATCTAATACTGGGCTTTTAAAACTTGCATGTTAATGTCTTAGTCCAAATCAAATGTTAGTTAGATGAAAGATGGAAAAAATAATCTATTGGTCAGGTGTTTTGATCTCTGCAAACGAACGACCGCTTTTGGGCCAATTTGGAGCATGTGGGGGCTGAGTGAACTTGACCTACTCAAAATTATTCTTTTAATATCTAAAAACAGCACAAACGAAATTTTTTGCAGCACAAACCAGCACAAACGCAGCACAAACGAACGACACTATTTTGCTTTCATTTTGCGTTGGGTGGGGGGCCAACTTCACGCGGGTATCAGATGATGGGTACATGGTGGTCATAAAAGGATGGACATGGTCAGAAACAATGCTCAGGTAGGCCGTGGCATTTAAACAAAGTCTCAACAGAAATCAAGACTCATCAGATCAGGCAACATTTTTCCAGTCTTTAACTGTCCAATTTTGGTGAGCTTGTGCAAATTGTAGCCTCTTTGTCTTCTGCTGTTGTAGCCCATCCGCCTCAAGGTTGTGCGTGTTGTGGCTTCACACCGTCTGACACCAATAACCATGTCACGCTCAAATTTGCTTACCCATCACCTTTCTTTCCCATTCTGACATTCAGTTTGGAGTTCAGGAGATTGTCTTGACCAGGACCACACCCCTAAATGCACTGAAGCAACTGCCATGTGATAGGTTGATTAGATTCTTGCATTAATGAGAAATTGAACAGGTGTTCCTTATAATCCTTTAGGTGAGTATAAATGTATAACAGTAAAAGGTAAGATTTTATTTATCCCAGAGGAGTGAGACTCAAATTTCAACAGCTGAAGAGCACATGTCAAAGGCCGTCCGTTGTATGTCCTCTGGTCTCAAACTTTTGTTGATCTATAGGCTAGGACAGACTGGTCTCTGGATCTTCCTTCTCTAGATGTCTATCGATTTGGGGTCAGAGTCAGAGAAAGACACTAACACACTCCCTGTCTCTTTCTTTTGGTGAGTTGTTTTAAGCTGTTTTAAGGTGTTTAATATAGGCTAGCTGAAGTTGTATATTGACCACATTGTATGATGGGACTGTCCCACCTTTTAAGAGTCTTCTCCCATGTCCCAACATGTACTGTATAATGATAGAGTGTCCTATTTTCATAAATAAAATAAATTCATCAAACTTACAC
The DNA here is from genome assembly GCA_024349245.1 of Neodontobutis hainanensis. Classification (NCBI taxonomy): domain Eukaryota; kingdom Metazoa; phylum Chordata; class Actinopteri; order Gobiiformes; family Odontobutidae; genus Neodontobutis; species Neodontobutis hainanensis. Next base: position 316,778 of record JALDNG010000046.1, read on the forward strand.
AAATTCTTCATGTTATGACTTTTGTCATACACAACTGGTTAAATGAACACAACTGGTTCACTCCATTCCCATGTGGAATGGGAATTCTCTATTCTGTTGACAAGAATGCTTATCTTCCCTGGAGGAAATTTGCTTCAGCAAGCAAAGCTACCACCATCATGAAGGATGTATCCCACTGCTGAGATAGATAGATAGATGTTTTTGAGTCTGGTGAGTTCAAAAGCCAAAAAGTGTATTGAGAACACGTTGGGTATAATAAAAAGTTTATGCGGCTGTATTCAGTAGAGGCTGGTCATATAGATGTTGGACATTTTTGTCTTCAGTCCCCTACAGTGCTGTCAGCAAAAAGCTTTTTAGTACCAGATTAAGAGTTATATCTACATGACACCAATCATAACAATTAGACCAGGTGATTGAGGTGAAAATCCAAATCCCTTTGAAACACATCTGAAATTGGGATAAAGGCGTTTCATGACAGTGCAGGGGAAGCAGCGCCTCATCCTCAAACCACATCCAAAATCACAACACTGAATGGCATCACAACACACTGCTCCAGTAACATAGAGATCAATAGAGACTGTGCTGTTAGTTCATGTGGACAAGTGCTATTTTTAGCCCTAAGGAATAAGCCACCTTCAGATAAATCCAAGGCCACAGGATGCTCTGACAGGAAAAGACCAATGTTACTGTGTGTTTCATACCACAGAAATATAAAAACTATGGCTTAACTCATTTAAACTCGCTTAAATTCATGTTGTATGCTTCTTCTATTGTGTCTTCATCTCAGCAGTAAATACAGTAAAAATATGTGGGCGATGTGGTTAGGTAATGAGGATATTTTGAAACTTATAAAGAAATAAATTTCTGCTTTTTTAAAATTGTGTAACTGGTGTTAGTCCAAATCAAATGTTAGTTAGATGAAAGATGGAAAAAATAATCTATTGGTCAGGTGTTTTGATCTCTGCAATAAAGGATCAAACTATTGTACCCTAGAATGGGCATAATGGTGCAAACTCAACATTAGTTCAGTTAAACAGCCTAATCAAGCTATCAACTATAGTCTGTGCATGTGAATGTAGTGAATGGGACCTAAAATACAACTTCCTTAAACGGGTCAGTGTTTTATGGAACTGTCCTGTAGCAGTTTCCAACCGAGGGTAACCCTTTATTTACAGATTAAGGCCACTTTCCTTCATGGAACAGGCCGACCTCAATTGTTTGAGGTCAAGGAAATAAAACAGAGTTGTTCCAGAGTGTTTGTGTGCGCAAGCCCACATGTGCGTAAGCGAAATGTTCCCCCTCGCCAGTCTAGTGTCATGTGTAAGTTGCCTGTGGTGAGAGAAGAGTTTTGTGTTTCTCTTTTATTTATTAGGTTCTTATATAAGCGGCAGCGGGGAACAGGACACACTGAGGACAGGTAGGAAAGGGCACTACGAGACATAAAACACAGTCAGGGCAACTCTAGTGTGAATAGTGACAGAGGCAGAGGGCAACATTTAATTTATCCTGTTAAAAAAGTTAAATTTAGTTAATATTGTTGATCAGACTAAACTTGAAATGTGATACAAGCAATACAAGCAAAAAATCTGGTCTTATATTGCCCAGACTTAGACATAAACAATAAATAACCAGCAACACAAACCATTTATGAAGAAGACAAACCAAAATAAAAACATTTTATAATATTAATGTCTAAGTATCAAACGGCAACTCAAATTTAACTGTGAATATCTACTTTACTTTTTTTATGTGCTATTCACTGTTTCATAAAATTGATCTGCAAACTTCCTTCATAGATCCATATTGCGTTATACATTTTCCCTGCAACTAAAGACATGTACAAATAGAAATGCTCTGATGATACAACAATAGTGGCATGTATCAAAGATGGAAGAGGATAACAGTAGCCTCATAGATTTTATAAATGGAGCCTTCAACCTGTGACCATCAGAAGGCTGGGTCGTCTATAGGTATTCATTTAGAGACTGGTTGAAGCAGTGGATCAACCAACTCACAACAGGACAGACGCTATACTGAACAACATGTACCATCTCCTGCATTCTACTTTTGAACAACAGAGAACAGCCACTGGACGTCTGAGATCAGTGAACTTCAGGATCAGAACTCCTGCAACAATCAGGATCCATGACCCAGCCCCAGAAAAGTGACAGAACTAGAATGAAGACATTTTCAACCAACAATAACAACTTGATAATAATTAAGTGTACTGACCCAACCAAGTTAATAGAGACTATCATCTCTCTGTTTTCCTTCTAAACACCACTCTGAACACTGACCCGTTCCCCAGCTACATGCTTCAGGTCTAAATGGCAGTGGTTAACTCAGCTCTGAACAAACACACGCCTGCCTTTAACAAGTCAGGCAGCTTTGACTCTGTGCTTGTGGGATACAACAGTAGAGAATATCCCAGTCTTTCACAGCCTTGACTTTTAATTTCTTTTTATACACTCTAGGCCAGTGTCGGCAAAAACTGAAAATGAATGAATGACATAATATGTAGAAAAAGAGAACCAAATGAAACTAAATCAAGGGGAAAATGCAGCAGCCCTTCCTATGCGTCGTCCTCATTCAGTATCTATAGCTCGTTCTCCCATCCCACCTCCGAACAGTGAGGAATTGGGTTTACATAACACACTGCAGTCTGAGATAGTGCAGCACACCAGCTCTTGACACAAGCTTCCCTCTCAAGGCTAAAAACAAACACATTAGAAAGATGCTGCATTAAATGTAAAGCCAAGCATGTGCTACGCCCACAGGGGAGACTGCTTCATTAATTTCAGCAGATTGAGTAAAACAGACATGTGCGAACAGGCCTGGTCAGACTGCATGATTTGTAACCGTTCAGATTTTCTAGGAATACAGTTTGCTTCAGGCTCTTTGTGATAATGTTTCCAACGAAGACGCTTCTAGATTCATCTGAAGGACGGACCCTTACCTGAGAAAAACTGAGAAACTGGTTAGACAGATTTAAACAATAGGGTAATAACGCTGCATAAAATGTAAAACACATTTTTTACCTAAGCATTTGTCAGTTGCTTTTTGGATAAAACAGTGTTTGATGATTGAATGGAAGCAGATCAACATAAAACATTTTAGTGTTTCCTGAAGCGTATAAAACTACAATCTACTCTTTTCTCTGGTGTACTCTTCTCTGACAAATGTGCAGCACAGCCATGTATACACTGTTCCAGTAACCATAGCAACAAACACCTTCAATTTGTTACCAATTGGTCATTTGTAGGATATGTTGATTTTGCAAGAGGTGAGGGTGCTTTGTCACTCATTCATTGTCGAGTATTTTGAGCAGGTTGTGCTGTCAAGAGCTAGAATTCTTTTATTTTTATGTTAAGGAAAGATTTAAAAAGTCCATATTTCAAAACTATGGATTTTATAAATGTTGCTTGAATAAAGTAACTGACAACAACACAGCAATATCTCCATTCATTGTCAGGACAAGGACAGCTTAAATTTTGTTTCCAACATGTATTTATTATATTGTTGGCGAATGGCTTTGACACAAGTCTTTCATGACCATTTATGATCACAAATAACAGATCTCTACGGTTTCTCTTTGAATGTGACTATGTTAATGTATCGCTCATATGTGAGCTGTTTTCTGCATTTAAATTAAGCATATATTAATAGCAGAAACTGTACTAACAGTAGTCTCTGAGGCTTACGTCAAAGTGTCTGTCATCAGGAGAGACGAGTACAAAGTACAGTGTAGTTTTGTGTTCGGGGGAAGTAAAGCCAGTTCTGTCTGGCTGGGGGATGGATTTGTTATGTATCGCTCTCTGGGAACTCACTTAAATGTCCTCCATCAAAGTGTGCTTGTGACAGCATGCGTCATTTGGCTGATGAACTTAGATCAGTAACTCAGTCTGTTGTTCCTGACATTCCCTTCTCACTCAGCAGCAGCACAAAGGGGATCAACCAACAATGGCTTTTCAATCCCAGCCATTCTGCTTTTTAACAACTGGTGTCCTAAAGTAAACCACACATACGCTAAATGTTTTCAGGGACATTAGTTCATTGAGTATTATTACAAAATCAAACCAGGAGTGAATACAGCTTCCAGTTTGTGTCATGACATTTTTCAAACTATTTTTACAAGCATTCTGTCTATTGTCTAAGCAATAATGTCATCATTCCTGTCTGTCAGCAGCATTATGCAAAACCAACACTGCCAATCATTGTACAACTTATGACAGTGGACCAAACAGGCCAAAGCAAATAATGTATTGCGTGTATTTAAAAGGAAAAGAGGAAGGTTTATTTATTATTCAACCTTTAAATAGTAAATTAGGACAAAAAATATGTTCTTTAAAAACAAATTACCATAACTCCTAAAGATCATGTTGATAGTAAAAGACAACTCCAAAAACAGCCAGAGGTTGCTTGCATTGCAGGTTTAGTGCAAGTCCAGCTTGATATAATTTTGTCCATCTACTGCAAGTTCTTTTTCTCTTATAAATTAAAAGAGGGCATGAGGCCCTTTTTTAGGGTTAAGTCCAGGGTTTGACACCGGGTTTAGGATTTAGTTAGAATATACTAATCTATTAGATGGATTACATGGATGTTCAGTTTATACTAGTGGTAAATGTATATTTGAAAATATCTTGTACTGTAACTTGATTAAGTTGCTTTGACTAGAGCCGAGTGCAGCTGCAGCTCATGACTCCATCTGGTGGCAAAAACTGATAGAGGCCACATTAGATTGCACTTTCTGAAGCCACTTCTATTCTCTCGTTATGTCCTCAGTGAAGTGGGCTGAACTTGGTGACGACAGAACGCATTTCGTGTGCATTCAACAGTAGTTGCACAAAACCATGAGCGGCATGCAATAATTACACCATGTCCTGTGTTTTTTTTTTAGTTTAAATTTTACCTTGCATTGTTTTTTTTAACCTGTTTTTTGTGTCAAGGGCTTTTCTTTAGAAATCCACTTGTGACCAGCCTCTTTGGTAAAACATTTATCAGAGGTGAATCATTCGAGTGTAAGCTCTTTTTTCCCCTTCATGTTCAAATTTTTTAGATCCATTTTCTCTTTTTAATCCCATTCACCTGCTTTGCGTTTGCAAACTGGATGTGGACAATGTGTTTTATAATCTCTAAGCCAAGTGATTCATGCATGAATCATAATGTACAGATAGATAACGGACCAAAGAGAGGCTTTGATTACATAAGACAACCACATCTCTTTATTTCCCACCTCTGCTGTACACAACATAAACAACCACACAGTCTCCCACACATCTCACAGATATACAAAACACAACATGGCCCTTGATGCCACATGTTGAGCATTGCTAATACAGAGGAATGTTAAAAAAACAAATTATTCATCATCTTCTTCCTCATCTTCCTCTTCTTCGTCGCTTATGACATATTTTTTCTTCTTTGTGACCAACTCATCATCATCCTCTGCCTTCCTCTTGCTGGACCCCTCGCCCTCCTAAAACCAACAGAAGTGACACTGACATCAGCAAACACTGTGAACAGCCCAAGTACTTTCTGTCTGTGACTTGGTCAAACTGTGCGGAACTAAAGGAATGTGCTTTCATTTTTGATGAGTTTTTGATGGATCTGTCAGAAAGGAATCTACACCTACCTCGTCACTGTCAAGTTTTTTGGCCTTCATCAGCCGTTGGGCCTTGTCATCGTCGGAGCCTTCGTCGCTGTCAGAAGAGTAGATCCTAGCGCGCTCCTCTGTGTCAGGAGAAAGGCAACATGACAAAAGAGAGATGGTTATACACTCCTCATACTTAATAAACAATTGTTGCGTAATAATTATGTTTTTAATCAAAGTTGCCATTATTATTCGTTTGAAGACAGGCAGACTGACACTTTATTCTGTTTTGTCCGGTAATATATCACACTGTGCCGGACCCGTCACCCAGCTGCCTTTTTTTTTTTTTTTTTAAATGCAAGTCTATAACTATAATTTTGTTTTTATAGTTTAACAGCCCATAAACAGATTGAGCATGCTCATGAAGTTACATTCAGACTGGAGCGAGTGTGATCTACCCATTATCTCTTAAAATAAACCCACATCAACATTAAACCACCCACCAGGTCTCCCTCCAGAGCTTTACTCGACATCGTAAAGCACGTGTTACAGATTGCTCCTTTGAAGATCTGCCGCCTGTTGATGCTCACCTCTGAGTCCTCCTCCTCCCTTGTACTTGCTCTTGATGGCTGCCAGGCTGATGGCCTCTTCGCCCTCCTCTTCGTCGTCGTAACGGTCAGGCTCCAAGTAACTGCTGCTCAGGCCCCGCTGATGCTGCTTCTCCCTCATCCTCCGCTGCTGGGACTCTCGACGGATAGAGGCTCGCAGACGCTCCTCCTCTTTCTACAAAAACAAGATTTTATAGTTGCTTCTAAATGTAGATGACAAACGTTAACAACAGACATGGGTCATCATATGTTCAATAACCAGACAAATAATGATTAATGTTATGTAAGCATTCTTTTTTCTCAGGACTCAAAGCCAAGCCTGAAAACATTCGGAAATTGAATTATGTAAACCTACACATGTGGGGTTATAATTACCAGTAGATTACCTCAAGTGAGTGAGAATAAAACATTATAACAAAGAAATAGATTTGTTTTAATATTGCCTGGAAAAGTGAGATTGAATGTAAAATTAGTAACATGATGACAGTGCTTTTGATAAAATGGTTCTGCAAGATAATTTTGTATGGGACTTTATTTAATAGATAGGGACAGACAAACACACAAGATATAAAAGATTGAATATAAAAAAAAAACATTTTACCAAACAAGCACCGATTTATAAAGGTCCTCATTATATTCACAGAGTGAGAAAAGACATGTTCAAAAGCTAAAACAAAACATTTCTCGCATTTGCTGCTTAGACCTAGACTCCCTGGCCTCATTATAAAAGCCTGTCAGGTTAAAGCTTATGTAACGGGCTGAGATGCTTGTCAGTTGCCCTTGAATGACCTTCTGGTAACAAATGCTCTCACCAAACAAATGGACTGAGTGTGTACTACCTTAATCATTTCGTTGCGATGCGACTCAGGATCTCGTCCGGCCATTGGAAGAATCCTGATTTTCTGGGTCTTGGAGCAGCGGTCGGCCAAGGACAGGGTCATCTTCCTGTGAGTGGCGCTGTCTGTGGAGTGAGGCCTGGTGACACACAAGAAGGCACAAAGGTCAAATCGCAATGAATACATCAGTAAAAACTTTAAATTAATGCTTAAATATGTCTTGTGTTTCTTTTATTGACTGCCAATGAACCAGGAAGTAAACTGAAGAAAAGGTTTGAGTAAAAGCATCTGGCTGGAAGTTTTCAAGTTTGTTAAATTAGTTTAACATCTTTAAAAGATTTCAGACTGGATGATCATTTTTTTTCTTGTCTAAGGAAAGAAACACATGCTGCATGTGATTTGAACAGCACTCCAAACAACTCAAATGTGAGCCGTGCATCACCAGTATTTGCTGCACAGATCAAGTTCGAGTGTGTTGCAGTTTATTCCCCATTGCCATTTAGGTCTCTGGTGAAAGATTAAGACCATGCACCATAGGACGCTCAACAATCAAAAGGGAATTTGACCCAAAAGCTTAAAACTCCACATTTCCAGTGCAACCCTCTGTCTGACTGTCAGCAAAAGGCTACAAGAGTGATGTTGTGGCCTTAGATGACTCACAAGCTACTAATGTATGTTTTATGACACATTTATTAATACGTAGAAGAGCAGCGGTGGGGTAGACAAGTCAGGAGACCAAAAACGGTAAAGTAAAGTGGTCATTGAGTCAAACTAAGATTTTCTTTGGTTGACTACAGTCCTAATAATGTTTTTATTGTAATTATTGTGGTTATAAAGTGTAACATTATATTTGTGGGGCAATTTCAAGTATGGGATCTGGACTCTGGTACTCAAAGCTGACCAGGACATTCCCCTACTGCTGGCTCCTTTAAATGTCTTTTAATGATGTGGTGCCAAAAACATAACCCAACATATCACATTTGCATAAAAAAAATTTGAGTTGTGCAGCTTTAAAACGGGTTGCACTTTCGTTTGTATTTAATTAGTGTAAACTGTACTGTAAAACAGATTTGTTTAGGTTTTAACTTTCAGATCTGTACATCTGAGTTTGATTACAGTGGTTATTAATACTTTTACATGTAGTTACTGGCGCTTGGTGCTGCCTCAGGTTTTTTTATGTTTATCAAGGGACCTCATAACCTCACACTGCAGATAAGTTTGCAAAAGATAAAATTTGCAGCAACAGCTGTGCTACAATCCAGTTTACCTCAAACCTTTATTCCAAGGGAAAAATGTTTCTGGTTGCATAGAAACATAGGAAGGAAAGTTAAGTATGTCTTGGGCTTTAAATAGGGTTAATTCTTACTGGAATGGACTAAATATATTTTACAATCCCTTACGTAAAATTAGAGCCAAGAATGTTTTGCCATAGTTTTAATTCTGAGCTGCAAGGTAAAGCTCTTGACAGTGTTCGATCTACGTTCCCTCACATATGTTCATGAGCCGTGGGTCATAACCACGTATCTGGTTCTGGGCCTGTCCCACCTGGAGAAAGCCCCATGGCAGACTATGTCTCTGGGCTGGACTGAAAACACATCAATATTTCCCTGAAGAAGTCTGGCTATTTTCGCTCTGGTGGCCCACAACCTGATCCCAGATGAGATCAAGAGGACAAAGGGACGAATCAAAAACTTTGCTCTGATGATAAATGTTGACTAGTTGGGCAGATGAGAAGGTTTACATGTCAGGAAGATAAACTGACATAAGACATTAAACAATTGTTACACAATATGGCTTTGTCATGAAAAACGCACCTGCCACCTTTCAAAGACTAATCACGTTTTCAAGTTTTCTTTAAAACTAAATAAGAAAACTAAATAACTAAATAAAAGCCTACTTCTAAACTAAAGTATATGAGCATATAATTATCTGGTGATCATTAGGTTTTTTTTTATATATTGGTATGAAGTTTAGTTGTAGGTTTGTTTTTTTAATCACGTTAACCTTGTTTTGGTCCATTTTTACAGTTTCCTTCAGTTTTTCATTCAGTACTGTTATTACCTGTTTATACTTTAACAAGTCACGTTGGCTGGTGACCTACTAGACCCATGTGGTCTGAGAAATCAGAACATCCGAGTAACTCTAAGAGGCTTATTCCACTCTTACTGGGAGAAAACCCATTTGCTTTCACAAGGACTTACATCATAGAGAACATTTGTGAATGTGTTTGAATAAGAGACACCATTGTTGTTGTTGGGAATTAAGAGCGGCCTGAGGCTTATTTTGAGCATGTTGTTCTGCTCAGGGTCAGACAGAGGAGAGGGTACCCTGCCAACTAGGGATGTCCGGATTGAGCTGATTCTGTTATTTAAAAAGGGAATTACCCCAATCACCTTAACCCAATTTACATCAGCTGAGTTCAATTTGTGAATACAGCAAGCTTCTAACATGGAACCTTGTAAAAGGGCCTCGAGAAAGGGCGCTGCCATACGGCGAAATACGGCAAATTACAGCGATATACCGCCGTCCACCAGAGGGCAGGCTCCAAAAGCGTAATTTAAGTTTATGAGAGTTACTCAAGTGAGTAACTCTCATAAACTTAAATTATCTCTTGTAATGACATGTGGTTGCTTTACATCTGTGTTAAACGGCTTTATTTGTTGAGCCCCTTGCAACATCATTACATCATGTTTAAAATGGTTAAAGAAGTGCATCTGTCAATTACCTGAAGGTGAGTTTGGTTTTGAACACAGCTTGTCCCTGTAGTCCAGTGCCCTGTCGGATGAACAGGTGGTTGTGGTCTCCCTGAAGAGGAGCTTTGTAAACGTCAAACACTTCATTCCCGAGGTGGAGCGACATGCTGCAACAATAAAGTCAAATGTGAAAACAAGTGTGGATCAATACTAATGCTTTAATACCACGTAACACTGCTACTCACCTGCCATCGGACCACTTCACGATGCGAGCGTTACTCTCCCTGTTCTCAATCCCCTCCTCGTCTCTCTTGGCTCTCCACCGAATTGTATTCTCCACCTGGGAAAAATGAGAATTAAATGTTCAGGTTTAAAAGACACAGCAGATACAAAAGCATGCACACGAGTGACTACAGACCTTTAATTTGAGCCTTGTCCTTCCTTCTTCATCTAACATCTCCTCATCCTCAAATTCATCCTCATAATACTGAGGGTCAAAGGGCCTAGAGGGAAATGCATAATATATAATTTATAGAGAGATGCAATGAGTACTTTACATGTTTAAAGTAATCAAATACAACAATAATTCAAATGTATTTTGTGTTTTTATGAGATGGTAAGGTATCACTCAAAGTTACACTGTGGAGTGTCTCTATAAACTGTAGCTTATTTTATATTTTTTATTGCAGTGAACCATCAAAACTATGTTGAAGCTACATACTCACAGGATTATGTGGAGCTGTATTTTCTGTTAAACTTATACATTGCAACCAATCCTCTGTTAACATTTCTGAGCATTTCATTGACCCTGATATGCAGTTTAAGTATCACTTTACAGAAAGCAGTGCCTAAAAAAAGGAATTTGTGGTGCCAATGCTCAGACCTGGGCTCCACCGACAGGAAGTTGGGCAGTTTGACAAAGTAAAGGTCTGATCCCAGGTCAGTGCTGACTTTGGGAATTTCTACTTCGATGCGAGTCTCAGGAACCGGCTCCTCGTCTACCTGCTCGCCCTCCATCCCATCATCCGCATCCTAAGAACACACAAGAAGAGAAAAGAGAATTTGTCTGAAACTCAGAAAGGCTTAGTGAGAGGCTGAAATAAAAAGGGGATTTAGTTTTTCAAGAACTTGCACTTAAGCTGAGGAACCCTGAGATGAAAAAGGCTGTATGGTCTAATAGGTTGGTATTGTAGTCAATACCACATAAATGAGACCAAGTTAAGACCAAGTCAAGTCTTAGACCAAGCTCATGGAGGATTACCAATTGTTCAAGAAGGCAGTATAAAAAAAAAAAAAAAAAAAATACAATGATAAAAATACAAATAAATCAAATGGGGTCTGGGCTGGCTGGTCTTGATTTACAATTTCTATGACAAAATAAAAATGAAGTAAATAGTAGTAGTCTAAAGACTTGTGTTGATGTACTCTGGTTTCGAGTACAACAACACAGGTAATAGGAGAATAAGTAGAGTACTGTAGATACCATGGGTTGTCCTGGTGTTGGGGGTTTGTCTGCGTCGCTGTCTGACGAGATGTCATCGGCCTCTCCAAACAGGTCGTCTGCAGCTGTCTTTTTGACTGTAAGGAAATAAGTTATTCATTGTAGATGATATAAATGATAAAAGACGTGTCAGTAAGGTAGCTTACCTTTCTTTGATCCGACATCACTGTCTGAATCTGAGTCAGAACCAGCTTTTGGTTTTGATTTCTGTCTGATGAAATCGTCTTCGCTATCGCTGCCCTTTGCAGAAGCTGAAAAACAGACCAGGTATGAATTAAAAATGATAAAAAGACTCATAGAGCTTGGTAGAAGTCAAAATTCAGGATCAAAGTACAAAAATTAAATACATCTTTTATTAATCTGTGAGTTTTAAGATTAACCCCAGAACTGAGGATAAAAACTTTCACATACAGCTCTAATCTTCTACTCCATTCGAAAGTATAAAGATTAACTTAAAAGGCTTGCACTCCATCTGAAATCTGTTCTGCTTTGAAACTACCTGACTTCCTGTTCCTCGGGCCCTCGTCGTCAGAGTTGTCGCGTTCTTCATCAGAGTACTGCCGTTTCTCCTCCTCGTCGTCAGACTGGTCACTCTTATGCCCTCGTTCCCACTTCTCATCATCTGACTGGTTTTCTCTGCCAGAGCCTTCACCATCGGAGTGTGGCGTGCCAGGGCCAGACTGAGGCGTCACAGGGTCACTGTGTGCACTGGTTTTAAGCAAATTGGAATAAGAGACGCTCTAGACTGAAATAATATGTACATCTCAGTTTCCCCACCTTCTATCTGAACGTAAGCTGCCTCTGTCGGACTGGGGACTCCCTCTGTCGGATCGGGGGCTCCCCCTGTCGGACCGGGGACTGCCCCTGTCGGACCGAGGACTGCCCCTGTCGGACCGGGGACTCCCTCCTCTGGACATCCCGCTGCCAGCTGGACTCCCTACATCCGACCGGTGACCCCCCTCCTCCTCTTCTTCATCCTCGTCCCGATGACCGCGTTCTGAGCCGCTGTGCTGCTCTGCATCCGAGTGATCGCCCCGGTCCGAGTGCACGCTGGCGTCTGATTGGTTCCCTGAGCGTTCAGACTGGTTGTCGCTGCCGCTGTGCTGACTGTGCTGCTCATCCTCACTGTCGTCCCCAAACAACTCCTACAAAACGCAAGGGGCGGAGTACATGAAACAACTGTCATACCATTGTAGAATGAGTCTATTGCAAAGGTCTTGAGCTCTCAAGCTTATGTTTTTGATCTTCTTTGTCTACTACTATCAGTAAATGTCTTTTACCTTATTTATACTGGGCTTCCCTGCCTCATGTCCATCCTCATCATCCTCGTCCCTGTCTCGTTCACTGTTGCTGCCGCTGCCCGAGGCGTTGCTGGCTGAACGGGGTCTCTCCTGCTCAGAGTCTGAACCAGACCCAGAACCAGACTCTGAACAAACAAATTTAGCATTATACAGCTTCAGTTTGATTTATGCACAACTTTGTTGCTCTATCAATTAATTATTTATTTAAATTATATTTAAATTAATATGAAAGGCTGAATAAAACAATTTTAAATTTAGGCTCTTTCTTATCATACATTATGTAAACCCATCTCGGCTACTGACATAAATGTTAGTTGGTATGTTGTATGTATGTGTTGTGTTAGTCGTCCTTGTGATATTGGGTATCTTAAGATACAAGGCAATAAAATGCAATTTGCAGAGCTGCAGAAGCTTTAAGTGCAGCGAGGTACATTTGCAGGATAGATATTGTCTGCGTGTGCATGTGACTTTACAGATGACGAGATCTGAAAACAGTGTAAAGTCACAAATATGAATAATGCGGGCAGTTAATAAGAGAGTTACAGCCAGGCTGGGGATAAAATGTTTAACGACGTTTGACCAAAAACAAACTTTGAATTGTTTATATCCCTCAAAAACTGCTAAGCCCTGTGGTACACACAAACTGTTTTCCCAAGCCCATCATGTAGTTTTCTCGATCTATCCAAAAGATTCAACAAAATTGCGCTTGGGTAAAAGCGACATTAAGAGCGTTGACTGAGCTTAACTAAAGCTGAGTTAAAGAGAACGTCCAGCTCTTTTTCTGTGGGCTACTTATTTAACATATATAATAATGTTTATAGTGAGCAGATGTACCTCTCTGTTCATTATCGCTGTCTCCATCACTCCCGAACAACTCATCCATGTCCGCCATTTCTTCCAAACAGGAGACAAGCGTGACCCGCCGGAAGAGAAGTTCACTAGAGATGGTTTTGTTTCCGGTTTCAAACCTGTTGTTGTAGTGAGGTATAATTACCACAAGATGATGCTACAGACCAGTTCCTGCATTAGAGTTCAAGGAGTGTAGAAATGTAAAATTGTGTGTGATAGTTTTGTTTTATAAATAATTGTGTGAATTCTAGTGAATATTTACCATTTGTGTGTTTTAAAAGCACGTTACTAAAAAAAATATTCGATAGTGGTTGTTTTGATATAAAGTTAGCACGAGCAAAATGGCAAAAAAATATAAAAGGAGGGATCTGACTTTATATATATTATGATTATGCTCTAACACAAGAAGACATGGCTATTTACCAAACAATATGCCATGATTTGTTCCCTGCATTAGGATGTTGTCAGCACACTCCAGTTTGAAGCAGAGAGAAGCAACACCACGGAGTCTAAACCATATAGGCTGTTAATGGAAATAGTGGCAATTTTTTATTTTTATTTTTTTTTAACATTATACCGTTATAAAGGCCTAGCAACCATTTATAACACATACATTGAGGGGTAAATTTAGGGAATGGTTGGATTGGAGAGGTCAAGGAATTCAGGACACAGGTGTTTAACATTTCAAATTTGAAAATTTTTACAGTAAAGTTTTACTTACACAAATAAAAATGTGGAGTCAATGATGAAAATTATGTTGGAAATGGATTAATGATACTGGTAATGGTGGTGGTGATATCTGTGTTTTTTGTTCTGTTTTGTGAATGTGACTTATTGTAATTGTTTTGTTTGTTTTGCTGTTAATGTTGTGATATGTAGAAAGTTAGTTAAAATCAAGTTAAAGGGTTATGCATAAAATGTCTTTGACGTCAGCCTAAAACCCTTTGGACTATGATTTATAGTTAATGCGGGTGTTGTATTCTTTTTATTTTTAATTTAATTTAACAAAAAAATAAAAATAGAAAAAAAAGTTTGTGTCATTGCTCCTGTTTGCATCTCTAAATCTAAAATTGGGGGTGTGCTAACAATTATATGTTGTGAGAATAGGTTCCCTCAGTATTTCATAGAACCCCTTTCATAAAATACATTGAACAACAACACTTTTTAAACAAAACAATGTAATGTATGTTGTGTATACATTTCTGTTTCTTTCTTCAAAAGCATTTGAATGTATTTTCAGAACCTACAATCATTCAGTGATGACAGTAATAGTTTTTTCTCCTTTGCCCTATCATTTTGTATTCATACAAAAAATATATAAATAGTTTCTTGCTCATTCATATCGCTCTCAGTAATTCAGGCTGATTATTACCATGCATCTAAATTAGCAGGACACATCTGCTCCTGGAGTTTCTTACACAGACATAGATCTTATTACATCATGTGTGAGGCGAGAGGCTGCATGAAACTCTATATTCACTCCAATCGAAAAAAAGAGAATATGCCCTGAATGCTCTTCAGTTTGTTTTGCTGCAGCCTCCTACTTCAAACAAAAAGCTTGGCGTTTATTTGAGGAAGGCTTAGCACTACCAAACATTTATATTTGAACACAGATGAGTTTGTCAAAAAGAACAAAGGAGTTAAATATTTTATTTTATGTTGAATATTTTGCAATCAGCCATTTATTTGCATTTAAATACATACATCAATGTCTTGTGAGCTCATTTTTAACTCATTGTGGCACTTAGTGTATTTCTGAGTGCCACCAACATTCCCATCTTTTATTGCTTTTGCATGACATGTCGAAAAAGTCAGGAAACGTTTCAAAACTTGCTATAAATGCATTTATAAACATAAAGAAATGGCAGGCAGTGAGGTTTATTGTCAATTAGACAAAGCGGGTTTTAGATTCAAAAATCCATCAAGGTATTCAGATTTTATGAATAACTTTTATGAAAGGTTGGGGGATGGATCAAAAATATTCTGCAAATTAACAACAAATATTGTCTCTTACGTTGAAAATAATAATTTGGGCCTGGGTCGTTTTAGTGTGGGAAGGCGGGATCATTTGCATTATTGGTCAAGCGCGTATAAACTCTCATCCTATTGGCTGATCCGTGCGTCACTCACAGAATCCGCTCGCTGTGTTTTCCGGTGTTACCGCCCTTGGCTTGAGTAGTGTGAGTAAGCGAGCACTGTGGAGACGCCGAAACCACTGGGATCAATAGCTAGACTTTCAACAGTCACTTTCCATTTTCCCCAGGTAAGGAACATGGCTTGGGCTTTAAAGACCAGAGCCAAAGGAGTTACGGTTGTAAGACTTTTATTTTACAGGCTTAGTCATTTGTTGTTTAGCTAAACGAATAGCAACTTGAGGAAATGTAGAGGTTAGCATGCTAGTGGCTAACTACAGGCTACACCACTTTGCTATTTTGCTTGGTTCACGTCATCCCTCCAATGTCTCTGAATCTGGTTAATTTTGATATAAACGTTTTGCTCCGATTGGTGTTATTCTTCAGGCAAATTCCGATTTGGAAAATTATCATATCATTGTTTACATTTAGAGTGATTATCATAAACATGTAAGGAGCCACTTCGCTAGCTTCCCCCTGTAGCCCGCTAGAAAACTGATGAATGAACTATTTCTTTATGTTTGATCTATTTCTAACGCTAACTTTCCTATTATTTATTTTTTATTATTAAATGGGTATAATTAACGTATTCTGATTTTTTTTTTTTCTTTTAGATTTTTTTTGTCTTGATTTATGCTAAATGTGATGTTTTTGGTCATCCTTGTAATATCCTCTTTGAATGAAATGATACATTGTAAATCCAGTTTAATATATCTGCTTTCTAATTTATTAAGCACATGCAATTTCCGCGTATTTTGTAGCTAAGATAACATGATTATTTGTTGAGAGTTTTTTTTTCTAACATGACTCTGTCAAGAGGCTGTATCTTAGGCATGGCAACTTGTAACATAGTTGAAGGCTGGTTTTTATCTGTTGTTGATGACTTGGACTGAGGGTTTATATGCGTGTTGGTTAACAGAGGTAGTTTGACCAGCAGAACTTAGAAGTGAATGAAGGGTGTGGCCCCCTGTAAAGACAACGTCTGCTTAGTTGAAGGAGTGATTGTGCTTTTCCTTTTAAAGCCCTTGGGCAGGTTGCTGTAAAAGCAGGTATTGTTATTAAGGAATTTCATGTGAGGTCAGTGCTGACATGTCATTGTGGGTGACAACACGGCCCATTTACTGCCTTTTAATGAGCACTGCAGATAAAGTGCATACTTCAAAAATGAAACATGGCAGCAGGGACCTGGTTTCATTCCATTGTTGTTTTTACAGAGGTGCAGAGAATTTGTTTTACACTTCTGGGTCTGAATGGCAGGATGCTCTTCGAAATCTGTTTTTGTTATATAATAATGCAGTGGTGAATGTCTCAGGGGAGAATAGTGGGAGTATATACAGTACATCAAGCCTGTTTGTTCCAGCAACACCCATTTCCTGCTGTGCCGCTCCACAGGAGGCAGAGAGCTTTTACCCCAATTACATTAATGCAAAACAGGGAACTTACAAAAGTTTGATGCATTGACAAAAATTTAGGCGAAACATAAAAAATTGTACTATGCAACTGGTTGTACTTGATTGTACACCTTGTAATTTTCTCAATTAATGTTGATCCCTTCTGGTTCATGGTTGCATGTCGTCCTAAATTTTTGTAGATTCTCCAGTGAAGCTGCAGAGACAGCAGCAGCAAGGAGGGAGAACAGCGGAGAATCAGGAGTAGGTGGGAGTGGGAAGTGCAGACTATAGTCTCCTGAGAAGCAGCGCTGGGTCAATCTAACTATAGTCTTTTTGTGCTAGAAAAGAGACGTGTGCTGTAATAACCAGTCACTACATTGTCCTCGTTTTGAGACAAAGATTGGGAAACATTGAGTTTTAATGGGCTTGGGTGTACACCACACCCTGGACAATGGCAAATTAGTCTAATATAGACTAATTTTAAATTATACTTTTTAATTGTATAATAGATAGAACATTCTTTTTTGTTTTATTGTGTTAATGCAGCTTTTCAATTTATGTGAATGCTGTTGTCTTGTTTTGTTATGCAGCAACCTGTAACTGCAAACAGAATTGCCCTTTGGGGATAAATAAAGTTTTCTGAATCTAATAACATGATAACAATGATTTTTATTTTGCTCTTCAAACTATGACATGTGTTAACATTTTGGCAGGTCCTGTAAAACACTCCATTACTGTATCTATTAAATATTTAAACTAGATTTAAAAGTCACCTTTTTCCATTTACCAATATTTTATGCAAAAAGGCTATTTGCATGTTGCCCACATTACACTTTATTTTTGAGCTTCCGAAGGAAAAATGTTGGGATCCCCATCATAAGACTTTATTAAACTGACAGTAGATCAGATACAATTCCAACCACAAGTCTTGGGGAAAAATGTCAAAAATAGCTGAGAAGAGTGAGATTTGTTGTTGGGCACAGTCAATGACATTCTAGGTAGATGTAAATAATCTATAGAACAGAGTAGAAACGTTAAAACAAGCAGACTGTATAAAGCATGTCTGTAGTGCTGCAAGGTTAAGACCCAGGGCACTTGAGTGTACAGTGAGACCTGTCTGTACCATAACTGGCCTGTGTCCATCTGTTGTCTCCAAGGATTATCTCCTACGAGAAGGAGAAAGGAATCAATCAGATTGCACTAATGGATCCTCAATGTCTCCTCTGTCTGAATGCTACAAAAGTCCGTCCATGCCCCGCTCCTAATGGTACAGCAGAAGAAGTGTTTGAAAGAAAGTGGGATTAAGTTGTAAATGGTGTTATTTTTTTTAAATGATCTTGTGTAAGAGTGGGATGTGCACACGTTTTCCCTGTGCTCATCCTAGTTTCTGTTCTCAGGTTATCTCAATATGTTTCATATCACAATAAGTAATTTTTATTTATTTTATTTAAACTGCACACAGACTAGTTTTTGTATGTACCCTCTGTATGTTTTTCGTATTTGGTAGATGTCCAGGTTATTCATAAGCTGTCAGCTGTAAGACTAAAAGCCTCTTTGCACATGGGATTCTTAACACAAATGTTTTCAGTGTAAAGCTACTAGATAAGTTTGTACAGTAACACAGTGCATTGTGAAAGAAACTGTGAATCATATATGTCTTGATATCAGTCATGAGTTAGCATTTGCTGGTTGTGAGTGTTTATATTGTGTAATGAAAAAGGTAACAGGAAGCATTACCAGACAGAGGCTGGATTGTGGAGATGCAGGCACAGGTTTTAATGTAAATGGCTTTGTCTTTTTTGCTTCAGTATAATTATATTTTTTGAGGCAATAACTTACCAATTCTAATCTATAACAACACAGAACAATTCAATTTAAACATACATTTGCCTCATTGTTTTTTACACAACACCCACACTACTTGGTTAGATGACAGAAAGGCAAGTGACTATTTTGTAAACACTGCTGACCCCCTTTTTATTGTGTAAAATTTCTGGGTTTTGTTGTGTGGATGGATTCAAACGGTGTTAAATTGTTGTCTTCGGTGATTCATTGCGGCTTGACAGTAACGCTGATGAAAAACAATGTTATAACCATGACAATCTGCTACAAATCATCTGAAAGTGAGTTCAGTTCAGTTCAGTGTAGGCATTGACTGCAAGAATCGGAGAAGGCAAACCTTTAAGGGATATGTTTGGTGTCTGTGTGAATAAAAAAACTGCATCTGGAACTATTTCCAAAGTAAATTGGAAAATGAGCTCAAAAGCAGAATAAATACAAGAAGAAGGTCCACTAATGAGGCCTTAGACCTGTTAATAGGGACGAAACAAGGCTATTCTCCAGATATTGTAGTAACACAAGCAGCTGCAGAACTAGCAAAGTAGTCTTGACTGCTGAGACCATTTTTTTTTTTTTTGAGAAAACTACACAATAAATCAACTGGACCAATTACTGCTCTCTTTATTCACTAAATACATTTGTAAAATATATAAAGGTGTGTAAACTGTACAGTGAATGTGTGCTGTCTCTTCTGAGCTCCCCACCTCTGAGGAGCTCTCAGTTTTGAACACCAACAGTGCCAACAACACCCTTTGCTCCATGCTTACTTCCTGCATTGACAACTTAAGCCATCTTGCATCTAGACCACCCCACACATCCTCGTCTGCCCCCTGGTTATCCAATGTTCTATGCCAGCATTGCGCCAGCCTCCGGTCAGCTGAGAGAAAATGGTCAAAAGATCCTACTAACCTCTGTCCTACCAGTCTCTCTACCTTCTCCATTGATGTCACCTCTGCAAAAACTGACTACTACCACTCTAAAATCCTCAACTCGCCTGACCATCTCTCTTTAAAACCTCTGCCCTCCTTTGTCTGCCTGCTCCCCCATTTTCGTATTTAACAGCTGAAAATTTGGTGTTGTTCTTTGTTAAAGAAAACAATCACCATCAGTTCTCTGCGCCACCACCTGTTGAACTCGTCCACACCCCTAATATGTGTTGCTCCCCTCTTTGAAGCAGAAGGTCACTGGTTCTAACAACCCTACAACCTGCTCACTGGATCCCATCCCCACACATCTCCTTCAGGCCATCTCTTCATCTGTCATGCCTACATCATTAACTTATCTCTCTCCACTGGGGCATTCCCCACAGCTTTCAAAGAGGCCCGCATCACACCACTACTAAAGAAACCCACTCTCAACCCTACACTGTTGGAAAACTACAGACCGGTTTCCCTCCTTCCCTTCATTGCCAAAGCTCTGGAGCAAGTTGTGTTTAACCATCTCTCTTCCTTTCTCACACGAAACAACCTCCTGGACCAGAACCAGTCTGGGTTCAAGAGAGGACATTCCACCGAAACTGCACTGCTCTCAGTCATCGAAGCCCTGAGACTGGCAAAGGCAACATCCAAGTCATCTGTACTTGTCTTACTGGATCTGTCTGCTGCCTTTGACACTGGTAATTATCACATCCTCCTGTCTTCTCTCAGTGCGATGGGTGTCTCTGGAATGGCGTTTCAATGGTTCAAGTCTTACCTCTCGAGTAGGTCATTCAGAGTATCCTGGAGAAATGAGGTCTCTGAGACCTCCAATGGTTCCGCACCCACATATCTTTACTCACTAATACAGTTCTTGCCGGATCCCTGCGTTCTGCAAATGAACAACATCTGGTGGTACCATCCCAAAAAGGAAAAAAAACACTCCTGCGTACCTTCTCTGGATCCGTTCCACATTGGTGATATGATCTACCTGCTGCTACAAGATCAGCAGATTTTGTAGCGCCTCTCTTCCATCAACAACTAATTGACAAACACTGAATTCTACTTCCTCTATCTCTTCTTTTTCTTTAAAAATTAAATAAAATTACCCTTGGCTTTGTATACTGTGCTGGGTTTTTGCATCTATTGTTTTTCTCATTTGTAGGTCGCTTTGGATAAAAGCGTCTGCTAAATGACTAAATGTAAATGTAACTGTGTGAGGAAGCACTAAACCAATCCCGTCCTGCGAGGAAACTGGAAAAGATGAGGTCATTGTGTGTCCAGTCTATGGTGTGGGATCTAAATACGTCTTTACATCTCGCAGGCTATGAACCTTTTTCATCTTTCACTGTTTTACTTAACTTTAGTCAGACTTCTAGAGGTGTGCTGTTCAGTTAAGTTTAGTTAGATTGTAGTCTTTGCCTGGCTTCACAGACTTGTTGGATTAAAGTCTAAACAAATCGCACACTGTGGTTTCAGTTCTTGCAAAGTTTGTAGTAAACTTCAACTCTTGTAGTTGTTGTGATCCTTTTGGGAGCGGCCATGTTCTTGGTTTGTTTCTGAGAAAGTTTGTCCATTGTTGCAGCTGTATGTTGCATCATTGTGAGTCGTTATTTTCCTGAGCAGCTGTGTTCTCCTGTTGTTTCACAGAGATGAGCCACACAGCCTCTGAATACACAACCTAATTTCATTAAAGCTGCAGACAGCTAAGTGAATAGGAATGTTCTGCCTCGTCTTACAGAATAAGTGTTGATTTGTTTGTGTTGTTTTCTCCAGGTTGTCTGCAGTCCTCAGAGGAGTAGCGTGGCTCTGCTGTAGTTCAGTGCTGTTTAGCCCGAGCTCAAGCCTACGCCATGGCCTTGTCGTTCAAGAAGGACCTGGACAAGTACAAAGATCTAGACGAAGATGAGATCCTTAACAAACTGTCAGCGGAGGAGCTCAAACAGCTGGAGACGGCGCTGGAGGAGATGGACCCAGAGGTCAGGCTCAGCGGGAAACAGGGGGTCATGTAATCTGTGAGGAAGGAAATTCCTGTGGGCAATAAATAATGCCATGATTCATTTTCTTTTGCATTTGCACACAATTCATAAATGTAATTTTCTGGCATATTTTTGATTACGAGTTTGAATGAGTTTTGTGGCTTGTTCATATTTAGGATATTTCAACCTTGAACCTTTTAAAGCCTGAGGGTTTATTATTGTGTTTTGGCTACAGCTTTAGTTTGACCAGGGGTCGCTCTCCAGGTTGTTGACTTTGGATTAAATCTGGACAACAATATATTTTTACTTCTGACATAAAATGTTATTTGGCAGTTACAATTAATTTATTTCAAATAACATTCAAACATTTATTCTGATTGGATACATTTAGTGATTACAAATAACCGTAATACAAAGGATACAGTATGTGAATGTCCAGACATTAGGCAATTATAAAAGAAAAAAAAAATTATGTTTTACTTGTGAACTGGTCCAAGCATGAGGGTAAGAAGGATGTTTTTTATTTTATTCATTTTTTTTTTTTTTTTCATTTGTTGTCTGCCCTTATTTTTGCTTGAGATATGTGTGTGCCCTCATTTGCAGTGACACCGAGGCAAAGCAAAATAAAGATATGGCAAGGGATCATTTACATAAAGAATGAACAGATAAAATACAAAAACAAAGATACTAGCAGCAGTTCAGATGTGTCCACTGGACTCTATATTCAGAAGCATTAAGTGTTTAAGGAGCTGATGCTGCAGTGTTTGTTTAAACTCTGAAGAGGAGTCTTTTGATGCAGCAGCTCCATCAGCAGCCTGCCAAGATGTTTATTTGGGAGGAGTCCTGTAGAGATATCACTCCCGTCCTGAGGCGTTTTACTTAAATTCCGACCAAACTATTTTAAGACAGATCCACAAACCACACAGGGCTCACAGGAAACCATCAGCAACAGTGGGAAATACTGCTGTAAATTAGCATTTTCGAAAAAACTCAATGAAAGGCCATGGAAAATGAAATGTTGTGACAGATTGTCCTCACCAAATTTATTTACTTTACACTTTGTTAATTCAATTTGGGGAATTTGAGTAATGCCTTTTTTGAGTCAAAGCGTTCCTGATAATGTCCCATTAAGTAGATCATTATTGTTTTTGTTTTTTTAACCTTTAGCCATCGAGTTAAAAGCATAGTTTTGGTGTTGTACAACTATTTTACAAGATAACCTTTGACCTGTCCCTCATATTTCTCCTTTCAGCACGCTCTTCTCCCCGCCGGTCTCCGCCAAAAAGACCAGACAAACAAGCAGGCCACAGGGTCATTCGACAGAGAGCGTCTTCTGAAATATCTGGAGAAGGAAGCCATGGAGCACAAGGACAGAGAGGATGTAGTGCCCTTTACTGGAGAGAAAAAAGGTAAATTGCTGAATGGAAAAAATAAATGGGACTGCACAATCAGCGTCTGCAATGTACAAGTGGCTACTGACTGCTTGAACTGTTTCCACTTCATGAGACTGACAAGTCAATATAATGTATTTAACCTAATCAGTGGACAGTTACTACCTTAAATGTACAATAAAATGACTAGATTCACTGTTTAAGGTCAGATATAGCATCAAACCTAAATCAGTATATTAACTTGACCTTATTTAATTGAATAAGAGTAAAAGGGTAAACATTCCAGTATAACAAATTAAATTATCCAATCCAACAATATTTAAGAGCTAAATGGCATTTTTGGTAAATGTTGTACAGCGCAACCATAAACATTTCAATATAAAAACACATGTTCCAATTAGCCCTGTTACTTACAGGTGACAGTACCAAATGTCAAGGACAATGGGGCTCTTCAGACAAAATGTGCAGTACACGACAGAGGCTCTGAACAAGAATGTCAGTACGGAGGTGTTGTCGCATGTTTTTGTTGCATTTCTCATGAAACATAAGGCCAAGGTGTGCCAGTATCGGTTGTACATCTGGAGCTGTAATGTCTGACCTGCTGTCGGAGCACACATTATTAATGGACGTGTTGTCTTACGCAACATAAAGGAGTCAGAGCAGAGGTTTGTTTGCCTCCTGAGATTTGAGATGAGAGTGTCACGAGAAGAGATGAGGTCATTAGATATCTGTTTTGTGAAGTCAGCAGTGCTCATTGTTTTAAAAAAACGAGTGGTGGTGAATATCTTGACTTGTTCAGTGTCTAGTAGTTGAGAAACATAAACCAAACTCGAGCCTCTTGGGAAAAGGTTTTTGTTTGCCTAAGTCCTCATTTGAATGAAATTATTTTGGTTTTGATCATTATTATAATACGTTACCTGAGTAGATTTGCATTTGTTTCCTTAATTGCCCTTACATACAGCACATGAGAATTTATCAAGGATTGTTTTATTTTTTCCTCACAGTATCATAGTGTGTGAGTGCTAATCTGTGTGTGCTAATTTGTAACAATTTTAAGTTTTTTTTAATTTTTATTTTTTTATAAACCTGCACAAGTAGAGCAAAGACTTTAACCATTCACCAGCCATGAGACATTTATTTGCTTTACATTTTAATATCTATATGTACAATGTCCAAAAGAGTGCTGTATAGAAACAAAGAAATTTTAATTGCAGTATTTATATTAAAGTATTTATTCATAAAAGAAAATGTATAGTTAAGTCATAGTTAAGTGACAACTTAAAAAGTATCCCTAGAAATTAATGTTAGAGTGAATGGAAAAAATGAAATAGAGTGAAATAAAAAAATAATGATGTGAAAATATGGCCCTCAAAGTAAGGCTGGCTAAGGTAAACTTATAACATGCAATGTAATTTTAGGGGCTTTTTCATTTTGTTTAACACATACTCAACATATACAGTATTTCTAACAGGGTATCCGCAGATCCTTAAAAAGCCTTTAAAAGGTATTAAATAAAGGCTTTAATTAGCATTAAAATGTCTTAAAGCCACAGTACACATGCGGTAAAGACAAAACGTCATTGCCTGATTTAGACTGCCTCCTTACATGAACAAGCTCCTCATTCCAGATGTTAACAAGGAAATGTTTGTTTTAATATGTGGTTTTGTTTGCTGTTCGCAAATTTTATGCTATGAAATTAATCTTAAATTTAATTTTAGATGGTATTAAAAAGGTCTTAAAAAGTCTTAAATCTAAATCTCAGAAACCTGCAGTTACACTGTCCTAAAATTCAAACAGAAACATCATGACACAATGATTACACATGATTATATTACTTACAAGGTCTATGGATAAAAAGGCCTGAAACTATTTGATGATGATGATAATGATAATAATAATAATTGATAAAACAACTACAACCAAAGACATGTATGTATAGGTTAATTGGCAACTCGTACGTGTCCCTAGTGAATGAAAGTGAGAGTGA
The DNA here is from genome assembly GCA_024349245.1 of Neodontobutis hainanensis. Lineage (NCBI taxonomy): Eukaryota > Metazoa > Chordata > Actinopteri > Gobiiformes > Odontobutidae > Neodontobutis > Neodontobutis hainanensis. Next base: position 341,789 of record JALDNG010000046.1, read on the forward strand.
ATGGTTGTCTGTCACTGTCTGTCTCTAAATGTCAGCCCTGTGACTAACTGGCCACTGTACAGGGTGTACCCCGCCTCAGGCCCTAAGCTGCTGGGATAGACTCTAGTCACCCGTGACCCCTAACGGGACAAAGCGGTAGAAAAATTAATAATAATAATTAATAAAATAGAAAAATTAATTTCTTGAATTTTATTTATATTGATTGTAAATGCTGTCTTATGGCCATACTACATTTTCTGGTCTAGGAACCTGTAAAAAGTGCGCTCCTTTGTGCTCATTGTTCCATGTTTGTGTGCACATTATGACAGAATGGAAAACTGGGATCACTGTCGTGAACATGAGGAATGTAGCTGATTCACTCGTCCTTGTTATTCTCGCCCCCTGCTGATAAATAATTCCTAAGGGCCGTATGTAACTAATAACACACACCATGTCGGAGAGGGTCGTTTAAATGCCATAGCAACGACCACACAGCAATTTACCCACTTCAACCCTATTAGACTGAGTCAGACTTATTTTAACATTGAATTGACCTGACTTAAGGCTAATGTGGGTGTGGTCAAGTAGTTACCATTACGTGCCGAATTGAAAGCATATTTCATTCACTAATTGTAGCATCGCAGACACGCTTCCCTTAAATTTTGATAGGTTTAGTAAGTGTAAAGTGCAGAGGGTGGTAGAAAACATGCAACAAACAACATATGAATCACATCCTCCTGTCTTCTCTCTGCGATGGGTGATGGCAAAGAAAAAAACAAAAAAGCTCTTAAAAGTTTTAAGATCTTCAATTTTGGATTACTTGTTAGGCTACGCGTTAATAACTTTTATGCATTTTAGTCTGATGCTGATGCTTGGTCTGGATCAGTAGCATGTATAATCAAATCAACCTCAAACCTTTATTGTGTAGCTGTAAGTGTAAATGTAAAATACAGTGGCAACACACAACCATTAGTCTTTCCATTATTCCAGTAGAAGCCTAGATCTCAAGATATAATCCCTTTATAAACCCTCCTAATGGGAGTTAATCTGCCCAGGTACTTGTGTTCCTCAAACATTTCCATCACCTTTTAAAACTGCCACATGTGTTTTCCTCATTTAACCCGTGATATACGCTCCTCCTGGGAACATGCCAAAGGTTTGTTGGTCCCTTGGCGTGTCTTTCTTTACTTTTGAAGAGTCTGAACATCTCTCCACAAGAACTGGCGCTAGACTGCCGCTGATGGCTGTATTTACTGTTTGCTGGAGTTCAGGAAGTGCCAGAGGCTCACTTGGGACCAGTTTGGGCCATTCATCAGACCAAGTAGGAGGAGATGGGGCCTTTTCTTGAGCTGTTTTTGCCAAAGGCTTTTGGGCAAAAAGAGCAAACAACGCCCAGTGGAAGCCAGTACTAGTTGCCCCAGCAATTAACACAAAGCTCTTGTCATTGTTCATTGACTTCCTTCCCTTTTTCTGCTTCTTTTCTCTAGATTGGTTACCATAGTGATTCCATAGTGATAAGACATGGCTGGACTAACTCTAACTTTGTCAGTGCCTGCTGGTTAATGTGTTAAATTGCTGAAAGTTCAAGCAAATCGGGACATTTTTAAGATACTGAGACGCAGAAAGGAAATGGGTTTTTTACACAAAATATGGTTCCACTGAAGTTGTATAAATGCTGATAAATCAGTCGCTTACAAAACATCACTCAAACATTTTAAAAGCTCATTTCACAATCTGCAAGAGGAAAATCAAAATCCTCGAATTATTTTTTTTTTCAAATGTCACAAGACTTCTAGGTAAAATCTGATTTAAAGGCACATTATGCTGAATTTTCCAGGCAGATGTTTGTAAACAAATCTGAATCCATGTCCCATTTATTTTTTTTAGGCTGATGTTTTTGCAGAAGGAACAATAGAAGAAAAAGACCAATGCAAACCAACATTTAGTAGACACATGGCCCTTATACACTGCCGGTCCCAAAAAAAAGACACACGCACATAAATCCACTGATGGAATAACCTGGTCATTCAGTGTATTCAGGTAGTCAGATGACCTCAGTCTTTGGCCACATAATGAATCAACCCCAGATCATATACTGCCCTCACAGGCTTGTACGGCAGGCACTAGGCATGATGGGAGCCTCACTGCACCAGCCTCTCTTCTTACCCTGATGCACCCTTCACTCTGGGACAGGGTCAGTCTGGACTCATCAGACCACATGACCTTCTTCCATTGCTCCAGAGCCCAATCTTGGACAGTGTTTAATTTTCATCCAACAAAAGTCTGGAACAACCTCCCAGATGACTTCAACAATGTTTAAGGGGAGGTTAAAGACCTTCCTCTTTAGCACTGCCTACACTAGAACTTAAAGTGTTTTTTTATCTGCACTCTTCAGTTAAAAGTTTAAATTTTTCTAATGTTTCTTTTTCTAAATCTTGTAAATTGTCTTTTATTCCTCTAAAGCACATAGAGTTACCAAGAGTATGAATTGTGCTTTATAAATAAAATTGCCCAATTTTAGTAGTTTAATCAATTTCTGTCATGGTTGTTTAAGAAATGAGAAACTACTCTTTGCATCAGTTGGGGTTAAATAACTTGTTGCCAGCTGAAGCAAACATCTTCCATGCAGTAATTATCCAATGGGAAGCTCTTGGGTACTTGCTTAGTTAAATTGTTGTTGTTGTTTTGAATTTTGTTTTCGGACAGCAGTGTATAACAGAGCAAAAGCAATAACGTGAAAAAACACAGTAAAAGTATCTTCACATGGCTAATTTAAGAGAATATACTGTATTACATTACAGGTTTCCATCACTAAATCACTACAAACTGTAGTGATCACATAAAACTGTAGCGATTTAGAAACAAACTACAAACTAACTTAAAAACTAAGTTGTCAAACTTATTTACATGTAAGTAAATGTTGTTTTAAAATAAATAAAGATGTTGCAAAGAAAGAGAACTGTAAATGGGGCAATGCAGTCAACATAAGCACACACTATTTACAACTAAAAAACCTAAAATGACCTCAATTTCTGAGCCAACCAAGACCTAAGCACTCAGCACTTTTCTTTGGCAGTCTAATCCTGGTAAATGTGTCTTTAATTACATCTGTTGCAACCAGAAATGGATTAGAAGTAGCCTTTGTAAACATCTTACAAAGTCTTGTTGAATCCGTCCAAACTCGGGATTAAAGTTGCTTTGTTAAATGTTTTGCCTTATGTTCCCAGTGGCTCAGAGTGTGTAATAACTGTACAGTAGCTTTATCTTGAAAAGTTTCCCTCTTGTTGGCAAACACACAGTCTCTCACATGGGGCTTTTGTCTCATGACTCAGGCACGAGGTGGGTTTCTTGGAAAAGCAGTAGGAAAATAACCCAAAACATGAACAAAATGATTTATTATTGTTTGGTTATAAAAAGTAATTGTGGAACAGTCTTGCAAGTGCTTGTAAATGAAAAATGAGCAATCTTCTGAGGTTATAAGGTAGATTAATGATTTTCTTATTAATGTAATGTACTATGACCGTGTGGATGTGGTGAATCAGCTTGTTATTGACGCCTTAAAGTTGGCTAATTGTCTCTTGCACTCTAGGCTAAAGTGGAGTATTTACTGTGACTTGAACCATTTACAGAATCAGGAGAACTCAATGTTAAAATCAAAAAGAAAACATGTAAACTTTATGCATTTTATGACTAAGCACCTGACTGACCTTTTTTTCCTGCTTTCTTTGCAGGTAAAGCATTTGTTCCCAAGCAGAAGCCAGTGGATATGCGTCATGAAGATGTGACGACTCTGGACCCTGAATTAGAGGAGGCTTTGTGCAGTGCCACAGACACAGAGCTGTGTGATCTCGCAGGTGAGAAAACTGCCCTGCGCTTCACAAAATGACATCATTGTTGAACCGCTTTCTGTGCAAGCTGGAATGAAAGCTGGATATTTTTGTGAGAAACACTGAATGTGCTCGACCTCAGAGTCTGCTGGGACATTAAACACAGGCGGCTTTCATTTCAGCCGTTTCCCATGACTCTGGTCACCTCTGTGTTGGTTAATGGAGGAGAATAAGAGCTCACTGTGCAAAATACCACTGCTGCCTGCAAAAGTCTTTATTCAATCACAGATGTGTTTTAAATAGCAGAGAACGAGTAACAACATGATGACTTTATTTGCAGCAATCCTCGGAGTTCACACGCTGGTCACCAGTACTCAGACGTACGATGGAAGCGGGGCTAAAGAGGGTTACAACAGTAAGTATTTAAAATCTTTTTTAATACAACTGTTTGAACATTAATAGTGGATTTTGGTCATGTTAGGCTTAAAGAGTCAATTTGCCCTCAGAAATGTGAACATATACCCATAAAATGGCCACTTGTACTGTATCCACAAAAACCCCATGTACATGTACCCCATGTTTGTTTGACAGGACATATATAATCAGAATAATAGTCAGATATCAGACATGAAAACTAGTTTAAAGACACTAGAACACAATAAAAAAACATGTATGTGGATGTGCGATGATTATAAGGCTGACTATATGTTTTCAGATGTGATCAAAGGAGAGAAGATGAACCCAGTGTTTGACGAGCCTCCAAACCCCACAAACGTTGAAGAGACTCTTCAAAGGATAAAGAAAAACGATAGCTCTTTAACAGAGGTCAACCTTAATAACATTAAGGTATATTTATCTCCTTTTTTTCTTATCATAATAAATGTTCTTGTTCAAACTTGTTTAAACCTTGATAACAAAGTCTGTTTTTATATTTGAATTAGAACGTTCCCATTCCCACGTTGAAAGACTTTGCCAAAGCCATGGAGACCAACACACACGTCAAGAAGTTTAGTTTGGCAGCGACGCGGAGTAATGACCCCATCGCTGTGGTGAGTTCTGTTGTAATTTTCTGTCAACACTTCACAAGGATTCTATATTTACATCTACAATATGTAATTTCCTCTTTTTCGCAGGCGTTTGGGGATATGCTGAGAGAGAACAAGACGTTGCGAAGTTTGAACTTGGAGTCAAACTTCATCACGGGGGTCGGGGTCAAGGCCCTGGTTGATGCTCTGCGGGACAATGACACACTCATAGAGATCAAAATAGACAACCAGGTACATTAGATGAATATCATGTTAAATATGCTTCTCTTGCAAAAACATTACCAAAATCAAGGTGCTGAAACAAAATGCACACCAGTGGTACACACCACTGTATTATGATGTTAGAAAACATGCAACAAACAACATATGAATAACAACATATGAGTACAATTGTCAGTTGTACTAGTTGGGCTTTTACTTGCTTTAAGGATTGACATAGCTGCATTCATTGTCTACACTTCAATAAACATGGCCAGCATTAGTGGCATAAAACTATCAAAGTTTTTTGAGTCAGGAGCTGTTAAGACATTTGATACAACTGCTAAAACAACATTTTTGTACTTATTCCATTGTAGGCCTTTAGCCTTTGACCTCACTATACAGTTTTGTACGCAATAATAGTTGCCATAGGTATCTATTTTTAGTTTTAACTCCGAATTTAGCCTTAATATAAATACATTTTGGCTATTTTGCTTGATATGAATTAGAAAAAGACTGCTGCTAAGACCATTGCACTAGTATTTTTTGTTTATAATAACCTAAGAATGAGGAAGACTTTGCGTTGTTTCAGAAGAAGTAAAATGTTTGTGCCGTGCAGCTTGTCAAGCATTTGCCAATCTGAAAAAAAAAAACTGTTCCCAATGACTAATTGTCATCTGTCATTCAAGTTCAACAGATTTTAATGCAGCCCCTGTTTTTGAGATAACAGTTACTTACAAAGTTAATACTATACATTTAAGACATTCAGAGGCTATTGCACTATTACATAAACTTGCAAAAGTGCCTTTCTCAGTGGCTATAAAACTATGAACCACTTTGACTTGCAGAGGCAACAGCTTGGTACAACTGTAGAGATGGAGATTGCTAAAATGTTGGAAGAAAACAACAGCATAATCAAGTTTGGTTACCACTTTAATCAACAAGGGCCGCGGGCTCGAGCTGCAGCTGCCATCACCAAGAACAACGACCTGGGTATGACTCTCGCACTGCTACACACACATCTCCCTGTATGTTGCCAGATCCTCTGCAGGTTGTTGTTGTTGTGACCTATATCCTTAGTGAACATGTGCTGCTGCTTTCTCTCGTAGCCCCTCCTCTCGTCAGAGCAGCCCTAGATCAGGTCTGGAGCATGGGGTGTGACAGTGCATCTGACTAACAGTGGTTTCTTTCAGCGTTTGTGCTCACTGCCGTAACAGTAGCAGAGTTGACACGGTTTGATCTTTTACAGTGATGACATGTCTCACTTGCACTGCACACACGCTGTTGAAATACATTTCAACTTTGACTGCATAATTTACATTGACTCACCTCATAAAACTAACACCCCCCTCTGGAGCTGTAGAGGATAAAAGAAGGTCCAAATGCTGTTTATGCAATGTTTATCTTAGGGTGATATAACAGCATGCACTTATAACTTTATTTTGTCTATTTACACAATCACCCTGTAATTAGTCTCGTCTGTGGATCTGAACAGGTCTGAACACTTTTTATTAACCGTTTTGTGTTTGTGCTCTCCAGTTCGCATTAGACGAGTGGAGGGCGACCTGTAAGGACCGAGCCCGACACCATTCATCTCAACACGTGGAAATCTTTCGGCCTGTGACCTGGTATCATCTCACTGTCTGGAAACTCGTGCCAAACTGTGGAGCAAGGCACCTGCATCAGAAAAAAAGGGAAAAAACTGGAATCGCCCTCCATTTTTCCTGTTTATACATTTGTTTATTATGTTGCTGTAAAACTGTTTAGTTTTTTTTAGTCGTTCATTTCATTTGCTCTTTTGAGCCTATATGATCTGTCCACTTTTTTTCCTTTTTTGTTTTGCTGTAATCATGGGGAATAATCACCATTAATACAAAAGAGATCAGCTTTATGAAATGACTTGCATAAAGAGAATGGTCAGCTGCAGAGGCCTAAACTTTAAAGTGATAGTTTAGGTTAAGTTGGGCGGTAGGGGGTGCTTGTGGATAGATATTGTAAACATGCTCAGTGATGTTTACATCTTAAAAGTTGTGGTATTTTTTAAGATTATGTTGATTTGTGATTTGTGCACTGTGAATGTCAGTGTGGATTATTATTTTTGATTTGTTTCTCATCAACCCTCGTAACAATGCTTAAGTCAGTGGTTCTCAACTGGTCTTATCTTGCAGTCCATATTTTCCAAAAATATTCAGCTGCATTGAATAGTTATTTTTTTAAACAATAAACAAATTTATCACTATCTGTATAATGTTTTAAAAGGTATTTCTATACCCAGTAAGTAAAATGCTACTTAATATATTTCTTTTAAACTGCTTTAAATAAAAAAAGAAAAATGTAATACAATTATATAGTTGAACATTTATATATATAATATATCATTTAAATATTTTTTTTTTGTAACCACACATTGTGCGCCCCGCAAAGAGCATGTCCGTGACTCACTTTTGGGTCCCGACCCACCAGGTGAGAATGTCTGATTTTAAAAACCCTATGATGTGGTTATCTATGAAGAGCTGGAAGGAAACACCATATTAAATTACTAAATGCAATCATTATTTCCCTTCATTGCCCATTGTATCTTGTGGATATATATTTTCTTTTTGTCAAGTTGGACTTATACATGTATATAAATGCGTTTAGGTTGGACTTAAATGTGTTTATTTTTATAGGCACCTGATGTTTATGTGGTATTTTCTCAAACATAATCAATGCTGACATTCACAGTCCTAATAGTAATACTGGAGCATATCCCAGCTTTAATAGTGGAGCAGATTTACTGCATAAACATTGTTCATGAACTATAAGGGCTAAAAAAATGTTTATTTAATCATGACTCTGCCCAGCTGTTCAAACCCTATACAGCTCCACTCAAAAGGACAAACTATCACTTTAAAGGACTCTTCCTGTTGCTGTGTGTTTGTGTTCAAATTGGTTGGTCAAAATTATTATTAGCATCTCAAACAGAACAGAATATCCTACAAACTGTCAAGCTACTTGCTTTGCTCTGTTGTCCCTAAAGAAGGTAATTATGCTTCATGGCTTCAAGTGGTTTAAGGAGTTGCCTTGTTAAACAAGCTTCACTGTTGATATAATGCTATCTTACCGGTGTACTCAATAAGCTCCTCTTATATAAAGAATATATTGTCCTAGTGTATAATGTTTTATATTTTGTTTTCATGTAACTAAACTGATGTTATGAATAATTGCTGTTTAACAGAGAAACATGATTAAGATGTGTAGGTGGGGATGTATTGTTAAAGCCATTCACGGCAGACTGGACTGGAGCCTCATCAAACATTTAAAAGGGATAGTCCAGTTTGTAATGGGGTTATCTGAGGTACTTGACCCCTGAAGGAGGGAAATGAGTGTGTCCCCAGTTTGGAGGAGCTGGCACGAGACGACATTGGCTTTGTGTATTATTTTGTCAATAGGAGGAAATCTTTATCAAATGATAAGTCTTAACTAAAAGGATTTCACTGGACTTTACTGGCAGTTAGTACTGAATATTGTGATAATATGACCTGTGAGTAACGGGTGTGACTCTTGACATAGTAAAAATTTAATTGAATGTAACTATTTAGAGAAATTTACGGCACTTCCATTGGTCAAAACTAGGGCTAATCAAAGATACAGAAAGACTGAACTAAACAAGTTCAACCGGACTAAATTTAGGACTGGGTGACGACTAAACCAGGTGTGAACCAAGAACCACATCATGGACTGCTCTGAACTAAGGGCAAACCCAGTAATAAATTTAGGACTGAACCAGGACTTTTAAATCTTTTTTTGGTCACACCACAATTTAATTTAAGGCTCAGACTGGACCATTACTTTGACTGCTTTATAACTTTATAACTTCTTTAACATGCCCAAATTCTGACCCTTTTCTACTGTAAAAACACATTCTGTCCCTTTCTGCAGCTTTACAGGACTTTTATAAATTCCTTTTTTTAGTTTATGTAATAGTAATCAGTTTTTCTGTATTGTCTATGGTCATTACTCTTGTCTGCTTTTTTCAAACTGAGATACACTGATTAAACACCCTAACTAGGTTATTAATTGTCCATTAATACTTCATACAACTCCATTACAAAGAGGTTACTGTCCCTTTAACCAACACACTGGTTGTCTGTGATGCTGAAGTTGAACCATGCCAAAGACACACACGTGCAGTTTTCTCAGTACTGGAATAAACGGCTTTAAAGGGTCTCGTCAACAACATGCATGTAAATAACAACTATACATTTTCTCTTTTCTTATTTTGTGGAAACGCCTCACTCACTTAAGACCAACAATACTAAGTGAGGACTTACTTGAAGCATGTATATACTGTTTATGTGTAATAGGAACAATGTGCTGGCATAAATTGTTGCTGGTAAAACATCAAGTTTCTATGTTACAACTTCACATTCCTCACTTTTTTTTTTAGTTTTTTTACTTTGTGCTTTGCCGGTGGAGATACAGCTGAAGTGGCTTGGGCTTGTTAATACTACTCTGTGATTCCTAAAATCGTATATTGCCATCTCAAATTAAAAGTGCACACATGTTTAAGTCTACACTCTAAAGTCACTGCTGAGATGTTTTTTTTTTACCTTAAATTTCAGGTGTAAAGTCAGCTGATATCAAATGTACTATTGTAAGTCTGGTTAACAAAAGCACTGCTGATATAAGACATCCTCAGTAATAAATGTTTTTACATAAATGGGTTTGGCTTGTTCTGTGGCAGATTTTAGGGTGAAGTATGAGATATATATATACTGTATGTCTTTGGAGGTTCTCAGTCAGCCAGGATGTATTTAAGAAAAGGTTTCAAAGAAGGCATTTGGACGTAGGTTTAGAGGTTAAGACGTTTCTTTCCTCATCAAAGTTCAACCGGTAAGAGAGATGAGTTTTATATTCCTCAGAGGGACTATTAACGTGATACTACAGCGGTTAGACAAAAGCTGATGAAATGTCTGTGAACTATTAGCATAACTACTCCCTTCTGGTGTTCATATGAAGAGTTCATTTGCAAAAACAGATAAAAGCCATTTTAAAAATCAGTCAGCTGAGACTTGTAATTTATTCTTTACATAGTGCAGTTTTCAAAACCCAAATCCATTTTAGTGGTCTTATTGGTCAAAGCCACTCAGGTTTGGTTTGACTGATATCATATAAAAAATGTGTTTGTGACATTTTTGTGAGTTATCTGCTTTTGCAAAAAAACTCTTCATATATTCATATAAATCAACTTGTCTATGAATTTATATTTAAAGATTTAGAGTAGACGATAAGACTGGGACTATAGGGCTAGAGACAAATATTTTAGAGACTATTTGGTGTGAGTAGTTTGTGTTTATGGCTCTTATGATTTACTGGCACATTTCAAACTCTTGGCTACAATAGAGCAGGTAAAAATTAAAATAAACTACAACTCCACAGCAGCCATATGGATGCTCAGTAGTTTAGAGTTGTTGGACATAGCCTATTAAATAGTTATCAGTAAAATACAATGCTAACTGCAGAACCGGTTTCCACAAAATGAATGTGATCCCAGTTCGAGAGGCGCTCCCTCTGTGGTGTTTCCATGCGCTCTTTAATCAGATCCAGTTTTTAAGATTGCTTGCACATGCCTCAGAGATGATGTAATCTATGACTCCATTGCTTGCTAAGCTTCCTGTGCCAAAGAGAGCTGCAGTGAAAAGAAAACATACTACACTCCTGGCAGAAAGAAGTGGATGACTCAAGAGTTTCCACTCAAAGACCAGAATAGAGAAAATGAAAATGGGAGCTCTATGTCATGGTTTGTAAAGCCTGCAGAGGGGATCATTTTAAAGGATCAACTGTGGCTGTAACTGGTTTTGCAACAAGCCGTATTGTTGACCAATAATGCAACCCCTAAAGGGCATATAAATACAGTTGTGCTCATAAGTGTACTTACCCTGGCAGAAATTGTGTTTGGTCAGTTTTCAGAGAATATGAATAATAACACAACATTTTTTTCACTCATAGTTAGTGGTTGGGTGAAGCCATTTATTGTCAAACAACTGTGTTTACTCTCTGATCAAAATGACCCTGATCAAAAGTTACCCTGATGATTTTGGCCTGATAACATGCACACAAGTATGACAAACAGGTTTGAATGTGTACTAAAGGTAACCATCCTCACCTGTGATCTGTTTGCCTGTAATCAGTGTGTGTGAATAAAAGTGAGTCATTGAGTTTCTAGGCTCCTGACAGACCCTTACATCTTTCATCCAGTGCTGGCGTTTCTATATTCTGAGAAAGAATTGTTAAAGGACCTGCCACTCTGGAGAGATCTCAAACATTCAGTTCATGCAAGACAGCCCAAGAATTTACAGGAACTGGAGGCTTTTTGCCAAGAAGAATGGGAAGCTTTACCACCTGAGAAAATAAAGAGCCTCATCCACATTTACCACAAAAGACTTCAAGCTGCCATTGATGTTAAAGGTGGCTATACACAGTATTAAGAACTGTGCTATGTAAACCTTTGGTCAGGGTCATTGGTAGTTTCTGTTGTTATTATGATTTAAAAAGAGTAAACACAGTTGTTTGACAATAAATGGCTTCACCCAACCACTAACTATGAGTGAAAGGAAAGTTTTTGTGTTGCCATTCATATTCTCTGAAAAATGGCCCAAAAATCACAAATTCTGCAGGGTATGTAATCTTCTGAGCACAACTGTAAAGAGCAGAGCTGTTTTTCCAAAGGGAGATCCCCGTCAGTCAGCAGAAATTAACTTGTGAAAACATTGTATGCTCAGTCTTATAAAGCTGTGAAAGGCTATTTAAAGGGAAAATGCTATAAAGTCAAACTGCTGACTATGAAAAAGCATTGAAAGCTATTCTGTCATAAAAAATGTTTGGAACATGAGCACTAAACACTCAGTAATGCAGACTGCGGTTAGTGTGGAGTTTGGTTGCTGCTTGAAACTCACGTTCATGTTTTACACTGAACTAGGGACCCTCGTAAAGTATTCATCACCAACTTATAATCTTTTAACTTAGACAATATTCTTTCACTATCAAGCTTATTGTTTTTGTTACAAACCTTTAAATACGTTGTCTTATTACGGCCCATATTTGGTCACATATTTTAGCTAACAGAGCCCAATTATGTCAAACTAAAAGTTGCTGACTGTGAAAGAAAGCTTTGAATGCTTTTTCAAGATATAAACAGAGACAAAGGCGATTGAATCATGTCATGAGAACAAACTGTTCAATCAAAAGAAGTTTCTAATCCTGAAGTGGAGCTGGTTTATTCCCTGCATTTATTGTCCAGAGTATATTTCACTTCAGAAGAATGTGTGCCGTATACATCTACTCTGCCAAATTTAAACAATGTTCAGAAACAATGACCTCAGCTCTGGAAACCAAAGGGTTGTAATTGAGATTACAAGACTATGGAGAAGTTGAACTGCAGATCATTACAAAAAGAGCGGCACATGGTTTTAATTATTCCTAGGAATCCATGAACATTTTGGATGAAGCAAAAGTCAATTAAAGTTGTCTGTTTCATTGGACGTCCCTGATTTTCACATTTAAACAATTGTCTTATTTTATCCAGAGATTGCATTAGACAGAAGATAAGGTTAAAGCAAAGGCATCTGGATGCCTTTACTTTACAGATGACCTGGATGACTGAGAACCTTCACAGATATTAGACAGGACAGCATCTTATACCTGACAGTGTTTTGTAACATCTAATTAAAGCTACAAGCATCTGTTAGTGTTTAATCTAATCCCCTGGCTTTAGATTTTTAGTTTTTGTAATTAACCTGACCTAGTTTTGAGGAGAAGCAACAGCAGCAAAGGAGAGGGGATTTACAAATGAGGTATGGGCCGGTGATAGTCAGAGCGTTAAGCAATAAACCAAATGTATTGTGATTACTGGTCTGTGACAACATTAAAAGACAGTTAAAGTGATATCAGTTCGAAAACTATTAAGAAATGTACTGAGACTCACAGATATTATTATTACTCATACTGTCCTTGTGTTGGCCAATGTTGTGCCCTCAACTATTTGTGAGAAGAGAGCGCCACCTGCTGGTTCAAAGTTTTGTGGTTCATTGTGGTGTGATACAACAGATCTCCACGAGAGGTCAGAAGATAGTTATTTCGAGAGCACAGCAAACAGCCATTTGTCGGATACATCCCCTTAAATAAATCCTAAAAAAGTAATTACTATAAAATAAAATAATAAAGGTTTGTGAAATACCAAGAAAACCAAGAATAAACGGTTGACCTTTAACTGCTGTGACCCAGATGTGAAAATGGAAAAGACCATAGCATTCATTTTGTATATTGTTATATTTTGTGCATTTTTATGGAAAGGACAAATATAGACCAGTATGGACCCAAGGGGCTGTCTTCAACCAATAATTTGGAACAATTTTTTTTCAAAAGAGCCACTGTTCGTAATAGGATTTAAGAAAAGCCCATCAGGATTTTATTTGGAACGTATAACATTATTTAAAATATGGGTTCAGTGATGTGTTTTTCATTCTCCACTTTGATGTTCGAGTAGATTCTTGTTGATGCATTTAGTGACATATTGTCAATCAGAGGGTGACAATAACCTACCAGCTGCTATAAAAAGGGTCTCTTTTTACCTTGTTTTTTGATTTATGCACATTATAATTATCAAAAACACCAGTCCATTTTAAAATATTCTGTTTCCATCTTCATGTTCTGAGGACTTTTATTTGTTCGCTTCTCGTCAATGATCTCAATCTAAAACTGTACTGAATGACTTTGTTTAACCATGATCCTATTATTTGTCTACCGTCAATATCACGGCCCATTTATTCCACCTGTCACATCTCTTCCGTTACCTTGTCCTCACACACACTGCATGGAGGGAGATATCATTGTCCTCGCACTAAGATCCAGATACAAGGCGGAGAGAGGGTGTTGTCATGCCAACGCTGTGATGGATGACTCACTGCATTGTGTTCTGCCTCCTCCCACTTTCCTTTCTGTTTTTGGTGTGTTTGTTTGTCATTGGCTGAGAAGAGGGTTGGGGCTGAGGACAACGTTTATCTTAGGGATGTGATTGTAGAACATTAGGCGCCTGAATCACACCACAGGTCCCAAGAAAGGAAGAAAGATTAAAGTAGACATTAACACTTAAAGCTAAAACTTGCATTGGAGCCCATTGTTACTACACCAGCAATACTAATGCTTAAATTGCTTCTTTTCATTTCCACTTTTTGTAGCACAAAGGCATTCATTTCAACTGTATCTAGGATAATTACATTAGAATAAAAATGTACAGTTCAGTCTTGAGTGTCATCTGACAGTGGGAGCACTAAATTAATAATGAATCAACCAACCCGGCGCCCTCCTCCTGGTTTTCCTGTGCTCTTGCATAAATGATTGAACTTGCTTTTGATGTAAAATGACATTTGCAATGACAATTCAATTACCAAATATGTGTAACCAGGCGCCACCAATTGAATAAATAAAGCATTCATTTATGATTGAGCCTTGCCATGGAAACCTGACACTCAGCAGCATGGAGGAGCATCACAAAGAGACACCTGCAGACGCTTTATCTTCCTGTTTGTTTTTACATTGCTTTTCCAAAAAGGCCAGGACTGTATGCTTTCAAAGTAAGGGGCCTTTAATGAAAAGTTTTGTGTGTTTTTATGAAGGGTTTAGTGAGTGGATATTATGTTCACGCACAGTTTTGTTTTTGTTTGTTTTATATTGGTAACATTATCAGAATAATAAGTGCATCCTTCATTAGTACATCCAGTATTTTATAAGCACACTCTCAGTTTTATTCCTTGTATGGTTGCTAACAGAGCTTAAATAATAAAGGTAAACTTCCTTATAGGGCAGACATAAAGAAACACCCTCATGGAAAAATACCTCATGTGGAAAAGATGAACAAAAATACAGCTCGGATCTATTTTTTCCATATATGGTCCAAACGCTGTATCAGAATCGGAGTCACATGCAGAGTGGTCACACAGTCCACTTGAATGTCTCTCCTGAGTGCAAAAGGGTTTGTATGGTGTTTGGTGGTTCTACAGTATCACACACACTAAGGCCTAATTTTATGACATTACTGGTCGTGTTTTTTTTTTTTTTTGGGGTTGTGCCACATGTGATTGTTTTATGGATAGGTTTTGACATTGGAGCAGTGCACTTTATGAACCTTGAAAAGTTACATAATATTTTTAAAAAAATACGCACATTAATGGCTAAGGAATGTAAGTAAGTAAGGTAAGTTATTAAAACCATGGTTTATAAAAAATGGCTTACCATATTTGTATTATTTCATAGTCTACCATTTCTTCTCTGGTCCCATTTACAGTAGTGCATATTTTATTTTATATATATATATTCCTGCCTAGTCTGTCATATCTAGTGTAAGCAATAAATAAACTCTTTTAGTATCTAGTAACTACAATCAAATACTGAATAAATTATAATATAACAACTATAGAAAGCTTTAAATCCTAAAGCTTTGAAAAGGTGTTACCGGAAATGCCTCCTTCCTCAAGTTTATGTCGGTACGTCGTACGTGATGACGTCAATGTAACGGATTCACGACAAAAGCTAACCGCTACATGTGAGGTGGTGGTCCCCGAAATATGTCGCTTGTCTCCAGAGTTTTCATGGACGGGGCTCTCCCTGCGGCTTAAATTAAAACATTTTACTTCACTCCAGAGAGTGAAAGGCGGTAAAACAAGGCAGGGCGGCTTTTGGTTTATATTCAGCGAAGATGGCGGAGTTCTCGCCCGTCCTGCCGATGCGGGATGGTGGAGGACGTTTTGGGCAGCCCATCTTCTCCCGGTCCAGGTCAGGGTCGGAGTCAGAGAGCGAGCTGTCCCAGAGCCTGGCCCGGACAAAGATCCGCTCCTACGGCAGCACTGCCAGCGTCTCGGCCTCTCTGGGGGAGAAGTACATAGAGCATCGTGTTACTGACAGTGACACCCTGCAGGGGATAGCTCTCAAATATGGTGTTACGGTGAGACACTGTTTATCATGTTTATCGGACACATTTCGGATTGCCATTGAAACTAACCAGACAACGTATGTCTTCAACTCAAATGAACTTAACACATTTGAAAAACATGTTTTGGTTTCCAAATTAATACTTCAATATTGATGCAGCAACTATATCTTCACTCTGAATATATTTCTTCCTGTAAAATGTATCGTCTTTGCAAATATAAACCAGAACAAAATATATTTGAAGACAGCTTATAATGCAAAAAATGCATAGTACACACACTCAAAAGGGCAAGATAAATAAATAAAAGCAGGCCAAAGTCAAATTTTGGTTTTACCAAATGAAAAAAGGTGCAAGGAGGAACTAGAAAAGGTTGTGGTCCAACTATTTATAGACCTAACGTGTGAATGGCATCCACTGAAGTGAGAAGTATTGTATGAGGGCTTTTATTTAGGGCTGTAGCCAAGGTTTAGCATTTTGTATTATTTAAGCAATTCAAGGGCAAGTTAAATCCATGCCAGAATGATTAAGTGCCATATTAAGCCTTCATCAACATTACAGATTTTCCAGAACACACAATATATTAACCTTCATTTATGACTATTAATAGCTATGACTGTTTCACTGAACACATTTCTATAAGTTATATTGCTGTAAATTGGCTTGTTTTGTCTCTCAGAAGGTGATGGACAAATCTATTTCCATTTATTTCAAATCTGTTGTTGCAGTAAAAATGTGTTGGCTTAGCTTAGTTGTGCTTTATTTATTGCTAACCTTGTGTTTCCCTGCTGTCTTGTTGCATCAGATGGAGCAGATCAAAAGAGCCAACAAGCTTTTCAACAACGACTGCATCTTTTTGAAGAACAGCCTGCACATCCCCGTGGTGACGCAGAAACGCTCCATCTTTAACGGACTGTCGCTGGAGTCACCCGACCCCGACGGAGAAGCTGCGAGTCAGGAGTCGGACACATCTTGTGTCATCATACAGGACATAGAGGGACCCTCGCCGCCCTCCTCCCCGCCCCCTGAGGACTCCAAACCCCCCCAGACCCAGCCCGAGGAGCTGTCGGCCAAAGACTTCTTACACAGATTGGACTTGCAAATAAAACAGTCAAAGCAGGCAGCGCAGAAACTCAAAGAAGAGGAAACAAGGTGAGATCCAGCAACTTCTGATGCGCTGTTTTAATTTGAAATTTAATTTTTTTTTTATTCACTTAACTTAGATTAAGTAAAATAAATTGCCCAGTTCTCTATAATTAAGCTTTAGATTTTATCAGACATTCACATTATTAAATATAGCTTTTTAAATGTCACTTTGTCATGCATCCTTAGAAGCTCTGTTAGAAGTTTGTTTTGCTAATTTTTACTACCGTTAGTCCTTTTCTTTTCAACATTCAGAGCAACCAGTCCACCTCTGTGTAATGTAAAACCGTGTGTGCTGTCGGACATAGTGAGTGTTGAGGTTGGCTTGTAGCAGAAATGGAAACAGTAGTTCACCATGTTTCAGTCATGCTCCAAAACATAATCTACAGCAGAAACGGTTCTCTTACTGAACAAACTACCTTCACCAATGGGTGTTGTCTAATTTTAACTAATTTCCTGGAATTGTGGAGTATCTCCATGCTGATGTTGTGGTCATTAACGTTAAGTCATCAATCTCCCTGTGGCCCTGCGTGTACTTCTTGACTTCTCTTATTTTACCTTAGCTAGAAGTTGTTGTAGATGTCCTAGGCTGAAAACAAAATCCAGGGCAGAAAATCAAAAGAAGAGTTAATTGCTTGTTTTTTTTTTTTTTTTGCTTGTACAGCGCTTTGAGAAGTTGCCTTTAAAGGCGCTTTATAAAATAAAGTTTATAATAATAATAATAATAATATTATTATTATTATTATTATTATTATTATTATTATTATTATTATTATTATTATTATTATTATTAAGGCCTCGCTGAATCAGGCCTGAGCTTGTCTCACTGACTCTGCACATTAGGACAAAGATACTCTCAGTCAGTGATAGTAGTGTCACTTACACATACGTCTCTCAGACTCACGGCTGAGTCAGGACTGACTCACTGCAGTGGGACGTTACTATGTGTTCACCAGCTGGTGCTAAACATGACATGTTTCTGTGTTATTAGACCAGACCTGTCCCAGAGCAGTTGTCCTGGGAATTATATATAGCTCTTTTTGTCAGCTGCGCACACAGGTTTTTATTTCTTTCATTTTATTGAAGAATGTCTTTTTTTTTTTCTCTAAAAAATATTTTTTGTTGCTTTAAGTCAGTTCATACTGTATGGATAGAAAAAAGAAAATATCAGAATTTATCTAATTTTATATTCTTGGAAAAAGGAACATTGCCTTAACACATTATGTCTAAATATCTTTGTTTTCCAACTGATTTGATTTCATCTTTTGGTTAAATAAAGACAAAAGCTTACAGCAAAACTCTACAATAGATCAGTTTAGTTACTCTATTTACCTGCAGCAAATGTCCATAAAATATTTAATTAAAAAAGAACACTACTACTGAAGCTCTTACCATTTTAGACCTGCACCATTTTCCAAAAGCTTTATTACATCATACAGTATATCCCCAGCACAATATAAACCAAATCGACTGATACTGATTCTGTATTTAACAAAGGCTCAGTAACTTTTTTAAAATTTGTCCTCCTGTAAAAGAGCTCACTCTCTTGTTTGGTCAACCACATCAAACGTCAGCTCGAGGAGCTCAGTCTGTTCAGACAAATGCAAGCACGCTCCTCTGTTTCCACACTGTCACAGAGTAAACACTGCCACACGCCTGTTTCTCTGCTTTTTCATGCAACAACCAAAACCACAAACCTCAGCAGTGAGACTGTTGAGAGAATAGAGCTAGAGAGAGTAATAAAAGTGCACTAAGAGACCAGGTGCTGATGGAGAAGTTGTTGTGGCTTCATAAATCCAGACTCTTATTGACTCTCTGACAAACATGAAATACAAGCCTTGACTTGTTACGCTTCTTTTTTTTTGACCATCGCGAGCAACAAAATGGCAGCACTCACTTCTAGGGTCTTATTTTATTTTCTTGCACAGTGCAACATTAAGAATAAATTGACCAATGAATGATGCACAGTGCGATAAAATAAAATAAAACTATTTGTGTTGTTCCTGGTCACATCCTCTTTTATTCTATATTGTGATGAACTAATTAAGTTTAGCATTAATATTGTCTGTTAGCATTATTAGTTATAAACAGATAACACACTAACAAACGTTGACCCTTATCTGTTTGGTTATTAATAATGCCTCCACAAATATAATAGTCTGTCATTTCATCTTTCATAATCACAAAATTGACATAAAATATTTTTATCTCAAAGGATGTTTGAAGAGCAATAGGCCAATAAGTCAGAGCAATATCAATATGTCTAAATGATTGGCTAATCAGGGGAATTCTTAAATTATATAAAAGGAAAAAAACTATTGACCCAGACGTACTTATTGCAAGTCGGACTGTAATAACAGAATTTTTCATGGATATTGAATGTTGCATAATTTTCGAATATTGTGCTAACCTGTTCAGAAACATGTCAGTTACCAAAGATCCACAAATCTGTGCTTGTCATTTGTCTGGCCTCTTTTTTTTTTTTTAAGATTGGAAATTTTTCTTGAAATTTGAGAAAAACCTTCCTAACCATTTCTTGCCTCATAGTGGTCATTCTAAACATATAGTTTTACCTAGAGCCTAGTGTCTGTTTCCTTTAGTCCTTTGGTTAGCCTCATTTATTATTTAGAGACACGGGTTCACCTTGACTCTGGAGTTACCAAGCTTATACAAAAAGTGTGTCCTTCCTCTTTTCATCCACATTGAAACTCTGCTTTCTCATTTGCAGGAGCGGTGAGGAGGACTACACAGGAGAGTCGTCCTACCAGGAGATTTAAAATACATACCTTAAGCCCTGTCTGACAACACATTTCACACATTCATGCCACAAACCCATGAGTTGCATTTCTTTCTACCTTCTCTCTGCTTTTATCAAAATAAAGTGTCATGTTTGCCTTTTATTTATTGATATTATAAAGATGTACATGGTTGTTATGGTTTTGTACGATTTTATTTGGAGCATTGTCACACATTTGTCCACTTCAGAAGCTAATGTATAGAAACTACCTGCTGCTCTCACAATGGTTGGTATTTTATTTAGAAGGGTTAGCTTGTTAGATAGATGTCCCAAATCTACTAAAATAGTATCAATGGGACATGTAATCAACTCTTCCTCATCAGTGTTTGCACAACTCAACCGAATGGACATGAGCCTTTGAATATTCAAACAGAAGAGACTGCTCTATTTTTGAAGTGTGAATGCATTATTTATGTGTGTGGAGAACTGTCTGTATCTGCTATTTGTGCTTTAACCTTTGTTTTTATTTGGGGAAAAATAAATATTTATTTGAAACAGACGTAAAAGTCTTATCTTGTGATGTTTGGCCTTTCATCCAACTCATTCTTTTGACTGGGTCTGGTGGCAAAATTAAATATTTTGCAACAAGATAAAAAGAAGTGTAAAAATAGAATTGACTTAACCTTTTTACTTTACTGTAAACTATGCACCAGAAAACCCACACACCTCTGTTTGTGTATAAACTTAATGTTCGATTCTACTATATCACATTCAATCACTAGAAAGAGCTCTGAGCTGCAGCATTGACCAGTTTGCCATTCACACAATCAGAAACAACACTTAATCTGACATGTTTAAAACATTGTAGTACAAAATTCATTAATTTCTTGTTTTAAAACTAAGGTAATTTCTGGTTTTACTGTTTTACAAACTGACTGCTTTGTAAACAATAGGAGCTACTTATTCACATTATAACAGGAATCTGCACTCATTTAAACCTTTAGTGGTCCTTATTTTTTTTTATTTGTGTGATTAATGTCTGTCTTAAAAACAGTGGAGCGAGTGTCTAAATTGATCCTAAAATTTGTTTTGATTACTCTGAGGCACTCGGCAGCCACACCAGGAAGCACCTAACAAGTTTTTGATGTTGGTGGGTGAAACCAGAGTATCGGAGGAAACCCACCCGAGCACGAAGAGAACATGCAAACTCCACCCAGAAAGGTCCTGTCCCTGAGAGGCGAGTGTGCCAACCACCTGTGCCCCATAATGTACTATTTAGTACAGTGTTGTATTATATAGTAACTTTCTATTTTATGCATTAAGTGATTAGTTTCCTTTATTCTTGCTTTTATATGGACCACTTGGCTGCTCCTCTGTGGCAGAGAGGTTAGTGTAGGTTAGTGGGAGACGTCAAGATTGGGGGCTCAAATCCTCTGGAGCAACTCCAGACACAGTCTCAGTTTGTGCCAGTCCCAAGCCCGGGTAAATGGAGAGGGTTGTGTCAGGAAGGGCATCTGGTGTAAAATCATTGCCAAGTTACTCATGCAAACTACTTTGCTGTGGTGACCCCTGGATGGGGCATTTACTCTATTTCTGTCATTTCTACTTTGTAATATCAAAACTACACAACGTCCCTTGTTTGTCATATTTAAGCACAACAATAAAGAAAAGACAATCTTTTAATTGCTTTTAGACTCAAGGAAAATCACAGTTATTTACATGTGAAAATACTTTTGTGTTTCTAAATAGATATAAACTCACTGAGACAAGCAGAGAAATCATGATAATCAAACAATGTCTCCCTCTAGAGGGCTCCTGCAGATTTACAAACAGCAGAACAGAAAACAACGGAGGGCACTGAACAATACACAACAAATGTATTTTTTGGTAGAATGAAAAGTAAGGATGTAAGGATACGTTTTACATGTTGACCTGGAAAAGGAAAATTAAGTGGCTAAGACAAGTTACACAAAATGAGTACAACTTGATTTATGTTTTGTTTGAAAATAATCATAAAGAAATGCACTGAAGAAAACTACTACATAATGATAATTTTACCATTTATTTCCCACGGGGTCATGTAAATGCTTTAGTGGCTGGTAAGTTTGATTTATCATTATTATTACTGTTAATTTATACTGCAAAACTGTGCAATTGTCAGTAGATATTAAAATCAAAATATTTAAAGTAATTGAATCCTTTGTCAGGGTTTAAAGAGAGATGGATAACACAATGCCATGCTGTAGAAATAACAGTAGTTTAAAGGTTTGTTGTGAGATTGTAAGATTCAGTTCTGGCAGATGTTGAACGGTCTTTCTCTGGGTTTTATTGGGTTACAGGCTGCTGTAGATCCTCTTGATGGTCCCCCCTTCATCCTTAGAGATGATGCCCTTCTCGATGTAGGAGTCCACCTGCTGGTCCATGAAGTCTTTCAGCTTAGACAAGTCGTAATCTGAGGAAAATATAAAGTAAAACAGAAGAAACAGTGGTAAAGGGATTGTGAAATGGTTTATAAAGATGTCACAATGTTTGGTAAACGAAGAGACCGTGAAGCGACACGAAACCCAAACAATCTTTAATCTGGTCTTCATTACAACAAAGATTAAGGTCAGCTGTCTGAAGTTAAGAGGATACCACAGACAATCAACAAATAGGAGGTCAAAGGTCTCACAGTCAGCCATAGCACTACAGCACAATACTTCATAAGCCAACACCATCTCTGGTTTAGGATTTGCAATGTGATTTATAAGGGTTTTCTTACGGGGAAGACAGAGAGTGGAACTAAAGGAAAGTCTCAGTCAATGTTAAGGCATTAAGGTTAAGGCAGGATAAGATGACTGCCAACAACAGAGTTACGATGCTGTGTTCGGATGTGACTATATTTAGAACTGAAGACTACATTTTGACTCTGAATTATCCGTCATGATAACTAATGAGCTCCCGAGAGCAGATGAACAGCTGCTGCTCGCCATGATTCAGGAAACAGAGGCAAACAGATGGAGTAAGGACAGCCACAAAGTTACAACAGTAACTTTGACTAACTTTTAAAAAGGGTTCAGGGCTAAGTCAGGTAACGGTCTGTTTAATAAAAATAAAAATGTAATAATAAAAATACATTTATTGTAAAAATAAAGCTGCAAATAAAAGTTTGAGAATCACAACAGGGCAGGAGAGGACATAACTTGGACTAAATCAACACTAAAACTTGACCCAAGACAGGACCGAGAGCTACTAAAACAAGACCCAGGACTGAAACAGGGCAAAATGTAAGTTTACAAGAGAAGTCTCAAAGCAAAGAGAACAAGACTAACCAAGACTCAAATGGAATAAAAGCCAAGATGAAATTGAGGACATGGCTAAACTTAACATAATCTAGTTTTAAATCAATGGCTAAACCAGTCACTGACAAAACTAAATACATTGGAGAGTTAACATTCTTGCCTGTAATCCCTTAATTTGACAGTATTTGATTTCTCACATTAACTGTGTAAAAGGTGGGTTATAACTCAGTTTTAATAAAATTAAGCCTATACTAACGTCATGGACACTTCCTGGTGATTCATATTAGACCAATAACATAATTTACTTTAGGATACAGTTTAGATAATGGCAAACACAATTCGCTTGAGGCATTAACTCAATGTGATTAGACACGGCACCACTTCACTAGATCTTGGCAGCGAGGAGCTTCGACACTTGTGCGTCCATCTGCTGTTGGCTGATGGGAGCTGTGGCGTGGGCGTCAGCACACACACACGTACGCATACACACACACATGCACGCGCACGCACACACACACGCGCGCACAGACACACACACATAGACACAAACACACACGCATCTACACATGGGCGCCACGCTGAGACAGTCCTAATGGTGCTTCTGCTCGAGTAAACACGATAAATGGCCAGTGGCCCACTCTGTTTCTATGGCACTGTCCTTGGCTCAAAAGCCCATTGTAGTTTTCAGCTGCACTTCAACGATGAAAAACACAACAGAGAGGAAGGAATCAGGACTAAACCAAGGGCTGAACCAGAACTTAACCTGCACTACACATAGGATAAGGACAAACACAAAATTAAGGTTGAAACTACAAAAAAGGAAGAGAAACTAAAGACTAAAACCTTGGAATGACACAGAGCTATAAAAAAACGAAATAACTAGATCCGGGACTAAAAGGTGATGAAACAAGGACCAAGACTAAACCCTCTTTAACTTAATGCAGTCTTTGGTGAACTAAATAAACAGCCTTCATTGAGTGAAGCTTTTCTGTCCTGACAAGATCTGTCTCCATTAAGTCCGAATCAGTGACAGGGAGGCCTCTGTTGTCGGGGGCAACCGCTGCGCTCCCCAGAATGCTAATGAAGTGTCCTATATAGACTCGGGACGAGAGATGAGCTCTGAAGAACTTTTCCACAGCTTATTCAACCCTTTAGCAACCCTCCGTAAGGACCCTACAAAACCACATTTTTTTAACCTCATGTTTTAAGACGTGCGGAAATCTAGGTCAGACCTTGTTATATTTTTTAAGACCACACACACACAGCTCTCTATAGATGAGATTTAGTCACTGGACAAAACCACTTAAAGTAACATGTTTTTTCCTGTCATGATGATCCCAGGACAATTGGCCCTAACTCATTAACATTTCATGCTTCCTGTCTTAATGAAGCATTGGTTTCTGACTGTGAGGTCAATAAAGTCCTCCCCTGCTGGACCCGAGCCCTCTGTCACACGACCAGTGGTTTTCACAGCTCCACAGCTCGGGTCACTGCCGCTTGCTCATGAGTGCAACCTATTACGGCCTTTTTAGCTTTTTACTTTGCTTCTCAGGAAAAACAGTACTAATATCAAAATATTTGTCCAATAAGAACCTTAATCAAGCTGTGGTGTGACCAAATGTGATTGCCAAAAGACGTATGTGCTATGCTTTGAACACTTTTCAGGGGCTATTTTTTCTTTGGTTTAACAGAGACAATACTTGTTACTATACATTCTATTCACTCCACAGTCCAGGTTAAGGAGGTGGGAGGGAAAACATGAGCAGACTTCTGTGTCTCACTTGAGAAACTTCAACAGAAGTATTTAGGACGGATGCAACAAGAAGAAGAATGCATATTCATGAGGTTTTGGGTGAAGAGATTCTTGTCTGGTCTCTCACTCATTTGAATTGCAAATGAAGCTTTAAGAAAGAAATCCAAACATTTAATTTTACCCTGTACCACTTCAAACTTGTATGTGAGCAATTGGAGGTCTTTATAAGTTCCTATAAAGCAGAGTAGAGAGTAGTTCTGTTTGTGTCTGTTCTTGTTGCTCACCATCTTTGCCTTCTTCTTTGCTGTGTTTCTTTAGCCACTCAATGTTCTTTCTGATGGCCTCCAAATACATCTCGGCTTTTCCCGGCTGACCTGGAGTTGATAAAAATAGATAACATTATAATCCTTTTTTTTTCTTAATGTGAAATATCACTTTTAACTTTGGAACAGTATTTTCTGTTTAGTTCCCGGGCAAATGAATTAATCAAATGTCTCTAAAATGTGTTTTTATCTTAACATACTTTTCAAATGTACTAAATATGTCCTGATACTTTTTTTCACTACAAGGTCCCACTCTTTTTCTCAAGATATTATTGAGGATGATGTACTTGCTGTTATTATCAAATGAAAGACTTATGCCACTTATAACTTATGTTATGCCTAAAATAATATCCAAACAAAACATGAACCTGTTTAAATTGTTATTGGGTTGCATTTCCTGAACTTTTTATTTTTGCCTCTTTTCCATGACGTCTTAATACCTGGAAAACTAGTCTACATTCCCAGTTTGCCAGGACTCATGTAAACCGTGCTCTATAGAAATGTCAGTATTAGGTTAGTGCTTCTTTAATGTTTAGCTGCAAATGCTGATTATAGCAATAAAAAACTTAACCATATCACATACATTTTTTAAGTTGATAAGGCTCAGGACGTCGTTCATTTCCTACTGAAACAAAAGGCCTGCTGGTAATCCTGTTGTGTGTCTGTCTATAAGTGTTAGCCTGGATTAGTCTGAAGAGCACCGGGAATTACAGGCCTCGCTGCGAGTGTTATTGGACTGGCCTAGTTCTGCTCAGTGCTGATTGTCCCGTAGGGCACAGCGGTGAGGGTCATTTCCTGTTGTTTTGGCTGAGGTTTGAGGCCAGGACATTCAAACAAAGTGCTTGTTTATATTGAGGAGAGATGAGTTTTGGGGCCATTGAATTTATATGATGATTAACTTTGTATTTAAAATGATAATAATATTTATTGATTGGAAATGTTGGCATAGAACAAAAAGCACGACACAAAAAGGAAATAAAACAAATTAAAAAGCAATCTACAAGGCACAAGGCAGAGATTATTTGACATTCAAGAGTGATTTCAAAACCATGGTGTTGTCCCATAGAAATATGTCACCATTAACATGCCACAAACTCTTTTCTGGTTCATTACTAACAAAGGGCCACATGTGTTCTAAAGGACTTAAACCAAAACAGCCGAAAAGGAACAAAACAATACTAAGGGCAACAAAATACAATAAAAGGGACATCTAAAAAACTTGTCAGGTGCTATATATTCCAGGTGACACATAGTTAAGGTAAAGCATTGATCACAGGACTCACTACTCCCTGTTCAAAAATGTTTTTTTTTCAAGAGAAGATTTAACACATGGGGCTTATTTCCCAGTTGCCACCTCAGCGTTTAGTTTGGTTTAGTTCTTCCTTAAAATAAAAGAATCTCTGCCCAATGCTCTTAAAGTGTGCCTATTTTAGCTCTATCACTAATATCACTAAAGGGTTGTTCATGTTTCCTCTGGTCGTCAGGGTTTTGATGTGGACTGACTGGTCTCAGGTGATGGCTGCTCCTCTTTTGTTGAATCTTTCAGGTTTTCGTACTCTTTCTGCATCTTTGCAGCTTCCGCCTTTGTGTTATCTTCTTCATCAAAGCCTTTTCCTGTAAAAACAGTAATGTACATAATTAAAATAAGAGGATATAGATGTTTGTAAAGATGGTTCTGATGTTTTGTACCAGTAAAGTCTGCTGGCCCCAGAGATTTGCCCAGTTTGTTCTTGGTCTGCATGGCAATCATAGCATCCAGGTTTTCTGCAATAGAAGCAAAAAAAGGTCGCACTTTAATATATCCACCCTGAAGAAGCTGAATCAGAGCTTTTTAATGATTTTAAAAGCGTCTCTGTAACTCACTGGTTTATTATCATTATAATAGGTTTCATTGAATTAATGTTGGTAGTATTAGTTTGGATAAAGTGAATAAAACATGGTCATGTCTCATTCATGCATCGAAGACTGAATATAGTCACCTTTGGCTGTCCTTCAAACTCAAGCAGAGGATTTATGGGGGAATTATTGTGGTGCTTTTAAACAGAGGAGGTTTTGTAAGATCCACATCATTCTAAGAACAACTTTCATGCTTCAGTAAACGGAACAGGAAGTATGACAAAGCAAGTTCATGTGACTCATCAGATCAATCTCATGTCCCAGATTTTAGCCCAAATATTCTGTGAAGACATACAGTTTGGGATACTACTTTTACATTTACATTTAGTCATTTAGCACAATAATAAATCATGTATAAAACATTTAAAGAGAAAGAAGGAGAAATCTTTGGGTCCTTTAGTGTGCACCATACTCCAAAACCAAACTACAGAATCAAAGATGAATACTTTTTTTCAACATGGTTTTTACGATTTGTCTGATTTGACTTTGACTTGTTCAGTCACACTAAGGACGCTCTAATCAACCAACCACACTCATCAACATAAGCAAGCCGAAGCTGCTCACTACTCCATCCAGTGGTACAAAGTGACATGACAAGCCCTCTCGGACAGCAATTTGTAATGTCTGTTTTCAAAAATTTCGCATTAGAACCCCTCAAGACTGTGCATTTTCTCAATCATCAGCGGTTCCCACACTTTTCACACAGTACCACATCGGAAATAGCTCTCCTAGTACCGTGTTTATGGCATTAAATCTAGGTTTAAATTTTCCGCAGGCAATTAAATTAATTGATATTGATATACTATAAAGCTATAAAAGCACAGCTTTATCTAAGGGTCCAAACAATTACTATAGTATAGTAAAATAGTAAATATATAGTATTTTAAAAAAAAAGTTACTTGGCCGAAAAAGTGACGGCTAAAGCTTATGCTTATTGCACCAATCATTTTGACATTTTATTTGTTTTACAAACACACAACACCAAAACCCAAATTTATCTTGCGTACATAAATAATGACTAAAGGAAAAGCTAAAATAAAGATATTGTAAAAAAGAAAAGGGCAAAATATGTAACTACACTCAAAATCACAGAAACCTATGTACCACTAAAGATGGCCAGTACTGCACCAGTGGTTATTTGTACCAGAGTCTGAGAACTTCTGCTACAGGTCCTAGTTTAATAACCAACTCTTACATTAGTCTAAATGTGGGTTTCTGGATACAGTTTTGAGCCTAGGCGTCTTATGGGCTTCTTCTACTATTGTTATTTTGAAACACCCTATTTTAAGAACAATACACCTACCGCCCACTGTGTCTAACAAATTCTCCACAGAAATTTTGAACAGGACTCAAAACTGACTAAAACCATACAATGTTCCACTTTCACTTGCTTCTTGTTACCTAACCCTGTCAGTATCGCCTTTTTCCTCATGTCCACCCACTTGTTACATGGAGCCCTCTCATTATGTCATGCTCCCCTCCCCCGTCCCCTGCATCACCTCGGGTTAATTAGCTTTGACTGAGGGGGCAGATAAGACGGGAGGCGCCATTAGCATGTTGCCAGGTGAAACCGGAATTCCACCATGTTATCTCCATACAACACATAATGAAGCGTCGCCAAGGAAACACATGACAAGCGTCCTGCTTTGGTCAAGAGTCATTTGCTTTGTCTCCAGAACACACAGGTCATTTCTGGGAGTATTGATTAATGTGTGTGCAGTGACAGAGAGCAGGTCAGCTAATAATTAGCTGTGTTTTAACCCCCCACACATCAATAGTGTAGATCTACAAAAGCAGCCATATTTTTGTAAATCATATCTAACGTAAAAAATTAGCAGCAGTGAATTTATTTACATTTGAGAGATATTGTAACTAACATTTTTTTTAAGTTTAGCCCATTTCTGAATGTACTTGCATGCAATCAGTCTGGTGTTGTGTTCACATCGTTACCGCTGTAAAGGCGTTTGTACAAAGATGACTCATTCTTTATGTGATTTTGAAAGAGAAGCCTAGATGTCATGTTTACATCAGATGCTATAATACTTGCTTATTCCCAAAGAACTAACCAAGGGAGCAGTTACTGCTGCTAATTACTATTCAAAAAAATCTGTTTTAAGTGACTAAATGACCAACCTTATCTTATATTATGAGGCAAAGATCATCTCTTTCACCTGACTTATTACATCCTTATTTAAAGTACTATTAAGGTTAGGAAGATATTACAGAGATTACCACGTAGTAAGGAAATGCGTAAATAGGACACTTCCATTAAATGTATGAATAGGATTATGATTCCTGATTTCCTTACCTGATTTTAATACACTACAACCTGTATGTCTCGGTCAAAAAAAGAGTCCATTTGAACAGACAGAGTGAGGTGTTGTCTGTGTGTGTCTGAGCCTCACAAACACAGATAACAGCTGTCCTTTACAGGTGACTGACCTTTCCACTGGCCGCACAAATCACAGAAAGCCATAAAAACCGGAGGCCTGGTTTTGTAGAATGGCCCTGACACTAATCTGTTTGTGCAGGCTGTACAGGCCACGGCTGATGGGCAACATTAACTTAATGGATCACAGATTACAAGATGGAAAAACAAAGGGCCTGCCTGAATATAGTATGTGCTTAAATTTACCATATATATAAAAATATAAAATTTGAAATTCACAATTTTTACAACTTGAAGGATGGAGATGCGCCCCATAGCTACAGTGCTAACAGTTAATTAAAAGTTATTAGTATAAAATGTTAATTTAATCATGACTCATTTGCCCCAGTGTTATCTAAATATGAAGTGCTGTTGGTGGGGTGTGTCTTACCCAAATAGGACACCCCCTCCTCGGGCGTGATTGTGCCGTACTTCACCATCATCTTCACAAAGTCAATAAGCGTCTTCATGATGGTGATCAGTGTCTCTCTCTCCTGATTGTCTCGTTCTGCAGTAGCAGCAAAAACACACAACTCAATCAGTATGATCACCTTGTGCTGATGTTTGTTAATCGGTTACTATGGAGTTTAATAGTACCACATGGTGTTTGACAGCGGGGGTTGTAATGGTGCCATTATGAATCATTTGTTGTGGCCATGTTTGTGTTAATTTTTAAATTGTATTCAGTGGAAGGATAACAAGCCTCAACTATTACAAAGCACTGCTGGAGGCCCTCAAAAATAATTTATTAAAGTGGGATTACAGTGACACAGGCATTCATTCAGACAACCCACATTATTATCTACTTAGACAAACTTAGTATGCATCAATCTACAATCAAGCCAGCAGGGATCCTTCTTTTCATTTGAAATTAAATGTAAATTACATTAATCAAAGTTTAAACCACTTTATAATGTGCTCCGTGGGATTTAGTTTAAAATAAACACCTTCAAAGACAAAATAAACTGTGGATGTGATGCTGTAAAAGGCAGGATTTTTTTATCTTCTACCTGAGTCGAGGCTCCGTAGCAGCCGGTAGAAGTTGGGGAAATACTGCAGATCCTGGAGTCCATCATTGGGGCTGACCTCGTTGCCCTCTGTGTCTCTGTCCCAAGTATTGTCCCCTTCCTCCTCTACATCCCTCTCCACCTCATCCTCAGCCACCTCCTCCTCATTTTCCTCCTCTTGGTCATCGTTGTATCGGCGCTCTGGAGCAGACTCCCACTGAAGACCAACAGGTGTGTCAAAATGAACTGTTATAAATTTTTGTTTTATATTTTCTGGGGCACAGTGGCTCTGGAGGTAGAGCGGTCGGCTCAATTTCTGCTCTCCACAGTTCACACTGTTATTGTGTCCTTGGGCACGACACCTCCTTGCCTCCAGTGCCAGAGCACCGTTGTGTGGATTTATATTATTATATTATTATTATTATAAAGCTGCTGGGATAGTCTCCAGTCACCCGCGACCCCTACCGGGACTAAGCGGTAGAAGATGAATGAATGAATATTTGATTTACTAAATGTGTCTTGATAAGATCTGGTGGTTCTAGTGAAACAAATCCAATAAATGTTCTGAACAGCTTTATTTTTGGTTTTCAAGTGATCATTAAACATCTCTAATTCAGCTACATTTTACAATTAACGTTTTACCAAACTTTTTAAAATGGCTGCCTGTCTGGTTGGCTAATGTATTTATTTTTAAAATAGGAGAAATAAATGGTGACAAATTAGAAGGTCCCTGTGGGGAATGTTGAGGGCATGTATTTTGATTCTAATTCTAGTGCTTCAATTGCATGTCCATTATGTGCTTACAATCCTACTATTCTCCTATATCCATAATTTGTGGATTGTGGACTACAATCAAATATTATACATGGATCTTTTTACAATGTATAGTTTGTACCGTGTTTGCGTCTGTATCCTGGTCGTCCTGCTCTCCCCTGGTGTCTTCATTCCCCTCAGTGTCCTCCACTTCGTTATTCTTGGCATTTTTCGTGATGAGATCTTGGAGAGCCTCGGCCACCTGGTACTCGAGAGTATCAGCCTCGCTATCTGTGATCTACTCAAAACCAGAAAGAAACAGAACAAGTCTATTAGAGAAGAGGTCACATCATGTACTAACAAATGTATCATCAAGTCTCCTGTCTCTGAGGGCAATTGTACAAGTACAAGTCATTTGGGCACGGACAAATTACTTATTGAGTGTCAAAAAAGTAATTTGCAGCTGACATCTTTTCGTTCTGGTGCAACAAATTGCAATTCACTTTTGTATCCTCCTCAGATGGAGCCCAGAGGGAGATCCTGTTGTGAAAATGTCATGCCACATGCAGCGCCTGCTCTACAGCCGAATAAACACAACGCACCAGTCCCAGTTTGAGCAGTTTGGAGACAATCCTGTCAAACACTCCTCTGTCGTCCTCTTCGAAGATTTTGTTGGCAATTTTCTGTACAATATCCTCAGCTGTCAGTGGTGTGCCATCCTCTTGACGGAAACTCTCCGGGACATCTGTAGGGAGAAAAAAAAAAAAACGGAATATAAATATTTAATGTTATTGCTTTCATTTGTGAAGAAGACATAACATATACCCATTTTTCAAAGTATTGTCCTGAAAAGATTATGGATATTTAAAAGGCTAAAAAATAAAAAATATTCCATCTTTTTTCACAAGTGGGACTAAGAAAAGTACAAAGTGTATTACCCCTTTTTGTTGAGCAGGAAAGTGGGGCTACCATATTTAAACACCAAACTAAGCCCTGCATAAACAAATGTACGGGAGCTTTATTTGTTTCTAGTGTGTTCCTCCACACAAATGTCCATCTTTCACTTTTAGAAACTAAGAGAATCCCATACAGTAAGAAGAGCGTTAGAGTGTGACTCTTACATAACACTCCTTGCTTCTCCACACTGTAAAATAATAAACAACGCAGGAAATGCTCCTCATTAATCATCCAACAGCTTCAAAGGCTGTGACTAAGTGTGAAATAAGAAATGTCCTCCTGAATGTTCCTGACAAATTTAGACGTAGCGTAACCTGATGAGCTTATCATTGCTAAGAGAGAATCGATAGTGTGCCACTCAGCGTTTTGTGTCCCAGTCACCTCCGCTCAGAGACAGGATTTCTGCTGATGAAAGGGGTAAGTATAAAATTACAGAAAGTGCATTGGTTTTATAAAAACTGCTGTGAATAGAAATCTTAAATACATAAACACAAAACTGTACAAAGTTGCAAATAAATATTTGACTTGTATGGAATCATTTAAACAAAGCCATATCAGAAGTGTAATAAAATTTAAAAGGAAATGTTACTTTTTTATTTTTTAAGGTGAATAGAGGCTCTCAATGATTAAAAACCACTATTACCACTTTCAAACCAGATAATCAGCTGATTTTTCCTGGGCCAATTTGAATCTGCTTCCAATCACTGGCTCACATAATGGTTCAGGATATTTTTGAAGCTCTTCATGGCTTGGCTCTCAGAAAAAAATCATAACACTCCAGGTTGTAGGCTATGATTCCTGCCAGAAATCCAGAGGCCCGGCTAAAAGCTACAGCTATTTCAGCTATTTCTACAAAAGCAGAAATAGCTACAGCTATTTCTGCTTTTGTAGTCTGGATTTTAAAAAATATCTACAATGTAGAATGTCTCCAGCTGCAGTAGACTAGCTTTAGCAAATGCCATGTCTGAGAGGATAATCTTCAGAGTCCTGCACATGTGCACTCTGACTCTTTGTGTCTCCTTTTATCCCCATCACTCACACGAGTTTTCATTGCCAGTGCTTTCTTAAAATGTGTTTCTGCTGGGACAGACCAAAACACACGGCATACGGGATGAGCAGGCAATGGTCGCAGAGGCAGACCGGACCTGCCAGCTCAATTATTACACATGTCACACCAACTCGTCGGCAGGTGTGTGAGTACTGCCCACCCTGGTACTTGCCATCATCCATCCCGTTCTTGGTTGAGTCGTAGTCCTCTGCCAAACGCCGGCTCTTGGTCGAGTCTGATTCATCAGGAACAAACTGATCGGTCTTTTGGCTGACCTTGGCTGGCACATCTTTGGATTCCTTTGATTTCTGGCCTTCTGCCAACGACTTTAGCAAGGTAAAGTCATCCCTGCCCTGCTCTGTGTCCTTGGAGGCAGCAGGATGTTTGTTCTCTGAACGTCAGCAGAAACACAATCATTGTCACTTGGTCAAACCAAATGTTGAAAAAAAAAGATGATTTCTTATAAAGTACCAACACAGATAACCTTTGATTTACTGTAGATGTTGTAATATGAACCCAGTCACTAAGTGGAAAACAAGTTATTAATGGATTGCCAATATAGTTTCCACTCACCAGCTGACTGAACTGCATCTTTCACGCTGTCTGCCTCAGCAATCTGGAGAAACGACGAACAAACAAATCATTTCCACCCAGGATATATCAATGTTTGTGTGCGTTATACCTATGTTGTTTGAAGAGTTAGGATAAGGAGAATTTGACAGGATATTAGATTTTTTTTACCTGCTCTATTAGTGGTCTTTCTTCTGTGAGTTGTCTGTTGTACACAGATTTATCTGGAACACAAAGATATGGTATAATTAAACTGAATGAGGCGATGATGAAGTCTATATTTTATAAGACAATGGGAGATCAGACAAAACAAGGGATTTGACCTTTTGAGCAGGGAACAACTGATAGACTCAATCAGTAGAGGAAAAAAATGAATTTAATGATATTCTTTGGACTAGATGAAGCCTACTCGTCCTCCTCTGCCAACACCGCCAAGGCAGAGCTTAATCGGATTATCCAACAAAAGATTAAACTGCTGCGAAAATAGACCACAGCCTCAACATGCGACCAGGCAGCGTGAAAAACCACCGCTGAAGTTTTTGTATTGTTTCCGCCATATTTAAAACAGAAAGATATTTTCGACAAATAAATTTCGGAAAATAAATTGTTCTTTTTATTAGCGAAAAAATAACAAGGTTTGTGATGTTGCTTCCTGTAGCTACAACATCTACCTTTTTGAGTTATTGAAACCACTAAATGAAACCGCTTTTTTCTTCTTCCTGCTTGCACAATCATACTTACTAGACAACAATCAATTTTCTAATAAGTAGGCTATGTGTTTGCAGTCCATCAAGCTAACAGTTTATCGTCTTGTTTTATAGCACCGTAAACGGGGGGGTTAACTCACCAACCGCGGTCGTTGTGGGGAAGGCAGATGTCTGGCTCACTACATTCAATGCTAAAAGCTGCCAACATATGAAAAGGGTAGCGTGTGATGCTGCCATCCTGGAGGCGCGCAGGTGCAGAGATCTCCTGGCTGCTGCTGAAACAGTGGACAGCTCCGTTCCGCTGCCACCGGCTGATGGTGCTGAGGAGGCGGCTCCCTCGCCTCGTGGGGCCGTTGTCTGGTCTGCAGCGGGCGGGGAGGGGCTGAACCAATCTCCGCTGTGTGCCGGAGTTTTTGGAGAAACGCGTTAAAAGCAGGTCAGCCTCTGTAATTAAAACCCGATAATCAGGGAGGCTCTGCAAGCCCCGTGTGAGCTGCAGCATCACCGCCGTGGCAGGATACAGACCTCAACAAAAGGACCTGCCCACTCAGACTCTGCACGGGAGGAGGCGGCAACAGCACTGTAAAAATGTCCACCTTTAAGACAATTTAATTAGGCCTATATTACGGAGCCCCAAAGAGGACATGTGAAATAAATTCATAATAATACGAGGACTTGAAATTCCTAATGCTGGAGAAGGTCACAAATACATTTTACGTGGCCATGTCATGGCCTCCTAAAACTTATTTGTGGCCTTGTGGTAATTATCTTTGGGCTATTATTGTTTTGTCATTAAGAAACCTGAGGCTTCATAATAATATATTTTTTTTCTCATATTGTTATCTCTTGGGCTCTGTAATTTGTTATCAGAATCACGGCTTTGTAATAGTCAAGATCTTAATACAGTAGCCCATCATGTTTCTATAATATGCTATTATTATTATTATTATTATTATTATTATTATTATTATTATTATTATTATTATTATATTGATAATAATCAACAGAAAGACCTATTTACTAGGCCTAAGTGAAGACTGGAGGAATTATTGATTAAATGTAAGGTTTTATTAAGACCAGAAGTTTATAGGCTTTTTAAATGTTCAGAATATAGCCTAATCAAAATACAAACAGTGGATAAAGAGATAAAGCCTTTTTATTATATTAGGCTACAGGGGTATATCAAGAGCTAATATTTAACAGATTGCTAAGTCTCATGATAGCTTAACAAAACATAGGGCATAGGGTGTATTAAAGAAACCAGACCTTATAGATTTTGCTAAAAAGGCACACAACATGCATCACAGATTATAGCATCAATAGGACCTTGTAGTTCTTGTAGACCGTGTGTAGTTGCTACATAACAACTTTTAGGCAATAAGGTAAGAAGGCATTAGATCAGCATTAGATGAGAGGTTTTTCATATTGTAGAGTAATTGTCCCACAAGTTTCCCTCTGGTTGTAGCTGGCTGTCCTAATTGCCTACGTAACAACATGTGGTCTTCCAATTAAAGTCTGTAAGGGCTGCTCAATATGAAACCACCTGTCACTACAAACCACAGGCTGTGCATTAATCCACTCAGTTTTTGCAGTGCTTGTGCAGAAACCCCGCCCGTTTCGTGCGTCACTCACAATCTGCGTCATGGATGTAGATCTTCCACTGCCCTGTCAATAACAACCTTTAATAAAGCGGCCCATAATTAGATGCTAAGACAAAGGGGAGAGTGATTGGGTCAGCTTTTATGGCCACTTGTTTTCATAATTACACACAGTGCACGTCCCCTGGTCATGATGCTGCCACTCTTATCAGATCCCTGGCCTTTCCCAGCAGTGCAGTTAATTTATTTTAGCTGATGTTGGATTAGACGTATAAGTAAAGGAACAGGTATCTAAAAAGCTTGTTACTCACAGCATTAAATTCAGCCTATGTCCTACAAATCAAAACTGTATTTCCTAGACAGTAAGCCAAAACACATGGGTGTGTACAGCAGAATTTATCAGTTTCAACATCGCAGAATTCATAATTCTACAAACTGAGCCATCCATTACGTGCAAATATAAAACGAGTTATATTTACACCAGTTAGTATTCTTCAGCTTACAACATGATAAAATGACATTGAAAAGCACTAAAACAGGGTTATAAAGAAGCAAAACACCCCTGAAAAGCAAATACATATAGGATTTAAAGGCAGTTTGCTAAATTAAATTGGGTTTGGGAAAGAAAGAAAGAAGTTCGGGGGAGAATGTGCCAGCCTACATTTGAATTGTGACTGAATTTGGTGGTTCCATCCTCGTTCATAAAAAAGTATTTCTCGCTGCAGGAGGTAGATGAAGCCTTGCACCGATTCCCTGCAGGGCGCCCTGGTTCTACAGGAGGTTATTAGTGACCCCTCGTCCCTGTTAATCCAATGTCTTGTGAGATTAAAACAGTCGGAGTCTGGATAATTACATCTCTCTGAAGACTCATATATCTCCTCTGCAGACTTTGCTAGTTTGCTGTTTTTGTCGTCACTTAATTTAAATTGAGTATTACTCCAGTGTATTTGTCTCATGTCTTCGTAAACAATGATTTAAGGCTCTCAACTGGTCTCCCTCCTACGCAACGTGTAGGCAAAGACTGGCTAAAGATTTAGCACTTGGTGTTCTAGTGCTTTATTGTTGGCAGTGGAGTGAGAGACAGGGCATTGATGCAGCCCACTGTCACGTCTTGTGCAAAGAAATACATTTACTGTAGAAAATGTACATAGGTAGCAACCTTTCTGAATTATTATTTTCAAAATGGCCTTAAACTGGCTGGCTAAGTGCAGAAGGGACAATACACAAAATACATTTATCAAACAGGGGATTTCAGTAAATTCAATGAATAGTTGATTGAGAATGCACATGAGTTGTTAGATTTTAGATTCATCATGTGCTCATTAGATGCAAAGTGGAACATCAATGTCATTGGGAGACTTGCTTAGGAATATTTTAATATTAATAGAGCATTAACAATGTAAAATCGCATGTTTGGTGTGTTGTACTACAAAAATCTGCAAATAAAAAATAAGATAGTCTGTCCTTTATGATGTAGTGTTATTGCTGTGAAAGCACCTGAAGTCCAGATTCTTCCTTCTTAACTATTTATTTTAATACTCACCTGTATATTTGTACATGTGGTGGTTTTATGCAATGCATTTCCACAGGTGTTTTTTTGTAACATATAAAAACTGTGCAGGTTTAAAAAAATATATGTCATCTTTATTTTTCTGTAAGGATCTTTCATAAATCTTACCTACCAGTCACTGTTACATCTCTCCATCTCCACCGTGTGTCACAACTGACGCATTGCCCAGAGTCAATTGTAACAAGGGAACTCTTGTTGTAGCCAACAGTTATGGCTATTTTTAATCAAGGTTTGTGATCTCTAGCATTGATAACATTTGAGTTATGGATGCTCCGACAAAAACTGTTTCTTTCATTCCCGGTCCCACCTATTCAAAGCACAACAGTGATCTGCAAACACTCATATTCTGCTGTTATACTGCATATTCACAACAGTAATTAAAAAAAATTTAACCAGGTAAAATTTTCCATAAGTGATCTGGCCAAGGTCACACAACTTCAGTCAATCTCTTTAATGCCAGTTTAATTTGACTGTTTAGTGGTTTGTATAAAGTGTCTTAAGTAAATGTGCTTTGTTTTGGAGAACCTGCCCTCTCTCTCTGGCAGAGCAGGATGGCTGTGTGGGCTGAGTGTACTTCCTGTCCTATGCCTGCCTCAGCACTCTCAGGCGGGATAAAAGCCAAACACAGACTTTAGGGACGCTCAGAGGAAGATAAATCAACACAAAGAGAAGACATGTAATCATCTAAAGCAGTTTGAGGCACAAAGTTTATCAGTACAATTTTTATTCCAGTAGGTGATCCCCCATCTTTGATCTATTCTTAGATTGTTTACTGAAGCCAGTGAGTCTGGACTGACACCTAGTGATTTTTACATGTAAATGCTCTCATGATCAGCGCTGAGTAAAACATGTCAGGAAAAAAAAGTTGTTGCATCAAGTATGTAAATGCATGTTTGATGTGAGCAATGAGTCATATATACGCATGTGTAAAATACAGACTTAAAATATAGTAATAAAACTAGCATTTATCTAAAATTAAAGAAAATAAATGTCAACAAATAACTGCATGTCATGAACAGAAGAATTTTACATAAAAAAAACTTTTTGTTGTTGTGTTAATTTAGTAGAGAAAAAAATAAATGTGTAATTGTGTTGTTAGAAACTTAGAAAGACATTGTTAGACATTGTTTTCAGGTTTGATGAAACACATTGTGTCAGTCTCAGTCAGGTGAACTTCAACCTTTCAAGTCTGAAGCTTAGTGAGTCTATGGTTGTTGGTATTTTCCCCTCTCAATTATGTTAGAATATGTGCTGTGTGAAGAGTAGACACCACTCAGTGAAGAAGCAATGTTAGGCAAGGCCTGCACAAAATTTAATCTCTATACAAGTCAATAAAAAAAAAAATCACTTTGCTATAATTTGTGAAATTTACAGCAACTAACAAAACACACATTCTCTGGATACAGAAGGAGGTATATCTATATATATATATATATATATATATATATATATATATATATATATATATATATATATATATATATATATACATTTT
Source organism: Neodontobutis hainanensis (assembly GCA_024349245.1). Classification (NCBI taxonomy): domain Eukaryota; kingdom Metazoa; phylum Chordata; class Actinopteri; order Gobiiformes; family Odontobutidae; genus Neodontobutis; species Neodontobutis hainanensis. The sequence goes on from JALDNG010000046.1 coordinate 381,071, forward strand.
TTTAATGCTGCAAATACACAATTATATTTATCCATAGTCCCATAATCCACTTCTACTGAATTGACTACAGTTTTTAGTAGAAAACTACAATATAGAGAATGTACTTATTTGGTGTATCTTTATATGGTTTCTATAACCAGCCTGTCCAACCTTTAAGGGACATATTTGGTATTTTGTGGTTCTGTTGGGTACTTATGAACAATTCATTTATTGTCAGCACACTCCCAGTTTAGAGAAACGAACAATAGCAATGAAACAGACACTACACAATTTACCTCTAAAATGGGGCCAATTAAAATAGATTGCATTATAAATTACAAATATTGTATGTAGTGATGTGGAGATTAAATAGCACTCATATGTCAAAATAAATACATTTTATGTAAATGCCTTCTGTGTAACTCGGAAGTTGACTTTACCCCCACCCCCCCAAAAAAAAAACGTTTTAATTATAGTGAAAGACACTGCCACATTTTATCTTAGTCTGCTGGTCTGCTGCAGAGTTTTGTCTTGATTACCTGAAAACAATATCTAAGAATGTCTTTCTAAGTGATGTGTGATTACTTCAGTTTGTTTTACCAAACTGGGTGTGGGCTGACAGTAATTAACTGTAAGTAATTAGTAATAAGTAAGTATAGATTGATATGATATGAAGATTTGATAAGATATTGAACTGTTCTTTTAAAAATGTTTGTCTGATTAACCAGTGTCTCTCTTTGTGATTATTTTACAGTCTTATCAACACTTGAAATGTTTTGTGTGCTGTTTGGGTCTGGAACATGCGCACATGGCCACTAAGGTTCCTGCATCCTGTAGGAGTTGTTTATTTTGCTTGCCAGAGTACAAGGGGCCAGTTTGCTGACATGCTCTCGGCCATCGGAGATCAAGAGATCGGCACTGGCAGAGCAGTCACTGGCTAAGTAGCCTAAAGTGGTAAGATACCATGACCAAGACCAGTTGAATCCTAGCTTTGCCAAAGGGTGGGTCTGCTGATCTGCACACACACGGGACACTCAGGTGGGTGCGTACACTGCTGTCTATTGCCCCCTCCCTGCATATAAAGAGCCCACAGGTCCCTGTTCTGAGGCCTGAGACATGGGGGAGGTTGACATTGTGGGTTTTACAGAGGGTCCAGGAGCACACAGAGGTATTTGTAGAAGAAAAGCTGGATGAACCATTTCCTCATTCTCACATGATGATCTCGCGAGCCACTCAGGCGCTGGGAATAGAGATTCCTCCAGAACAGGCTCAGGGCCCCTCTCTATTTGATGAGGGGACAAGACTGTCTCACTAATTCTCAGTGCCATTGCTTCATTTCTTCGCTCTACTGACAACGTTAGCCACCCTTTCAGTGGTAGACCCTCAACAACGCCAAGTTTTGAACCGCCAACCTTCCAGTTTTAGGACAACCACTCTACCACTAAGCTACCGCCCCAAGTTACATTCACTTTCCTAAGAAGAACTGGAACCTGAGGCCAACTCAAGTGCAAAAGGGGCTGTGCATTCTCAACTACCTGGACAACTTGCTGGTTTGTGCTCGTTCAAAGGAACAGGAACTCTGTCTCTGACACCAAAGAGACAAGCTGCCCTCAGGGCTTGCTTGTTCCCCTTGGACTTGGGGCCAGAGTGGCTTAGAAACTGTGTTTACAACTCCTGGGGATGATGGCAGCCACAGTGCATATAGCCCCGCTGGCGTTACTGAACATGCGTCCTGTACAGTGCCGCTTCCTGGGATTGGGTCTCAGCCCACATAAAGACCTCAAAGCCATGGTGGTGGTTACGCAGCAAATGTGCATGACTCTATTAGTCCGGACAGGTAAATGTTTTGTCCTGCACTGCCTGTGAGATCCTTCAATTTCTCCAGGATGCACTGCACGAGGGCAAATCCCTCTTCACTTAATGAGGGGTGGTGTCAGCCATTAAAGCAGCCTGCATCGGCCCCCACAAATTGTTCCTAGATTGCTGTCAACTGATTGCAATTTATCAGAGGTGCCGTTAGAGTCACACCCTCTCAACGACGACCCAGCATACCGCCATCCATGGGATTTAGAGTTGGTGTTTTCAGCTCTGCAGCAGGAGCCATTCGAGCCCCTTGATTCCGCTGAGCTGAAGTGGCTCTCCCTAAAGACAGTGTTTATTCTGGCCATGGTGTCAGCAAAAAGAGTCAAAGAGCTCAACACTCTCTTGGGCTATCAAGAGTGCTGTCAAATCTTGCCAGGTGATGCAGGTATGGTGCCCCGCCCCAACCCTGCTTTCCACCCAAAAGTCTTGTCCAAGTTGTAGACCAGCAAACCTATTGAGCTGCGCCCCTTTCACCCTCCTCCAGTGACAGTGATTAAAGGACAAGCACTGGTGTGCCCATTTATGGGCCATTCAGGCATATTTGCACTAAACAGAGGCCCACAGAAATATGGACCAGTTGTTCGTTAGCTATTAGCCAAGAAGCCTGAGGAATACAGTCTCCAAAACAAGGCTCTCCCCTTGGATTATGGAGACAATCCAGCAGCCATAATGACAGTCAAGAATTCCGCCCCCATCTGGGGTGAGTGCCCATTCCACAAGGGTGCATCTTTAACAGAGATTTGTGAAGCGGTCTCCTGGTCAAGTACTTCTACCTTCATTAGATTCATTCATGAATGAGTGCTGGGTCAGGTGACTCAAGAACCTATAGGACTTTCTCCTCCTCCAAGCTTTAAATTTCTTACTTGGAGTGTTTGGGTCTGGTTGTGACCAACTTGCCTCCCCAATTACACTACATAGTATACTTGTAAATAGTCTCTTGTTTTCCTCATGGTGTGTTGTACAAAGTCCCCGTACATATGGAATATGTAGGGTGGAGAGACTCTCGCCACTTCAGCTCTTTCGCTAACATGCTTCAATCAAACCTATTTGTTTTCTTTGTGTCGTTCAAGGACACAACAATCACTATATCTGGAGAATCACCTGTAATTACTGCCTCAGGGTCATAACAAAGACAAAAGTTTATTGGGAGCTTGTAGTATGTGCTGTGTGCATTGTTGGATTCAAAAATAGACATAAACTTATACAAACTTAAATGTTCATTGAGCAGTGCAGCATGAGCAGAGCAGATGAGAAGCCTTTTAAAGAGCCAAGTCCATGGGTGCAAGCAACCAACTCAAGAAAGAAAAAAGAGTTTTGATAATAAATGAATATATTTTTAGTTTAGATCTTATTACTGTTAAAACCATGTTAAACTTTATGGAAGACTACCTGACTGATCGATGAGGGATCTGACATTTTACGACTGCCACTATACAACAACTCAAGTTTTGACAGTGTAAAACCTCATTGACTCCACTAGATGGCACTGTATGCTCGCAGAATGCATAGCAGTAGACTTTCTTTTTGGGAAAGAATTAAACATTGTTAGGCTGCCAGGCAAAGTCATATTTTGTAAGTAAGTGTTTAAGCTCGATTGTTGCTTGTTACATTTATTAATTTAATTTCTTCATTGAATTTTTTATAATGTATTTTTACATTCAACATTCGTTTTGTTGTCATTGGGTCTGCAGGTGATAAAGATCATTGCCATGGTAACACAGGTCTAAGTCCTGAGTCAGCCCAAGTTTGTGTTATACAGTAAGTCTGTAGAGAGTGAGTTTGGGTGGAGAGGTTGTGACATTTATTTGTCTTGTTCTGTTGTCCTTAATGCTTTGTGACATGTCTTCCTCTTGTAGTAATCCCATCTCCAGGGAGCTGCGCTGAGATGGAGAGGCATAAATGTGCCTTTTATTCCTCAGAGCCAAAGGCAAAGTGTTTGTAAGAGTTCAAAGACAAGAGTGGTTTTGATATGTCGTTTTCAGCTTTTTTTTTCAGGGAAAAACACTCAGGTCACTTGTCTTTCTCAGTTATTCAAGACAAGTGGCTCTTTGTTTGTTGTTTGATATTGGTTCTCAGTCACTCTGTGTGAAAAGGTCAGACTTTAAAAGAACACTCACAAATAGTACATGCTGCAAAAGTAAAACAGTGAGGAGGATGCCTTTGCTTTTACCTTTTCTTCAAGATGACCTGGATAACTGAGAACTTTCATAGCACTGGCACACACATATACCAGAAATATTAGAGATAAAACCAGATATGAACAGGTCAAACCACCTACTTTTGAATATTGTGCTTTCACATCTTAGTTTGGGTTTCTTATATTGTAAATGTTTATATTTTAATTTATTAGCTTTAATAAATGTGTGAATAATAATACTACTAATACTACTACTACTACTACTACTACTACTACTACTACTACTAATAATAATAATTATTATTATTATCATTATTATTATTATTATTATTATTATTATTATTATTATTATTATTATTATTATTATTATTATTATTATTATTATTATTATTAGTATTAATAATAATAATAATTATTATTATTATAATAATTATAATAATAATAATAATATTTTTTTTTTTTTGAGGGGTTGCATTCTTTCTGTAGAGCCTGTAGTTCTCAGTAATTCTCAGAAAACATTTCCAAAAGTCACATGTCCTGCATAGGGGACATTCATGTGATGGCTCTCTACTGTTCAGCTGCCAGCTCTGATTCAGGCCTTGGACATGACAGCCCTTATCTCCAGGTCTCACTGCTGCTGCACGGGCTCATTTCCTCATAACCAACGTAAACTCTTTCTGTATCTAAAAAGCTGTAACAACTTCCTCAATGTTATTTTAGCACAATCGTTTGTGTTATTTGCATGACTGTATGTTTTAGATTGTTGTTTGTGTTTCTGTTGCCTTTTGTCCAGATCACCATTGTAAATGAGAATTGGTTTTCAATGTTGTACCTGGATAAATAAAAGTTATAAAAAAACAACAAAAAAAATGTAATAGCCCTACATTTTGGTGCTTTGCAGACAGACCAGGAAGTTTTTAAATGAGAGACTTATTTCTGCATCGGTTCATTGAGTATGGCTACAAACTCATAGCCCAACTCAATATCCATTCATTGTCTGCCTCTTATCTGCATGTCACAGGGCAGGAGATAAAGCAGAGATGCCTAGATTTCCATCCTCCTGAGACACTTCCTCCAGCTCAGCCAGGGGAATTTTTAAGACATTCCTAAGCTAGCCGAAAGATGTAGTCCCTTTGTTTTATCCTGGTCTGCCACTTGCTGGGACGTGCCCAAAACACTTTCTCTGGGAGGTTCATCCAGCTGCCACAACAATCTCAGCAGGCTCCTATTCATGTAGAGGAGCAGTGGGTGACCTGGGAGATCTCATAAAGAGCATCACCCTGCTGAGAAAACCTTATTTATACAAACTTATCGGTTGTATCTGAGATCTTGTTGGAATGTAGCTTAAGCAGTAACTTATGACACATCTATGTATGGCTTCACCTCAGTTTTCATCACATCAATCACACTGATCTTTAGGACCTTAACTCACGTGAAAAAGACTCTGACGAACTTGAACTCTTCCACTTGAGACAGCAACTCTTCACCAACCCAGAAGAGCTACCCTTTTGTTCGGAGATGGAACTTATATTTATCCAACTTTTTGTATATCTGCTTGTTTTCCATGTTTTTGTTGTGGTCAAACCATAAAACCAGCAGATATAAGAAAAAGTTAAAAGACCCTCAATGAAAGAATGATAAAAATGACAAAAGATAAGCTTAACACATTAAAATAATTTTAATAATTTTTGTAATAAGGTAGACCTCTGTTTTTTAAGTATTTGACAGAAAGAAAAAGAGGCAGCACAAGTAAATGAAGAAAGTAGATTCTGACATATGGACACCCTTTCTCCAAATCTAAAGACGTTAATGGGCTCAGAAATCAGAAATGGCTGGAAGAGGTTGCCGAGTGGGTGGTCTGTCTGTTTTGTGCTCCTTGGGGAGATGTAATATCAAACTGGACATCTTCAGCACTTCCTGGTAAACACAAGTCAGCTGGACCCACACCAAGCCACCAGCAGTGATACATTTTCCTGGAGCTCAAACAGATATTGGACCAGAGGTATCTAATGGGCCATTAATGACAAATCACTGATTACAAATCAGCCATCTTTAAATATATGTTTGGAAATGAATGCACGTGTCTCAAATGGAGGTGAAACCAGAAGTCTGCTGCGCCAATTGCGGCTGATGGGACTCCCAAATGGCTAAATATATGACCAGAAACTGCAGCTCCTTCTTTGGTCCATTTTTCTGATGAAATAAAACCATCGGGCTTTAAGATATTTTCAATCACTTTACATCTTCTGAGTTTTGCAAAAGAGTAACACAAGATAAAAACACAGACTATAGCATGACCTTAAATATGATGAGTACAGTAGTGTACAAAAGTCTCAAAAGCAGGAAATACTGTCACACCTCTAGCTGTGCCATTTGTTTTTGATTGGCGCCGATTTCCCTGGGAGCTGTGGCTAACGAGACTCACCTGGTTCCAATTTCCTGCTTCAGCCTAAAAGGTCTGCTCCCCAGACAGTCGTTGCCAGATTGTTCAGTCTACTCGACGTGACTTTTTCGGCTGAGGTGGAATACACTCTGGACAATGGCCAGTCAGTCGCAGGGCTGACATTTAGAGACAGACAGTGACAGACAACCATTCACTAGGGACACTTTAAAGTTGCCAATTAACCTATACATGTAGTTCCCAGAGGTAACCCACAGTAACACATGGAGGACATGCAGACTCCTCACAGACAGACCTGAGTTGGCCGTGTTTTGAACTCACAACCTTCTTGCTGAATGTTGTGAATGAAGCTAAAATCTTACAATGTGACATGACTGGCCCCTGGGCCGGACTTTGGACACACCTTATTTATGGTCATTTCTAGAATCTAGTTGCCTCAGACTTATGCACTGTATAATGTACATCAGTAGATTATTATATTAAATCCATCACCAAATCCCACTAAACCTTGGTCTCCTGCCTCTGTTGTACCCTTACCTGGACATACTGCGAATGCTACATAAAAATATGAGCATCAGACATAAAACTGTTGTCTTTAACAGATAATGAAGTTGACCACGTTCCTTTCCCTCCAGGCTTACTCACAACTTAGACCCATATTTCCATGGGAACAACCAGTGCCACTAACTGTAGGAAACAAAGTGAAAGTCATATTAACCTAATTGTTGAGTGAATTCTGCCATAAAATATTGTTAACATTGATTTCCTGTTGTAGGCAAATGAAGCTGGGGTAAATGGGATGAGATGGTAGATGCTATAACCTGTCTGCCAAAAGGAATTACGTCAGAGAAAAAACTAAAAAGAGATCTAAGCTACATTTAAAAGTGTTATGATCAGAATATGATAGCATTTATTTCTAAAATTGAATTTGTGGGGTTATTTTAAAATGTCTATTTTGGGGAAACTATCCTAAACCGACAAGTTTAGAAGAAACAAAAAACTAAAGAAACTAAAACTCTTCTAAGATCCAGTGTATCAGTCTGTTTCTGTTCCTTTTGTTTGAGCCGCTAAACATGCCGTCTAAGGAGAGATCTGCTGGTCCCAGTGGCATAGAATTATATATCATTTATATCAGAGTTTTCTGTCCAAGTAAGGGTACTGTATCAGTGAAATACGATTCTATCAATCATGTGTCAAAGAACCATTAAATTATTACAAGAATGTATATTTAAAATTACAATGCTACTATCTAAAGGTTACACAGTGTTGCTTTAACCAATGTTTGTTTGACATATTGTAAAATAGTGAACAAGAAGAACATCAGAAGTTTACCAGAGATCTTTAATAAAAGACAAGTGTTACACCCTTGTATAGAAGATTGACACAGTAACGATAAACACACCATGTCATATTTTTATATATATATAGTTGATTTTATGTACACACATGATTCAAGCTTATTCCACACAGACACGTGCACACTCACACGCACAACAACAGACACTGGCTATTACTGATTATCTTTCATCAGACACTAACTCCATGTTTGTTTTTGGCCATTGGTACAGTACACATTTGCACAGAAATGGAATGACTTGCCCTAATGCATAAGGTATGAGACAGGTTTCCCAGTGTACAACAGTAATCCACTGAGTTTACGGACCGTCTGAAGAAATTTCCCTTGTTGAACAACAGCAGTGGGACGTTAGGGCTATAGCTCCATGGAACAGAGGCAGGAGGAACAGGAAGATGGGAGTAAGAAGCAAAAGAGGTGGTCTTACAGAGGGAGTGAGTTCCCACTGGCAAATGATAGACAAAATATCAGCTTATAACAGAACCTCAGACAAAAAAAAAGAGGAAACCCAGCAAAAATTAGGCCATTATCTTGCTCCATGTTGCTGTTTTGATATGTTTTGTTATTTCCAAACAAAAGTTTTGCAGTGCAGTGCTGTGACAATGTCACACCCACAACCCAGCTGTGTGATTGAAAGCACCTTGTGCACAAACAGTGTACATTGTTGGTTAATGCATAATTGTTGTTCATATACTGTTGCTTTTTGTATCGTAGATTTATTTTTGGAGATAAATTCACTGGGTTGATAAAAAAAATAAAAATACCTCATCTCTGTTTGTCCTACCACAGGAGAAGTGTGATCTAATGGAAAGTGGATATAAGTCAATGCTGATGCTGCCTGATGTAGTTTTTAAGAGTTACACCAGTTGTCATAGCAATTTTTGGCACTGTGTGAAGTGTTATGTATCCAAATCCATTTTTATTATAATGAGCTCAATAAACTTCCTTATCAATCAGCCATAACATTATGACCATATAACATGTGTGAGGTGACAAAGGCAAGCAAATTTACAAGCATACAGATTTGAGTGACTCTGACAAATCCTTGTATTATGGATAGATGATGTTGTTGAAGCATTACTGTACAGCTCTTATTGGCATTTCCCCGTTTGCAGTATTTCAGAACCAAAATTTGTGAAAGAAAGTTAAGTGGTGAATTCACAATAGAACTGCAAGATGTACCACAAACAAGCAAGAAACATGAATATCAAATACCACATTAAGGATTTGGTGCTAACACATGTGAGACTTGTTTTGGAGCAATAGTGTCAAAAACAATATGCATTTATCATGGCTGAGCAAATACTTGATGATCTCACTTCTTTTCAAAAAGGTTTGATCAGTCAAGAATTAAATCTCCCCCTCTGTAAGAAAACCTCTGTAAACCATGGCAGCGGTAGAAGGCAAAAAGAAGTGAAGTAAGGACAAGGCTGAAGGGGTCAGGAGAGAGTAGTTAAAGCGTTCCTTCGTCGAGCAGTTTGTTGATGCCATTGCAGATCTTCCTCAGTGACAGTCTGTACTCCTCTGTGTCACCGTAGAGCTCGGCCAGAAACTCTACATGGGCAAAATGGTTGAAAACATGGTCGATGCGGGCGTGCGAACGCGCCGTCAGATGCTGCTCCACTAAAGCGTGCAGCAGGTCCCTACACTCCAGCAGCAGGTCTGAGAGGATATTCCTGTCAAAGGTGTACTCCACTTCGTAGAAAGACACCGCTGTCATGGCCGCCTGGTTCATCTTCTTCTTGAAGCGCTCCACTGTGTCCAGCTCGTCGGGGCTGAACTGGTGGTTGCGGTACAGGATGCCAATCTTTAGGGCAATTTTGATGACGTCTTTGATGATTTTGTGGGCCTCCTTCTTGCTCTTGGTGAACTCTCGGCTGGTCTTGTACAGCTCGTCCAGGATCTCGCTGCTGGTGTCATCTGTGAGCATGTTAGCCACAACCATTGTTGCCATCTTACTCAGGATCTTCTTCTGGGCCTGCAGCGCCAGCGAGCGAGAGTTGAAGCTCTCTTGTCCTGAGAGAAGTTAAAGAAAAGAGACAGTGAGACAAAGGTTTAAGATTTTAAAACCCCTACAGCCGATGTAACACTGTGCAACTTGAATTGTCTATGGCCTGTCAGTGAGTTCCATGACACAATGTGTGATTAGAGAAGCCAAGTGTGTCAAACAAGTGACTATGCCATGACTGCTTATTTGCTTGTCAAATCCACATAAAAACTTTTTATACATGTCTTTTCTCCAACCCACAGTCTTTCATTCATCTTAATAGGCCTTTATTATATCATATATTTATCATAACAATGAAAAAACATGAACATCCAGCGAGTCATTTTATTATGATATTGAGAAGACGTGCTCAATATGTTCCTGTAAAAGGCTTTGCTGACCTTTTACAGGAACAACTTACTAAAGAGGAAAAAAAAAAAAACAGGAAATGGAGAGGAGACCTTTGAAGATTGACCTTTACTCTGTGACAATACACTGTGACGGCAACAACAGCTGCACTTACAAAACAGTTGCCAAGCAAATTTGAAGTGAAGTTGTGAAAAGTTGCACAAACAAATATGTGAATTAGGAAATAACCCAAACTATGTTGCTGGAAGTTTATGTTTTTTATTAAGTAATAAAAAGTGTGAGTCACTGTAAACATGTTTGTCTTTATAGAAGAGGGAATAACATATTGACATAGACTGAGAAATGTTCATTCTTGCCAGTGTTAATGGAAAATTGGAAAGTTACAAGCCACAAACAATGAACAAAATATGCCCTTTTCTGCCAAAAGGAAAACAATTAAAACCCATTTGTGTTTAAATATCAGCTGCAATAGCACTGGCATTTCTTTCTTAAATTATCCTCCCACTTTCTGGACAGGATTTAAGAGTAATTTTAATAAAAATAACAAACGCCCAGAGAAATGAGATAAAGCTGTTTTATCTCTTTGCATGTTATTATTATTATCACTGGCCTTCATCCACAAATGTTCATATGTTTACTCAGAACAGCTGACTCCCATCTGGACCAACAGGGTTTATATCTCCCTGTGACCCACTGAAATAAATAAGGACAGTCTCCTCCACAGATTCCACTGAAATTAGTTTGTATTTATAACACAACTGTAAACACTTAAAACGTTGGAAGTATAGTTATGTAACAGGTTTTTTGTTACTGGTTCTCCAAGCTCCGATTTTTTAAAAGTTTATCCTGCCTTATTGTTCTCAAAACCACATCCTATAGTCCCGAACCCCTCAGTCACTATATAGGTCTGCTTGATATTGTATGCTACAGTGGACTCAGTAATGTTTTTTGACACAATAGAACAGTTTTTTCTGCCTCATACAAGCAAAGGGAAACTAATCATAGCGATACCACAGAATTAAATAGAAAGAAAAGAAATTGTGACTTAGAACCAGTTAAGAAATTATAAATTTGCCAAAATTGTTTTGCTCAAACAGAGCTGGTCTCTTTTGTGAAATCACAGTTTATTTTGAGTGTCTAGTGGACACTGACACAAAATGTCAGTGACTAGGGAATGGGTTCGAGCCCCACTCAGGTTTCAGAATAAGGTAAGCCACACATTTAGTGTTGACCAATCACAACAAGGAAGGGCATTCAACCCATCAGCGCAGACTTGGCTCAAGGGGAGGGACTTAAAGATTTGGGGTAGAGGTTGTTAACTTGGTACAGCACCTTGCCAGTTTGTTTCATCCCCCGTATTTTCTACATCGAATAAATAAAATTATACTATATGAAGGCCACTATATTATTAAAATAGGATTGGTCAAGCAGTAAACACAAATACATTTTCAAAAAAAGATTTACTTTGCCACTTTTGATATTGCTATTAAAAAAAATCATATGCAGCCTTCAATGTAAAAAGACGAATCTAAATTTGTACCAACAAATCTACAACATCATGTCTTTTGGGCAGCAGAGCAGAGAAATAAACCAGGAAGCCAGAAACTTTTCAGTGGTTGTGCCAATGGGCTACATTCCATTGAAAACAAACACTGTTTTATAAACATTGACTGTCAGCCATTTCTTGAACAAAAAGTGCATGTTTATCAACCAACAAGACAGTTGCAAAAGCTCTTTCTCCATCTCTGTGTGAATGAATACAAACGAAGGATTCCTGAAAGTGATGCCACAGAGCGTGTTTCACGTGGCAGATAAAAGTCACAGAATACAAAACCCACTTCAAAACTTCAGTCTGTGGTGCTAAAAATGAGAGCAGGGTGCGTCTTCCTGCAGCAGACAGCGTGTGGCGGGCCAAAGGGAGGACCAGCTGCTGTGGATAACATCAAACATGTGCTCTCCGATAAGGACCTCACTGCACTGTGCATCTCTATAAAACCCAAAGGATGACTGTTTAACACCATGTCCCAGCGTTGTCTCATTTAACCGTCACATCAAAGTCAGGACGTAGCCACACACAGCAGTGCCAGTGGGAGACAAGAAAGGGGTTTTATTTAGGTGCCGCCCAGTTCCGAATGACACATAAGATAAAACAGGAAAAGGCTTCAATTTCTCTACATTTCCCCGGGCGGCCTGTCAAGCTGTCCCTCCTCCGCAGACAGAGTGGTAAGGCCGGGGGCGGTGATGCCCACTGGGCTCCGGCAGATGAGGCCAAACCCAAAAAAGAACACCTACTTTGTGTGTCATTGTAATTTAATGAAAACAGACAGCGATGAGGCTGTGCTGCAGCTGAGAGTGTGCTCCCTCAAGACTAAGAAACACACTGGCATTTTGCTGCAGATGAATAGGGGTGACATTTTAAAATTTGCATGATCATGTAACCAGCCCTCACTGACATCTAGGAGATAATTATAATCGAATAATGTGCATGATGATACCAATCTTAAAGTAAAGACCTGACTAATCAAGAACTAGTCATGACAAGAGTACTGAGACCAAGATAGGACTTTAGAGAACAGAGACTGAGTGAAGACCAAGACCAGTGTATGACACATTTGAAGAGAATGTAAAGTACTCAAATCCCCATAGCACTTCAGTTTTAGAGCAAATCCAAACTCATGGAAAGGATATTATTTGACAGACAAGACGTTACAGAGATGTAGTTTTTAATTAAAGGTGCATTACAATATAAATTGTTATTCAATATTTAATTATTACAAATCTGCAAGTTTATTGTTACAGTAAAACGTTATTTTTAGGCTTCTTATTATCAGTAATGACCACAGTAAAGCACTTGAGTCGTTTTTTTATGTTTGTGAGGAGTGTCTGTGGGTTTGTGTTTGTGCTGAAGGCTGGTCGCTTTTCTCTGGCCGCAGAATCCATCTCAACTTACACTTCATGGGTTTATTTGTTTATTTATGTGGATTCCATTAGCTGAAAGCCTGTGCAATCAACTTATCTTCCTGGGGTCTCTACTAAAAGGGGGAGGAGGGTCAGTGGCTCAGTGGTAGAGCGGTCGTCCTATAACCGGAAAGTTAGTGGTTCATATTCCTGCTCTTTCCACTATTTGATTAAATAGTACTTTAACAATTCACAATTTTTTTTAACTATTTAATCAAATTAAAGGGTGCATGTGGCAGAGTGGTTAGCACTCCTGCCTCACAGCAAGAAGGTCATGAGTTCAAAACCCGGCCGACTCAAACATTCTCGGCCGACTCTGGTCTTTCTGTGAGGAGTCTGCATGTCCTTTGCATGTTACTGTCCCACCATCCAAACACATGTATGTACAGGTTAATCGGCAACTCTAAAGTGTTCCCAGTGAATGAATGTGAGAGTGAATGGTTGTCTGTCACTGTCTCTAAATGTTAGCCCTGCGACTAACTGGCCACTGTCCAGGGTGTACCCCACCTCAGGCCCAAAGCTGCTGGGATAGGCTCCAGTCACCCGTGACCCCTAACGGGACTAATTTAATCAATGTATTGTATGTATTTAATCAAGAATCAAGTACCGTGAGCGCTCATTACGTCACATACGCAGTTTTCTTTTGAGAAATGTGAACCTGAGTGCCCAAATTAAATTGAGCATACAGGCTAATTCAGGCAACCATTGTGAACACTATAAGTGTGTTTATTTTTTTTGCCTAAGTACCACAAAGTTTTCATCAACTCTTAAATAGTGTGAATGTAAACAAGTAGCATTATCATGGCTTGTGATGAATTAAAATGACAATTTCTATGTCTGAGACATACATAGACAAGACCAAAAATAATAAAAAAAAAATCTGATACTGAGATTTAAAAAGCGTTCTCCAGACCCATTCTACAATACTAAACCATTCTCCATAGTAAAATGATAAACCTAGAGTCTTAGCCTGTATATAAAAATGGACAATGGACAAAAGTTTTTAGCCTTCTCTATAAGCTCGTGAGAAAACATCCCAACCCAGTGCTGAATAAGTAGGTAGGCAATAATAATACAAAAAACTCTTTGAGTGCTTAGAGGGTGAAAAAGTGCTATATAAAAATGAATATGTGTATGTGTCTCTGTCCAGTAGAGCCGAGGGAGGTCCAGACTGGCCTACAGAATGATTGCTGCCTCTACATTTGTCACAGACTGGTGTCAGAAAATCATGACTTCCCAGAGTTAGCCAAATGACTAGTTTAAGTCTGTTGTCTCTTGCCATATGTATGTAGGCACCCTAAAAAAGAAAATAAAACAAACATTAAAAAACAGTCGAATTATAATATTAGACATGAGACTGGTAAGAGGAGCAGCAACAGAAAGAAAATATTCGATAAAGTGTTAACTGAATAAAGGTTTAGTCCATACAAAGGAGCATAATCATAAGCACAGGCATGGCGCAAACACAGCAAAACGCAGCATTGTCAATATTAATAATATTATCATTCATAAAACATGCAGTAATAGAAGCACGGTGAAAAGCAGAAACACAATGTTAAAATATAGCAGCAGACATAGGATAAAGACACATTCACAGCCGAACACAAGATGGAAGCAGCAGGGGTTCAGTGCTGACAGCTCTGATTACTAATGAACTTTATAAATGAGTCTAAAATAAGCTGTATGTAATGAGTTTTCTGATTGTTGTTGGGATGAGATTTTATTTGCGAGGAGCTCTGACACAATGCTTAAATTGAAAGGTTTTGTCAGTCATTTTAAAACGTAATTTACCACAATCAGGGAAAATTTTGCTCGGAAGGATTCATTTTGATGGTTGGGAAAAATAAAACCAGATTAGATTGATGGTTTGAATAATTAAAACCTGTTGTTAATGCATATGCTGTCAACCCTGACTATCTATATAGTAACAGGAAAGTATGAATATTTAGCATACACAATAGCATAAACAGATAAAGCAAGTCAGTGATTTCCATGATACATGAAGAACCACACCAGGAAATAGAGGAGAGCTTTTCATTAGGCAGATCAACAGGCTCGTCTTTGTCACTGTCATTTCCTGTTTCTCTGAAGCAGCTCTTTGTTCCAGTGAGCCTCTGATATCCACAAACCCCACTGGATAGATTTCTGAAATGCTGGCAAACTAATAAAGGTGACAGTTTGCTCCATAAAGCCGCCCTTGTCAGAGCCATGACCAAGCAAACCAGGACTAGCCTCTCTCTCCAGGTCAAGCAGCTCATGTTAGTTTAAAACCTTTACCTGCAAAATAACCCCTTTTGTTTGCATGGCCAACGTAACAAGGAGCTCAAGACTTGTTTGTAAAGGCCACCAGGCAACTTTCAATTGACTTGACTCCTGTCACAAATCTATTTTCTGGTACAAGGATAGTAATTAAAAGTGAAGTGTAGGAGGAGGATAGTGTGAAAAGACTGGACATGAGACAGCTTGTGGTGTGAGTCAAAGCCAGGGGCAAAGAGGTGTGTTATTTGGGCCATGTTCAGACATAAGACTAACATTTAAATGAAGTGACCAGATCCAGATTTTAGTGCCAGACATACACTCTCATTTTATTCTAAATGTCATTTCCATTTCACATTGGGCCCTTTCAGGGGTGTCCTGTGAACCTGGTGAATGGAACTTTACAGAAGTTGGAATGGGCATGTGTCCACTGCAGGACCTAAAAAAGGTTTTTCCACTAAAATCCCTTCAGTTGTGTAGGTATCTATATGTATATGTAACATTAACCAGGAAATACAATGCCTTGAAAATCATAAAATATGTAGCCTCGAAGTGTGATATGTCCCTAAAATAGAAACTGCCTGTGAAACTCTGAGTGACAGGGCTCGTTGGCATTGTGTAGAGCCACATATTTCACCCGACGTAAGATATCAATTGAGACATAATCTGAGCTGTCTGAGTTTGCAGCAATGCCACTTTAGTCCTTAGTGAGTATCAATCCCCATCTCTTCAGTAATTTATTAATGCACAGTGTTATTCCCTACTGTCATGTTAACCAACTAAATGACAAACCGAAAGTGAAGCGTGCCAATTAACACAAGCAGGGCCAGACTGTGCCCTGAGATTTTAGCACTTACAGTGAGCGAGGCTATACTGTGAGTGTGAAAGAGCACAAGTCCCGTCTCTTTGCCTTATAAACTCTGTCAGGCAGCGGCTCATGTGAGTGATGTGCCTGAGCCAGACGTCAGGAGGAGTTAGAGAAAACCCAGCTGAAACGAGAGGCTCAGAAGCTGTCACCAAGAGAAGAGGCTGCTGGGTGTTTGCTCCGGCTCATTATTTCCCACGCTGAAAGTTTTCACTAAATCTTTGTCCAAAGCACTGTGTGGAATAAAATTGCAGAAACTATGGCTTAAACTAATATTTCTTCCTTGGATCCTTTGCTCCTTTCCAAAAGCTTATATAAAAATG
Source organism: Neodontobutis hainanensis (assembly GCA_024349245.1). Lineage (NCBI taxonomy): Eukaryota > Metazoa > Chordata > Actinopteri > Gobiiformes > Odontobutidae > Neodontobutis > Neodontobutis hainanensis. The sequence continues at coordinate 397,563 of JALDNG010000046.1, forward strand.
CATTGGGAATTGCTGAAGTTTACTTTTAGCATCAGGATAAGAAAGGTGTTCGGTCTCAACTAGGGGTGTATATTGGCAAGTCCCTGGCGATACAATACATATCACGATACACATGTCACAATACGATATATCCCGATATTTCCTGAAACTGTATTGTATTATATATTGACGATATATTGCAAATATCAAAATAGTGAGCGCTGAAACTGTATCTCACAACATTTCTTTTTACTAAATAAGCAACAAACTAATTGCTTGCAGAATTGTTTCAGATAAATAAATAAAAAAATTTAAATATTTATCTGGCCATAATTGAATCAATACCAGTATTGTGCCATGAAATATTGCAAAATTTAACAGAATCTATTTTTCTTACACTGCTAGTCTGAACTGTTAATGAGACAGTCGCTCTTTGTCCTGAGTCATGTTTTTAGAGTGCAGAACCCACACTTTTATCCAGTCTGGAGCAGCGTGGATGGAGGCCAGCCCTGTGTCGCCAAAAGGTGGTGCACCACAAGACAAAGTGCCCATCTGGACTCGTTTATGCTCACAAGTTGTTATTTGTTCATCTGCAGCAACTGGTAAAATTAGACTCAAATTAGACTCAAGTCAAACAAGAAAATGCAAGAATTCGGCTAAATCCCCTTTACTGATGGACTCAAGCACTACTCATGTTTGTTGACTGCTATTACTAGCAGATGGAGCAAAAATGTAAAGAAGCCAAAACCGTCAAGATGCATACTGCATTAGTATGATTTAATTCCAACATGTATTATGAGTAATTGTAACTCAAAGAGTAGTTGCTGCAATGCTGCTGCTAAACTTACATGGGGACTGTGAACATTTTATAAATATTCTATTTGTTATGTAAAATTGCATTAATGTGCCACTCACAGTTACTCACAGTCTCAGTTATAATTATGGAAGATCTGTCAATGCATGAAATAGAGCTGCTAAATATCAAACCACTCGTTCCCTACCCACTCACTGACTGCACACACAGCCGGTTTCCATTTGCAAAAATTATGTATTGGTTAACCTCCATTGCCGATCTCTTTTACTGTTCACAAACAGTAAAAGAGATCATGAAAAAATTGCATAAATTATTGTTTTCCTCAGTTTATCGGTGCATTCGATATAACAGCAACAGGGATCAAACTAGTGGAGATGGAACTACATTTTATACAGTATTGTATAGCTGACAGTATTCTAAGTATTGTATAGTACAGTAGTGTATAGCTTAGACATGATATTCCCCAAAAGTTAGGGTAAAGAAAGAGGGGTGCCATGCCTCTTTCCAAGCATTGGGAAGGATTTGACATCACTGGCTAACATCAAGGAGTGCGACCTTAGTGTTGTATACTGCTATTCACAGAGATCAGCAGGGGTAAGCTTTGGATGCTAAGGCTTTACTGGACTGTTTTTTTGTTTATGATGAAAAACACACAAGAAATCAGTGTCAAATTATGTCAGATTTTAGCTAAGTAGACAATTTACAATGTGTTTATTAGCCCACATTATATAATTTGCTAAATACATAATACACTTAATTATGTTTATTTGCATGAATTAGTTGTTTTGGCTGTAATTTTCTTTTGTGGGATGAATAACATATAGGCTACTTTATGTAAATACCTTCTGCTGATATTTTTACATCTGATTTGGGTAAACACTGAATGAGATGCTCTGTTACTGTAGACGTGCCATGTTCGGTGCCAGACAGCTGGTCATTGAGACGGAGGTCCAGAGGCTTGTGTTGGTCCCGGTCCAGAGTAAGCAGAGGAATGAGCCATTTAAGCAAACAGCAGCGAGGCTGGTCTTTACTGAGTCAACGCTGTTGGCCCTTGTAGCCTATCGACCGGAACAGCACAGTCACTTTGACTGTGAAAACTGTCAGTGTTTATCTGTCTCTAAGTGAGCTTTGGAGAGATGTCACGATAGCAGAGAAAACAAGTTCAGTGTAAACAGAGAGAGAGTTATTATTACAACTTATAACAGATTTAGAAAACATATCCAGAATAACAGCAACAGAATCTACTGTTTGTTTTAGGATACTGCATCACAACTGCAAAAGCCTGATACACCTACTACATAATATAGGTGTCTCAGATAGAAGACATTTGAGCTGAAAGCAGGACTCTCAGGGAAGAGTGATTGCATTTGAGGAATCTCAATATTCATCAGCCTCATATCCACTTGTGTGGTGAAGTGCGGGTCAGTTTGGTAGGGTAATCCAAATAGGCACGTTTCCACAGGACTGAGGTTCGGGTCAGTTCTGGCACATTTTCATTACCGAAACGGCTCCGACAAACATGCCGTACCATCACACTTTCAGGACCCTGTGTGGTCCGCTTTGGGAGGAGCTCAGTTGAACACTGAAATCAGCTGATTGGAGAATAGATAAGCCTCAATCGAGAAAAAATAAATAAAAGAAGCAAAAGTAAAATCACTAAATGGAAGTAGATTGTCCCTAGTTTTTGTGAAAATCATCGTCATATTCAAACAGAAAACATGCTAAATATTGTATCTTTTTCCCAACAACAAAGCCAGCTAACATTTGCAACAGCTGTTTCCGGTTTTAATAAGACAGAGCCCTTCATGAATTTAAACGTGTATTTATTGTCTACACTGCATTAAACACAAGCAGAATCTTTGGACCCAAACATCAAGTCCCTAAATTATAGGAAATTGACGCAGCTCTATAAATTTAATGCCTAGAAAGCTGGGAACAAACAAAAAAATACCACCTAATGTTTAGCCTCTCACTGCTAAACACAGGGATTTATTTGCGCTGCCACACACCAGGATTTATTCTGTCTTTATATAAATTATTAACAATTCATCCAATTTTTAAAAGTCTGTTTCAAAATATGTTTTATATATAAATTAGAGACACAACTTTTGAAGCACCTCAATGACATCATTGCTTACGTAGCAGACGCTGCCCTCCTGGACCCAGCAGAGTAGAAACACGGGCCTCTTGACGGGGTTTCCTGTCCCAAACCGTCCTGTATTAACCTGACCCGTACTGTAACCATAATGGAAACGCACCCCAGAGAGACTTATGTGTCCACTCTGCTAGGTCTCAGAGAGAGGTCTGCTACATAAACAGTGACATCATCGAAGTGTCTCAAAAGTTGTGTTTCTGTTTTAGATCGTATGAAAAAACGTATGAATTGTTAATAATTAATCTAAAAAGAGAATAAATCCTGGTATGTGGCAGCTCAAATAAATCCTTGTGATGTACATAATATATCTTGGTGTGTAGCAACCATAAATGAGATAAAAGCAATAAAACATTGGACTGTTTTAGAATGTTTTATTGCCAACTTTCAGAATTTTAAATCCATTTAAGTCCTCTTTATCTACCTTGAAGGTTGGATTTACTAGAAGTCTAGTTAGTAAACAATTCTGCTCAGTAAGTAAAAGTCAAATCCAGGATGACTCTGACTTTTGTCTTATTGTTTTTTTTCTTCTGCGAACCGTGATTGACTGAGAGCTACACACTTTAAAAATTCCCAGCCATGGAGACTAAAAAGAAAAATAGTCAAATGCAGACAGGTGGCAGTGTGTTTACTGACACATTCACCCCCAATTTTGTCTTAGAGGGTGTGGATTAAATGGGTTTTTGATTGCATGAAAATATTTATAGAAATTAATTATGCATATTATACCTGTAAAAGGTTTCAAGTCGAAGTCTCAAAACACTAGAAGAAATACTGTGGGATGTTAGTGAAAATTAATTTAAAACAAGTGCAATCACCCACAGTTACTGTCTAAAAATAACCTGTTTAGAACTCAAGGTACAATTTCACTAAAAACACAGTCTGCAGAGTCTTTTTTTCTATTCTGAGTTCCACGTGAAATCTAAATTTCTAAAACGCGATGTACCTGCTTGGAGCGACAAATCCTAGCCCTATCAGATTTCAAAAACACAGCGTTCTTTGTTTAGCATGGGCACACGCAGGTCACACTCTTTGCACAGGTGTATTCATGCTTAGGCCAAATACACAATGTTTGCGTGTTTGCTCCACAGCAGCACCTTGTGTAATTTTCATAGACAAATGAATAGGTTAATTCAAATAAAAGAATAATGCACACTGTTCATTGTGCTGAAAGCTGCCACTTGTCCCTGTCCTGAGATGAGTTATTAGTGAAAACAGTCCTCGCTGCTGACGCATGTCCAATGGCAGTGAAAACAGTGGAGCATGGGATCAGTTGCTAAAGAGTAATCTCATGTTTTACGACAGTTCTGTCAGTCTGGCTTTATTTACACTCTGTACTGCACTTATATGAAAGTTCGTCTGTAGACTACTGCTGGAATAAAAAAGATATTGAGACAAATTGCAGACTATTCAAACTAATACAGAGGCCATTTCAAGCTTTAAAGACATCCTGTCATTATAACATTATATAACATTATAATACTTATCCAGAAGAAGCACGACTACTGTGACTGTGGTTGGGATAAAGAGTATTTAGAGCCAGACTGAACAAACAACACAATAATCCTTTTCATCTCAGTGCCCAGGAGCTAGATTTCCTTTGCAAATTTTGATACGGCCTTCAAATACATTTAAGTAGTTAATTCATTCGAGCCTGAAGTTGTAGTGGTAATAGTGGCAGAAGATTTCATAGAACAAATTTTTCCTAATTTCAAAGTACTTACCTACTCTTTTTGTATCAGTAGAGTTTCATCCAAAACTCTTCATGTTTAGATGAACTGGTGACTCATTTTTATTTAAAAGAATATTGGATATTTAACCCACAAGAATGATCCCTTTAATTAATTTATTTTACACCAATACTGCATGTTCTTCCAAAATGACGTAGGTGGATAATCAAGCTGGTAAATTAATGGGCTTATTCAGTACAGTATATTACATTATGGACTGTATACATTGACTGTAAAGAATATACTAAACTATCAATGGCTAACAGCTACCACGTTAAAGACAAAGGAATGTTTTAAGTCAAAAATGTTGGCATCATGGCAAAAAAAAAAAAAACTTCCTTAACATATCACTGTTGACACGGATCATTGTCTTGGATTGTACTACAACAGCTGCCCAGCGTCAACAAAGTGAGAACTGCTGAGGAAGAAGCACACATGTTTCTATATTAACACTCACAGCTAAATGAATTCCTTGTTTTATTCAATCAGAGCAACACCATGTGGTTTACATTTGTAACGGTAAATGGTTGCTACATCTTCAAACCTAAAACACAAGCATGCTGCCATATCATTGGACACAAGAGTCCGGTAAGGCCAGGATTCAGACATGAATACTTGAAGTAGTTCAAGATAGATATTTGTGAATTTGTAAACTCACAAATCTTGCGAAAAGTAAAGAAAGTTTTGGGCATTGATAAACTTTACTAACAACAGATTACCCATTTGTTTACTGTCACGTAAAACAAAAGTTTTTGCATCCAATAATAGCCTCATGTTTATAGATATACTATGTGCAGAGCATAATTGTCAGAAAACTGTACATTTTATTGCAGTACAGCAATGTGTGATTTATTGTCTCCAACCAAAAACAATAAATCTTCCATGTTAACAAAAAAACTGAACTTTAAACTCACTTATAACCTCCATACACAGTCATTTAAGCATTATAAGGAGTTATTTATTAATCTCACAGGCCTCTGCATCTTGAGCAGCTGGTAAAAGCCAATGACCTCTTTCACTAACATTATGTCCTCTGTAGCCGCCTCAGATTTGACATAGAACGGATTAGACATGATATGCCCCGAATCCTTCACTCTTCATGCCATACAATATGCAACAAATAACATGTTTGTCTTGTCTCGATGAAACTGCTGCTTGTACTTTCCAGCTAGAGTATGTTTGTGTTTTAAGAGGAACAGTAGTTAATCTTTGGTTAGCCTTTACTGTTGAATGGTGCAGAAAATAGAGTGAGAAGCTCAGACTGTCACCTCGGATCACATCTGGTTTAAAGACAACGGCTGCCCAACATTTTATCCCTTTTAAACACCTGCCAAGCTTTACTTTTTATATTAATTACAGACTTTATATCATTAATAGCAGAGGTGGGAGTAAGTCACACATGTGCAAGTCACAAGAAAGTCTCAAGTCTTAACCTTCAAGTTTCATGCAAAGTCGAATTAAAATTTTGTGAAAAGCAAGTCAAACTCAAGTCAATGCTTTATGTCAAGCAATTCAAGTCAAGTCATAGCTTGAAGAATTGACTGAATTTATTTATTAAAATAAGTTAAAACTACAGTAGTTATGGACTATGGCAGTTTTATTTGCAACAAAAGTAGTCCACATACAGCTGGGTTATTACAAATTTAAAAAAATAATATAATACATAGCATATCTCACCCAATACTTACATTTACATTTATTCATTTAGCTGACGCTTTTATCCAAAGTGACTTACATTGTTCTACAGTAATTACCAGTGTTACAGTCACTGGAGGCAAGGAGGGTTATGTGTCTTGCCCAAGGACACAGTATGAACTTTGGGGAGAGTGGGAATCAAACCGCCTACCTTCCGGTTGAAGGACAACTGCTCTAAAATCCTAATTAATCCACACATCAAAAATGCATATAGTATTGGGTGAGATACGTTCTCTTACTTTCCTGCTTGTCATGTACAGACAGCGTGACAAGGTTGACGAGTGGCGTCAGGGTGTGACTCGCAAATATTAAAATCATTATGATGAAATAAAGACTTTTTACAATTTTTTCAATACTATTCTAGTGCCTTGTCCAAAACGTTAAGTCTATCACACATCTAGTATAAAAACCTTTGACTAGCCAAGACTTTTCTTGGTGGGATTAGAAGTGTTGAATGAAATTTGTGGTGGTGGTGGTTGTATCACATATCTTTGTGTTGCAGGCCTTGCATACTGCTGTTCTTCTCTACTTATCACCATCTTGCACATAATACTTGTTGCCAAACTTAATTGTTTTTGGCATGGCGCTTTCCTGTTCAGTCACGAGACCATATATTTATGAAGCTTTTTATTTCAACAGCCTCAAACTGAAATAGGCTGCAATCACAAGAGTTAAAGAAAGAAAAGTACTGTATGGGCTCATTTTTACTTCACCCTGAAACACTCAGGAATGTTACAAAAACAGACAACACTTGGTAAGACACGGCTGACTAGAGCTGAAAAACACATTTTAAACATTTTATTTTAGTACATTATATATGAACCAATACGATATAAATAATAAACTAGCCTACATCTATAGTCTACTGTTTGTTCAACATAAACTTGCTTTAAAGACACTATGTTGTAAAATGTTGTCACTGTTTCCAGGGAAACAGTGTCATCCTGGTGGTTCTAGTGTTATTGTAATAATTCTAAATCATGAATTTCTTACTAACTTTTAGTGCAAAGGTTACAACTGCAATGTTGACCATGACAAAATGCTGCATTTCCACTGAGAGGTAGGGTGGGGTCAGTAGAATATGTGAAATCCGACAAATCACTTTATAATATAGCCTCTTTTTCATCTCAATTAGCCACACAACACTCTCTACTGCCCCCACTCCAGTGGAGAGGGTTGTGTGTCCATACACTAACCCGTTCAGGCCATTAAAGACCATTTGCTGCCTCTCAATGACTCACTTCATTGTTTACTGCTCAAACCCTGTAAAAGCAGCCCATGAAAGTCTGTCCTCATAGCAACCCCGAATCCAAAAGGCCAGGGCTGGAGAAGAGGAAGTCAAGCTGTCAGCTTAGGTTACTTGTGCTGAGCCACAACAAGCCTTTTCCTCAGGCATTTTCTTTGTATTGATGCGTTGTTGACGTTGGTTTGTGAAATGGCAGTATTGATGGATGACACACTTTTGAGACTTTTAAGATTTATTGTGCACAAACTCACAGATTTTACAGATTGAATTTGGTACAAAATTCCAAGCGTTTGTGCAACAGGACAAAACACTTTTTATGATACCTTTTTTGGGAAAACATTTCTTGGCTTGGTAAATAGTCTGTTGCAAACTAAATTATCAGTGAGAAATATGGGTCACAAGATGAGAACGGTTGAGAACCACTGTGCTAGGTGTGATCCTGGTTGTTTTAGTGAGCAGCAGTGGATGGAGCATGTGGGAGTAGGGTTTAATGCCTCACATGCTCAACATATCCCAACAGTGGAACGTGATGTGAAACTGTAGTGAGTCTGAGACTTCTGCTCTCCACACACTTCACTTACAGTGCCAGTCACACTTCATACATACCCACTCCTGACCCACCTGACATTGTTCATACATTATGCCCACCTGGAGGATTTACTCAGTCACCAGCAGGATGTTCTCTTAGTAAAAAAATTATAAAAATTAGCGGATTTTATGCAGCTTCTTAGGAAGAAGTCAAGATAAAATACAAAGGATAGTTCTTTTGTCAAAAGTGCCTACAATGGCTACCTCTATCAACCACAACACAGAGCTATTCTAGCTTTAGTCGCTCCCTTCTTTATTGAGCTTTGTTTATAGGAGCAAAGTTGGATAGCATTCTTAGTCATTACAATATTTTGTGAGTTGACATTTAATGCTGGCTGTCAAAGTATGCTATTGTCTGCATTAGATTTCTTATTTACACTATCTTTGAGTCATTTAAACCATTACACATTTAGAAACCAACAGGTGCTTTCTGTAACTGTCCTCAATGAAGTCTAACTCTAATAGTGTTTGCCCTGTGACTGTTGGCAGTGCTGTGTGCATTTGTCGAGGGGACGAACTTAAAAGGCTGTCAGAGTCAGGAGGGACCCAGTCTTTAGCTGCCACACAGTGTTATTTAATGCTCCCTCCCCTGTTTCACTCTATAGTCTGTGGGTTTTAGTTGTGTCCCTGTAGAGCTTCCCTGGGAGTGCACATTTGATTGATTGATGAATGCATCACATAAAGGGGTGCAGAGAGTCATACATTTTAGTCAGTGGTACATATACTGCTGTTGTAAAAATCCATAATATGAAGTTGAAAACACTAATCTCAAAGAGGCAAAGGTGGGCTGCTTCTACTGAAACCCTTCTGGAAGCTGCTGGACCTAAGGGGGCCTGGACTCATGGACTCGTCCCAGGGGCAGACCCAGACACAAATGGTCTTGTGTAAAAACTAACTTGAGGACTAACAAACAGACTACCGTCACAACAGCTGTGGTAGATGACAAATGGATATGGAACATTATTGACCATTGTACCACACTCACAGGCTTAATAAAAGGTAGAAGGTTAAGCTATCTGCTGTAAATCCTGTAAGCTTATAAATCCATAAAACATTAAGACTGAGAATAACAGAGAAGCACCAATCAAAACAATACTAAAAACAATTTAACGATAAAAGAAGGGATACTTCAATTATGCTTTAAACAATCTGCAATGACAGGCTGTATGTTAATGTAACACATGAAGTAACCATTGTGTTCTATTGCCCCTATGACACCAGCCAGCCTCTGTGATTGTTCTGGTTCAGTTTTAGAGACTCTGAACCTTGGTGCTTTTCACTGCACTGGCCTGTGTTTGCACCAGTTTAAACAGAAACAAATTTTCATGGACATACGTCACTCAGGTGGGCTGCTGCTTGAATCACCTCGAAACAAACATGAAATCACTGTCTGCGACTGTTGTGGGTCCAGGCTTGGAACCAACTTTTCATATTTATAATGAAGTTTCTTTCATTAATGCAGCATTGGGCCGAGACGATGTGAAAGAGCTTCCAATACCTCTAAAAGTGTCATGCTGCAACTTCAGAGCCATTGATGTTGTCACTTGACATTAAACTGAACCCTACTTCCTGTTCGGCCTGAGTTTGGACGGTTTGTCCCTGTGAGCTTGCTAGCCTTTGAACTCCACTGTGCTGTAAAGTTAATGTGTTGACCAGCTGTGGGTCGCCTCGGGTTCACTTTAACTTTTTAGCCGGTGGAGCGCCCGGGCTGAACTGAGCGAGTTATCTGGGCATGGGAACAGGCTGCAGGCGCTCACGCCTGTAGCTTTCTACTCTCCTCTCCTCCTCGTCTGGGAGGCTCGCTGGAAAAATCCTCAGTCACGATTGTCAGCTCACAAATCCTGGTAGGTGGGTGTTAGATGAAAGCAGAAATAGTTTATGACACATTAGCTTCTGTGTGTTTGATTTGTGAGGCTCCATTTTTTATGACATTTCTTATTTTGTGGCACTAAGTTCTTGTAACATTTAAACAAACACCCATTCCAAATTTATTCAACCTCAGTAGATGTTTTATTTCCCTCAACATTCCCTCAAATTATATTTCATTCATAAAGAAGTGCTTCTTTTGTTTGTGTGAGAGCCTTAATGAAGGACTGTGAAACCTAATAAAAACAGAAGAGGATAAAGCACTCGGGCTTTCCTCAGGCTGAACCGCACCAAGCTTTAAAGTCACAGCTGAAAATGTGGAATAATAAGGAAAGCTATTTTTAGGGGAAAAAGAAATTTAGATTAGGGCAAGTTTTTTTTTAAAGGGGCTCTCAATAACAATACCACTAAAGCAGCGTGTGTGTGTAACTTTTAGTCAATAGCACCGTGTAACTTTTAAGCCCAAAATGATACATTAAATTGAAGGTTCTTAGAGATGGGACATGGGTCGAGCAGACCTTACCTGAGTGATACACTTTACATCAATCTAACTCAGGGAGACGAAACAGGTCGATACACTGACTGGACCCTAGCAGAGTTGTACAAAATATGAAAGAGCAGTATCACTGTCCTTATATAGTTCTAAGTGTTGCTTCTTTTCAAATTTGCCTATTTACCCAGAAATAGCCAAGTAAATGACTTCTCTGTAATTTATATGTTACAGGGAAATGCTTGTTTAATGTATTTGCTTGAGTGCTTACTGTTAAAACAATCAATTAAGGCTGTAGCCCATATATGCCTATATGTTTTAATGTATTTATTTAGGCTCAACATTTAGAGGCTGGAGTTAAATGAGAGCAGCTCGTCCCACTATGACCACATGCAGCAGACGAAGGTTGTGTGGTGTTGTTGCTAAGCGTGACTTGTGAGTCCATTGAGCTCAAGTCCGAGTCTAAGTCCAAGTCATCAGTTCTCAAGTCTTAGTCGTGTCATGATTCCTAGTGTCTGAGAATAAACAAGTCCATGTTCTAGTCCGAGCCATAAAAAAGGAAGTCCGAGCCTGAGTCGAGTCATTGAGGCTTCCCCTCGAGTTGAGTTGTGAGTCACAAAACAGGAATCTGATGACTCGACTCAATTCCGAGTCTAGGACTTGAGTGCTCAAGGTCCTGCTTCAATTAATGTCAGAACAGGTCGTCAACTTCTAAAAGCAATAGATGAGATAAAAATAAAGAACATCATCGGTGGTAAAAGGCACTTAGACTCACAGCTGTTTGACTCCAATCACTTTCTGCTTTCAGCTGCTTCACAGAAGTCGACATTAAATAACTACATCCTGTGGGGAGTGATATGTTTCTGCAGATGTGTCACTTTATTCCAAGGCAGTGTGAGGAAATGATTAAGGAAATCCGGAGGTGAAAGAACAAAATCATCTGTCCATGTTTTATTTGTCTCACACCTGTCAAAACCTGTTTCACACAAACCAACATCGTTCCACTGCTTCATCATGAACAGGGACTAGATTAAATTCATGCAACAGTCTCGAGGCTCTTGTCTCTCTTTGTCTATCTTGTCCCTCTATGTCCTCCTCTCACCAGAGCTACAGTGAGCTGAGCGTGAGTGGCAAGCCAGGAAGTGTTTTCTGGCGAAGGGTGAGTTGCTCCTCCGATAGAGCCAAGCCAAGTCTCAGCATGCTGTGGCATCGTTTACAAAGATACACAAGCCCTGCCAGCTTCCCCCATAACTTTGGCCTCCTGGTTTGTTTACAAGTTCATCCGCACCAGCGGGTTTATGCGAAAACGAGACTCGAGGAAATGTTTAAGAGCAGTATCACTGTCCTTAAATAGTTCTAAGTGAAATTTGCCTTTACATAATGTATCCAGAAATGTGGATATGTGAGAAGTGCTTGTTTAATGTATTTGCTTCAGTGCTTCATGCTTTATGTAAAAACAATGTGATGGAAATAACCTGACTACCATTCATTTGTTTTTGAAAAGCAACCACTTACTTGCTCTTGCATAACCAGATACATATGAAACAAGAAGACAAGATTTGGGAGAGACAATCAAAACTTCTACCATGTTTTCAGAGAACATCCTACTCTGCTCACAAGATCCTGTTTTCATGCTTAAATTTAAAGATTTATAGCTGGCTGAATGGTTTTCTTAAGTAAAAAAAAATTACAACTGCGGCTTCCGAGAGGCTTTGGCCGTGTGCCTAAGGCTTTGGGGATGGTCGCGGGACGCAATGGTTTGTTCTCATCAGCGCCGGGACATGTTACTCTTCAGCAGCTGGAAATCAGTTCACGTGGCAAAAACATCAAAGCATAAAGGAATGAGCGTGGCTACAGTGCTCTTAGATTTACATGGGGTTCGTACTTTAGATGAGACAAGTCAAGCTACAAAAATGTTACTAAATTATCAATGAAAATTGTTTAAGTAAAATAAATAAATTATCTGCATTACTCAAGTGGATGAACCTTATAAAGCCCAGAGGCTCGGAGAACATTCAGACTCATGACCAACTCTTTCAACTGTGTAACATTTTCTTGAACATTGTAACAACTGTCAATGTAAAACAGCAGCCATAAAGAGACATACATACACAACCTCACATCCTAACACAAGAGTTACAGTTGTCTTGAACTGTTGATAAAGTTATGTATGAAGAGACTTGGTTGGTGGAATAAATTCTATAAATCAAATTAAAAGCCTTTAAGTTAAGATTGACTGAGATTAAAACATTGAAGCAAACTGTGAAGCTTCTGCCATAAGAGTTAAAACAAGTCACTTTTATAAAACTGACCAAACTCTACTTTGTTTTGAGTAAATTTTATCCTTTTCAATCGTATCTGAGTTTGGAAGTGCTCTTTAAAAAAAATATATATATTTTTTAAAAGATTGTGGTGCAGAAAGCTGAATGGGGAATCACAGCTAAACCTTGAGGCTCAGTACAACAGTTACAGTTGTGTAACTCTATTATAAATATCTTTTTTTATCAGTCAGCTTCATCTCCCTCCATCTGGTCCGAGGTTTGGTTTTTCAAAAGTGCAGTTTATTCCAATCAATCAACAACCAAAAAGAAGACCAAAGTGCTTTAAGTTTAAATCAGAAGAGCTTTTGCAGTAGTCCCAAAAACATAAAATATATAGATACATTAAAAATGACACAATAATAATAATAATAATAATAATAATAATAATAATAATAATAATAATAATAATAATAATAATAATAATAATAATAATAAAAACACAAGACTAAAAATCTAAAAAAAACTAAAAAAAAAAACTGATTCAATAAAGCCTGTCTAAATAAAAAGTCTTTAACCTGGACTTGAACAGAACAATTTGTTAGTGTTGAAGTGTATTAATTAAGTGAATGATTGTGTGCCTCTTGTTTCTGTACTGCAAACCTAATTTTCCTACTGGAACTGGTTTTGTAAAGTTTATGCAAATAAAAATATGCAGTAGTCAGAACTTGGTTTCCTGTGTCTTCTTTTCTTCTGTGAGGTGTGATTGGCTGATAGAACGTAAACACTAAAGTAAAAGGTGAAACAATTGGGGTGCAGTTGGTTTACAGAGACATTCATCTCTCCATTCTACACGTAATGTGGAATAACTCTTCTGTGAGCAGGACTAACCATACCATACTTCTTTGCAGTAAAGTCATATGGAAACATTTAACTAGTGGGAACACATACAGTAGCATATCATCAAGTTATCTTTGGCAAATCGGTGGCAACGTTTATCTTGTACCACTCTCTACTCACTAATTGTGGTCCAAACAGCAGGTAATGATATATAACTGAAGGCATAAGCACATAAACAGCTGTCACAGCGAACTCAAAAAGGAGGCGTGGTCTCGGTGACATTTCAATTAAAGGTTGTTGCACTGGGACGTGACCTCGCTGAGCGCCTCAGTCTTCAGTGTGAAGCCAAAGTGCTGCAGCTCTCGGTCACCGCTCACTATTGACGAGAAAAAACTGTGGTGCACATGTTTATAGAGGCGCACATTTGATTTGTCTGTGAATATTAGTGACTTCTTTTTAAACACTCAAACACTTTTGAAAACTTTTAAAGATGTCCAGATGCCCACTTATTATATTTTTTATTATCTATTGCTCATAAAATGTCTGAAGTCTCAAATGTATTCATGTTAGCTCTTTGTGCCTCTGTGGCAGTGTTCACATCCCAGCTAAAAGACCCAACAATAAAATTAAATAAACCGTCTTAAAAGCATCTCAAAGTGAATTTGAGCCACACAAACGATTCTGAATCATGCCCACACTGTGCCTTTTTCTTTTTCTCATTAATATGCCATTATGAATGCAGTTTCAGTCAGAGATAAATCAGGTTTTTGCGAGCAACTGTCTCCCATTTAACATGTGAAGCTAGAAGTTGGTGGGAGTCTCAGGGTAACTCAATAATAAGATGGGGTCATGGAGGACAAACTAATTTCTGCTAATGTTCTTTTGTTTAAAAACGAAGCAAAGATGAGACATTTTCCAGGCATTCGTAGGAATAAATGTTTAAAATGGTGTAATTTGGTTCTACGTCCCTACTAACCTGTAGAAATAATACTCTCAAATCTAATAAATGACATGCTGGAAGAGAAAGGTGTAAATCGTTAGAAGATACTTTATGATAAGATTATGACCAGCCTGAGCCACCAGCCTGTTGCTGCTTCAAAGATGGCTACAGCTAATCTAACTGTCATCAACAATGGGATTTACTGAATTAATTTCTTTCATGTAATACGAGCTGTTACCACGGTAACAGAGCTCAAGGTTCTGACATTTCCTGAATTTAAGCTGCATTTATGTCATTATACTTGCTATTAATGACTAAATGTCAAATGTAGGTTCACTCTGGTTTTTGAATCACCCCAGCCACTTTGTATAAGTTTGTTGTATTTTCTTTTTTCCATGAGCTCTGATTGGCTGAGAGCTACACACTCCTACTCCAACCAAGGAGTAAAATGGAGAAATATCCAGGCAAAGCAATGTTTAAACCTCCAGGCTGATCTACAGAGACAAATGGGTAAATCAACATTTGTGAGTTAATTTAATTTATCATTAAAATATTGCATATTCTTATCCTTGTGCTGCAACACTTGAATATCCATCTTGAACTGCTCCAAGCAAAGTATTTATGTCCAAACCTTTGCTTTATCGACTCGTTGTGTCCAATGATGTAACAACTCTGACAGCGCCTGTCTAGATATAACTGTGGTTGATAATCTGCTCACCGACAAGGTATTTATTTAGGTATTTACCCCAGATGGTAGATGGCACAGTCAGCTTATCATACCTGTATTTTACTGACTAACTAATTCAATCAGCCTGTTTACACTTCAGCTTACGAAGATGAAAGCACAAAAACATAAATACAGCATTTAGAGGATATTATATGCTGGGTCTAAACACTGTCCCTGGACTGGTATAAAATAAAACATTTTTCAGACACTGAAGACCAGTCTGAAGCACCTTTGTCAAACTAGCACAGGTCTCCCTCACACCTGGCGCCGCTTCAGGCAGTTTACTTTGCTTTGCCTGGCCTTGGGCAGAAACCACAGCCCTCTGCAGCTCTTCAGTGTGAGTCTACAAGGCTCTCTGCGGTCTAACTCCATGTTTTAGTAATTGCTCAGGTTCTGAGTAACAGTTTCTTTTAAAACGGTCCACAAACACTGACATATTACTTTGCACATATGTATCTTTGAGCGAACATCCAATCACAGACTGGAGACATGGGAGAACCATTTGTCTGACAGCTGCAAGTAGCGGAAAAAATCTCTTGAGTCTTCTTTTCCACCCATGGCTTTACCCCGGTTTTATTTTTTTCTCAGGTCATGTTACAATTTTCCTGAAGCAGCTTGTGGTGCCTGACTGCGGTGCTGTGTGCATACTCCATCTGTGCGCCAGATTAAAGGAGGAAAGGCGGGCAGAGAAATCTTGGAGCATGAGTCGGCAGCTCTGACTAACACTGGGTTTGGAAGTGAGTGCTTGGACTCTACAGAGTTTTTTTTACAACTGTACATTTACTGTAGAGTCTATAGTGTCGAGAAAGAAGGTACAGTAGGGCTTTAGTAGTTGAGACTTTTACATTTTTTATTGTAAAATATGCACATTTGTACTTGTGCATATTACTTGTGTACTGGACAGAGAAGGGCAGATACATCTTAACTAGCAGATAAATGAAACACAAGCAGAGAGAAGAAAGTGATGACATAAGTAAAAACCCCAAGCTGTTTTACTTTAAGTGGTACATGCTATATTAGGTGAGTCCCCAAATGGTAACTTGTCAAGACCTCCTGCTGTAGATTGACAATATTAGAATGGACTCTGAGGCAGTACTAATCAACGCTATTATAGAAAATCAGCCAATCAGAGAATTGCAGCATCACACAAAGCCCACCCTTTAAGACAGTTATTGATTGGTCCAAAATGATTTCTAATAAATAGAAGTAAATTGCTGTATTTGGAAAATAAATCGGACCCATTTCACTTTGCTAAATAAATGGGTAAAGCTGGCTGAGCTTTTCATATAAAAAGTTAAATTTGAGTTTCTCAGTCATTGATGTAAATGTGGACATTCCTATTGACCAATGTTAGATATTAAAATAGTTAATAAATAATACAATCTCCAACAACTTTTCTAGTTGTTGGTGCCCTTTCGACTGTACATCAGGCTTCTCTTTTTTTCTCTCTGCAATACTTGGAGTGGCTAATGGTGACAGGGCAGAGGGGTCCTACATTAAGTTTGCATAAAACCTCAGAGTAAGTGGAAGAAGATGGATCTGAATTCTAGGGTGGCCTTAAAGGTCAAGTTACTAAAAAAAACAGACATACACACAACAACAAATGCAAAAAAACTACAAGTAAGATTTCATTAAAGGTAAGTTTAAACATGGGACATTTTTCAAAAAGAAGATGGCATTTGAGTCCACATATGTAGCACAGAAATTCTTTCCACTGTTGCTTCACTTTGTATTATATTTCCAAAAAATGGAAACACATTTAAAAACACACAACCAGTGCTATTGTCGTCCTAATGTAAAACCCTACAGCTCTGACATTATGTTTGCTGCAAAATGCATACTGTACCTTCTTCTGACAGAGGGAACAGCACACACAGGGTAATTTTCTTCTGAGCACAGTGTATACACAGTAGTGAATAGTAGACAGTATTTGAAACACAGCTGTGACACAGAGGAGTGCGTCTTTTCATGGGGAAGTTACTGTGTAAGCAGATTTAACCCACGCAGAAACTCTCTGCTGTGTAAAGCTAAGCCACGGGCCACGGCTCTGAGCCTGGTCTGAGGTGACACACTGGAGGATTATTTGCCATTTTGTAAGTAGTATGAGTCTATCTGATGGTGCTTCAGGCGGCTTGTTTTGTTGACCAAGGACCACAATGCACCTGAGATGGTCTTTACTAGAGTGGAAGGTAGCATGGATAATATTTATTTTTGTATGGTATATGGTGTATCTATAAACAGTGCTCATAAGTTTACATATTTTGTGAATTTGTGATTGTTGAAAAACCCCTCTCACTCATAGTTAGTGGATGGGTGAAGACATTTATTGTCAGACAATTACTCATGTTTACATACCCTGGTAATTTCGGCCTGATAACATGCACACAAGTTGACACAAACAGGTTTGAATGACTACTAAAGGTGCTGTACTGACGTTTCTGTAGTTATGGAAAAAGCAAAATAATTGTCAAAGGATCTGCGGGAAAAGGTAATTGAACTGTATAAAACCGAAAAGGGATATAAAAAGATATCCAAGCAATTGAGAATTCCAGTCAACAGTGTTTAAACTCTAATTACGGGGAAAATGAGGGATTCTGTTGAAACCAAACCAAGGTCAGAAAGGCCAACAGAAATTTCAGCCACAAATGTCAGGAAAACCCACAAATAACTTCAGCTGAAATACAGGACTCTCTGAAAAAAAGGTGTATGGCTGTTTAAAAATGCTATTGTGCATTGAGGCACTTGAAGAAAAATGGGCTGCATGGTCGAGTTGCCAGAAAAAAGCCATTCCTACGCAAATGCCACAAAACTTTACGCTTACAATACGCCAAACAGCACAAACACAAGCCTCAAAACTTCTGGAACAAAGTCATTTGGGGTGATGAGATCAAAATTGAATATTTTGTCCAGAACCATAAACATTTTGAGATGAGTCAACAAAACCGATGATGACACTATTCCTACTGTGAAACATGGAGGTGGATCACTGATGTTTTGGGGATGTGTGAGCTACAAAGGCACAGGAAACTTGGGTTGTTTCTGTTGTCATTATGATTTTAAAAGAGTAAACACAATTGTTTGACTATGAGTCAAAGAAAGATTTTTGTGTTATTATTCATGTTCACTGAAAAATGGCCAAAACAAAACCACAAATTCAACCAGGGTATGTAAACTTATGAGCACAACTGTATATATGGTATTATATTTGTATCTCTATAAAAACATTTATGCAAAGGACTGTAACCAACTAGTCTACAGGAAGTTTATATTTTTCTGATATAATTGCAGATATATTTATGACTCAAAGATTTTTAAATAGTATATACTCCGCTTTAATATGTGTACTGTATAATGTTGTTGTATATGGTTGAACAAAATTAAACACCACAGTCAAAATGAAGTTTATATAATGACCTCAAACTAACGTGTGCCGATCATGGTAAAAATAGACATTTAAAGCTCCATAAGACCCAAATGAAGAAGTTATTTAATTACTTCCTGTTTCTCCAACTGCTCAGATAGATTCCATTGCCCAGCAGGGACATGCAGGGCTATGTAAATTTAATTTACACAGAGATAAAAATCTAATCTGAACAGGTTAGATTTTGTAGTCAAACAACATCTCCAGTGTTTGTTTTTAACCCAACCACATCAGCAGCCCCCATGGCCCTGCTGCCCCTATGGGTCCCACAGCTGTTTCTACAACAGCTCCTCTCCTCAGCACGTCTGCTTTCAATACAGGACTTCAAGCACAAAAAGCTGTAAATAGAGCCACAGATGGAGGATCGCAGTGTTATCATGATTCAAATCGGCCATTAGTCAGCACCAGAGAGACCAGGCACTAGGCAGGAGCCACAGAAATGGGAACTGAGAAGTGGGATTTATTTTGAACCAGAAAGTGAGTAAGAGATTAAAACCATGACTAAACCTTGGACTATGCATTACATACAGTATATCCTAGGACCAATATTCCACTAAACCAAGACTCAAACAAGACTAAACCTAGAATTAAACCAGATCTTAAAGCAGAACTAAACCCAAGACCAAAAAGGAACGAGACAAATAGAAAAATTAACCAAGGTTAAACTCAAGCCAACCCATGTAGCTCAGGATTACACAGGACTAAAGAAAATCACAGGATAACTAAAACAGGACTAAACAAGTGTTAAACTGAAAACAGAAACAAGACTAGAGCCAGACTCAACCAACATTAAACCAGCATAAACTCAACCTAATCCAAGAAACCAAAGATTACACCAGGGATAACCCCTGGACTACATCAAAACATATGAAAATCTGACTAAAACCAGGACTAATTAAGGATTGAGGTGGGGTGAATAAGTCAGGTGTACACATGACTCGCTGCATGATCCAATTGACAGGTAAAGTATGGTCCACTGCATGCTCTGTGTGTGACTCAATCAATGTGGAAGAATAGACTGAAAGAACATGTGAACATATTCTTCAATGGGAACATTTTGTTAAAGCAGCTAAGACTAGGATCTGTTTGTTTGGTCGGACACACTGCTGCTGCTTTAAAAATGCACATAAAAAAAAGAACAAAATGGCAGTGATTTGAACCTAAAGTTGTTGTCCCAAACACTGCATAAAGCACAAGAGAGCAATTTGTTACAATAAAAATGAAATATGTGAAATTACATTTTCAATTCTTTGGATACAAGGGAACAACAGCAGGTTCGAAAATGCACCAATGTCCTCCAACTCCACACAATGAGTCAACCACTACAGACCACAGTCAGAAACAGCTTTTAATTGTGCCAAGTACTTCTGCACAATTCAAATGTCAAATGTTAGGTTTGAACAATTGTTGGCCATTTACATTTTTCAATTTCAAGATAAACTGCAAATAAAAAGTTATTCTACTTTTGTGCATAAACATTTGTTAAATGAGCTTTGAATTCAGACTTATCTCCAGGAGCCGTTTGATCTTCAGCTCAATAAATTGGCTAGAATAAAAACTGGAAAAAGCTCAGAAAGTATTAGGAATTTTAAAGAACCTTTGTGTCCAAACCTCCTTTCATGATGTTTAATTTACTTTTAAGGCATCATAGATAAGCAGTGGCTAAGCCTGACTTTGTGACTCGAATGTCTTGTTCTACCCAAATATCCTTATCCTGTTGAATTTGGTGTCTTCTGAAGCCTTTTTTGGACTTTATGTTGGTCCATTCGTTTTATTATTTGTATTTTTTACTATCACTTTATTACCCCTGTGGGGAAATTTTCTTGGCATCTGCCACCCTGCATGTTTTTTGATGTTGGTGGGGGAGTACCTGGAAGAAGCCCACCCAAGCATAGGGAGAACATGCAACATGCAAAGAAAGGTCCCGTCTGGCCCAGGAGTCAAACCCTGGACCTTCTTGCCACATCGATGTTTCTGGCAGTGCTCACCAAATCCAACAGACAGCATCTTTGTTTCAGTGATAAAGACATTTTTGAGTTTCCCTGAAGGCCACATAATATTGTATATGTATTACTCTATTTCCAGTCACCTAGCAACACCGTCCTCATGATGAAGCACTTTGACTGATAATACGATACTGATGACTTTGAATGTTGAAGCTAATTTCAATGAAAACAAAACAGACTATTGTCCCAATAGAGGAAGAGATGTTTAGGGAAATGTTGGCCAACAAAGGCATGTTGTGTTGTTTCTGAGTGTGATAGCTCATAGGTGATCATAAAGGTGAATGGAAATGTTTGTGTTGGCACCAAACCACCAGCTGCTCTGCTCTACCTGTTTATATATATGTATACCACAATATTTACCCTGCCCCTGTTTAGTGTGACCTAAAGCCCCTGTTTAGTGTGAGCCTAAAGCCCCTGTTTAGTGTGAGCCTAAAGCCCCTGTTTAGTGTGAGCCTGAGCAGCACAACCGTCTGTCACACAGCATCAGTCGCACAACCATCGTCAAGATTATCCAAGAATATGGGCTGTGTGTGTAAGAAAATTATTCTAAAATACTCTTCTGCATGCAACGTCTGACCTCATAAGACATAGACAGGCTGCAAGCTCTTTCAAAAACTCTCCATTTTATTTTTAACATATATTATGTGATTATCATAAATTTCAATTATAAGCCTCCAAGCGGACTTTGATTGCATTACAAGATCTTGGCAGCTCTTCGTTTCTGGGAGGCTTTACGTCACAAAAAATATTTCCGTTCTCTTGAAAAAGCTGTACATCATCATATGTGACTATGAAATGGATAAAACATGTGTTTTCACCAAATACTAGCTTCATAAATATGTCCTAGTAGAGGTTCTTAGAAATGTCCAGTGATGTGTTTGACAGACAGAAAGGACAGATGGACAGACACATTCAGCGGGGCGTTCACTGAACCGTCCTGCCTCCACACAGACACGGCACATGATGGGGTCAAAAAGGGCAACTACAACAGGCTCTGATCAGTAACAGGTCCATTTCTCAACACAAGAAAATCTGTCAATAAAAATTAATCAAGAGTGCAATGAGAAAAGACCCATCAATGTTAATGACTAATTTATGTCATTTGTACTACTTCTTACAAGACAACAAATACATTTCAACTTTTTCTCACTTGTGAAGCAGTGGATAATAAAATCAAGAACAAAATCAAACCCTTCTTTGGAAAACAGTGGCAGATTCCACCAAAAACGACATTACAGTACATTGAAGATACCTTCCAGTTGGCACAATTACTACTGATTTAAAATACTCCACTGATTAAAAAAAAAGCTAAAATACAACACTGTACATCTCTTGTCATATATACAATAACTCAAACACTATTGTTCAAAAGTTGTCTCTTCATGGAAAAATCAGTGGCCAGCCTCATGTATAAACATTAGATTAATGATCTTTGAACTCATATATTCCCAGAAGGTGTTTGGTCTCCTGCTTCTAGGAATCACAACTCGATAAAACAGCAGTAAGATTATAACATTGGAAAAGGTCCAAGAAAAAAAAACAGTTAAACTATGAACAATGCAATTCAATAATGCAAAAATCCCCTTCGGCACCAGTTTGGTTTAAAACTTGTAGAGACAATTGGAGATTATAATTCAGAATCTTTTCAAAAGCCAATAATATCTTACAATTGTCATGACCTTGTTGTTTTCCAGCCTCAATAAAAAAAGCACTTTTATGTCAAAGTGGTAACAAACTAAATGGACCTTTATGTGACACAAAGATATTTGACCTCTCTCCAAAGAGTCCAAGTTACAGAATATTCTCTTATTCTCTAAAGAGCAGCTGATTTTCTTTTAGGCTATAGTTGGACGCACGTGTTGGAGCTTGCCTAGTCCTGGTGGAGACTGAGCCGGCTTTTCTCTGCACTCTGTACTGCACTGACAGCATCTGAGTTCAGACCAAAAGCAGTGACAACAATACGCTCAATGGAGTGCTAAAACCTTTCAAAACAGACTCTTCATGTGTTTTAATGTTAATTTCTGATAGCACTTAAGAGACAGTTTTGTGCTGAATTATGGAAATTGTCTATTTTGGGTTAAGTATGAGCTTGAAATGTGTTTAAGTAACACAAAAAACATCTGACAGTGGTGTTCTTTCAGAGTTAAAAAGGTTGATGTGAGGATAAATGAGCCTTACCTGGAGAGATCTCTCCGTCACTTTGCTCTCCTGAGTCTGAGTCCATCTTCCTAACAGGACACACTGCACAAGATCTGGCACCTGGGTTTCCTTTCAGGTCCCTCTTCAGGAGACTCTTTAAATTTCTTCAATTATAGTGAAAAAAAAAAAAAAACAGGGTTAAAAGCACTTTGCAGAGGAAGCTGGCCGTCCCCCGCAGCTCGTATCTCTGTGTGAGAAATGCTACTGGGCTGCTCTGCTGAGCTGTCACTGCTCTCTTTTTGTGTTTCCCTTCGTACTGCCTCTGAGATACTTTCCCTGGTTGTACTGGCCCCTCCTCTCATGTCCCGCCTCCCACTGCCTCCCTTCTCAGCCTCGTCTGGTTTCCTCCTCTTAAAGTCTTTCTCTAGCTCTCTCTGTATGCCATAAGTGATCCCTCTCTCCGAGAGGCTGGGTAAAAAGTGCTGCCTGTGTTTAAGCTCAGCACTGCCTTGACTCAGGATTTAGTTTTTTTCATCATACTTCAACTGAAGTTGGGTAAAAAAAAATAATCACATGACCAGTACCTGCAGAGGTCATGTGAAGTCAGGTCATTTGACTCTATGAACAGCAGGGTAATCATTACAGACTGTACAGGGTTACAGGAAGACTTTGATCTATTGACAGTTAATAAAAGTGGACTTATTAGCAGTGGCTAGATTGGATTGAGGTTAACCATTACACTAATATAAGATTTTGTTTTCAGAAGACACAAATAAATGAATGCCGTGCAACTTTCTTTTCCCTGGGTTACATGTTGTTACTAATTTTTTTATTTATCCACATTAACTAGTAACTGGACTAACTGTGACTGAGACACTGAAACTGTGGTGTACTCTGGAAACAGCAATCACTTATGTCCCCAAACTGGATTTAGAATATTTGAATTTAAACAGCCCTACGACTAACTGGCCCTTGTCCAGGGTGTACCCCGCCTCAGGCCCAAAGATGCCGGTATTGGCTCCAGTCACCCCCTAATGGGCCCAAGCAGAAGAAAACGTATCATTAATCATTTTTCCTCAAATAAATAGTTACTGTTGAAAATAAAGCATTTGTTTATTTAGTCATTCATTTGCACAGCTCTTTATCAGCTCTTTATCTGCTGCATGTGATTGTGATGTTAATCTATTTTATCCTCACTCTGATGCAGGGTCTGAGCAGTGGTGTAAGGGAGCAATAAAGCAGGATTTTTAAAAGGGCCCTAAAGTGTCATTAACTTCCTATATGAATTGCGTCTATATAAAAAATAACATTAAATAATGCATAATTACATTAATACACAAAATGTGAGGTTGAATTGTGATGTAAAGTAATAATGTTTAATTAGACTGTTTTTAGTGTATTGTGCCAGTTGTATAGATGAAGACAGATATATGAAGGGGGCGGCAGTAGCTCAGTGGGTAGAGCAGTCGTCCTTCAACCTAAAGGTAGGTGGTTCGATTCTCACTCTCCCCACAGTTCATACTGTTGTTGTGTCCTTGGGCAAGACACTTAACCCACCTTGCCTCCAGTGGCTGTAACACTGGTAATTACTGTAGAACAATGTAAGTTGCTTTGGATAAAAGCGTCTGCTAAATGAAGAGACAAGGGTTAAACAAAGGCATCTAGACAAAGGTTTTGTGGAGGGCTTTTCATACAAGGAACATTTTGAATTCTGAGTTCTAGTATGAGAGTTGAGCTTATAGCCCTGAGAGGGTGGGGTTAAACGTGAAACTAATCAGGCTGATCTGGTTTCATTGTTGTTGAGAGTTGAGAGGGCAGTGTGAGTCCTGATGGGGGAGTTGTTATGCTCCTGTGAACTATTAGCATGACTCCCTTCAGGTGGTAATGTCCTTCTGAGTGAAACTGTTTTGGGTTAGGTTTCAAAACATTGTTGTAAATAGTAGGTAGTTGATAACAGAGGCCACACCCTCTTCTGTTCAGAGAGGGCTTTAACCATTTTATAACCTTCCTTTACTCCCCCCTCAAACCATCTGGCCAGGATTCGGACATTGCTGTCCTCAAAGGAAAGCCCCTTCTCTTTGAGCTGGAGGTGGACTGCAGACTCCACCAGGGTTGGCTCTTCTGTTCCTGATACATCCTCTTGTGCAGCTGTAGACATGTCTTTCCTATACACTGCACTTTTCACTACACTGCACGGCAGAGACCACAATGCTGGGTTTGTGAAAGTTGATCTTGTCTAAATAATGCAAATATGTGAGAAATGTATGCTTCTTTATAGCGCGAAACCTCTGCCCTACTCTTTACATACATGCTTTATAGAGACATAGAGTATATACAGTACATAGAGATACAGGTGATTTCGACATGGGATAGAAACATTACAGCAATCATAGCAATTATACTACATTTGAAAAGAAAACAGCATTTTGTGCCTTGGACCGAAGTCCCTAGTTTCTTTTGTTTCCTTGTTTATAGGGACAACACTGAACAAAAGGTCACAAAAAGGCTCTTTGTTGTCAAACCAAACCAACAGGGCTTGTGTCTAACATCTTATTTTCTTTTGTGCCTCCACAGAAGATTGTTAATTTTTTCCTTTTGCTTTCATTAAGTTGTTTATTGTTTAAACATGATATACTCATTCATTAATTTTCTTCCATTAGGGGTCGCGGGTGACTGGAGCTTATCCCAGCCACTTCGGGCCTCAGGTGCGACATTACATACTGTTACATGCAATAAAATGGAAGACTAGTTTTGTTTTGTTTAAACAATGAAAAATAAGAGAAAATGAACAGTTTTGCAATTAGATTATAACACAAGGAATATTTTGGAAAGAAATCCAAAAGTCATCCGAGTCAGCCATCATGCAGCACCTGGCACTTTAAACACTTAAACACAAGTTTTTTTTTATTTATTTTTTTAAATCAAAAACTCTTCTTGGGAAAGGTATGTCTATACACATTAAACATGAAAGACTTCTCAGGAAAGTTCTCTCTCCAGTGCAAAAATAGTTCTAATCTAATAGTTTTTTTAATCTTCAGTAAAAAAGCAAGCAAAGAGGAAAGCTTAATGGAGGTAAAGCTTTAGACTAATTAGCTTCCAGGTCAAACAGACATTGACAGACAATAGTTGGACACGCTGTAAGTCAATGGGTTTGGCTCTACAAAGTCCTAACCACAGCCATAAGAAACACATGTCTCAAGCATGTCTTCTGCATGAGTGGCCTATTTGCATTAAAATCTTGTTATCTTGATTTTAGTAAATGACTTAATATTATCTGTGTGTAGAATCAGCTGTTTCTGTGCACCTTGCAGTACAATATGCATGATAATGTGAGAAGTGTGAGAAAAGTGTGTTCACATTAGGTTTACAGTGCTTAAACCAGAAATGATTTGCACAACAGACTTCTTCTGCATTTAATTGACAAAATGCATTTTTAACAGTCTGGCTGTTGATCTATAAACCTTAAGGAATCCACTGTAAAAGTCATTATATAAAAATGCAATGTAAAACTGAAATAACTTACAGAACTGTCCATCATTTGTCAGATCTGGCCCCTCATCTGCTTCAAGGTGGCTCCAAGTGCACCAACTATTAGAGTACTGTTTTTTACCCACAGTAATTCAAATATGAAAGCACAGACAGAAGCTATCATTGACCTTTATTTCAGTCTTTGTTCAGTGGAAGCCTGACTTCTCAAGAGCTGTTCCTTCTTCTGTACCAGTTTCATCTCAACCATGTCATATTGGTTTTCTGAGTTCATATGAGCGCATAATAAACCCCAGACTCAGAGGCAGGGGCAGGTGGGCGTGCGGTTGGTGGTCCGGCAACAGTTGCAGGCGACACCATCTCGCAGGTGTGGAGTTGCCTGGCTCTCAGCGGGACACTGGGCACCAGATGGCATCAGCGGCCAGTCCTCTGCCCCGGGCCTTAACGCTGGGTGGATCTGAGAGACCACATATGTATCGCAGGGACAATATATCTGCCAGTGATCACAACAGGCTGAGCATCTTTGATCTAAGCAATAAAAGCATTGAGTGTTAGAGAGCTGTTTGTGTCGAGGCCAAGACAGTGGTATTTTGGAAACATGTAGGAATCCTGGCCTGTAAAGAAAGTCATAAAAGGATTTACATATATCCAGGTTTCCTCAAGGGGTTTGGCGGTTTATTAAAAGTTATGAGAAATTCAATATTAAACTGATGTGAAAATATTGTTTAAAAGCACGGTACAGTGCAGGCTCTACTCTGGAGTGTTCAGGAAAAGCCTTGGTTTCTGAAATCATTATCAACATCTCATAAATGTACCTTTAGTAACAGTCTGACCAGCTGCAAAATATCCTGGCCCTGACTTTTTTTGTATAAGTCTCTGTGGATTAGAGTTTTACAGGGCAGTACAAATGGACTCAGAAAAAAACTGCCTCTGGATGCAGCCTTATTAATATTCAGTCAGAAAAACATCTGCAACAACAACAACAACAACAAGAAGCATAAAGCCCGCCCCAGTTTAGCAAAACAGTTATGATTTCAGGACAGGATTTCTACAGACTGAATTCTGCTGTAAAGTCATGCCAGACACATTTAACTTTGTGGTGTGAATAATTAAAGGCTGTGAACTTGTCAAATCAACTCTGCTTTTACTAAGGAATCGTTTACGCAAAATCTGCAATGACGAATAATTGTGGACAGGCCTCTCGTTTACTGCAAACTTTTGAATCCGGCCGAGGAGGTGTTTTTTTTGTTGAAGTTTCCGCTCCATTCTTGTGTAAACTGTGAAGTCCTCTCTGAAAACAGCAATGTCATAAGCACAACACTATTGTAGGCCATTGACCATTTGGGTCAGAAATGATTCGCATCAACATTTGCTATGGCAACACCACTTGGACAAACAGTATTCCACTTTTTTATCCTAACTTTTAGACTTATGGTTTAAATATATGCTTATATGAATATAACATCCTTGATTTCACCTTTTTTTTGACACTTTTGACCTATGGCCTTTACTTTTGGTTTGTCCTTGAGCAAAGGTACAGCCTGTTGCGACTACTGAGCTTATTTTTGTATGTGAAGTATTTTTGGGGAGCCGGCCAACACTTAAAATGCTGATGTCATTGATGAGTTGTCTCCACTGAGCAAAGATGCGTTCATTAAAATTTCATATGGGCCATAATGAAAAATGCCATATGGTGTAAGATGTGACTGGACGGCCCAATAGTGTGCATATATTAAACTTAACATCAAATTAAGCTTGTAAGCTACATGTCTTGCCATTTTATGAATAGAAAAAAAGCTTGCTATTACGTTAATGAGTGTTTCCCAGCCTCTCCTTTTTCCATTTTCCCATTGTTGGTTCTTTTGTTGCCTCTGCGCTTTAGGGAAGAGGGATGTAATTACTGAGACTTGCAGTTACTTGCAGTTTATTGAAGATACACTGAGCTAATGTGGTTTCTCTGGCTCCAAACTGTGGGATATCGGCGTCTGCTAAAAAGATTTGTGGTTACTTTCATTTCAGGACTTCTACTGTGACAGTGGAGAGTGTGAGCCGTTCAGATATGGAAACACTTTTTTTTAAACAAAAAATGAATAATAACTGTGGTTTCAAAACACCAAAGATCTAAGTGGAACATTTTTACACTTGAAGTATGCTCCTGTGTGATTCATTAGAGTTTTGTCAGACTTTTTAAATACATTTATTCCCATTGCTCCATTGCTCTATGACGGTTTGATAGCAGCCATAATCCAGACGCGTTTGAAAATAACTCTGACGTCAGACGCTTGCAGCTAAAAGCTTCGCCGATCACTTCTCTGACTGACAGTGTGATTGATTACTTACCTCCTACAGTCACACAGCCTTGAATACATCTAATGAAACAAACTGGGGTTGTCAGAAATGCCAGTGGCCTTATGCTTTGTAAAAAAATAAAGAATAAATTAAGGGCCTTGGTTGCTGTGGAAACCTGTGGCAGAAAGGGTCGGTGTGCTCATCTCTCTCTACATCGTCAAGACTTTGTGTGTGTTTTACCTTCAACAGGCAACATGGAGTTTTTTTGTTTTTTTATTATTTAGACAGGAGACATTTGTCTGTGTGACTTGTTACTTGCTCTTCGCACTGACATTAAAAACAATATATGGTGTGTCTTTGTTTGGCTGTAAGACTACACTCTACAAGTCAAACACAGCTTCCCCCGAGCTCAATACGACTAAACTGGGGCAAGATATTTGAGATGCTCCGTTTTTCGAATTGGTTGCATGTCAAATTCCGTTGGTCAAGACACAGTTTTTTTCTGCAGACGTTGGTGCTTCCCCCTAAACTCTGATTGGTTGGTTGTCTATCCAATTGCCTTCCGAAGAAATTTTATGTGGGTCCATTTGTTTTGCGCCCTGGAAACCAAACTTCAAGAGGGACTACAATGCATTAAATGTTGCAGTACAAAAGTTCAACATAATGGATCTTATGGGTCAAAACAATGTCTCCAGTAATATATAATCATAACAGAACTGTAGACGAGTATAGCTCTGTAGAAATTACACTAAAGGTCAGGGCATTTATTGAACTAAAATGATTTTGTTTGAAGTGACCTCACTATCAGAACTATTTTTACTGACTTTGTTCATAGAAATCAGCATGTCCCAGCACGGCTACCATAGCTGTTCACATGCTCTAAAAAGGAGTGTGAAGCGTGGAGTTGCAATCTACACTTTCACCACCTGATGTCACTAAAGAGGCCCTAAAACAACCCAAGACTAATGTATAAATCATAAAAAAATATCTATTTAAACTATAGTGTAATTTTCTATTATCTATTATAATTTAAGAAACACAATAGACAATAAAAGACGGGTAGGTAGAAGTAATAAAAACATAAAACATAAAAAGCATTACTTTTCTGGAAGCATGGTGTATTTCTCTGTCTGCTGAGACTGGGTTGAAGAAGTCCAGAGGCTTTTCTGGCAAAAAGCCTCGGGTCTACATCAAAGACTAACTCTCGATTCATGGTCTTTAATGTGGCCCGCTTCACAAAGTCAGCTGTTTGTTTCTGATTGAACATCAGAGCGAGTGCAGAGCGCCAGTGCAGCTCATCAACTCAGAGTCTACTGCTGCTTGGACCATATTTCTCTTTGCAAGGAAAACC
The DNA here is from genome assembly GCA_024349245.1 of Neodontobutis hainanensis. NCBI lineage: Eukaryota > Metazoa > Chordata > Actinopteri > Gobiiformes > Odontobutidae > Neodontobutis > Neodontobutis hainanensis. The sequence goes on from JALDNG010000046.1 coordinate 427,580, forward strand.
AGCATGAAGCTTACTGATTAGTCTTTGATCTAATCAGATCAGATGTGCAGCTTGTTATCATGCTGCTGAACTTATAGATGTGACCTTAAAGTGTAATCACATCAACATAACACATTTTGCAGTTATCTGTCTTGGGAAAAGAGAGGAAAAAGCAGATTCCAGTTTTATTTTTGAGTATATACTGTACTTGCATGTAGCTTTATGGCATTTACTAAGTACATTTTCTTCCATATTTTATAATGGAAAATTTCCATCAGACCTATTTCCACTGGGTTTGTTTATAGACTACAGTATTTTCTTGCATTTAAGTTCATGTGCTCTAAAACAGGGGTACAATCCAACGTAGAATGATTTTGGAAAGTGTGAAAATGCACAGAAGACATAACTGCAAATTAATAAAAAATTAATTAAATAATAAAAGCATCTGCTATTTCGAATTTGTCCACTGGGAGTCCAGAACTGAACAGTAGATAGCATCAATACGCCTCTTGTTCTATTAATGGCAATATTGTCTTACTCTATTGCTGTCAAAATAACCTTCTGTTCCAACCACATTAGTTACTCCAAATATCTTTGTCAATAAAGACAAAAGTAGACAGTGGGTGTAGAGAAAAATGGACCACTTTGTTTTTGTTCACAGAGGAGAATGGGAAACCTGTGAGTTTGTGTGTATGCAGCAAGTTACAGTCCTCGAAGAATAGAATATTTGGCACCACTATGATACTCATCATGGCAAAAAATATAACAACTAGCAAGGACATCTGAGAAGAGAGAAGATAAATGAATTCTTAGCAGGTCTGAGGAAACATCTGTGTTTCGGAACGGTCAGTGATGCAACATTGAGAGTTAGCTACGTAGGTTATTGCAAGCAAAATGGCATTAGCATCAAAGCCATATTGTACTGTACAGGCCCACGTGATTAAATTTGATTGTATATGTGGCCCCTAAAATAAATTGAGTTGAAACTCTATAAAAAGTAGGTTTGGAGGTAGTGTGCAGTTTGGGAATGTAATCTGCATTTGTGTCTACAAATGTTGTCCAAAAAGCCATACAACAACCCTCCCCATCGCTCAAAAAATGTTGCTATCTTTGGATACACAAATCTGTTATCTTCCACTTGATGTAATAAGACAATGGCCTCATTTTTTATTTTTAAAATGCCATTACCTGCATATAATAGCCAGTCTTTGTGGGTCCTGCCTTGCCTTATTAACACACTTCTTGATCCTGTCCACTTTTGTTTTGTGGTTGCTTGCTAAGGTACATTAAGGCCATAGGACAGTTGATGAATTCTTTCTGGTCATTCCTCATTAATAGACAAGTTTGACTGTCATTTGAACAGACAGTCTTATGTAAAGAGGCTGTAATTAACACATCACTAAGGCTCAGGCTGTGAAATGATTTGACAGACAGTGTAGGGGTTACTTTAAGACACCAATAAACAGCATTTATATATTTCTGCAATTTTTCTATTGCCCATTTCAGTTCACATCCCGTAGCACTTTAAACAGGAGTAATCACTGCTTTAAGATCACAGGAATTGGTCGACGTGTCCCCTCTTAGAGTTTAGATCTGTATAAAAAGACAGAGATCAGCGGGGGCTGTGAGAAGAGGCTTCAAGATGCAGCTTTATACTTTCCAGGGCTGCTCTGTTTACAAGACCTTGTGGGAGATTTTATTCTTCAGTTTATTATCTTCAGTACTTTATTAGTGTCACTTGTGGAATTACATTTACTTGAGACGTGGAGAATGGTTAGGATAAAGTCATGACAGGTGGTAGATTGTCTTGTGCTGTTGTCATAAAAACTGTATGAAAACAGCACAACCACAAACTCTCAGAGATATGTAAGAGATTCACAGCTGCCATCTTTGGTCTGATGATCTGATTCAAACCTGTGTGTGCAAAAGTGCAAAATGTATAGTGGACTGTGGTCTGGACCAAAGAATTGACTTTCAGGACTAAAAACTCAGTTGGAGTTCACGTCTCACCATCAAAGTTGAGCTAAGTTAAGTTTAAACATAAAAGGGGGTGACATCTGGTGGAGAAAGTGCAGATTTGCAGATCCTCACTTAACTCTCCTCCCTTTTAGAAACTGTGAACAGCTATGGTAACCCTGCAGGGACATATTTTTGTCTTTGAACAAACCCAGTAGAACTATGTCTGATAGTGAAGACACTTAAATTTATTATTTTTTTTTTAAAGCTGGAGCCTTTATCTAAACTGGAGTAATGGGCCGACTTAATGTAACAGCACAAGTGTTCCGTTGGACTTATTGATTAGCCTACACAGCCATTTTTGTCTCCCAACTGCAGTCTGCTCTGTAGCTCCCAGGTGACTGAGTGGGTAAAATTTATAGCCTACCAAGGCTCAAGTATTTTGGATATTTCAGTGTCTTGCGTCACTGACAGATTGCTGATGTTAAATGCAGTGCAATTTTAAAAATACCACTCTAAATCTGTAGTGCATCTCTGATTTCAAACCACATCCTGCAATAAAGGTTCTGTCCAGGTGCAGCTAATCAGATTACCTGTGCGTGAAATGAAAAAAGCACTGATGAAATAGCAGTTTGAGCAGAACTGATTTGAGAAAAAAATCCACTGTTGCTCAGAGTGAGGCTGTTTTCTGCGTTTGAAGTGGCGTGGCGGCCTCTTCTGGCCACAAACAATACATTCAAGCTCAGAGAAGAGTTGGTAACTGGACTTTTTCTTCTTAAGTAACATAGCACAAATCATTTTGACAGGAAAACCTTTCCAAAGGCCAGGAGTAATATTATTTTGGAGTTTATGAAAATAATCTGATAGCAATATACAACAAAATGCAAAAATCTAGTAAACTTGTTAAACAATATCTACCACATTGTAAAAAAAAGAACACACAAGATGACAAAGTGACATGAAATAACATAATAACTTCAACATACACAGCTTTAAAATATTTTAAAAATACAACATATTTGTGCCAAATAGTATACATAGGTGCTTACAAAGGTAAATGTTGTATCCTTTATTAATGAATAGAATACAATGTAAAAATCCTTTACCAGGAACCAGGAATATAATATAAGTAAGACCACACCTTGGACAAGATAATAGAACATCAAAGAGTATAATAACTTAGAAAGAAGAGAATCATCTTTAAGTTTACTAGCAGTGTATTAACATAAAGTTTTGTACAAAAACACATATATAACACACACATTTACTATGAAGGCACTGAATTAAATGTTACTTAGAAATTTGTATCAAAATTACATTATGCAGAATTTACATGTGAACAAATCCTGTTTTTTGAGGGTACAGTGGCATATTTATGAACATAGTATAATGTCTGGCAGTTGTCCTAAAGTCCCAGTCCTTCACAGAATCCGATTTGTGGCTCTGTTTCTCGGTAAGAAGCTCATGGCCAGCGGCTGATCCTGCTCCACGGGCTGTTGGGACAGGTTATTGGTCTGAGGCAGGATGTCCAGAGTCAGGTCCTCGTGAGGACAGACCGAGTACTGGGACAGCAGTGTGACCAGGATGGACTTCATCATCACCATGGCAATGTGTTTGCCCACACAGGAGCGAGGGCCCGAACCGAACGGCTGGAAGTAACGACGAGGAGCCTGAAGGACGACATGAGGGACAAATGTTAAAGGTTAGTTTTTTACTAGGGCACAGACTACAATACATCCCAACTAGCATTTATTACAGTAAATAAGTGGCATCAAACTAAGGAAACAGGAACTAACAAGACAAAAAAAGGTTACATTTATAAAATCAGTCAAAACTAAACCAAGAACTCACAGGACTAAACTTCTCAGGCCCTTTGCACTAATGTCACTCACATTCTTCTCAAAGTTGTCCAGGCTGAACTCATTGGGTTTGTGAAAGAACTCTGTCCTGTGCATGCGGCCCGTGTTCAGGATGATGTTTGTCCCTTTCGGTACACTGTGGCCGTCGATGACATCATCAGCCAGGGCACGTCTCATGGTGAAGTCCACGACAGGATGGAAGCGCAGGCATTCGTTAATGAAGCTCTCCATAACTTGCAGCTTGTGGAGGTCTGTGTTCTGAAGCGGTCTCTCACCTAAAAAGGACAGCACAGTGGGTTTATGGGACTGTGGGTCCATCAGGGAATAATAAGAAAAAGGGCTTTTTACACAATTTTCAAAGTTTAAATAAATATATGTCAAGTGAGTATACGTAGTGACAGTGGACTTATTTAAGGAAAGAGATTAACAAGGAAAGAGAAATAAGAAAACAGAGTTGCCGTTATGCTGCATTTATGTGCTCCAGGTGTGGGCAAAGTTACCAATTTTTTCTTTATATATTGTGCTATTGTAGTTTCTACACAAAGTCAAAACATATGACTGTTCACAGGGAGACTTAATCATTAGTAAATATATTTATATGGCTGAATAGTTATTTAATTAACTAAATAAACAGGGATAATTATAAACTTGAAGTAAAACAAGACAAAACCAGGACTAAACTTAAACTAAAGTTGGACTAAGCCGAGAGATAAATTGAACCACGGCCCAAAAACCCAGACTAAACAAAGATTAAACCAGGACTAAACAAGGAGTATGATAAGGTTGAATGAAAAGTAAAACACGAGTTACTTCCCTACACTAAAAACCAAGAGTTAACCAAGAGCAACCATTTTCACAACTATCAAATACAATACAGAATAATACACTATTAGATTTTCAGAATCAGATGTATTATCTTTGTAACACACTTAGATTAGACCATACATAACCTACAAATAATATTAACGGTATCGAACTATAAAATGTTCCCTTCGTTTTCTGATCTCTTTACCTACTACGGTGTCGATCTCGTGCAGCAGCTTAAGCTCCACTAGAGGGTGCTGTTTGAGGAGCAGCAGCATGAAGAAGAGGCTGATGGACAGAGTGTCTGGGGCAGCGATCACCATCTCCAACACACACTGCCTCACGTTCACTGCAGACAGCTCTCCGTGGTTCTGTAAAAAAAATATAAAAAAGATATAAAAACAATTATTAATTTAGCCAAACTAATGCCAAAACCTAGAAATAACAGAATAAAACAGGGCTCAAATAACCCAAACTAGAGATAATCCTAAAACTAAACCAGGACTAAACCTTAGACTAAAAAATTACTTGATTTTTTTTTTCTATCCAAATAATTTTAATCTTTCTCTAGGAATGACACAGTTGCAACATATTGTTTTTTGTAAGTGAATTAACCTGATAAAGCAACCTGAAAATAAACCTAAAAGTAAACTGTGAATAAGCCAGTTCTTAGAAGGCACAAAAAAAAAGACTGAAAATAAGACTGAAAAAGACTTTAAAAGAGAGGTCTTTTTTTTTTCACGTTGGAAAACTTGAAAAGGAATGACTATTAAGCTAAGCTTAAAAAATAAAGCTTAAGTAATGTATTTTGTGGCAAAAGTGTCTTTAAATGGCTAAAAGTAAATCCTGGGACTGACCTGTGCAAAGATGAGATCTGCTGTGAAGTTAATGTGGTCCAGTTTGTCAGCCTGCTCCATGGCCCTCCGTTTCTGTTGGACCAGGTCCTCAATGGCGTCCTGCAACTCCTGACTGTGACACGAAACACAAAATTAATCCAAGTGATGAGGACGCATATTGATTAAATAGGTTCAGTGAAGTGACTCACGCTGCAGATTTGTGTCTCTTGTGAATCCAGTCCAAGCTGAAGTAGATGTCGGGTTTTATCAGGACTGTCTGCCATGTATCAAAATACTTCTGGATTTTCTGCAGCAGCTCCTTTTCTGCACAGGGACAACACAGATAAATCAATTCATCTTATTACATTTTACAAAAACACTTAACGTTTCTTAAAGGGATCTGCCAATACTTTGAAAAAAAGGGTTCTATGAAGTTAAGGAATAGGAAACTTAACCCAGAAGATAACTGACACACTCCCAGTTTGGAAAAGTAGACAGGAGCAACAACACAGGCTTTGTGTTATGTTAGGTTGCTAGTGGGGCAATGGCAATTATAATTACTAACAACATCTCAATACTAAAATAACTACGATCAGTGTATGAAACACACAAAACAAATAATGCACTTTTTTCCTCTTATGACTGATTTTTATTCTTTTTCTCATTTATACAACCCTAGAACTTAGTACTCCTTAGTTTAAGCACCTCAGTGTGACCATCTGAACTAACATTTGGCCATTTTTAACATGCCACAAATCTTGTGTTTAAAATCAAATCAGACCAAAATCAAGCAATAATCTCTCACTAATTGTGTTTTTACTTGCCCCATTAGCAGCCTGTGTTATGGCTCCTGTCTGTTTCTCTAAATAGGGGCTTTATGATTATCTACCGTCTATAATTAGGATCCCTTTATATACCTTTTTACAAAACTATTAAATAGTTCACATTTTCCTCATTTACAGTGGCAGGCTACATATTTTAGTCTGTGTCAGTGCCCCTGTCTGTCTACTCCTCCAAAAAGGAAGACAAATCTAGACAAGACATATCTACTGTACAAAATAAATTAGCTTCACAAATATTAAATAAAACCACACTCATAAAATGTAAAACCCTAATAAAGACTGTTACCATTGAGTGGTACATCGAGGAAGAGTCTGTTGGAGATGTCAACCACAGTGCAGCGCAACAGACTGAGGACGTCCACTTGTCTCAAAGGCTCATGAGCAGGCGGGGCAGAGGTCAAGTCCTTCGCATCCAGGTGGCTCTGCGTGGAGGAGACGCAAATATCCACCGTCTGCTGCAAACCTGGGCCTGTCAGGGCTGAGCAACAAGGGCAGGATAAATATAGCTCACAGAAACACAAATAAATGATTAGTAACTTATTGTTACCTTTGCTGAAATAACTGCGTATCCTCTTCCACATATTAACATTGTTATTAAAAATTATGCCTCGCTCATTCATCCCGAGGCAGCTCAGTCCCAACCTGCTTCCGAACCGTGACGTGTAGTTTGCACTTCTCAAAACGTGGTGCACAGCAGAAGCCCTGAGGATAAGACATTATATAACACATCAGTACGACTTAAACTTTGGGTATAGTCAATGTCTTGAATGAATAATAATATCAGGTGGGCCTGACCTGCTGAGAACGAGGGTCTCCTTTCCATTAATCCACACTCTCACTATGTCGCCGTACTTGTTGTTGTAGTAGTTGCTGGCTGTGCCGATGCCGGTCCAGATGAATCTCAGGTATGAAAGCACCGGCCCCAGTCCCAGACAGAACGACGGTCCTGTTATGGGACAAATAAAAACATCAATCAAAAAGCTTAGTTGATAACATTGTTCATAACCAATAATTATTATCTATAGACTATTTACAATTATACAAATTATTTCAAATGAAACAATCAAGATAGTCATATTATTCTAAAATTAATCAACAGCTGCCTCCATTTGTTAACAAACCTCTAAAACCTGTAGGCTATACATGAGTAAGTTAACAATATAATGGACTACAAAAAATGTAATTAATGTAACCCTGTGAATAAATACACTTATAACTGCACTGACACGCTACATTTGCACAGTAGCCTATATATATATATATAAAAAAACTTCACACAAAATAAACCTCATTTTATGTCCCAATCCAGCCTGACTTGCAATACTTAAAGAATAATTTTACAGCAGTATTTTTGCAGCAGTTAATTAAGCAGCAGAGACAGCTGATAAAACTTTTATCTGAGTGTAAAGTAGCTAATAGGCTAATAACATCTAACAGCTAGCGTTACCTGGTACACTATTTTTCTCGATGTGGCTCCAGGCAACGAGCAGAACACACACCAACAGCACGAGGGTTCTGGTTGCCACGGAGATCCCCGGTGAACCCAAGTCGGTTGCATTCTGGGACACGTAGTCCGCAACAACCTCGTCCAAAGCCAGAGGAGTCATGGTGCGTTCACTGGCCGAAGTTAGCTCCATGAGAGACCGCTGAAAGCTACAACGACGGACAGCGACAGGTTTTTATAGGCTTCGTCGCTGGTTGAAAGCCAGGTCAGGGTAAAGGCTCAAGCCACAACATGCAGAGAAAAGGTAAACAAAAGGCCGACCTTGAGAGATGGATTTGTGCCATGACCCTGAGCTTCTCAGTGCATTTTCAGTAAAAGAGCGGGTATTTGACATTTTGGTGATGAGAAACTTGCTCAAACATCAAACACATGTGGTGAACCACGAGAAATTAACAAAATTGTTATTATTAAAATTTTATCAGCTCTGCAAAATGAAAGCTGTGTTTCATCATAATAGGATTCAGAGAGAAACCCAGAACAGATACTACAGTCTTTGTACTGTACATATGGACATAGGCATTTCTCTAGCCTAAAAAATGTTCCCCTTTCTCTGCATTAAAGTTTTTATGATAATAATTTTGAAAAGTGATTAAGCAGTGTGATAGAGGACATTTTAGGCTGGTCTGGCACAGCATGATGTAAGTTCTGTATATTCTGCCAGGTTAAGTAGGTTAACTGGACTTGCCATAGTCTATATTGAACTTTAGTAAAACTGTCTCTCTAGTCAAATACATCTATCCAGTCAATCCAGAAACGTGGGTGAAACAAAATCTACAATCTACAAGCTATAATAAGGTAAAGTGTGTACATGTAATATATAGACGGGAGTAACATTACAGCATTTTATTCCTCATTTATATAAACCCAGAAGTTGACTCCCAATTGTACAGTCTCTAGAATATTTATCCTTTATATTTTATATTCTGGACTTTGTGTGGCATCGACATATCCTCCATAAACCACACATTTAAATGGACATTGATTTGGTATGACACACTAACAACACACTAAAATACCAATCTATTCACTGTATACTTTGTGAATTCCTTTAGTTTTACTTTGTGTTTTGTATTTGGTCACTGGTACCAAAGGGGGTGCTCCTTTGTCCCGGTCCGACTGCACATAAAGAACTCAGTGAATCTCTCACCTCCTACACTCAACTGAGGAATGTGCTCTGTGTCAATGGCCGACTGTGACTGCTCCATAATGACGGACTGTATGACGGCTGATGACCTGCCTGATTAGACATAGATGTCCCCCACCTCTCCCCCTGTGGGTCTTCCACCCAGCAACATGAAAATACATGTTAATGTAACCCTGTGGTCAACCGCATGTTTGTCCCAAAAACAAAACAAACACTGTTATTTGCTCAAATTGACCAAACAGGAAAGAGAACACAAAAAGTCAAATGTCAGAGAAGCTGAAGCATAAACAATATTTACAGCTAATATATAAATGTGTTTAGGTCCAAAGTGAAATGTAGCTGCACAAAGAAATTATTCAACACAGCTACCACATAATTTTCTTATAATCCTTTATCCAAAAGAATTATAATTAAACACAAATGGAAACACAGATAATTTGATAACATAAAATGCACTTTATTCAACGGATGAATTGATTAGAAAAGTGATTTCCAAGTGCGCTATGAAATGATAAAAACAGGGTTTACCATGAAATTATAAGATTTTGAGGATGTGGTGGGGGTAATTTTGGGCCTTTTTAATGACATCTGGTTACAAAAGTTGCCTCACACTGCTCCTTTTTAGAGAATGTGAATGTGAACAACTTCGGTAGCCCTGAAAAGACATGCTGTTTAACAAACCCAGTGGAAATACGTCTGATGGTGGCTTCGCAAAACCTTTTAATGCTAGATTGTGTGCTAAAAAATATAGAAATATCTCTGGTCCTTATTTTGTATTTCCCCAAATTGCACTTCTTTCTTTACTGTCTGTTTCTTGAACTTGTGTCGCTGGTGGTGGAGTATAAACCCATTGAACCTTGTCTGTTGTGGTTCGGTGCAGAAACAGCGGTCAGGAGGAGGATGAAGCTGTAGGAAGATACTCCGGGCATTTGGCTGGGCTTGTAGTTAAAAGATAGACACTAACTCTAAGGCCGAAAATGTGATAAGGTTTCTAACAAAACAACTGTAAAAAAATCCCAACTGGAAAAGGTCATGATACTAAGCTTCTTCATAGTAGTAAAGAAGAAAAGATGAGAATAAACAGTGCCGTCCCTGACCTAAGCAGCAGATAAAAAGGCTCAATGGAGACAGCAGAAAGTAATTTACTTTGCTCAAAAAAAAAAATAAAAAAAAATATTGGTAACATCAAAGAATGTTCCACACTTTTCTCTTACAATTTATTGTCCAGCACCAAGTTGCTGTTTTATGAAACATTTACCACTTTGCCTTGGTTCATTTTTTACCAGTGATGTATTGAGGCTGCACTCAGGACACGGTGGATGACAGACAATAAAAGAGTGGCCCGTGATGCTTTTTAGATGCCATCACATCTGCTGGAGTCACAACTGTCTGACAGTGACCTACAGCCTGAGGCCACGGCTCAGACGACCACCAACAAAACAGTCTACTGTGTTGCTCCTGGGGTTTGTAGAGCCCATCACGGCACCAGCTACGCGTCGAGGAGATATCAATCATGTTTAATGTCATTAGCGAGGTCAGTTAGTGTGTCTGCAAAAAAGCTACTTAATCATGAGGCGGTTGTGTTCATGGAACATTAGGGAGTACAGCACAAAAATCATCCTGCCTTTAGCTTTTTTTATTACGACTTGTCATTTTTCTGGTAACATGTAATTTTTTTGTCCCAAATCAAAGCTATAGAAATGGGTCATGTTTGGTGGATAAGATGTGACAAAGACAAAAGCCTGAAGAGAAATGACGGATTGTGAATGAAATATCTGGACATTTTTGAACAAATGTTGTGTACTGAGCACTATTTACATGTTTGAACATCTTTGTGTATGTGATATGAGTCTGCCCACGACTCTGCCGGAGAATGACTGAGGTCGAATATAAATCAGGTGACTGAACAGGAGGGGGTTTCTTCCAAGACAAGCCCAGTGGATTGTGTAATGCCCACTCCTACATGACTGGTTTGCATGTACACACTGATGCACACAACACTTTCTCCACTTGGCCAACAACACAACGGACACTGTATTCACCATTCTGCCTTTGGAAAGACCACCCAGATCTGGACTGGACTCAAGAAAATAGTGGACTTTGAACTTGTTTTGTCGTATTTTTTGATATTCTCTTGAATCCCTGACTGTTGTGTGAATGCAGAAACGAGGCAGCGAAGTGATAACTATGTGGATACCTACACCCAGCATGAGCGTGCCCCAGCGGGTGTTCCTCTACGGGACGTGTGTTCTGGCCGTGCTGAACTCTTTGGGCCTATTAGTGCTTCTGGTGCAGCAGAACCAGCAGGCGGCCTGGCTGGAGAGGACAGACCTGAGGCTGACCGAGGTGGAGCAGAGTTCCGTGGTGGAGTTCTTACAAGAGGTGCCCAGGGAAGCGGCAGGGCTAAGAGCTAACGTGGGACAGCACCAGTACCAGTACTCGAGGAACAAACGGAGCGACCAGGATGAGACTGAGGAAGGGCAGGAGGTTCAAGAAGGAACGACGAAGGGGCATGAGGTGCACGAGCAGGAGGTCAGTCAGGAAGTGGGAGAGGAAGCAGAGAGGAAACGCAAAAACGGGATGAAGCAGATATATCACCACGGTTACCACAAGGCTCATGTGCAGGACGACATGATGATGATGATGACTTACTCCATGGTCCCGGTGAGGCAATCAAACACTATATGTCATAATTATAACAGAAATAACACCAATAACAGGGACACGTAATACTTATAATACTGTAGATAATTGTCAGTACACAGTTTGTCAGTTTAAGGAAACAGTCAGAAGCAACCACACAATCTCGGAGTCCATCTTTGTTAAATCTAACTTTATAGCAACATACAAAGATTTTTGAACCTTAAAATTACAATAGCTCCAGAAGTGTAGAAGGTTTTGACATTACTTTATTTTAATTTGTTTTTTGTTCTCATTCATTTAACCCCAGAACTTAAAAATCCCCTGTGGCTGCCTGAACCAGAATCAGATTTTCACTGACCCCATTTACAGCAGCACACAGCTTAGTCTCTGTGGCGTGGCTTCAATGAACCAATGTATTTTTCAGATGGGGCTTATTTTTAATGATATAGATGGAATAGATATACAGAACATACAGACGTTAATAACTTGTAAACGATAATTGATATCATCATAACTTTTTCAGATTAAACTCTTGATTGACATTTGCAACAGCTCCAAAGGGGCCTGCATCGCTGGTTTGTCTCATTCATCATTTCCTAAAAAAATATTTCATAATACTGAACTTCTATGATTCATAATACTGGTTGATTTTTATTTTGAATCATCTGTTGCAGGACCTCCCGGACCGCCAGGTAACTTAACTCTAAGTTCAGTGTTAAAATGAAGAATACAAAGTGCTTTGTCAATTTAATGACCCTTAAACCCAATTACACGGAGTCTGAACTGTACTGTTGAGTAGGTTTGCCCGGGGCAGATGGGATGCCGGGGCAGAACGGCACTGATGGCATCCCAGGACTGAATGGAGTGCCTGGGGCTGATGGGAAAAGAGGCAAAAGAGGTAAGTAAAGAGGACATTCCATTGAGCCGTTTCTTATGACCTATTTGTTATTGAAGCCCGAGGCGACGGTTGCCATTTTTGTGACTAAGCCCCACTACTGCCCTGTAAGAAACAAGAGCACCCAGAGCAACCGAAGGGAAAGTAAAGCCAAAAGCATGGAGTGTGACTTAAAATGGTGTAGACACAAAAGCTCAAGAGACTAAAGCCTCCAGCAGCTACGACTGGTCACACGCACTTTCATAGACACTGGGCTGTATATTCTTATGCTACTTTTCTTAAGATGCATATTATTAAATGTAAAATAGTAAACACAAGATCACAAAGTTAGCTGTAGCTAGTAATGTTAACTAAATACTAGGCAGATTTATAAAACTATGGAAAGGCTCTGTTGCTGTAAAGTTTGAGCCTTTTTGGTTAAATCTGTTTGATTCTGGACTTTGTGTTGCATCGACAGATCATCACCTGAGACTACCAACACGCCCAGTTTCCTAAAATCAATGAATGCCATCATATTTCATAAAAAATGTGCAAAGTGGTTTAAACCACGGCCTTCCCTTTTACATTTTTCTAAAATATTATTCATGTCTGTGGTTTTGGGCTTGAGCTGAATGAGAACTCTCTTCCAGTGTTTGACCCCCTGAAGTCCAGTCTCCTCCACAGCTGACTCAACCGAGCACAGAGGCTGAATGATTCATGCCTCACACAGAAGGAAAACTGTGTCACTTTATGAATATTGTAAATGGTGTGCATTTATTGAGTGCTTTTTTGTACCCTTCTCAGGCACTTAAAGCACTTTAAATAATGCTTTTATCTATTTTTGATTCATCGTGTAGCCCTTTGAAGTGATTTGAGAAGGAAGAGCCTTGTTTTTGTGTGTTGTCCAAAGGGCCTCCGGGTGAGAAGGGAGACCCGGGTGAGAGAGGAGAGCCGGGTGAGCCTGGTCCACCGGGAGAGAAAGTCCAACCATCCAACGACGTTATAATCGAAGGTCAGTGAGGCTTCTGACCATGTAAAGGCCTAAATTAAATCGAATCCACAGACAAAGATGGCTGCAATTTATTTTCAGTGGAGTTGTTTATATGTTTATTGTTTTGATCATGTGCTGTTTCCCAGGTGCACCCTCACACGAATGTACTGGAATTTGACAAATACTGACCATTTAGTTTACTTTTTTTAAGTCTTTGTTAAAAAAAACTGACAATAAACCATGTCCCACTATTAGAAATTGCAGGTTCCCATTTGGGCATTTTGTTTTTGTGGTTGCCACTGGGAGCTGTCTTTTAGTGGAACTACAGACACAGCAGACAAACCTCCTTTATAATGGAGCAAGGTGAATATGTTCTTTAGGTATTGTCCCACTTCTCCTCAGGTCCCCCAGGTCCTCCAGGACCTCCTGGCCCACCCGGACCTCCAGGTCCTCAGGGCCCACCCAGAATCAGGCACCACAGAGCCCACCTCCAGGCTGCTCAGAGTAAGAGGAATTAACTAAACCTTATCAAATATTGATAACAGCCACAACAACCACAGTGCAGTATATTTTCCTGGTTCAAGTTTTTGTAAGTCGACAACGAAGTAAATGTAAAATTTTCTTACAGTGCCATTACAGGCCAAAATCCCAAATGATGACACCTTATCTCTGAAGGACATGATGAAACTAAATGAGAGGCCAGTCAGGAAGAATGGTATGTTGCATAGAGTTGCATAGAGTGCATTTTTGGGGTTTTCTCCCAGTATTCGCACCAAGAGCCTCTAAATCTTGCTCTTGTTTTCTGCAGAATGCCTGATCAAGTCTCTGATCAACCCCAGGAACGTGTCTAAGATGGAGAGCACTTTTGGCACATGGATGAAAGACACTGCTCTGCCGCATGACGAGCGCATCTGGGTGGCTGAACACTTCTCAGGTCAGTGTCATTTATTAAACCCAGATGAAGGCACTCAATTATTAGCTAAGTCCTTAACCTATCTGAATCTATTTATTTTTCATTAATATGAGTTTGGTTTGCTCTTGTCCAGGTCGGGTGGTGAAAGAGTTTAAAAGCATTGCCTCTTTCCAGAACAACACCAGTGAAATTGTGGATGTTAGAAAGTTTTTCCAGGGCTGCGGACACATGGTCCACAATGGTTCTTTATATTATCACATCGCTGGCACCTCCACCATTGCCAGGTAAGTGAAGTAAGGTAAGGTTAGTCTTGCTGTTTTTGAAATGTTATGACTTTCCTCTTTTGTTCATAGATTTCACTTTCAAACGCGGAGGCTTCACACTCTGACCATAGACAATGCTCTGCACCACAACTTGGCCTACCTTCTCCACAACTCCAAGACCTACTTCAAACTGGCGGTAGACGAGAACGGCCTGTGGTTGATCTATGCGTCCAGTGTCGATGACGTCATCATGGTGGGACAACTGGACCAGAAGACCTTCTCCATCACCACCTACATCAACACCACGTATCCTCACACCAAAGCTGGGAACGCCTTCATCGCCTGTGGAGTCCTGTATGTCACAGATACCAAAGACACCAGAGTCACGTTTGCGTTTGATCTTTTAAAGGGCAAACCAGTTAATGTAACCTTTGACCTGAGGCCTCCTGGGGGGGTGCTGGCCATGTTGACCTACAGCCCTAAAGACAGGCACCTGTATTTGTGGGATAACAGCTATGTGAAGCTCTACGTGGTTCACTTTATCTCTGACGACTGACACACAGAACATTAAATAAGGAGGTTATGTGGTTGGATACTGTTTTCAAGACCGTTTATTTTGGTTTGTGTGTATTTGTGAAGTGTAGTTGAGATGTTCATAATCTAGTCAGTTCTATACACCAAAACAGCAAAAACATTATGACCCCATTATGCCCCAAACCGACCCTTAGTTGTTGACCTATAGACTCTACTAGATTCTGAAGGTGGGTCAAGATTTTAGGAGCGGGTCTTTGGGTTTGTGAGGTGGGCACTTCATGGATGAGGCTTGTCTGTGCAACCCATCCCATAGATAGAGGTTCGAATGTCCCAAGAGCTGTAGGTTTGGAGACATGCTGATCTTTTATAGCCTATTTTCAAAGTCCCTTCTTCAAAATAGACATACATGGGGTTTTCCCTGCTTCAAACCCATCAACTTCAAAGGTTTACTTGCTCTTTCTTCACATTCAATATTATTCACTTCACTTGTCACTGTGTGCCACAATATGGCCGACTCGTGTGCCTATTTTTAAGAAGCAACAAACAAGTGGCAATCTTCTTTTAATAGTTGTGGCAGTGACTGAAGTAACTCAAAAAAATTAAACTATTAGGTAGGTCCTGTACTTCTAATTGCTTCTCTAGTGTTTAATTTATCAAAAGGTCACAGATTGACTAGGAACGAATAAGATTCATATGGAAAAAGCGTCTTTTTTTACCGTCAGTGCTGTATTTATTGTCCTGATGACTTTTATAATTTTGTATTTACTAACAGTGTGAAAACTTCCACTTTGTACAAAACCGTATTAGAAATTTTACACTCAACATATTATTCATCTTTGAAGACCAAATGTGGGGTTTTAGTCATAAGAATATTGTTTTATTTTTAATGTTTTTAGTAGTTGTTTGATGTTAAAGCAGCTTTACATTCTTTTGATTTGTTTCTTTTTATGGACTTAACGCTTTTATTCTGTACATACTGTAGAAAATGCTCACTGTAAAATTGTGTGAAGCGTTATCAATGTGAATAAAAATAAAAGTGCCACGTGAATCTGTTGAAATAAAACAGTTTATTCGTCTTTGTAGAGATAAACTCTAACCTTTAACTATCTGTTCACACACCTCAGACTTGTGCCCTATTGTTGACTGTACTTTTGGCGTCCTTCACTCTCTCTCGCGCTCACACAAACCATGGACAAACACCTAAAACACATACAGTGCACGTAGTGGGCAGAAAGTGGGAGAGAAACACAATCTCTTTAATAAATACCATACATACACTTAACAAAAGTTACAACTAATCCAGCTGGTATGAAACAAACCAAAAATAAAGAAATGTTTTATGTTTGTACAAGCTGTTGTGATATTTCATATATTTATATATATTTATATCATTTCTATAATAAACTATTTGAAACGTTTTACTACGAGGCCAAATAAAGCCAGACATTCAGTTGTATATTACGGTTTCTCCTTCAATGACTTATTTATTGGAAATAAACTTTTAGTGTCTCCAGAATTTTGAGTGCAAATATTTATTCCTTATGGATAAAACCAGGGGAGAACACACACAAACAGTAAACATCTTCCAGTCAAAGTAAAACCCTTACATTCCTAAAATCAAAGGCATTAAGTTAAATAGATTTACAAAGGAATGGTCAACATAACATATAAATAAATTAAATAGTAAAATTAAATTAGAAAAAAACATTATTTTGTGCAAAACCAGAAGCGAACCTTGTGTTTCTGCTCTGGCGGGACGGTAGAGGAATTGTGGCAGGTCGGACCAGACACATGGAAACATAGAGATCACAGTCATGGGACTCAAACACGGCATCGTCCAAACAGGCAGTGGGCCGCCCGCCGCACAAACAGGCATTTGAGGGCAGGCGGTGAGCGCACGAACGAGCACACACTGGGGCCAGAGCACGACCTGACCGGGTCCTAAATATGGGCCCTGAACAAGACTTATGCGGGGTTTAGGACTAAGGGTTGTCACTACATGAGCAATGCACCATCGACTCTTCCGGTAGGGCTGAGAAAAGCAGGGCAAAAAGGCAAAAGGGAAGAGGGTTCAAACCATTAAAAACAAATGCAGAGTCCAACAACTTGAATCACACTGGAAACCACTGACTTAATAACAAACCACAGTGCTGGTTACAGTAGATGCTAAGAGACTTCAGCTGTGTGCACAAAATGACAACAGTTATACACTTTTTTAATTTTTGCTTGAGCACTTGTACAGAGCACTATCAATAGACCTGTGATTGCACCGCGTAACGAGAACAGGACATGCATAGCTTCCCTATAGACACACTCTAAAGATTAGAGATTTTCAATAAAATTACAATAAATCTAGCTTTAAAATCAAGTATGATACCTTTTGCTTGTAACTTTGCTTTCAGCCTTTGGGAAAAAAATATTTGCAGCTCCGTTTGTCATTCTGGATGGGTTTACATCGAGAGTAAACCCATTAACAACACTGCACACACTTAAAAGTCGCCAAAAGCCTCATTGACAGACTCTTTCCTGTCAACTCTGTGTTTAATGCCGAGCGAATGTAAGCGGTTTCCTTTTCTTTCCTCTTTGGACCAGTGGAATTTAGAGGACATCGACCAGGCTGCTGGGGATGTTGTAGCGGTCCGGCAGGACTCTCATCTTCAGCGTCCCGTCAGCGCCGCAGGTGAAGATGCGGTTGCCGGGGCGGGTCTCCACCTGCATGACGCCGGCGCCAATATTGCGGAAGAGGGACTGCTTTGCGTGTTCAATGCTGAAGGAGTGCATGAGACCGTGGCCTGCCAACTTCCAAACCTGCAGCGGGACAAACGGAGCATAACAATACAGCAGCAGTGGTTTAGTGTTAAGAAAGAAGGTGCCCTGACAATGATATTCTTTCATTCACAAATTCATATCACACTATATTTTTCAACATAGACTCAATGCCAATGTGTGACTTTTATATCAGTGTTACCTTCATGTTGCCCTCTGCCGAGCCGGTGACAAAGAAGTCCTCGTAGGAGTCCAGAGCCAGGGCCTTGACGGCGGAATCATGAGCCTGGAACGTGTGGAGCAGTTGCCTCTGGCGAATGTCGAACACACACACAAAGCCCTTCCTCCCTCCGGTGATCAGCAGCTGCTGCTTCGAGGCGTACTGGAGCACAGTGGCCCCGTTCTCATGGCAGGGGAACGCTGGAGACAAGAGAAGAGAGAAGTGTGAGTCTAAGGGGCACAAGATGTACACAATATCATGAGTTGTTAGAATAAAAACATCAGTTAAATTCTTTAGTTCTTCATTTTAGCATATCTTTAGTTAGTCTTCATTTTAGCATAGCAAACATATTTTTATCTGATACTATAAGCAGTACCTGTCATATCAAGTCAATTCTCAAAGTTTAAATCAAATTATGGTGAAAGAAATTATAATAGAGTAGGTGTCAGACTCGTGTAGGTGTTAGTTGTGAATAGATATCCCTTTTAGATGAAGCCCATCATAGGCTTAACTCTAGAGCTGTTGAGGAGAAATTTACTTCATTACAATGGCTGCATTTACATGCTCTATGTAAAACATTACATATTATTAAAAAAATAACAGGCCTTGCATCAATTAACCTGTCCTTCTTCTAATCTGGCTATTTGTTTGACCATTTATAAAATAAAAAAAAAGCCTATAGAGGATCTATGTTCTCCAAGTACCCACTCCACTTTCTTAAACTTTCACTTACCATGGACCATAGTATTGCTCGGTGGAATGAGGGTATCCCAAAGGCAGACATTTCTGTGAAGCAAAAGGATAATAGATAGTGGGTTCAGACAGAGGTTGGTGTTGAATAATAGTGACATCTGTGCTGTACTGACCGGTTATCGTTGGATTGTCCGGCCGTGGCAATGAGGCTGGAGGATGTGATGAAGGCAAAGTCTCCGCAGGTTTTACTGTGACACTGCCAACTCTGAGAGCAGGACCAAAAACAGAGATAATTTAAAACTGGATTCATAGGTCATCAGCAGTACAGTGTACATTTTAGGACATCCTCAGGCACAGAGAAAAGGGACGGCCTCAGACTATACTGCTTCAGCCCCAGGCTAAACAGAATCAGAAAACACAGTAATGATATTTTTTTATATCGAGACAGATTATCACCTTTTAGGACAATTCTTATATTAAATGACAGGACATAGCCTAAACAGTAGCCTACATGAACTACTAGGTTATTCTTGGCCGCTGAGAGGACTAGTTACTCCTGTCCTGAAGTTATGTATCCCTGTCTCTCTCTTTATCCATTTGTATTTTTTGTAGCCCGTTGTTTTCTTTGGTGCAATTTTTATGAGTTTGTGTAAGTTTACCATGTTACCACAGAAGCTGATAGGCTTTTTACACACGTCACAAAACTGCAGCAAAATAACTCCGCACGGCCCTCGCTCTTCTTGCCGGCGACACACACAGAGCATGAGAAGAATGTGGAGTGGAGGTGACAACTGCACAGACACTGTCTACTGTTTAAATGACTTCCAATCAGTGGAATTGCAAAGGACGAGCGTGTGTGCATCTGTGTAAAAACACAACACTAAAAGATGTCTCGCAACTGTGACTCGGTTCCCATCAATAAAAGCCGCTCAAAAGCTCTCCTTAGCTTTCTGATAGCATTTAGTCTGAGTATGTTTAGACTGTGATGTCTCAAGCCATTTGGTCTGGGCCTGTGGCCAAGTGCCTTTTCTCTGTGCCTGAGAATGTCCTGAAATGTACACTGTACAGCAGAACATCATGGTACAACAATATCTGCTTCATTAGAAAAACAAAACAAAATTCAGGTTAGTTGTACAATTAAAGGCACAATTTTCTACCTTTAGGTGGTACAAAATATGAAAATGTTCTCACCAGATAAGGTTTTGGATTGGACGATGTCTGATTAACTTGCCACAGACTGAGGAAGCCTTCTCCATCCGCAACACCACACTGCGACAGGAAAATGAGTAAAAATGTGAATGTCAAAGCCTGTTGGTGCTGATGTGTTTGAGAGAGTGGGAGTATGTGTGGACCTTATTGCCCTGGGAGTTGAAGTAGAGACGAGTGACTCTAGCGTTGCCGGCTTGTCTGAAGCAGATGAGCTGCTGAGGTCTGTTCCACTCAAACATGCGTACACTTCCATCCTGAGCGCCGGTCATGTCTACAGCAAAACACACACAAACAGATTAAAGATGGAAGATATGGAAGATATTAAAAAGACCAGGATATAAAATAAAACTTCTTCTATGTATTGATAACACAAACTTTCATAGTGGCACTTACAATACTGATAAATAGGATGGGAGGTCATTCTCTTCACATTATTTAGATTTCTCTTCATAATCTGAAACACAATTTTAAAATTGTTATTCAATATCTGGACAAACAAAAGCCATATTCATTTTGAAAGAAGAGCTCAAATATGTCTAAAGGTTTGGACAGTGTAAGCAGTTCTGTAGAGGAAAATGGTTGTAGAATGTTATTTGCTGCTGTTTTATTTATGGATTTAACTATGATACAAATGATTAATCTTAGTTGCTTTTTAAATCCCTTTTGTAACTTCTTTTTTGTATTGTGTAAACCTTTTCACCATTAAACCTGATTCTCATGACTGTAAGATAATAAGATGATTTAGAATGGAAACTTAGTTTCTACAGTAGACAGTTATTAGCCATTGCCCACATTGAAGAAGCAGCAACGCCCCAGGCTTTGTGTAATGTATAGCTGCACTGTGGGCAACACACATTTATAACAGCTAACGAGGCCTCAAACAACTATTAATGCAACAGGAATAAATGGTGGAATACTGATTAAATACAAAGTAATTAAATTAATAATTTTATTGAGTGACCATATTTCATTCTGTTCCTCATTTATAAAACCCAAAACATACAAAAAACCTCTAAACTAAGAATTGAAGCAGTCGACTGTTTTAGATCTGAAATGTTACAAATGGTTTGGTTTCTTTGGCGTTGCTCCTATTGCTTCTGTTACACCTGCTGCTTCACTGAACTGGGAGTGTGCAGAGAACTCCTGCATCTACTGTAGGGAATAAATTAGCTCCAAAAAAATATAATATGACCACACTCACTAAATACTGAACTATTCCTTTGAAATTCAATGAACCTGTGTGAAACACAGCATTTATCACTGTGGCTGGGACAAAGAGAACCCAGTTACTTGTGACGCAAATGTGCACCTTGGGTAGCGGACTCTGGGATAGCAGCTGCTATCTGTGTTTACATGGGTCCATCTTCGTCATACAAACACACCCTCTGCTTGTATCAGCCCTCATAGACTCAGCAGAACAGCTGTTTAGTCCACAACGCTGCGTTAACGTTGATAAGCTTTGACTGAAATTGCTATAACACTAAAGCCCAGTGTACCAGTCAATCCAATTTTAAAATTAAATTACATTATAAATAATAACCCTATTTTGTTGATATTATACTAAAATAAAAGACACATTGCTCATTTACATTAGGGTACAGTTATAACTTGGCACAAATATCCCCCCCTACTGGATTTAATAGTAACTGCAGAGCCTTGATTCCTTGTAAATAATAATAATAACGTAATGTGTATATTTATCATCGTGTGTATTTGCAATAGTTAATGGTCTCGTACCACGCTGGCTCCCATGCTGGTCTGCCCACTGCCTAACCACGGCATAGACGCAGAAACTGCCATTTGAGGAGGAGCAAAGGGGGCAGAGCTTGCCTGGGCGATGTTGGTGTGAGACGAGCGATAATCTACGTCATCAGAGCTGGAAGGGGAAAAAAAAAACGATTTGTCACAAAAGATGTTCTGTATTGACAAATTAGAGAAACTCGAACAACAAAAAGACAATGTATTTGGAATTTTACCTGCGGGACTCTTTGTCAAAGTCCTCTCCGATCCATGTGTAAGGCTGGACAGACACCAGAGTGGACACATCCACCTCCTGGACATCGTGTGTGGAGGCCAACACTATCTCATTAGAGTTTGCCTAAAAACAAAGGATCCACATTACTCTAAGGTCAAAGATCCACAATATGAAAGTGTATTATAAACAATTAATGCATAAATGAACACACTTAAGTAAAAAAAAAAAAAATTGTACATTATCTTTCTGACGGGAGGGTTGCACTTCTGACCTATCTCTGATAGGTCAGTTTGTGTATTATTACTAATAATAATAATAACCATTAACAACCATTTATATAGCGCCTATCATTACACCTGAAGTGCTTAACAATATAACACACATAACACATGCACAAAGCACGGAAAAACAAAGGCCAGTGAATGATTAGGTTATGGTGCTTTAAAAGTAAGACTTATTACATTTCATATCTATTATTTTGTATCTTTTAAATTATTTTGTGCTTAATGTGGACAAGGCAACAATTAACACTTGTCACTTGTATGTGGCCAAAGAATGTGGATCCACCTTGCCTTATCTGGACTACTGCTTTACCACTGCCAAAGAGTGAATGCCCGTTTCCCAGAACTTGTCAATACCTTGTATATATTTCTGAGTGAAAAAGAGGGCAGCCAAATAAACAGTTGTAGAGTAGAGTACCTTGTTTATGGCAAATGCCATAATAATATCCGACTCCTTGTGAATGATTTTAGCCTTGCCTCCGGGGTAACCCAGGTCAGCCTCCACCTGGAAGAGCAGTCAAAGCAAGATCATTATGTTTCACAAACCACGACAGATCATAAGCCCCGAGATCACAAAGACAGAAATATTGTTTTATCATGTTCAGATGAATTATTCAGTGTTAGTCGTCTCAGACATTAAATTTATTTATACTTCGCCCACATTTGTGAAGGCAGCATAAAGAGGAGCCACATTCATCATCAAGTGAACAAAGTCATAACAGCAAGTAAAAATGCACAGAGGAAAAAGTGTATGATTAAATACTGAAAATTGTAGCTTTAGATCCAGATTACACTGTTGTCAGCATCCTGCTTGATTAGCACAGACAGTGAGCATGCATGTTAGTTTACTGCTTAACCACAGAATCAGTGTTATTGGTGGAAAAAATGGATGTGCAGTAACAAAGGTGACTGAGTGAGAGAAAAAACAGATCAAAGACGGAGAGCCTTGAGTGGATTTTATGCAGAAAACCACAAAGAGGTTACTGTTGACCAGGCTTGAGAGGAACCAACAAGTGTTTTTTAAAAAGAAGTTAAGCCATAATTACACCTGTTCAAATGCAATGATAGTAACAAGAGTGGCTTGTTTTGTGGTTATTTAATCTTGTAAATTTTGGATCACTTTGGTTTTCAAGCAAGACACAAGACAAGTCAAAATATTAGCCAATGTACGAACAGAGTTTTTATTTATAATTTTACTTTGAGACTAATATATTGGAAAGCTAAAATTTCAGTTGCTCCTCCAAACCTGGTTGTTCAATAACTTCCCAGAACGACAGTCAGAAAGAATCAGGGCCTTTGTCATTGAGTGAATAATAATACTACCTTCTTGGGACTGCTAACTCCTGCTATGCAGTTGGGGCTTACATGGTCCATATCTACAAACTACACAACACACATACACAAGCAATATACACAAATGACACACAACACAGCATGACACAAAACACATGCACAAACACAGAAAAAAAATAAACATGGGATGAAAGAAATGAAAAGGTTGGCAGCTTCTTTGATGTAATGATAAAATATTCAATAGGTATCTCTCATGTGACATCATTACCCCGGTGCTAATGCAGCAGGATGAGCAGACCAATCTAATATGATCCTGTTTGAAGCTGTTTTACTTTTTGTTTGGCAAGTTTTGTGGAAAAATCTAGTGAGATTGGCAGCTTAACCACAGATTCTTATGAGGGATTACTATGATAACACAATAACAACTAGTCCCCGACATCAAAGAAGACAGGGATCTGCTCTGTATCTGATAAAGGGAGGAAAGCAGCCAAAGCACTAATAATAGCTTGATAAAAATGTCACCAGCAGTCACCAGTAGATAAGACTACACTGTAATTGTAAGCTTGCTTAGTTTGAAGGCACCGGCTGTATCTATTTCTAGGAATATATTTGGCATTTTAACCTCTTGTTGAAGAGAGTATGCTAATTTAGAAAACCACTTTTCTCTGTAATACGGTTTAATATTTGGGCTCATACATATGTGGTTGGGAAATTACAAATGTTCAAAAATGACGTGCATTATAATCACTGACTGGTCTATAAGTTACATGCAGGCTACTGACCTCACTCTGCTTCCTCTTTTTAGTAAAAATATATCGGATTAAAGTATCCTGAAGGACTTCCTGTTTCACCAGGAAATGCCACAGACGTCGAGCTGGAAATGACTGGTGGTTCTTTGTCCTGAGAAAACACAAAAATGCACTATCAATATTTAAGTAAAATGTGAGTGCAGAATAAAACAATAATATGTATTCAGTTACCAAACCACAGTTCTTTATGTCCAGCTTTATACACTAGAGCTTAGATTTAACTTAGTATAACATTTTAATAAGCAAATAATGTAACAATATAGACAATAGCATTTTGCTATTTATTTTTTGGTATCAAAACTTATATTTTTGTATCTATGTCTTTATATACTCTGGATTATAGAACTTTGAGAACACTTAGTTTATGACTTAAATAGAGACATTTTAAGGGTTTCAGTACAAAATGCAAAGTGTTAATTCTCTGTGAAGGTCTAGCTCCCACATAAGAAGATAGTAGCTATTTTAAGTGGGTATTCACATTCTTTTTTGCTAAGAAATGGTATGGCACAGCATGTTACTGATGAGTGAGCGCTCACTTGAAGGGTGTGTTGTCTGGCTCCAGCATGGCCTTGTGTCGCAGAATGGCAGGGCCGCCTCCTGCGCTCAGGTCAGTGGGGAAAGTGTTAATGTAGTTTGGAGGGGGGCCATCAAACTTGTTCATCTGCTCTAACAAAAGCTGCTCCCAGTTTTCCAAAGTCTTCAACACGGCGTTGCAGAGAGGAGATGAGACTGGCAAGTCTGTGACATGGGCAAGAACTCAGAAGAACATCCTCAGATATAAAAGACAGACTGTACTACAAAAACAGTTCCATTATCCTTCTAAGATGACATTAGTCAAAAGTACAAAAAATGTCAAACCTGTGAAGTCAAGGCCAGCAAGAGGAAGGAAGTTCTTGACATTGTGATGAGCCAGTTTAACCATAACCAGACGGATCAGGGCCCAGCTGAGGAGGACAGACGGGACAATACCAAATTAAAATCAAGTATGTTTACAAAATACAAACTCAAGACAGCAATCCTTAATGTGAGGCAGGAAAGAGCTCAAGTCCTACCTGTACGAGTTTGGATCGAGGTGCTCTGTCATCTGAGTATCAGACAAGAAAGCGTCCTCGTCATCTTCATCATCTTCAGCTCCACTTTCGTCCGAGTCGTATAGGGCGTTGCTGTCAGAGAGTGGCAGGAAGGGCTGTGGAGGTGGAGGAAAATCAAATTAGAAGGGCAGACAAAATGAGAGGATGAGAAATGAGACTATAAATCACAGAGTAGAAAAAAGTATAATGCCCTACTTTTGCTACAAAGTAATCCCACATGCTGAGCTCGGGGGGAATGAACTTCTCCCTGTAGGCGGGTCTCTCTGTCGGCACAGGCGGTGGTGTGGCTGGCGTTTCTTTTACAGGACGCCCCGGAACCAGCATTCTCATGTTGAATCGTCGTCTGTACCGGTCTACGTCCTCCGCTGGGGGCTGAGGGGGGGCTGCTGGGGGAGATAAGTGGGAAAAAAAGTGAGGACCGGGATAGTGTATTTTTAAAGATAGTGAACTCTGGACCTTAAGATGCTGGTACAAATAATGCAAAACACTTGAGGCGTTCCTGTTAGATCCAAGTGTTGTTGAGAAAAAGGTCCTTAAGAAGTGAAAGGCATCCACAGTTAAGTAGACATCTGCAACAAAGCTGTATTAAACTCGTAAGCATACGAATTACTGGACTAATAAACTGTGGTGTCAGTCATATGGACTTGCAATGCACTGTTGAAGAAGTGGAGGTTGGCAAAATGAGTTTAGACAATATTTTATTACAATATTAACAAACAATATTTGTTTGTCTAAATTCAACATTTTCATCAACATTATCAACATTATCACAAGCTAAAAAAGAAGATGCCTGTGTAGATTCTCAGTCATCTAGGTCATCATATAATTAAAAAGGTGAAAACCAAAGCTTCTGGAAATAGTTTTGAAGATAGAAAACATTTCAATCCTGTTTGACAAAGTCCCTTGGAAGTGGTACAAACTGTTTTAGTATTACTCCAACTATGTCTAGATGCTTTCGTCTTTTTTTTAATTATATATATATATATATATATATATATGATAACCTGGATGACTGAGAATCTACACAGACATCTTCCTTTTTAAGCATTTTGTTATAAGTTAGAAAGGAAGCCCTGGACATATGTTTTTATGGCTTGCAGTATGAAAAAGGTTGAAGTAAAAGCATCTGGACTCAGTTTTCAAGGTAAAAACGTTTTGTCTCTAATTCCAAGAGACTTTATCAATTCATTGATAAAGTCTCTTGGAATTAGAGATGAAACATCTTCACCTTGAAAACTGAGTCCAGATGATTTTACTTAAACCTTTTTTTCCAAGATGTCCTGAATGACTAAGAACCTTAACATACTTCTTGCAGTAGGAAAGAGAGCTGTTGGAAAGCCATTCCCAAAGAAAGGCTTGTCCATTATGTAACCAGCAGAGCAATAATCTACATATGGCCTGATGAAGAGTAGTTAAATCAAAACAATAAAACCAGAAATGGGATGTAATATTACTGCTTTTTAGTAATAGTACTTTATTCCTATTAAATGGGACTCAATGAGAGCCAACCCTCACTTCGGAGCTTCACAGACAGACTGGTCCACTGGACTGGTTATTAGTCCACCATTCGTTTACTGTCTGACTGAAACACTGTATAGTATTAAATGTGAACAATTTGTAGCGCACACAAGAAAACAGATCAGTGCACTCAGATAAGACAGACAGAAATACACAATATACACACATTCAGGGTAAGGACACAACGCAAGACAGTCTAGGCTATGCACAAACCTGCACCATTATCCTGGGAGACTATCTCTGGCAATGCACCAGACAAAACAACACAAGACACAAATCAGAGTTGACAGTGCAGTGAGACACAGATACTACACAGACCATTACATAATTGAATCAGGAGACATTAGACATGGTTTTACTGAAGAAAATAAACACATCAAAAGACATGAAGACATCCAACAATGATAACAAATGTGTTTAGTGCTCAGGTGCTAAGCGTTAAATTATCCAACAGTGCTTGATATAAGCAAACATGAGATGA
Source organism: Neodontobutis hainanensis (assembly GCA_024349245.1). Taxonomy (NCBI): domain Eukaryota; kingdom Metazoa; phylum Chordata; class Actinopteri; order Gobiiformes; family Odontobutidae; genus Neodontobutis; species Neodontobutis hainanensis. The sequence goes on from JALDNG010000046.1 coordinate 455,058, forward strand.
ATATAATGACAGTAAAATCCATTTAGGGAGTAAGTGGTATTTAGGAAACATGACTCGGGGTGTCATTATATTTCTTTCATTGTGTAAATGAAATTCATGGAGGTACGCAGCTGAAAAGGGCAGAGTTTAGCATTTGGCAAAGCTAAATTTGATTTCTTTCAACAGGCTGACATTTTACATTTTCCGGCTTTTCAAAAGTCTCTCGACTTCTCTGAGAGCAATCACAGACACTGCAGTTATACTGGGGCTCAATACAAGCCTATATCGTCATCGGCACTACTGGCCTAATGAATATGGAGTCACAGGGTCAAATTTAGTCTTTATAGAAACCAAAGGCAGAAAAATATTTATAGCGTCCTCCAGTCAGTTAAGAATATACTAATTCTCTATAGTGTGAAAGAGATCTCTTCCACCCGTCACTTTTTACTTTTAGTTTTGTAGACACAAGCTAAATGCAACTGTCAGTCCAGTTTAAGGACATTGGGAACCGCCATATTTCAATAGATAAATCCTGTTTATTTTTTCTATAAAAATGCTGTTAACTGTATTTATTTCAAGTAGTGTCAACTGAACGTCAAAGGTCGCTATGTGTACTTTTTGCTAAAGCAAAATTAGACATAGTGAGATATAAAGCAAGAACTCTCAGATTTATTTTGAATACAGACTAAAAAAACTAGAACACTGGACAACTCCTGTATATTTATTTTTGTCTAGGTCTTGGCCAAAACATGTACCTGTCTTAGTCCCTAACTCAGAGTTAGACACTGAGCGCTGCTCAACATTATCTTCTGGACACTCCATGATGGGTGCAGCTGTTAAATGAATGGCACAATGAACAGAACATTGAAATGGGCACAGAAGACAAGACATCACAAAAAGACATGCACTGCAACACACGCTCCCACGCTCTCACACAGCTGCTGGCTTATCAGAACACTGAGAGAGATGACTATGCCTTCATAACACTAACAGGTTTGCTGCTTGTGATGGGCATTCAGTAGTAGCTGCACAAAAGAGAGGGGGGTAGATCAAGCATCTGCACCAATGCAAACCTGTACAAATACCATGCACTGCAAACCTCCAAACCAGCACTGCAATCCACCAGCCCAGTTACTCACAGCTGGCTTTAGTTGCTGCCACAGTGCCCTCTACCCTCAACACAGAAGGAGGAGGAGGGCGATTGGGGCGTTCAGAGGGAATGGGTTGGGGGTTTGGGGACAGGCTGCTCTGTTCTGGTCTTGCTGTCTCTTGAGTCTCTTCTGCCTCAAAATCAGCTGGCACTGGGACACAGGGCAAAGGGCACACTCACACAAAACACTGGACAGCAGAGCTTTAAAGGCATGTCAGTACACAGAGAGTCCCATAGAGGAGGCCACTGTTTTGTAGCAAATAAGACTTAACACAAAGTCTCCTGAGGAGAGGAGAAGAGAGAGGCAACAGGAGAGTGTGCAAGAAAAGGTACCTTTACACACATTCTGCCTTTCTAGAGGAGGTGTTGTATATAAAAATATTCTTAAACAATTCTTTATCTATGGGCCTCTATAGAAATGTAAAGGTGAATGTATCTGCAAGCTTTCCTCTGTCTGCCTATATATGAACATTTTACTTTTTGGTTTACATGGAAGGGAGATTTTCTAATTGTAATAACAACTCACCGTCATGTGAGGTAACCTTGATTTGGCTTTCACTGATTAGGCCCAAAAGAGAGATTTGTCTATAAACATTTGTCCAGAAATACTGTATAATCAACAATAACCTTTGGGCTGTGTCTCTAATTTCACTAATAGTCACTTGCACAACACTAATAAAAATACCATACCAAAATGTTTTTTACCACAAGCCTGCAATTTAAAAAGAGACTAAATTGAAATTGACATAAATTAAAGTAGTAGACATGCATGTATATATACACGCATGTCTACTACTTAAATTTATGTCATTAGAAATAAAGTGCAACTTGTATGCACAGTAGCCAAGGTTTTTTCTTCCAGGCTCATCACTTACAAAATACATATTAACTGTAAACAGATGTTTGTGTGTTGTCTGTATTTTCTGTACCATTACCAGGGCTTTTTGAGCTGGGACATCATGGCTTTAACTACCTTCTGCAGAACGTAGCTTTAATACAGCACAGGCTAAAAAAAGGGTCTATAGAGAAAGAGGAAGAGAAAAAAGGCAATGGCATGGCTAAAAAATAGAAGGTTAATAGCACTCTACCTGGTGGGGCTTCAGGCCTCTTTGGCTTAATTATAACTCTGGCCCCTCCTCCGAACACAGCGGCCCACACACGGTTGTTGAGGGGGTGTGCACCGAGGCGGAAGAGCTCGTTGCTGTTGTGAGTGCCCAGGCCGTGAATGAGCAGCGCCAGATAAACGGCCACAACCGCCTCACACAGCAGCACGTTGAGCCGGGGCTGGTCCTCTTCTCGGGCGGATGTCAACAGAGAGATGAGAGACGACACACCTGCATAGATAACACACGCACACACACACAACATGCCGTCTGCTTAAGTAACATGCACTATATGCAACAAATTGTCACCAGAGGAAGCACTTGCGTCAGCACAAAAGTGAGGCATGTACACGTTCAGATTATAGCGTGATCATTGTGTTGTTTGGTTTCTTTCCCGGAGGCTTTGGAGCTCCTTTTATAGAACACCATCTGCCCCTCTGAATAAAACCCACACTGTCTGCTCAGCTCTCACTCGGCTTTTCAATCAGGGATTTGAAAATTTGACTTCCTTTGCATGTGATTATGTAACATTTCAGTTCACAAGATTGGGACTGCACTGTAGCTCTGAGTGACAGCTGGCACCATCATCATCATTTTTTTTCCTTATTGAGTGTTGTTTCTAGCCCACTAAGAGGTGCCATTGTAACGAGACAATTACTGAAAAACTACAGTGTTCAAAATGGCCGATAGAGGTACAGTGTATTTTGCAGATTTGTAGATTAACAAACCTAAAAATAATGCTGCCATAGGCTCTTACTAGTGCTTTTTTGACTTTTTATCCATATTGTGATTTTTACAATACCCTTGTTACCTGGCCATTGTGCAGGAGCAGAGTTGGGAGTGATATGTTCTTCGATGCTTTCTGTGCGGAGCCGCTTTCTCTCACTCAATAACAAGCCTTGGTACACCATCCCTGTAAACTGATTGGCCTCTGTCTGGCTGCTGTGAAGACCGACACAAACAAAACTATGAGTCACTGCCCTTTGTGTTGTGATATTGCAATATGCTGCAGAGGCCACGAGTGAAAATAAAAAGGCCGGCAGAGAAGCAGATATGATCAAATGAATAAATGATGGGTAGAGAGATTACCTGTAACTGTGGCTGTCGCACAAGGCTTGATAAATGCAAGCAGACAAGGATGCAGCTAAAGTGTGCAGTGCGTTTACCTGAGGAAAAATAGATTTTCATTTAGGTAAAATTCACCAGCAGTAAAAAAGGGGGGATCGTATTTATATTTAGTTTAGAGGGTGTAGGTTTCATTCACAACTGTAGAGTAAATGTTGAAAAAAAATAGGTTTCTTTATTTATGTTTTAGCACTAACCCTGTCATCCAAAATGTTGGGATGTGGGGGAGTCTTCATGAACGTGATGGTGTAGAGGACGTCATGGATGTGGTTGCTCAGATGGAGCACTGGGTTGGCTATGACTGTCTTGGTGGGAGCGATGCAAGCCGACAACAGAGGCAGTGTTGTGGGCAGAGGCAGAGGAGACTGGAGCTGCTTCACTGTTGTCTCCTACAAAAAGAGAACAGGTTGTTTTAAATAAATTCAGCTAGAGATTACATTTATTTAAAAGGCAAGCCAAGGCAGTTTTGTTTATATAGCACATTTCATACACTGGGTAATTCTGTGATGCTGTAACTGCTCTACAGAAATAAAAAGGCAAATAAAAAATAAATGTATATATGTATCTTTATCTACATTAAAATCACAAGTTATATAAATAATACACATAATAGTGCACATGAAACATTATCAGAGTATATTGCAGTGCTCAAAACGGGGTTAATGAACATTTTCTAAGGACAATTTTAAGAAGTTTTCTAGTTATTCCTGCAGCCTTTAGCTGTGGTAAACTACAATTTCATAAACATATACCAGGGTATCTGCAGATTTCAGAGATTTAGATTTAAGACTTTTTAAGACCTTTTTTATACCATCTAAAATTGATTTTAAGACCAATTTCATAGCAAACTACAGGTAATGTCCAGTCCACGCACCTAACAAACCCGCTGCGAACGTGTGTTTTGTTAGTTGGTTCCGACAATTTTGTTTGTCAAAGACGTAACGTCACATTATTTTAAAATGAAACTAAAATGTTCTTTATGTTGTCGGTTAATTTTTAAGACCTGAAACGTGGCTCTAAGACATTTTAATGCTAATTAAGACCTTATTTTTACATTAAGGAATTTAATACCTTTTAAGACTTTTTAAGGATCTGCGGATACCCTGATATACATACTGTAGTTTATTCAAAAACATAGAATAATAAATACATTACTGTGATATCATTGCATTATTACAGTGTAATATCATCCTATGCCTTCTTTTGGGGTATTCATGTGATCGTACCTGTTGACTCTCCTGCAATAGGAAGAGGAGCTCCATTCGCACAGAGGTTACCCCCCCTCCCTTGGCTCCGTGCAGACTGCAGTAGGACAGAAAGACTCGGAGCAGGGCCTGGTTCTTCCTCAGCCAGGCCTTGCGTCTCTCCGAGTGCTGCTGCTTGGCCTGAAGACGCCTGCGCTCCATCTGGTGGCGCTCGTAAGCCCCTCCATCTGAGCGTTCAAAAGAATCGTCTGATATGTCCACTGATCCGGTACGCTCTCCCCAGCGGTCAGCCTCTGAATCCTCCTCCTTTCCCTCCACCTGTGTAAGAAACAGTCTTCATTTCCGTTTATAAAACTGTCAAACTAAATTTTTCTGCTTCACTCTCAAAAAGTATTTGTCAGAGACACTGTGTGGCTGTAGATTAAAAGACTGGCTTTTGACAAATATTGTTTACTGATAAATGTATGAGCCCATCAACTTTATTTAAAACAGTATTTCACTTTTGTAGACATTCAGCCTTATTATTTGCATTGTTGCATTTGCTTTTTGAGAAAGGTAATGAGGATGATTGTCATATACTTATACTACACTATCCACTAGCTTTGAAGCTTAAGTGTGATTAAATATAGAAGGGAAACCTAGCATGTGGTTAGAATCTGCAGTTAGTCTGACCCGCCACTTTGTGTTCCAATATTTTCTTCGCCGTTTACACAATGCAACTTCTTTCCAAATATAATATTAACTTCTCTTTTAAAGCCCCTTTTTGCTGCTGCCAAAGGCATTTACTCAATAACAGCGATTAGTGTTGCCATAGTGCTGTACCTTGTAGTTACAGATGTTATGCATCGCTGCTATCTCTTTCTCCAGCCAATTGTAGAGCTGAAAGCGGAGTTTTCCTCCATCAACCTCGAAGCCTGTGGCCAGTGTGCGTAGCTCTGTCATGAGGATTTTAAGACAGGCTCGGAATTTCAGCTGCTCTGCGATGACGTCCACCTCTGATTCGCCCTAGAGATGTTAACATATATCAAATTTATAAAGTTTATGTACACAGGTTTTCTTACACTATTTTAAACCAACTAAATATACTTAAAATGTAGTGCTCATAAGTTCACATACCCTGGCAGAATTTGTGATTTTGTTTGACCATTTTTCAGAGAAAATTAATTATAACTCAAAAACAAAACCCTTTTTTTCACTCATAGATAGTGGTTGGGCGAAGCCATTTATTATCAAACAATTGGGTTTAATCTTTTTAAATCATAATGACAACAGAAACTACCCAAATGACCCTGATCAAACGTTTTTGGCCTGATAACATGCACACAAGTATGACACACACAGGTTTGAATGGCTACTAAAGGTAACCATCCTCACCTGTAATCTTTTTGCTTGTAATCAGTGTGTGTGTATAAAAGGAGTTTCTGGTCTCCTGACAGACCCTTACATTTTTCATCCAGTGCTGCACTGACGTTTCTGTATTCTGAGTCATGGAAAAAGCAAAACAATTGTCAAAGGATCTGTGGTAAAAGGTAATTGAACTTTATAAAACAGGAAAGGGATATTAAAAGGTATCCAAGGAATTGAGAATGTCAATCAGCAGTACCAATTACTCAACACTTCTGGAACAAAGTCTTTTGGAGTGATGAGACCAAAATGTAACTACTTGGCCACAACTATAAACGTTACATTTGGAGAGGATTCAACAAGGCTTATGATAAAAGTTCCATTCCTACTGTGAAACATGGAGGTGGATTGCTGATATTTTGAGGATGTGTGAGCTACAAAGGCACAAGAAACTTTGTTAACATTGATGTCAAGATGAATGCAACATGTTATCAGAAAATACTGGAGGAAAAGTTGCATGGGATGTTTCAACATGACAACAATCCAAAGCACAAGACCAAGTCAACCTGTCATTGGCTCCAGCAGAATAAAGTGAAGGTTCTGGACTGGCCTCAGTCTCCTGACCTCAATATTATTAAGCCACTCTGGGGAGATCTCAAACGTGCAGTTCATGCAAAACAACCCAAGAATTTACAGAAACTGGAGGCTTTTTGCCAAAAAGAATGGGCATCTTTACCATCTGAGAAAATAAAGAACCTTTCACAACTACCACAAAAGACTTCAAGCTGTCATTGATGTAAAGGTGGCAATAAACCGTATTAAGAACTGGGGTATGTGAACTTTTGATCAGGATAATTTGGTTAGTTTCTGTTGTCATTGTGATTTAATAATAATAATAATAATAATAATAATAATAATTAAAGCCGCAAGCGGCGATAAAGGCCCTCGCCTCCCTTGCGACCGCGGGGACACATGTACTCGGAGGAATGCATTTCGTGCTAGCATAAACTTCACGATAATGTCAAATAACCGGGCCTGTTCCTCTGCTTGAATCTTCTTCTTCTGGAGCCTGCTTCATCATCTTGGGCCTTTGCTACTGCTGGGGCCTGCTACACCACCTTGTATTTAGAGTTAAAGGTCTCCACATTCCCTGGTTTTCCTGGGATCTGTCTGAACTTATAAAAATAATAGATTATGTTTGGGCTAAGGCGAGAAAAACAAAATACTGACTGGAGATTTGCTCAGAAATCTCTGCACCCGCCTGTTAAAAAGTAAAAATGTAAATATTACTTGTCTAAAAAAACAAGTTTACAAGTTCCAAAAGATTCTGAAGAGCTTTCCAAGGCTCTAGTCTTGGCTCCAAAGGAAGGATCCTGGCATTTTGTAAATGGCATTTATTTCCCAAAGAAATGGCTGCCTCTTCACAGGCTCATTACGACCACAGCCGTAAATGTATCAAAAAACAAAATGAGAACTTTGGTTGGCACTCGTGTCTAGATAATACTCACCAAATATAAGGCCGTTTAGATTAAAACACTTTGAGTTGAATCTTTTGGCGTAAGGCGTGCGATTTAGGAGGCCACGCATTTCACCCCACATGGCGGACTTCCTGTTCAGTTTAGGCTGTTGCTGTCATAGACTTTTCTGTTTGCCCTAAGGTGTCCTATGGATGTACCAAGTTTCATTTTCCTACGTTGGAAAAAATTACTTTCACTTTCCATAGGCCCAATGTATTTTCATTTTCCAGGGGTCGCCACTGAGTCATTTCTTTTATTATTTTTCAAATACTTAAGATACATCAATATTTCGCCAGGCTTAAGTTTAGTGGCCAATAAAATTTACTTTTTGCGCACATTTACTGGGTCAAAATTAAGGATAATTTTGCAGAAAAATTTGCAGAAAAATAAAAATTAAATAAAAATATAAATTGAGCAAAAACAACAAGAAAAGGCATTGTCTATTTTGCACACAAGTGTTTAGCTCATTTTGCCTAAGTTTGGTGTTTGTGGAATGAAGCAGCTATTTTCTGTCAATTTTTAAAAGTGAGGTGTATTCTAAGGCGGTTCACATTTTCAATTCAAAATGGCTGCCTTCTCGTGTGTGATAGGGTGCGGTCCCCATTGGCTTTTATGTTCATAATCCCATGATGGATGTGTGTACCAAGTTTCATTTGCCTAGGACAAACTAAAATTTTCCCTTCCCATTGACTTTTTCCACATATTTGCGCCGTTGCTATGGCAACACATTTATAAATAGGGGGTGGTTGTCATTAGCTTTTATGTTCGTCATGACATAAGTGATGTGTGTGCCAGATTTTATGTCTCTATGACATACTAAATTCTTGGGTCCCATTATAAGTTTGTAGGGGGCGCTAGAGGGCCATTTCTAAAGCAAACCCTTTTATTTACATATCTTTGTGTTCAGGTCGTGAATGTGCACAAACGCCTTTTTGAGTCCAACTTGATCCGAGAAGGCGTTTGAGAGTTAACGGATAATTTATTACCACAAAAATGGCCGCCTCGTTACAGGTTTGCCACACCCACACCCGATAAGATATCAAAAACAAAATGACAGCTTTTGTTGGCACATGTGTCTAGATGATACTCACCAAAATTGGGGCCATTTAGACAAAAACACATTGGGTTTAATCTTTTGACGCGAGTACGATTTAGTTGGTCGCGACTTTTACCCCACATGGCGGACTTCCTGTTCAGTTTAGGCTGTTTCTGTCATAGACTTTTCTGTTTGGCCTGAGGTGTTCTATGGATGTACCAAGTTTCATTTTTCTACGTTGAAAAAATGTACTTTCACTTTCCATAGGCCCAATGTATTTTCATTTTCCAGGGTCGCCACTGAGTCATTTTTAAATTATTTTTCAAATACTTAAGATACATCAATATTTCGCCAGGCTTAAGTTTAGTGGCCAATAAAATTTACTTTTTGCACATTTACTGGGTCAAAATTAAGGATAATTTTGCAGAAAAATTAGCAGAAAAATAAAAATTAAATAAAAATATAAATTGAGCAAAAACAACAAGAAAAGGCATTGTCTATTTTGCACACAAGTGTTTAGCTCATTTTGCCCAAGTTTGGTGTTTGTGGAATGAAGCAGCTATTTTCTGTCAATTTTTAAAAGTGAGGTGTATTCTAAGACGGTTCACATTTTCAATTCAAAATGGCCGCCTTCTCGTGTGTGTTAGGGTGTGGTCCCCATTGGCTTTTATGTTCATAATCCCATGATGGATGTGTGTACCAAGTTTCATTTGCCTAGGACAAACTAAAATTTTCCCTTCCCATTGACTTTTTCCACATATTTGCGCCGTTGCTATGGCAATACATTTGTAGATAGGGGGTGGTTGTCATTAGCTTTTATGTTCGTCATGACATAAGTGATGTGTGTGCCAAATTTTATGTCTCTATGACATACTAAATTCTTGGGTCCCATTATAAGTTTGTAGGGGGCGCTAGAGGGCCATTTCTAAAGCAAACCCTTTTATTTACATATCTTTGTGTTCAGGTCGTGAATGTGCACAAACGCCTTTTTGGGTCCAACTTGATCCGAGAAGGCGTTTGAGAGTTAACGGATAATTTATTACCACAAAAATGGCCGCCTCGTTACAGGCTTGCCACACCCACACCCGATAAGATATCAAAACAAAATGACAGCTTTTGTTGGCACATGTGTCTAGATGATACTCACCAAAATTGGGGCCATTTAGACAAAAACACAATGAGTTGAATCTTTTGGCGTAAGGGGTGCGATTTAGGTGGCCGCCTTTCACCCCACATGGCGGACTTCCTGTTGAGTTTAGGCTGTTGCTGTCATAGACTTTTCTGTTTGCCCTGAGGTGTCCTATGGATGTACCCAGTTTTGTATTTCTACATTGGAAAAAATGTACTTTCACTTTCCATAGGCCCAATGTATTTTGACTTTTCTAGGGGTCGCCACTGAGTCATTTTTCATATTTTTTTTTCGGGGACTTCAAATACATAAATTTTTCGCCGACCTTGAACTTTGGGCCCAATAAAAATGACTTTTCGTGCATGTTCACTGGGTCAAATTAAGGATCATTTTGCAGAAAAATAAAAAAAAAAAAAAAAAAAAAAAAAATAATCCGAGCAAAAACAATAGGCCCTCCCGGCTATCACCGGCTCGGGCCTAATAATAATAATAATAATTAAAGCCACAAGCGGCGATAAAGGCCCTCGCCTCCCTTGCGACCGCGGGGACACATGTATTCGGAGGAATGCATTTCGTGCTTTAAAGCGTAAACTTCACAGTAATGTCAAATAACTGGGCCTGTGCCTCTGCTTGAATCTTCTTCTGGCTGGAGCCTGCTTCATCATCTCGGGCCTGTGCTACTGCTGGGGCCTGCTACACCACCTTGTATTTAGAGTTAAAGGTCTCCACATTCCCTGGTTTTCCTGGGATCTGTCTGAACTTATAAAAATAATAGATTATGTTTGGGCTAAGGCGAGAAAAACAAAATACTGACTGGAGATTTGCTCAGAAATCGCTGCACCCGCCTGTTAAGAAGTAAAAATGTAAATATTACTTGTCTAAAAAAACAAGTTTACAAGTTCCAAAAGATTCTGAAGAGCTTTCCAAGGCTCTAGTCTTGGCTCTGGAGGAGCGTCCTTTAAAGGAAGGATCCTGGCATTTTGTAAATGGCATTTATTTCCCAAAGTAATGGCTGCCTCTTCACAGGCTCATTACGACCACAGCCGTAAATGTATCAAAAAACAAAATGACAACTTTGGTTGGCACTCGTGTCTAGATAATACTCAACAAATTTGGGGCCTTTTAGAAAAAAACACATTGGGTTTAATCTTTTGACCCGAGGGTGCAATTTAGGTGGTCCCGTGTTCCACCCACCTGGCGGACTTCCTGTTGAGTTTAGGCTGTGGCTGTCATAGACTTTTCTGTTTGGCCTGAGGTGTCCTATGGATGTACCAAGTTTCATTTTTCTACGTTGGAAAAAATTACTTTCACTTTATATAGGCGAATGTATTTTCATTTCCCAGGGTCGCCACTGAGTCATTTCTTTTATTATTTTTTCAAATACTTAAGATACATCAATATTTCGCCAGGCTTAAGTTTAGTGGCCAATAAAATTAACTTTTGCGCACATTTACTGGGTCAAAATTAAGGACAATTTTGCAGAAAAATTTGCAGAAAAATAAAAATTAAATAAAAATATAAATTGAGCAAAAACAACAAGAAAAGGCATTGTCTATTTTGCACACAAGTGTTTAGCTCATTTTGCCTAAGTTTGGTGTTTCTTGAATGAAGCAGCTATTTTCTGTCAATTTTTAAAAGTGAGGTGTATTCTAACCCGGTTCACATTTTCAATTCAAAATGGCCGCCTTCTCGTGTGTGATAGGGTGTGGTCCCCATTGGCTTTTATGTTCATAAGCCCATGCTGGATGTGTGTACCAAGTTTCATTTGCCTAGGACAAACTAAAATTTTCCCTTCCCATTGACTTTTTCCACATATTTGCGCGTTGCTATGGCAACAAATTTATAAATAGGGGGTGGTTGTCATTGGCTTTTATGTTCGTCATAACATAAGTGATGTGTGTACCAAATTTTATGTCTCTATTACAAACTAAATTCTTGGGTCCCATTATAAGTTTGTATGGGGCGCTAGAGGGCCATTTCTAAAGCAAACCCTTTTATTTACATATCTTTGTGTTCAGGTCATGAATGTGCACAAACACCTTTTTGGGTCCAACTTGATCCGAGAAGGCATTTGAGAGTTAAGGTATATTTTATTTTCACAAAAACGGCTGCCTCGTTACAGGTTTGCCACACCCACACCCGATAAGATATCAAAAACCAAATGACAAGTTTGGTTGGCACATGTGTCTAGATGATACTCACCAAAATTGGGGCCATTTAGATGAAAACACATTGGGTTTAATCTTTTGACCCGAGGGGTGCGATTTAGTTGGTCGCGCCTTTCACCCCACATGGTGGACTTCCTGTTGAGTTTAGGCTGTGGCTGTCATAGACTTTTCTGTTTGGCCTGAGGTGTCCTATGGATGTACCAAGTTTCATTTTTCTACGTTGGAAAAAATTACTTTCACTTTCCATAGGCCGAATGTATTTTCATTTCCCAGGGTCGCCACTGAGTCATTTCTTTTATTATTTTTTCAAATATTTAAGATACATCAATATTTTGCCAGGCTTAAGTTTAGTGGCCAATAAAATTAACTTTTGCGCACATTTACTGGCTCAAAATTAAGGACAATTTTGCAGAAAAATTTGCAGAAAAATAAAAATTAAATAAAAATATAAATTGAGCAAAAACAACAAGAAAAGGCATTGTCTATTTTGCACACAAGTGTTTAGCTCATTTTGCCTAAGTTTGGTGTTTCTTGAATGAAGCAGCTATTTTCTGTCAATTTTTAAAAGTGAGGTGTATTCTAACCCGGTTCACATTTTCAATTCAAAATGGCCGCCTTCGCGTGTGTGATAGGGTGTGGTCCCCATTGGCTTTTATGTTCATAAGCCCATGCTGGATGTGTGTACCAAGTTTCATTTGCCTAGGACAAACTAAAATTTTCCCTTCCCATTGACTTTTTCCACATATTTGCGCCGTTGCTATGGCAACAAATTTATAAATAGGGGGTGGTTGTCATTGGCTTTTATGTTCGTCATAACATAAGTGATGTGTGTACCAAATTTTATGTCTCTATTACAAACTAAATTCTTGGGTCCCATTATAAGTTTGTATGGGGCGCTAGAGGGCCATTTCTAAAGCAAACCCTTTTATTTACATATCTTTGTGTTCAGGTCATGAATGTGCACAAACACCTTTTTGGGTCCAACTTGATCCGAGAAGGCATTTGAGAGTTAAGGTATATTTTATTTTCACAAAACGGCTGCCTCGTTACAGGTTTGCCACACCCACACCCGATAAGATATCAAAACCAAATGACAAGTTTGGTTGGCACATGTGTCTAGATGATACTCACCAAAATTGGGGCCATTTAGATGAAAACACATTGGGTTTAATCTTTTGACCCGAGGGTGCGATTTAGTTGGTCGCGCCTTTCACCCCACATGGTGGACTTCCTGTTGAGTTTAGGCTGTGGCTGTCATAGACTTTTCTGTTTGGCCTGAGGTGTCCTATGGATGTACCAAGTTTCATTTTTCTACGTTGGAAAAAATTACTTTCACTTTCCATAGGCCGAATGTATTTTCATTTCCCAGGGTCGCCACTGAGTCATTTCTTTTATTATTTTTTCAAATATTTAAGATACATCAATATTTTGCCAGGCTTAAGTTTAGTGGCCAATAAAATTAACTTTTGCGCACATTTACTGGCTCAAAATTAAGGACAATTTTGCAGAAAAATTTGCAGAAAAATAAAAATTAAATAAAAATATAAATTGAGCAAAAACAACAAGAAAAGGCATTGTCTATTTTGCACACAAGTGTTTAGCTCATTTTGCCTAAGTTTGGTGTTTCTTGAATGAAGCAGCTATTTTCTGTCAATTTTTAAAAGTGAGGTGTATTCTAACCCGGTTCACATTTTCAATTCAAAATGGCCGCCTTCGCGTGTGTGATAGGGTGTGGTCCCCATTGGCTTTTATGTTCATAAGCCCATGCTGGATGTGTGTACCAAGTTTCATTTGCCTAGGACAAACTAAAATTTTCCCTTCCCATTGACTTTTTCCACATATTTGCGCCGTTGCTATGGCAACACATTTATAAATAGGGGGTGGTTGTCATTAGCTTTTATGTTCGTCATGACATAAGTGATGTGTGTGCCAAATTTTATGTCTCTATGACATACTAAATTCTTGGGTCCCATTATAAGTTTGTAGGGGGCGCTAGAGGGCCATTTCTAAAGCTAACCCTTTTATTTACATATCTTTGTGTTCAGGTCGTGAATGTGCACAAACGCCTTTTGAGTCCAACTTGATCCGAGAAGGCGTTTGAGAGTAAACGGATAATTTATTACCACAAAAATGGCCGCCTCGTTACAGGCTTGCCACACCCACACCCGATAAGATATCAAAAACAAAATGACACCTTTTGTTGGCACATGTGTCTAGATGATACTCACCAAAATTGGGGCCATTTAGACAAAAAAACAATGAGTTGAATCTTTTGGCGTAAGGGGTGCGATTTAGGTGGCCGCGACTTTCACCCCACATGGCGGACTTCCTGTTGAGTTTACGCTGTGGCTGTCATAGACTTTTCTGTTTGCCCTGAGGTGTTCTATGGACCTACCAAGTTTTGTATTTCTACATTGGAAAAAATGTACTTTCACTTTCCATAGGCCCAATGTATTTTGACTTTTCTAGGGGTCGCCACTGAGTCATTTTTCATATTTTTTCGCGACTTCAAATACATAAATTTTTCACGATCTTGAACTTTGGGCCAAATAAAAATGACTTTTCGCGCATGTTCACTGGGTCAAATTGAGGATCATTTTGCAGAAAAAAAAAAAAAAAAAAAAAAAAAAAAAAAAAAATAAAATAATCCGAGCAAAAACAATAGGCCCTCCCGGCTATCACCGGCTCGGGCCTAATAATAACGGATTGGATTTATATTGCACTTTTTCCCAAGAGACTCAAAGCGCTTACAGGCCATCCATTATTCATTCATACACAGTCACACTGGTGATGGTAAGCTACAACTGTAGCCACAGATGCCCTGGGGCAGACTGACAGAGACGTGGCAGCCATTTTGTGCCTACGGCCTCTCCGACCATCACCACATACATTCACTGAACATTCATACAAGGCAAGGTGGGTTAAGTGTCTTGACCAAGAACACAATGACAGTATGAATTGTGGGGAGAGCGGGAATCGAACCCACTACCTTCCGGTTGAAAGACGACCGCTCTACCACTGAGCCACTGCAGCCCCATTTATTTGACAATAAATGGCTTCACCCAACCACTAACTATGAGTGAAAGAAAAGTTTTTGTGTTGCCATTCATATTCTCTGAAAAATGGCCCAGAAAAATAAAATCACAAATTCTGTATGAGTATGTAAACTTATTAACACAACTGTACATAATTCCTACCTGTGAGTCCGCTCTCTGCAGTTTAGGAACATCTACTGAGCCTGCTTTGTTCTCACATATTGGTTTCTTCATGGCCAGACCAGCATCCTCGTCCTCATCCTCATCCTCCTTGTCTTGTTCCCAGTCCAACGTCAGCTCATCCTCTTCTGCTTTCACCAAAGGCTGACTCCAGTCCAACCCAGCTGCACTGTCGTTTCCTCCCCAGGCAGGGGCAGCTGGAGCACCCCAGTCCAAACCTCCCTGGGTGCCATTCTCCAGGGGATGGCTGGAATTTAAGGTGGCCTTTGAAGAAGCTTTGCTCAGGGGGGACGAAACAGCTTTCTTTGTAACTTTGGGGATTTTGGAGAGCACTTCAAGAGCCAGAACTGGACAGCCCACCTAAATAGATTAAGATGATACAGTAAATAAAACGAGAGCAAAAGTGAGCAACAACTACATGACAATTAAATATTGCCCACAGTAGAAACCCACATAAGCTCACCTTAAAGTGTGCGTTGGCAGTGGTAAAAAATAGTTTGCGCTCTATAAGGTTGATCTCATCTGCACTGTTCTTCTCGGCAGTGAGGCTAACAGTTGTCTCAGTGCCTTCTGCAAAGTGTCGACGGATAATGAGTGGGTGTGTCCTTAGGTAGTTGTAGAAGCTGAACACCACAGGGTTACAAGACTTCACCATTGCATCTAAAACAGTCAATAAAAGATAATGGAAAATTCCTTAAAAACATAAAAGGCAATAGTTGTATTAAAATGAACCTTTGCTTGTAAAATCTAAGGCTGACCAGGGTTCTCGTCATCCTCTTTAGGAATGCGCTCAAGCAGTGTGTCCAGGGCTAGTGTGTAGTCCTTCATGATCCAGTAGGCTATGCTGCGCAGAAATGGATCAGGGTGGAGTCGGGAACAATGATACCCCGTCCCATCCCTGTTACACCCCAGGACTTTCTCATAAAGCAGGCCTTGACATGTGGGTGATTTTTCAAAGTCAGCCTCGTAAAGCCTCGCTACTATCATGGCTAACTGGATATCCTCCATTTTCTCCATCAATACCTGAATATTTAAGAAAAAAAGACAGTTCCGTTTAAACAACCCAGGGTAGCCTCTTCCAAGCATTTGTCACACCTATGCTACATAAAGTATAAAAGTTTTCAAACTGTACATAATGCATTATTACACCTTTTTATGCATCACTAGATTGACTACTTATTGACAAACAGACTTTACATATTTTTAGAGCAGATCAGAAAAAATGTCTAAGGAAATATGTCATTGTTGGTTGACATATGGAATTTTAAGCGTTATATACACTTGTACTATTATCCAAAATGGTTTTCGTGTGACAGAGTTACTGTATATCCATTGCATCTCACAAAGCATACCCATTTGTGACTATCTGTATGTTTTGACTGCATGGTAAACTAAGCCAGGCCAAGAAAAAACATCTAAGTAAGTTGTCAGGGCTGTATGTAATATATTTATTTTTTAGGCATACAATTATCCTGCAGTCTGAGCCCCAGATATCTGCAAAGTTAATGATGTAGTTATATGACTTCCACAGACCTAGAACACCTAAAGTGTATTTTCATTTTAAAAAAGCCATTTTCTCTGTCTCTACTGCGAGGGAAATAACAGCACAGGGTTGGAGACAAATGATTATACAGTGAGAGTGTATATGGTGTCACACCTCAATTGTATCTTTGAGTGATCCCGCCAGCAGAAAGAAAGCAGCGGACTGTTCAAAGCGTTGTTTCCCCAGCAGGGAGAAGGCATTTTTCAGAGCAGCTTTTCGCCAACGGTCTTCACTGAAATTATTCTTAAAAAACTGAGTCATCTTCTCATCATGCTGAGACCTGGGGAGCAAGGACATTCATATTTTAACTCTGTAAAGCTTTTGTCAGGAGCTTTGCTGAAGTGGATCAGTACTAAATTATGTAGCCAACCCAAAAAAGGGTTGCTCACCTGAAAAGTCCCCATATAACAGCCTTTTTCTTAATGGCTAAATAAAAGAGTGCAGCATCTAAAGGGTCATTGTTTCTCTGGAAGGCAGCCTTACCCAACTGATTGCATAAAATGAAAAAGAAAGGAGTTGTTATTAAGCATTTAAAAGCTATGGCAAAAAATAACTAATACATTTTTATATTTCTCTTCTTCATTTGTACCTTCTCCACTAATTTCCGCAGAGTGTTAATGTTACGTATCCACCAACCAACTCCTACAGCTCTGAGCTCGGACCACTGCGGGTCACCTCTCTGCATAGCTGGGATCATGTTCAGCAGCTCCTCTTCCGCCTCCGAATGAAAGGCCCATGCAAAGTGGCACGTTGACAAGCCTAGCATTAAAAACAAACTGAGTGAGTGGGTGGTAGCTGGAGATTATATGAGATTGAGATGAAAGAAATTTACATCTCATTAAAGAAATAAACTGCATTTACATGAATCTTAATCTGCCACATTAAAACATGAGCTTTGGAGTGTTTGTATTTTACCCTGGTGTAGTAGCTGCATGCGGTACAGAGGTGGCAGAGATGTGAGCAAACACGTATGAAGACGCATGGCCAGCAGATATCTCAGTCCGCACTCGTCAAGCGCCTCACCACCTGCACAAAGCCAACAATGAGTGGTCAGTGTTGCACTTCATCACTCTGACAAAATGGCCGCTAAAGCAAAGCCATTTCAAATACCAGAATTGTTCAAGTTTTAATGGACTCAGCTTCTTGTCCCTGAACCTTTTTATACCCTCTCTGTGCTTACTTAATACTGGAACGGCTTGCTAATGTCTGATGATTGCAAAAGACTAAATAAATATGATGAAAAATTGGAAGAAAAAGAGGAAAGACCATCACAGTGCAGTATCTGTAATGAGGAACACCATAAGCACTGGTGTTTGTATTATGATAACTGGAGATAAACCTCATTCTGGAACATTTAATCAAGAAGAAATGTGTATTTTATTTATATAACCTTTGTCTGAAAGTAATATTAGTCCTTGAAAAACAGTAATTCTTAGAACCTTATGTCTAAATGCATAGAGTAGACACAATGAAATAAAGTAATAGTAGTAAAGTCTCCTGTAATTAAACCCTGCCATATCTCTGTGAAGAATTTACACATAAGAACTGGTGCACAAACAGTTAAAAAACAAATAATCTTCACCTATAAGAGGCTAACGGTACCTGTGTACTGCTTGTCACTGGAGCTAGTGACCTCAGCGCCCGTTGTTGCGACTGTATCTGCCAGAGCTACCAAGAACATCTGCTCGAGTCGTGTCAGTCCCGGGAGACTGGAGTGCATTAGGTGACTGGACAGAACCTGGTCAGACATAAATGGAGACAACAATAAGATAAAAAAAAGACATACAGATAAAAATAAAGCAGCTTGAAAATTATTTTACAGTGTTACCTGAGCATGCTCTGGTCCAAAGTAGGCTGGCCCGTACTGAGAGAGGTTAATAACTCTGGATTTCTTTTCGGGTTTGTCGGTGGCAAAGTTTACAAAGTCGTCTGTGGTAACTGCTGGCATCTGTAAAAGTGAAGTGAACGTTTCTTCTAGGTTTTGACTCCACATTTGGCAAACTAAATAATAAATACTTTGAAGTATTTCAAGAAGTATTTCAAGATTTTTATTTATTTTTCATAAATAGTGTTCTTATAATAAAAAGGATAATACAAAAGAAATTGACATTCTTCTAACTCATAAACTTAAGTCTCGGTTCCTCTTGGATATAACTAAATCTACCATTTTATAGAGCCAAGAGAGGGCTTCCTGGTTGTGACAGAGAAATTAAATATCTTTGAGATCTATAAAAAATAACATGTTGCCGACCTGAAAGAGGTCAGCATACTGGTCCTCTGTGGACTTATGGTTTGCTTCGCCATCTGCCATTTTGGTCCCTTTCCCCGCCTCTTCTGCTCCTTTAAAAGAAGTGTCCTGGTCGGCCAGAAGCAGAGCATAGAGTGGGAGAGGAGGGATGGAATTGATCTCTGTGTAGTCTCGGCCCCCGTCTCGGCCGGCCACAATGGTGTCTTTGGCTGTGCTGCCTGTCACGCTGATGGTCCGGGACAGATGTCTCCTGGACCCACCTTCGCCTGCTTCTACATCCCTCACCACAGCGACTTCACCGGCGATGCACTTTACCAGGTGAGACAGAATGGCCTATTATACAAAAATAATAATACAGAAAGGGGGTTAGCTGAGAATAAAGTCTCATGGGTAGATTTCTGACAAGAGGTGTGGTGTTTGTCTTTTTTCTATGAATTTCTACTAGAATATAGCAATGGCTTTTTACATAATAATCAGGCTTACCTTGGCACGGCGAACTTTTCCCAAGTCCATAAGCTCCAGCAGCTGTGTGGGGTGGTATTGTGGTAGAGTGGGGGACAAGGAGTGAGCAGCCTCAAACAGTCCTCCTTCCTGAAGTCCCGCTGGTGCACAAAGAGCCTCATCTACAGCAGCACTACCCTCAAACACACTTTTGGACCGAGATCTCCCTTCAAACACTGTATTTTGACCTCCCGAAATGTCAGCTGAAGACAGGTTGCCTTCATCTCCCTCCCCAAGCTTCTTGTCCTGACGCCATTGTGCGTACACATGCATCTCACAGTCCATGCCCACCACGAGGATACCGTCCCTAATCCAAGACAGGGAGACTGGCAGCGAGGGTGTGCCATCTACTGAAGACAGCAGGTCCACTGCACGGAGAAGAATCCATCGAGAGCGAATGCCCTGTTTTATACTACCTCCAAGAGGAAGGGTGATAACGGCTACTCCATCTTTGATGCTTGTCTGCTCATTGACAATACCAGAGATCCGGCCGAACATGAGGATGTTGGAGCCCACACCCACAGTGAGGATATGAGAGCCATCCTCTTTGGACAGCCAGTCTAAGTGGACGTAGTGCTTGATGTTAGGGGAGGTGTGGTCTCGAGTCATGTAGAGGTCAGACCTAGAAAGTAAAAATATGTTATATTAGTCGGATCCAGCAACTGCAGCACACATAAGAGTGGCTAAGTCAACTCTAACCAAAAGGCTTATGGACTCTTACCATAACAATGGATAATAAAACTGTTTTAGGATTTCTAAACTGTCATAAATAAAATGAAAGAGACCTGCTGTAGACAAAGAGGTTGGAGTCAACGCTAACTCTTGGATCTAGGGTCGAAGGAGGTCTGGTGAAGTCATCCAAGTGAATGGTTTGCTCTAAAACCCATTCTGATCCACCTGTGGACTCACACTCGTAGATGGAGACATGCATGGAGAAGTCCTGAGCAGAATTATGCTGCAGAGAATGATTACAGCAAATCCATTAACATCTGTCTTGGTAATAGGAGGGGTTCATTCTGACATGTCTTAAAATATGAAAAATAATGTTCTAATATCTGAAATGGACCATAATTAAAACCTATAAAAACAGAAGCTGAACCATTAGCCGTTAGACTGTATTTGTTTTTAGTTTGTTCAGACATTTAAATAAGCTTTCTCTACATTTACATTTACACATAGTATATTTCCAGTTTAAAGTGACTGCAGAAGTCAAATGAAATTCTACAAAAATTGCAGGTTACAAAGGGTTATATTTTCAATTTTCTACCTGTCCTCGTCTTTGTTGCTTAAAAGCCACTGCCAGTCTGCCGATGTATGAGCAGGACACTGCTACAGGTCGTCCTGACACACACACAGCGCTGTTGTTGTCTTCCTCTTCATTCATCAGGACCCAGGGCTCCCAGCGGTAAACACAATTGTCCTGGTCATCATCACCGTATCCGTCATCGCCCTCCACGGCACAGTGCCAGAAACGCACATGAGAGTCAGAGCAGGTGGTAACGATCAAGTAGGGAGCCAGACACACCGGGTAGATGGAGGAGGAACTCAAATGACCTTTTAGTAAAATATATTGTGATTTAATGTAATGGGGTCCACTGTAATTTTACCTTTTAATCAAATACAAAAAAAATCATTTATACAAATATTTTGTGGGCTTCTAACCTGCAGATGGGGTGGCTCTGGTAACCTCCACTCCATGAGGCAGGTCCAGCCGTTTGCTGTACACGAGCTTGGAGCTGAGAATGAGTTTGCTAGCTGATTGTAAATTGGCTGTGGAGGCTGACCGTGGTAGGGGTCTAATGGGAGAGGTCTCTGGAGATGAGTCTGCGTTCACTACTTGATTAGGAACCATTAACTGGCTCTGAAAGCTATACATTGGGCCCTGCTCATCTGGACACAGAGACAAAGCCGCAAAATTGTTTTATCATTTGAAAACGAATGAATGCCCAGGTATACACTTCCAATTATACAATTATTGGTCCATTCAATGCATTACAGTTGGTAGTGTGCTCTTACCGACACAAGCCTGGACAGACCGGAGGTGAAGGTGCCACATTTGAAGGACAGAGTTCCTGTTCAGATCCTTCTCAATCACCACCAAGAAGAACTTCTCAGAAAATGGGGCAGGCTGGTAATCTATATGCAATAGAATTACATTATTATTATTTCAAATAAAAAACATAAAGCAAAACAACACCACTATGTTTCAGCTTGAAGTGTGTACCTTCTTCAGATGAAAAGGCAGGTGGGAAAGGTTCTGGTTTTGTCTGAGGCTTATAGCCAGTAATAAAGTCCTCTTGGAAGACATGCAGCAACTGAGTGTTGGCGCCACACTGGTGATACATATGAATAAATTGGTTACTATCGTTATTAATTACCCAGTTGAGAAATAAAATTTTGCATATAGTCTTTTCCTCATGAGAAGAGTATGTGCCGAAATGATTCTCACCTGGTTTGTTATAACATCCAACTCAATGATACATCCAGGTCTGGCAGTAGACTGCTGGCTCACAATGTTGAACACTTCGCCCACCAGTTTCTAAACAGGAACACAGACATTATTAAACACACTATTTCTGAAACCTTTAGTTTAAGGGTTTGGAATTTAGTGGATGGTTTAGAGTGGAATTAGAGTATTTTTCAAATATATGAAATATTTTCACTTAGTTTTGATGCACCAAGAGGTAAATGCAATCACATTATAAAGTTTTAAGTTTCAATTATCAACTCACAGAGGTTTCAGGATCTGACAGCTCATCCAGTAGTTTTCTGGCATCCACTACAGCTTGATAGAGACGTAGGTTTTTACCATCTGAAGCTACAAAGCAGGCACTGGCACTGTTACAGTAAGAGCCTAAAGGACAAAACATGTGAAAAGTGTAACCATCATCCTACTTTACAGAAGAATTTACTTGCTACTGATGATAATTAATTAGTATTTGCATGTATACTGTTTACCGAGTACGGTGCTGGGGACAAGAGTAGGTAACCAAGCAACATTACTGAAGGCAGAGGTGTGCAGAGAGTTGATACGAGCGAGTTCAGAAACTCCACCAGTACAAGACAAGGGCCCAATGTGGTCCACCCTCCACAGAATCAGCTCACTGTAGATCGCATTGGGGTCATGGAAGGTCCTTGTAGCTGCGTTACGAAGCGGTTTCCTAGTGATACAAAAAAAACTCTCTTTCAGTGTCCATAATTTATGAGTACTCGTATTGTTCGGCTCTTTCTAAAAGTGCCTCCATTGTGTCTGTCCTCAGACTTTTAAGGCTGTCTACTGTTGCATACCTGGGAAGTCCTTTTGGTAGGCGAAACGTAGGTGGCTGCTCTTCCTCCATGCTCCCAGGGGCCGAGGGAGGGGTGAGCAGGGCATTGTGGTGAGAAGAGGTCAGCAGCAGAGGCAAAACAGTGTGGCAGGCTTGATCGTTCAGATGGAAGCGGTGGCCACAGTAGCGGAACTTGTGAGATACAGTCAATACATTGGAGAAAGCTGATCGCTCAGCAAACGTCACTGCCCACTGCACACAAAGAGAGAAATGTTGTCGTTTTGAGTCAGACATGAAAGCCACACACACACACAAGTCGACATTATTTCTATTCCATCAAAATATGATTGCGGCTGTAACCTGGTTGAGAGATCCATCAACGTGCTTGGAGACCATCATGACAGCAGGACAACTGATGGGGTGAGGGTTGGGAGAAGGAATCAGGGCTAGGGAACTGAGTCCAGCCGAGGCAGAGGCAGAATGAGGGAGGCGCGAGTTTGTCCTCCCCTGCTCCTCTGACCCAGCACTCTCGCCCTCTGTCAATGTGTAGGCATACATCAGAATATTTTTACTCAGAGAGTTGGCATCGCCTGTGGGAAACGCCACAGGAATACGAGAAGAGAAGGACACCTGGTGGGGGAATGGGATAAAGAGGAAAAACGTGTAATAATTCTTTAAATTATACAAAATGACCTAAGTATTCTTGATTTAAAGGCATGTAATGTTAACATTTTTATCTAATTTGGTTCTAAAATGGTTTATCTAATTGACTTATTATTTTTGGGCTAAAAGGTGACATTTTACAGATTCATGGTAATTTCTATTTTTCGTAAGCTCTAAATTGCACTCCCTTTTTCAAATAATAATGCCTAATGACTATAACAAAGCCTGTCACTAACTTCTAAGATGAAAGCAGAATTTATATAGATATAGTTACCTACCTGAACTTGTCTAAAAATGCCCTGGTTAAACTCGTCCAGGTACTTGACATGCCAAACCAGAAAAGAGCCGTCAATCGGGTGAATAGTGAACAACATGTCAGGGCTTTTGTTCCACTCATTCATCAGAGTCTCCATCTTTCTTTCTAGCAGCATTGAGGGCAGAGGCATACTGGAGCTAGAGCCTGGAGAAGATGCTTTGGTGCTTCCCTGCTCACCAGGCTCTATCTCTTCACCTTGTTCTGAAGAAGCTTTGTCAGACATCTCATCTATCTCTACACCAAGAGAACAATGTGCTTTAGTAAACATGTTTTGCTTTTTAGATGGTGTAATATGAAACATTTATTTGCTTGTAGGTCATACCAAAGTCAAATTTCAAAGGTGATCCATCAGGTTCGAGAGGGTCCTCAGTCCCTTGGTCCAGTTGTTGGTCAGAAAACTTGCGAAGCTGCAGCATAAAGAGGTCCGTTGAAGAAGTGAAACTTAGGTCCTTATTGTTGAGCCAGTGCACCACAAAGCATCCACCACCAGTGCCATCATCAGAGTTAAATGCAGCAGGATCAGCAAGTGAAGGGATATCTGACACAGTGAGCAAACAAAACAAAGTTAAACTACACCAGTGAGATTATGTTTAGAAGGGACAGAGACACTTTAGATAGTTCAATGGGAAAAGTAACGTTAACATAGTAGCCTACCTGTGCTGGGGTTAATACTGGCGGAGATGTGGAAGTGACACAGGGCATTAGCATGATGAACGATGTGCCGATGAGTGTGAGCGTCCTGTGTGCCGAGCTGAGAAGGCAGCAGTTCACTGTGGGCCACTAAAGCAGAGGACCGTCGTCTGCCTCGACGAAGATGCTTCAAATGGTGGATTGACTGTTTGCACAAGAAATAAGTCTATGCATAAGTATCTATACATTTTCCCATGTTTTTATCATTTCTAATCTGATATTCACAAGTGAGTTAATGAACCTCCAAGGCATGTTGGATTTTGTCCTTATTCCCCCCCAGGCCTGGCAGGCTTGAACTGAAGGTATGCGTGTTCTCAGAAATCTGTCCACCAAGCAGACTGTCTACTGGCAGCAGGGTTTCTGACCACAACCTGCACACGCCGTCTTCACAGGATGTCAGCAACACATTACAAACTGAACCCCTACAATATAATACGAAATATTAAAAAATTATCTTGCTCATAATGCAACAGCATTAATTGCATTATGTTTCTTACTTAGGCATATACTTGCTGGTCTTCCTCCAGGACATACCAGTAACTGATCGGGGATGGGCCAAATAAACAAAGGAGAAGTGAACAGGGACAGCCTTTTTATCAGAGGGGTCCTGGACCACCACAGCAGAGCGCCAGCCGGTGGTGGAATACCACACTTTAAGTAGACAGTCATCCTAGAACACACCAGAGCCAACAACATTACACAAACATCATTATCAAGATTTCAATCGTTTGCTTGTTGCTTCTCCATTTTAACCATACCTTTCCAACTGTTGCAAAGTACTCTCCATCTGGAGACCACTTGGCAACATGAATAGATGCAGCAGTTCTAAAAGACACACACAGACAAATGATTTAAAGAAAATAAGTGCAAAATGTAAATTCATATTGTAGGGCTTTGTGTGGTTTTGACTTCACAGCCACACTCCCTCGTTATTGTTCTTATCTGATCTTGTAAATATTTCTTTCCCTAATAAAGGATGTTAAAACACCACGCTGCCTCCCATCAGCTAACTTTGTGTGTGGGTTCTTTGTAAACAGCATTACTGCTGCTGTTTACACTTCCTTTCCCTGTGGCTTCAGTCATTCACATGTCATCAAGTGAAAATTAGTAATATATTTGTTTACAGAGCTTAAAGCATTGTGTACACACACAAAAGTAAATGCAAACAATTACGCCTGACAGATATAAAAAATTGACCTTTGGATGATTTAATAATACTGTCAAAGAAGCATGCTCTGCACAACAAATATCAGATGAAGTCAGTCCTACTTTAAATCTCCGGCTTCATTTTATGTTTTTTTTTTTTTTTTTAATATATAGAGCATAATGATGACTTTGTATATATTTAATTTATTTTTTAGGTTAACCAAGTGTTCTAAAAATCTGGCCACCACTGTAAATTTTAAAATACTGCCTTGATTAGTTAAACTAGATGTGAAATGTAACCTGCCTTGATGTAAAATTTTTGAGAGTTGTTTTTAAATAATAACTACCTTGTTAAAACCATTGTTATTTACAACTTCTGCATGAGACTTCCCTGTTCCAGGCAATGTGTGTGTGTGTGTGTATAAAAGGTTAGTGAGTTTCTGGGTTCCTGACAGACCCTTGCATCTTTCATCTAGTGCTGCACTGACATTTCTGTATTATGAGTCATGAGGAAAGCAAAAGAATTGTCAAAGGATCTGTGGGAAAAGGTATTTGAACTGTATAAAACAGAAAAGGGATATAAAAAGATATCCAAGCAATTGAGAATGTCAATCAGCAGTGTTCAAACTCGAGTTAAGGGGAAAATTAGGGATTTTGTTTAAACCAAACCGAAGTCAGGTAAACCAAAAGAAATTTTAGACACAACAGCCAGGAAAATAGTTTGGGATGCCAAAGAAAAACACACAAATAACTTCAGCTGAAATGCAGGACCCTCTGAAAAAAGGGTGTGTGGCTGATGCACAATAAGGAAGCACTTGAAGAAAATGGGCTGCATAGTCGAATTGCCAGAAAAAAGCCATAACTAAGCATATGACACAAGGCATCCAACTTACAATACGTGAAACAGCACAGAGGCAAGCCTCAAAACTTCTGGAACAAAGTTATTTGGAGTGATGAGACCAAAAATTTAATTTTTCGCCACAACCATAAAAACTTTGATGAAAGGTACACCATTCCTACTGTGGATAGCTGATGTTTTGAGGATGTGTGAGCTACAAAAGGCACAAGAAACTTGGTCAACTTTGATGGCAAGATGACTATAACATGTTATCAAAAAATACTGGAGAAAAATTTACACTCTCCCCCCGGAAGCTGCACATGGGACGTACTTGGACGTTACATGACCATGATCCAAAGCAAAAGGCCAAGTCGACCTGTCATTAGCTACAGCAGCATAAAGTGCAGGTTCTGGACGGACTATATCAGTCTCCTGACCTCAATATCATTGAGACATTCTGGGGAGATCTCAAACGGGCAGTTCATGCAAGACAGCTCAAGAATTTACAGGGACTTTTTGCAAAGAATAATGGACAGCTTTACCATCTGAGAAAATAAAGAGCCTCATCCACAACTACCACAAAAGATTTCAAGCTGTCACTGATTTAAGGTTCAAAACATGGTATTAAGAGCAGGGATATGTAAACTTTTGATATGGGTAATTTGGGTAGTTTCAATATAATTTAAAAGAGTAAACACAGTTGTTTGACAATAAATGGCTTCACCCAACCACTGAATAAAAAGTTTTTGTGTTATTGTTTATATTATTTTTTTTTTAAATGACAAATTCCACACAAATTGTACTTATGAGTACAACCGTACATTTATATGGTTATAATTTCAAATAACCTTCATAAGTGATTAAAATGAATGATGCACAGTGTATTTTTGTCTACTTGCTCAACAAAAGTAACATGCAGATAATCATAGGTATTTGTAAAGACGTACTTGCACTGCCAGACACAGTTCCAATCGTTCAGGACAGGGTGGAATATGTCCCCTGTGTTCTGCCCATCCTCCTCCTCAATCAGGGCATCTGAGAGCGGCGGAGCCCACAGCTGGAGCCGCTCAGTGCCTGCTAAGATACGGTTCCCTGAGGACACAAAGGCACTATGTCACACACCTCACATCCTACGGTGAGTGCTACTGTACCCAGAGCCACATGCTCACTGTGACTCTTACATAATGCACATTGTTTCAGACAAGCCAAACAGGGAAACAGTGAGTAGGAGCTGTGGATTCATTTAGGCTCATGTTCACACTGCAGGCATCACTTGAGATTTACTCTGACAGCCAATGTATTTATTTGACTGTTTAAATAATTGATTTACATGCTTCCAACATTCAATATATTCAATAACAAGCACATTATAAGCACTGACACATATTTATTGCTAGTGAGGCTAATTTCTGTATATCCTAAACCTCTGAAGTTCTGGTGTAAAACCTTTAGTACCATCAAAAGAGAACACCTAAGGATATCAGCAAAACGTGATAAACTATAATTCTGTAGAAAGTTGCAAAGATAATATATGAATGTTTGAATTTCTCCATTCAAGAAAGTCTTTGTGATGTGTATAATGCAATTGTTGGTATTGAGATAACAGTATTGTGGTATATTGTGCAGCGCAGTTGCGAGAAATGAAAAAGGATCCCAATATTAAACAAAGATGTTCTTCTTTTGAGTAAAAGGGGAAAAACATTAGCATTTTGCATATGTTGACTGGATTTACAGAGATTGCTGTGCATCAAGCTTTTCTCACCACTGCTCGCTGTTTGTTGAAATAAATTTGTGTGTCTTTTTTGTAATATCCTGGAGATGAAGAGTCAGATCTGTCAAAATTGTAAACACACTATCCAGCTTATGAGACTTTAGAAATGTTAATTTTGGCAAGAGGCCTTCATCAGGCAATGGGCTGTGAAGATCAAAGAAGCCATCTTAAATAAGGAGTGCAGTTGTCCAGTAATTTGTTTAGAATTTCAATGACCAACCAATCCTCTCTCCTACACACCTGTCCTTAGAAATAAACAGAGGACAATAGGTAGATTGGTTTCTTTTTCCAACTCTACAACTGTGACATGAATGTTCCTCTATCCTATCCTACACACTCCTACATCTGATTCAGGACCACATACTGTACCTATGTAAACTGTGCTTTACATAATGGGTATAAAACAAGGTGAGTCATTGTGAAAAAAAACTGGGCCTGCAGTCTGAACATAGCCTTTATCTGACAGTGTGTGAACTAGTTAGAGACAGAGCAGTAGTACCTTGAGGGTCCCAGGCCAGGTTGTAGGTGATGGCATCGAGGAAGAACTGTCCTGTCTTTTGCCACTGATAGTTAAGCTGCAGTTAGTAACAGGAGAGCAACACACACCATGCAATGTTACTGGCACACTGGTGTGATTAATTCAACAGAGATTTCAATAACAAACAATGTGTGTGTGTGTGTGTGTGTGTGTGTGTGTGTGTGTGTGTGTGTGTGTGTGTGTGTGTGTGTGTGTGTGTGTCTGAGGCTCTGCTCACCTTGTGGCGTTTGTTTGGGTTGGTCGAGAGAGGTTCAAAGATGCACACTGTGTTTCCGTAAGAGGCAGCGATCTAAAAATAAAGAGGCGTCATCATCACAACATTACTCACCCCATCAGCAGCACTCAGTCAGGCCCAGAGGAGTGGCAAGGAGGGAGTGGAGCGCGAAACAGAAGCTGCCTTTCCTACCATACATCCTTCCTTCATGTCTCTCTTATACTTTCTTGTTTTTTCCTTCTTTAAACATCGGTATTCCTTACTTCTTTGATTCAGTGCTCACTTTCCCTCCTATCTTCCTTCCTTGAACCTCTTTCCACTGTTTCCATTTTTTCATTCCATCTTTTTGACTTCTCTTTCCTCTGTTTCTTTCTTCCTCTTCCATCTCTTTCTTTTACCTGCCCTTCATGCTTTCTTTCCTTGTGCCTTCTATCCTTCTATCTATCATATTTTTTCTTTCCTCTCCTCCAATGAGACATTTATTTTTCATTCATTAAGACAAAAGCAGAGTTCAGATAAATTTAAATGCCAGGCTAAGTGTATTTTTACTAGAACAGACCGACTGATAATCTCCACTGGCAGGACACAGGAGCCGAGCTGCAGGTGGTGAGTTTGTCTCCGTCGGGGCCGTCACTTACCCTGCCGAGCTGGTGGGAACACTCCACGCATCCCACCTGTATGTTCCCATTCTGGGCACCGGGGATGATCTGCACGCACTCAAAGTCACTTGACAAGATCACGACGTCACAGCCCGAGCCATAAGCCTGCAAACAGAGCAGAGCACCCGATGATCAGACTTACAAATGGCTGCAATGCTAAGAGCTTAAACTCCAAGAACTCTATGTTTAATGCATCTAGATGACCAATTTTATCTACAAGAATAAAAAGAGTGACACATAATAAAGGAGGCAGCTGAATATGTTCTACACTAAGCTTCTCAATATTTTACACTAATGTTTTACTTCAATCTCCTCAACCAAAACAATTATGGCGGCTACAAATAAATCAGCTGTGGTTTTGAGTCCTCCAAATTAAAGACAAAACAAAACAGACCTGGTCATGAATGTCAACGATAAGAAAATGTTGTATTAACAGTTAGTCATAGCAGAGGAGCAGAACAATACATTTTTCTTTACCATTACCAGCACATTCACTTCAGTGCTTCATATATAGAGAGATAACTTCTGCATGCTGGCGGTGTGCATAAATGGCAGCAGAGCAGAGGCACCTGGGAGACTACAAAGGTGGCCTTGAAGCACAAGTGTCTTGTGTCTTTTATTATTCAGGAGAACAGAAGAAGAGGCTGGGACCAGGGGCACATAACGGGACAGCATTACAGTGAACGGCAATATAACGTGTCACAGACGCAACAAGACGGTTACTGAATAAAAGGAGAAAACAAATTAGAGCGAGAAAGAGGAAGATGGTGCGTGTGCTTTACTATGATTCTGCTGCAGTACTGCACATTAAAGCTGCAATTAAGAGAAGTCACCGTCACGGACGGAGGAGGACTACTCTGTACCTCCACTGAATACGAGACGTGTACTTTATCCTGATCTAAAATGTATTTTGAGGCAGCAGACAGGAAAAAAACCTTCAGTAAGTGTCACTGACAACAATGCAAATACTCCTTTTACTGTAGACACTGCAGAAGGATAAAAGGAGAGGCAGCAGCATATATTACTGCATTGGAAATGGACTATTGGCCTTGACATATATGCATCTGCATGAATCAGCACTTTTTAAACTGTCTACGCACAATGACGCTGAAAATAAATCATTTCGAAACATTTTATGAAGGCTTCCCCATTTATTACTGTCTAAACACGTGCACTATCTATGATGCAAAGAGTGCTTAGGCTGCAATAATGTGACTTCATGTTACAGAAAGTCTTACGTTGATTGTCCAAATAATCAGACAAACAGGTCAAAGTAAAGAAAATACTGTTAGGAACACGTCTTCAACCAGTGGTAGTTAGTTGAGAGCCTACTTTTAGATGCATTTCTATAAAGTTCTTAACAATATATGGCATATACCATATTTTTAATTTATTGTACATCCATATTGAAATACATAATAGTTCCATAAAATGGACGTTGGAATAGCATTTTATAGTGTTGCTCTGTGTAAACCAATGGGCAGTTTCCTATATTTATTTTGTAGTACACAATTCATCCTATATTTCACCCATTTTAATTGATTTCCAAAACAGTGTAAAAAGTTCCTTACTGTGTGTTTACTAAGAATTTACAGACAAAGGGCACCCCAGTTTTTCTGGTCTTTAAATCTGCTGACTGTACTGACTGTTGCCCTGAAGCAGCCCCATTTGATCTTTGTCAGTCACAACTGCTTACTGTGGATAAACATTACATCTCAACAACACCTCAACACTGACAAAGCACAGCATGCAGCCTTTCATGAACATTGTGATCTTTACAGCAGAGGTCTTTTGTCAGAAGACACCCCTCCATTTTAAGGCTTAATCTTTTTGATAAAAAATATAATGCTTTATAATGATTATACAGGTTCAAAATAAAAAAAAAGAAAAATCATTGGTGGAAGGTGTTTAACCATTGGGGATATTGATTTGAAGTGATATTACTGACTGACAGATTTAAAATAGAGTCTGAAGTCACAGCAGAGTCTCTGTCACTAATGTCTGAGAGTGAGGCTACAGTGAGGCTCATTCTATTGTGAGAGGATAGAAGTAGCCTCAGAAATGCTGTACAGTTGATGTTGATGTTGTTGTCAAGTGCCAACTTTGCCAACTGAGTCTTGGCTCATGTCTGTCCAGAGGTCACTCTGAATATGACTACGGTTTAAGAATAGACGTTTGCAGTTCCATTTGTGTTGCTCTCTATGATGCTGCAGCCTGCTGTGTTCTGCACAAATGAAGAGCAAACTTTTTGCTAAACTTGCACTGAAACTGGTTCAAACCATTTCAACACAGCACAGGACAGAGAGATAGATAAAGGTAATAAACAAGAGCTAAGCAGCTGTATGTGCCTCGAGGCTGAAGGAAAGATGTGTGCAACATGCTGTTACAAGATGAACATGAGCGTCATGCAAGGCCAGAACAATGAAGGAGGGGGCCCAGTGGGATAAAACCAAAGTTGTGGCCCCACTAACACAAATTACTAATATAAATACAATATAAATATTCACAAAAATTATGTGAACCTTTTGGAAATTCATGGTTTCCTTTGTCGTAAAATGTGATCTGATCTTTATCTAAGTCAAAGGTATTGACAAATATAATGTGTATAAAAATAATTACACAAAAATACTTTTCAAAACAAAATCCACCTTTTGGAGTGACAAAGTCAGAGCCCAGACCTCAATCCAATAGAGGTGCTATTAACTGACTTGAACAGGGCCAAACACATGTCCAAAGAATATGACAGAGCTAAAGCCATTCTGTCAGGAAGAATGGGCTAAAATTACTCCTCAATGAGGAGCAGGTCTGATTCACAGCTAAAGGAAGCGCCTGGTTGACATTATTGCTGCCAAGGGGGTGTCAACATGTTATTAATTCTAAGGGTTCGCTAACTTTTTTCACCCACTGCCATTTTGAATGAATGTGTTCAATAAAGAAAAAAAATATTATTTTGTGTAAATTTTTTTTTATTATACATTGTTTGTCAATACCCTTGACTTAAATTAAACTCGGATCACATTTAAAGACAAATGTATTCAGAAGGGGAGGGGTTAGAAGTGGTTGGAAAAGCTGAGGCTGCAGTTAGTATGGCAGCCCGTTTGTCCTTCCTACAAAGCTTACCACCACGCCGCAGTGTGAATGTGCCATATGCCATTTACCATTAGTATTACAGTACAAAATACATTCACAAAAGCACTAAATATCTTTACTACTGTAATCTTGTAATCAAGATACAAGTGTTGGTCTTTTTGAGTCCATAGGGTTTTGTATACTTTTGTAAACAGTGAATTCTGTTTAACAAAATAGTGAGCAGTTTGATAAATGTGTTTAGTTGGCTGTTTGCTTTGGAGAATGGCATTTAGGGTTTAGCAAATGAGAAAGCAGTAATTTGTTACTGATGAAAGTAAATAAGAAGAAGTAAAACTCACTTCTTCTGCCTTTGTACCATCTGATGCTGCTCAGTCCCCCTGTCTAATGCAGTCATGCGAGCGTGTTAAAGCCCCACAGCTGCTTCATGTGCAGCATTTTTCATGTTTGGGTTGGCTTTGGCTCTGAGTCAGCGACAGGACAAGCCTGCTATTTTTAATAACTGAAAGTGTGTTGTTCCCCCACATCTCGGTCTAGCTATTAATCCAAGCACTTCCAACAGCAGCACAGGCTTGTACATTGGCTCCAGTAAAATATCATATGGGCCCTAAAGAAGCAGGTTTTAAGACAAACCAAAACAGCTTCAGAACAATTCTTTGTTTTATTTTACCCAATCAATGTTTCAAATGCAGAAACTTTTTTGCTTACAATGAATATTTGAACTTAAAATAGTACAAATAAATGAATGAATTTACATTTAAGTGGTCAATTTTGGTAATTTTGTTATTTATAGGACTAGGCTATGTGTTCATAATATATTTATTAGTGTAATGATTGTTTTACTTTTTGAGAATATTTCTCTATGACAGCAGAGATGCTGCTATTACTGCTGCTTTATTTCATAGTATTAATATTTTATTGAACTGTATAAACAGTTGACACAAATGGT
This sequence comes from Neodontobutis hainanensis, assembly GCA_024349245.1. Classification (NCBI taxonomy): domain Eukaryota; kingdom Metazoa; phylum Chordata; class Actinopteri; order Gobiiformes; family Odontobutidae; genus Neodontobutis; species Neodontobutis hainanensis. The sequence continues at coordinate 488,458 of JALDNG010000046.1, forward strand.
TAGAAAATAAAATACTCCGGTAACTTCACATTCCAAATAAATGAGGGCTTTTGATTTACCAGAGACACTTCTGCAAAATACAACTTTACACAATACACAAATTCCCACAGAGGAATTTTGAAATGTCCTTCTCTATTTATCAACCACAACAAACTGGTGTCCGTCTTGTAATATAAAAAAAAATGAAAGAGCATTTTAAAAGGGTTTGAAATAAAGTCTTATCATAAAATACAAACTAAATCTTTAAAACACAATCATAAAATCCACAAAGGCCTCCGAACCACAATAATAATTCATCATGGATTTAGTATTTTAGGCAGAGTCAGTCTAAACCGGCTCTCTCTGAGCTCCATCAATTCCAGGTTTTCTATTTTTAGAGCCTCACACATCTGTAGCTTTGCATATCTAACTCAATGAGGTGACTGCGTGAGTGTGCCTGCACAAGGGGAAAATGTAAAAGTCAGTACATTGTTCAGTATTTGCTCAATGTTCAATTCAGACATGTTTACTGCATTACATCAGGGTAGCTGCACACCATGATTTAAAAAGATTCTGCTTGCAATATACCTATATATATCCCTCACTAGCCGTTTTTACAGATTATTTAATAAAGACAAACAGTACCAATCACAGACAAATGGATAACAGCAGTCCCATGCAAGCATTGTAGTGTTTGTAGTTGAAAATTTATTTCCAAGACTTGTCATGGTGAAACAAATCAATTGACAGCTCGTGGTGATCATCCCTCTGACTCAGTAAAACAAAAATGACCTGAAATGTTTTGGCTGTCCACAACACAACCACAAATCCATAACACATTATAACAGAAATTATAACCCAACCCCAAACCAAGTCTCTTGTTTTGTTAGTGAATGGCAGATAATGTAACTGAACTGTGGCACCAGCCTGTCATCACTGAGTACATAAACACCAGATCACTAAAATATTCATGCCACTCCACTCTTTAAGCTGAGGTTATTTTTATCAGCATACAACTTAGAGAACAGCTCTCTGGCTCTGTTTATATCCTGTATCTAAAAAACAACCAAAGGCTTCTTTTAAATAATTAAATAAAAAAAATACTTGTGATTATTACTTTCTAAGTGTGACACTATAGATCTATGATGCTGTGACTATTCTATAGGAAATGTTTCTGCCACAATTACAGTCTGAACACCTGTTACCATCTTAATGGGAATAATTAAATCTTGCCTTGGGCCATTTCCAAAACCACTCCCTTGTCAATGTATTGTGCACTATAAAGGGATGCCGCCATTTTGTACTGATGTCCAAAGTGGACTCAAATGTAGTGCTGCAGGTTTTTTACACCGCATTGTGATAAAAGTAACTGTCATGAGAAGAATAGTACATAGTGCTTGGAGTGATTTTTCAGAGAACAGTGCTGTATGTCTTTTAAAACATAGACAACAAACTGAAAAGTAGCTAGAGGCAATTCAGCGGTCATGACATTTTTCATTATTAGGTTACCCTCCCATTACCCTATCTTTGCTTGCAAAAACAGATATATAATAGCTTTCCACTTCATAAAGCAATAAATAGTTCTTACAATAAGGAGATGTTGAATTTCTATTTTGATATTCTTATTGTAATGCATGATTGGTCACTGATGGCTATATTCGTGTCTGAGATTACAAAACTTGACAAACATGTGTCAGTGTCACATGAACTAAGCAACAAAAAGAGTTGTGTGGGTTCATATCTGAGTCACAGTGGTCATTGTGGTTTAAACATAAAAAGTTACCCAACACAGCTTAATTACTTCTCTGCTAATGAGATTTGAAAACTCTAAAAGCTGAATCGCTCAAGGGCAGTGCACATGTTGGTGCTTGTTGGACTGATGACAACAAGCCATCTGTCAGCTCTTGAAAGTCCAAATATAAAAACAGTTTTTGGTTTTCTGTCTGTTTGTAACATGATCTAATTCAATCCAAGAAAGATGAGCGCTAATAAAGACCCAGATAAGGCTGCAGTTGGTTAGATATGCATTTGTGAATGACCTACAGGCATAAGGGTCAGCATGAGTGTAACAACATGATACTTGTCACTTGGAGAAATACCAGATTCTATAGGCCCCGTGAAGGGGCAAGGCTTGGTCTGTCCCATGTTGCTGAGCAGATGTGACCCCTTCTTATGACCTCTTATGTGACCCTTAGGTACAAAGCCATTTAACAGCTTGGAATTAAGGCCCATTGTAAACACAAGAAGTCACCTGCTCTGAAGTTAAAATAATGGATTAAATAACACCCCACTAAACCATAAGGAAAGAAGTTGGGTAGTGCTGATAACAGCACTGACATGACTTAAGCGTTTCCATGTCACAAGAACACAATACACAAATGTATTTTTAAGCACATTGTCTAAAGTTATGCTGGATTACAGATGCAAATGCAACTATCTTGTAACATAAGAGCTTTTGGAAGTTAAAAGAGACAAACATGTTAAAGAATGCACAAAATGTTGCTGAACAAGAGCTGTTGATCAATGACACAACACATGAATGCATAAGATTATGATCAGGTTTGATAACGTTGAACTACATGTTAAAAAAGGTGGCTTCAAGACGCGGTGGCCCTAGGAAATGGCATTGAAAAGAAAAGCAGCTGATCAATCTCCTGAGCCAAAAATGAAGCACTACAGAAAGTAAAAAATAAAATAAAAATGCTGAACGATGATCTAAATCTAATCCAAAAATGCAATAATTCAACTAGGCTTGATGCATGAGAATATGCATGTTGTAATGACAAACAACTGATTTGAAGACTGAGACTAAACTTTTTTTTTTTTTACCTAAAAATGTATTGAAGTGTTGGCGTGCTGCATTCAAGTATTTCATCAAAAAATTTAAAAGCCAAACAATAATAACATAAATCTATAATAATAAATTCCAAATAACAGCTCTCTAACAGACAGCAGAAGCAGACCAAGCCTAGATTTGGCAGCCATTCAGCAGCTCAGTGTACGCAGCATGAAGACATGGTAGAGTGCAACAAAGCTCTACAAGACTGTACCGGGAAGCTACATTTTGCTAATTACACAGTCTTTATGTGAGAACAAAAGAAAAGGTAGAAACAGTCCACAGAAATAACTAGCTGAAGCGTATGTCTGCATCTACATGTGCTACCATTTATAATGACTCTACAGCACAAACACTAGGATTGCCTAAACATAATAATCTTTTTCCCCGTATGTCCAGAATAAAGCCATGATATGTTAGCCATACATTTACTCCCAATGCAGTTTAAAGAAAAAAGTCAAATAATGACAGCAAAGCCATAGACTTCAAGAGTAGTTCTTTAAAATCACAGTGGAAAGTTCCCTGTAGCATTCTTCTTTACAGCTTAAAGGAAAATGGGCCACACAACAGACTGGACTAGTTTCTGACAGCTTTACACTCAAAGAAAAAAACACATGTTGCCAGATGCTGATGGTCAGAAAGGTCGACCGAAAATTGATTGACAATGCAACTCATTAATATTCAATTTACAAAATTTAAGTATAATTGGTTACAATTGCAATATTTAGGGTTAGGATTGCTCAAAAAGGGCATATACATATTTTTTGGTCAAATTTATGATATTCCACCCACAGCACTACCACCCAGACCTCTAGCTCATGTATCCATATATGGCTCTCTACGTCATGGCTGGCGCAGCTGATGCTGGGATGACAGCGGGCTAATGATCCGTGAGGAGGATTTAACGCCAAATGGTAGCAAGCTTAGCTCGTCCTGCACCCACCGAAAATACAGCCTTTTAATTTTTCAAGTGCGCAATTTTATGTAAGACCAATACACTGACATCTTATCCTGTACAGTGCTTCTTTTGAACGGAGCATGCCTTTTGGCAATTTTTCCAATAATGTTATGGCTGCGCATAGGGATTCCCTTACAGTCATTCTAGCGTTACGAGATGAAGCTAAAGGTCATTTGAGAGGCTAGCGATAACTGCCTCTTGGTGAAAGATATAATGAATGTTACTGTAATATAGATTATTTGAAGGGTTGGTATTGAGTATAGAAGACTACAGGTTAGTTTTGGAATAACCGTCTCGCTGTGTAGGAAATAAAAGAGGAGTTAATGGCCAGAAAGCTCCAGTAGTGGCAGTGTTAGCAGATCGATCTGTGCTCCAGCTTGGCTAACTATCACCGGGACAACCAGCGCTTTAGCCCCTTAGCTGCGGTTAGCCAGGCGGCTAGCCAATATACTGCTATCCCAGTATTCAGCTAGCTACTCAGTCCCTAGCCTCAGTGGGTGTTATCCATTGGCAAACAGAGGAATATAAAATAAAATCTCACCGTAAAAGGAATGTCATTCACACTTCCCACCGAGTAGCAGCAATCTCCCGGGTTCACAGCTCCCGTCAGCACCTGGTGCAGATGCATTTTGTATTTATGTTAGCAGCAAATGGTTTTTAATTATTTATAACGAGTCCACCCGTTCGATTTCTCCATCTAGCGACGATTGGGGATTCCATCAGTAATATTAACGCTGTCCTCGGCCTGGCAGCTCTCTTCCACGGAAAAAAGGAGGCTTTCGGAGAACCGGTGGTCGACCCGAGTGAATGTAATTTCACCCGGTCGTGTCATTTATTCAAACATGTAAAACGGAGTGTCCGTCGCCTCTCGCTGTCAACACCATCCCTACGATTAATCGTGAGAGCCGAGGTAGCAGGATCTCTGCAGCGAGCGGACCTGACATGCGCGTTCACGACGTTGTCCAGGCACGACAGAATCTGTATAGAAACTCCACATTAGATCGGCTCGCACATATTCCTCCTTTTGGTAGAGGTTTTTAACATATATTCAATGCACATAAACCCCCAACATTATGTTTGAGGTTATTTAAGCTTTAGAAAAACCTACCATATAGATCTAGTGCTTCGGAGTAATTTGTAAGAGACATTATCTATTTATATATCGGGTCTAGGCTTGTTTTCTATGCTCATGGCGCGCCTGTGTGGAGATACTGCCCATCTGTCGATGCTGGAGTTCATTCATTAAGCATAAATAAGGTTTAGTGTACCCTACTGTAAGACTCCACGATTTGTGAAAGGTTAGGTATGATTTGTAATTTAGACACCCCATTTATAAAGCTATGATGCAAACAATATTTAAAATAGCAAGTCACAACAGTGCAGTCCACACGCTGGAAAAGAGACAAAGTGTATTCCAGTGATCACAATTTTTTTCATTCTCAATAGCCAAAACAGTAGATATAAAAACTAAATCCAGACGCCTTTGCTTTAACCTTTTCTTCAAAACAGTAGTTATTATTGTTATTATATATTTGACTGTAACTGAAGATTATTCACACTGAATGGAAAAAGCCCCAAAATAAATCAAACATTCTACAAGGATTACGTGATAGAAAATATAAAAAGGTTAAAAAAAAGGCTAAAACAAATTTATGTTTGGTCACAATAAACAACTCTGTAGCCCACAAAAACACAGATATTTACATTTACATTTAGTCATTTAGCAGACACTTTTATCCAAAGCGACTTACAAGTGAAGAAAACAATGGAAGCAAATTCAACAACACAAGGTAACAAAAAGCTTAAGTGCACAAAAAACTAGTCAGTTAAAAACCTAGCACAGTAATCAAAGCTGAGGATAAAAATTATTATAATTTTTTTTCAGACAATTTAAGACAAGATTTTAAATACGTGGTCGTGGAGGCTAAAACTCGGGTCTGGGAGGAGTTCAGTGAGGCCATGGAGAATGACTATTGGTCGGCCTCAAAGAAATTCTGGCAAACCGTCCGGTGCCTCAGGAGGAGGAAGCAGTGCCCTGCCAACACTGTTTACAGTGGAGGTGGGAATCTGCTGACTTCTACTGGGGACATTGTTGGATGGTGGAAGGAATACTTCGAGGATCTCCTCAACCCCAGGGTGCTGGAGGGTTTGTGGGAGTTTGCCCAACCAGTCCACATGGGTTTTGTGGATCTGGAGAAGGCATTCGACGGTGTCCCTCGTGTGGGGTGCTCTGGGAGCATGGGGTCTGGGGCCCTTTGCTAAGGGCTGTCCGGTCCCTGTACGCCCAGAGCAGGAGCTTAGTTCGCATTGCCGGCAGTAAGTCAGACCTGTTCCCAGTGCATGTTGGACTCCAGCAGGGCTGCCCTTTGTCAGCGGTCCTGTTCATTATCTTTATGAATAGGATTTCTAGGCACAGCCAGGGGCCGGAGGGAGTCTGGTTTGGGGACCACAGGATCTCGTCTCTGCTTTTTGCAAATAATTTTGTCCTGTTGGCTCCATCAAGCCACCTCCAAATCTGAGACCATGGTTCTCAGTCGGAAAAGGGTGGCTTGCCCCCTTTAGGTTGATGGAGAGCTCCTGCCTCAAGTGGAGGAGTTCAAGTATCTTAGGGTCTTGTTCACGAGTGAGGGAAGGAGTTAGCATGAGATTGACTGATGAATCGGTACCGGTCTGTCGTGGTAAAGAAGGAGATGAGCTGCATGGCAAAGCTCCGCAGAGTGGCGGGGCGCTCTCTTAGAGATAAGGTGAGAGGAGGAGCACAAAGTAGAGCTGCTGCTCCTCCACATTGAGAGGAACCAGCTGAGATGGCTCGGGCATCTGTTTCGGATGCCTTCTTGCATGTCCTACCGGGAGGAGACCCCGGGGAAGACCTAGGACACGCTGGAGGGACTACAACATTAAATCATTCAGCAATTATTAGACAACTTTTAACTCATGTATAATTTTCTTTGCACTTTATAATTGAGATCCACTTTGTGTTGGTCTTTCAAATAAATCTCCAATAAAAATGTATTTATGTTTGTGGTTGTAATGTGACGAAATGCATCATCTCCACTGTTTAAACTACTTCTTACTCCAGTTTTATTAGCTTGGGATTGGAGATTGTCTCTCGGCTGGCCTGAAAACGCCTTGGTATCCCATCGGAAGAGCTGGAGAAAGTGTCTGGGGAGGGGGAAATCTGAGCATCTCTGCTTAGATTGCTGCCCCCGTGACCCTCCCGGATAAGCAGTAGAAGATGGATGGATGGATTTTAAATACAGCATCAGGGATCCAGTGCTTGACAATTGATGAAGTACAGAGTCAGTTTCTGAAACAAGATGTTCTTTGCAAATGCCCTTATCTTATCTCCTGTTTTCCATCTGACTGTTGGGACTAAATGGATGAATCGCTACAATATATAGTATCTGCAGTGGGCATGACCTCCATTGTTTTGTCAGGTCTCTGATGAGAGAACTGACAGGACTCCTCGTTTAAGCCACCCATTGCGGTGCTGGCCTAGTTTGTCAAACAACTCTGACATCACGAGACTGCCTGAGCGCCTGTATGACACACTGGAAAAGAGCACAGCCTAGGCCTAGAGAGAATGTGACACATGTACATAAACAGTGTCAACAACAATGGCATGGTCCACTCATCATGGAGCATGTGTAACACTGGCTCTCCCTCGGTTTAGCTTTTAGTCACTAGCATTTTTAAACTGCCACTGTTAAAGTTTACTGCTGCTCTGTAAACATGACCTAGGCTGAGTGGCTGATGCTTAAGTCAGAAGTCCACCTATATGCATTGACAAAAGGCTTTTATAGATTTGTCTAAGCACAATCTTCTAAATGCTAATCAAATCTCTGGATAGGTTATTACTGGGTTGCATTTAATAAATCATCATAGCACTCATAACAATTATTAGTTTTAGAAAAAAGCAACAACAACAACAACAAAAAAGCCACAACTACTTGTATGTTCCCAAGGCCTCAGGTCAAAATCTTGCAACTTTGTATGTATTTTACAAATTGTGGATAAATAATGTAATTAATTAAGAACATGTAATAAGTCAAATGGGATGCACGAAAAGAAATACAGATTAATAGAATCTTATTAGATTACACAAAAAGAAAGAAGCTGAAGACATTTTGAGGAGGTAATAGAAGAGAATAACTTGATGCATGATGTCCCATGACATTTTTAAGTTACTCAATCACAAATTAGGTGTGACTGATGGTAAAATTAAGTTGATTAACACTCCTTGTTTGTGACTGATTGACTTGAAATAACAGTGACATTTTATAAACTTGAAATGGCAATTGAATCTCTTGATTTTGTCTGTGCTTTAATATAGCACATCGGTTGTCATTATCAGCATAATGTAATTGTGTCCACATTTTAAGAATGGCACATTACTGGTTGTAATAAATGCATGTGACAATGATAATGAACTATTAGCATTTTCCATGAAAGCCCCCTCGTCATATATGGGGTTACAAATATTGGCTGCACATTTATCAAATGTCAAGGTCATTCAGATGACACACTTTAAAAGTCAACAATGGACATACTAGTGTATGTCTGTGCATCAAAAATAATGACCTTTTGTGAGCCAGTGTGTGTTATGTTGTGATTCAACATATTTAAGAGAAATGACAAATGAAAACATTTTGTGTGCCAGGACCTCTAAAAGAGTTGACCCGTATAGTTAAACTGTGCAGTCTGCATGAAGTCAATGCTTCAAGTCATGCTTCATAGACACTGACGTAATTACTTTTGTCAAACGGACATGTACACCCTCAGAACTGGTCGGTGAAGTAAAGGAATAGCATTAAAATGTGAATGACTCTTTCTAGCATTTGAAAAGCTGCAAAACACACTGTGAATTTCTTTTTTGCTTTGAGCCTTAAATCTACAATATAGACGTTGTTCGATTGCAAGAATTCAAAATGAGAATATTGTTTCATTATTTTGATTTTTGAACAGAGGAAGAAAAAAGGTTCACTTCTCATGTGTCCCTTGCAATAAAACAAACTGCCTTGTCCTGCAAACTTAGCTCTTGTGCCAAACAGCGACTTCTGTCAAAGACATTATTCTGAATTCATCATCATGCATTGCTGACAAAGAGGAACAAAGGCAGCCACAATGGCGGTTACGTAAGAACATTTGATTACATCTTAGATAACTCATAAAGACACTGCCGAGGACAGGCCAGGTGGCTTTTGTGGCTGTGTGAAAGTGACAGAGACATTGTGGCCATTGAGTAATAGCTCCAGCATGTGCATAAGTACTGCAGAGCACTTGGACGAAGGTTGATGCAGTGTTTGTAGTCCATGTGGTGCTGTTGGGAGACACAGCCTTGATCTCCTGAGAGCAGAATTAAATGCATTATAGATTTCCTCATTTCATGGATGACTACGAGCTGGAGGCTGCTCTGGTCTGGGCCTGAGAGCATGGGAGTCTGCTCCACTGGATGAATTTAACAGAGTTGATTCACAGTTATTAATGAAGAAAGCAGAAATGTAATTATGTCTTTCTGTTGCATCATATGTTTGAAAGCAGGACATTTGAACACTTCAAGTAGATTTATTAACACTTCTTTTCTGGTCCATCTGTAGATTATAGCTTGTCTGTGAAAAGGACATTGTTAAAAATGGTATTATCTGAAAAGCATTGTCAAAAAGCCTCCACATTTACAACAGTAAATCTCACAACACATTCCTTTATCAATTAGTACAGACTGTAATTTGAATGTCTTTCAACTTGTACTATTTGCAAAAATAACATGGATCAAATACTTGCTCCCAGGCAAACCTCTTCACATCAACTTGACAACTACTTATTTTAGATGAGAGGCTCAGACAGGCTGTACTTTCAGAATCAGGCTGGAATCAAGTCAAAAAGACAGGAAGATAAAAGTAGTGTAGCCCAGTAGACAGATACGTAAGATAATATTTAGTTGTCTCATCCACTGGGGGAAATTACATTATTAAAACAACAAACCAAAAACAAGTACAAACAATAACTACGGTGATGGTAGTAGCCGGGTACACATTTGAACAGACAAAGCTGGGTTTGAAATTGGCCTGGTATGGTCCTGGTCACAAAATGACACAAACCACAAAGTACAGTAAAGGTTAAAAGCATTCTCTGTACTTCAAAGCGTATGTGTTGTTCTGAAGTGTTAATTTTTATTGATGGAAACAGCATTAACCCAATAAATCCCCAAATGTTTTGCCTTAGAATTTTCACAAATGACTTGCATGAAACATGACGTTTACATAGTTAGCTGAGGGCAGTGAGATGCTGCTACAACATATTAAAAGCAACACCCCTCAGCAGGAAGTTGTAAAGGGGAAGAAAGAGAGAGACAATAAAGACACTTCTGTGAATAAACTGATTAAAATATACATAAAAATACTTAACGATCACAGGAGACTGGAGCTTTGGGCATAATGTTGGGTGTGACCAAAATCATTTAATTACAGGACTAAAAACAAACAAAAAAACATTTGCATTGACATTTATTCATCATTGGGAAATGACCTGCACATGCATGTCTTTGGACGGTGTGAGCAGTGCCCAAAGAGAACCAATGCAGGGCAATGCTGGGACTGATTACAGGCAAGAAGGCTAGCCAAGCTGACCAAATATAGAATGAATAAATAATTCACAGACTAGAACTCTGAAGGTCTATTTTTGAGTCAGAAAGGAAGCATTGATTGATGGATGTAATGCTCCACTGCTCACCCTATGACACTTTCATACCAGGTGTATTTGTTCTTTTACTTTAACATTATTAGCCTTACTCAACCACCTGGCATATTTTCCTGCTCCTCTAAATACTTTAGGGTGTGCTCTTGCTTCCTCTTTCACAACATGATGCTGCTCAGACTCAGATTGGTGTGTCAAAAAAAAAAAAAAAGATAACAAAGATTGATGAGCCCTCTTTCAGAGAATGGTCTTTGTTGCAGACACAGACTCTTCTTCTTTCTGAGTCTCTTAACCCAGTTACATTATTCCTGCCTAAAGAAGATCAGCTTCTCTCCACCTGGGTTTATTTTCATTACTCTACTGCTCCTTTCCGGCTTGTGTCCAGCCTGAGGCCAACTCATGGATCCTTCAGTTGTTTCTCATTTCCACTGTTCGTGTGATAATCTAATGTGATGCTTTGTTTGTGCTTCCAGAGGCAGTTTATTCAGCATCTGTTTGCGCTGCCGCCCGGAAATCCAACTCAAATCCACAGAGACCAAACTAATACCTGAATAGAATTGAAAATAGAACTAGTAAGACTGGCCAGGCTTGTATTTAAAGTATACAGCATCTCAGTAAGTGACATTAACACTGCAACCGGTGCAATCAATCAATGTTTATTTAATACACCTAAATTTTAATAGCATTTAATGAGGAAAAGAAAGTGCTGTACATTTAAAACTTGGATTACTTAGTGACTTACTCATTTTCAATTCCCAAGTAGTATAATTTTGTTTATTTGCAAAAAATACCCATTGTTTATATTTATTGTGGTTATGACTTGTGTATTAAAACTGTTGAGGATCAGATGGATGCACTGGTTTGTATTAGATGTGACGTAAAAGTGGCAAACTGCTACAGGTTAAAATGATACACCGTGTACAGATTTACTAAGGCACAAAATAAACCCTCAAATGTCACTTATGTGTTTAAAATGTAAATCTGTGGAAGGGATTTTACTCTTGGGCCTGTCTAAAAATGTAATCATATTGGACAGATATTCTAGAAGACATGAAGAGAATATCTGGAGTGACTTTGAGTCTGGATCCTGTGTCTCTGCTCTTGGGCTATAGGGACAGTAATGTTGGTTCAGATTGACAGACTATATGACATTCTCACATAATATGCTTCACAAAAGAATGGTTTCCTGTCTTGGATCAGCGACAAGCTTCCCTCCAAATCTAACTGGCACAGACTTGTTATGGGGCTTTCCCCTCTGGAATACTTGACCTGTCTGCTTCATTCCACAAAGGGACAGTTCTTTGAGGTATGGGCCCATTCTTGTTTCCTTTGACCATGCAGAGCTGTGTTATTTATGTATTTATTTTTCTTTATTATCTATATATATTTTTTTTAAATATTAAAAATATAGAATAAATAACTGTTATAGTTTTTATGAAAGTACCAAGTGGGTCATAGAAAGTGCAGTAATAGAGATACACCAAAAGAGGGCAGTATTGACCTGTGTAAATAATGAAAATAGGACTCTTGGGGGACATGTCAGCATTTTGTCTAAGCAGTTAATCCTATACTATTAACATACAACATACATTACAGCTGTCTAAACTGTCTTGACCCACAAAACCACAGATACTTACAAAAGACTTGTAGAAATAGCAAGAAGCAAACCCATGGATACAGTGATCAGACCGAGTGGTGTAACTTTAAAACGAGTGTGTGCTCTTTGTGTTGATGTATGTGTGAGGAGTGGGCAGACGGCTGGACCCCAGGAGCAGGGAGGTGGCCTATGGGGAAGAAGGAAATGATAATGGCACACTGCCCTTCATCCTTTGGTTGGAAACGCTGAGGAAAACACAATCAGCAGGATGTCTTCAAACTCACCAGAAACTGCAAATAATAGAAAAGTAGACATCTGGCAAAAAAGTAGTTTAGTGGTAGGGGCAGTTTTCACTAGAACAGAACAATAAATAAACACAGCCGTACTATTCACAATAGACTTGTGTGGACTGTGCAAACAGAATTTTTAGAGCCAGAAGTGTACACCGCTTGGAAAATGTTAGAAAGCTTGACAGTTATGGCATTAGCTGTAGCTGCACAGCCTTCAAAGCAAGCACTAATAGGCAGTAAAATTGTGTGTCAACATGATGCTTTGGAAATATTTTGTGATATCTGCCAGGCTCAAGCCGTCAGTCGCTTAAGTTGTCCACCATTTGCTAACATACATAACATACAAATTGACTTTTGGAAAAGAAAACTGTGTCCTCACTTAGAAAAGTAAAAATATAGTCTTAGTATATGCCAGTTTCTAAGTGAGAGTCAGGATTTTTTTTTTTTAATCAAACTTTCACCTTTTTCTGGGCTTTCTTCCCACCCCAATCAGTCTTCCATTTTTAGTTTTTAGGACAATTTATTTTGTGGAGTGCGTCAAGAACATAGCAGAAAATACCCAAGTCATAATGTTGACAAAAGCCACTAAAACAAAAAATGAAGTTATTTGGAGTACTATATAGAGCACTGCATGTTAGATCCAATCCAAGTTTCCAGCACAACGTCAGTCTCCAAAGCAGCACAGGTCCACAGGCAACACAACATGAACCCCTTTATGACCATAGACAGTAGAGCAATAGCAGAAGGTCTAATTAGTCAGCTTTGTCAATACAGGCCCTGCTTTAAATGAAAAGGTTCAACAATTTTATCCTAAAGTTACTGCAGAGTTGAGGTGAAAGATAATTATCATACTGTGCTAAACCTCCGACCTGAACATGATCAAAAAGTGTGAATGACCTCAAAGTTCTACAAAGGCCCACATTTAAAAAGGACAATAGAAGTTTTTTTTTTTAAGTGAGGGATTGGACTTGAAAACTGTCAAGTCGAATGGAAAGAAGATTTGAGAAAAGAGCTTGGTGATAATTAATGGTGTTTTTGAGCAGTGGCTGTTTTCAAAGTGGATGGTTGTAAATGGTTCTGTCTGCGCGTCTCTTTGTGTTCTGGCTGATCATTAATCCTCAGCTATCACAGCTGATAAGATGTTTTTAAAGCCGCTAAAAGATCACCCTCCGACTGATAGAGGAGCACGGGACAAAGACTGAGGAGCGTGTAAAGTCCTGGCTCAGTAAAAAAGACCTTGCTTTTGATGGTGGTCGCAATGCCGTTCTTGGAAATTTAACAAAAAGCTCGTAATAGACTCCTTATCTGCTGCGAGGAGACAATGAAGGGCCTCGAGGGGACGTAACATGTCCACAATGTGTCAACTTTGGCAGACAGAGGGAATGAGGCCACAGGCATGAAAATCTACAAATCGATATAAACTGATTTTCCACCACTACAGTTTTTTTGTCACACGTTTCTAGCTAAAATATGAAGCAATGGCCTTCAGAGAGGCTTTTGAGCACAACCCTGATCTACAGTTTAGAATTAAAACCGCGTGAGACTTATGTTAAATCTTCACGAGGATCCTGCGCATTATACCTTTGACTTCCTTGTGAGGATGTTGGAGTATAGTATAATATAACTCTAACCATAAGCATTCCAGAGAAATAAGGATGTTCACTTGTAAATCGAGAATAAATTCCTCCTCTGACAGAAAACAAACAAAAAAGGGGGCGGCTTTTAGAGCAAGAAAGTTCACAATCTGTCTCAGAACAACTGATGAGCTGAGAGAAAAGAACAACAGGAAAAAAATGTATCACAAAACAATAGATGTAGATTGAGACATTGAGATATAATTGATCTTCATTAAAAAAAAAATTAATTAATGTGGGGTGCACGTGGCAGAGTGGTTAGCACTCCTGCCTTACAGCAAGAAGGTCGTGAGTTCAAAACCCGGCCGACTCAAATATTCTCGGCCGACTCCAGTCTTTCTGTGAGGAGTCTGCATGTCCTCCACGTGTTACCGTGGGTTCTCTCCCTGGGTACTCCGGCTTCCTCCCACCGTCCAAAGACATGCATGTATAGGTTAATTGGCAACTCTAAAGTGTCCCTAGTGAATGAATGTGAGAGTGAATGGTTGTCTGTCAATGTTTGTCTCTATATGTTAGCCCTGCGACTAACTGGCCACTGTCCAGGGTGTACCCTGCCTCAGGCCCAAAGCTGCTGGGATAGGCTCCAGCCCCCCGCGACCCCTAACGGGACAAAGCGGTAGAAAATGAATGAATGAATAAAAAAAAAAGGCTAGTGAAAGTGAAAGTGAAGTTTGTACAGATGACATGTTTGTTTTTGTAGGTGTGCTGGTTCCGGGCAGAGTTCAAGTAAAGTTGCAGCTTTGTCTGTTAGTGGTGGGTAACAGCTGTGAGAACAAACCTACAGTACAATGCAACGAGTTCAATCTATAGCAAGTAGTATGACAGAAGAGATCCAGAAACTCTTCAAAAGTCCAAGGTTCAGAATGTCATGAGGCAGAGCTGACATAAATCGAACAATAGAAGGTGAAATATATGTAGGCAATTTTTGATTAAAACAAGTGGTGAGCTTTTGGTTCATTATCGCATCATCCCTTTTTGCATGACTCTTGGTGATTGGTGGGACTGATAACTCGAATATGCCAGACACTAGTTCATTTCCCTCGACAGTAGAAGATATGAAATGAGGTCACCACAGTCGCACATCTCACAGTTCAGCTGACTCAGACTCAGCACATCAAGACATTTTCCATTATCTTTCCATTACACCATCTCTGCATTTCAATGAGCATGGAGCAAAGCTGGTCATTGGATTAAGAAAGAGAAAGCCTAGAAGTCGTATTTACATTTTTCTATCTTATCTAATCTATTTGAGTCAGAAGTTGATGATTGTCATGAGATTTTGTTTTGTGATTATATTGTATTAAAAATGTGTTTCTCTAGAGGGCAGCAGAGACCAGGGGAAATCAGTTTTTGAAAGGGGCGCTACTCTAATTCTCCAGATACTACGATTAATTTTTGGCACAATATCTATGTTCATATTTGTCTTACTAAATTTGTTTATATATATATATATATATATATATATATATATATATATATATATATATATATATATATATAAGCTCAGTTTATAGCAGAGGCAAGTCTCGGTCTATAAATCAACCCAAACCAGAGATGACAGGACAGAAATGAGGCTGAAAGACAAGATGTTGGCAGCCATTCTGTGTTGTTATGATGTCTGTCTACTTCGATGATGTTGTGATTGTCTGTGATAGTTTCTGCCCGTGATAAATACGAGGAGTCAGCTGCTGTTTTCAATTTGGTCCAGAATCTCTGCACGCTGTCCTGATGACAGTCAGCAGTAGACAGTAGCATACGTGAGTAGTGAGTGTTTGAGATACAGGATAAGTGTGTGACTCAGTTCAGATAAAATGCTACATCTTAGAGCTTGGATTTTAGGGGATATTACTAAATAACTATATCATCTTTATAATGCCATATCTTTTGTGCAGAATTTTTTGTTAGAAATCTTAATAATTTTTCCTACATTTTAAGGAGCTACTATTTTAAATCACAGTGGTTAGCACTCCTGCCTCAAAACACTCTCGACCGACTCCGGTCTTTCTGTGAGGAGTCTGCATGTTCTCCACGTGTTACTGTGGGTCCAAAGACATGCATGTATAGGTTAATTGGCAACTCTAAAGTGTCCCTAGTAAATGTTAGTTAGAGAACCCCCTCAAAAACTTGTGCTTGCACAAGCAAAAACATGCTTGAGTTTTTATGCAACCTACACACAGACAGTGAGTGCAATGCTCTGAAATGTATTTAAATTGTAGCAGCAGCTGAATGGCTTTAATAGGAAATATGTCTCCATAATTATTGCCCTTTGTGTGACTTTGCTTCGCCTTGAAAGTCAAGGGGGCGTTTCAGGCTTTTTTTCAGGCGTGCCATTTGAATGTATTGTTTTCTCATCTTCCCCAGACTTCTCTCTGAAGTTGTGATACAGTTGCACCTGGCCCTAAGCAAAGAGAGAGCACGGAAGCGGGATTGTGCGACGGCCATTATGGGGCTATAGCAGTGGCAGCGTGCTTAATGAGGGGGAACAACGGAGCCTCGCCCTGGGACATTAACATTAAACTAGCTCTCTTTGTCTTTCTGTCTTTATTGCTTACACACACAAAAAACACACACACATATACAGTTTCATATGGGACTCTGGTGTGGTCCTAAACCTGACCAATGAGCATGTCTTCCTATGGGACAGCACATTATCATAAGAAGCTCTCAGCTGGTCTTGGACTATCAGTTTGAGGAGGCTTTTGTTACAATACACATAGGTATAGTAGGACATCAGCAGGTTAAGGTTTAGGAAAACACCATGGCGTTGTTTACTTCAACATATTAGTTAAATCCTAAACTTGACTACCTTTGTTTTTACCATAGTTATCAAAGTAATTTTTTCCCTTTTTATTTCTTTTTTAAATTTGTCAAGAATCCCACAATGCGGGGGCGCTGTGGCTCAGTGGTAGACCGGTTGTCCCTCAAACCGAAGGTTGGTGGTTCGATTCCCACTCTCCCCCACAGTTTATACTGTCATTGTTTCCTTGGGCAAAACACTTAACCCTCCTTGCCTCCACTGGTGTTCTGTAACACTGGTAATTAGAAGCTTAATGTAAGTCGCTTTGGATAAAAGCATCAGCTAAATGAATAAATGTAAATGTAATGAATCTTGTTAGCACTCTAACATTCAGTTCCTAACACTGATTACTTCATGAGGTAAAAGAAAATAAAGTGTCCTAATGCAAACTCTACTTCCTAATTCCTGCCCATGGAAAAGAAAAGTCAAAATATACAGTAAGATTATGCTCATAAGCAAACGATCAGTATCAGTAAGGTGCTAGAGAGTCCCGTACAGAGAGAGACCCATAGACACTTTTTTTGGAGGAAAGCTCCATTAAGACTTTAGCAAGTGGGAATTGCAAAGTTAGTCACATCTTAGAAGCAGGACACGGATACTGTCAGATCATTACAGAAAAATCAAATATTCATATGTATTTTGAAGTGTTGTTCTGTGTTGTTTGTGTAACCCCTGAAGAGGCTTGTGTGGTGTTTGTAGGAGAGCAGAATGAGCTACACAAACAGTGATTTGATACAATGGCTAAATGTGAAATAAATCCTATTCAGAGCCAAGTTTAAAAATGTAATCCCATTGCCATTAGGTAAATTAAAGAAGGAATAAATCTTTGTGCGGTGATGCGAGAGACTAGCGGTATAGCTATATTCTACTAAATTAAAAAGATTTTTCTTTTTTTTTCACAGCGTTCTAAACTTTGAGCAAAAAAATGTGGAGCGCTGCACCAGCAGTGCACACATGTTCTGCTTCTGTGAAATGCAGTCTAGGCAATGGGTGCAAGTTCTTAATGCTCAAAGCAAATACCCTCCTCTATCTACAACCGTATAAACAGTTACTGTTGCTAGATTACCTGAAAAAAGTACATTTTGTCTGTTTTGTCTCTTTCGTTTTTAACATATCCTACCACAAATGAGAGGTTTTGAAAGTAGCATGGCACAGTGAAACCCTTTTGACAATGGGAAATGCATCAAAAAGTGTGCAAACCAGTCCAACAGTATCAAATCCCTTTGTGGAATTAGGACTTTTGAGCAGCAGCACTTTGCCTCTTAGATTTCCAACATGACTTCTCATTAATGCCACTAATGCTTCTGATAAGAGTAACATCTCATATGCAATACGAGTGAAAACAGCCTGTAGCTATTGGGGGGTTACTGCAGGTCAAATCAGCGCCAAAACGCCAGGAGTATACTCTATTGACTGCAAAGGTTGAAGGAAACACTATCATTTTAGGAGAACTCATACTGTAGTCATAAAGCAACAGAGAAGATGCCAAATAAAAATCAATGTGCTTCTGAGGAAAAAGCCCTTCGGAAATGGAGAAGGATCACCTTTCATCGTCGAAACTATTGATCACAAAAGATGCTTGTTTGCAAACAGTAAGAGCCGGGACTTCTTAATGTGGCTCCCTCATTACACTGACAATATCATCTTTCAGCAGCCCTTTGCACATGTTTCCACATTTTGTCTTAATGATGAATGAGTTGTAAAAATATATCTTTCGACTTATTCCGAGCACGTTTTCTTTCAGCTTCTACAGTGACACGGTTTAGTTTAGCGCCGGCTCTCCGTGTGTTGTTGTTCGTCTGGTGTAATTAGTATGCTAATGGGTTAATAAAAGTCAGTCCCCAGTCCTGTGAGTTGCCTTTGCAGCTGAAATATGACAAAGTACTTTTTAATGAGGGTGCGCTAGTGTTATTGCTTTTTACTAGACTCATCTTTCATCATAAAAAAACTTTATTGAAAAACTTTGGGAGGAGATTTCTACATCTCTTTCTGGGAGAAATAATAGAGTTTGATCAAAGAGTATAAGACTAAAATTAGATTTGGAGGAAACCCTTGACAATGAGAGCAAGGAAATGTCTCAAGAAAGTCAAGAGTGTGGCTGTTTTTACAAGTACAATGCTGTCTAGTATTTATTTTTACTCTTCAAAGTAATTAATTGCAAACCGGGTAATGTGCAAAAGGGGAATGTTCTTGTTAGCATATATACGTAACATAAAGGTAGAAGTCCCAAATTTCAGCTAGTCTCCTGTCTCACTAGTTGCAGCAAGTAAAGCTTTCTACTCTTTTGTGTAACTAAGTGAGTGGATCACTTCGGTTATCAACGTCTTTTAACAGATACAAAAACAACTCAAGACTTTATTTTAAATTCAGTGTCTTTAAGGTTTTAACAATAAAAGAAAGTACAACATTAGCGGGACACTGCAAATAATTTTGCTCCTGTAAATGATACTTGGATGTATTAATAATTTTTACAAGAAATGCTTACGGTTTGTACTTGTACTTAAGATTTCAAGGTTATATTCAATGTTACACAGTATTTGTACGTTAATATGGTCGGACAAACTTCATACAAGACTTGAAAGAACTTCATATCTTCTTTTATATGAAGTTTTTTATGGGGCTATATAACATTAACACACGAAAACTCTGTGATGAGGACAACATAAAAATATCAGTTAAATGTTTCTGTGTTCAAGGTTATACACATGAAGAGTCAGTACACAAAGGGACACAGCAGTGTTGTGTCGACAGAAAGCCTCCTGGAAAGTTAAACACCATCATTTACAGTCATGACCTAAATATTGTGTGGGGAGACACATTCAGAATCATATGTGTGCTTTGAGTGCCTAGTAGGTGGAAAAGTGCCATATAAAATCCAAGCCATTTACCATATGGTAATAAATGTATCGTCATTATTGCCTTGCTCTAATCAAGAAAATAGACATAAAGCAACACAAACTTTACAACTTTTGTTAAATCTAAAGTGGCTTTTTATCACCCAGATAGATATCCCATGTTTGGAGTCAGTTTGGTGTCATAATGCTGCTGCCCTAACCCTTGGTATAGGCAGTACAGGCAAATGATTAGGACGGCAGCTGTACAAGGGGCGCCTCAACTAACCAACGAAAGGTGAACTGCTGCCACAACTTCTAGATCTGAGACAAGACGACAGCAGCAGGGAGCACGCTCACAGAGACATGCAGAGTAGCTGGGTGCTCCCAGACAGAGCACACAGAGCTGCTCAGGCACGGACAGACTGACACAGAACAGAGCAGAGTCAGATGAAATGAAGGTAGAGCTAAAATATTCCACGGTTTGCAGTTGTTCAGAAAGTAGCCAGTTGTTAGCAGCGAGCTAAAGAAAAAACTTCATTTAGCACCCAGTTTATCAGAGTTTCACAAACCCCTCCCTCTGAGCGTTACTATGGAGACCCAAAGAAGCGCTTCCATCACCAACATAATTTATATTTGTTTGGTTGTATTGCTACTGTAGAGTTTTAGTCAGTAAAATGAAATGCATATAGTAGGACTCTACCCAAAACCTGGTTTGTTAAATGAAGGTTGCGCTGTGAAGGTAACATCACAAATAAATTATTTTATGAAAAAAGAAAACTAAACTAGCCCTCTCCTTTTTTGATATTTTAGGTCCGCAGCACAGTGAAGCTAAATAAAATATAACTTTATATTTATTTGAGTTGATCATCCCGTGCGGCCTCTTTAGTGGTACAGTGTGCAGATAATTCGAGTGTACAAATCCTGGCCATGAATTAATGATATTTTTTTACTGTCACTGTTTTACAGAACATATGATATTGAATGCAAGGGGCGCCACACAACATTTTGCCCAGGATGCCACAAAGACCAGTGCTGCTGCACACCAAACATTGCACTGATCAATCTGGGACTTCTCGTTGTGTAGGGTTTCAGACAGCTTTGAAAAGCAGAAATAAATGTCAAATCTTTGTGTGTGTGCAGGGCTATTAAAATTTAATATAAATGTGTGTATATGTATTGTGTGATGTAAAGTATAGATTTCAGTTTCACTGTGGGGAAAATAAAGACAATAATAATAACAAATATTAGCTGTGTAATAATAAAAGCACTGCATGTGTATAGGGGATACAATACTTTGACACATGTCATTTTAGTAGGCCATTTTAGTAAGACAATCCCTTTGAAACAATAAACGTTAGCTGTGTTTCATGTCAACATTTTTCGTGTGTGGTTTTATGTATAGACATTTGTGTCTACTCTGTATGTTAATAGTGCCCATTGTTTCCATGCAACATTATTCTAATGTATATAGTCATGAGCAGTGCTCCTATAAATATGGATGAAAAGGAAGAAGGTTTAATTCCCGCTGAGCCACATCAGGGTATTCTGACTTCTCTTTCTTCATAATTGCTGGGGTTGGGTCGGGGAATAAATCTTTTATCATCCATATGATTAGCTCCAGTAGCTTGGGGGATGATGAATTGGGGATGGATTGATCTGATATTCATTACTTTTATGTCCTTAAGTCCTTGAAGACAGGAAATATTGCACAAATGCGCCAGAATGTGCGTGTATGAGTCTTTGAGTAAGCAGACAGGTGTTTGCTCAGGATACCTGAAATAAACTGGCACACTGAGCATTTCTATGATGTCACAATTATATTTTATAACACTAAATGTAGTGTCTATCTGCAATATCTTTGCAATATATTTTTTTTACTGTTTTGTTTTGTCTCTGTAAATTTATTTAGGCAACAGGTAGGCTCGTATAATAATGAATGTTTTCACAGAAGACCTGGACACATTTGACTCTTGTTGTTAGCCCAACACTTTTTACCTCAGCTAGTAAAAGGAAGTTGTTTTCAAGAAACAAAGAAAAAAATACAGATTTTTGTGCCTTGGAGATTTTCACCTCAGATTTTTACATAAAACAGACACTTTATTTCTTTTGTGATGTTTTTGCTTCTTATACTACTATCAATCTAATATGAATACTTATCATAAATATTGTTGACCCTATTTAACTAATGTATTCTTGTATTCGTGTACTCCGGTTACCCCCACCAACATCAAGATCACACTATTGTCTCCGGTTAGTGACATAATCAGGGGGAACATATATATATATATATATATATATATATATATATATATATATATATATATATATATAGTCCTGGTTTTATTCTTAAGTTACTACTCCACTCTCTCCTCCCCCTGCTGGACACAACTGGAACTCATTTCCAGTATAGTAGTTATATATATATATATATATATATAGGGGATATTTTTAAAGAAAAATGTATATATTATATGGGTCTGCACCTTGGTTGTGTTCCTATCCCCACCAGTGGAAACAAATGATACAACAGTTTTTTATATCTAATTTGAAGCAAAAAAATTCCACTTTGACTGCAACGGAAATAGAAAATATATTTAAACCATACAGCAAAAACATTGCATCATCCATGTCACACACTTTGTTTAACCACCAACTCTCTGGCTTTGATAAAAAAGATGATTTTACAGTGCATGGTTACAGAGGTTTCACATGTACAAAAAGGGATTATGATCATTTTCTTTTGCGAGCACTGAGAGGCATCTAAAATGTAAATGACTCTGAATCACATTGAAATGCATCTTGGTAAGCGGCAAAACGGATGAGTCTTGTAAGGTGAAACAAATTTAAAAAATGTGTGTGTGTGGACGGCTCACATTTCTCCTGAGGTGACATCCTCGATATGATCCACAAAGCACAGCTGTGATCCTGACCGCACTTGGCATGCACACATAGCTTTCATGGAAATCACAGAGGTCTTTGTGGAGTAAGAAAGTAACATATCCAGAACAAAAATAGCCTTGCAGGCAGAAAAAAAGAGCTTTCTTGGTAATCACCATCAGACACTCATATTGATTGGATGTCGTGTGTGTGTGTGTGTGTGTATATGCATGTTTCCCTGTGCTTACTTTGGGAATGCACTGTAATTGTATGTGATAAGGAGATGTAGTTGTGTTGTGGAGAGCGTAGAGGACATCAGAGGACATCATTGTGTATGAGCCTTATCATTTCCACCATATTTCATGCTACACTCACAGTGCTGTGCTCGCTGGTATCACAAGCTGGTTCTCTTATAATAAATAATAAAAAGCTGATAAACCTGCAGCTGGTTTCACCAAGCTCACCCCTCTTTGCTAATTGAACGTTTGTGCAGACCTAGCTAGTAGCCCTAAAGTCCAACAAGTACAGTCTGTTGGACCTTAATGTGATTGTTGATGGAGCACTTTACATCAGAGCGCAAACGTTACAGAGAAAGTTGTATAGTGGACTTCTGTGATGTAACAGTTGATGTGTAATGTAAACTACAGGAAGTTAAGTGGCCATTTTGCATCATAATAACATGGTCATTTATACAAAGCAATTCAAGGGCGTAAGTGACATTTCAGTTTACAGACGGAAGGAACAAAAAACACACTTAGTACATTAGAATTTTAGTCTTAAATGACATATATAGAGAGAGGACAGATATGTCTGTGACAATTTCCTGGCATTGATTATTATTTCATAAATATATTTATATCAACATATTTTAATTTGAGAAAAAAGTCAAATACACCCTTTTGTTTTATGCCATTTGTAATTCGAACAGTACAGCAGTTAAATGCTTGAATGCACACTGACTTAATCCCATGTTAAAAGATAGGATTTAATTTTTTGCTCAATAACTCCAACCTTGCACTCCACCTGGATTGTCGCAAGATTTACAAACTCCCAAAAATCCATCTTCAACTGCTCCAAGTAGTTGTGTCCAAATTGTAGCCAAACTTGGCCGTTGTGCCCAATGATGTGGCAGTCCTGACAGGTCTGGGCCGGTTTTGGGTTTAAAAATGTAGTGACCAATGAGTTTTGTTGCAAAATTAACACCAAACAAATGTGCCATATACTGTGTTTCTGGAAAGCTCTGCCTTGTTAAGTCAAATGGTGAAAATGCTTCTGGGCTATTCTTTTTTGTATACTGTAACTTAAGAGCAACAAACAAAGTGTGGCATCTATCACAGAATTCACCATTTGAATCCGAATACACCAAGCTGTTTTGTTCTGAGATATCATTGTCTGATATTACTGTGAAATATGGGTGAATTTAGATGTCGAGCAGTAGAAAATGGCTGATCAACCATCAGCATGTATCCTCTCCACTTTGAAAATGTATGTATATTAATCACCTCAACCATCACAAAGACATGCTACTAGAAATTGGATGTAAAGATTTGGGCAAAAAAGCACACGGCTCAGTGTTTTGTAGGATTTGATACTTTCCTTGAGCAAAATAACACAATCTTTTAGGTGAGGTTATGATGATGCATTTTGAAAGCACGTCATTTTCAATGTAATTTTTGACGAAAGTTGCTGCATCACACTTGATTCGATGCATGGTTTCAACACGCAAAAGGCTAAACGTCCTTTAGTGTAAAACGCTTCGGAGAAAACACATGACGCAATATCTGACCATTTTCAGGCAAGAAGGGCACAGGCAGAGCAGGGATCTCCTTCCCATCTCATGTCCGCTGACTTTCAATTCACTCCTAAATAATTCTCTGTCATGCTTTGGGAACCTCGCTGAGAATTCCTCCACTTATGAAATATTAACTACAGGTTAAGAGCAGCTGAACCATTGATCCTGGCCATAGCTTTGAGCGAGCAGTATTTAAAACAGCCCCCCCGGTGGACAGCGTGACATGACAGGCGTGTTATCAAGGGTCCACATAAAAGGACAGTGGGATTTGCATGGTAAAGCAATAGCACGAGCTCCCTCTAAATAAAGAGATGGGGGACTTTTTGTTTTTTTCATATCAAACTGACAGCTCGAGGTGAGGCCATGTGTGTGACGGGTCTGAAGAGGAGAGAAGAGGGCAGCAAGGTGCCTTTTCTCAATATGCTGGCTCAACATCTGCTCCTCCTCTAATGAGGTTCCCACCAGAGTCCTTCACTTCACTGTTCAACACTTTTGTGTTTTGTGTTGAACTGATAGTTGGAGTTTTTGACAAAGAGTTGCATGACTGACTCCATGAGGCATGTTACCTTTGTGGGTCTGGTTGGTACAGCACAGTTTGGTACAGATAACCTTTAGTGTTTCCACTGCGCTGTGTGCAAGAGATCAAAAATAAATTGTATTTGATATGAACTTTCCTTCATTTCCTAGACTCACTATTTAGTTTAGCTCTGGTTTAAACTAAAAGTAAGAGTTGTATCAGGCTGACTGTGTCTAAAAATGGGAACAGACACTGATAGAATTTGTTGACTTTATATAAAGTAGCTAACACTTCTAATTCTGTCAATAGGAAGTAAGTGCCTTTTGGCTTATTCACCCCTGGGGGTTATCACAGTGCAGTAGTTTGCTTGAATAGCTTGGGAATGTTTTTACACCAGATGCCCTTCCTGACATAACCCTCTCCATTTACTTGGGCTTGGGACCAGTGCAGACTGGGACTGTGGCTGCTCCCCAGGGGATTCAAACCCCCAATCTCCTGCCCCCAGGTGCACTAACCTCTTCACCACAGAGGAGCTATTCTTTCTTAAATATGATTGTTTAAGCCTCATAATGAGAAAGTGAAACAAGAAAGTGTTTTTTCTGAATTATTCTCTATCTCTTAACAACTGCTGTTTTAGCTCCACCTTTTAGCACATGCTGTTGGCACCAAAGTGAATGAAGTCACCAAATCAAACATCCAAAAACATGCTGGGCGCCCCCTGGTGGCAGCTGCCAACAGTTTCCAATTTCCCTACATGGATAATAAAAAAAACAAACAATCAAACCAAAAAAAGTTAAAATTTAAGTACAGTACACTTACACTGACGCTTCATATACTAAACAAAAACTGGCCTGCACTGACCCAGGTGTTGACTGAACACAAAAAGGTGCCCAGTTGTGTTTTCTGAAAAATCTGCATTCACCACCGCCCAATGGCTGGGAGGGGGTGTCAAAATTACCATGATGGACAATGTCAAAAAAGGTTCAATAAAAAGATTAGGAAACTATGTTTACATTATAACCATTGCTTGTACAAAGAAAACATGAACACTAAATGTATGTGGTTTTAAAAAATGGAAGTGAAGGTAGACAGGACTTTTTGTTTAGGCTTATTCAGAGTGTAAAATATGACAACCTGTCACACAACTTAGAAAGCGTTTTGTTTACTAGATTGTATTGGAAACAATTATGAACCATTGTCTTTCATGTATCTGTTCATTTCCCAATAATCACTCCCACAAATAGCCAAACAAAGCAGTCACTTGAAATACAGTAGTTCATCTGAAACTTATTCCAATTACTTTTCTCCAACAAAACAAGCCGAGCAAAATATGCAAACTCTGTGCATTGTTTGTTCAATTGTTTTGATGTTTCATTTTGTATTTGTCCAAAAAAAACTGGAAATGATGTATAAAAATCAGACAGTATCAGACAGAAGATGATGATTGTGGGAAACAAGTGTGACAAGCATAATGTTTATAATCTAGTTCTCACCATATATTCACGGTAATAATATACTGTCCTTATTCTGCCCTTTGTTGTCTTTAGTATTTAAGCCTCTATATCAGGGGAGTCAAACATATGGCCAAAAACACCCCCCAGAGTGTACAAAATTACATAGAAAACACAAACTGCGTTTTTTAAATAAAAGTAACTGCTATTCCTAATTGTTCCACTGGGGGTTGACCTGTTATAGTAAAACTAGCAGACCTGACACAACACAAATGCACAGAACTGAACAATAGATGGCAGCAATATGTCGATTTTGACTTGCTCTGTTGCAGTCAAAAAACAAACTAACAAACAAAAAAAAAACTTGCAAGAACAACTGAGGAGCAAGAAGACGGCAGTGGCTCAGTGGTAGAGCGGCCGTCCTTCAACCAGAAGGTAGTAGGTTCAATTCTTACTCTCCCCATTGTTCATACTGTCGTTGTGTCCTTGGGCAATACACCCCTCCTTGCCTCCAGTGACACAGCACGGATGTCTGAATGTGTGTGATTGGTGTATGGTGTGACAACGATTAGAAATGAGCTCAAGGCTACAATCTGGCATGTTCATGTGTTTGTATCTCATCTATGTTCAACATGCACTGTCCCAATCAAATAAATTATTAATTAATTAACCAAAGAGAATTTAAACATTTCTTTTAGTTTCTGCCTGTACCATATTTTTATATCAACTTTATAGCCACACAAAAACAGAATTGTGTGTGTATTAACAGGCTAAAAATCTGCTGCAATCAAGTACTTTTTACAAAAAAAGTATCTTACAAGTTCAGCAACATAAAAGACACCATTTCGTAAAATCTTGGCCAAGGTTCGTGCACTATCGGTCTGATGTTTTTACTCTTTCTAGACTCTTTGGCCATAGGTTTTCTTTTGTCTTTTTGGGGGCTCTGCCATGACTGATGATGAAATAAAGTGTATGCCATTTGGATCAAATATTAGAGAGATCATACGCGCATCATACTGCAGGAAGTCCCTATGTGTATACTGAATAACTGTAAAGCAATTTGTCACTCTCACGTAAACCTGAACATGACCCGAGACTTGCGTCGGGTCGGTGGCAGCTTAACTTGCAAGTGCTGTTTTTTTGGCTTAGATGCACCAGAGGTGATAGTCCACACTTCAAACAGACCACTACAACTCATTTTAACCATCGTAAGGACTAAATGTTACTTTCTAACACCCCTACAGTGCAGTGGCCAAACATGGTCCACAATACAACTTACAAGACTAAGAAGATCTGCTGCAAAAATCTCGGAGCCAGAGCTCATCTAGGGTCCCCGGCAGAGTCAGAGTTACAGGTTCAGTATGTTGGTCTAAGACCAGTCTTCAATTAATAAAAAACAAAATTTGTCATTTGTCATTACATTTATCACAATAGTGTCAAACTTAAATTTCTAAAACTTTGAAAAAAGTTATTTAAGGTAAAACCCACCTAAAACTTCAATAGTTGACTTATTTTAGGTCAGTAGCCGTGGGATATTTATTCATCTTCAACTCTTACAAAAAGTATGTGACACAGAAGAAACCCATTTAAAATTATAAATGATGTGTTCAGTGACAAAACCCCAAACGCGGAAGCCTTCACCTCTCACATCACCTCAATTATTTGCTCACTAACCCTCGGACTAACTCCAGCCTGATACAGCACACTCTAATTAGCCTCACCAACACGTTTTCTTAAGCCCTTTGACCTTTCCCCCTCTCGGCTAATAAAACCTGTATGACCCCGCACAATATGAACCAGGCAACGAACACCTTACAAAGCAAAACAGTGTAAGACACGCTACACAGAGAAGCAAGATTACATCAGCAAAGATTAATTTAGGCTGTGTAGTGTCTCTGTTTGCAAGATTAGTTCACATGTGAAAATTTACAGTACGTTTGCAGTTTTTAATCGCAGAATGAAAAAAGTTATTTGTTTCCTCACAAAAATGCTATTCCACAAAATCTTGATATGAGACATTTGCATGATTTCTGTCAGAAAAATATATTATCTGTATTCATTCAGTTGGACATATTTATACTGTGTTCTTTTTGATCAGTTTGGCTGTGCTTGTGCCAAACAACTATATTGAAACTAAAGAGAAAAACTAGGAATGCACAAAATATGTCACAAAGTTAGCCATAACAACAAGTTTATACTTGTTTCTAAATGTTTTATGTTTTATTTACACTGGATAATTGGAGAGATCCAGATTCACGCTATTCAAGTGAACACGTCTCAAAAATAATAAGTTATACTATCTCCAGGAGGATTATTTACACTAGGGAACTGTAAAAATGAATGTGTTGTGATCTTGCAAATATACTTAAATCATGAATTTCTGTATTCAATAACATGTTTTTGATGTTATTTTGTAAATCACCATTAATATTTTCCGGTGTGTCTACATCCCTAAACAAGAGGTACAACAATAATCATGATAGCATAACCATTGACAAAATTATTTAGTTTTTTTTATTTTGACCCAATTTGGAGTTCCTGGTCATAGTTCTCTGTAGGATTTTTTCACAGCTGTGTCCTGAAAGACCATGTAAACTGCTTGCACATACACAATACAACACACTCAAAATCATTTTTTTTTTTTCAGAACACTAGGGATGCAGCATAAAAGATACAAAAAAGATAGCGGCTCATCTTTTGTGGTGTGTTGAACATAAATGTACCACAAGGCTGACTGAGATGGGCTATTGGTGAAGGAGATCTCTTAATACTCCAATCCACTGACTCATTAACATATAAAACCTGCTAACAACAGTGCAGGTGGGCCATATTTAGGCCCCATTTCACTCCATAAATAACAGATGTCATGGCGTCAGCAGACTAAATAATTCATCTCCCCAAATGTCTCTAAAATGAGGCTGATGAGACAGCGGTTTAAATTTAGCTGGGTGTAATTTGCAGTATAAATGGGAGGATTCCAACCAGCCTAAGCTCATTAGAAAATCACCATCATGACTCAGAACAGCACAGGGACCGAGGGATAAGGAGAACTCCCTTTGTTCGGACAGAAATCCTCAGCGGTGTCTTTGGAGAGGGAATAAACTCTTAATATTAGCTATAACGTGGCCTTGAAAATGATTCAGGGGTTATACTATAGATATTAATCTTCAGAGGCAGGTGCTTGTATTCTTAATGCATAATGGAACTAGATACCATCATAAAGTTGATAAAACACACTATGATGTGTGGAAAAGCCCCAGTTATAATGAGACAATGGCTGAAAAGTGAACTGCGGCTGCTAATGTTCATGCTAATGATGTTCTGTGGTGCTGAGACTCTGAAACTTTTTGGTTGTTATGAAAACGCTGGATAAATAATTGCTTTTTATGGAGACAGTTATTTGAAACATTCCAAAGTTTTGGCAAATCTATGCCAAAAAGATTTGCTGATTTTTGAGTTAAGACTGAATATATAACCATTTAGGTTGCTTCTATTGCAACTCCACATCTCACACTCCTCCTTTTCAAAGCGTGTGAGGAGCTACGGAAGCCCTGCAGGTACATGCTGTTGTCTGTGAACAACTCCAGGAGAATCAGGCCTAATGGCAACTTTATTTATAAATAATTTCTAGTTGAATAACTTTAATCGTGAACACGGTACTCTTATTTTACTTTTTGAACATTAAATCCACCGCAGACTTGGAAATAGTTCAAAGTGACGGAGCTAAAGACTGCTGCTAACCTCAGTAAACAGAGCTAATGGCTTTATGCAGAGGTGCGCTGTAGAAACCTAATGGGTCAGTTCCTCCTAAAAGCTTCTCTCCCACACAACACCTACAGATAGATTATAACTTTTTTTCTGTAATAAAATTGATACCTCAGTTTGAGTAATAGCTCTCACTGCAGTTCCTTTGATGCACCCACTAGGTTTAAACATAGTGCACTGTGAGAGCTATTTGGCTTTAAATGAGACTCAGGCCAAAACTTCAGAGTAATCACTGGGGTAATGCATACACATTGGTTTTAATGCACAAGTATCACTAAGATATTAGTCTCATAGTTACAGACGGTAAACGGTGGATATTTCCTGGACATAATTAAATTAGAAGCTCTTACTGGAGACATTGGCTTGTGCTGTATTTAGCAACGGAAAAAAGGCTATGATGTGACGTCAGTGCACATTAGGGATTTGTTTATGCTATAAAGACAGACAAATGTATCTATACAGTTTGAATATATATTTATATATATATTTAAGACTATTTAATATTATTATATTTAGGACTATATTTGTAGGACTTTTTTCATTACAGAAAAGTGATGACAGGTGAACTGCAAACTAAATATGTGCATTTAAGCAAAATAAAGTGGGTAAAAAAGCTAATGAGAGTGAGGATGAGGGGCAGAACAAGAGGAGTCTGTAACTCCTGCTAAGTCCAGGTTTTAGCACTTTTTGCTAGTACTGGCCACCATTGTTCAGCTAGATTTCCGCCGGTTGTACCACATGACCAGTGAAGCACAGCGATTGGCTGGAGGTTCACACATCATTGATTGCGTATGCCTTTTTTTTAGGACTTGAAAATATATGAAACGAATGTTTTAAAAGGTGCATTTTTTATTCTCAAATTTAAATGACTAAAAAAGAAACTGAAAAGAAGATACTGAAATTTCTGAGAATTAAATTCAGAGGCAACAATACAATGTTTTTTTGTATTAAAAAGTTCAGTGTTAAAATCACATTCAAAATCTGATGAAACATATTTGCTTCCATACGTAACAATTCACCAACTGCAGCCCCATCTTCCTGCAGCTTTCCCCAGAGGCTTTGAGTGCAGTGGAGACTGGACTGATCCATGGATCTCCAGGCTGCACCCAAAGGAGAGAAACAAACACATTTCATATCCCCAGTGGTGCACAGCAACATGCTCACGTCCGTAGTGCTCATACATGTGTGAAATTAAAGCCATCACAACCTTACATCTGACTGAGAATGCTATTTCTCCAGATGAAACATTTTAGGAGCAGGAGAAGCTGTGGAGACATATTATCGTGCTTTGGTGGGTCGCATCGGTAATGGCCACAAGATGTATCTTCATGTGCATTTGGTATGATTTACCCATATTTAGTGTATCCATATTCATTAGAAGTGAAGAGAAGAGGACAGTCTAATAACAATGTGGTCTGATCACATTAAGGAGACTGCACTTTTTTGTATTACTATTAAAATGGCTGTTACAGGGCTTCTCCGGGTGTATACCAGCGTTTTCTTTTTAAGTTATTACATTTATTATTCACTTTCACTTAACTTTGTTCTTAATCTTAACCATTGCTTTGGGACATTACTGTCTGTTCCTCCTAAATGCTCTGCTGCATATGTTCAGTGGTATGTCAGTGGCATCTGTTGGGCGATTCTCAGAAGACGAGGGAGATTATTTCACGATAAATCAGCTGTGTGCACCTGCCGGGAGCCGCGCTGATGGAAGATGTGCTGCGGCCACAAAACAATAAAACCAAAATAGAACAATCCCTTTAGAGCCGCAATGAGCTGCAGAAAATAGCAATGACTGAGTAGGTTTATGACATAGGTTCATTTTATTCCTAAAATATCCATGAAAGTGTTTTCTTTTCTTTACCCATAATTGCTTTTCATTGTGTGATTTGATCTGAATTGTAATCCTTCTTTGACAAACAACATATGTGAGGAAAACAGTAAGAGAATCTCCACTGACCACCATTCAAATTTTGTCTTGCTTGTAAGGTGCTGTAACGTACTCTCTGACTATTGCACAAGGGAATCCAGGCTTTTCTCAAAGATGGCCTGATGTGGTTGTATGACATTGTTCACTAACCGCTGCAAATTCATCTTGTATTGTGTCAAGCCAACCGCTTGAGTCAAACCACGGGCTCACCGGCCTCTTGTGACCAATGATGTGGCAGCACGAACAGGAAGAGGCGGGTTTTTATGTGGCACTAAAGGATTTCCTGGAAGGAAAAGGTGTTTGTGTTCTTGGTTCTTCTTCTTACTGGCTTAGGCATATCCTAAATCTCATAGTCTTTTATACACACTCTTTTCAATGGCCAATTTAGTGTTAGTTAAAATGCATTATGGAAGTTTCAAGGTTCAAAAATTTTTTTTCTAACCAATATATGAATCAACAACAGCTCGATCAGAAATCTGTACAGTCAATTAAATGAGAAGGTTTTTGCGATCAAAACTCCAGCGCTGTTTTAGCGGCCGTGACGTAATGCACGTGCATGCTTGTTTATCTGGTTCTTACTTACTGATTGCGCCATAAGTAAACTAAGCAACGCCAGCGGCAAAGTTGAAAATAAATCCTGTGAACACAGGGAAGAGACAGGTCTGTGGCGCACTCGAAACCAGCAGATTCTTCTTCAGTTGCTGTTTGTTCATGCTCGTACAAGCACACGCACAGTAAACATGCACAAAACTGGATGCAGTACCGCTATCGCCAGAGGTGGCGCACTAGTACAAAAATCAGGATCTTCTGTAATGCTCCTTTAACATTTCTTTTTATTCACAGATTCACTTTGCAAAAGCTGTTAGAGTGTTTTTTCCCCTTTATATCAGCTGTACTCTGGTTACAATATGAATTGTTGCTATGATTGGCTAAAATAAATCTCTGTGAATCAGACAATGTTCTGTGAGCAGTTCTATCTGATAGAGTCAGTTTACTTGTTGACAACATGGTGACATTTTGAATCATGAACCTGAGAAGAAATGGGAAAAAAAGAGAAGCTGTCTCTAAACAAATCAGATGCAGCCTAAAACCCATTTGTAAAGTTTATTTTGTATATTTTCGGCTATGATGCAAATGGCATACATTTATCCAGGTTGTGTATTTTTGGGTAAATATAAAATTTTCATGATTTTCTTTTTCTTCAAGTTTTTCGTATGCCTTTTAAACTAAATAGTATCACCTGTGTCCCTTCAGATTATTTTCTGCCATTCACTCTCATGCACTTAATCAATTCATTACCATTGCAATTAATTTTTTTCATTCCCTGGTGTTGAAATGCCTTTATGTTTCTATGGCAACCTTTATAATTTCTTATGTCCTAGGGACCCAGATAGAGCAATTTATTTACGAGAGACTTTGCACAAAAACTTAAAAAAAATTTAACTGATCAGAATCAATGTTTTTTTGACACTCCCAGACATAATCTGGCATAATCATAACATTCTAACACAATGACATAAAAAAGCAAACATAAACTCAGAACGAGACAACATTAACAAATAGCAAACATAAGCTCACAACACAACAACATTAAAAAAGGCAAAAAAAGCTCACAACAATAAGAAGTAGTTTTGCCCAGACACTAAACATAACAAACACTGTAGCCTTCTATTAAAACTATTCAGTCACTTATTCAAGCAGTAATCATAAGGCTGACATAACAATCAGAACATTTCACTAACAACCAACTTTAACAGATTCAGTTGGTGTTTTCCTGCAAAAAACATTAAATAAAAAAGTACAACTACTAGTCTTTTGAAGACTACTCACTGACATACTCATACTCCATGACAACCAACACTGCACCACTCTGACCCACTCAAAACTCAACCCACTTTCACATTTGAAAACTACTGATTTAAATGCACAACTGTTGGTTCTTTAAAAGCCACTGGAACCACAGTCACACAAAAGTGGACAGGATTCAACACATCAAGATCACAGCTGGTCTTTCTCCACAATTTTATCCACAGTTACAGCAAAGTACACCTTTGAACAAATCCGCAGAAATTAGAAATGGATTTCTAAATATATAAGCTGAACATTATTGCAACAGCTAGTTTTTTGTTGGACTCTTAGCTAGAGTTGCTGAAAGTTGCTCTATTCTGGGAACAGATAATGGGCTCTGACAGGCAGCATCACCCACAGTGTTACAAGGACATTTCTCTCCATCAAAAGGAAAGTACTTCTGTGCACTGTGTCTGGGTCAGAGAGGGCCCTCCAGTAATCAAGAGTCTCTCAGAGCGAGGCTGTTGGGAAGATGGGACGGACTGGACATTAGTTCGGCTTTGGAGAAACAGGAGAGGAGAGACCCGTAAATGGACAAAAGGACAATTCACTCACACCCACACTTAAGGATCTGAGCCCAATTTTACAGAAATTATTTCAGATGAGTCTGTGCTGCAGGGGAGAGTGAACAGTAAATTGGGATTTTTACATTTTAAATCATTTACATTCAAAGATTTCCTTATGGTTTTCTTTGCATCACTAATGGATTGTACAGGCCACTTGTGGAGCCTGTAGAGCCTGACTATACTGTAAAGATGCACCCACTTCTACAAACAACAAAACAAAACTGAAGGACTGAAGACAAGCACCAATGTGCCAATAAGCTGAAAATGTCAACACATATCAACCAATAAACTCCAATTCCTATTACTATTATTATCTATTGGACAAAGAAATGTCCAATTGATCTCCAATAAAATGTCCCGATGATAAAAAAAAAATATATTTTTTATTAGACATTGAATTTTTTCACATAAGTCTATGGAGGAAACATTGAATGGAAAGAGTTTTGTGAGTAAAATAAACATGACTAAACTCAAAATATACTGACCGTTAGTAAGGTTTTGATGAACTTTTGCACAGCTTAAAATGGCCAAAGAATGCAACATTAAATATAAGTTAACGCAACAGGCACACAAATTTAAGATCATGTTTAGTGTATTTTATTCTATTTCTATGATGAATGGACTTGATACTACAGTTCATCTTGTGTTGAGCAGTGGCCGACTCCGTGACCTTCACCTGCCCTGCTTCTCTGCTGCAAAATGAAAGTGACCCGTGAGAATCGATGGTCTCCTCTCATCAAACACACGTGGCTATCAGGCTTGTGTTGTGGGGGAGACGGGCATCGCTCCAGGAGCTGCTGTGTCCTCTGTCACACGGCACACTGACATTCAGCACAGCAGCAGGCCATCGATCCACATGCAACAGGGAGAGGCGCAGGGTGTGGGGAGCTGCTTCCGGGCTGATAGACTGATAGTAGAATATTTGATAGAGCATCAGGGAGTTGACCGAGAGCTATCAGAAAGTCAGTCAGACACTGACTGACTGATGACTGGTGAGTGTGGGACGTCCTGCCAATGGACTGTCAACTCCAACATAAGATATGTAAAAGGTTTGAACTGTTTAAACTAAAGGGCAGGTTTCATTCTACTGGGCTGGAAACAGATATTCCACATGGGTAGTTGTAGTGTCCATGAATTTACAGTAAGATTTTGTCAGCCGCAGCACCAATGTTATCCTTCATTCCCAAAAATGTTGAATGGATTTGTTTTCTCATTAAACATTCATGAGTATTTGGCATGTTTTCCTCCAGTTCCTCATCGGGTGGAAGTATGAGAGGCTGAAGGATATTTGCTGGAGTGAAATACAGACTCCTTCGTACATCATGAGTTTTGAGTTTGACACATTGGACATAAAATATTCAGTATATTCTATACATTCTTTGCATCCTAAATACACCAGAGTCACAACATGCAGTAAAATCTGCCACTGTTGTAAAGTTGTCATTCTAAATTAATTACAAAGATTCTTCAATGTGTCAGCTTAGCTCTAGTGGCATATGATGATAGGCTAGCACCATGTGTATTTATAGACAAGACGTTTGGGATTTGCTACAATCTACTGTCTTATAGCGCCTCCTCATGGTGTTTTTAGAATCACAAATGCTACTGGGGACCTCAGCTTATATCAGTGGTGGGCTAAGTAAGGCCTGGGGGCCACAAGCGGCTCATTGGGCAGTTTAATCCAGCCCACCAAGCAGGTCCTAATAATTTATTGATAATTAAACACTGCATATAGGATGCAAGGGATAGGTCTAGATGGAGGCAGATAATTTGTTGCAATTCCTGAATTGCTAAAAGAATTAAATGAACAATAAATTGAAAGAGCAATTAATTAAAAGTTGATTGACGCAGACTGAAACAGCAGTTTAAAAAGGCAAACATTTAAAGTGTCACTATGATGTGAATGTTAAAATATCATCCTATAACAGTATTAGTTTAGTTCACGGCAACACACTAACAGAGTTCAAACTCTCTGTTCTCTATGGAGTCTGCCTGTACTCTGGGTACTCCGGTTTCTTAACCTTGCGCTGCACCTTGATTCTCGCAAGATTTGTGAGTTTACAAACTCACCAAAATCAATCTTGAACTGCTCCAAGTAAAGTGTGTTTAAGGTTTGAAGATTTGCAATCACCAAATAGGTATTTATTTAAAGTACCCATTTGCAAACACTTTCAACGGAAACCCTCCCAGATGGTTCTGTGGAACAGACTACATTCTGTGAAGCAGTTCAATCTGGCAAAGTCCGGCTACCGGGTTCCCCAACCGACATTAAAACATGTTGGACAATTAATTTCCTCCATATTAATGTGTGTAATGTATGATGTTTGACAAACAAACATTTCCAACACACCATAAAGTCCAGAATAATTAAGTTTGGGTCATTTTAATATATATAAAAAATACAGTTGCTCTTATTCTCAAAAGAATAAGTTGTGGTAATGAAATCCCATATTATTTTGTACAGTAAGATTTCATCCTGTTACAGTATTTTGCATCATGTGGCTGGCTTTTGTTATTTCCTGTTTGAAGAGGGTTCCTTTTGCAGTGAGAGCCTTTGGTTTGTTTTGTGTTGCTTCTCACAGACTCATTATTAATACTTCTCTCTCTGTAGTGTGTGCTGTCCTCAAGTCATGCACAGTGTTTCAGCAAACCACTCATACATATGTTATGCACAGTTTATTTAGTCAGAATAAAGGGTTTGTAGAAAATATTCAGCTGCCTAGTAATCCATGGAAATGTACAGTATATTGTGCATAAAATTATATCTAGTTAACCATGGAAACATCATAGCCTTCTGTCAATAGGAACAAGCTCTTTAATCACAGTTAGTACTCAAAATAAGCCAAACATAGCTTTTTTGCTCATTTAGATTTTAGATCCCTTTACCTCATTTAAAAGAGATGAGTCATATAAAAAACAGATTTTTAGAAGTCTGTCTTTTTAAACAGCTAGGCTCCTCAGAGACTTTTCAAATGACTGGTCATTTGAGCTGAAGCAAACGGGATGTTCTTGTCATCTTTTCTATGGTTTGCTTCCAGACTACTGCCGCTAATGACCGCCGCTGCCACCGTTCACAGCCATCCGCCATGATTAGGCCGCTGACCTTTAGCAGAGACAGATAATTCAACAGCTTAGTGATTTTTATCCTTCTTGAAATTCGCTGACAGCCTAAGAGAGGGGTCTGTGGCAGAAAGGGACGCTTCAAAAAAGGAATAAGAGGAAGATCAGAAAAAAGCAGGTGCCGAGGTGTAGTTAAGGATTGAACTCAAGAGGAAAGAGAGGGCAGGAAAGGATCACCAAATGCGATTTTGACATTATCTTTGGGGAAGGTGAGGGAAGTGGGATGTAGAAAAAGTGGAATAAAGTTCAGTAAAATGTAGCTTCTGATGTTCTTCAAAAACACCTGGCATTTAGGTCTACCTGCTTTTTCGCCGCAGATATTTGGAGGATGGGTTTAAAGGCCACTAATCATCTCTGTGAAGCATTGACAATACAGAGGGGGGGCAATAAAGGTGGGACATTATAATCTGCATCAGGCAAAAAGTCTTTAAAGCCAATGGTCTCCAAAATGTTGATGCTGTACAATAAGGCTGTTCCCAGCTGTGCCCCTGCTTGGTTTTCTGGAACTTTTGAGTTTCATTTTTCGGCTCCAACTTTGTAGCTTGCCACTGATATAAATGTTTGTTTTACTTTTCTATTAGAAAGCTGCAAGCTCTATATTTGAGTAGATATTCATTTGCAAACAAATGTGCAGATCTGATGGTGTTGGTTTTCTTCCTGTTCTTGTTTGTGTGTCCCATCCTCCTAACCTTTTCTTTACCCTTCTCCTGTCGTCCAGGTACAGGGGGATGCTCATGCCCCGGAGATGACCCTCTCCACGGAAAACCCAAATTGCCCTCCATCACTTTTAATAATTCAGTAAAAAGCCATTGCACTCGATTGTGGAGCTTGTGAAACAGCAAATGGAAAATGTAGCAATCAGGAAATGGCTCAGGACAGACTCTCAAATTCAACACTACTCTGATTCATACAACTACAAAATATGCTGCTTTCAACACAGACCTTTAGTAAATAAACGCTATTTCTTTTTGGTCTTTTTAGTAATAGAAAGACACTTATTGTAGATGTAGGACTGAAAAGGATTTTTACAAAATGAAAGGACATAATACTGTGCGTTTCATCAAATACAATTTTAAGGCTGCGCTGAGTTAAGATGTTTAAAGCCCGTGAAATCCTGGTGCCTCTGCTAACCCGCAGCTGCTCATGTGGAAAACTGCTTGTCATTGTGGTAATTCTTTCTGTCTATTATAGTAAATAGCATCATTAAAAAAATTCAACACCAAATCCAGTCAGGTAAGCTATTGCAAATTACGAGAGGGCGTTCCATTAATTGCACGGTTCACTGGGAGACAGCCTCTGCACTGACCTGCGGATACTCTCAAATTCACATAACCCTTGATTATAAACAGATAAACTGCAGTCCGTCACCTAATTATCCACCCGTCCAGAGCTGCTAAATCAGCACAGCGAGGAGAGCCACTCACTGTGACACATATCATTTCATCCTGATTAAAACTCAGTGGTTTGAGACTCAGTCAGATGCCACACAATTAGCTTAGTTTGGCATATGGCCAGACGTGCAGCGGGTAAGTCGCGGTGTGTGTCGACCAAAAGAGGGCTGCTCTAGAGATAAATGACGATTATCAATCTCACTTGTCACTGGGAAGAGGGCAACAAGGAATAGTGTGAAAATAAAGAAAATCAATAGAGAAAAAAATGTAGCAGTAAAACTGCACTTTTTTTACCTTGAGTCAATTGCTAAGCTCTATACAGCTACAACTGAAAATGATAATCATTTATCATTTATCATTTTGCCATTTATCTACTAATACCTGTTTTAGGTCACTTTTTTATCACTAATGTTTTCAAATGTATTATTATTACTGAAAGTAGTATGACCAACCAGTTCAACAGTAAGTGAAATAGTTTTTGGGCAAAGCAACACATTCATCTCATTTCTGTGAAAAATGAGCTTTCTCCATTTGAGTGCAAGCTGCAATGAGATTCAAGAAATTCAAGATTCAAGGAGTTTATTGCCATGTGTACGGTATAGAAAACAAAGACATACGATTAAGTATAAAACAGATAAATAAATTTGAAATACAAAATATAAAAGGGCAATTTAAAGGCAGCATGTAAAAGGGAATACTAAAGAAAATTAAAATAACTATCCTATACACTGTACATACTGTAAGAAACTATGCAATGCAAACGAAGAGTATGTACACCATAGTAATGTGCAACATCAGCTGAAGGTGCAGTTGTCGGCAATCAAATGTGAAAGTGAATATGTCAACAGTGAGCTGAGGCAGTGAACGGTGGGGTTAGTCCATGATTCTAGACTCCTGTCAGCTGTTTAGGAGTCTGATGGCTGAGGGGAAGAAAGAGTTCTGTAGTCTGGAAGTCCTGCATTTCACACTTCTGTATCTCTGGCCTGAGGGTGGAAGTGTGAACAGTCCGTGTTGGGCAGGGTCCTTGATGATGGAGGCAGCTCTCCTGTGGACTGGTTCTTACTGCCTTACAATTAAACCAGTTGTCAAGCACACACAATGAATGTGTAAAGGCCTCCAGGTGCACTTTGAGCAGAGGACCAGCTGTTCCTCACAATGACGGGAATAAATGCACTTTAGTTCTTTTACACAGACATCTTCATAGAGAAGCATATGGGAGGAATAATTTAGCATTAACCAAGAGAGAGCAAGAGAAACACTGCAAAGTCTACTTATATTTTATTGGTTCTTAGAGGAATGTAATAATAAAATATACTTTTTAATGTTGAGGGGGAATATTCATTAATAGCACCTGAAGGGAGAGGGGTATATTG
This sequence comes from Neodontobutis hainanensis, assembly GCA_024349245.1. NCBI lineage: Eukaryota > Metazoa > Chordata > Actinopteri > Gobiiformes > Odontobutidae > Neodontobutis > Neodontobutis hainanensis. The sequence continues at coordinate 528,709 of JALDNG010000046.1, forward strand.
TAAAACTAAATTACGCAAAGTGCTGTAGGCTAAAATAAAATAACAAAGTCACTACTGCATAATAGCACTGTTTTAAGTCCTAAGTTTTAAGCTACCCTGAAACATAATTTTCTGCTTTTAACTCCTACAATGGAGCAGTCACTCATGGGACGCCCAGAAGCCCTCTCTAGATCTTGCATCAGTGACTGTTGCACTGGAGACTACAGAGCATGTCATTGATGTTGGAGCACATCTGAAAAAAGAGAGAACATGCAAACTCCACACAGAAATTCCACGTCCGGCCCGGGAGTCGAACTAAGAAGCTTCTTGCTGTGAGAAGACAGTGCTAACTGTGTTCTAGTATTGGTGCATTACAGGTCTGTATACGTGCTGGACAATGGATTTTTGTCTTTATTTGAGAAAAACAAAATAGATTCACAATTACCAATCAGAAACAAGAAAATTTGAATCCAGATATAATTATATTTTTATTTTGAAGAAAAAAAACTTGGGAAACAATGTTATTTTATTTCATAATAATTTAGTAAACTAAAATGGACAAATGAAATTCAACTGGATATTTCATATTGTGCTAGTCTATGTAGCTACCGGTAAGCCTTGTGACTGCACATGGGGCAATAAACATTGGCTGTGAAGAGCACCGTGGGTCTGGAGCGGTTGCTTCCCACTGGAGACCTACTGGGAGAATCCTTTTAAACATTGGTAGCCTACCTCATCAGATCAGCTAGACTAGTACCGCAGAGAGCGTGGCTTGGGCAGCTCAGAATGGGGCAGGAAGGAATGTGCTCGGAATAAAGAAGAGCGATGGGTCAGAAAGGGGGTTTAATGCATCGGGACTTCTGAAGTCCTGTAGCCGACCTTCAGCAGGTTCACACTGCATTTTATTAAGCACAAGATACTTCTGCACCTGTGCTCAGCTTTCAGGGACAGCAGGCGGGGCAAATTCACCTGCCCCCAGAGCCGTGAGCCCCATCATGGGACAGACTTGTCTGTGGCTCCAGTGGGACCAATGTGCAGCAGCTGCTCTTCACGACCACAATTTATCTAGCTCTCAGTGTTGTGGGCTGGTTCTGGCTACACAGCTCTAGCAGAACTAACGCTATCATCCGGGTTTACGGTGGAGTAGATTAGGACAGGTGAATGTGCCCCGCCCACTGTCATGTCCCAATGCATTAAACTCTCTTTTTACCGTCAACCCACAGCTCTTTGCTCCGTAAACATTCCCTTCTGCCATGTTTTTAGCTGCCTCAGCCTCTGCGGTCCTAGACCTGCTGCTCTGATGAGGGAGGCTACCAGCGGGAGGTAGCTGCTCCAGACCCGTGGTGCTCTCGATGTAGCCAGAAGGCTAACTGGTAGGATAGATAATACATACTCACATTACCACCCCCTCCATTAGAGAACTCTCCTGAAGCTGTGCCATAGTTCCTGTCTGAGACTCTGAGTCCTCGACTGCATACTTTTTCAGCTATTTCTGTATAAATGTAGCACAAGCAGGAATTATGTTCCTTTGAAATGGGACTCCTAAAATGATGGTCACCATTTTTAGTTTCTTATAAACATACCAGTGCTTTTTGAGTATCACACTTTAAAATATTTCAACTTCCTGCTATCTTTCTTAAAAAAGTTATCCTTTGTGGAAAACTAAATGAAACGTTTGAACAGTCACATTTTGCATAACTTGGATTTGTTTCAAACTATGTCCAATTTCTATTGCACTTAACAGACCAACTCAACACAGAGCAAGTCTTTGTCCCTTCACCTTCCTACTGAAATACCACTCTGTTATGTCTCAAAAGCTGTGGACCCAAAATGAGACACAAGACTTGACAAACGTTTTTTAATGTCTAAAGGGGCTAAGAGAGGGTGAGAGGAAGTGGAAAAAGCTAATGGCACAGCCAGGGCCGTGACACCACTCAGCAGTAAAGAAGCCATTCATGCACTGTTTTTTCCGCTTACCAGGGAGAAAGACACAGGTGTCTCCTTAAGGAGCTTGTCGCAGGTGAAAGCCAGGTTGAAGGTTTTTTAGATTCATTATATGCCACTTTCTCATGCAAAAATTTCCCAAACATGAAAATGTAATGTCTACCGGCAGAGATCTGAACGTGAGCAAATAGATTATGTACCATATTGTTTACATTAGCATAGCTGTGCACTGTGCAAGAATTGTATGTTGGCCTTCAATCCATCTGTGAATTGGGTCTCTAATTCTTTCATGTCACCATTATTTCTACTCAGTATAAATCCCATTGGGCCTGTTTAACTACAATAAAGTATACAGTATACAGTAAATTTCTAAAATGGTGGTCTTTATGAAATGTTTTGTTTCTCTTATTGGTTGTATATCTCTCCAAAAGTGTCCAGAGGCAATTTATTCTGTGTCCACTGCTACTGTCTTCTGAAAAATCCAACTCAAAATCTACAGAGACAAGATTAATGCTTTGTATAAACTAGAAAAAGATTAAGGATGGCTGACCAGTCTAACATAATACATAGGTTTCCATCAATTGATCAAAACATTACAAACAACCTCAGTAATAACATGAATTACAAACACTTGAAATGCATCAGTGAAGGGACAATAAATATCTGGAGGACTAGTGTCTCCGTCAGCTTGAGAGGGAATAACAACACGGGGCTTTGATGTATGTTTCTCATTCGTCCTGTCCCCTGGAGTCACCGAGACCTGTATCTGACACAAACAACTCTTTTACAGCGAGACGACAGAGACTGATAATTAAAGCTAATATTCAACAGCAACAGCTCTGGAGGATCACAGAGGAGCAGCATGTTTTTGTTTTAGTTTTGAGTTTGAAGTAAAATGTTCATAGCACAGAGGAATGTACATATAAAAAGGTCTGTCTGTGACTTTTGGAACTTCAAACTATTGTCAATGCCGTGTTTATCTACTGGAAAACTCATTATTTTGCATGACGTTACAGTTTTATTCTTCTCAATCTAACGTACATTTGTCACACAAAGGATCGGATGCGATACTGAACAACATGGACCATCTCTTGCATTGAGCTTTTAAACAACAGAGCAGCCAGTGGATGTCTGAGATCAGTGAGCTGCAGGACAGAACGCCACAAGAACGCCTTCTTATTTCCCAGTTCTATTGACAGAAATGATCTGTGATGGACTATGGAAGCCTCTCTCATGGAGCCACTTAAAAGGTCCTCAAGTAAAGGCACCACCAAACAGCGATATACAGCAATATACAGCAATATACAGCGATATACAGCGATATACAGCAATATACAGCAATATACAGCAATATACAGCGATATACAGCGATATACAGCAATATTCAGTAATATACAGCAATATACAGCAATATACAGCGATATACAGCAATATACAGCGATATACAGCAATATACAGCAATATACAGCGATATACAGCAATATACAGCAATATACAGCGATATACAGCGATATACAGCAATATACAGCGATATACAGCGATATACAGCAATATACAGCGATATACAGCAATATACAGCAATATACAGCGATATACAGCAATATACAGCAATATACAGCGATATACAGCAATATACAGCAATATACAGCGATATACAGCAATATACAGCAATATACAGCGATATACAGCAATATACAGCGATATACAGCAATATACAGCAATATACAGCGATATACAGCAATATACAGCAATATACAGCGATATACAGCAATATACAGCAATATACAGCGATATACAGCAATATTTCTCCATCCACCAGAGGGCAGGCGCCAAAAGCGGAAATATAAGGAAAAACACAATGGCGACTTTACAAGTGTAAAAATCATGTTTACAGCCTGGTACAAAAGATGGCTCTGGTCTCTAGAGCTAAGTTTTTACTACAGGACAACTCTGGGGTTGGGCGTTTGTTTATGCTAACTGAAAACTATTTTTTTTACTATGCAGTAAAAGGTGAAAAGCACAGATGTAACCGCCATTTTATTGCCCTGTGGTGAACACAGGAACAATATCGGTGAATAGGGGACCAATGACCAACAAAAAAAACTAAAACAAAAAAAATTTAAAACAAAATAACTCTTTTCAAACAGTAATTTTGTTAAATTGAAGAAAACAGACCATAATACCTTATAACTTTTTCTTATAACTAAATAACTCAAAACAAATACAGTTTTAATAATTCATTGCAGTTCTCCGTTTATCTTTCAAGAACAGTACTGTCTCTGAAATAAAAGTGCATTCTCATTGGAGCTCAAGACAAACTGCCAAAATCAACACCCTAAGGCCATGTTCCTCAAACAAAGAATAACATGGCAGGCCCCTTGTTTTTCAGAGGCAGCCTCTGGTAGAGCTCACATCAGGTTGATTGACAAGTTGTTGTGTGTTTTGCCCAGATGTGTGTCTGTTGGTTCAGGCAAAAGGAGCATTTAAAGCATCCAGGTGATCGTTTTGATTAGTTTAGGAGGGCGCGTTGGGAAAAGATGAGGCAACAACAATGCCAAGCATAAAGGTAAATCTAAATCTTTCTGTAGGAATCTTTAACGGAAAAGCTGGATCTCTTTAGCACATTTTAGAGTGGCCTTTTATTGTGGCCAGCCAAAGGCACACCTGTAATCATGCTCTCTAATATGAATCTTGATATGCCTCTCCTGTGAGGTGGATGGATTATCTCGGCAAAGGAGTGCTCACTAACACAGCTTTGGATAGATTTGTGAACAATATTTGAGAAAAGTATGCCTTTTGTGTTCATAGAAAGTACATTTTTATTCAGTATAGATATAAATGGGCCAATATCAATAAACATGTTTTTATTGACCCCCTACTGATGGATCCCAGTTTATTTTTTTGTAAATTTCAAAGGACCAACACTCCAGTTTTTAGTGAAGAATCCTTTACTTTAAACACCAATTGCCACTTTCTAAACAAACATATTCCACAGTCAAAATCTGTATGCCTTAATGCAGCACTTAGGTTACTTTGGTTGGCCCTTAAAATGGCCAGATTGAACAGGTATATTGACCTTGTAGTACCACATAGTGTCTGGGGTTGCAACTTAACAAAGGGGGCAAAATGGCTCTTATATAGCCTATTGAATAGACATGGTGAAACTAGCCTGAATACTTTTAAATAACCTCTGAGACAGTAAGGGTAAAATATAACTTTTGACAAACTCGTTTGAACTGAAGGTCTCCTTTGTCTCCTTTTCCTATCACTGATCATTTCAACTCTTTTTAAGCTCTGGGACCCTACTTGCTGCACTTATTATCCTCTAATGTCCCCCGGCATCACACAGCTGTTCCCCGTTGGTTACTGACTGCCTTCCCTCTAAAACTGTGACACTGCAGAGGATCTTAAAGATACTGCTAAAGGTGGGTGGGTTAAAGCCCAGAGACAGAGGGGAATATCAGATGTGCTACAGAGAAATGAAGAAATCAGAACGTAGGAGTTTCTAATAAGAAGATGAAAGTGATGTCTTACCTCTCACCTCAAATCCCCAGGCTGTGTTTTGCTTAAAGTATCTCAGATGTCGCAGACAGTACCTACACACATTTAGTAAAAAATGTCACCACACGTCCTGAAAGTAATGTTTATTATCTTTATAATAATAATAATAATAATAATAATAATCTTTATATAGCACTTTTCCACCTACTGTAGTAGGCACTCAAACATTACTGAATGCAATGTAGGTTAAGTGTCTTGCCCAAGGACACAACGACAGTATGAATTGTGGGGGAGAGCGAGATGTTATGATGTTTTGCGATGATTCAAGGGGATCGAACCACCCACCCGCCGGTTGAAGGACAGACCTACCCTCTACCCACTGAGCTACTGCCGCTCATATGTTGTATTTGTTTGCTTCAGTCCGAGCAAAACATGTTTGTTACTGTTGTTAAGTGAAGTGGGTCCGATCAAGTTAAAAAACACACCACAAACTGATGCATCCACTTTGGTCCAGATAAATACTGTATAATCTATCTCAATCGCAGACGCTGTTCTGCTGAAAACTGCTGATTGCAAAATGCAGCTAGATCAGGAAAATCACATAAACTGTGAAGAAACATGTGCAAATTCAATGTATTTACACAAGGCTTGATAACAATAAAAGAAAGATGTCGCCAAACTCAACAATACATCAAAATAATAGTCTGGTGTTATAGGGCATGATGTCTGGCACGCAGACGACACTAGGGATGGGATCCGTCGTGTCTGACACTGAATCCCCAGCCATCAGAACACCATAAGTAAGAATCTCATGAGGAGGCAACGAGTCTTTATTGTAATGACAACAAATGACTCAAGCAGACTATCCCCAGCTCTACTGAAGTTCTGCACAGAGAACACGGGTTTTTATCCATTTCTTACACGACTTGTCACAGATTTACGATTGCTCAGAAGACCCTCTCCTTCTAGTGGAGACCTGACCATCCCTTTGACCTTTGCACTAGTCTCTTAATGTCTCCTTGTACCAGGCACCTCTGTTCTTATCTTTGACCAGATCTTCCCTGTATGTGTGTGTGCATTAAACTAATCCTGTTCAAAACCATATACTATAGGCACAAACAATGGTTGCATACGAGCAATCACTTGGCTTCATTCTCTTTAGAAACAGCACCTGCTGCGCCTATGACAGTGTGACAGCCACTTCTACTTTGGCTACAACCTGGACATCCATGTGAGTACTGTCAGGGGTGAAAACCCAGTGGAAATGCAGTGCGTTTTCAGGGTTTGACCCTCTCACAAATATAAGAGGAAAAAGTGCTTACATTAAACCACTATGCATTTATTTACTGTAGTGGACATTTGTCCAACAAACAAACAAAGAACCAAAGCAACCAATCTTACTTTCAAATGGCCACTGAGGCACAGAAAGGTTCCTTTTTTACGCAGGGAAAAGAGTCCATTATTCAGTTCGTGATTAGGTTTTGTGAAGTTTTATTTAACATTTTAGATCAAAACATTAAAAGAACCAGTCTGTCTGCTACTTCTTGCCCTCTTGCCCCCTAATCAGGCTCCACAAAACATACCTACTTTGTGGTGCCTGATTAGGTAAACAAAACAAACATAAAAATTCAATTACAACCAACTTAAATGAACATGTACCAAATAAACATACACTACTACTTCTAGTATCCTTAAAGCTGGAGATAATCAAAATGTATTTGACTGCACACTCTTTAACACAACAAATGTAAAAAAATACATCAAAAGCTGTCTGTGCCAAATCGGCACTTGCTTTGCTGTGTCAAATTCAACAAAGCAAACACAAGTTAAACAAGTAGGCTTATCATCATCATCTGGGTATGATTATGTAATGCATAATATTTGTAAGGTCCTGAAACAAAATACATAATAGGCTTAGCGAATGCCTTAAAAGTGCTTTAATGTATGAGCCCAGTCTCAACCTACTCTTCTGCTAAACTCCTCTTTTGAGCGTGCCTTACCTTTACCCCCAACTGACACCTCAAAAAGGCACACACACTCAAGCTTTCAGTCTTGATTTGAGTCGTTCCGTCAGACTTTCCAAAGTAAATTTTATTCAACTGAGAAGACAACGCGACGTTCTCGCTTTGTCTTTTTTGATTCTCTCAAATAAACAGCTGTCTATCCCAAACACAGCAGTCTGTACACGCTGATGAGTTCCTTCTGTTGAAATATTGTATCTGCCAATCAAATCAGCCTCTCAATATTCTTGGACGTTTTCTTGTCAGCAGAGGATTTGTTTTGTGTGGGTGGACAGGCGATAATGAAGCTGTTTCCTGTTGTTTTCTCTAACCATTAAATCAACCTTTCACATTGATCCTTCTTCTTATTCATTGCCTTCCATGCCTCTTCACCACATGTTTAAGTCCCATTCAAAGAACACAGAGAGGAGACAATAGAGAAAACTGAGAAGAGATGACATAAGCATGCATGAGATATAAAACAAACCCAGGGGATACTTGTTGCACGTTCCATCCAACAGCACGCATTGTGGGCAGGGTTTTACCGAGATTGACTTCTGCCTAGTAAGCTCCGGTGGATCCTCCCCTCACCTCAGAGGAGCGGGACAGAGGTAAAGATGGCGGAGAATAATGTCTAGTTTAATTAAGGAGATAAATGTAAGTGCTGTGGGAAAGGATTGGGTTGTATGTGTCCAGATAATATTTGATCATTATTGAAGTGTTGATGAACCCTCTCTAAAAGATTACACTGTTTGAACCAATCAAATATTAATATTAAAATATTTGACCTATTAATGTGTGTTCTCATTCAATGACTCTCATTGTGGAGTATTTGTATAGTTATTTAGTAAATATCTTGAAAGGGCAGAACATTCATTATTGTTCTGGTAATGTGTCTAACTCTAGAGCAAGAGCCACAATCCTGTGCATCTTCCAACTGCTGTTGTTGCCACATCCCATCTGGCTCCTGTTTTTTTGCACGGTGACACTGCTGACACACTAATGTCAGGGATGTTACCGCACTACATTTTAACGCTCTTTTATTTTGAAAGCAGCTGTCTATAACTCGCCTTTGGAAACTGAAACAATCTGTGACACACACGCTGCCAGTTTTTCATAAGGGGCCTGTTATTTTCTACAGGCAAAAGATTGAAGAGGACTGGGTTAGAACAAGGAAAGAAAGCAGACAGTTAGTTGTTAAATGTATTCTTGTTTTAGTGCATTTATTGCTGTTCACACTAATACACAAACAAAGTTATTCTTGAGAGAGAAGAAAGAGAGCAATATTCTGCACAAAAAAGTCAGCATTAAAGGGGTCAGGACAACCCCAGTTATGTTTAGATCCAAGACTATGCCCATTTTCAATACTACAACACAAGAACAAACATCAACATGCTGACAGCTTTAGTGTACCACAGACCTTTCTCTTTTTGGTTTGAAGCCACACAGTGTTAACTCCTGACTTGTCCCCAGGGTTGGGGATGTGTGTGTTTATTTACACTACGGGGATGCGGGGAGTGGCCTGGGCGATGGGCTGAGACTAGGGGCTCGATCAGAGAGATGGCATGTTGGTTTGGATTTGAGTCGAAGCTTCCCTCAGGATTTGAAGCCAGGAGCTGGTTGCGCCGCAGAGAGTGTTCCTGTCAAGTCAAGTCAGCTCTTAGTGGCATTTCCACATTTGTGCTGTATGTGGTATACATTGGGGGAAAAATGTGTATGACACATAAACATTCATTTCATTAATCCACGCTTAAATGCAGCACACAACATGACATTTTTTTGCTACTGAGTCCTGAAATGGCATCACATGGTAAATAGAAAAGAATTAAAATCTTTATGATGGCTGTTTGTCTATAACTTTTTATTCAAAAGCATCCACCAGTATTGTGTTAAGCTGCCAATGGCTATGACAAAGAGCAAGGCACCAGAGAAAAAGATAGAGACACACAAAGAGTAGAGCAGAAATATGTTGGGGTTTTTGTATTTCATAAAACCATAATGTCTAAATTAGCCATAATCATCTATATTGAGAGCCCTGCGACTAACTGGCCACTGTCCAGGGTGTACCCCGCCTCAGGCCCAAAGCTGCTGGGATAGGCTCCAGTCACCCGCGACCCCTAACGGGACAAAGCGGTAGAAAATGAATGAATGAATGAATCTATATTGAGATTAGCACTTTTAATCAGTTCAAAGAATCAGTGCAGTATTTCTTAGATCGTATGCAGACCCTTTCTAGTACAAAAGTTCTGTCATATCTCTGAATAACTTTGTGTGGAAAGTCAAAATGTGCATTCAGAGTCAAACAGCGATTGTCTTTAATAGGACAACACTTCAGAGATGTCAGTGTGATTCAAGGACAACATTCCTATACTCTGCTATACGACACAGTGGACAGAAAGTCAAACTGAAATTGACTCTGTAGTGAAAGGAGAAATACTAACTCATCTGGGTTAAACAATCTGATGGGGTTATCGGAGGTAAATATTAGTTTAAAGATCATATGAGGAGGGTAAAGAGTGCCGTAAAGTGGTTTAGAAAAGCCACAGGGAGTGAGTAGCTCCTTGTGGCAGCGGGGGTTGCTTCTGGAGTGGGATGGTCTATTAAAATGGGGGTTGCGAGGTAAATGTGCCGGTGCAGACCAGCAGATAGAGCCATATCGCAGGCTTCCAGCTTAAAGAGGTATGTTTCAGTCAGTGCCACTGGCTCAGTACCGATGCCAGATTGCACAGCTGTTGGCATGTACATGTGTGGGACTTGTGGAAATGCCTGTATCTTCTGGCAGCCTGTGCTTTTGGGTGGGACACAAATGCGAGGCTGCTGAGATTTAAAGCATCTCTGGAGCGAGGTCAAGGGAAGAAAGCTGCTAAATGGAGGGTGATTCAGAGAGTGTCTTTCCTGCTGTTTTACTGATTGACCAGCTACCAAGCGGTAGGCCAGTGCAGTGCAATTTTAGAGGTGCATCTATTGTCAAAAGGGGTAGCACCCTGTACCATTTTTGTAAACACCCAGCTTTGTTTTCATCAGTGTGGTAATAAAAACATGGATGACCTTTAGTGTTGATGCATCAGCTTTGCGCCAGCTAACCAGAAAAGGTCACCACCTGAATTTGACAAATAAATCTGTTAAGATTAGATAGATAATTATATAGCATTGATTTGTGTAAACAAGCTTTTAAAGATGGAAAGATGCTCCACTGTTTTGGGTGGATGAGTTACTGTACATGAATACAGTAAACTGTTGAAAACTTCACCAACTAATTTTCTTACAACAAAAAATGATATTTACCATTTTTCCTCTATAAAATACTAATACATTATACCAAACCTGAAGTCTCAGAATATTTTTCTGAAATGCTAGTTGCTTATTAACCTTCCCAGACTCTGAGAACACCTGGGACAGGCCTTCTGCTCGAGCCCAGGCTTAGAACTAAACCTGGTGAAGCAGTGTTTAAGTTTTATGCAGCAAAAATCTTTAACAATGTTTAAGGGGAAGTTAAAGACCTTCCTTTTTTGCGCCGTCTACATTACAACTTATAGTGTTTTTTATCTGGTCTCTTCTTTTAAAATGTTTAAATTTTTCTAACATTTTTTAATCCAAATTTTGTAAACTGTCTTTTATTCCTGCAAATCACTTTGATTTACCCAGTGAATAAATTGTACTATATAAATAAAATGGCCTTGCCTTTAGTAACGACTTTAGCGTCAGGACAGCAATTAGGTACGGAAGATTAATACTGTCAATGTTATTTTTCAGACTTTTTTTTTCTAACCTTTTTTTATTTGATAGTTTTAATGACTTTTTTTTTTTTTCTGACTTCTTTTTTCGGGGGGATTGATTTTCTGTAATACAATCACGTTATTTTGGGATAAATTTTCTTTTTTTAATGCTTTATCGGAAGCAACGTACTACGTAGCCTACTATGATGAAGTTTTACTTCAGCCTTGGTCTAAAACATGGCGAGATATTAATGTTACTGAACACTTTAGACAATATTGTGATGAGTATGAGCACCTTGAGACGTTTTTGAAACAAATGAGATTGTATAGGCGGAAGAATCATTTAGATCCGTTGGATGTAGCAGCATTTCTTATTGATCAACTGGATGGACACAAAAATACAGAAGCGTAGTAGGCTACGAAGTACAGTGCTTCCGGTAAAGCATTGAAAAAAGAAAAGTTATCACAAAATAACGTGAAAATTATTATGAAATAACATGATAGTATCACGAAATAACATAAAAATTATTAATTATTAATTAATTATTAAATACATTTTACATTATTTTTCAATGCTTTATAAAATTATACTGGCAAAAAAAAAAAAAGTCGGAAAAACAATTTCAAAAAAAGAACAAGTCAAAAAAACAATCCCGCCACAAAAAAGTCAGAAAAACAACATTGACAGTACTACGCTTCCGTAATTAGGCCTGTTTCCACCTTGCTAAACACTGTGATTGAATTGACTTCTTCTTCTTCTTCTTCTTCTGCAGCAGCAGCAGCAGAAGACTAGGCACATTTAGTGCATTGGTGCCCCCTACTGGTTAGGCAAGCTCCATGTCTTAGTATTGTTTTAAAAAAAAAGGTATTGAATCCCAGATCAGTGAGCTCACTGAAGAGACACTGTGGTATAATATTAGCTGCTGAGTCTAAGACACCACAATATTCACAACAGCCATCACTGTGTTTTTCAAGAAGAAAAAGTCTGCTGGCCAACCCACAAAGGCCAGCCTAAGCCTTGACATTTTTATCTCACCCTGCCAAGAATAAAAGGTTGTGCCATGGCTTATTGATGGAACAATACTTCCTTTGGTCTCAGCATCCCGGATCCGCTGCCATTGCTGCTTTTCCATTCTGATGATGCTCCGACACTCCGTTTTCTCTGTTGATGTTTACTTTTTTGAGCTGTTTATCTGTGTTTAAAGACATAATATTGTTCAGCGCTGAATATACACTTTTGGCAGTTATTATACTTCCTGAAACATCCTTTGACAAGCTGGTGCGGACCAATGGGAGCACCTCCTTTTTTAAGCACATGATTTGCGTCAAGCATTGATTGGACATGGTTTGCCGTTCCTGGAAAAAGTTTTCAAATAATTTTGTAACACTTGTTTGTTTTCTTATAATCAGACCAATGTTTTTAAGTGTTTACCTTGACATGTTTCAACTGTGAAACTTCTTGCAGTCTTAAAAATCCGTATACAAATTAGCGGACAAGACACATCACAATAACATAAATTGAGTCTTCTGAGAAAGACTTAGGAACGCTTTGCCGTCAAAACACGTCAAGGTTAATATTAAAAAACAAGGTCTGTTTATAAGAAAACAAACAAGTTAACTTTTATGGAAGACCAAATGAACATTTTTGGACTCATAAGGGACTTTTCAATTTCCCTATAATAAACAGTAGTTGGCATTTTAAAACCTATGTTTTTCAGGTACAATCTGTTTAAGTAAGGTGGGGTGTATTTGTTAAAAGGAGAAATACAGTGTGTATATATACTGTATATACGTAGATTCATTCATTCTTTATTGCTTAGTCCCATTAGGGGTCACAGGTATTTTTTTTTTTCAAGTGATAGGCAATAATATCTCAGATGGCAGAGATGTTCATGTATGTGTATGTTTGTGAGTTTAAACACTACTTGGTCTAAATAAAGTGACATAAGTGCAAATGTTTCCAGGGCTGCGTGTCCTCAGAGGCTCTCAGAGAAGGACACAGAGAGCACTGATAGTTGAGAGAGTAGAAGTTGCCTTTGCCTGAGATAGCCTGATCATTTACACTGACACTGATGGTGCCATTAGCCAGCTGCCAGGAAGCCTGTCAGACATGCACTGAGCAGAGCCACAGGCATCAAACAGGAAGTCCCATCATCCTGAGGCAACTGTCCTCTTTATCTCCAGCATTTGTTTATTCTGTTATGCAAATGTCAACAATCAGTGGAAAAGCTGGCGACTGCCAAAAGTCAGACATGACATTAAGTAGATACAACCGCTCAAATGAACTTTTCAGATGTGTCCTTTTCAAAATGCCATCATAAACGGAAGATGTTCATCAGGGCTACAGACATCTTTTGAACAATCAAAATAAAATCAAGTTAGAATTACATCTCAATTTTATTCCATTGGACAGTATCCTCAGCTGATTTACTACTGCAAGCTTGAGTATGATTCAGTTAATCAATTTGTTTATTTTATTTTCACAAAACATTGACAGCTGGGGCATTATCCAATCTCTTGGCCAAACTAATATAGTCAGACATATACAAGATTTAGGGTTTAGTATATTACTTCACGTCTGCAAATCAAATTAAAGTAAATTGTGTCACAGATGTAGCCAGCCATTAGTCTGGAGGATAGTGCATGTCTGAGAGGGTCATGAGTCTTCGCTTAGTTTTAGTTTAACAATCAGACAATGCCAACAATGGACACTAACTGTGTGTGTACAATGCAATCAGCTACTGGCTGCTACAGTTGGACAAGATGGATTCTTTATGGATTTGGCTTATGGTAGTGACTCCTAAGAGAATAGCCTACAGCAGAGGCGTCAAACTCAAAGTGGTAATGGGCCGTTATTGTAAATAAAAATAATAATTTCAGTGGCGTTTAATGTAATGTATTATCTTCCTTTGACTCTTTATCACATCAGTTTATTCCCCAATTTCACACAACTTTTTGAGAATTCCCTTCAGTTTAAATTTTTCAATTTACGCCACTTTACCTTCATTTTAAGCCATATTTTTGGTTGTTTTAAAAGGTTTACATTGTTTTGTGTCAATCTGTTTTTTTTTAGCATTATTGTTTCCTATCACATATCTTCAGAAAAGTTTAGTGCATTTTGTCTCTGATTCAAGTTCATGTGTTCAGTATCATGTATTGGAAGGCCAAATAAAACACTGCAAAGGGCCACATTTGTCACGTCTGGCCTATAGAATCTTGGGTTATGAAAATGCTCTGACCCAGTCAAAGCCATCACAATGCCTTTCTTGTCAAAATTGCTTCTGAAACATTCATTTCAAGGACAAAATGTATTTTTTTTTTTTTTTTTTTGATCTGAGCTTCTTGGTTGCATTTATCCATTATAACCCAGCTGTACAATGAATAGTAAGGGAGTCAGCGAGTCACCACAGTGGAGTGATCCGCATAAGTAGCATGGCAATGTTTTCACGCCGGATGCCCTTCCTGAGTTATACTATGAATATAAATTGGAAAGGACAGGTGAAACTCTGTTCAGTACAGTCTGGTTTCAGTCAGGTCATAACTACAACATGACACCACAATTGGTCAGAAAATTCCATTCATTCATCCATTCATCATTTTCTGCTCTTGCAGGAAACTGGGGCTTAGAGGAAAACCTACTTACCATAAATTGTTGTTTTCTGTCACATCATGATGTGTATTAAATGCACTCCATTTGTGTGTTGTCTGTATTAAGATGATGTTCTGGCAGCTTGTCACCTTTATGTAATTGACTTGCTTTGTTAATGTGAGTCACTTTCCTAAACCCTGCAAACGAAGCCTATAAATGTGAACACCCCCAGCTTTAAAGGAGGATTTAACTGTGGGGGAGTTCAATTTAATATGATGAGTCATTTACCGTATTATTAAAAATGGTAGAAATGAATAAGCATAAGCATTAAGGGGGGATTTTAAAAAAGTGGTTTGCTGTAGCTCAGGTTGGCTGTAGATTGCAATGCATTATAAATGTGTGGCCTTTAAAGGGATTGGGGCCAAGGTTTATCATAGTGAGTGAGAAATACATAGTGATGCAAACATAGGAATCAAATGCTTTCATAAATGCTTAATGTTTGAAAAACTGTGTTAAGTGCTTTTATGGTCATTTTGTAACAAGTCAACATTTATGGCATGATAGCATTGTGGTCATCTAAATTGCCATCATATGTTATGATCACCTCGTCCAACGTGCAAGGTTGTGGCTTATAACCACAAACAAATGGACCATCAGGAAGTACGGTATATGCTCCATATATAATGCATTGTGTCTGACCTCACATTACAACAGGTCCTCTTCCTATGGGACCCGCACTTGCTATTCTCCTCTTCAGTTTATGTAAATGGAGACACGACCAAGCTGTGTCCATCAGGGCAACGGGGATCTGCTCCTGCTCTCTGTGCCATTAAAGCCGACTCCATTATCTGCACTCCCAAACACAGGCGCACACTCTCCCCGTACATTGTGTTTCAATGCAAACCACGGCCACTTAAGAAGTCCACCTTAAGTATCTTCCCTCCACGCCATGCCATGCATATTTCATAACAGCCCGCATTAAAAGCCAAAGGAATAAGGGATGCCTGGCTAGTCAGCTGGGTTAGCTCAATGCCCTACTTCTTTTCTAGTTCAGGCGCTTTTGTTTTTGTTGCAAACTTGCAGAGAACTGGATAAATAAAATGCAGTGACAGTGAGCAGAGAGAATGTTCAAATGTAGATACAGAATGTTGAATATCAAGAGGCCTGCTCTTGATGTATCCTCTTAATGTAGGCTTTTGTAAAGCCAATCTCCCAACTCCATATATGTCTGTATACATACTGTAGATAATTGCAGATACATGAAGTCTCATGTTTTATGTGCTACTGCTCAGACAATACAAGAAAAGACAAGCATAAGTATTAGTTATATATATTTTTTAAAACAATTGCCCCCCTAGCATCTTAAAGAACATGTAGAACAACTAGTTTAAATAACATTGGGCTGCAGCTGGATTTTTGTGAGATTTAAAAAATTCACGCTAATCCATCTTGAGCTGCTCCAAGCAAAGTATTTACAGTCCTAACCATGGCCTTACCAGACTCTTGTGTCCAATGATGTGGCAGCTCTGACCAGTCTGGGAGTGCGAGAGATTGAGATTGACAAAGCTCCTTGATTGACTCCGTTGTTGTCTACTATAGACACAGAAGACACGTTTGTGATGCCTAATCTTGATAGAATACGTTAACAACCACAAACAACCAAAGTGATGATGGCTGGATAAATGCGTCTAGCTTGAGCAACTTTCATATAGAGTATGTAAGATTATAGTAAAAGTAGGAACCTACAGTATATCCTGAAGGGTCAATATGTTTTCCAAGCTTTTTTCCACTCTGACTAAATGGATTTTCAATATTGCCACCACAGTCATTTCATTGTTGAGTGATATTTCTCTGATAGGGTTTACGTAACAAAAGCCAGGACAGTTTTCCAGTTGAACGAAGAGCTGGTGCTTGGTTCAGAAATTCAGGAAGACATCACTATTCTCCTGAGGCTAAAGTGCACTGGAGCAGGAACATTTCCTGTACAGCATGTAGCAGAACTGGAGCAGCTGGACAGTGACTTAGGGTTAAATGTTGTTTTTTGGAGTGTGCACATTTGTTGCATCAAAACGGTAAGCTTTCACAACTTCATGTAACGTCTTGCCAACGTCGCTGTGTGTCATATTTTTGCTGTTACTTTCTGCTTTACAATAGGTTCCAAAGGCAGGTTGTTTTAACACATTTTCTTACTGAGGCCGGTTGGGGCATACTACTGAGGTCACACAGGAGTCAGCACGATCTCACACACCTCTGGGCTCGTGGTACGCTTTCCCACTCTGCTCTAAGCTTTTGTTGTCCACTGATTCAACACCAGCTCTAAAGTGAATTCTCATTTGATTCTGATGGTCAACAAAAAGTGGCAGTATGTACAGCTGTAAATGAGAAGATATTAATTGTTTGCGCAAAATACAATACAATATAATACAGGGATGTAAAAAAGAGAACAGAAAATCTTAATTTAAGCAAAGTGAATGGTTTTGTTTAGCGTGACAATTTAATAACAGGCAGAAAGTTGACTACCTTAAAGCTATAAAATGCTGGGTTTTAATTGTAATTTGAAAGTATCCTTGCAATGTAAATCTATTTTATTACACTCTTATTGCCCTATAAAGCTCTTTGGGGTTGAATGTACCTCTTTTTTATCATAATGTTTACATAGTACCTTTATTTGTGTAGCTCCTAATCACAGTAGATTTAAAAATAAATCCAAAATAAATCCATATTTGACTTTACTGTCTGATGAACACTAGAAAAAAAGATGCAAGACAGTGTCAGATTATTTACAGAAATGTGTTTGATGAGTGAGACTGAGACAAATCTGTGTGTGCTTAGTGTTTTCCGTTTTTATTATGAATGTACATTAGTTGTTTTTTTTGTTTTTTTTTTTTTACTGGGGCATATTTGCATAATAATTCATTTGCTGTCCTCTTTATGAGTCACATTTAGCCCAATTGACTTTGTGTTCTTCCATTGCACAGGTTATTGGCTCCTGTTGGGTGCAGAAATGGAAAAAGCGCCCTCCCAGTTTGATGAGGCTCTGTTCGGATCAGAGAAGCAGCTGGGCCTTTTGGACTCCAGCTCCCTCCAAGAGTGCTGTAACCTGGCTCCGGGACCGAAGCCCTGAGTCCAGGTTGGAGTGTGGAGCTGGCATGTTCACTCGCCATCTGCAAACCCCAGGAGATCTGGCTAAGGTAGACATACTCACAGGAACTCATAGACACACAGTTCATATGAAATTCTGCCTGCATCTACACACTGAGGAGCCTTGTTGTTAAAATCCGTAAAGTTTGGTTGCCACAGAGTGCAAACTATAATCACTCTTGCAGCAAAAGATCAAAATCCTATTTCCAGGAAAGCAAGCATAACAGAAGTGAGCAAAGCCTGCAGCGAAAATCTTTTGCAAACTCTCTTTCTCTGCGCCAAACAGAGATATGATATTAAGGAATGTGGGTAATAATATTGCTGCAGGCAAATCAGTTTTATTGGCTAACGCTGATCTAAGATGCTTTATTATCTGCCTCCTCTAACTGTCAGAAATTTACACATTCAAAAATAAATAATGGACTGACATGACATTATGATTGATTTGGTGTCGCCAAGAGAACAAACGTTCATTAGCGACTTTTTTTTTTTTTTTTACTGATTTGGTAGAAATCAATGCCAGGACACTTCAGAGCCAGCCCATTGTAGAGAGTCCAGATTAGCTCCGGATGCTCACAGTCTATTGTCAGAGATTGTGAGCTTAACTGGATAAAAGAAACTGGTCATTGTATAAACTCGAGTGAGGAGGAAGAAGTCAAAAAAGCATTTCAAATCAAAGCAGATATGGCAGCCTTCTGTGTATTTGCACTATTCTAACCTAGTACTAGAAACATATAACAAACTGTATGTTGGAAAATATTTGGACACATCCAGCTTCAAACTAGAAATCTGAAGTATAATCTCCAATCAGCATTGTAAAAAATGTAAACAGATGTCTGCTAACAATAATGTTTTCTTAAGTTATTTTTGCACCTCTATAGGCACAAGCTGTCCTGGCTTTTTCCACATGTTTTTCTCAAAGCTAGTTCAAGAGCCAATGGGATCTTATAAAATTGCAAACATTGCACCGTATGACAGGGGTTTAAACAAACTCTTTTGAATTGAGTTGTTCCTTACCATGGCAAAAGTAATTTATATGCACTAAAATTAAATATCAAAACTTAAATGACATTTTCTCATTTGGTTTTGAGCTTAGCATTTTTTAACCAGACAGAAAAAAGCCCATGACTTTAGATGTATTATACAATTTGTGGAATACTTTACAAATACAAACAGTATTTGTAAGAACCCCTCATATCCCATCTCCCTTCTTGCTTTGTAAATGTTCCTCATCATATTTGTAGAATACACTGAAGCTGATTAGACCGAACGTGTTGAAGGCCAAAGCTGCTTTTCCTAATCCTAAGATTAGTAAAATAATAAGAGGCCTGTCTTCCTCCTCACAGTCAGACTCTGAGGTTTTGGCTCGGTGCTTTAACCAGCGCTGGTATCTCTCCTCAGTCACAGGCGTCCCTTGGCCACAGCAGCGACAGGCCTGACTGAGGGAGTCACGCTGCGCCAGCACATCTCACTGCCAGACTAATGTTTCGAGTTCAAGCGGAGCCTAAGAACCTGTAAGGATGTTGGGAAGTGTGGCCCAGAGCTGGGTTGAAGATTAACCCAGTAGCCCAATTGAAATACGTCCAGGCCCCTTTTCTCACAAGACACTGCTGCTTTTGTTGTGTTTTGTTGTGTTGTTGTGTGACAGCTTTTGTTGCTCGAGATTCACTTGGAGAGGCACACAAAGAGATGTGCCTTTACACTGACTGACAAAGTTTTACAGATGGCATTAGACATCTTGCATATTTATTTATTATTTATTGCTCAAAAAATGTAGACTTTTATTTGTCCTTCAGCCAGTTTTTTTCTATTAAGGTTTCTACAAATTCAAGGTGTAGAACTATGGCATTTCTGACATAAAATTGGGAAAAAGGAACTGGTAACTGGTTAGGTTTAGGTAAAAGCAAAGGTCATGACTATTAGTTTGAAATAAGTATTAGTGTTTTATATTTGTGTTCCACAAATATAAAATGTAATATAAAGACGTTTCCGAGTATAGAGTCATGACAATAAGGGGGTGACACAGTATGACCAGTGTCAATGGGAGCTGATGAATAACTGTGACCAGAGTGAAACCCCATTGACCTGGGAATTAATGCAAATGGCAGTCTTTTACGCTGAAGACAAAAGACAGATGCTAGCAGGTTTTTTTTCTTCTGGTATGAAAAGCGGAAGTTACTGCGGTTCCTCCCACAGAGTGTCAGAAAATACAAGGGCCCCGGGGCAGAGATCAACTTTAGGGAGCGTCACAATAGACAATAAAACAAACCCGGTGAAAAATGGGTACAAATGAATGGAAACACGCCTCCTGGTCTGTCACACTAAACACTAAAATAAGCTTTACATTATAACTCACCCAACTAACACAGATCATTTTGAATTATGATTTACTGACAACTGCACCATCAGACAGATTTACAAGGTTTTCTTGTTTTTCTTGGTATCCCATTTTAATACACTGCTCTTGGTTTGACTCTTAACCTATGTTGCACTCATTTATCATCGTCCAGGTCCATATTTTGGTGTACAATTATTTAATTACTGTTATATCAAGATGGGTTTTGTGAAACTTTTGTCCTGTTAGGTTGTTTTCTGTACACTTTTGGCCAATGAATCAATGGCATTGGAAAACAGAGCTACAAACAACTGCTCACTCAGCAAACCAGCCCGTAGAAAAGCAAAAATGGAAAATGGAAGCAAAATGAAACATGGATAATTGTACTATTTTCACGTGATATAGATAATAGATAAGATATAAGGTCTCAACCTTTAGTTTTAGCAAATTAAAAGAGTCAGTTAGTTTTATTTTACTTTTATCTTCTATTTATATTTTTGGGAGCTTTTCTTTTGAATTGAACCCAGGGGGCTCACAGATGTTCTTTGCTCTATTGGTGCCATTTCACTTTTTTTGAATAAAAGCAGGCTGTGTTGTTGCCTGGCAAAGCGGACCCATTTATTTTCTTAGCAAAGTAAAGTAGACCTGGAACTCATGTTAGTGAACAAGGCTTTAAACTCGCCATGACAGACGACAGATTATTTTTCTTCAGATCTGTGTATACTGAAACTGCCCCCTTTCTTGGAAATCAAACAGTAAAAAAAAACTGTACAATCAAACCTATACCTTTAAAGTCTACCTGGCACACAAGTTCTAGCATGCTTGGTTAGTGTGATCTTAAAAAACTATTTTGCTCCAATAATTAGAACTTCATCTTTTATTTTTGAAATGGCAGCCATATTGCAGCATGTTTTTGCCATGTGTGAGAGATCGGTGGGAAAATAACATAATTGTAGAACCCATTTCCTGTAAATACCATTCAACATAAAGCTGGAACAACTCAAACCGAAATGTAAAAAAGGTCATCACTGAGTGCATTTCATTCATTGGACCATTACTGTTGGTGAGCTTTAGATCACCAACAAAGAAAGTTGTCATTGTGTTCCTCCACAAACACAAAGTGAATAGAGCGTACAATTATCCATGTCTGTTTGACCTCAGGGGATCCAACCGGATAATGCCACTAGAGCTAATTCACTTGCAAAGGAGTTGAGCAGAATGTAAAGCTTGATTCACGGTGGACTCAGACCATGAAAAAGCCTCTTTTCTGCCAGCCTTTCACGCAAACAAAAAGCTGTCGCATCTCCACTCCATGCAAGAATCACAGCTTTGAATCTGGATGTGGGACAGAGGCGCCGCGGCTAAAAACAAACACTCACCGTGAATGAATATGTACCATTGCTTTATACTCAGTGTGTCTTTAACCAAACGCTGGAGGAGGCCAGGCCAACATATGCTTGTGAGGATGGCCTACTCTCCTGAAGTTAGCGCCACTGCGTGTACTAATGGATTCTTTTTAAAAACTGCGACTCAGTGGACCATGAATCAGGCCTTTTCATAAAAGTCCATCTCATACTGGTGTGAAATGAGCTGAAAATAAGCAGAGTTTAAAGAGACAGCTTGGCAGGAAGTCTCCCCTCAATGTCTGCATTGGTTCGCAGAGGTGACCAAACAAATCAGCTTTTGAAAGGAGTCAAGGGTGAGTTCAGAGCACAAACACACAGTGGCCTCTCTCCACTGGGGCTGCCATTTTCTGTGAACATGGGTGGTTAGCCACGAACATAGGAAGTTAGTTTTCAAGCTTCACTTATGTTTATTTTTTGCTACACAACTTAACAAATAGGCAACTTTTCATGTAAATTTTATGGCATTTCTTTGTGTCCAAGTTGCAAGTTCTTTCTTCATAAAAAATACAAAAAAATAAAAAGATGATTGACTGCTATACTGACCTGGTGTAGCCTGTATTATCTGAAGGACAAAAAGAAACAATCAACCCATGGGTGAGAATGTGGCATTTTTGTGTGTCAGCTACCCTGCAGTGGCATCTCAGTGTGGACCTACAGATAAATTGAAATATAAATAACTCACTAGAGGTACAAGTTTTCACCCAATTTATTACTTGAAAAGGACTGTGTGTGGATACATTTGGCCTGAAATGAGTTTCCTCCGCAGGATGGCTGGGCGCTCCCTTAGAGATAGGGGGAGGAGCTCAGAGTAGAGCCGCTGCTCCTCCACATCGAGGGGAGCCAGCTGAGGTGGCTCGGGCATCTGTTCCGGATGTTTCCTGAAAAAATCATATTTAGTTATTTTTAGTTATTTTATAACTCTACCTTAGACAGGCATGGATGGTTGCTATTGCTCTATTCTCACTGGAGTCAACATTCCAAAGGTGCATGTGATGCTTTGATTGACAGGTATCAGCTGACTTACAGTGTGTCTTTGTGCCACCACTGTTCAGTGAACAGCACATTTGTCAGACCTGCCCCATCTTTAGGAACATTTCTTCTCTTCTTAGAAATGTATGAAGATCATATCCAACTGGGACATCCTCATTTAAGTTATACCTAGTCTCCCCCTAAAATGAAAGGGAAAAATTAAAGCTCCCTTCATCTTTAAATTTTTGCCTTTGTTATTTCTGCCCACACAGCTGTGGACGAATGCATTCTTCTTTTATGCTGAAAATGGGTGATTGAATCTGTACTTTCTGACTTCATCTTTTGTTTTTGAGGTTAATGAAATGTCTGAACTAACACTCTTGCCCTCCCCAGTTGCAACATTTCGAAGGAGTTACGACAATTAAAAGATTGTGAGGAGCAGATTAAAGTAAATTGGCACTTCTCTGTGGGTCTCAGAGCTGGTTCTCGCGAGGGCGTCTCAGCGCTGCATATTTATCAAAGTGACAGCAGGCGTCAGGGAAACAGGGGCTCCAACATAACCACTTACTCACTAATGGCTTACACAGCCTCGGATCATTATTCCTCACAGCACAACAGTGCAGTACAGCGCCATGCGACCATCACTTTAGCTCTGCTGCAGAGTCAAGTATGGAGGAGGCTGATTAGATCTACAGCAGACGACTTCTTCAGTTTCCTCTTACCTTTAACTCGTGTAGGGGTTAAGTGTTTCACAATGAAGAACATTTAGGAAAGTTTTTTTTGTTTTTACCTAAAAGAAGTCTGTGCCCTTTAGAACTCTTAATTATTTCATCTTCATACAGAGATTTGTGTATTTTAGTAAAAATGTTAAATAGTCTTTCTGGAGATGTTTTTAGCATTGCCATATTTAGTAATTATACCTAAATTGAAAGTGCATGAATTATGTAAAAGTAAAATTCAACTACTGATGTGCTGCACTGTGAGTTTGTTTTTTTCTTTCAAGTTGATGTTGGTCTTGGTCATTAACCTCTTCTCTGATCCCCAGTTTCTGTCCAGCAATTGTACAATAAAGCCAAAAAAATATATATATATATTTTTTTCTAAATAAATTCTTGGCCCTTGCAGCTTTTTTTCAGACTTTCTGTAGCTTTATTTTACAACCTACAAAAACCTTCTTCTTAGTAACGGTCAATAATTATCCCAATTTGCTCACAATAAGTGCATTAACCCCCACTGCTGATCTTTGAGCCTCAATATTTCAGGATAGGATTATACTTTATTGATCCCACAATGGGGAAATTCAGTTCTAGTGCAAAAATTGTTTGAAAATATATAAAAAGAGAGCATGCAGTAAATATATTCAGTACTACAGCATATACAGACTTTCAGAACAAATTTTAAATAGAGAATTTAAAAAAAAGAACAACATTTTTAAAGGTGCAACCAGGTCAAGTTGAATTAACAATATAATCAAAAATCACCCTATGTACACACTTACAGTGGATTAACAGGGGAAACAGAGCTATACATGTGAACTGTACAGTCCAATGGCAGCACTCCTTCCTGCACTGAGAGTGTTGCAGTTATGACCTGTGTATTACTTTGGCCAATACTGTAATTAATTGTTGTCCTGGTTATTAAACCAATCGATTGGTTTGACTGACTTTCTATAGGGGGTCCGTCTCAGCCACCACTTTGTTACAAACTACCTACATTTCCATTCATACTTTCATATGACATCTATTTTTTATGTTATTAGAGTCTGGAGAGTCACTGGGCATGGACTTATTTGGCAGATAATGAACAGTTGCTTTCACTACAGTAGTAAAGGTGACAAAACTCCCTTTATAGCAGCATTTTCATCAAGTTATAGCCTTTTTACATTGTATATTTGTCCCAAGTGTGGATTTTTTTGTTCTTGTTTGTTTCGTAACAAGGTGCGTCTTACAGGTAGATGGCTGGAGCAGCAGTAGTGTCACAACCTTAAATGAACAGAAAATGAAAGCATGCCCCATATGTTTGCTGCCGGCGAGAGTTGTAATGGCGGATTCATTGTTGAATCAATTAGAGCAGAGGGACAGAGGAAGACGAGGGGCCGTGATGTGCCAAAGAGCCCCTGTGAAGAGTGTTATTTCACAGGCCGAGTGTGAATGGCTAACATGGCTGAGTGTGGAGGCGACAGGGGCTCAAGGTGACAGGGGAGAGGGGTCTGGAAGGAAAGGGGAGTGTTGGGCTGGGGGTGAGATGACAGGGCTCAGATCATGTCACAGAAAGAAGAGTTTTCCATTTGCATCTTTCTCACAAAACTGTGCAGGACTTTCCATTACAAGAAGTGCTTTTATTGTCAGTTTGTCGTTTAACTCTTTCAATCCAAGTTTCAGGGACACAAACTTTCCACTTTGTTATGTCTAATGCTGCATTCATGTGGTCTTGGCAGGACCTTTTATTCTTTTTATTGTGTCTTGTTGTCACCTAAAGGTTAGTGGACAAATGGAGGAAGGCCCTGTGGGACAATGGACAAGAGATGAGAAAAAGGGTGTTAAAAGAAAATCTGTGTTTTTTCAAGAAATTGTCTTTGTACAAAGTGAAAGTTGCAGTGGGACTCAGAAGGAGTGAAAAGAAACACCAAATACTCACAGCTCTGTCCTTCAAAATGACTACAGCAGGAATCATAGGGGAAGGTTTACTGTTGTCCTGAGCTGACACAAAGTGATGTTCCTCACAACTGACTCTACATTACAGCAGTATGTCAAAATCTGAACGACCATATTCTTGTACACAAGTCATTTTCCATATTCCCAAAAGCCACTGTGATTCTGTCTGTTATAGCTCTTCCCAGCCATTCTCTTCCATAGATTAGATGTTTGTTTCAAGTCTTAGTATAAATAGTGACTCAAAGATGGTTGGCATTTATAACTTTATTCAGTGATTTGATATCTAAATGGGTTTCTGGCTTCTGGGTTTATTTCTGCAGCAGCTCACTGCTGCATTGCACCTGTAAACCTGTATTTCACTTGCTGCTTCAACCCACACAAACCTGATGAAACCAATCAGATCAAGATTTTTTACATTCCTTTGACAAATCTTTTCTCTTCAGCAACATATTTTTTTATTGCAGTGTTAAGACACAACAGTGGAACAATGGCATACCAACAACTTAAAATTAAAACCATGAACTAAAACAAATTTTATTATTTTTTCTTTATTCTTCTGATTCTGATTGCGAGACAAACAATTCTCGGAATCCAACATTGAAAATCTTGTCAGCTTTGTTACATGAGGCTGTTAAACCACAGCCGTTTCAAAGGAAGGCAACTAAAGAGAATCAAACACAGAAGAGCAACTAAAATCTTAATGAGGCAAATTGAATTAACTGTTTCCCTTTTTGCAACAGAAAGCGATCAAAACCAGCGCCTAAACCCAGGCTGTGTGGTGTGTCTCCCTAATGGTAAGACGACTGAGCACGTTGCTTCCTCAATGTGAATAATTGAGTCCCACCCCAGGCCTAAGTCGACTGATGTTCCCACAGACTTTACTCAATGCACAGCTGACACTCCCAACTCCAAACGCTCTTAATCATCACTGTTTTATCATGTGGATGTGTCTCGATTAATATTCACATACCCAACCAGTCATGAGTACTGATTTTATTTGATATTCTCTCCCAGATGCTGTAAAACATTGCTGGGGGATTAGCATACTCTGGAAAGAGCTAAATGTAATAATGATTTGATGAAGATCATACATCAGTGCTTCAGCACGACGCATTAAAAGACACAGCTAGTGGCTAAACATATGTTTGATTTGCATACGCATAAAGTCATTGTACTGCTTAGACAACCTTAAACATTTTGCAAGTTATATGGCCCATTTAAATGCGCTAAGAGCTCACTCCTCTGTGTTTTAGATTTAAATACACTGTTATTTAATTTCTGCAGGCATTACTTTATCATTCTGTGAGGTTCAAATGGTCAAGCCTCAGCATTAGTATTCTCCACAGCCAAGTGTGATTGGTTTCTTCTACACTGGCTGTTCAAAGCATTTGCTAAATGTTCACCAAAAGACCAATATGTTGGTGCTATTTAGCACACATGTAACATTTGCTCTGGTATTTCTTTCTATTCTTCACTGCTTGCTCCAGTCCCAGCAGTGTGAAAAAGACAACCTCAGAAAAAAGTGCTGTTTAAACCCCTGGACGGGTGGAATATTGTATTTCTTACTGAAATTTGTGAATAGGGGTAACTTGCGATACTTTTTTTGAGAAAATGTTTGATGACACACCCAACAATAATATCACAATACTAAAAAATTAATTGAACTGGATTTGATGCAGCGTTGTCCAGTCATGCACAAAATTGTAGAATGAGTTTCAAAAAAGCTAGCTGAAATTAAACAATGTCAGCAACAAAGTAAATAGAGTTTCTGTCATACACAAGTTCATACACAAGGTACAAAAGGTCATAAAGCCATTAAAGTCAGGACCTGGCCAGACAGAGTTCACATCACAGTACTCAATCTGGTTTAGATCAGGGTTAAAGAACAATTTTGGTTATTATAGATTCCTTATTTTTATAATGCTTCAGGCTTTAGTTTGAGTCCATCAAACTAAAGGAATGTTGAGGTCTGTCTAAAATAGTATAGTAATAGTAATAATATTGTTTTATTCTTATGTGTTCCATACAGATCACAAAAGGTTATGCTTATTAAGTAGACTTTGTGTTTGGCACTAACTTCCCTTTGACAAAATAGCAGTATTAGATTCTTGTGTAGATGGAAAGTTAAACCTGTGAGTGTGGTGTGACTGAGAGGCAGCGCTAGTGGGATATAGCTGTTACCTGTGTGGCCTGGAGCAGCTGTGTCTCTCTGCAGGTGCACGGCCCACACACACTCTGGACAGGAAACACATGGCTTTACCTGAGCCAACACTCACCTGCATCCGTCCCACTCCTGAGTCAGCTACTACAACGCTGCAGGACACAGCAGTCTAACACAACACTTTACAAGATACCCCTCTCGCTCCTGTAGTATCCACATAATGCTGAGACATTTAGTGCACACATTGGAATTTAATTCAAAGAAATCTCACAGAATTTTATTGGCAATATACTGTAGAGGTTATGACAAAACAACAAAAGTTGTGTGGCAGTCACATAAAACAAGAACGAAAAATCCCAAATCCTTTCAACAACCTTACAAAGGCCCCAGTAGTGCAATATTACCAGATATGTAGTGTTTTCTATAAGGTACAATAGCACACTCACTACACCACAACAGCATCTCTCACAATATTAAATAAATGCACCAGACTTGACTCTTGCTTACTTCTTCCAAATAAAAAGCGGCCTGATTTAAACAGTGAATAACGGATACATGCAAAATTAATATATGTATTATTAAAATCCAGCAAACCCTTAGAAAGTGGCAAGTGCTACACAGACTACTTAAAGTGTTTTACTGTGACATTTTAAGCTTTGCCAAAGACACAGTATGCTAGAACGTCTCAAGCTAAATTCAAGTCATCAGATCAATAATTGGGTACTGCCTCTTTAAGAATAGAAGTGGTCTACTGGTCACACCAATTGCCATTAGACCAGACACACTGCCACATGTATGCCTGTTCCTAAATGTTGTTCCCTTTCAAAAGCTACACTCAAGGCAAGCAATACGCTATGGGGAACACTCTTTGTGTGACAAGTTGTGAAGCACGTGGTCCAAACATGCCAAAAATCGGCTTAAATTATATCTGTTGGTGACGTGGCTTGATCATCCTCACTTGGGGGCACCAGGAAGTTATAAATACACGTGACACAAAGGTGTCAGGTTTCTTTGTCTTTAAGGACCACATTGTGTGTGTGTTTGCGCAAGCAAGCCTCAAATCATATCCCAAAAAATATATAAATAAATAAATGAATCGAGAGAAAAGAAAAAGATAAGTTGTGCCAATGCCAAGCTACTTACTCTGAAAATCAGTATATTATACTATAGTATAATATATTATATATATCTACACTAGTATATAAACGCATTTAAACAAATTATGAGAAGAGGTGTGTTCCGTCTCTTCTGAGCATGATATTTATGAGTTGTGTTTTAGGTGTTTGGGGTTAGAACACGTGGCCCTCGAGGTGGAATGCAAGCACTGAATCTTCTTCCCATCAAAGTGCTCAGTGCTCAGTTGGCAAGCCGCCGCCCCCACACTTGGGTCCTGGAGGTTGCAGGTTGATCTGGCTGAGGCGTGGGGGACGGACTTCCTTTCTCTCGCGCTCACGCCAGGTCAGTGTCACGACGACTCATGCTGCAGCCCAGGCCTCTCCTGCCACTCCGGGAGAATCCTCCTCCTGCTCCCCCTCCCCTGCTGGCTTGCTGAGTGAGGACAGGTGTGCGGGAGCTTGGGCAGAATCAGCCCAGCTGTGCCCAGTTGATAATCAGCTGGGTACAAAGCTCGCCTCTTCCAGCCCTCTGTGCCAGATCGTCAAAACTATCTCCTGTCAGTACTATGACTAGCTCGCTAAATACTCAACTAATTCACTGATTGTGTATACTCACGTATTTTTGTCCTACTCCAGATCCGGTCCCGCTTCAGTCAACTCATGTTTTTTCTGTCCGTCCCTGGAGACCAGCCTGAACTAGTCTAATCGTGGATAACCTTGCCTCGTATGAATGTGTAAGACTGTTCAGTGAATGTATGTGGTGTTGGTCGGAGAGGCCGTAGGCGCAAAATGGCTGCCACGTCTCTGTCAGTCTGCCCCAGGGCATCTGTGGCTACAGTTGTAGCTTACCATCACTAGTGTGACTGTGTGTGAATGAATAATGGATGGCCTGTAAGCGCTTTGAGTCCCTTGGTCCCTTGGGGGAAAAGCGCAATATAAATCAAATCCATCCAATCCATTATTATTATTATAAATAAATCTACCTTTCTGAACAGTACATTGTATCTGTGTTTGGGTTCTCTGCTTGACTCGTTACAGTCAGGGTACTCAACTCTGTTTATCAAGCGCCCCTGGCGCTTCCAGTGAACAGGTTGCACTTTTCGCTCCTCCCGCTCAGACATAACATTTGAAGAGTTGCCCAAAACGCACTAAACTGTAAAACAGGGGGTCACAGTGACGGTCTCTCCCTTTCTTTGGTAAGCCATATTTGTTCTGTATCTTTATGCCGTTTACGTCCATTTATTCAAATTTTTTGTTGGTACTGAGGCACTGGGCTATAGTGCGGGCTATCGCTGCCCTGGGACTTTGTCATCCCTGGAAAGGCCTATCACCCCACCAAGCTGTGCAGAGTAACATTGTTGCTGGTGGGGAGGGCTTTTCGTGCAGCGTGTCAGAGCGTTTCTGCAGGCCTATCTCGCCATCAGGGAGGGAGATCGGTCTTCCTATCTTGATGCCCCAGTCTTGTCCGGCCTATTTAGCGAAGTGATTGGTGCGGTTGCCACTAGGTTTCGGGAGGTGGAACGCTATGAAGAAGTGTTTGTGCTGTTTTTTTCCCAGTCATGCTCAAGCGTCGGGACTGTTAGCCATCCAGTCCCAACCAGGTTTGGTTTCTCTCAGGCTAGAGGTCCAGAAGGGAGAGGAGTGAGTAGTGCGTCCCCCTCATTGAGATTGGGTGGCGGCTCGTCGCACTACTCAAGCCGCCCGTAGGAGAATGGAAGTTCTGAGACAGCGCCAATGTGGAATAGAGACTCCACACAGCAAAATATTACCTATTTGGCTGTCTCCTGCCCTATTCCAAGACGCCGGATGTCTGCAATCCCACTTGCAAAACCAAGAATAATTGCCCCTTTCGGAGAAGCTGGCAACGTGGAAGCCACTGGCTTTCCTGTTCAGATGGAATGTGACACAGAAGGAATGGAAACCTCACCCACTACACAGTCTGTGCCGCTAAGCAGACTATTTAGCATTGGGTGACTATGTTGCATTGGGTGACAATACAACAATACAACATAGTTCACTAAGCAAACTATGTTGTATTGAGACGTGTAATCAAGTTTCGCCTTTGGTTGCAAGGACTCGTTCAACCAGAGGGGTTGTATCTTCAGTGGCTGTGGCAAGGGGTGTCCCTTTGCAGCAAGTGTGTGATGGGCTGGTCCTCTCCGCACACTTTTATTAGATCCTATATTCTAGATGTCCGTTCTACCCTGGGCTCTCACGTCCTGGGCTCAACAACCGGGAGTCATGTCTGACACCTCTTGGGTGCTTTGTGCACACTACACAAACCCTCGGGGGGGTCCAGACATTTTCAGTGCAGCGGCATTGGTATTCTCGTTCCCCATAGCGTATTGCTACACAGCATCAAGTGTAGCTTTTTTTAAAGGGAACGTCTCGGATTACTTGACTGTAAGCCTGTTCCCTGAAAAAGCGGAAAAGAGATGCAGTGCTTCATTGTCGCACTGTGGGCGTGTCTGGATGACCTTTCAGACAAAGGCTACATCCGAATCAACACACTAATCATTATATAGTGGATATGCCATTTTGTTGTGTTGTCCAAAAGTCTAGTGACTGAAATGTAGTGCACTCAAAGTTTCCCACAATGCATCAGTAAAAGTAGTGAGCAGCAATTGTTGCTAGATGGTCAAAATAGACCATTGATGCTTTGCAAAGTGTCAGAGGAGAGCAGCACGATTGTGACATGTCTTTAAACTGAACACAACAGGTTTGAATGTAATGAGTTAGAGGTGACAAGTTTTGACTTTCTGTGGAAACGTAATCCATCGTAAATTATTATTAAGTAACCGTTACAATGTTAAATCACTGACATTAGCTTACCTAAAATCATGCAGACGGACATATGAGAAATTCCCTCTGTAAAAGAGTAGCCTATAAAAGAGTTGCAATAATCCAGTCAGTTTTTCTCATTATTATGACAAGAGTTGTTGAATAAAATACGTAAGCTTAGTCTATCATCAGCAGTTTTTTTTTACATGTATGCCAGATTCATGTGACTAATGGTGACAGAAAAACAAGCGTGTAGTGTCCAAAACTGTTCATTAATTTAGTGCACAATATATAGTCCTCTATATAGTGCAACACTATATTGTGATTGAGGGACTAGGGACTAGAGAGTGCATTTGGACACAGCCAAACTTAACCTGAAGATGCTTCTGTATCACGTGTATTTATAACCTTCAGGTGCACTCACACCCAGCTGCGGGTGATCAAGCCACGCTACCACCAGAAGTTATTTAAGCCAATTCTTGGTGTGTTTGAAACATGCTTCACAACCGGTCACACAAAGAGTGTTCCCCATAGCGTATGGCTACGCAGCATCTCGTTCCCCCCTTTTCAGGGAACAAGTTTACAACCCAAGACGTTATTGCATTTGTAATTCACCTTGCCATCCAAACAAATCTCTTGCCATAACAGCCTAGCCTAGGAATCTTGGTTTTGACCTTTTTGCACCAAACCAGTTCTTTCTTAGTAACATTAACAGACAGTGTTACTCCCAATGTATAGCTGACTGACATATGCTATGGTCATCAGGAACACCAAAGCACATCCTCCTGTCAAATGTTATGGCTAATCACTCTATGTGCTTTCTCTCAGGGACCACACATTTTCTGGCATCTCATTCTCTTCCTCTGTTTATCTGTGCATCCATACTCAAAGCAAACTCACTTTCTCAAACACTCTACTATTTGGGGATTTAAAAAAAACAACTTTACCCACTGCTGTAAATCGTGTTGTTGCATTCAAACACAGATGTCTGCTTTGTCAGTCTGCAAAACACTCCACAACAAAAACTGTTAAATTGTTAACATTATTTTGGTGATAGCTTTGCATGAGAATGAATTGGCAATATTTTCTTTTACTGGTCTGTTTGGGTAAATTATATCTATTAGCAGTAACACATTTTTGAAGACAAATGGTTTATTCAAAAGACATAGAAAAGCAAATCATTCACAGCTTTCAACATGCAGTTTATTGGTATATATTCAAACTCCTTAAGCACGGGCTTTAATGCTTTTTGTGAATTCAGTGAATCATGACAGTGACACAGCAATGATGCTCCTCAGAGAAGTCATTTATGAGAGCAAACTGTTTATTCTTGGGCCAATATTTTGACATCCAAGCCCCAAAGGTAAAGTGCTCTCTATCTGTTATCCATATTTCTACACAGCCTCATGGACTTGAAGCTGAAACCTGACTGATGTGATAAGGTTGTGGCATATCTGAACTGTTGTATTTATAGAAACTTATGAGGCTCAATATCCCTGACTTTGAGGTGAAAGTGATAGTAACATTGGAATCAACTGGAATCATTCAAATGTTTTTTTTAAAGCACCCAAAACAACTGCTGCACTGTTACTCATCATGAGATTATTGTATAGATCATAAATATGTTTAAACATATTGTGTGCGCTGGGCTAATGACGTTTACATCATACCAGACACATCATAGTGTCCCATTAGACATACTTAATGCAAACTTCCTTTATTAAAGGCTATAGCCAGGGGTTAATTTGAGGTCAAACTGTCTTATTTTTACAGTGTGTTCTGGTAACTATTTGCCTGGAAAGCAGAAATAATGGGAAAAACAGTAACTTCAGTTGAGTTTTGATCCCCAGTCCTTCTCTCCCCAACTGGGTGCTCTATTCAGTGAGTTTTACCACTGACAGTATGATGCTGATTTGGCTGTATTCTGTACATATCCTCAGTTTCAGTTCATTCTTCTCTTCAAGTAAATGCTATGCAAAATTGTAGTTTTGAAGAAATAAAACCAGCCAGCTTCCCACTGCCCTTCAATTCACCTGTAAAGTATTTAGGTGTAAATGAACAATAGCAAGTTTTTTGGGGGGCATTTGTGTGCATCTAAGTTTTGTGTTGTGTGTGAGTTCTGGTAACCTCACAGACCCTGGCTTCAAACTGCATTTTTTCGTTCCGTCAACTTTTGATTTACAAATTATGCACT
This sequence comes from Neodontobutis hainanensis, assembly GCA_024349245.1. NCBI lineage: Eukaryota > Metazoa > Chordata > Actinopteri > Gobiiformes > Odontobutidae > Neodontobutis > Neodontobutis hainanensis. The sequence goes on from JALDNG010000046.1 coordinate 562,194, forward strand.
AGCATTGAGCAAATGACACCAGAAAGACTCAGAACAAAGTTATTATGTGCTAAAATAAACTCATATCTCTCACTAGTCAGTAAACAAGGATCTGCAAATTTACTTAGAGTTAACCTTTATCTAGGCATTTATCATCTATTTATTCACTTCAAATTATTTTACAGGCACAAAAATGCAAAGAAGCTGCTAAAGTTATGCGGTTGGGCAAAGATGTGCTGCTCCACAGATGCTTTTGAAATGCTTTTGTCAAGAGAGAGCTGAGACACAGACCTGTTGTGGTGTGCTCGCACTGCTGCTCAAACATTTTGTATAAATCCGGGGGTCCACTTTGGGTAGTTGTACAACAGGACCAGAAACTTCCTTTGCGTTCTATAGAACTTTAAATGTCTGTTTTTGCAAGGTTTTAGTCTGACATTCCTACATCTGCAGTGGAAGAAGTTACGTAAGTTCTGTATTAGAGAAAAATGAAAGAGCCCAGTGTGTAAGAAACTTGAATGACACAGCTCTTTCTCACTGGGCTGAATGTATTCAATGGATGGAGCTGCGGTTCACGTCTTGTGATGAGCTCTAACAGTCTGTCAGCAACCTTTCTGAGCTCTCCACATGATCAAAGCCTCAGCTGGCCTGCACACGCCCCACCAGGTCCCAACCCCTTGTCCTTCAGCAAGACTAAAGCAGAACAAAGACGGTCTAGAGAAGGACAGACAAGAAAGTGAGTGTTAAGAGGTCATGTTTGAAGAAAAAGCAGAGTTACATACAGAGAGGGAGACAGAAGGAAAGGGCGTCCGGAGTCAGACAAAACAGAAACACAACAAGGGTGAGCGAGGACACAAGGACAGGACCCGGCGGATGAGGAGAGCATCTCCAATTAAGATTAGGAAACAGATAAACTCACCTCACCTGTTTGTATGTGTCTGAATGTGGGCTAAATCAAAAAGATATGTACATGTTAATGAGTAACAGAAAATGTATAATTATGTTGTCTGTCTGACCCTGGAGCAATGGTAGTTATGCTAGTCGTTTTGGTGGATGCATAAAGTTAGAGATTTCCTTTAAATTATGCAGTGCCATGACTCACTAAATTGAGCCAAAACATTTTACATTTAGGTTATCCACAACACCAGCTGACCCATCACTTTTGGCATGTCAGTATATCATTTATTATGGCCTCAGCTGAAATATTTTAAGATTGATTTTTTTATTGATATTTTATTCGGACAGTTACATGTCATACATGAGACACAGCCACAGCAATGTTAACACGCGTAGCCTTAGGTTAATTTTCATCCGTTGTTCCACAGCAAACATACAGCAAGACAATTTGTGGCCTTGGTTAGTACACATTCAAATACATAACCCACTGGAAGAGCTGGAGGATCTAATTTTCTCATTGATGACTTTAAGGTTTTAGCCCCACATGTAATTGGTGATTGACCAGGTTGAACCCCACCTCAGGCTTAAAGCAGCTTCTTTTACCCCTCTTATCTGAAAAGGATAAGGAGTAGAAGATAAATGAATGAAAGATTTGCAATTGTCCACAGTGTAGTCCACTTTAGCCTAGAGTCAGTTGATATATATAGGCTCTACTCAACAGACCGAGATAAGGATGCCAATTGAAATGTCAAAGTTCAAGAAAAAGTTCAAGAAGACCAACCTGCACCCAAACACCTGAGTTAAGTGTGATCTTTGTAGTGTTATTAAAAAGTTTTTGCAGTCTTGTATTTAAACCACATCTTTTTCATATTTATTGTACAATTACCGCGTATTAAAAAATTCAAGAGGCACTTGTGTAGAACAAATTACCATATATAACATTACCATATTAATCATAATAGTGCATTTAGAGCATTAGGGTGCTAATTGAATTAATGGGTTTGTGCTTTGAATTTAAATGTCTGTGTGCACATCTAAAATCATTGTTTTGATTCAGAGTTACATCAAAATATCCATTGGAAAATGTGTGTAAAATATATTTTTTCCCCAAGTCTATTTTATTGACTGACCAGTTGTACTAATGTCTTGTCTTTTATTATAATAGAATAATAGCTTTCTTGCTCTGTAAGTCTGTAAAGCCTCACCGTAATTAAACCTACACACATCCACCGTATCCACATCGACCTTGGTTGCCATGGTGGTCGCCTAGGGGACCGACAGGCGGTTCAGTCAACATGGAAGTTATCTGTGTTCTATAGATCTCCATTCATCTCGACGGACCATGCCAATCGGTGGACAACAATACATTTTATAGCTTTTAATAATGCATAAAGTGGTTTGTGTGCTTCCTTCTTATGTGTTGCTATTGGATACAGATAATCTTTGGGTCCCTCGAAGGACAGCGGTGCAGAGTGACAACACCCCATCGTGATCGGTCCTCCTACACTGTATTGTTGTCGCTGTCCTTGCCTGGCTGTCTTTCCTTTGTGTCTCTAACCTATGCAACTCAAGCCTGAAAGAGGACAATACAATATCATAGCAATCCACGGAAATCCATTATTATCAAAAGATTTGAAAATGTACTTTCCATGAAATCCCTACAACTGGTTTTAGAAAAGGTTTGAAATTGAAAAAGGGAAAAATTTCTTATATAGTTATTTTTACCAGGTTGAATAAAAATAATTAATAATTAATCATTTAAGCTCAAGTTAATTATTTTTAAATCTGGCCAATAACCAATCTGTTGAATGGATGTATGTGATATTTGTCATTGATAAACACCTTATATTGAATTAGAAAGGTAAATGACAGCAAGGAATCTCTTTTCCAATTCAAGTCTCAAGTGAATTGCAAATGTAATTAACATTTCAGTGAACTTGGGTAAACCAGAGAAGAGAGAGAGAGAGAGAGAGAGAAGAAGAACTTTATTGTCCCCGTGGGGCAATTGGGTTTGCGGCACAGTCTCAAGGCACTACATGACAACATAAAACAAAAAAACAAAAAAAAACAATATGATGCATTACAATACACCAAAAAACACATACATACAAATAAAAATACCATTGGGTCTAACCCTGCCAACTGCACAGCTTATTTTAATTGATTTAACGCCTTAATGGCTTGTGGTACAAAAGAAAATTTTGATCTGTTCTTGGTCATCAGAGGTTGGCAGAAACGACACCTAGATGGTAATAAATTAAAATGGGATGCTAATGGGTGTGTGTGATCGCATACAATGTCCAGTGAGCAGACCAAACCGGCAGACAGGTTTAGACATCCTAAAAAATAAAGGACCCTAATTGATAAATTCCTAGCTCTGATTTTGTAAGATCTATATCATTTCACATTTGACATATTTGGCTGAAAACAGCTCTGTTTAACTGTGAATAAGACAAGTGAATATTTTTTATCTGCATGCTTCTCTTTAGTTTTGTTTCAAGTGATTAATTTTTAATATTAATTGATATTTTATTTTTAATTCATTCTATTGATAATGGTTGTATTTGTGCTTTTAAATAACATCTCTTCTTTTTGTAAAGCCTTTTGAATTGCTGTTGTATGAATTGTGCTATAGCAGCAGCAATGTATGAAGCAATGATTCATAAGAAGGAACCTAGTACTAACTACTAGAAAACTATCTTTTCATGTTCTGAACCAGTTCATTTGCCAGCTCTCCAAAATCATATAAACATGGGTAAATAGATGCATATGAATTTGGATTTTGAAATGTAATTTTGATTGTATCTGTTTCATCTAGTTTAAATATTAAATTGTGTGTAAAAAAAAATATCTTCACATTCAGTTCAATCATTACTGGTTTGACTCAAAGTCTTTTTCCCCTCCTTTTGGTCCAGGCTTTCAACAGTCCCCATCTCTTTCTCACCCTCCCTTTGCAGTTTTAATTTGCCCTCCCCCTCGTTGTTCCTCTTGGTGTCTTCCATCTATGTCTCTCCAGCCCTCGGAGGTAATTTTCTATATTCTTCAAGGCTCATTGGTCACTCCAAAGGGACCTGCTCTCACTGCCCACCAGTCTGAGACCTTGAAGCCCAGAGAGGACTCACTGTAACTACATCCCTGCCTTTACTAAGGAACAATAAGGGCGCTATTTGGTCTGGGCTTTTAGACTTACCCGTTCGGTTTGAACCAAATCTTAAGGTGAGAGCGCTCCAGCGGGTGGTGGTTTGGACCAAACAGCTGCTCTCTGGTAAAAAAGGGGGTCTTGGTCAGGACCAAACTGAACCAAGATCCAAATCTGGTTCTTTCGTGAAAGCTTGTTTGCCGATATAGCTCGGACTTTTGGACCAAACCCTGAAAGATAAAGAAGCATAACCGCAAAAGAAGAAGACAGAGAGGAAGTAGAATAGGCTCAAACAATTCTTAAATACTGCATATGATTTTTTTTCTGCTGGTAGCAATGGTGAATAATATCAACAGTCGACAGAATTACACTGACAAAACTCTTAATAACGATAACTATCTCAAGAACATTATTCCACATAGCACACATGTAGATGTGTAGTCTTTTGTAGTACATTTTATAGCAGCATTACAATTTCTCCTCAATGAGCTCCAGGCATGGACACATTACTCACTGTCTCTACTGCTCTTTCAGTCCGTTCTCTAAAACCAGTTTTCTCACACACAACTCTAACAGTTACATTTTACTTCAATGATGGCAATAAAAAGGGTAAAAGACCATTTTCCTCTAGGATTGACCCTTGGATGAGGGACAAAACTTTTCTACTTTCAAAACTACTGTATGTCCAGATCCTTTTTTTCTTTGACCATTTTTATTGGATGACTGAATAAAAAATAGACTAAGGGTAAAGACTTCACTTACTGAAATAATTCTGCATGGTCCTCTGAGACATTTTGAATGCTTGATGAAGTTTAGAAAAGAACATGGCAAGCTTTGGCATATTTATCAACATACTTTTTTGCCCTTCCACAGAGTATGTATCAATATTTCACCTTAGTTAAAGAGACAGCAACGGTTAAACCCAACATTTTAGTTTTGAACACTAATAAATACTTACACTTAAGTATATAATACTTAATACTTAAGTACTTATAAACACACCAATGTCAGCCATGCTGTGACCTTTTGCGGAGACCATAAAGGCAGAAATAAAAAAATAAAAATTGTTCTGTAATATGTAGAATTTACTACACCTCCTAAGGTACAAAGTGGTATTAGATGGACCATACACATAGACCTACTGTATTTGGAAAAGTTTAAATATTGTTTGATTATATTTTAAATTAGTTTGAAATATCATAAAACCAGTCTTTGCATGCTTGTAATCAACCTAATAGAAATTGATTAAGATGTTTTCCTCACTGTGTCCCCAAAGAGTCCATCTTCTGTGATCCAAACAGCCCCTTACATAACAGAGGCTGTTCTATTTTTGATGGCAGTATTTAGGGTTTGCATACGGTCAGCATTTTGCTCTTCTGCATGGCTGCATAACAAATTCTTTACACAACATTGCTTCACTCTGTAGTTTGATTTGCTTCAACACAAACTTAGTAAGGGGTATAGATTATTTGAATACTGAACTAAATGAAAATAGGTTCCTCTTTAATTTAGTTTCCACTCCAAGTGTATCTCTTTAGTTCCTGTTAACTTTTGACCTGAACTCTTAAACGGACCACTTACTGTACAATCCCAAGAAGCCTTTGGCGACATTAGGAAAAGGATAATGATTGGAGGCAGAGCGGTTGTGGGTGGGGCTTAAAGTGGCCGATGTAATGACTGAGGATAATAGAAGGCGGAGGCTCAACGATGAGTGGCGCTCCGATTCACGGGAAGCAGGTCAGGGGAGGGTTAAATGAGATAATTGGCGTAGAAAGCAAATGCAGGTGTTTTTCAGCTTCACAAACTTGAAAAGCCCAGACTCACACTTAAGCTCATACTCTGCACTGGTGTCTTGTAAAAACATTACCTACACCAATTAGCTACTGCTGAAGGTCACCTAAGGTCAGGAGTGTTGAGCTGAGATAAGTTTCCCATTAACGCCTGAGCACCTGGGTTCGGATACGGGAGCTTTTAAACCACACACAGACCAAAATATGGCTATGCAGAATATAAATGCCTGTGCAAATGTTCAGACAGAGATTTTCTTAAAACAACACAGACATGAAATACAGCAACATAAAACATTCTCCTTTATATGCGCTGTGGAAAAAACTGTTCTTTGTCAAGCTCGAGTTCAGTAAAAGCCACAAGCAAGTATCTCATTTTAAATACAAGACTGAAGGCTTACATGGCAATGATGTAGAGACATCGCATTCACTCTGTAATGTCCTGATATGTTTTAGTAAAGCTTTGAACATTCTCAACATAACATGAATGAATGGAGTTTAAATGGGGAAGGATAGAGGGTGCAAAGGAACTTAACTACAGTTTAGAAGGTGACACCTTCAAAAATAAAAAATAAATAGGCCAATCTGTGCATTTTAATGTATTTCAATATGTGCCTATTTTAAGTATTGTAAAAAAAAAGTCCTAATCAAGTCAGAAAAAAAAAAAATTAAAACGGATGAAGCCAAAACCTGTATATCAAATCATGCTCAGCAAAGTATACACAGGGGAGAAAAAACCCTGGCATACAGATGATAAATTTATATTGTACCATAAAGCAACAATATGCACACCTTTTTAAAGATTTATGAATGAAAGAATTTTTTTATTTTTTATTTTTCAGTACACTGCAATAAACTCACATAATGTCTAAATATGTAAAATGTCTATATAAGATATGAGGAAAAAACTTTTTTTGGTGAGATATGTGCTGACTGGTGCCCCATCACGTCAGGTAACCCTCGAAACAATGTTGAGGCTATATATTTTAAATTTTAAAAGTTAAAAAGAGTCACTTTAAGTGCACACTGTCTGCTCAATTCACACTCAAAAGCTCCGCTAAAAATGTATAATAATAAAAACAGGTTCCTAATAGGATTATTGGCGATGCATTAAACCCATGACTTGCTTATGTCACATACAAGCTATGAGTGCACTAATGGTTTGTATTAAACCTGTATTGTTTGTAAATTGTCATAATTTATGCTATAAAATGCGATGCTGTTAAAGTTATAGTTTCCTAACAAAGTCTCTCATCTGCATTTTATAAAGTATGACTAGAAATAAGTCAGGTTCATGCAAAATTAATGAACAGTTTTTCATTTTCTTATAACTTTGGGATTATAAATTTCAGAAACAGCCACTATTATAAATCCTCACATTCTTGGAACCAATAAATCTATATAACTTTATTAACTTTTTTGGAGATTTTTGGAATAGGCCTGTAATGGGTATTTCACAATTTATGACCATTTAAAATGTGTTATACTTATACAAAAGGCATTCCAATAACTCTGCTGTATCTCTAGCTTTTATTTCCCTTCATCTGAATTGACCACCTAACACTATTGTCAGATAACGTAAAATAAAAAACATAAGCAACACAAAAAGACTCAGATGTTTTGCTCACTAGCCTCTGGTCTTGTCACTCCTACACACATTTCCTGTTCCTACCACAATCATATTTTGCGCCTAATCACCAACATTTTTCTGCATTCGTCCTGCCCTCGCCCTCGTTTCATCCTTCTGTATTTGCTCATCTTCGTTCAGCCTCCGAGATGCAGCGAGTTGGCTTCAGTCGCTCCGAGTCGAGGTTGGAGGAGGAGGCAACGATGAGAATCAATAGACTCTTACAGCCTGCCTTGTGGCGCGGCTGCAAATCAATGGCAAAGGGAAATGAAGCTGTAGTCTGTGAATAAATTGAAGACGCTGGAGCATGCAACACAGCGGCTAGTGTTTGTGAGTGTAAAGGATGTTTGTTTGGATGTACACTTGAAATAGTACTTTTAATCCCAAGGACTCTTTTTGTTACTGGGAACTGTCTGAGGAGAGATGCTCAGGCTTTTGTAATTCCCGTGCTCTGAAAAGAAATGATACCCGGGATATTTTTTCTAATCGAAAACACACACAAGTGCCTGAAGAATACGAGGCCACGTCTGATAATAGAGATAATACAGTAAATGGCTGCCCGAAAAGAGCTGGAAGACAGCTTTGTGTTAGCTGCCGCCTCCTATACCTGCTTTAATGGCAATTTCAAAGTCTGTCAGAAAAGAGGAATGACACAATAAATTCCAGTACAATATCAAATTGGATCAGCTCTACTAACAGAAAAACTAGCCATACACAGATGCCTTTTATTTTTAACAGCAGTAGATTAAAGTAAAGTACTCAGAGAAGTGCACAGGACTCCTGAGGTCCAAACAACTCTTTTTGAAATGAAAAAAAAAGAAGGGCAAGAAAAAAAATGAGAAAAGAAGGGTTAAAAGGGTTAAAGTACATAAATGAGGTTATGCACTTTGGATTTTTGTTATGACTGAGTGAAATATGTTATATGTGATTATAAAGTTTTCTTTAATCTTTTCTTCCACAGGCAAAATTACCTATTACCTTTAAGAATGACCTTTATTAATCAGTATCACTTTACAAAATATATAAGATATAAAAACAAAAAAAAAAACAAAAACATAAAACCAACCATAGGACATCTGTTACCACACTCTAATTCCCTCTGATTCTCCGTGCACTATATTGATTGTTATGTCGTCTACATCTACAACAAATCTTGAAATCAACAAATATTAGTCAAAAAATAAAAATAAATATAAAAATAAAAATAATAAAGTAAAATAAACTAACTTATGGTGAACACTAGACTGAATACATTGCAATATAAATGTCCACTCTGAACTCTTATATCGCTCTGCAGTCTGTCATTTCATAACCCACTGAGAGTCTGGGTTAGATACGGTGACTTGTGTCTTGGCTCTTATGTCCCAACTTGACCCCTGACTTCTCTGTAAAGATCTTTATTAACCTTTTAAAAATCTTAGAATTATTCTAAATTATTCATAAAACTTTTAAATGTTCATAGCTTGTCAGAGTATCAAAAAAGGTAAAAGTATTATCCCTTTATTATCTTCGTGGGGAAATTCATTGTCTGCAGCTGCCACCAGGGGGTGCCCTGCATGTTTGGACCCCTGCAAACTCCACACAGAAGGGCTCCTGCCGGCCCAGGAGTCAAACTCTGGACCTTCTTGCTCTGAGGAAACAGTGCTAACCACTGTGCCACTGTGCCGCCACTTTTTTATTTAAATTTTAGACATTATAGAAGGAAATGAAGCATTAATGATTTGGCCTATTCTTCTGCAAATTAAGGATAAGTGCATGTAACTGCAGGGTGCGATTAACAGGACTTTACCAAATCTCTACAGCCTGCACCGTGATCAATAATTCATTACTTCCCTAGCAGTTTATTCAAATCAGCCTGAAAAACAACACAAACAAAAAAGAGGCTTGGAGACAGTGGCAACAGAGCGACAGCTCGAGAAAGACAGGTTGTAATAAAAGAGCAGAATAAGATGAGAAGACTATGACAAGGCATAAAAAAGGGGAAGAAAGTGGAGTTGAGTGAGACAGAGTTTGGGAGAGGTAAGCGCTGTTAGTTCTCTAAGGACCTGTGTGAAGGAGGCCTCTGGCACCACATCACTCCAACTAGCCTAATTAGAGTCCGACGGGACTGGAAAAGCCTTGTACACACCCAAAGGATTTCTGCATAAAAACACCACCGTGAACTGTCAGCCGTGTGTTATGCAACTAAGTAAAAGTTTTGTACAGTTTCCAGGATTTTGATAATGTCTTTGCCCTGCATTTTCTCTTGGAATTGAATGGTGTCTGTCTTCTGCAGATGGCAAAGGGTGTTAAAGGAATAAAGTTAACAGGAAAGAGCAGCTCTTCCCAGGGACAGTGGATCTCATTAGCCTCATTTCCACCAAACAGTACACTTTGGTCCAGTTCACCGAGGCTGTCTTGGACCATTACACTGGGCCCAAAAGCTGTTACAAAACACTGTGACATCATGACTATGATCATTTTAGATTCAAAAATGGCATGCAAAACATTTCTATCAGAGAGACATTGTATAGAATTGTACATAGTATAGTTTTCTTCTGGATTCAGATTATACATTTTTTTTGTTGTTTGTATCAAAAGTATATCCTTTGATCATATTTCCACTGAAATGTGAATATCCAAAGTAAATTGCAAACTGAAGTGAATATTTATCACAAGAATAAGCAAGTCTAAGTTACATTTATTTGTGTTCTGTGGCCTTATTTTATATATATCTATTAACCTACTTGTCCCCCTTTGTCTACAGTGGCCCTGTTCAGAAACAATAAAGATGGCCATATAATATTGTAAACAACTAAGATCCAGTCACTCAAACAACATTTGAAGGTGGTCTGTGCCATGCATGCAAATGTGTCCTACACCAGACAAACAAGAACAAAGAACAAGAACGCATATGTGCAGTAGATGTTGTACTTGACAGAGTACTATGACATATCAGGTGATATAGAGTAGAAATTATTAGTGATTAGTGAACATAGTGAAGGGCAAATCAGCATTTTTAACTCCTTCCTCTTCCTGTTTACTTTAATCAATAAACTGGAATTTACTAGAACCATATATATTTATGAAACCATTCCACTTAATTCAAATGCAGTATAAATAATAGAACAATTACGCCTAAGTCTCAAACAATGTATTTTAGGTTAAAAGCATACAACAACAAAACACACATCAGAAAGTGAATAAGCTTTGTGATACTAAAAACCCAGGGTAAACCCTGAACTTACCTCTAAACCTTCTGAGCCAGCTTCAGACAGGGCCCTGGTGTCAGATCCACTCCATGTCTCTCAGGGATCCGCTCCACTTCTCTCCTCTCTCCTTCACCTCATCACTGCCACCTGTTCCAAGCACCTGCAGTCTAGTGCCATTAGTGAGGTATTTAAACCTCTCCTGTCCCTTCCCTGCCAGATTGTGCAGCATGCCTTGTGAGAACATGCAGCCTTAGAGGCTCTTTGTAGTTTGCGCACCGGTCTTGGTGCCTGATCTGTGGATTACTTACCTGCTTAGTTCCAGCCCTTGTTCCAGCTCTGCGTCTCGGTCCTCAGCTTAGTTCCAACCCTCGGTCCAGCTCTTCAGCTCGGTCTCGGTCCTCAGCTCAGTTTCGGTCCTCGGTCCAGCTCGACCTCGGTTTCCAGCTCAGTTCCAGTTCTCAGTCAGCTCTCCGGCTCAACCCCCAGTCCTCAGCTCAGCTCTCCAGCTCCCTGTCTGTGTCTCTGTCTGCTTGCTTTAATAAAGAAACACTTACCTTCACTGTCTTTGAGCGTTTGATTTCTCAGTCCTTCCTTACACCTGGACTTGTTGGTCGAGCAGCCATCCTTATCAAAAATAATTTAGGGCCAGCAAAACAGCCGCTGAAGTTTTGCACTGCCAGAGTTATATTTCCGAAAACCCGTTTTCTTCTCCGCACTCAGCTCAAGTTTCAGTGTTGGCCTGCCATCAGATTCATTTGGAAGTAACTGTTCAATGGGTAACTTTGTAAATTATTGTGAAAGGCTGCCCTCCATACTAATAAAATGCTAGCTTACAATCAACACTTTGGTAACACATTGTCACGCTTTAAATCATGTAAAATCAATACTGTAATCTTGATGGCTTCCTCAGGCTCAATTCTGACTAATCACAGAGGGACAATGCCATGACAAAGTCTCACCTGAAAGAAATCTTTTTTTTTTTTTTTCACAAAAGGAAACTGACCTCAGCTGGCTTCCTCTGATAGCACTGTGCTTTCCCACTTATTCAACACAAAACCTTTAGAGTGCAGCGTTTGACAAGTGATAAAATGAGAGTAATTACATAGAAATAAAGAAGAAATTAATGCAAACAACAAAAATGATAAACCATATTTAGAATTTATCAATGACAACTTTGGTCTAAAAACTGAGGAAGGCTAGCTTTACTTGTCTGGGAGGAAACGCCACTAATCACTGCAGTGCTGTATAAAAAATAAGACATTTGTAATGTATTCAATATAGAGCTATGAAACACTTTTTATAAAAGGGACACTATTTAACTTCTTACATTAAAATATATAGCCTAAACCTTATTGGACTTAATTTTGTTGGGTCCTTATCAGTTATTTAAATTATATATATATTTTTTTTCTCAGACAAACACTGACACATAGGCGGCAGTAGCTCAGTGGGTAGAGCAGTCGTCCTAGAACCGGAAGGTAGGCAGTTCGATTCTCACTCTCCCCACAGTTCATACTGTTGTTGTGTCCTTGGGCAAGACACTTAACCCACCTTGCCTCCAGTGGCTGTAACACTGGTAATTACTGTAGAACAATGTAAGTCGCTTTAGATAAAAGCGTCAGCTAAATGAATGAATGTAAATGTCAACAGATACTACCATCTCTGAAAGTTATCTTTAAAAGTTACATAGTGAAACTCCAAAGACTACAGATGATAATGTTCTGAAGAATGTTCCTCGGGTTGGTTGTAGTAAAAATCCCATTCAGCATGTGTGTTTGATAAGAAAGAACAAAAGCCCTGCAGGATTTTACGCCATGAGGACATGAAGCTGTGAATTGACACACTTAGCTGAGAAAACAGTCTATCATTGTCTGTTGTGAAGATCATAATTACAACTGCATGTTTTTAGATCTCAATCAAGTGGACATCCTTGACCAGCAGTCAATCCAGTCCTTTCTCCTCAGAGTTTTCTTTTGTAGATCTATTATTTATCTAACCTGCCAAGCCAGACTCCTCGATGTATCAGCAAGGAGTCTGGGAAAGGCTCAATGCCAGCTTGTTTTCCTCAAGGCGGGGCAAAGCGACTCAGGCCAACCAATGGGAATTGCAACGGACATGACGTTAGCTACAGTCTACGAAGAAGAAAACAAATGAACATGGCGTGCAAAAACATCTTAGCGCCGTCTGCTGTTGAGGTTTTAAAAACGGTAATGTTGTCTTGATTATTTTATTATTTAAAACTGATTGGAGAGCAGAGGCAAACAAACTCGACAGTCCCGTGCACTGAAGAAGGGACTTGGGTCTCCTAAGTGTGATTGGTCGGTACGGAACATATCTGAGGAAGTGACTGGCTTACAGAGCTTTGCCAGACTGAGTTCCTGTAAATAGAATATACAGAGGGCTCACGTCAGAATGTGCCAGGCTACCATTTATCACCAGTTATTTACCTAAACCCATCCTGGCAGATGGCATCACCAGTATCAGAGAAAAACATTTGCTTTCTCATTTCTTAGTAATATAAGCTGAACGCTCCACTACATGATTTTCTTTTTGCCGTCCCTGTCTCAGATGCTACTCACCCAAAAGCAGCCAACTTCTCCTGCTTTTATTATTTATAAAAAATAAAATAATGTAAAACCGGAGAGATTTTTACCCACAAAATACTAATACATTACACCAAACTGATGTTTAGCGCTTAGAGTTAGCTTATCATTAGCTTATTATTAGCATAGCTGCAAATTTAGCAACAGGACAACAATTACAGAATTGACCGTATTTATCTGCGTTTTATGTTGCCTCCATTTTTTTCTGTTGATGTATTCATTTTTGAAAACATCACAGTTTCTCTGTGTAAAAACATATTCAGTGCTTAAATTACACTTGACCGTCAGCTATTAAACTTCTTGGAACGTCACATCACAAGCCAGTGTAGACCAATGGGAGCGCTCCTTTTTCGAGCAAGTGATTTGTGCACGTGATTAGACAAATTTCTGTTTGGTCTGTTTTTTTTATCCACTAATGATTCCTTTTACAATATACTATTTGGGGTTTAAACCATTTTCCCGAATAAGGAGAACAAAATATCAGGTACAGTATGTTTAGGGTCATAATAGCTTAACTCTTAGATTAGGTATCATGATTAATATATTATTCATTAAAACATAATCTACTTCAGTCCAAAGCTGAATGATGATAACCAGCAAAAATAGTGATTCAAATTCAAACTTTAATTCAAATTAAAATGACTTTATTAATCCCCAAAGGGAAATTCAGAATGTACTGTCTAATTTCAGTCAGGAAGCCTGCAGTTCACTGATCTCAGACGTCCACTTGCTTCTCTTTGTTCAAAAGCTGAATGCAAGGGATAATCCATGTTGTTCAGTATAGCATCTGTCCTGTTGTGTGTCCGTTGTCTAAACTAACACCTACTGTATAGTTGAACCAGCCCTCTCTAATATTTTATTAAGTCGCCTACAATCTCTTTTTCTAAAGTATAAAAGTAAATGTTTTTTTAAATGAATTAATAACTAAACACAAATGAACATTAAGCTATATTTTCTTCTGACCATACTGTTAAATGTTAGCATCTGGGATTATTCATATGTTGCTACATCTCTGTGAGCAATATTAATGATTGTCATTGAGGGCATTACACATGACATCTAACCAACAACAGGAATCACATCCTTGGTTTCAATAATATTCTCATAAGGAACATACAAAGTATTTGTGCACACAAAAAGTGTTTAATCCATGCATGAATGAATTAGTAATGACAAAAGAACTTACTTCATTTACACTTAGGTCCAAGTCCCTACATTTTGTTTTTGTTGATCCAAAAGGGATAACAGAAAAGCTATTTCCTCAGCTGTGATGCCTTTTTCTCAGCTGTGATGCTAATAATTGGGAAATCCGTGTTGCTTGATGAGAGAGTTGTGCCTGAGGGCCAGAGGTTCCCATCTGGAGGTAAAGGATGGTGTGTAGACAGGGCTTAATGGTTCCAGGGCAAACGTAGGATGAAATATGAAGCAGAGTGCCAAAGATATCACCCCACTTTCTCAATATTCATACTGTCTTCCCCCACATGCAGACATCTGTGACCAGAGGGTGACTGGGCCCCTGCCAGGCTCTGTGGGGGTGTGATGCATGTGGCCTCATGGGGAGCTGGTGTTGATGATGTGAAGAGGATGAGTAAGCGTCTCAAAGGGAAGTGGGGCACAGGCTACATGTGAACGGACGTGATGAACTAGTTTGGTTTCAGGGCACATTTACATTAACTCAGAAATCTAAGAAAAAAGGTCAGCCATGGTCTTGTATTGGGCATGTCATGTTACAGTCTTGGTTAGTCTGGTCTGATTAAAACAATACTCTTCAAAAGTTATGCTGGATTAACTATTTGGATCATTTTTCATCTGAATAAGAATAGGAGATACTGTATATTTTACCTAAAATATCCATATATAATATCCTTTGAATAATTTAACATTGATTTAGCACAATTCTCGATTTAAATTTTTTTTTCTGTCCCATGTCCTTAAAAAAAGGACATGGGACAGAAAGCACAGAAAGAACTGGAAACCAGGCCAGGCATAAGACAAATGTTCACATTAGGTTTCTTGTGATAGGAACGTACATCACCTATTGCAACAGACAATACAATTTAGACTCCTAAAACATGGTTCTGTGTGTTTTAACAAAATGTAAAGGGGTTGTTTCCCCTGACATAACACAACATTTAAATAATTTTGACTACCATTTCCTGCATCTAAGATCTTCAAAAGGACAGACTCTGCTCTAGTATTCAGCCACTTTGTGACGTGTTATTAAACTGCTGGGATGTTGAAAGCCTCTCTGAGCAGATTCAAATTTTTATAAACAAGCAATCTTCAAGCAATATTTAAGTGCCAATAGACAGTGAACACCACATCTACTGGGGTACAGACAGGTGAAAAGAATTGTGACATAGAAGTTGTTTAAATTGTTAATTCATCATTGCATATGGTGAAATTCACATTGAATATGCTCTAAACACTAGGTCTGGTGGGCTTGTTCAGATGGAATTATCAGTTTAATATCAAGTATTAAAAAATATGTGCAATGAAATCTATTGATCCCAGTGAAAGTTGTGCTGCTTCTCCACTGTCTGTCTCATTATGTTTCTGTAGAGCAGGGGTGGGCAATAATTTTTCCTCATGGGTCACATTAAAACATGGGACTCTGATGGAGGGCTGGGCCTAAATGGTAAAGTCACTTATGCTCAATATAAACACATTTATTTTGCCGATAGTTTAAAGTTTGAACCGAAAGCAAAACACTGCCACAGTCAGAGCTGCACCCTCTCAGTTTTAGACCTCTTACATTTTGTGCTAAAACCAGTGAAAACACCTTCTGTGAGAAAGCTTTAGAAAAGGTTGTTTGGAACATGTTGTAGTGGAATAAAGTGATCACTGCTGAATATTGAAGAAAAAGGAAAAATATATGCAATATATACCACTAATATAAATACTATCAATAAAATATTAGTTACGGCTTTGCGGGCCAGATTAGCAGGCCAACTGGCCACATGAGGCCCTCAGGCCTTAGTATGCCCACTCCTGCTATAGAGTCAGCAAGTGTATACCTCACCTGTACTGTGCACATGGTAGGTCGGTATGTAATTAGAGTTATAAATTTATTTTGTTAACAAACCTACATTAACATAATCTGTAAATGTAAATTAGATACAGACCTTATATATTTAAGCATTAACTTGACATAAACTTTTTTGCACATTCCATGGCTTTCACTTTCTCTCAAAGTTTGCTCACATGAATGTTGTCTCCAGCCTCCTTTCACACACGTGCTGCTTATTCTGCAAAAACTACACTATATAGTTTTCAGTTTCCTCTGTATCGCTGCTTGAATCTCCTTTATCAGCTGTGGCTGCAAGAGACAGCCCTCGGTGAGACAGTTATAGCTGACTGTCACTGCCTTTAAACTGATAGCTTAGTTAAGCTGTATATGTCCATAGCCTGGTCAGGCCATACAACTGGACCAAATATACAACAGAGGAAATCAAACCATACCATATCAAACCCTTGGTTGTACAAAGTGCATGCAGCAGTGTTCTAGTGAATTACTGGTGTTTTTGTCAGAAGATGTTTGACAGTTTAAATGTCCAGTTTTTTCAGACGTGGGCAATCATATAGAATTTATGGTTGGATGTCCCAGGCTTCTGGCTGACTCTTACCACATGTCACAGGTTAAGGGTAATGGAGGCTGCCCTACAAAACTGTAAAGCAAGGCAATTTTATTTGTATAGCACAATTCATAAACTGGGTTATTCAAAGTGCTTTACAGAAATAAAAGGCAAATTTAAAATACATGAACATTGATTAGAAATCAGTGGTCTGTGGACTGCAGTGAAAATAAGAGTCACAAACCCAGCTGTGCATGTTGAAAGTCTTGGCCATCTTCCTGTGACCCCACGGCGCTGACCGCTGAGCGAGGGAGGAAAGTGTTACAGATTAATGATGAGATTGTCTTCTGTGAAACAATCAGCAGCAGCAGCTTGTCTTCACTTTGTCACCAATATCTCTCTCTGTGATAGCACTAGATCTGAAGCCAATATGCTTTGAAAAATGTAACATTTGAACAAGCCTTTAAAACTCAAAACTTATTGTTTTTTTGGGGGGACGACTCTGTTTTTCTGCAGCAAAATCATTTTAGGAAATTGATCTGAAATTGGTATTGGCCCTCAACTTAAAACTCATAATTCTCTTCTGAGTAAATGATTGTGTCTTTTTTCAAATAGCTTTTTTTCCTTCACAGTTTCTTTTCCTTAATTCATTATAATGTTTCAGTATTGTATCTTGTTAGTTAACAATATATGAAAGTGATGTAAATCAAATTCATAATCACTGTTCATCCCATAGACCGATGCATACGCACACTTTGGTATATACATATTTCATTTCTGCATCATGTTCATGCAGAGTCAAAGAGGCTGTGCATTAGAAATGTCTTCCTCTGCTAATTATGGGGGCTGAAGTTAATTTAGTTGGAAGCTAATTAGTATGAATAAAAGATAGCTGGGAGTCCCTCAGGGCACCACACACTGTCAGGCTTTTCCATCAGACTCGGTGCCCCCCCGCCCCTCTCCATTCACATTGAGTTTTGACAGAACAGAGACGACAGGAAACAATAACAGGAAAACGGTTGGCTTAATTATATTTATACATGTTATTATCTTTACGTTAAATAGAAATACTAGATGTTTGTGTTTTACAGCAATATTTACACTAAATTTAAAAATTGGCAGATTGGTTAGTTCCCACCTCACAAACTATAGGCCCCCAGTGACTGAATGTGACGGAGAGTAGTTAGTCTGTCTCGTTTAACTGTACCCTGCCTCATGCTCAAAGCAGCAATGACAGGCTCTGTCCTAAAATAGATATAGTGGCAAAAAATAAAAGAGCATTACGGAAGATTCAGAGTTTTTGTACTAGTGCGTAAACTTCTAATTATGATAATACGATTCTGTCTCAATAAAAATGAATCTGTTATTTGTATCAATTATTAGATAACAATTTAATTCCCATAGTCCAGCAGTTTGGTTGATTCCTCAGATTATACTTGAGTAAATCTGAGGTTGGGATTAATGGCAAAGACATTTGCTGGAGGGAAGGATTTAGCTGCTGTTCTAATTAATTGATTTGCTCTTAAGTTAAGTGACAATTAAGTATTTTATCTGTGGGAATACATTGTCACTAACAATCATTAGATTTACCCATAAAACTTTACAACATAATGCCAATGGTGCAATCCAGGACAGCTGTACTGTCCTGCAATAGTCAATGGTTTGACTAAACACACAGGATTTATTAAGTTATGTGCTGCACACTGAAACTAGCGTATTGTGCAACCACTAAGATGTGCAAAAATAGGTCAGCTTCTGTATCTGAGAACAACTTGTAAAAGGACAGTTTCTAAAACGTAATGTTAGTGCCTTAGCCCATGGGACATGAACTACAAGTATTAAAACCCAGAATTAAAACAGCTCCTTATTGGGGTTAGCCCCATTTTTCTCCCACCATAGACTAGACCTATCCTTGATTAAAAGCCTTGTTTATGCACCTTTACATGATATTGCTTTCGACACAATATAAACAGGTGACCCTGCGAATGGGAATGCCACTGTTGCCTTTTAAGTTGCATCTTAAACAGAGTAGAGTATTATTTGGCAAAGTACTTTTACATGGAAGCTAATAAAGACAGTAATTAAATGTCATACAATAATCAAAATATTATCATCTAATTCCATATCAGTTTTAAAGTAAGCTTGTATCCAACTATATAAAGAAAACCAAAAACAAAGCCAAAAACATATTTCACATTTGAACCCACAAACAAAAGAAAATTTTTTGAATTTGATGGATGCATTGTAACTCAATAAGATGACAGGAGTGAAATGTGGCGCCACAAACATCTGGGGATCAAGTCATGCTCTGAAAATATTGACAAGATAGTTTTATTGCTGTGTCAAGCCAGCTGTCATAAAGTGTTAAAGCAAACTATCACTTCATTATTTGCCTAAAGTAATGGTGCTAGGCATGCATAGTCGTGCATTTAAATGATAATTACAGATGTGCATCACCAGGGGTCATGCTTACGGACACGCAGTAAGTTTTATGGTCCTCATTACAGCCGTGTAGCTTCAGGAGGGTAATGTTCCCTGGTGAAGGCAAGCCACAGCAGATGTGTGCTGCTTTTTGTGTCGTAGCTCATGTCTTATAGCGATTTGCCTGATAGATGTGATTTATCATTGGGGGAAAACGCTTTTCCCCTTTGACATTCACACTCGTACAAAACATGCACGCCACTGCACAGCACTGTGCCGTCTGTTCACAATTCCCAACTCTGACATTTTCTTTCCACTGTTTCTCATTTTCAGAGCTCTGTGGAGATAATTCTCACTCTAATTCCCTTCTGCCTTCCCTCCATCCCAGCAGGGACACCACAAGGTGACAGCATCTATCAGCCATCAGCAATCACATGTCATCTGCTGACTGCTGTCTCAGAACAGAAGTCTGAAATAAAAGTCAAATTCATTACCAACAACCTCCATGTGCACACACTGCATTGCTTCTTGAAGATCAGGCCTCTCACAAGTAAAGATATTAATTTAGTCTCATCCTAAGAATTTCTTTAAAAAAAAAAAACTTTAGTACTATAAAGTGTTATAATGTAGGGGCGCTGATATAAAAAGGCATCAGCAAGCATTTATTAGCAATGTTAGCATATACTTGTGTTCAGGTGTTTCTATGTATTATGCACTGATCATGGTCTTGACTTGGTGTTGCTCTCTGGTGACTCTGGGCTCAGTTCTCTCCCAGTGTGGTCTTAGCAGCAACACTACCTATCACACCAATCACTATGTGTTTCACTCTCCGGAGACAGGACACACAAACTTGCTCCCTTTACACACACACAACTTTCTTGTCCTTGTCATGTCCCAGTCAGCTCTGTTATTGCTTGACCTGTAGGTGAATACACTGCCTTTTTGCCTCATTAACATGATCAATATAGTCACATAATGGCTTTTTGTATTAGATGCTTAGGCACTGTGAGTCAAACTGTAATTCAGAAAATACACAATGAGTAGAAAAGTCAGTGTACTTTTACTCCAATCTGTCTGAATATGATCATCAAAAAACTTTAGTAAACATGTAAAAACAATACACATTCTGCAATATATAATAATAAATAGGTTAAAAGTTGCACTTTATTAATAGTAATACAGTGCACATTAACAAGAATCATTGTACAGTCTTAAATCAGTGAGACAGTCAGGCAGTTCCCCCAGCACACAACACCAGAAAATATTGCACTGGCCACGACAGATAATAAATAATAATTAAAAAGGTACAGCATATAATTAGAGACATCACATGATTTGAGGTCTTCTGTGAAAGAAGAGTCTGCCCTGACCTTTTTTAGGCTGCATTAGCATGCACAAATTAGTCCAGTTTGTTATTGAAATGGACACCCAGATAGTTGTACGTGGGACTACCTCAATATTCTCGCCACCAATCAGCACAGAGAGATTTTGAGTCTTCTGTCTGCTAAAGTCCACTATCATCTTCTTTGTTTTAGTCTTCCCCCCTTCCCTCTCCCCTTTCACATATGCTACCACAGTGGTATCATCTGAATATTTTTGGATGTGGCAAGATGTAGATCTGTATGCAAAGTCAGATGTACTGTATATAGGATGAAGAGGAATGGGGAATGTACTTTTCTTTGGGGAGCTCCAATGTTTGTCACCACAGTTCCAGGGTCAGCAGTCTCACATACTGTGGTTGCCGAAATCCACTCGGTGAAGACAGGATTCACACTTGAAGTTTCTCTTTAAGGATCAGAGGCTGGATTGTGTTAAATGCGCTTGAGAAATCATAAAACATTATTCTGACATGCCCCCCAGTACCATAAAAAGTAGAGAATTTAATGGAGGACTGCGTCCTCCACACCCACATACTCTTGATAGGCAAACTGCCATGGATCAAGTGCGTGCTGTACTTGTGGTTTCAGGAGCCTCTCAAAGGTCTTCATGATTACAGACATAAGAACCACTGGTCTGTAATCCTTGACCTCAGTCGGTCTACCTACCTTGGGCACCGGCACAAGTTAAAGATGGCTTGCAGAGGCAGCGCCAACTCTGACGCAAAGTAATTTAGAACCCTAGGTGTTATCCCATCAGGGCCGGCTGATTTGCCAGGAGGTGGTACAGCCTCTGGGTGGAGATGGTATGGGGCAAAGGCAGGGTCCAACCTGTTGTAGAAGTGGTTGAATTTGTCTGCCATATCAGTATCACCAGGTATCATACTCCCCCTCTCATTGTAGCCAGTAATTCCGTTGTGCTGCTGTTCTGAAGTTTCCTCTTCAGCTTCCTCTTATAGTCCCCTCGGGCCTTTCTTATGTTCTTTTTCAGATCATGTTGAATAGTCCTGACCTTCTCCCTGTTTCCAGCCTTAAATGCCTCTTTTTTTTAGATTCAACAGGTTCTTAATGCAAGGCTTGTTATTTGGGAAACACTGCACTATTCTTTCAGGGGCCATCCCATTGGTGCAAAAATGATGTAGTCCACAACCCCATTGATGTTGTTGTCAGACCCCTGTGTGTTTATAAGTGTGCTCCAGTTTGTAGACTGGAAGCAGTATCTCAGAGCTTCTGCTGTTTGCTGGCAGCTTCATTACAAAGTGTCTGTAGGATGTTTTGAGGTAAATCAAGTTGTGATCTGACTTACCGAGTGGGGGCAGGGCCAGTGCATTGTAAGCGTCCTTAACATTGATGTTGTACAGGTCAAGTGTATTCTTGTGTGTTGTGGGACAGTTTATATACTGCATGAAACCTCCCAGATGAGTCGTGATGTCCACATGATTAAAATCCCTTGAAATATCAAGCTTTGCATCAGGATGTTGTGACTGACTTCTTGCAACTGTGTCCTGATTGATGCAGTGGAATTAAACAATAATGGCAAAAATATGGAAAAACTCCCATGGCACATAGTAAGTCTCACTCATCCACTACAGTTATGTGACTGGAATGGCACAATTTATTATTCACGAGCAGGGCAAGTCCACCTCCTTTTGTTTGCCACTTGTCTTAGGATCCCTGTCCGCCCTTTCCGCCCGTACCATGGTAAAGCCAGGTATGCTAACAGCAGAATCAGAGTTGCTATCAGTCAGCCATGTCTCAGTAAAACAGTGCAGGTTGTACTCATGGTAAATTCTGTCCGTTTTCACCAGGGCCTCCATTTCCTCACATTTATTAAGTGGGGAGTAGATATACGCCATGATGTTGGTAGAAAAGGCTTATATCTCCACTTCCTAATCCTAAGCTTCACACCAGCACGGCGTCCACAGAAGGGTTTCTTAAGTTTGTGTGGAATAGGGTGATAATACCTTTATATTTTCCTCGCAGATGAAGAAGCTCTTCCCACAAATACGTCAAATACAAATACAAATACGTCATACAAAGACTGTCATTACACATCAATAAACACATTGGAGAAAAACATACATTTCCAGCACAAACACAAGCTACTCAGACTTTTTGCCACTGCAGTTGCCGCAATCTCTAGTAAAAATACACTCCTCTATGATTAACACTTACATAATCTTAAATCCGGACCTTTCAAATTGTTTTCTTGCTGGTCTTATTAGTATAAAAGCAGGCCAGAAAATTGGAGAGTCCAAATACATCTTGTAAGGCTGCTTGCTCTTCTGACAATTATTATCTTTGTTATGAGAGGGGCAAGCTGCCCAGTCGAGACAACATCC
This sequence comes from Neodontobutis hainanensis, assembly GCA_024349245.1. Taxonomy (NCBI): domain Eukaryota; kingdom Metazoa; phylum Chordata; class Actinopteri; order Gobiiformes; family Odontobutidae; genus Neodontobutis; species Neodontobutis hainanensis. The sequence goes on from JALDNG010000046.1 coordinate 585,128, forward strand.
CCCTGACATCCTGCATGCTGTGGAGAAAGACAAATGATCCCACCATCCAACCAACAGATAAATGAAACTGCAGGAGACAAACTGCTAAAGAAAGATGAAGAGGAATGAAGTAAAGAAGATATATATCAAAAAGTGACACAAGGGACCTTTTCTTTAATGGTTTATTACCTAACACATGGTCTGTGGATTTACTGCAGCATTGTAGTTCTTTGTTTAAAAAAAGGTATTGTCAATTGTCAATTATTGTCAATAATTGCACAGTGGCTCTGTGGTAGAACTTGTCCAATAACTGGAAGAGTGGTGGTTCAATTATCGCTCTTCCCAGATCATACTGTCATTGTGTCCTTAGGCAAGACACTTAACCCACCTTGCCTCCAGTGTCTGCGGCACTGGTGTATTAATATTTGTGATTGGCGGCAGTATAGCACAGTGGGTAGAGCGGCCGTCCTTCGACCGGCGGGTGGGCGGATCGAATCCCGCTCGAAACATCCCAAAACATCATAACATCCTGCTCTCCCCCGCGTACTGTCGTTGTGTCCTTGGGCAAGACACTTAACCTACATTGCCTCCAGTGAAGTTCTGTAACACTGGTAATAGTTTAATGTATGTAAAGCGCTTTGAGTGCCTACTGCCATAGGTGGAAAAGCGCTATATAAAAATAAAGATTATTATTATTATTATTATATTGTAGAGGTGGGTTTGGTGATGGTTGGAGGGGCTGTGAGCACCATGTGTTCGGCAGCCCCACTCTCTGTCTGCCCCAGGTGTGAATGTGTGTGAATGAGGTGAATGGAAGCATCATGTAAAGTGCTTTGGGTGCCCGAGAAGGGTACAAAAAAGAGCTAAATAAACGCATGCCGATTAGTTTAGTCCAAGACTATCTCAAGTAAAGTTGGCCCAATTCTGCAATGTGAGCTACTCTTTTGACAATGAGGAGGAATGGTAAGGAGTTCTGGACAACAGTTCTGTTGACATCTCAACTGATAATGTTCAACACAGTCAACAATATAATTTATATTAATTTGAAATTTTTTATTTTGTATTTTTTGTTTCATTCCAAACCTTCAAGACATATACAGTTTTAAGATTAAAGATTCACAGATTTAAGAATCAAGATTCAAGATAGACTTTATTGGTCCCCAAGGGGAAACTAGTCTTGTGTGGATCATATTACATGTATACATAAATAGACAAAACAAAGAATACAAGTCACACTATGCAGCCCATTTTGTCAGGCGCAATAATCTTCAGGAAAATGAAATAGAGCATTGTACAGACATACCAACATAACATACGTAGTCACAACTACAGTTGCCGTTACAGCATATGTAACATAAAAATACAGACATCAGACAACATTAGGATAACAGCACACGTGGTCCCATGATGGAATTTTTCAGTGGCTTTTTTATGGCTTTTTCCAGATCATAATCATGTTTGGTTCTCAGAGTCAAGTGCGTGCGTCCATTTCGTTGAGTAACCTTGATGTTTCCTATCCATGGTCGGGCCCGTAATACAACGTAGCAGCTCACCGGTCTGTTTCTAGATGTTGTCCACTCTTCTCTGGATGTAACCCCTTTATATCCATTAAGTTGAGATGTCAGTCAGCTCCTCGGACTGTGCATCTCTCAATATCATGTCTACAAACCTCAGGTGCAAAAGTAATGATTACTCCATTGAAACATTTTTGAGACCAGAGTTCACAACTGGAGACCACATTTATTGGATGTGCATAGAAGTGATTAGATAGATATGATGTTTTATTTTTTATTTTTTTTTGCTTTAAGTAGCAATGTGCTCATTTTTGCAAAATAACTAAAACACTTTTTAGAGCATCTTAAATAAAAGTTTGCTATCCTTCCTCAACTTTAACCAAGGTTATCTAATGTAAAGTATTGTGAGCAAAAGAACAACAGTTTTTAGTTTTTAAATGCACAATTTTTAGTATAAATCTTTGGTGTGGATTTAAATGGCTTTTTAATGTTTTGAGAAGTAGGTGTGCACTTGGGAGAGTGTGAGTATTTCCAGCATTGTATTGATGAAGCTGCCCAGAGGTATCACATGATTTTTAAACCCACGACCACACTACCTCTGTCAGTACATACTGTAAACACAACACCAACAAAAATGGGTTTAAACTATAGAGAGACTCACAGAGACAGAAGCTGGACAGTGGGTGAGAGTGCTGCACTTACTAAATTCCCAGGTGCAATAAAATGTGAGAATGGAAAGAAAATTAAAGAAGAACCTGACATTTCACTGCCACCCGTTTTTACCCTAAATACTTAGTGAAACAAAAACATTGCACTGTAGCATTTTCAAAGCGTACCAAAGTTCTTGACAGTGAATTTACTTACAGTCATTTTTTATTTTAAAAACATTTCAGATGTCAAAATCAATCTCCAAAGACTAACAAAAATCAGTTTCCTTCTCTGGTCTTTGATCTGCACATTTCTCACTGCAGGAAACCGGCTTTTCAAAAATGAATCATTATGCCAGTAAACGTCTGCACCTTTATAAAGAGTGATGACTAGTGTGTGTAAAGAGTGTAGAAATTGCTTGTGGATAGTCCAGGCCAATCCCTCAATGTTAAGTTTTAGTGTATTGTAAATTTAAAAACACAAGTTGTATTTTGAAAAGTCACTAAACATTAAGAAAAACATAGCTTGCTGGCAACAAATGGAAGAGGTCTGTTTGTCTGTTAGTTACCCCCCAAGCGGTTCTTCTTTCTAGCCCAGCAATGTTTTGTTGCTACCTACAAAATGCTTTTCCTGGTTTGGAGCTGGTGCTTTGGCTGTTGAAAGTTAAAGAACAGGTTTGAAACTAGGCTCTGGCTCTGAACCAGCACCCGTTTCCTGTTAGTGGAAAAGGGGTATCAGTGTCCTTGACAAAGCATACAGGATGGACATCTTAGAATGTACTGTTGGGGCACCTTGGTGGCTCACCAGGTAGAGTGCATACCATAGGAGACCCAAGGTTAGATTCCTGTTTGGGTCATTTGCCCAATGTCATTCTCCTCTCTCACCCTGTTTCCTATGGACTAAAGACAAAAAGCCCAACAAAAAAAGCAAGAATGTAGCATGTAGCCTACTGTCATTGTTTGTAAAACACTAATGTGGAAGGAGATTCCTTTTCAATTTTGTTTTAAATCGCTAAAAGCACACTACAGTTGTCTGGGTGCTTAAAGTGTGGCCTTCATAGAGCAGACATGTTTAGCCAGCACATCCGAAATATTCTTTAACACATGCCAGCAGTTTTCCTTTCTTAAACCACTTTTGGTACGACCATTGCAGATTGTCCACAACCATCAGTTTTGAAGATGTTATTAAAGACAAAAAAAATATGGATTACATTTTATTATTTATTGTATTTGGCTTTATTTCAAAGGTTGAATTGACATTTTCTTTCCTTTACATGGTCAATAGCTATTTTTTGTTGAGTAAAAGATCGAAGGAAAAGGAAATGACAGTGTTATGATCTTGCCAAGTGAAAAAGCTGAAGGTTTCATTTACAGTATAATACAATATCAACCACATTCCTCTTAAAGGTTTTTATAGTCTTTGACCTTCTCGGCAAACACTTAAACTTTGCGATTTCAGCATGACCTACTAACCAAGTGGCCGAGGAAAACATTTTATTTCAGCATAACAAATACAAACTGTAGTCTCTGGAGTGCTTTGCATTTCTGCCTTTTTGCTTCAAAGACACATTTCTGAAATTTGTTTTTGTGAGACTATCTGCAGGTGCTGGACTGGAGGCGAGGCTGGATGAGGAAGAGAAGTCACTGGAGTCACAATGTCACTTTCTCCAATCTCTAAGTGCTTCTTTGGTTAATTTTCTCATAAGAAGACAGCTCTTTAGTGTCAGCCTGGTTTAGATTTAGAATTCTGAATTTTTTTTTTTTTTTTTTTTGGTTTCCATGTTGGACTCGGTAAGACAAAGCTAAACCCTCCCAAAAACCCCAAACCAACAGAAAAGTCTGGGCAGTGTTCATATTATATTGGCACATATTATTGTATTTCGACTGGATTGCATTTCATAATTTCTTGAACTTTCTGCCATCCATTGTGATGCTGAGAAAGAGAAGGGGCTTTTGAGAGAATTTAAGAGACAGTTTTATATTTAACTCTGGCATTTAGCTGCAGTTCAGATCGAATATAGACCCTGTGTTGTGCAGATGGCTTAGCTTCCATAGCTTCCCGCTTGGCTTGGTTTAACGAGTGTGAATCATATTACACTCAGGTGTGATTAAAATATATTTCACAAATAGCTTTTTTTTTTCCACCTCCACCTCACCTGCCAGTCAATGACAAGGAAAAAGTGGTGGGAAAGTTCAGGCATGTACTTAGTTGTGGTGTCACTGACTAACTTTACTTTTTATTGGAGCTGTTTATATAACCTTAGATCCATCCAACACCAGGTATCCATCATTGTATTGTGTCACTGTGGTGCGGTCAATATGTCTCCTTTCATATCTGGTTTTCAGCGTGAGTGGGATGACAATACTAAAGTCGGGATGTTCGATTCTGGTTCAATGCCAACTCATGTGACTCTTGGGATGAAGACAATCAAGTCATGTTTTTGTGAGTCCTCAGCTGTGAATCCTGGGAGTATTCTGGCAACACGACAAGCTTCTGCCATGCAACCTATAATTTGCATACATTAATATATTCTGGTAATGGTTTGACTGTACTCCCCCCACTCGAGACCACCTGTGATTAAATTACAACCCCTAAGATAGATCACGGCCATCCATCTTAGTGAAAAGCTGTCAGGAAAGAGCTGGCTTCACTGCACAGTCCCTCACAGTTTAAGCACACGGAAACTCTCATCAACACATTTGCTAAACCCACTACACACTGTCATTTACACAAGGCCAATCTGCCCCTTTCCAGTGTGTTTTAAAGAGGCCTTTGCCAACTTCCTTCTTGAGATGTTATACCCCAAAAAGAACTGGAAACAGCAACAAAGAATATGTCCACGCCAATATTTATTCATTAAATTTCTTCTGCTTGGTCCCGTTAAAAGTCTCGGGTGACTGGAGCCTATCCCAGTATCTTTGTGCCTGGGACAATGGCCAGTTAGAGTCAGGGCAAGAGTATTAAATAAAATGCCAGTTAATGTCTGCACCCTAATTAAACGAAATAATGTACATATACCAGTTTTTGTAAAGAAACACAACAGTTAAAAACCTACTCACTTCACACAGGGAAAAGGTCTGGATCCCTCCTTCCCTCTGTAAATATTTTCTCTCAGTAAAATTTCTGTTTGAACAACTGTAAGGGTGAATTCTCAACAGCGACATCAGCAACTGAAGCAACCATCCATTTCCTGTGTGTTCACGTGAGGGAGCAGCAGGCATTATGAGTGACGCTGTTGGAAAAAAAACATTTCTACTTTTTTTACTGCATCTTTAGTTGAAGAGATGGAGATAGAAATCCAAATAAGCCTTATATGTCTTAAATCTTCACATCCTCTATTTAGCAAAAGGTTCTGCCATGAAAGAAAAAAGTTCATTGTCATACTGCACACAGAGAGGAGTTAAATACAGAAATAATTACCTAAGTCAGTGAGTGCCGCTATCTCTGTGACTGGTTGAGTGCTCAGGCAAAATCTATTAAGTATTTCTTTCTATTTTTTCACAGGATTTCAATTAAAAAGCTTGCAGAAATGGCGGGACTATCTTTAAATGATAGACCCCCAGAAACCCTGTCTCGAGGGAGGACCCATTGTAATGTCCTCATCAACACTCCAATTAGAGCCGGCCTATTATCTTTTTGATAAAAAAAAAAAAGGGTATTACCACAAAAGCATCTTATCCACCTCTCCTAAAATAACTCTTCAGCTTTTCACCCCATAATTTCATTGCAGCAAGATAGTCATTCATCAATTAGAATGGTAATTTTCATTAATGACGCCAGTGTTATATATAAATTGTCCATTTATTGAAATCTCATGTGTTGGTTCAGCAATATTGTATGAATCTATAATGAAAATGAACACAAACACTGATGAATATTAGTGAAAATACTAAAGTCAAATGTGAGAATGTGGGAATGGATTATCTATTATGAGTATTACCATTACCATTCATAGATAATGCATGAACTGGGGAAAGTCTGGATGGATGAGGTCATTTCCTCTCTGTCACCCCCTGAGTGCAATCTCCTTTTTCCTGCTGACAAGAGACTGAAATGTCCAGTGATGTTCATTATACTGGGACAGGTTAATCCGAGTAACCACAGGAGTTACGTTTTATTGCTTGTCTGCAGTGAAGGAAGTACAGGTCCAACATTAGCAGACAACCATACAGCAGAAACAAGAGACAATAGGTTTGTGGAGCTTCTCAGTTATCCTGGACATATTCAAGAAAATGTTGCAAATTACTGCTTATATCTATATATACTACGTCGAAAAAAACTATACATCTCTGAAAAGTTTATACGCAGAACACGGCAAACTGTACTGTATGCATGCCATCTTTCAAAAAAAGTAATATTGCTGTATAACTAGAGCAGTGGCTTTGACATTTGTGTTGAGGCAATGATGACGCACAGTGACACTCCCCTGAGTTCAGTTGTGGCGTTTTTCTCAGCTTTATCACCCAGGGCACACACAAGTTTCTATTTTTGTCTTGAGGTAAGTCTATAGAGCGTAACACCACAATGAAGTACTTGGCGATTGTCACGAAGGCGGCATGAGTCATGTTGCCGCATACTCTTTAAATGAAGCTGGATTTTATGAGACAATATGAGACACTTGAGATATTCAGAAGATCCTTCGATTCAAGACGCCAAAGCATGTGTGTTATCAGTCCAGACATATGCTGCTCATTTGTTGTTTGCAGTACAACGGCGTATTCATGAGCCGTGCGTTTCCCCACAGCAGACGGTTTGAATGCATGGCTAAATCCTGTGCATTTACACGTACAGGCTGGCTGCTTATTGGTCCCTTAGAGCAAAGGTTCTCAGCCAAGTCTGTAGCTGTCGCACTGTGGTCTTTATCTCATTGCCCAACTCAGAATGACTTGCCGCTCATAGAGTCAAGTGTTTCCCAACAAAGCCACTTGACTAGTTACCTAAGTGAGGTTTGTTTGAGAGGACTTTTAAAAAGGATATGTTATTTTTTTACTAGAAGTAATAGCCAATATGTAAAGCGCTTTGATTGTGTAGTACTTAAATAAGGCTTGCGTCTTTATTCCAGTCTAAGGAAGCATTGTTACGGATTGGTCAGTTATTTGATTCATTAAATTATCTTCTACTTAGGGGTTACGAGAGTCTGGAGCCTATCCCAGCTACTTTGGGGTACTCCCTGGAAAATGGATGGTGGGAGAAAGCCAGAGTACCCAGAGAGGAACCAACACGGAGAGGACATAACTGTCCTTGGCGTTCAAAGTCACTTAAATCCACTTTCTTCCCCATTCTGATGCTCGCTTTGAACTTCAGCAAGTTGAATTCACTAACCTCTAGATGCCTAAATGCATTGTGTTGCTTCAATGTGACTGATTAGCAATTTGTGTAACCAAGCAATTGAATGGGTGTACCTCATAAAGTAGCCATTGAGTGTATATTTTGACCTTGGTGTGAAACCTAAAGCTGTGGATTTATTGTTCTAAATGTAGTACATGGATTCCCTCAAATCCTAAAACTCCACCTAGCCTGATAAATGTAGCCAAAATTCAATTTTCACCCTTGTCACATACCCGTCCTGGTGGGATCTGATGATGAATGTTGCATTGAGACAAGCACTGTCACCCATCGTGACCTCTGTGACACCTCAGGGGTCCGACCACACATCTATCCATCACCACCATGACACAGGGTTTGGAGATAGAGACACCTCTCTCCACCTGCTTCGGTTTCCCCTTGGTTGTCATGGCAGCGGGGGAGCGAGGGGAGTCTGGAAAGGAGGAGGCTCAGAGCTGAAGATGTGCTAATGGGGAGAGAGTACATGCTCCCACACATTCATTCTAGAGGCTGTCAGGGAGCATCATAGTTGGGGGCCGACGATGGAAACCGCACACCTCCCCATCCTGACACCTGCTGCTGCGCCATCTGCCGCCTTCCCCTACACATCCATCTATACATCCATGCATACACCCATCTTCCTGTGGCTGTGAAAACACAGCAAAGCAGCGCTGCATAAAGATGCTGTCTTCTCAACAGAGGGTTTGATGTGAACAGGAAATATGTTTTTTGTGCTTTCCGCAGCTGTGACTGATCATTTACTCACACTTCAAAACTTCAGTCAGTCAGTCAGAACAACTTGGTGAAGAATACAAGCTAAATGACACTTTAATGTATACTTTTTACATTTACATTTACATTTATTCATTTAGCTGACGCCTTTATCCAAAGCGACTCACATAGTTCGACAGTAATTACCAGTGTTACAGCCACTGGAGGCAAGGTGGGTTAAGTGTCTTGCCCAAGGACACAACAACAGTATGAACTGTGGGGAGAGTGGGAATCCAAGGATGATCGCTCTACCCACTGAGCTACTGCCGCCCCAGTTAAATCACATCAAGAATTTTTTTTTTTTAATTGTCGAATAAAAGGCCCGTACAGACAGAAAGCCAGTTGTAGGTAGGATATCTGAGGCCACAAAAAATAGAGTCACATGGGAGCCTTCTTTTGATAACATGTCCAATTCAATAATAAAAAAAAAAAAATTACACTATAACCTACCATTCACCACCTTCCAATCAAATTAGTATGCCACATGCACCCTCCACACCCAACACACCGATATCACAAGACACACCTTAAATAAGGAGTGAAATAGGAATAAATATATGAACCAACATATTTTTTTTCTATAGCTGATTAATTTGTTTGCATTAGTCTCTCGGTCAGATGAGATATGTCATAGAAAAAGACAGGTAAAAAAAGAAAAAAGCCATATTTTTGTAACAAGGGATTTAGAAACATGGCATTACAGTGTTATATCATCACATCAGTAGTAGTCAGTACTTCTTTTCATTTAAGGTTTTTATAGAGGCTGTATATTGGTGAGAAACTGGTGCATCCGCGCACAATGAGTGAGTGAAGGATGTGCCGTCTCAGCTGGATGAGTCCGATGAGAATCTTATCTATCTTATCATGTTTCCACAGCAGCAGCGAGAGGCTGCACGGCTCCTGTTATCGTCCATTAAGTCCAGCTTTCACAGCCGAGATGAAGCTCGGAAGAGAAAGGCCATCAAAGAATATCATTACACTCAATAGGAGCATGTGTGTGTGTGTGTGTGTGTGTGTGTGTGTGTGTCTGTGTGTGTGTGTGTCTGTGTGTGTGTGTGCGCGCTCATTTCTGTGTCCGTCTGAGTTGAATACAAAGCACTCTTAATGTCAGCCCTAATGAGTGTGTTGGGAAGAATTTGATATTACATCCTTAGGTGGTCCATTTTGTACCAAAGCAAACAGCATGAGGTAGCAGCATATCACCTCGCAGCTAACCTTCATTTTCTTGTGAATAATTTGCATCTAAACATTAACACTTGCAAACAAATACCTCACATTTTAATGACAGAAGAACAGTTCAAATTTATTTTTAATAAGTATGTGACATTATTACACTTTAATAAGAACCCAATGAAGAAAAATGCTGTAGTTGTTAATTCTGTATGACACATTGATTGTTTGTAATAATACATGTTTGCTATTGTTAGAAATGCACTTTAATCATTGCAGTGACATTTTAACAATGAGTGTTTTTAAGCGGAAATGGCTTGCGTCTGTTGACTCATCTCAATGTCATGCTGCCTTTCAAAGACTAAGAAACGTAATGTGATACTGTAAACACACAGGAACCTACACTAACAAAATAAACCTTATTATGTCCTGAATGGAAATTAATAAAGCATAGTCAGACCATGCCTTCCTGAGGAGCTGTTCCGGTCATGTTCCACAGGAAGGAGGCCCGAGGACGATGACTCTCAGTTGGCCTGGAAATGCCTCAGTATTACCCCGGAGGAGCCAGAGGGAGTGTCTGGGGAGGGGAAGTCTGGGAGTCTCTGCTTAGACTGCAAAGCAGTGACCCGGCTCCACGGAAAAGTGGAAGAAGATGATAGATGAAAACCATGTCATGATGTATACACAGCAAAATGGTGCACTTTTTGTGAGTCACTATTTTTTTATTCTACTTTTCTTCACCAAGCAGCATGCTCATTTATGCGCGCATTTATTTGTATATGTAACCCCCCGGTGCAGAACATACATGCCCACATAATTCTTAAATAACTCTTAGCATACTCCAAATACAATGCATTCTCTCGCACTTTGTTTAACTTATTTCCTTAACAGATGTATTTCTGCATTACTGTTATTTTAGTCATGTCACATGCATTAAACGTAGGCATTACAAACTGTAATAATCTTAATAAATTCCCAAACGTTCTCACTCATTTACATTATAAATTATAAATTACTAGTAGAAGTACAAGTGCGTCGCTAAGTAGTGTGATTTTCCCACGTTTTCCTGTATCATTGGTCCGTCAAGGGCAATATCAACTTTGCATAAATCAGGCTCTGATTGGTTGGGGGGCGGGAGTTGCATATATATTATATTTTAAATTAAATAATCACAAGTAGTGGCCATTGTGCAGGATGTACCCCGCCTAAGTCCCGAAGCTACTGGAATTTAAGTCCAGCCCTCTGTGAACGCTAACAGGAATAAGTGGTAAAAGGTTAATGAATGAAGTCACAAAGTGTTGCCTGTAAGAAAATCCCAAATTGGTGTCTTGGCATAGGGTCAACAAGGTCAACTTTCTAAACTTTTTGAAGGGAAAGAGTTATGTTTGTATAAAGCCTCATGCTACTGTTTTTATTTAAGTTAGCTGGTACAGTGAGTCACACACTTTCAAAGCCTCTATAGGAGCAGTGACAAGTTGGATGCCCTGGGTTTGAACTGGGAGCATTAGTGCCCTGCAATGCAAACCATATCTGACAGTGTGGACCAGCCGGCTGTACACACATCTGGCTCCAAGCACCTACAAACAAGTTTCCACGCAACACAGTACCTGGAGGCCTTTTTGATGTGTCAGACTAGCATCCTAAACTGCTTAGAATGACAGTTTCTTATGCTCTTGTTTACTACCTCAGCATCTTAGGTTAGCATGTTTGCATTCTTGCATTTGGTAATTAGCATCTGCCGGTGAGGCCTGCTGACAAGACAAACATGTAATAGTATATTTGGTATACATAAAATGCAGGGTGGTATGCAGGATAATATATATATATACAAATACAAATACAAGCATGATATAAAAAATATGTGCATTTTAAAGTTGGATAACCTATAACAGGGACAATAATTGTGCACAATAGATTGAGATCATGAATACAAACAAAGGGGTGACAAAAAGAGTGTTTGTGTGGGACAATGAGAAAAAAATCTAAAATATATTTGGTCAAACAAGTGTAATCTACCTAACAATTATTATTTATGTCAGTCATTAAACAATCATCAAACACTGGCAGGATGCGTTGTCTAGACTCAACTTTAATCCTTAATACATCACAAAATAATGTTTAGATATGGCAGTGAGACTTTGGATATATTGTATTAATAAAGTTTAGCTACTACCGTTGTTCCATAAAACTGGAAAAATACTGAACACAACACTTCTCAAGCACCTCATAGCTGTGCATTTATACGGACATAGTGACTTCACCTAAATAAAAAGAAAAGTCTAAAAGTATTAACACACACTATATAAATGGAACACCTGATTAGCACCAACCGGTGTTAGCTTAGACCCAATTCAATGTGAGAGGAAGTTTTGTTATCATTAATATTCTTTAAAAGTTAAAAGCAGGCTGTCAATCAAACAGGCACTGGCCTAAAGCTAGAATCAAGTGAATCAGATAGGAATTACCACTGACTTAGTATTTCATAGCACGTTTTAGAATAGAAACCAGCTTTTCTTTGGGCATGTGAAGTGATATTTGTGAATATAATGTCCGTATTTATGAATAAAACATGTCACTGAGACATGCACGAGTGTGAGCTTGTGTGATGCACACATTCATATCCACAGTTTTGAGTCCAGATGTTGCTCATGGAGCCGTAGAGTAACGAATGTGCCTGGTTATTAGAGCGATGATGGACATGGTGTCAGAGGCAGCAGGTGTGCCAAGGGGCTGAAGGCAGGCAGAACAAATGTTTGGTCTCTGTTTCACACAATACGCAGCTAAACCCACCGGACAGTCCTCAAACATCAGACCTCAGCATTCATATGGGGTTTTAAGTGTGAAACACTTAAGATGATGTCACCTATGGTCTTCATTTATTTGAGGGTGAATCATATGTCTTTCCCTTTTGAAAGAGACTGCAACAATATTGGGGCGATTGATTGAAGTACAGCAAGTGGGAAAAAAATGGAGTTATAGAGACAACTGTTAATCAAGGGCACCTCGTGCACAATTCACAAAAGTGCACAAAAATAGTTGATAACAAGGTTTTAAGTTTATTAGTTTACAGGGATTGTGAAGGCATGCTCATGTAAGATATATGCTTAAAGGGCATTTAGGGACTGTAGTAATTTAGGACCCTCTCTCACACTTTGTTAACTTAAAGTAGTGCATTCTATGACCCTGGTAATGTGTTTTTAGCAAAACTTTTTAGATTTCATTGTTTGAATGCTTAATTTCATTATTTTATTTATTGTTTTTTGTACATCTTTGACTTATGTATTTACTGTTTGTCAATTATGATGATAACTAATTGTTTTCCTTTTTTGTATTTTATAGTAAACCAAAAATAAGAACATGAGCAAGATCACAAACATGTATGGACATCATTAGCTCTATAGAGACCAGTCACATCGAGTTTTAATTATCGTTCTTTAACCTGTAAAGCTAGAAACTCTGTTCTATAGAATTTATATATATAAAAAAATAATAATAAAAAATTCTGAAGTGATAAAAACAAAGATCTGGTAGTTTTATCAGCATCCAGAAAATCCGATGTACTTGCATGGCCTAAGAGGGTAAGGTGAATGAGTTATATACTGTAAGTTGGAGAGACCTTGACTAATTCAAATGCAACACAATCTTCTTCTCTGCATGGCACTCTCATTCCTATTTCCAAAAGTGATATAAAGCTCTATGGGCTCAATCTGCAAATAATACCAACGCTTGATATTGAAATAAATGTATGGCATTGGAATCTAATACAGGCAGTATTTTGAATCTGTCTGGCAACTCAGTAAAGATGGTGTTTGTGAGGAGCTGACATGACCTTGCCTGGGCTCGGAGTGACTGTGCATATGAGCACACAGTTATTGTTGCAGTTTGGCATGTGACACATAGCTTTGTCTTCATTAAGCCAACATTAGCCTTTCACCATCCAGAACCAAGACTTCATTTAGCCTGTCGATCTGCAGACAACCGCCCAGAAACAACAAAATCGCTCTGTAACAACACAGGTCAGGACCTGAGTGAGAACAAAGCATCACTAACCAACACTATCATAATAAAGGATGCTGTCCACAATGTTCTATGTAGCAGTGCTAATGTGCATCACTAACACAGCTATCTTCACTTTCAAAGCCCAATAATCTGCTAGATTGAATAAGATATTACTTAGGTGTCTTTATATTTGTTAATCTAAAGGAAGTGAGGTTTTGCTTATTTAATCTAAATCAAGATAAAGATATTTGCAGGACTAAGAAGACAATATGGGTGTCACCTCCTGTCGTTTTTCCAAATAGAAGGAGCCATTGTGCCCCACCGAGGATTGCTGCCACCTCAAGGTTACATTGTTTATTCTTCTACCAAGTTTGTGTGGAGTTTAGTTACCTGTGCAGGATTTACAATTTCTGTCTTCCAGAGTCGCATACAAGCTGACCCGAAATTGCACATAGTAAAAAATGACAAACGTCTGGTAGCATCGTAACAGCACCTGACAGCAAGCACCTGGGAGCCTGAGGTCAGGACCCATTTACAAAGTAATATTTCTGGCAGGTCTGGGTTGATAACTGACTAGTGGACACATTAAAAGGGAAATGAGGTGTTTGCCTGATATTCACTTTCTTTTATTCTGTATGTGTACATCAACATGGATCATACTCGTCTGAGCAAGGATAATAAAAAGATGAGGCTTTACCAGAAAACAAAATTGTTTCACTTGTAACCATTGAGTTCAGAGTTTTTAGAAATATAACCATAACACAAACATACATACGGGCGGCAGTAGCTCAGTGGGTGGAGCGGTCGTCCTTCAACCAGAAGGTAGTAGGTTTGATTCCCACTCTCCCGACAGTTCATACTGTCGTTGTGTCCTTGGGCAAGACACATAACCCACCTTGCCTCCAGTGGCTGTAACACTGGTAATTACTGTAGAACAATGTCAGTCGCTTTGGATAAAAGTGTCTGCTTAATGTATATGCGTTAACTGACAAATGCTTGGTTTTGTGCATTTTATGGTATCTGTGTAAAAAAAAATGGACTATATGAGTAATGAGCAATGGACTATATCTGAACTGTAAACACATTTTACAGGAAAATACAAAAAAGAGATGTCACAGTTATATCCAGAAAGCTGTGGTGGGTCTGGCTCACAGTTGCACCGTGCCACACTAAGTTAGAGCGTGCAAACATACCATGACATTTTTCACTATAGCCTCACACCATGTGGTCGCCATGACAACTCGGCCTACAGGGGTTTGTTTACAGCAAGAAAGAACTGGGTTTAAACCTTCACTCAACACTAAGATTTATATTCAACAGACTGGCACTGCTTCAAACACACGACATGAAACACTAACACAACCCTCAATATTTGTGTTTATTTATTTTTGTTATTGTTGGTTAAGTTTTAACTAACTCCTTTTGTCTAAACTCAAATGTTAATTTGCCTAAAGCACCACAGGAAAGAAATGTGTTGACTGACAAAAGTTTATACTGATATATTTATTGTTACTTTGTGTTGATTTCTATTGCTATTGTTTCTATATGTTGTGTATCTGTGTGGTTCCACCAGTACTTTTTTCTTCTTCTTTGAGGTTACTGGATCATGGTGTGTTATTCTGATCATCAGGTGTATACCGTTAAATTATCTTCATGCTCATTTACATTTTGTTTGTTTTCTAAGTGTAGACATGAAAGGCCAACTAGAATCTTTAGCAGCCATTACTACTACCTCGACTCTTTTTTTTTCCTTCTGCAGTCCTTTTGAACAGCAGTTTATTATTTGACGTGTGCTAAGCATTCAGTATTAGACTGACATAGTGAGTGGAGTATTTAGAAGTAATGTATGACCCTTGTGTCTCTGCTGCTCTGCTCTGAAAATATCAGCACTTTTGTCTCAATTCATTTGTCTGACTGCTTGTCATAAGAAATACAGTCTAAATTTGATATTTGTTTTAGTCTTTGAGCATTTCAGATTGCAAATTGTGCTCAGCCGTTTAAGGCCATAGACTTTATATTACACTGATATATCTTCAATATTTCCTGTAAATCTGGACTAGTATGCACACATATACATTCCTCTCTTGCGTGTATCGATAGACCGAGTGACATCTGGAGACATGGCTGTCTTTTAAAGCAGCTTGGGAATTGGAGAGCGTAAGTAAAGCCCAGAGATTGTACGCAGAAGGAACCATGTGAGACAGTAAGATATAAACAGGTGAATGATTTTCTGCTTGCTCTGAGATTCTTTGCCCTTCTCTCAACCCAGCTCAGCCCTCAGAGACTGGCTCAAACCGCAGTCCCTCAGTAAGCAGCCTGCTCGTATCTGCCACAGACATATAACTTGTCAACTGTCGCTCCTTGGTGCACTGCTGGCCGCTGTGCCCCACTAGCCATGCCGTTAAAATGCGCAGCCCCTTCTCTCCTCTGAATAGCATTAGCTCTGGGGCTGTCGTAAACTGATACAAGCAGCAGCCCTTTAAGACACACTCCCTTTTAAAGAGCACGGTTTTTGCTCAAAGACAGACACACACAAGTGCACACCAGTGTACATGTGAATTTGGCCTCAGAAACTGGTGAGTTATTTCTTTGATGTCCAGGTGCTTTCACCCTTAAAAAATATTCATCTTTTCTACCTTGACGCACAATTGTTGTCTCCCTGTTTTCCATTCCTTTTGTCCTAAAAGACAAGTGGAATGTACAATGAAGTAAAATGAACCACTTATGGTCTATGGATGTCTGAACACAGTGTGGATATACAGTATTTATTATTGTTGTTATTTACATTTGGGATATTTAGGACAAAATTTAACCTCTATAATATTATGCTTTGTTGTATGCTGGCTCCATTTAAAGACCACCATTTAGAGAGATTAGATGTAAGGATAGGACCACACTTTGGAGACACCATTGACATTATAATGTACAAACTGGGCAGCTCAGCCTTTTGGATGTATGTAAGGATATGGTTTAAACTTGCTTGCTGCAGTCACAAGAGATATTTGTTTTATGTTGAGTAACATTGTTTATACTAGCCATGACTAAATGGAATAATGTCTGTCCATAAGATTTGAAGCTCATAAGTGACAGAGTGTGATGGCTACATGACCAAGAGCATCTTTAATTCTGCAGATACCGGCTGTTCCTCATGTAATATGTGGTGCATGGACAAAAAAGCAGGAACCATCTCAAAACTTCCAGGACTTAATGATCTTGGCGCCCAATCTCAACAACACATTTTCAGTGCGTAATTGATTGTTAAAGGCTGGTTTGGTACAAAAAGAGAGACCCATAAACATTAGGTAGTCATAATTTCTCCAGGAAAACTGTACAGTTTGCAAATAATAAATCCCTTGGGCTTCGCTGTATTGTTTTAAATCACAACTTGACTCAGAGATGTTTGTGCATGTGGCATACAGAGGTAAACTACTAGCTGTTTAATCTTATTGTGTCTCTCAATTTCAGCGTCCCCTCAGGGATTACATCTGCTGTTGGAGAGAAAGAGTGGTTGCTTTGCAGGTACCATCACAGCCTATGAAGTACAAAATGTTCAAACTGGATTTGGTTAGAAACAAGGCTTTTCTCTGTCAGTGGCAGTGAAAAGTCTTAGGAAACAAACAGACTCTTACCAGGGTGACACCTCTCTCAGTGCTGTCAATCTAAATGGGGCTCTCACCTCCCCCCTCTCCAAATCATTGACTTGCAACTGACTTTAACGCACTCAAGCCAGGCCGCACTGAAATGATGCATTGTGTTGCATTGGCGTTATCGTAGCTGACAATATTCGCCTGCAACACAGTCTCAAAGTGCGTCTGAGAGAAAGTGCCTGGCTGCTTCACTTTCTCTGCACTGTTGCTAGGTTAGTTCCCGTCTGCAAATCAGTGGGGCCTTTATCAGAGGCTGGCACTGTCTCAGAGCCCGCCTCAGACTGCTCCCTGGCTGCATTTGTGAGAAAGACGGAAAATCATTGCACTCACTCGGGGTGGCGTGCTAGGACTTCCAATGCTCCCACCCCAACCTGACTAACCCCTCCTTTTTTAAACTCCACTGGTCCCACAAATCTGATGGCCGGTTGGCGCGGCCCTGCTTCACAACTCTGACCTCAATCCGTCTATAAAGCATAATTGGAAATGAGCTCGACATTTAGCTCTGTGAAAATATATATGTGTGAAGTCGCCCCTCTTCCGGGAAATCTGTACCTGCTTGCCCTTTTTGCTAAATCAAAGCAAGGGATTTCTCACCTGCAGCTAAAATCATTTAGGCAGATCTGAGACCAGTTCACGCTGTCGCATAAAGATATTTCAAAGAGTTTAGCCCGAGGCAGTATTTTACAGCTGCACAGAGAACAGGAGCCAAATGACACTCGCTTCCATACTGTATTGTTAGATATGACAAATTGGAGGTGGACGCCACACCCTACACTGCCATCGGTTCCCGACATAAATCATTAGTAGAAATTCTGTTAGTGGCTGCAAGTCAAGACTGCTGCTCGGTATGCTCTTTTATATATTGCATGAGAGAACATATTTATTGTGAGCACAAAGAAGGGAATTTTCTCAGCCCTGAAGGCAACACATTCTTTTACATTTTAACATTCATTAGCTAGGTTAAAGTTACTCGTGCACTTTGATAAATCCAGTAGACTGTACTGTAAATGCTTTTCCTCTGCCACATAGTGGTCCATTCCCACCCCCTCAGTCCAATCCACCTGCAGACTGTCCGCCTCCACAACAAGATCAATGCCACTGTCCTTGGATACAAGCCTCAATGTCATGCATCTCTAGAATTGTTGATTGAGTCAACACAACATACATTCGCCTATGTGAGTGTACGTTTGCGTAGGCAGACCGTTAAACTGTTGCTTGCAAAAACTGCTGGCAACTCTCTCATAAAAAAATACCTGTTTTTGAATTTGCACATTTGTTTTGCCAGTATCTGAATTTACAATACTTTACAATATCTGTGATTAGAATTACCCATACTTTATTAAATATTTACCAGCTATAACAGCACACAGCAATAACATATACTCCACTGTTCTCCACTTCTGTTGAAATATTAAAATACATTCTTCTTGAAACATGCAGTGACAACAATATAAATTCTTTTTTTTTCCTGACCTGTGCCTTTGGAAAAGTTTCTAACCGTGACTCAAATATTCAAAGTACATTAGTCACCTTAGTGAGAAGATTTTCCAGGTAAGGGTTTGAGGACTGGAGTAAAGAATTTATTTATGTGATGGAACACTTATTGCATTAGCTTTTCTTTTTTTTTATCGCTCTTTTGTTTTTATCAGGTTTAAGTTTTGAAGTTATATTACTAAAAAGTAAGCAATTATGTGACTGTTAAAGTTATTTATTTTTAATTTAACAAAAGTGTTATTCCTGTGAATTATTTATTGTATTTGTATTTATTAAATCCCATTTTGTGTACAAGCCTTACAAATTGTCCCACTCACAGGGAGTGTGTTTGACCTTGACGTAAAGAAGGGTACAACTAAATAATAAAACCAGAAATAGACAAGAAGAAAATTTGCCATTTGAGCTGTATCTTGTGGTTATTATTTCCTCACTGCAGAACATTGAGTGGCCACAGGCGATGATGAGACACTTAATGACATCAAGTAACTTCCCAAGTCTCTGTTCGTAAACATATTATGTAATATTTTGACACGTACAACTGCAAACAAGGGTTATCAGGAAACATGTACTCACTGTCTTGTACTAGTATCCTTCTCAGATACTGCTACACAAGTACTCCAGTCACTGAAGGGTGCGTTTTTTTTTTATCTCTGACTTTAATGTTGGTCTCAGCATTAATACATTAAACACTCACAATACTTACAACAGAGTAAATGCAACCTTTGAACATGTAGCAAATACCCAAACCCTTAATACAAGCCATTGCTGACACCAGAGTGTACCAAGACCAAAGGAGAGCTTTTTAGGACAAAACCAAAGAGTCAGACAGAGAGGCTGTAAAAATTCAAGCACTACATAGTTCAGTTTACTGTTTCTTGGTTCAGTTATTAGTTATCATTTTGGCTGGTCTCATCTCCTCGATGTCTGGAAGAAAACCATACTGTGTTGTAAAGTGTCCAATTCCAAGATAAGAATTACAATCCTTAAAATGTGGTCCTAATCTGGACAGACCCTTAACCAAAACAGGTCTTGAGTACTGATAAACCTGCTAGGGTAGCCTATATTCCAAAATCAAGTGGTGGTTGAATGAATAAAATTGCAGTTCTGGACAAATAACTCCTAGGTGCTTTTTGCTTTGCTTACTATTCTTTCAATAATAATAATAATAATAAAAATCCTTAGTGTAAAAAAAATGCAAACTGTTGATTTTAAGCTTTTATGAGTCCAACCATAAAAACAATGGCTCTTTATGTTGACTAGCGACATCAAAGAAACAGCTTTCTATTTCTATTAAGACAAAACTGGCTGAGATGAATCTCATGCTTGAATAATAATAAGCACATTTTTATACAGACCTGTTTATCCCCATGGATCAGAAAAATACATATTTATATGCACATTTCTGTACACGCATTCGCAGTGTATGATGAATTTATGTCTACTCTATTATTTGTCTCTATTATTGTTTAGACCATAAAATTCCTATTCAGTTGAGGAAATCATCTCTGTACGAATCACAGTGTAAGCATTATTATACAGGTGGTGTCACATAAAGCTATGATTGGTGTGTGTGAGTGTGTGAGTGAAATTTATGTGTGCTCTGTGCCACTGTTGCAGGTTCACAGAGAACCTTCCTCTTTTGCCCAAAGGAATTGTTTTATATATAAATTTGAAAGTCGGAGCATGTTAATGGACTTTTCTTACCAATCTTACGCTCCTAAACAGAAACAAAAGGTCGCAAGCTGCAATTTATTATTCACCTGAGATTGAAATTCCGTGGCAGCTTAAGCATGTTTGTATAAAAGCATTAAACATGGGCAATCATACTCAACGTGTTGAACTTCTCTGGTTTCAATGAGTCATTCAGCTTTGGGCCTTAGGTGGGGTGCACCCTGGACAATGATCAGTTAGTCGCAGGGCTGACACATAGAGACAGACAACCATTCACTCTCACATTCATTCACTAGGGACACTTTAGAGTTAACAATTTACCTATGCATGCATGTGTTTGGGCGGTGGGAGGAACCGCAGTACCCAGAGAGAACCCACAGGAACACGGGGAGGACATGCAGACTACGATAATTATTTAGACAGATTATAGATTACCTCTGCTTTACTAAAACTAGCTCACGGTAGAGGACACCAATACCACATTAAAGGTGGCCTTTTTGATGTCATCTAGTGGCAAAAGTGCACATTGCAATTCCACACCTTCCAATCCTCTTCTTTTATTAAAGCATGTGAACAGCTATGGCATTCTGCAGGGACATGATGTTATCTATAATCAAACTTATAAAACTGAACACAAAATATCAATGAATGTCCTAAATCTTGAAAGACAAAACATGAATGTTGTGCGGCGTTTGTCGCTGAACATGACTTGAGTCCAACCCTGAAGTACAAGTCGAGTCACGAGTCCCTTTGTCTAAGACTGCACAAGTCCAAGTCCAAGCCCATTAAAAAGTAAATTCGAGTCATTGAGGCTTACACTCGAGTTAAGTCACAAGTCCTGCTAATCACTGTGGGCTACAATAATAAGTTTTAAGATCAGGAATTGTAAATGTACATCTTTTTAAGTTCTCTTTGGTACGAGTCGTACCAAAGAGAACTTAAAAAGATGTACATTTAATAATAATAAATAAATAATAATAAACATAATTAATAATTAATAATTAATAATAAACATTTAATAATGCCATTGACATTAAACTTTGGAATGTTGTGTAGTGTGAGCGCTAATTTAAAGTTTACACAAAAAATAGTAGCTTACTGGCAACATTGCATAGTTTTACAGCAATCTTTCACTTTGTACCTACCACAATATTCTCTTTGGTTATACTGCATAGGTGACATGGTCAAAAACAGTTTTTTAGCGTACTGTTTTTGTCCATAAAGCTTAAGCCTTGTAGTGATATTTTAGTTTTGTCTCCATTAGAAACAAAAAGTCCTGTCCGAGGCCAATATATCAACACTCAATGAACCCTTGAAATGATATTGATTTTTTAAGTGGTCTCTCTTTGGAAAGCTAATGTGTTATTGCTGCATATATCCACAGCAAAAAACAACAAATCATCAAAATTGGTCACTCATAGAAGGTTTATGTTCTGAATGGTTCTTAATTCTGCTTTGACCTGGGGCTACCACTGAAGAACTCTCACATCCCACAGCCTCATTTGGGATGCAGTGGGTGGATCTATGCTTGCGTCACAATTCAACTTTGAAATGACTTATACATTTGAATAACCTATTTGCATTTATCACCGCAAACAACAAATTTTCCCCAGAAACTTGACCTGCTTTTCTCTTCCAAAGCTTCCACCTGAACTTTTCAACTGCATAATGATCACAAACATTTAATGGCATAATTACAAATATCTACCTATTGCATTACAAACCACTTCATCTTATTGCCGCATTAGCAATGGTTTATGGTACAAGGCTTCAGCTGTCTGACAGACTGAGAGTCATCCTCCCACAAAGCCCAGTTATTCATTTAAAGAACCTGCCCTTTGCAAACCCTTTCTATGAAAGCCCTCCCAAATGGTACTGTGGAGCAGACACAGACTATAAAATTGTCGCTCAATGAAAAATGCAAATTGGCTGCACATTGAGTAGGCCTGTCCAGAAGTGACTAAACTTTATGTGATGTCAGAAAAAATCTGGGTTTTAAATGGATTTTGCATAAGCTTGAGGGAAATAAGACATAGCATTATCGGGGGATTAAACCTAGGTTACTGTCTATATGGCTTGTGTCTCTCCTTTTAAAAGCTATACCTTTCAGACAAATTTGGAAAGTTTGACACATAAATCTATAAACAATATGTATGCAATATTTCAAAATACAAACAAAATCAGTTTATTTTATTGTGACTAATATAATTGTAGGGGTGTGTTCCTCAGAATTAATGGTTCACTCATGTCTGTCTATGAACTGTCCTCTTCAGAGTATTATGAATTATGAATAATCTATAACAGTGATTTTAATACCCTATGGTGTAAGTTTGCCTAAACTTACCATAAACATTAGGACTGAGTTGCCATATTCGGTCTAGTATGTGTAAACAAAAGTGGATACGTGTAGTAAATCCCCATTCAGCATATGAGCTGTGATTTATGGATTGCATCAGTCGAAACCATCACTGCCAATCTGTTACGGCTTTTTTCAGCGCCTCTGCCATATTGACAGCTGCTCTAAAGCCCTTTATGTTGAGCTAAGCTTCTTGAATGTGGACAGTCACATGACCTGCCACTGAGGCAGCACACATTGTCAGATCCGGGAACAGACAAGAAGAGCAAAAGCAGATTAGTGCATTTTTATCTGTTTAGCTGCTGCTCAGGGGAATACAAGCAGGACCACATGGGTGGGTGACTCACACTCGAACAGTGAGAAGAGTTGACAGCGACTGACACTCACTCATTTGCATTGGCTCCCAGTGAGAGCAGACTGTAGAGGGTAAGAAGACAGGGGCAGACTGAGACGGTTCACTACACTTAACGGTATTTGTACATGAAAAGGATTATGATAACTTTCGTCAACAAATATCTGTGAAGGTTCTAAATCATCCAGGTCATCTTGAAGGAAAGGCATCTGGACTTCGTTTTTAAGGTGAAAACTTTATTAATTCTGAGATAAACTAGTAAGAGAGCTGAGCTTATATCTCTAGAGGGAGGAGTTTAACCTGAAACTAAACCTGATGGTACCAGGCTGTTCTGGTCTCATAGTTGTTATCTATGAAAGGACAGAGTGACTCCTGATGTGAGAGTCATTAAAGGCTCAGGAGTGTTGTTAGTGTCACTGTTTCATTCAGGTGTTGTTGCTGTTGTTCTAGAGTCAAACTGTTTAAATTTAGGTTTCAAAACACTGTCATAAATATTAGGCAAAATGTATCTGAGGCCACCTCCTCTGTTCAGAGAAGGCTTTTGCCATTTGAACAAGAATGGCTTCCTTCACACCTCTGAGTGTGATGGAGAGTGAAGGAAGCCATTTTTGTCAAAGGAAAAGCTAAAGGTCCACAACACAATCACTGTGATGCTTTTTAAAAGGTAAGTTGGTTTTGAAAGATAGCATGAGGTGACTGAGCTGTCACTCTCCCTTACATGGACTCATGTAAAGTAAAACCAGGAAGTACAACCACATCAGTCCAGTTTTAAAATCACTGCACTGGCTTCCTGTTGCTCAGAGAATAAACTGCTGGTTTACAAGTCTCTAAATGGTTTAGCACCAGAATATATTTCTGAAATGCTAGTTACTTATGAACCTCCTCGGACTCAGAACATCTGGGACAGGTCTTCTGCTCGTGCCCAGAGTTAGAATTAAACCTGGTGAAGCAGTGTTTTAGTCTGGAACATCCCCAACTTTGACAATGTTCACATTCAGTAAAGACAACTTAATGTATTTTCTATCTGCACTCTTTGTCCTTTCTTATATTTCCTATTCTAAATCTCTGAAGCACTGTGAATAACCCGGTGTATGACTTGTGTTATATAAATAAATTGCCTTGCCCTGCTTTGTAAAGATTATGTTTGGAATGTTACTTTATAACAATTATTTAAAGAAAAAAATCTCACGGAAAGAGAGTACAAAGTAGACAATGAGATTTTTCATCAAAGTCAATATAAGCCTAAAAAACTGTATAAGTCAATCCCTTATTTATGATGGTCACTGCAGTTTATGGAATTTCTGCAGGTAATAGTAAACCCAGTTGCACTTGTGTGGCATTTTACATTAAGATAAATTACATAAATGCTCTTTATTGGACTGCTTTCTCATCCGAACACTTTTTTATTTAATTTACAGTCCCAACCATTACAATCCCAAATGTTCACACAGCCTCAGTCCAGACCACTGGGATGGTTCTGTGAGTGTATATTTCCCTGACGGGAGCCATCTGCCTGCTTCTCCCCTCCTGTCATTAGCCCATCTTTGAGATGATTCCCAACACATATCATTGGCTGCAATCTGTCTGTCTGCTTCTTCCGCCAACCAAACATCTGAACAGCCGTGCTCTCTGATGGGTGGAGGCCTGGAAACTTCTCATGCCTGTCTGCCTGCACTGATGAACCAACCCACTCTCTAGTATTCCCACAGCACACCACACAATGCCAAAATATATATATGACATACCAGATTTTAATTGTTATGCATGATCTGGGGAGTAAGCGGTAGATACTGTCAGGGTAGAAATCAGCCAGTCTCATTCTTGGACCTAGACGTTTTTTGGTTATGCATATACACTTAATCATTTTATATAGCTACAGTACACTTTGAAATGTTATATAGATACATACTGTTTTTTTGTTTTTTTTTTATGTTTAGATACCACTCTGAACCTCTTTGCCTCTTTCTAGTTTCAACCTCCTCATCTTTATTTATCTTCAGTCACAAAACTTCCATTTTCATGTTTTGAGTCATTGTCCCTGATCTGTTTTTTTGGCTTGATTCTGTTTCCATTCTTCACCCCCCACGCTCAGTCCTCCTCCTTCTCCCCGTCCTGTTGTCGCTGGCAGGGTGCAGCCATATATTTGCCGGTTCCTGTGAGGGAGGGAGCGATGCGTGTGTCGCCCGTGGAGGCAGAGGGAGCAGCCGAGCCTGACGTGAGCATACGCTGCGAGAGCTCCCATTTATAATTGCTCCTAATGAACAACAAGCTGAACGTAACTCAGATGCAATTACTTTCTGGACTCTTTCTCATTTAGAATAAAACAAAGGTGGTTGCTCTTACTATAAAATCTGAATGCATATTAAAGTAACTTTGGCGTACTACAATAAAACCTGAGGAATTGTTGTCTCCAGCCTTGAGCTTGAGTCTAGCAGCACTCAGGGCCAGCTTTGCTTTTTACACGTGTAACCTCTCAGTGTGGTGCTCACTTTGTTAAGCCTTCAGTGCCATTACCTCCAGCCGGCTCAGTCACATGGGATGCATATTTTGAGCTCTTTTAGATACAATGAAAAGGCTTTGTAATAGTACAGTCAAAAATAGATCCAAAATCATGAAAAGGATTGTCAGGCAGACCTTGTAACAAAATTGTTTTATTGTCACATGCTCAGTCTCTCTCATTGTCTGAAGAAAGAGTTAAATGAATAAAATAAAAATCTATTATCTATATTTACCAAATACCTTTGTGTGTAAGATAAACTGGGGAAATCAGCAGCAAATATTTTCAAATTTACGTTTTGCACCAAAATATACAGTATTTATTAATTTTGGTTGTGTTTGGTTTGATTGCAAATATTTTACAGTATTTTGAAAAGATAAAAAAAAAAAGTTTTTTGCAAGCTATTAAGCAAAGCATTGGCAATTGCGTCTCATTTTCTGGGCTTCAATTTTGTTAAATTTTGGATGTCTGTTTAATTGGATAAAAGCCAGAGTTTTGAAAAATAATTTCAGGTCAGCACTAATTTGGTCACAGATTCCTTTCCTGCCATGTTATTAAATGATTAAAACTGCTGAATGTTTGAGTGAGGTGTGACTTTTTTGAGTGTTTTTTATGTTTCTAGCTGTCATCTGTTCAAGACTGTCACATACCTTCTGCTCACCCTCCATCCATCCTCCCCAAATCGTCCACAGTGAAGAGGTATCATCAGGTTAATTAGCGGGAAAAATGTGGTCGGGGGTTTTGAGACGCTGGAGAAAAACAGGAAGCACTCAGTCTCCTTGGCCCTCTCCTCACGGCAGCTGCTGCCTCTGCCAATGGCACGACCCCACTCAGCACACTTCTGCAGAAAAAAAAAACACAATTGGAGAGACAGTTGGAGCAGCTTTGACAAAATAGTAAAGGGATGACAAGAGATTTTATTGTCCCCTAAAAAGGACTCGGCTTCTGCTGTCGTTTAATTCTATTAGAGCTTCTCAGTATGAGTCCAGATCCACATGGTGACACGTACAGTACACAGGCACCACATGAGAGCTCATCGTCACAGAAAAGCAATTCCAGTGTTATTCAATGGAAAATATTGTTATAGGCAAATACTGATATAACATGTACTTTCAACAGTGTCAGACAATAACTCTTTAAAATAGTGAGTCACAAGTTGCCAGTGTTAAAGGCTGGACTTACACAGGAATCTTATACAGGGATTTATATCATGTGAGAATTATTATTAGATTATTTTCTGCACATTATACCTGTATTATTATGTTAACCTTAGAGAGCTAGTATTGAGTCTGTCTTAATCAGCTGGTTTGGAAACCTGACTGTGATTTGTAAATTGCAGATTTTTAGACTGGTCAAACTAGCATGACCCCCAGTTCATTTTTTAACAATCTGTAATAAGACAGGCTTGTAAGATCGACCCCTTTATGCGCTGAACTCTGAGTGTGAGCTACTGCAGTCTGGCAGGAGAAATAGGATTTCTTTTTGTAGAAATAACAGATCCAAAAACTCATTTGTCCCTTGGTCAATTAAATTAATTACTTTTCACTAACATAAAAATAATTGGGGGAAGCAGTGTGTTTGTTTTTTCCTAAATTTCTTTATTTTTTTTGTCCCTTTTCCTTTTATTTGATAGGATAGTATATAGACAGGAAACAAGGTAAGATGGGGGGAGTGACATTGGGGAAATGGCCCGAGCGGGAATTGAACCTTGGTCTTTAGTGTATATGTTGTACGCTCCACCAGCTGAAGAGGTAATTACATACCAAGCACTAAAGCGAGAATCTTTTCACATCACACAGTACACCATGTAGCAAATACAAAAAATCTGTCCAGTTAAATAAGTTTAACGACATAATTAAGCGTCGGAACATGGTCAACAAGAGATCAATATCGGTTCCTTTCCACAGTCCCATATTAATTTAACATGGTCGTAGTTTATTAGTAACTGGGTGAAAAAGTTTGAAATAGATTATAAGGGAAGAGTCATTAAGCAGTTCATGGTACAGTAGCTCGGCCAAAAGTGTGCTTCATCGTCCTTTCAGGGAGGAATGAGGAGGTGGGCAGCGGCGGGTGGAGGAGCAGATCTTTGATAGAGTGACTTCATTATCTCCAGCGAAATGCAATCTGGCTCCATGTAGAGAGGCAGGAAGAAGGAAATGTCTCGGCCATTTTCTAACGAGCAGACACAATGAACAGATCCGGTCTTTATTGTAACCTTTTGGACATGTGAAGAATGACAATCTGAGATATAATCGATCTCAGTTGTTAATTATCCATCATTTCAAGCCTCTGATTGATTCTCTGATGCACTGTTGAATCCTGCAGAGGAATTACATCCACAGCACCTACCGGGCTGCATACACCACATTTAGACTTGATTATTTTACATTGTCTAGTGTCTCTGTCTTTGAAACAGTAAAACTATGTTGTGTTAAAAGGCATAATAATGCAGGATTTCCAGTTGAACGTTTATGAACAAACTTGGCCACATGCTCGATACTCAAACGTTGTGTAGTTTTGCTACACTTTGCTTTCTTCTGTGAGCTGGGGACGACTGAGGCTTACAGACTCAAAAACACCCCTCCTATGTAAACAAGGAAGGAATATGGAAGAAAAGAAAAATGCATTATTCATAATAAGCTTGCATTTTTTTTTTAAGTCAGCATCAATTGCAATTCAATCTCTGAGAAATGTGGTGGCTTTTTGACATTTATGCAAACTTTACCAGAAATAGAAAAGTATATGTTGTCTAATCTAATAAATGTGAGATATCTGCCAACCTAAATCTTTTTCTACTCTGTACCAAGAATTAGTCTGGTTTCTGTGGAGTTGACATAATAGAAATACAACCAAAAACAATGTGTAAGCTACATCCATTAGATAAGCAGTTTGTTCCAACAAGATTTCTACCAAGTAGAAATTGCTGTGACGGGAAGGGATTCTAACCCATTTCACTAATAGATCATTTTAATTTAAGAAGTGACTGGGTATGGTTGCAAGGACTATTTGAAGGATGCGTTTAGATAGATATCCCTGAGCTTTTCTACTGGAGTTATACTGGACTCATAAATGGTTAAGGAGTTCAACATTAAGATATTTTTTTTTACGTCTGCAACATCTATCCATGTATATACGTAACATTTATCTATGCATAAATTTGTTAAAAATGCCACACAATAACATTACAGGTGGAAGCTGCAATGGTCAGTTGTGAAAAGCCTTGTGATAACCTTTTAAAATAGACATAGTGCAACAGATACTCTCTGTTTATCTCTATTTGTGGTTAGATATATAGTACAGATATGACAGGAAATAAAGGAGCGTGGGGTATGGGTGATATGCTACAAAAGGTCTCCGGATATTGCTGTCATGAGGCATCAGACGTGAATGTTGTAAAACCTACGCTGTAAAACCTGCTATAAACGTCAAAGGCTGTTATTTGTGAATGTATTATGTTGCCTAAAACACATTTTTGTAGAGCTGAAGTCCAAATGAAGTCTTCCAACTGGAACCAGACTTCATCTGCCACCCAATCAATGTTTGCTTTTGACATCAATACTTTGCAATTTTGTTGAGCTGCCATTACTGCAAACAAGAACCGATGGTGTTACAGGCATTACCCCACACAGTAGTAGAGCTTCTGGATACATTATCCTACACACACACATAAAATGCAAACGTAAAGCTACACCTCTGCATGCAAGGCGCTGTCTGTGGAGTAATGGGCTTTCCTGATGGCAAGGGACCGTAATATCCCCTAAAGAGGTTAGCGCTGCCGACTGGAGAATGAAGAATGTGGTGCACAGTGGGGGTTGGGAGATACAAGGATGGACTGTAAAACACCTAAAGAGGTGAGAGTTTAATATTTATGTGCAGTGATAAATGGGTATCCTTGTGTTTTTTTCCTATTTTGTTTCTCTACTTTCTTTCTTTCTTTCTTTGTGTGTAAAAGGCAGCTCACTTGGTAAAGAGTAATGATGTGTCTATCACCAGCCACCGGTCACAACTCATTCAGCTGACAATGCTGCAGGACGATGGGGGAAGGAAGGGAGCGACTGGAGAGATGTGATCAAATCTTATGGGAATAATCAATGCTGCTGTATCTGATGACTTCATTTGTTGCCTGTTTGCATGGTTTTAATGGAGTTTTTTTGTCAAACAGAGGCAGGTGTACTCACAAGCATTTTCCGTTTCCTTCATTAACTTGTCATATTTTTCTGCTTTGTACTTACACACATTCCTCCTTGTGTCAATTGTAAATCTTCAAACATGGAACCATGGGAGTCTTACAACTAAAGTAAAAGAAAATTCTCAATACATAGTTTATTGTGGTTTGAGTCTACATCAGTATAAACATTGTTTTTGCAAATTAATTTGAAGTTTTATCCCTTTATATTCCCTGTGGAAAAATTCACTGTCAGCAGCCACCACCAGGGGGTGCCCAGCATGCTTTTGATGTTGGTGGTTGAAACCAGAGTACCCAGAGGTAACCCACCCGAGCACAGGGAGAACATGCAATCTCCAACCAGAATGGTCCCGCCCGCCAATTGGCATAGCATTGGTATTTTTGTAGTACTTTCATTTAGAAATAATGACATAATTCCTATAACATGATTTAAAACTTGAATAGGAGTTTTTTCTTGTTTTGTTTTTTTTATGTTGAAAAGCCCATGCCTTGGATTAGAGGCAGACGCTTAAAGAAACAGACGGGTTTTTATAATGGACAAAGTTCAAACACTACAGCAGAAATAAGTGTGTTTTCCATGGATGTAGTATGTGAGCAACAAGTTGTTCAAATAAGTCAGGTTTTTCAAAGAAATCTAACAAGAAAAAACAAGAAACTTTCCATCTTTGATTGGGGAGTCTTGGGTTGTTGTGAAACGGTGCATATTTCCAGTAAGTAAGGCAAGAGTAAATGCTAACGCTGAATGAATAAGACGATGCCAGAGGCTGTGGTCAGTTGGAGGGTGCTCCTGGGCAGCTGAAGGCAGAAGAGAAATGATACATGAAGGCGCTGGTCTGGGCTCCTCTCACGCTCGGCTGAACATCATCAGTGTCGAATTACACCTCAAAGTGATTCAACGCTGCACTCTTCTCAAGACCTGCCGCAATATTTGTTATTATTGCAGCATGAGTGAAACTCATCGACGGTGGATGACTTGCAGCGTCCAAATGGAAACTCACTGGCCTGGCAAAATGACATTTGGGAGTCATTTTTGCCTGGAAATGAAGCAAACATGTCATGCCAACTAGTTAGATTGCTTACTACATGCAGAGCTGATTCCACAATGAAATGAAACAATACCACAACAAATGTCTTTTTAACTAATCTTCATTGGGATTGTTAGAAAAGTTTTGTTGTTGGTCCTGGTTATGATTCAGGTTTGTACAGTCTTGTCTTAATGACCATTCACTACAACATATATTACATTAAAATCTTCAGACTTGAGAAGTATATTTTACAATGCTAATGAATTTTTTCATTAGCATTTATAATTTGTATCGTTTTGCTCTAATAACAAAAAACTATAACTCATTGCCCTGGGAGAATGACATTTACCCTGCAAAGGAAACCCAGACCTGATGCACAGTAGATTTTAACTTCGGAGCTAATTTCACAATGCATCAAAAGCACAATAAGTCAACTCACATAATGCAAAATCGAAATCTCTTGGAGTGTATTTTTTCTCCCCCTACATGCTTAACAAGAAGCAGGATGCCCTTAACAAGGCATGGCATTTAGAAAGAATAATAGTAACCCAGCGCATCCTCCTCATGAATCCCGGGGCTGTTGCAGTGAAATTCCATTAGCCGTCCTCCTTTCGTCTGACAGCTCTGTCTGTCATTCATCACCAGCTGCACAGCTCACAGTTAGAACAGTGATGCAAATTACCTTCTCACACCACGCTTGTCCATTCGCCTGTTTCTCTCCCTTCTTCACATTCTCTGCTGTAATTAACCCTTAATTCCTGCAGTTTCTATTCTGTGTGTGAATACCAAATGAGAAATAGTTTCTTCCCATGACATCTGGCCGCAAGCTGCACCCTCTCGATACTACAATTACTAGGGGAAGGGCTGAATATCAATGGCAGTGCCAGAAAACTGTTCAATTCTATGAAACAACATGTTTTTTTATAAAGGTTTAATTTTAGTGTGACTCATTTTGGACTTTGTTTTTCATACATAATGCCTTTGCTTGTGAGAGGAGCATGTTAAGTACATTTTCATCCCTGCACCATGTGGCGCTGCTTTATCTTCACACACAACAACAAGCAAAAGTGTCAAACTTAAAGATGGGCTTTCAGCTCAAAGGGAGTTTTAGAAAATGCACTTTGAATACACTTAAATAAATGTTAAATAATGTCCTTTCAAAGATTCAACTTACTTAAAAAACAGAGGAAAGGGGTTGGGTTAATCTTGGAATATCTGACGAGCTGGATACATAATTGTTGCAACAGAAAATACCCCAATGACCCTGATCAAAAGTTGTTTTGGCCTGATAACATGCACAAAAGTGATACAAACAGGTTTGAATGGCTACTAAAAGTAACCATCCTCACCTGTGATTGTTTGCTTGTAATCAGTGTGTGTGTGTAAAAAAGGTCAGTGACTTTCTGTGCTTTTGACAGACCTTCACATCTTTCATCCAGTGCAGCACTGATGTTTCTGTAATGGGAAAAAAAGAATTGTCAGGGGATCTGCGGGGAAAGGTAACTGTATAAAACAGGAAAGGGATATACAAAGATATCTAAGGCAATTAACAGTGTTCACTCTTAAAAAGAAGTGGAAAATCAGATCAACAAACATTTCAGTCACAACTGCCAGGAAAATTGTTCGGGATGCAAAGAAAAACCCACAAATAACTTCAGCTGAAATACAGGACTCTCTGAAAAAAGGTGTGTGGCTGTTTCAAGATGCACAATAAGGAGGCACTTGAAGAAACATGGGCTGCATGGTCGAGTTGCCAGAAGAAAGCCAGAAGAAAGCCATTACTACGCAAATACTACAAAGCATCCCACTTACAATACGCCAAACAGCACAGAAACAAGCCTCAAAACTTCTGGAACAAAGTCATTTATAGTGATGAGACCAGAATTTTACTTTTTGGCCACAACCATAAACGTTACATTTGGAGAGGAGTCAACAAGGACCATGATGAAAGTTACACCATTACTACTGTTTAACGTGGAGGTTGATGTTGATGCTGATGTTTTGAGAATGTGTGAGCTAGAAAGGCACAGAAAACTTAGTCAAAATTAATTTCAAGATTAATGCAGCACGTTATCAGAAAATACTTGAACATGTCAACAATCCAAAGCACAGGGCCAAGTCGACCTGTCATTGGCTACAGCAACATAAAGTGAAGGTTCTGGACTGTCCAACTCAGTCTTCTGACCTCAATATCATTGAACCAGGTCTCAGGGAAGCTCATCAGCATGCTCGTCATCCTCATCGGGGTCTCTACCTGACCTCAGTTCGTTGTCGTAACCAAACCGAGAGGGCAAATGCTTACAGAGACTGGTTTTTGGACCCCTTCAGTACTGTGGAACTACACATTTAGCAGAGTGGCATTTTATTGTGACAAGCCTAGGGCACACAGTAATGCAGTTATCATGCTCTCTTATCAGA
Organism: Neodontobutis hainanensis; assembly: GCA_024349245.1. Lineage (NCBI taxonomy): Eukaryota > Metazoa > Chordata > Actinopteri > Gobiiformes > Odontobutidae > Neodontobutis > Neodontobutis hainanensis. Next base: position 618,180 of record JALDNG010000046.1, read on the forward strand.
ATCTTGATATGCCACACCTGTGAGGTGGATGGATTATCTCAACAAAGGAGAAGGGCTCACTAAAACAGATTTGGACAGATTTTTTTAACAATATTGAGAGAAGTAGGCCTTTTGTGTTCTTCCTCTAGCAAATCAAAACCCTCCACCTCAAGGTATCAGACAATTATCAATCAGCTGTCAATATTTAAAGCACCCTCAGGCCACTGTTCAGCTACGAGCCACCACCCCATCACCTCCTCAGCTCCTCAGCAGCGGAATCATATCTGTCTTCATCAGCAGATCACGCTCTTCATCCCTCTCATTGCCACCACCAGCTCTACCCCAAACTCTACACACTTCCGCTTCTTCAACACAACACACACTGTCTCTTCCTGCCAGGGTCTAAGAGCAAAAACTTTTTTTATGAATAAACTATTCATTTGCCTTTTTAATTTGTGTATTCTTTCTATTTGTCTATTTGCTCTCATTTCACTTGGACAAGGGCAGAAAACGACTGAGACAATGCACAATGTCAGAGGTTTTTAATGGCAGCCCTCACTCTCTGTCACTTTTCCAATATCTTGACTCTAGTTTGAAAATGCATCTGCCATGTTCCTTCTATTCTCTCTGTCTGTAGTTTGCCCCTCATCCCCTTGCGCTCTGCTGACATCCCGGACCTCACACTATTGTCCCTCCCCAGCGGGACACTCGCTCAGTCACAATCTGCACATCTCCCATCTAAACCACAGTGCTGTCATTTGTCAAACTCCTCCAAGTGTCTCCAAGAGCAGAGAGGGAAGATGCTTTCTAACACACACACATACAAAGACTGTGTGTGGTTGATAAAGATGAATGCCCCATTCGTCTCAGCATTCGGAGACATTGAGCGTGTATGACAGACAGTCAATCAGTTTGTGATGAGTGGTAATCCCACAATGGACAGATCAATTAGTTATTTTCTTTGGAGACAAACACATGAGAGCAACTGTGGTGATTTTTTTTTTTTACATGAAGCAAATTTGGTTTGAACGTCTCAAAAGAAAAGAGAGTTTCCATCATTTGTCTAAAATGCATAAATACTCCTGTGGATTATCACCAGAAACCAAAAGATATAAAATTGACCAGACATGTCAAGTACAGAGAAATCAAGGTTTACTGAAAAAAAAAAAACATTTGCATTGCTTTTTCATGCAGAACCAAGGTATGTTTGAGATGTGGTTAAATATACGCAAAAACAACTTTTGAAACATTATTTTATGAATAAATATGCAAAATAACTAGATTAGACTTTAGACTTTAGATTAGACTTGTCACAGTAGCTTCAAGCTAAACCCCTCCCTCTGAGTGGTATAAAACCCATTTCTCTTATCAGTTGAACTCAGATTTGACAAGGTCCCAGGACTGAACCTACGTTGAGATGTCTTTGTTGAAACCTTTTTTCTATTATGTACTGGATGACTGAGAACCTGCATCTGCGTGCATCTGTGTGTGTGTGTGTGTGTGTGTGTGTGTGTGTGTGTGTGTGTGTGTGTGTGTGTGTGTGTGCATCTGTGTGTGTGTGTGTGTGTGTGTGTGTGTGTGTGTGTGTGTCTGTTTCTGTGTGTGTGTGTGTGTGTGTGTGCATCTGTGTGTGTCTGTGTCTGTGTGTGTGTGTGTGTGTGTGTGTGTGTGTGCACCTGTGTGTGTGTGTGTGTGTGTGTGTGCATCTGTGTGTGTCTGTGTCTGTGTCTGTGTGTGTGTGTGTGTGTGTGTGTGTGTGTGTGCATCTGTGTGTGTGTGTGTGTGTGTGTGTGTGTGTGTGTGTTTGTATGTGTGTGTGTGTGTGTCTGTTTCTGTGTGTGTGTGTGTGTGTGTGTGTGTGTGTGTGTCTGTTTCTGTGTGTGTGTGTGTGTGTGTGTGTGTGTGTGTGTGCACCTGTGTGTGTGTGTGTGTGTGTGCATCTGTGTGTGTCTGTGTCTGTGTCTGTGTGTGTGTGTGTGTGTGTGTGCATCTGTGTGTGTGTGTGTGTGTGTGTGTGTGTGTTTGTATGTGTGTGTGTGTGTGTGTCTGTTTCTGTGTGTGTGTGTGTGTGTGTGTGTGTGTGTGTGTGTCTGTTTCTGTGTGTGTGTGTGTGTGTGTGTGTGTGTGTGGTGGTGGAGGGGTCTATTGTACATGTTTTTGGTGGTATGGGAAATCAGAGCACCCGGATGAAACCTACAAGGAGAACATGCAAACTTCACACAGAAAGGCCCTCTCTTTTCTTTTCTTTTAGGAGCTGTAAATGGCTGACGGCTACACAGTCAAAAATATCCATCCCATCTTAAGAAAGCAGTTTAATGTCAAACTACTGAAAACAGACACAGTCACCAAATTTAAATGAAGGATGAGTGATTTGTTATTGTAATGTTGCATATAAGATCTATTACTTTACAGACCAAACCAGTTCATGTGTGAAAATACTTTGTCAAAATCTTTCTTCAGATGTTACTATTTCCACAAACAATTTCAAATGCCATACTTCAAATAATTATAAAACACTTCCAAAGATACACACTGACTGAAGAAGTAAAAGATTTGCACTGCGGCTCACTTTCATCTTTCAGTGTCTGTGTTTGCCTCCTGCGTTTACCTCTCGGTTATGAATTTGGCGGTTTGCTTGTTTATCTGCACTCATTACTCCTGCTGCCTCCCTCTCAGGGAAGAAAGAGGTGGAGATCTGGCCCATCAGAGCTGACTAATGCTCGAAGAACACAGCCTTTGAGCGATGAGCGCCATGGTAGTTGAATCATTTATACCAGGTCTTTTAGGAGCGTAGACTTATCTCTGGGCCATCAGATACACTTGGAGGCTGGTTTTGAGCACTCACAGGTAAACACTGGACAAACGTGACCTGTATACAGTCAACTCCTGAAAGGCACCTTCACTGGGAACAGCTACAGCTAACAGTCATGCTGCCAGGGTCAGTAAAAATGCAAGTCAAAGAGGAGAAACAATTGTTTGATCCCCTTCGTCAAGCCATCATCACTACGTGTCTTCCATCACTGACTAAAGCAACATATGCAAAGGGCTTTTGAGATTTTTGGATTTACTTTCTTCCTTACACACTTGATTATTTTAAAAAGTGTGGCATTGGGTCTAGGAAAATAGTAACTTTAATTTCTAAGCCCTGTTTGTTTCCTTGTTCTACTAACGTCAGCTCACATCAGCAACAGGAGTTAGTGGGTTTAGAGCCGTTGTCCATGTAGGTCACGAGTTGTTTTCTTCTTGTTTGTTTGTGTGGTTTAAAGCTAAAGTAGTGGACATTCCCTGAGGTTTCCAACCCGCGGTCCAATCTCAGCTCTAAAACCACAGATCTCCCTCTGTCCTTCACACTTACTTAAACCAGATTGGAGTTGCTAGCTGTCAGACCAATTTTACACAGCAACCTTTCTTTACAGGGACATAACCACACACAATCTTATATACACTTAATGGACACATAGTATATTCTCCTTCAGACAGCTCCTTTATTAACATTTGACATCCAGTTATGGCCATATGAATGTATCTGCTCAAAAAACACTGTAGCCCTCTAAAGGATAAGTGGTCCAAAATGAATAAATGAATGAATGGACATAAAAAACAAAATGACTTTTATCAGAATACAATGCAGGCAAGGTTATCCATATTTAAACTAGTCCACATACTTTTCCTGTTGTGTTTAATATTTTTCTTTTCATTATTCAGCTGGAGGAAGCTGAAGGCATACAATGTTGCATTTCTAAACCTCCAGAGAAAAAAACTCAGAAATCCCCAGATCTCACAGAACAAGGTGAACATGGCTTCTGTCAGAACCACTTAGTTGAAAATGGGTGGTACAGTGGCAGAGTGGTTAGCACCCCTGCCTCACAGCAAGAAGGTCAGGGCCTTTCTGTGAGGAGTTTGCATGTTCTATTTGTGTCTACACTGGCTTCTTGTAGCAAACAAATACAAGAGGTCAAGAATCCACTAAAAAAAGTTAGCAATCTCAGTCAAATAAATTGTGAATTTTCCATCATCCACAACCAGTTTGTGGGGCAGTAGAAAAAGCGGAGATGGCCAGACACTTTCTCAAGCTCCTATAAGAGAGTACCTAGGCTTTTCAATTCAAAGGCCACCTGAGAGACATAGTCCTTCCAATGTGTAGCAATTATTCTACATTTAAATGTATACTTGGCTCCTGGGATGATGTTTAATGCCCCTGTCCCTGTGTAAATGATTAAGCTTATAGCATAAAGTGCAAGAAAATGCACAAAGGAAGAGGAACTGGGTCTGAGGAGGGCCGAAAAACTGAAACACTAAAAATAGTTATCTGCCAATGACTGGATGAGATTGGTTTGTTTATGTGGACTAAACACACCCACTTGTGTGTTTAGACTGACTTTGCTCAAACATGTGATTTGATCAATATTTCCTGAGCTTTATTTTCCAGTCGTTTGTCTCTCACTGCTCTATCTTTCACATCTCAGTCCTGTCCTCATCTAGTCTCAGTTTGCAGCCTGAGTGACAGATTTAGTTCCTGTTGCAGATGACAAGAGGCTGGCTTTTTTTCACAGGTATCACTCTTTTTCAGTCGGGTCTAGGGTCTGTCAGAGGCATTGTGATCATGTTGTACTTCTCAGAAAGGTTGGTGTAGACTATCACAAGATGGTGTCCCATTGCCTGGAGGCCTTATGCTTTATGCCATTGTTGCTGCAGGCTACTGAAATATCCCTAAGCATGTAAAAAGAGGCTATTCAGGGACAAAGTTTGCACTGCATTATAAGTAATATCCACTGAAGACAGTTTGTATGGCACTATTATTGCTACACAATAGCACACCTGCACCACATATTACACTGGGATTAATCCCTGCTGAATGTTTCAGCCTGAAGCATTAACTGTAAAGAGACAACACTATTTGCCCAGCTGCTAAGGACTGGTCAACACATTCCTGGCATGGCCAAGATTACAGTTTGTTATTTTCTGTATAATATGAATGCAATACACACATTGTGGTTGTCATTATGTGCCTCTGTTTGACGCTCAGAAAGTTCAGAAATAGTAGCTTATTCCAAACTCCCATTTTGTATTTAAAAAATAATACAAAATAATAGACTGTGTATTTTATCCCCAAATTATAGCTGGAAGCAAAGTGAAACACAAATAAATATTGGAAATGCATTAACAGAAATAAGCACAAATAAATGCAGGATCACACCAGTCACTAAAGTCAGAGCTAGAAGTTTAAGGTGAGCTCTTTAGTTTGATGTAATGTCTGTAAATTATCTTGTAAATAATGTATTATTATTTACAGTTTTATCTTTTAACCCTTTGATGCATAACGTGGGGCAAATTCAAATCATCTGAGGTGGACCAACATAAGAATGAAAATCTTGCGTAAATTAAGCATAGATTAAATGAGCTCTTTTGATTGGGGGAGCGGGGCTATGTAACACATGACAGAAGTAAATTCAGTAAATACATATTCTGTGTCTATTATTACTACTGCCCCTAGAGACCAGAATTCTTTGGATTAAATAGAAAATGTGTAAAGATGCTTGGTCAGTCTGCCAACCCCTAGAGCTTCAACGGCCCATTGCTGAGGAAATGCAGTTTGTTTATTAGTCTAGTAATTCTACTTTGCTTGTCCAGAGTTGATCTTTGGTTCTTTGTCCTATAATACCAGATGTGCAATACAACAAACAGGTGGTCTATTGTTGTGACATGATGAATATGTTGAGTTGATGCCTTTATTTGTGGCTTGACTGCTCAGCTTGTTTTGATAGAATGCACTGTTCTTTCAATATTCAAAGACTGTTTTGGGAAGGTATAATAAATTGGCAGGAAGTCTCTTCTGGCATTTTCTTTTTTTATTATCTCTGAGATGCATCTGTTTTGTTCACTGTTTTCTCGTTAGATGTGAGAATGTGTGTGTCTTCATAAACTTGAGTGAGTCCCATGTGGGCCGCTGGATGGCCATAAACACAAGGACATGCTAATTAACAGTTTGAATGAGCGTACGGGGAGACTAAACTCTCAGAGCTGGTGCATCCACGTGTGCACAACGGGGACGAGAGCCACTGTCTCAGAAGGGCAAGAGGCGGAGTGGCGAGTGGACGCGCTCCAAACAGTCCGCTGGCTATTGTTATGGAAGATAATCCAAAACCTGGCAACCAGGAAGGCACACCAGGTGGCCCTGTCAACGCAGAAAAAGAAGATGAGCTGGAGTGGAGTAAGCTGGGCCAGCTCTGGAGGAAAGAGGATGTTGAGCATTGAAGGTATGGACCTCTAAGAATAAGAAGACGCAGTAATTATTGACATCACAAGAAGCACACAGTTACATTAGTTTAAATCTATATGAAAAAAATGTACAAATGTTTTCAAACACCGACCAGTCAAGTCGTCAAAATTCATGACGATTTAAGTTTATGAAACAAAAAAAAAAGCCTTGATTGATTGAAAAAGTGGTAGATTATATATTTTTTACTAAATAAAAATTATGAGTTTGTTTAAAGCCACCCCTCATTACTTTTAGCCAGCAGAGGGCGCAGAGCCCTCTCTGTGCAACTGCAGCCATATTACTTACAAGTAGATACATTCAAGATGACAAGTTTGAAGAAAGAGCATGTCTTCTGAAACAGTAGGGTCATTTTAGTGTATTTTGTAAAAGTAGGATAGGAAAAATAGAATAGGATTTGGTCCAGTACCCTGGCCAGCTGCGACTAACTCTTTTCCTATTCTATACAAAGAAGTTAGTCTGGTACCCTTTTGCTTTCATTCAGTTTCAAGGGTGGGGTTTTCTGGCGTAATGTTAACCAATCAGAGAAGCCGTTTGTCAACAAGTAAGCCATGTAAGCGCCGCTAGTTAACATGGCCAGCAGCAGAGACACCAGAGCGGTTTCATAGTTTTTATACTTTGCTGGTTATTCAAAACCGAGGCAAGAGCAGAAATAAACAGCTTCTCGGTAGCAGCTTCCACCATGTTGAAGGTTTTGGACCAGCCTCGCAAGCCAAGTTACTTGTGTGTGGCGTGGCTAGCAAACCACTCCTTGCTGCAAACAGCTTGTGATTTGTCCGTCTGCAAAGCCCCAGAGAGAAGGGATTCGCTGTGAGAAAGGAACCAGACAGTCCTGCTTTTCAAAAAAAGGTCTGGTATACCAGGCTAGTGGTCTAGTGTATTGGTTTTTACTTTATCCTACCTATGCGTAGTGTGGTGAAGTGCGCATTCACGTAATCTCTTGCAATATGCCACCAACTCTGCGGCAAGAAAATTTCATTGGAGTTTTCTGTCCAGCTGAAGGCTAAAAGTTCCACAGTGCTACTTACAGTGATGCTCTTAGCTTTAGGTTTTAAATAAATACAAACCTGAATAGGCGGCAGTAGCTCAGTGGGTAGAGCAGTCGACTTTCAACCCGAAGGTAGGTTCGATTCCCACTCTCCCCACAGTTCATACTGTCGTTGTGACCTTGGGCAAGACACTTAACCCACCTTGCCTCCAGTGGCTGTAAAACTGGTAATTACTGTAGAACAATGTAAGTCGCTTTGGATAAAAGTGTCTGCTAAATGAATACAAGTAAATAATACAAATAAACTATTTGAAATTGTTTGAAAATGCACAACATTTTAGTGCCACAGACTAGGGCCTATAGCATCACTTCAGTGTTTGCACTACTGTTGGTTCCTTGTGACCCCTGCATTACACATTCTGCAAAGCTCAAAACAAAACAAATAGCTTGCCCCCCAAAGCTTGACGAGGTCAAAGTCAATGTCTCCGGATGAACTGAGCTGTAGCTATTTGTGATAGGATTGGTCAGTATAGCTGAAAACAAAGGAAAGGAAAGAGAGAGAGAGAGAAGAAAGGACCTCTAACAGTCTAATGTGACCCCAGACCAGGGACAAAAACAGAATACTTCATAACCCCGATGGAACGAAACTAATGTCTCACAACAAAATGGCTCTGCCCTGTTTGCTTTAAAATAAAACACACTATGAAAAAAAAGGTTTAAGTAACCTGAGATCTCAGGTTTAAGTAATCTGAGATCAACTGGTAAGAGTTGAGTTCTCTTACCAGTTGATCTCAGATTTGATAAAGTCTCTTGGAATTAGAGACGAAACGTCTTCACCTTGAAAACTGTGTCCAGATGCTTTTACTCAAACCTTTTTTTTCCCAGTATGTCCTGGATGACTGAGAACCTTCACAGCCAAACACACTATGGTTCAGCAATTCTTGAACGAGACGAGAGTGTTCAGAGACAAAGACTTTTCAGGGCAGAGACCAAGTCAAGACCAAGACAGGCCTAGGACAGTATTAATTAGAAGACCAGTACATGATACAAAACATACCAGAGTCAAATTTTCACAACTTCAGGTGCGTGTTATTGGTTTAAATGTTTAAGTTTATAGTACACTTTGAATTATTTATTCATAAACTGTATATGTATGCCTTTCTTTTTATTTTATGTTTTATAGATTGTGTGCATGTGAATAATATGTGAACCTTGCAAGTTAAAGACAAATTTCTGCCCTTGTTTACAATGGCATACCTTAAATTCAATTCAATTCAATTCAATATTCCAAAATTGATATGCAACAAATAATTCTGAGATGAGAAGAAGTCCTTGAATGGGGCCTTGAATACTACTAGACAGACTTTTTTTATAAATGTTATATGGAGAAGGGTTATTAAGGACACAGAAGATAAGAGAAAACCCTGCAGTGTAATTTCTACAAACCAGTTGGTATAATGTTATTAACGTCTACCCAGCTATGATGTCTGTTGACAGTAGAAATCTCTACGTCTCAGTTCTGACGTATACCATGCTTCATGCTCCACTGTTCCTGGGCCCAGAGTGGGTTTAGGGTAGAGGCTGTCAGAGCCTCGGCCCGTAAGGATGACTGTGGGGTCGAAGGTCATTGGCAGATGCAGAAAATGAAGGAGAGCAGCTTGAGGCGGACGTGCACGGTGCTGTTTGTGGGTGGAGGGTTGGCACACTCACTCCCCGCTGCCCACAAGACTGTTACAATCCAAGACAGTAAGAGTAACTCATCCATCCGCACATAAACACAGGCCTTGCTCTTGATGAGAAGAGGAAGATATAAAAGTGAAGCTGACCCAGTCAATGGTCAGTTTGAACACTACATGACCTTTGTTGCTTTGGCTGAAGTTTCCAGACGCTCATATAGATTTTGTGCAAGAGATGGCAGTGGCAAAGAGTCAGGGCAATTAAGGTGTTCAGGAATTCCTCAGATTTTCTAAGATCTATAAAAAGAACAGTGTAGCTCATGTTTTAGAAAAAGAAATTAGCCATTGAGAACATTTGTAGTTGGTTGCTAATAAATTGTTTCTGGGCAGATCACGGTTGTCGGCACCATACATTAAACGAGCCAGTGACTTTACATTAGGCAATTAAATTTGTGATAGTGTCTGAAAGTGAATTTGACTTCCAGGCATTGTTTTGGTTCACATGGTGGTTAGTAAAGGTCCCATACACTGTTCGGAACACATTAAAGTACATGGCGGTAAATGTAGTTCTCTGAAGTGGAAAACAAATATACCTCTAGGCTTGGTTTACTACTGAGAGATGGAGATGTTAACTTATGATAATGAAAATAATGAAAAAAAGTCTGGCAAATCTACTAAAAATAAAAGATAAAAAAAATTAACTGAATGAAAATGTACATTCTGTATGTCACACATGAACTATGGGCAACTGTCAAACCTGCTTCACAGGATACGGTTTGTTCCACAGAACTATCTGGAAAGGCTCCCATCGAAAGTGTTTAAAGAAGGGGTACTTTAAATCAAAATGTGGTCAGTGATTGGATTATTTTGTCTGTGTGTAACTGCAGTTTTATCCAATCAGAACAGCGCCATGTTCACTACATCTTCAAACCCAAAACACACCCAGACCTGCCAGTGCTGCCACATCGTTGGTCACAATTAGGACATGGTTTGAATACTTTGCTTGGAGAAGTTCAAGATGGATTTTTGTGAGTTTGTAAACTCCCGAATACCTTCGAGAATCCAGCTGCAATACAAGATAAACTGTATATGTGTGTAACATAACTCTTACTTAGATAAACAGATTATTGTTATTTACTCAGACAGTAGCAGAACTAATAAACTGCATCGTTGTCAATTTAAACTCGCAACAGAAATGTCACACCAAGGAACTTTGACAATAGAGGTCATCATATAGAAATGAATATAGAAAAGTTTGTTTGACAGCCACAACATGAGCAGTAATGAATTTATCCTAAATAATTCTAAATTTAATAGGAAAAAAAGTATGTAATGTAACTGTAAGATTTTCTGTTTTGTTAATTGCATGAGTTTAACACCGGCATTAGGTTTCAGCCATTGTCAGGATCCCTTTCATTTTCATGTGTTTTGTCTTTTCCTGTTTGTTTCCCCTCTCTTTTGTGTTTTTCTGGAGCTGGGCGGAGCGACTGCTGCTCTGTGCTTTTAGACCCAGCTCACTTTTTTTTGTGGACCCTAGAAAGACCGTCACACACAGTTTATCAGCTCTACGTCCAGCTCCCCTCCAGATACACCTTGTGTTTTGTTATTCAATAAACCTCGTGAACCACCTTTGTCTGCTTCTTTGATCCTCCAGTCTAGTTCTTTACCACAGTAGTATATTTTAAAATACTATACAGTGCTCTTGAAAGAAGGTATTTACTGCAAGTAAAATACAACTGTGTGTTCAGGAAACAGCAAAACACAGAGAAACTTACTTTAAGAAACTAAACATCTGGCACTTGTTTCTTTTTACAACTTTTGCCAAAACTTTTTCCAAGTTACTTTTGTAGGATGTGCTTGAGTTGCAGTAGTCTCTGAAATGGGAATTAAGAGGAAAAAAAACATATTGAATGTGAATGCGGAGAAACACAAAAGCGCTCAATGGCAATTACCACACACTGCCTGGCACAGCTGACAGTTGGAGACACGCTTTCAATGCATTTTATTCTCACAGACAAATGACAAAAGATAGACTTGAGCAGATGTACAAGAGAGCATCTGCCAGTGTAGTCCATTGGAGCTGCTCTTATTGGCCTCATAACTTCCAGTGCTTTTCTTGGGTAATTCTACAGAAGAGTATCCATTGTAAGTCAAAATCTTGAAGGAAATGTACAGCTAAATGCAAAGCAATGTGGCATCTCCTTCTATAATATACGCTCATCAATCCCACTTCATTCTCCTCATATTACAACTTCACAAATTCATCATCAGCTGACAAACTGTGAACAAGCGTCTCACTGCTGTCTTTGTCTGTCTTCCAGTTTCCTAACCTCCCTAACACCACCTCAAACATTTTTTGTCACTTTGGTGCGCCGCCCCCTAGTCACAGGAAACAATGTGGGAAGCAGAAGGGATGCTGGTGTGGGCTGTGCTGCTGCCGTTACTACTAATGAGCAGTAATCTGGAGCAGCAGGAAGCAATGGCTGCTCGAGGAAAGTGCTGTTGCTCACTCTATGCATTTTGATCTCAGAGGTTTATTTCCTGAGAACAAAGGCAGGAAAGGGAGACGGTGTGAGGAACACCTTCTGAGAGACCAGGAGCGTCCCGTCGAGTGTGGATGTACAGAGCTGGGCAAGTAGGTAAAGTGCAAAAATAAGACATGGGTTTTTTTCTGACTAATGTGGACATCCTTCCTATTAGCACCTTCCACCTTAAGGAAACACACTCCTAATTTGAACTCAGCACATTTCAAGCAATAAACCTAAGCCCCTTATTCTTTTCTGCTCCATGTGTTTTTAGTTTGGTACACCTGGTGACTAAGTGACCGTTTAAATTCATACTGAACATACAGTATATAGATCATATCACTTTCGGTGAGGTATTTATGACAGAGCTGTTAAGTTTGCTTTATTCAAGCTCATCGCTTTTGACCAAACAAGAAAACTCTGGAAAAGGAGGGATCTGTCTGCTTCAAAAGGAATCCTGACACTGTTTGTGAGAAAGTAGAGCAGGCCAAGTTACAAATCCAGCCATTTTTAACATCAATGACAACAAGTTTTTTGTGGTATTTGTTCCAGAAATTTTGAGGCTTGTCTTTGTGCTGTTTGGCCTATTATAAGAGGGATGCTTTGTGGCATTTGCGTTTTAATGGCTTTCTCGACCATACAGCTCATCTTAAAACAGCCACACCCCTTTTTTTCAGAGACTCCTGTATTTCAGCTGAACAAGTTTCCTGGCAGCTGTGGCTGAAATATGTGTGAGTCTATCTGACCTTTTCATTTTTTCACTTTATTAGAGTTTGAACACTGCTGATTGGCATTCTCAATTCCTTGGATATCCCTTTTCTGTTTTATACAGTCCTTTGACAGATCCTTTTACAATTTTTTTCCCCATGACTCAGAATACAGAAACGTCAGTGCAGCACTGGATGAAAGATACAAGGGTCTGTCAGGAGCCCAGAAACTCACTGACCTTTTATACACACACACTGATTACAAGCAAACAGATCACAGGTGAGGATGGTTACCTTTAGTAGCCATTCAAACCTGTTTGTGTCACTTGTGTGCATGTTATCAGGCCAAAATCACCAGGGTATGTAAACTTTTGATCAGGGTCATCTGAGTACTTTCTGTTGTCATTATGATTTAAAAAGAGTAAACACAATTGTTTGACAATAAATGGCTTCACCTAACCAATAACTCTGAATGAAAGAAAGGGTTTTGTGTTATCATTCATATTCTTTGAAAAATGGCCAAACATTCACAAATTCTGCCAGGGTAGAACTGTAGTAAGAATACAGAAAACATCTGTGTGCTTAATTACTTAAACGTTTGCACTTCAAACTTAGGTTTCTGGGTTTTTTAAGATTACGGGTCATATACAAAGCTCAAGAAACATGTACCACAGCTGCTTGTGCACACACAAAAAACAATCTAGTAAAGAATGTTTTTTTGGCATAAAAATATTGTTAAAATGTCTCCTAAAGGTAAACTTTTTTTTATGCTTTAACAGTCGGTGTTTAGAGATAACTAGCTCATCCGTGTATACAACTCCTGTTTTCTTCATACATTACACAGAATCTTTTCTCCATATGGTAGAATAGTTCTAAGTGCTGTTACTTTGCAGACATTGGTTATGCACAATTCAGAAGCCATATCCTGTTTTGTTTGTCTTCTGGTTTGTCAGAATATAACGTGCCACACCCCTCTGCTGCTGCGTGTGTCCTTGTGTTTCATCACCCGCTGGGCCTGTTTGCCATCAGGCTTAGATCTGCTCCCATAAGAAAACTAGCACAACAGCAAACAAAGCTGATAAAATCTCCCAAAAAACAGTACAATATGAAACCTGTTATTCCTCTTCAGACCGCAATATACAATGCCACCTGTGTGAGAGCAGCAAACTCAGGTAATACGTTTTGATGACAACACTGACGGCTCTGGATAGAAAAGGTTTATGTCCACATCTGCGGCGGTGTGAGGAGAGACAGGGATAAATTTATCTCAATCCAACCCTGCCTTTCGAGGAGGAAATGTCAGAAGGGCACCAAAGCAAAACAAAATGCTTGGAAGATGAAACGTGGAGCGAGCAAGGAAGAAAAGCAATAAAACGGGAATGAGAGAGAGTGAGTCTAAGCAGTGTTTTCCACCTTGGGGCAAGCTCGCTAAAAGCCGTATGTTCCCCTGGTGATGGAGCGCAGCAACGTTTTTAGGGTTGGGGAACATACACTTCAAAATGCACACACTAAGACGGTCTGTTATTTCCAATAAACACAAGCTCTAAGAAATGGTAATGCTCTTTAATGTCTAGGGTATTTCTGTATAAGTAGAAAAATGTGTATCATATTATTTGTCGATTGATGCATAGTTAGATTTTTACTTAGAGGCAATGTTGATTTAAATGGTGGATAAGCAGATGTTTTAAAAAATGTTTTATACTAGTTGCCCCGATAACTTTTCTTAACAGGGATTGTGCTGCTTCTGCATATCATAAGGACCCATCTCTCTCTCATCATTTTTAATTCAACTCTGCATGCATACAAGCTTTTCTATGTTCTATGAAATTAATATTATTGTGCGGTGCACTGTTGGGACACTACTGCTTGACCAAAGGTGCAGTAAAAGTGACAAAAAGGCATTAAGCTCTAAACGTAATTTTTTTTATAACAAAGCAATTATCTCTGGCTTATTACATGGCCAACATTTGACCATGACATTTTTTTTCTCTCACCTACCGGTAAAAACTGTCTGCTGTTTCTTAGACCAGCTAAGAATTCATTTATCTTCTCTCTTTTCAATTGTCCTTGAATGCTCGTGTTTTTTTGTTTTTTTTTTACCACAATGAATGTCACAGTGTTGCCAGATATTATATTCTTTGAGCACTTATCCATGCTGCATGCACACTAAACTCACAGGTTCCCCAATCTTTTTGGTGATTAAAAAGGTGGCCCATTTTTCTTGGAAAATTCTACACCCTGTGTGGACTTTTGTCCTTTTTTGTCAAAACAGTTTTGGGTAATGAGGGTGCCATGGAGGGTTATCTCAACAGCAAATTTACCATTTACGTGACCAGATGGTGCATTGCCGCCATTTACTGTTTTGTTCTGGTTCGCAGTACTGTTTTGTTCGCTACTCATGCTAAAATAGTAGACCCCGTGGACAAATTATTTACTTCGTTTTTTTTTTAAATTGCAGATTATGTCTTAATGTAATTTATACACTTTTTAAAATCATCCTACGGGACGGATTTTACCTCCTGGTGGGCAGGTTTGGCCCAGGGGCCGCATGTTTGACACCTCTGTATTAGGTAATAAAAGTCCTTCATTGTCCATTTAAAAGGACCTTACTATAAACTTTATCATATATTTTATGATGCATTGGGCTCCTGTGTGGTTTGCACATGTCATTACAGTAATAGTTATTAGTAGGAGCAGCTTTAGTATGTGCTAATGTGACTAACTTAGTTAAGAGGGATAGCAATGACAGGAATTAGTTATACCAACCAACAAAAATATTGTTGTCATATTTATATTACAGCTTGTGAATCAAAAAGCACATGCCACTGCTGTACATTGTCTGAGCTCAGTCATGTAAGTTTTAATCTATTGTTTAAACTTCATACATTTAAATGTAATGCTTATCTGCCCTGTTAATTTCAGAGACAGATTCTTGGATTCACTTACTAGAGCCGTTTAGATTTGTTTTTGAAACATCAACGCATCTCCACAAAATAGTGCTTTGCAAGAACATTCACACGTATGCTTTGTGAGACTGGGCTGTGTCCAGTAGTTTTGCGATGACCTTAACTGGTTGGACCTGTCAACACTTCAAAATCCCATCCCTCGGCTGTCAAAAAAAAAAAAAAAAACTTATTGCATCTGCCTTTGGTTTTGGTCGGGAGAGGAGCTGAAGCCTTCGGTTGAGAGCTGCAGCAACCTGAGTTTACGCAACCTATTTTTTACATTTCCATTACATTTAGTCATTTAGCAGATGCTTTTCTCCAAAGCAACTTACAAGTGAGGAAAACAATGGAAGCAATTTCAACAACACAAGGTAACAAAAAGCATAAGTGCACAAAAAACTAGTCAGTTAAAACCTAGCACAGTATACAATGCTAAAGATAGGAAAGATATATATTTTTTAAATAGAGAAGGAATTGAATGAAAGGAAGTATAATTCAGTGTTTGTCAGTCAGGTGTTGATGGAAGAGATGTTTTTTCAAGATGGCTACAGAATCTGCTGATCTTGTAGCAGCAGGTAGATCATTCCACCAATGTGGAACAGATCCAGAGAAAGTGCATGAGAGGGATTTTTTTTCTTATTGGGATGGTACCACCAGACGTTCATTTGCAAGGCTCTGGCAGGAACATAGATCTGTATTAGTGAGTGAAGATATGAGGGTGCCAGTGGTGGTCTTGCAGGCCAAGAGCATAGATTTTTTCTGAGCTAACTTACAAGAAGTATGTCAGTGTGGTGGATGTGCATGTGAAAGCCCTAGGAACCTTAAATTTGTCCTTATACAATGTCAGAAATTGGGTCCTGATTAGTTTACATAGTTCGGTTTAATAAACAATAGTATTAGGATTAACCAAGGATGATGAATACATTTTATTGAATGAGGACAATAGGGTTGGTATGTGCCAGTACAAAAACTTGGAATAAAAAGATAAACACAAGTGGTTGGAGCTGAAGGCGGTGGAGCATCATTGCTCAAACCACAGGTGTTTCTTTAATATCTTCCTTCAGAGGGGATAAAGAATTGAGGGAGGTGTGTTTATGCCCCTTTTCTCAGCTCCAGGGCAGATTTTCTAGGTTCCTCTCACATTTAGACAAAGCCAATTTTATCTCTGCTTTGCAACATATGGTGCCGCCTATCCTCCAAAACTCCCCCTCCCAATGCACAAAGGCCACTTCCTCATTAAATTGTGCTTCAGCTATTACCAGATTCATCAAAAAAGTGATGGAAGGCAGTGGAGAAACAGGAAACTCCAAATGCAGAATCACACTATCATGTGAGGGAGATGAGATAAAAATCTGGTCTGGTTTTACCATATTCATACTTCCACATATGGTGAGACAAATCTCAGTTGCCCCGTTTGAAGCTGACAGGCTGTTATATGCGACAGTTCGTATCTGCCACCCGCTCTCCGTTTCTCAGTGATAAACACCAGTAATAAAAAAGATGTATTAGCAGAAGATTGTCTTTTTTTCATTTACAGGTCGACAGAGATAGATTTTGGTCATGTGGAAAGACATTGTTGCAGTAGTCTAATCCATCTTTCACCACAACTGAAAACACTTTTGCAGTAATGAACAGCACTACAAGCAGCACACCGAGCATTGGAACTCAGATATTTCTTTTTATCATTAAGGTTAATGTCACAATTCACATGCAAATGCAAGGCCAAAGCCTACAGCTGAGCCTGCAGCCTGAGCGGACATACAAAAACATTAATGTAAAGCTGTACAGACTTTTTTTTTTTTAAATAGGTGCCCTCAACTGCCAGTAAGACATTGGTATTGGCTAGTGTTGTACATTATAAATAACAAAGCTTTTCACTAAAATATGTCTGTGGTAGTTTTCCCTCAAAGTTCCCTCTTTAACCAGATGCTCTTGACCTTGTGTTATTGCTTATTAAAACCCTCAGTATACAGTGCATAAGCTCACTTTAGTCTTTGAGTTTGTTACAATAATAAAAACCGGAGAAAAGATCATCACTCATTGTCTCTGCGACGATAATGACACTATTCAAGGCCTGTTATGTCCAGGCAACAACACAAGCAGATGCTTATTCACCTTAAGTAGAAAAGCACGACGTGTTCTTGATGAGGCCAAAATAAATAGTGTGAATGTGAACACTGGTGTGTGATACACAATGTTCCTTGTCAAAGCGAAAGGAGGATTATGTGGGAACAAATGAGGATTTTTACAGCTTCAGCAGAAGGAAGCAGCTGCGCCACCGTTGACCCACTGGATGTATCTGTCAGATGTGTTTCCCAGGTGGCAGCCTCGTGCTCGTGCAAAGGCGTGTGCATGAAAGCACTGTTTAAATCTTGTTGACCAAGTCTGCACACCTGTCTGCATTTGTGGGACAGGACGATCTGTTTGTGTGCAGCGTGTTGGAGCAGTGAGTGAAGGATAGACAGAGCTCAAACTCAGGTCAAGCCTAAAGGCAGTGGGGCTTGTGTGCACTGGGCTGTGACCAACAACAGTTATACAGGCCTAAACAATCACTCTGCCTTCATCTTTCCTTCCACAACATCATCCTGCTTTTTTACAGAGAGCAAGGACACAGGTGGTCACACTCCATCAGCTCCGAGTGTGTGCCAGTGGAGCCATTTCCTTATTTACTGCTCTGGACCAGGACAGGTTCATTCAAGAGGAAATATCAATAATACATATGTTCAACATTCAATTTCCCAGCCCTTCATACTGTAATTTTATTTATTTATATATTTTTTCCCAGTAAAAAACTTTCATTCATTCATTCAGCTGACGCTTTTATCCAAAGCGACTTACTTTGTTCTACAGTAATTGCCAGTTTTGCAGCCACTGGAGGCAAGGTGGGTTAAGTGTCTTGCCCAAGGACACAATGACAGTATGAACTGTGGGGAGAGCGGGAATTGAACCAACTACCTTCGGGTTGAAAGACGACTTCTCAACCCACTGAGCTACTGCCTCTGTCTGTCATATCATGTTTATGCCATTCTTTCTAGACATAACTATCAGTGACCTGTAGACTTCAGTTTTTGTATCCTAATGCTACCAACACTGAGCCTTGATTTTTTACCCACTCACTGACCTGTGTAGTTAGTCAGTTTCCATTTGCCTAAATGAAATGAAAAATGTTCATTTCTTCACAAATGCTTCACAGCAAGAAGGTTGTGATTTCAAAACCCGGACGACTCTGGTCTTTCTGTAGCCTGCATGTCCTCCACGTGTTACCGTGGGTTCTCTCCGGGTAATCTTCCTCCCACCGTCCAAACACATGCATGTATAGGTCAACTGGCAACTAAAGTGTCCCTAGTGACTGAATGTGAAAGTGAAGGGTTGTCTGTCACTGTCTGTCTCTAAATGTCAGCCCTGCGACTAACTGGCCACTGTCCAGGGTGTACCCCGCCTCATCCCAAAGCTGCTGGGATAGGCTCCAGTCACCCGTGACCCCTAACGGGACTAAGTGGTAGAAAATGAATAAATGGTAAAAATGAACTGGAAAATGCATGCAGCTTCACAGGTTGAATTGTAAAAACGATTTAACTCTGACTTCTTGGAAGTTTATAAAAACATGATGATGTGAGCATGGTGACTGATGTCTACCTTTTCTTTTTCTTTCTTCCTCCTGGTTTGTCCTGGCAGTCATTGTTTGCGTGTGTGTTTCTTTTATGTTCTGTATGTCTATTGCATATGACATTAAATATATATAACTAAATGAAGCTTGTGTTGTTTTCAGTTGTTTTCAGTTAGAATATGTAGGATTTAGAAAATAACATTGAACAACACACCATTTTTATTGAGGAAACTTTTATTAATGTCTAATTAGGCTAACATTGCAATGTAATTTCTTACATGAAAAACTGTTTGTTCTAATGCACTTGGCCTGGTGTGGTGCAGTGGAGGCTGAGAGGGAGTCGCGTGGATAATTGGTGCAGTCTGTTCCCTGAATGCACTACATTATAGTAATCACCTCAATCTACACGGCCAGTTAAAACTGCAGGACTTGTTCAGGTGGGTGCAAAATGACATTTGAGTGCAGCACCTGTGTGCTTGAATCTTAAAAAAAAACAACAAGACTGTGAAGAAGGTGACAATTTTATTTTTATTTATTTTTTTCAACAAAAAGCAATGGACATGGTTTGCAGATAATCACTACCTCCATCAGCATACAAACCAAATCCCAAAAACTTTTAAGTTTTATTTGTGATTTCACATGCTTGACATTCACTCTAGGAATCTAGCTATAGCTCTGAACATGAATGAGACGGTCACTTATCTATGATGTTTATCAGTGGATGATAAACATCATAGACGGAAGAAAGAACCTAAGGTAGGTACTCCTTCTATTAGTCCACAGTCCTCGTCTTTTGTTCTCTGCACACATTTGAATATATCTGCTGTGCCATCTTTCTTGTGGCTGAACAGAAGGAAGGTTGATTTAAATGGGCTCTTAAATGATATATAAAGCGGTAAATCTTCATGCAAGGAAAGCTGCAAAAAGCACGCCAAGGCTGCCAGGTGAAAAGATGTGAGGGGGAAGCAGGGAGACGTTATTTATGGCAACAGTGATGCTGCTTTTTTCAGGTTGTGCAGACTTTCCAACACTCAGGGGACCCCTATAGTTATGTGTTTCAACTCAGTGGGTTGTATTGGACAAGTGACACACAATTAGAAAAATAACAATCTATAAATTAATGCACTAATAATAAACTAGCGACTTCCTTCATTATTTGGAAACAATAATTCCTCCAAATCTTGAAAACATTGTGGTTCAATTATACATATTATAGTGACATTTGAATGAGTCTAATTTGGAGATATTTAGGAGCTTAATGAGGTGGATGCTACAAACCTGGAGTTAAAGAGTTAAAGACACTTAAAGAGTTACATTTGAATTACAACATAACATAACATAAATTATACAGTTTGTAATACTTACAATACTAACAAATCAACTTAAAATCTTTATATGTCATACCCTAATTTATGTAATTGTTTTAACACCTTTTAAGGGTTGGGAGGAGTTTTGGAGAAATATGCTTGAAGATATAAAAATAGGGTAAGAATTACATCAAAGTTGCAATACATATCAAATTTATTGTACAAATTTGATTTTTATTCATCTCGTGACCATAATTTCTTATATTTAATGCCAAACCAGGCGCTGTTATACATAAATCTAAAACGTCCATTTTAATGTCAACAATGTTGTTCAACATTTTCATAAGAATCCTGCATATTTTAACTTTAAAAGTCAATTTCCTGAACGCAAAATGCTTCTAACCATTCAAACATTTTATTAGTCCTGCACAGCCTGACGTGAGCTGTCTGTATATTCTTTATACAGGAACTCAGTCTGCCTAAGTGTCATAAACCAAAAAATCTCTTCGGTATTTTCCGTACCGACCAATCACATTCGACTGCTGCTGGTGTGTTGCCTTGCGCCACATTTAGACGACCCAAGTCCCTTGTTCAAAACATTCAAGATGGTGGGCAGGACTGCCGAGAGTTTGCGTGCCTCTGCTCTTTAATTACTTTTAAATCAAGACAACATTATGTGTTTAAAGTCATTTACAGGTGCTCCACTGCATGCCAGGTTGGATTGGCACGACACGTGATCCTTTCCAGACTTTGTGCTAATAGAGCGAGGCGTCTGGCTTGCCAGGCTAACATTTCATGAGTATAACATAAATATATACTATTTGACATCAAGAAGAAGAAGTTAAAGCAAAGGAATCCAGAGGTGTTGTCTCTTCTCTAAGAGACTTTTTCAATTTCTAGTTCAACTTTCATAGTTAATGACTATGAGACCAGAACAGCCTGGTCCCATCAGCTTTAGTTTTAGGTCAAACCCCTCCCTCTAGAGATAAAGCTCAGCTCTTTTACCAGTTGATCTCAGAATTGAAAAAGTCTCTTTGAATAAGAGATGAAACGTCTTCACCTTGAAAACTACGTCCAGATGGCTTTGCTCTAACATTTTTTCCAAGACCTGGATGACTGAGAACCTAAACAGACATTTTTGACATCAAGAAATTCTGTGCATCAGTGTTTTGCAAAAACATAAAATTTACCTTGAGAGATTGGTTTGAACCACTCTGTACAAGAAATTGCCCATGACTGAGAAACCATTCAAAGACACACCTTAAATAACACTCACTGAACTATAATGTCCGCTTTCAAACTGACAGGCTACAAATGTACTGCTCCGATAACTATGTGAACAGCTGCACGGCAAGTTTGATGGGTGTCAGAGATCATATTCATGCCCCACATCTTAAAAGCCATATCAATATTCGCCGTCCATCGAAGTGTCTGGCTACAGAGATGATTGATGTCTTTCCATGCTGCTGGTTGGAAACAGAGCCCGGGGAGACGTAGGAGCAGAGCTGAATGAGCTCGACCATCTGAATAACACTGAACTCCATTTAGCCACAACACAAACTCAAGACAAATCACTCAGCAGCCCTCATTATTAACTACAGCAGGCATATAGCATGTGTCTTTGTTGATTAATGTACACAAAACATGCAAATGGGAATATGTTTGCGCTTGGATGATTCAGTGGACAACATACGAAATGTTGAATAATTACATATTCATGCGGCAGCTCTGCAGATATGCCTGGTTACTAATAGCACTTTAGATGACTATTAATATTTAGTATTCTGGGGATGGAGCAACCCACTCAATTAATTATTCACAAAACTATTACATGCATGTGAGTCAGGGAGCCAACTCAGTCTTACACTTTTAATTGAAATCATTTGTTTTTAACACAACACATGCTTAGACCTAAAGGACAAAATGACATTGATTAAGAATCATCGAGATGATGGTAGTCTATAAATTATGTACCCAATAAAAATAATAAATAATTGAATTGTAAATTGTTGGCAAATGGCAATTATATAAGCAGTTGTATCAATGCAGTCACGGTTAACACCAAGCCTCTCTCATGGAACCCCTTATAAGGGCCTCACCTCACAAGTAAGGTTCGCCGCCATACATCGATATACAGCAATATACCTCCGTCCACCAGAGGGCAGGCTCCAAAAGCAGAAAGGAGAAATCCAATGGCGACTTTACAAGTGTAAAAGTTATGTTTACAGCCTGGTACAAAAGATGGCTCTGGTCTCTAGAACTAAGTTTTTACTACATGACAACTCCAGGGGGGTTGTTTTTTGATAAAATTTTGATTAATGCATCCGTTTATGCTCTCTGAAAACTATTGTTTTACTATGCAGTAATAGCAGAAAAGTCCGGATCTAACCACAGCCCTTTTATTGCCCTGTGGTGAAAACAATATCAGTGAATGTGGCAGTAATGAGCTCACGTAATCCACTATATATAGACAATCATTGGTTCACAAAAAACCTGGAAAATTTAGAGAGTAGTGTTCCAGTCATGAACAAATCACTGAAAATTGATGAATATGTCCAAATGTTCTATAAATAGTGTAGTAGCTCAGTGGGTAGAGCAGTTGTCTTTCAACCGTAAGGTAAGTAGTTCTATTCCCACTCTTCCCACACTTCATACTGTCATTGTGTCCTTGGGCAAGACACTTAACCCACCTTGCCTCCAGTGGCTGTAACACTGGTAATTTCTGTAGAACAATGTAGGTCGCTTTGGATAAAAGCGTCAGCTAAATGAGTAAATGTTTCTTTACTGAAAAAGTTTATTATATAAAGTTTCGAAGTGTATTCAATAATAGAGGAATCAAAACTTCTGTGTTGCGTTTGTGTCTTCTGCGTTATACCTTACACCTCAGTGCTGATTAATTTAAACGCCTTTTTTGCCAAAAAGTACAAAAGATATTACAGGGTGGAATTTCCCCTCACTGTACAAGAATGCTGTGTTGTGCTAGACATCTCAGTTTAAATTATGTTATTAGTTGTTGTGGTCATGTCTACGAGGCTGAAAGGCAAAACTAAAAATACCTAAACTATCACTAACTGCATTTTTATAATGAAGTTCACCAGTTAAACTTTAGATTAAAAACTTAGCATCTGAATTTGGCAGCTTGAGATTGTTGGGAATGTGTTTGTGAAACTGAACCTGAGGCCATACTGTCTGGTAAAAATAAAGGCAACATGGCACTTCAAATTGTTTTGATAAATATTAAAGTATAGCAGAGTCCCAAAGGCACAGCTCATAAAAAGAGCCAGAGTGAGATAGGAAGTGGCGATTGTGCAGATGAGGCTTTAAAACAGACGTGTCCAAAGTCTGGGCCGGGGGAAAATCACGGCCCAAGATGAGATTTAATGTGGCCCTCAGCTTCAGAAATAAAAACGATGGTCCAAATAGCATCAGCTTTATACAAACATGTTCAAATCCAACTAAAACTTTTTCAAATCCATCTTAAACCTGTTCAAATCCAACTAGAACCTATACTTGTGGAGACTGTTGGCCCTTGGAAATTGTCTTCTCATCAGATGTGTCCCTATTTGCAAAAGGTTTAGACACTTCTGCTTTAGAAGCAAAAAAGCTGCTTGTGACTTTGAGTAATTCCTAGTATGTGTAAACACAAGGTCACACCTCATAGATAAATCTATAACAAGACATTTACCTGAAGAAGCAATGAATATTTCCAGGAGGAAAAGTAGTTTTACACACATCCACACTTATTCACACTGGGCCCATTTGATCTGTTGTTGAAGGATGATTGTCCTCTCCACTGTGCCCACTGGTCCACACTGACAAAGATGAACCATGCCTGGTTGTCTCTTGTAGCTAATGTGGCTTTATGTTATTGTAAAGTCACCAAGTCTATCTATATATCAGAGACCTACGTTCTACAAGGTTGTTTTAAATTTGATATGGCCGTTTTCCCCACTTTTTAAGCGCTAAACCAACAATGCAAACTCTACACTGACGTTTTTTGACTCGTGTACAAACAACTGTTGGACAAACTATATGATCTCAAGACTCTAGTGAAGAGCTAATAATAATTACAAAGGCATCTACTTTTATTCAGTTATGTTCTATTGCAACAACAGGTGCAACAATGGGTGCATTTTGACATTAATGAATCGCTCTTGAAAACATTCTCAAAAAGCTGATTGAAAGTGTTTGAAAAGTTGTTGGATCTGACCTTGGGAAAAGTCTATGGATCCCATTTTAGCCTTTTTATGTCAGCTTCTTGTCCTATCTTTCTGTCTTTGTGGGTACCATTCCCTCTACAGAGCCTTGGTGGCTGTCAGCTTTATGAATGCTCCTCCATCGTTGCCTCATCCAGAGCCTGTATCTGTCCTCCTACATCCACTCATTGCATGTCATGCTGCATTGTTGAGTCTGGGCTTTAGTAAGTTGTTGTTTGGCTTGTGTCTTCTGACATTCTTGACAGTCGTCCATATTTCTTCCACTTCCAGGCAGCCCTTTCAACTGGCCCTGTTTACCAGTGCCTACATTAAGTGAACACTTCTATAGTTCTAAGTATTCCCTTTATTTCCAAGAAGTGAACCCCTAAAAGCATTTCCAGCTGCATGCCTTGCATTCACATCAACCTTCCCATTCAACTGTTGTAAAATGTACAAGAAAAAAAAACTTGCAGAGGAAAGAGTCTCTTCTTAAATCATGCCCCTATGTGTGCTCCACAAAAAATCTATTTCTTTGTCATCTTGGTTCGGTCCTCATCGATCAGCTCCTTCACATTCACTGAGTTTATGCTATTGCTCAGCTGCACTATCTTTCTGTTGTCCATTTTTAACATTTGTCTTCAGTTACTGTCACCACCTTTTTCTTCTTTATCTCACTCGTTACAGGTTCAGTCATTTTGAGTCTCTGCCATCTGGCTTTTTTGGGTTGAGCCACTTTAGCTTCCTGACAGCCCTTTAAAGCAGTGCTGTTTACCCATTAGCCTTTAGCACATCTGCTAAACAGCTTCTTTCTTCTTTTCTCATGGACCAAGGACATCCGTCTGGTGTAATTCAAGGGAGTCAATTTTGAAGAGTATTTTACGACCCTATTTGATGTGCCTAGTAAGTTTTCCATAATGATTGCCAAAATGTCTTTAAACATTGTATAACTGTTCGGTTGTATGGTTTTACAATATGATCAATTTCTTTTAAACTCTTGCAAGTGACAAACCACAGTATCTTGCATAAAGAGGGTTCAAATTAAATCTAGTCTCTATTTACTCTTGAAGCATTTAAAACAAAGGCAGTTGCATATTGAAGGTACGTATATATCCCACATACATTAGGGCTCTCTATCATTTACCAAGTGACGTACTGTTGCAGACCTGTCACCCGTATCAGATGCATGATTGTGATTGTTCAAACGAACAGCTGACCAAGAATGAGGTGGAAGTGCGGACATATGAGCTGGAGCTGATGAAACAGTCATCCGAGGATAGTCTTGAATATTAGCATCACCTATTTTTCATTTTATCTGTGTGTTCTCCTTTTGCCAAGGTATTGTTTTCATGTCCAGTCTAATCACAGCACACATTTATCATCTTGTTTAAAAAGCATAATGTAAGATAAACCTAGCTGGCACATAAAATAACAAAAACAGAATTGTTTGGTAATGGCAAAAGAATCATTGCAAGCTTAAGTATTGGACACAAGAGTGCTTATTGTCATGGCTCCATTAGGATATGCACTGGCTTCTAAAAGCTGACTAGGAAGTTGAGTGATGAAAAACAAGAGTTCAGGAAGCGTGAGTTTTCACAAAATGAGCTGTAGGACACAGGGATTGAGCATAAGTGCACTTATGGATGTGTGTGGTTTTCTCTAGCTTGACAAGTAATTAGCAGTTCTTACAAAAGAAACCTATAGTTTGCTTAAAATCAATTAATCTTGGCAGGTGTAAACTATTTGTGGAAACACTGCTTCCCACAGACACTGGTTCAAGGTACCGGGCGCTAATTAACATAAATCAATATTGAGCGTTACCTTTACCATGATAAATAACGCTGGCTTTATCTCACAGAAGGCTTTTTCTTAATTGAATCAACAAAGAAATTGACATTTTTTGTTCTTGCTTAGCAGGACATTCGATTTCTCCCTGTGGTCAGATGGTGCACACAGCCTCAGGGACTGGAGCGCTCGAATGACCTTGGAGTGAGAACAAGCACAATGACCTTGGCTCTGAGAACAGGAAAGAGCTGAGATAAAGAAACTGTTTGAGGGGTTGCAGCAGACAATATTTTCACAGATCGTCATTAAAAATACAACTTTCCAGCTGAATCAATGGGATCCATGAGCATGTTTCAACCATAACTGAGATAGCCAGACCAGAATAGTGTTTCTTATGCAGCACATGTTTTCTTTAAAAGATGGAATGGTAAAAATGAAAGCAAGGTCATCTTAATTTTGAACAATAATAAATTGTTCTTAAGAGCCACAGATGACCCCTCAGCAGGAAGTTGATCTGGGAAAGGTCTGGGGAGGCATATTTACTTTTAAATACATTAGGTTGCAGACTCTGGTTATCATAATAGTGAGAGAAAACTGAACATTTATTTTTCTTTGGTCTGGTTCCTACTCATGCACAGGGGCTGAAACCTGAGAGGACCTGATTTTTAAAATGTTCTAGATGTTGAATTGGCCACAATCAATACCCAGACACAGCAATTTTTATTTGGCATTCTTTATGTATTAAATCTTTAAAGTATTTGGTAAAAACATAATCACAAACTGTAGTCATATCAAATACAAGCCTAGTGTGATTTATCCGTAAGGGCCCATCTTAGTCATTTCACTCATGTCACTGTGATTGATAGAGGGAGACCTTTTCTCCTGCTTCAAGTAAGTGTAGCAGGAATATAATTTCACATGCTTCATTTTAGGCAGCCTCTCTAGGGACAAACATTGATTAAGAAAAAAATATAAAAATTAGAAAGAGGCATTTATTTCTGATCATGGTGCTGTTAACATTTAAATGAAGAGACCAGGTGCATCTTGTGATTTAAAATCATTCACAACAGATGTCAAATGCTGCGGCAGTGTTTTAACATGGTTTTAGTCATATTCCAGATGTCGTCTAAACATGTAACACATTTGCAGTCTCTGTATTATGGTGTATTTATCAGTCTGTTCCACTTGTTTAGTCCAACTCTGCACCTGTCAACTTCAGACATCTTGAGAAATTTTTCTGCTACTTTATATTACACTATATATGTTATTTTTGCCTTGCAGTGTTGTGACACAATGCATTAAGCTGGGCATACACTGAACAATTTTGTCCGTCTCAGACGAAAGATGTTTGTTGTAGTTCAAAAACAGAGGTCATACGTCCTACAGTGAGGCAGGGACAAAGAGAAAAGATAGAATAGTTGCACGAGCACAGATGAGCTGCGACAGATATCAAGCAGTGTCAGAAATTTAGAGGAATTTAGTGTGTCTGCATCTCGCTGCCCCGATGATCTCTGTCAGCTAACTGACCAATAGGAATGCGCTAGGGAAATGATGTACTCATTCACACAGGGACAACAGCGCCAAACACAACAAAGCCAACTAAAGGTGAACGCTACCTCTTTGTGTAAACTTTCATTAATAACAGGACTTACCTCAAGTTCTATTTGTCACACTGGCATCCCATGTTCCACTCTTTTCCTCAGCCATTACCAAGACCACATTCTCCTGTTTTTTATTTTCTTTTCTTTTTTTCTTTTCATAAACATCACTTTAGCAAATGGTATCTTACAATTCACCGGAGCCATGTCAGCTTAGGGTGGACGCAGACCAACGACACAATCACACGTTTTTAGAGTTTGGCCTTTGGTCGACTCAACGGTTCCATCGCTGTGTGAACATGCAGTAGATTACAATTTACCCATTTCATATCACGCAGAGTGTTTTGCTCAAATCTAAAGACAAAAAGAAAATAGTATATACCCACCCGGCTTTAGAGGTGAATGGCCCTATTTAGCAATCAGATCTTTCATTACAGACAAACACACAGAGCTCCTTCTGTGAGAAATATGCAGCATAAAGCAGTTTGTGACATGACATTTTATTTATGATTTACAAACAAAATGAACAAAAACAGTATCACACAACAAAGATATACAGTATACTCAACTACTAACTTATAAATGTGGCCAAATAAAATAAAAAGACTCCACTAGCAGCGGTTTGCACAAATGTCACTGATATGTTTTTAGTCGACTGAATAGTGTAATATCATTGAGCCATTTCCTATATTTTGGTATTTTCAAGACGTTTGGGGAAATTAGCGGATTACTTTACATCCGCTCAAAACCACACAAGGATTTCTGTTTCTACAAAAGGAGAAGCTGTCTGCAAACTCAACAATACAGGGAATTTTTCCTCCAGATTTTCTCTAATCCAGTCTGTAATTAGTGGAGTGTTTGGTGGCATGAAGTGGGAAAAGGAGCAAGAGTTCAACAGCACGCTCAGAGATCCATTCATACCAAGCTTCAAATGCCTCAAAAGCAAACCAGAGCTAAAATTACAGAGCTCTTTTTTTAAATGAGAGTTACCACAGATCACTGTTTCTCTCATACTCACGCCTTAGGACCTGGGGATTTTATTTACCACAAGTATGTCTAGGAAATGGCTGGTAAACATAGCAGGGAAATGTGATCAGCACCAACGTATAATGGCACGGCAAGAAATGGTGCAGCCTCACTCCTGGCTCTCACCCATTACCATACTTAAATTACAGAGTATAACATGTCATTGCATTTTGAACGAATACGTTTTGTGCTGACTTTAATGTGTTTGTCTAGCAGTTTTCAGTGCGTTTGCCTTTTATCATAGAAAGAACAATGTTCACCCAAGATTTTACAGAAACTATGGCTATTTTCATTCCATAGGCTACACAGTGAGCTATAACTATAAGCTTTTTTTGATTCTGTTTTTGTTATAATGTGATAATTTATTTTACTTCAAGATTTCTGGTTAGTGCAACTACGGAGAAAGAAAACACAACACAATTTACTATCATTGTTGCCAAGACATTAAATACTCATTCTTGGGTTGTTGATTCGTGGGTCTTCTGTTTATCAGAAACATAATGATGAGAAATAAAAGTCATGAATAGTTGGATGCTAAGGGCTTCCATATGTAACTTTATCGAACCCTAATGTTCTTAGTTTTAGGTTGGTCATTTTGCAATAAACCAGCTCTTTTAATTGTTGACTTCTGAAGCTAGCTTCAGTGCATAAAGATTCCATAGATGTCATATTAGTCCATCTCTTTCCTTTTTTATTTATTTAAGTTATTTTTTTTTACAAAAAAGCCTCTTCAAATATCCCTGTCCCAGTGACAGGTGACATGTTATATAGATGTATAGTTAACCCTTAGTGGCCATAAACATGTAGCTGACTGGTCTATGAGAAAAATAATACATATAATACATACAGTTTACTGTTTAAGATACAATGCAAACCACAATTTTGACTGATGAAAGTAGTTATCCAAAGTTATGTGGAGCCTAAAAGTGTCTGCATCTAAAACGACAAAACACACTTTACTGGTGCCAGGGATCCACACAAGAACACATTCCAGTTGGTTGTTGGTAGTATAACTTTAATTTTATTAGCCTGGTATTTTTGTAAAAGCCTAATGAGCCACCTGGTTTCTGGAGCCAGATCCAAACTAATTTGTCTGCTTTGGAGAAAAGCAAGCCAAGAAAGATAAGCAAGTGATAAACAGATGCATTATATGATCACACACATATTACAAGTCCATACACACAGGAGACCCACTGAAAGCTTTGACTGACTGAGTTTGGACAGAGAGAGGACACGACAGTGGAGAATACATGCCAAAACAATTCTTTAACAGATGTCTGTAAGCAGCCGCTAACCTCTTACTAGAATAAGGTGTGGTTCAAACATTTGACGCTTATGTGGAGCAGTCTTTTCTTTGTTAAATGTCAATGAGATTGAGCACAAAAAGCACCATCAGGACTGCTTTAGTCGGAGGGCTCAAGCTGTATCAGACTTGGACTGATAAAAGTTGGATGTTTGGCAGCGACTTAGATGGCAGCACATAATCTATCACAGCCAGACCATCAACATTAGTTAGTGTTTGGCACAAGCAGGAGGAAGAGACTTGGGCCACACACTAATTCAATCACACTTCCATATAATTAGATTGGAAATTCAACATTATTATTAAAAAAGAATCATTAGAGCAGAAATGTATTTTTTTATCTGTATTTTAATGGCGTTAACCAGTTGATTTGTAATTGGGACAAAGCTCTAGTGGAGTGTCAGGCCTTAGGATAATGAGAGGAACTAAAGTTTTGTAAGTTACAATGAAATCCTGCTGCCATGACCTGTCTGGGAGGTGCATTCACTCCACTTTCATTTGGTCCACTTTCATTTTCAGAAATTTTTGGTTTGTTTGGAGGCGTAAATGTACGTTCAAATTCTGTCCTGGACAAAAAAATAATAAAAAATAAAAACTGGTCTGCTTCCATGTAAATAAATAATAAACAACACCACAAACAAACCAATGGCTTCTTGATCCTTAATTTAACCACTGAAAGCAATAATGAGTTGTATTAATGACCATATGTATGACAGAGAAGGACTTAAACGCATCTCCAAAATAACAAAACAAATAAACAAACAAACAACAAAAAAACACTAATAAGCAGTTAATGGAAGTGATATTATTAAGTCATTATTGCTGTTCTAAACTAAACTTCAAACTCAACCCTGGTAATTTTCTGTCATTGTCAACTGTTTAATGATAAAAGGGATATCTGCTGATGAAGGGGGCAGATTTTAGACCCTGTTCCAACCAATTGTGAAGTCAGGTCTCTTTTTCTCTCTTCCTTTATACAGGAAATATTGATTATAATGTTATTCATTAGGTTTTAGACTGCAAAAAACATCAGAGTTCCTCCCACTATTTTATGAATGAAAATCTGGACAAACAGCACTTAGTTTGGAGTTAAAAATAAAATATGGTGCTGCCTTTTAGCACTAAAAGGTGATGGTTTAATGCATTCATAAAACATATGAGACATATCAATATTCATACACTTAATAATTATGAACTAAAATGTTCCAGCTTCAAGCAAAGGTACCCACATGTTCAATGAAAGCCACACGTTGCACACATCACATAACCAACATCTTGTCAGTCTTATTGTTCATGTTAAACAAGTCATTATGAGCATGTAAAGTAAAAGGGGAAGAGGGGGAAATACTTAAAGATATTTATATGTTATATCATTCACAGCAGATACAAAAAGTCACAGAATGATTTGTTTAAAAAGAGCCAATACACACACAAGTCGGTATAAGTCTGTGTCTGCATCTGTCTTTAAGATGGCTTCCAGGGCTCTGTTGCTTATCGGTGAATAACTTTTGTCTAATTCCTCTCAAGTGCCACAGAAGGATCAAACAGTCATCCACAATAATGACATCAATGACCATTAAACCAGACCAGTGATTATGTCTGGGAGCCTTTTAGCGCAGACTCTTAAATGGCATCAGCCTTTACTTCGTCTCACTGGACTGTCTCTGCGCTGTCTATCCACAGATTTCCCTCATACATATACAAACTGCATCAGAGAGTTATCTCACTACATTAAGCAAACTTTAAGGGGCAGCTTTTAAAGGTCATGGTCTGGTTCCTCTCTTTATGTCCCCCAGACTCAATCATCAACACTCTTTTCAGGCCTGCACAAGTTTGTGGAGTTGAATTTTGAATGATTTAAATTGGTAAAAAATATCTCTGCTGACAACAAACAAACCAATCAAACAAATTTAATCCATCAATTTAGTCCTGGGTTGAAGGCAGATAACACTCATCTAAAAACACTGAAATGACCTAATAGCAGTCAATGTTTTGGGAATCCCAATTTTTTTCAATTCAACATTATTTTAATTCAATTGTTCCTGAAGAAAGAGTTGTTGTGGTGTTCCGTCCTCCAGCTCACTGATCTCAGACCTCCACTGCCTGCTCTCTGTTGTTCAAAGCCCAAAGCAGGGGATGGTCCATGTTGTTAAGTATAACATCCGTCCTATTGCGTGTCTGTTGTGAGTCTAAAAACTGATACCTAAAGCTGAACCAGTTAGTTCTTCAAGTTGCCTGTCTCTTTTTCTTTACACACATTTCATGAATAATACAAGCAATCAAATCAAGTAGGAGTACTCCACAACATGACTTTAAGAAGTGTTCACTACCTTATCTTACCTGACTGCAGTGAACTGATTACGCAGAAAGGATGATAGTATAGCAGTGTTACATTAACATTGCATGAGCTGGCCACTCATGTCATTAGCTCTAGGACTGTAGACTGTAGACCTGGCACATACTTTTTCCCCAGACTCTTTTTTTGCTACAAGTCACACATAAAGAATCTTTAATTCTAAACTTATTTTCAAAGACATCAGAGACCTCTCACAAAGACTTTGGTCATGTAGTGTGATGTAGTCATGGGAAACCACACACAAACCAGATTAGCGGCTTAGAGCAACTGTAAATGTCATGAAACATTAGGATCTTGGATCAATTTTTTATTTTTTAACTGCAGTAATTGTCTTTGTGTCGATTTGTGCATTCTTCTGTGATTTGTTTACTTATGTAAAACCCTCTCGCAGACATCAAGAAGGCATTATTTCATCTGAACAATAAGGCTAGGGGATGTTGTCTGGTACAGTCTGTAAAGCCCTTTGAGGCAGCTGTTGTTGTGAGATTGGGCTGTACAAAAATAGGTAACATGTCTTGTCTAATTGTTATATGATTAAAATACATCTATAAACTATTTTGTGTCATCGTGTTTAAATATGGGACACTGCAAACCGAGCCAGTTGCCTGTGAGCCGCTCTTTAATAATGTCGTGGAAAACAACAAAGTATGACTCACCACAGTGCATCAATAGCCCTCTCAGTTTCCCCATTACAGTCTAATACCGGCCCTCTTTCCCCCACAACAACCACAGCTCTGAAATCAATGAGCAACGTTTTAGTCGGGATGTGTGCCTCCCACATGTTCAGAGACTCTAACACCAAGGACGCGATTTAATTAAGGAAGGCTTCAAACACAATCTAAACAAACACACAAGCTACAAACAAACAACACGTCCAATTACAGCAGTGTTAATATGCAGGGCAAAGCATCATCCGAATACCACAGAAGCAGAGGGGGAGGGAGGAGGCTTTTCTGCTTTGATCCATACTTCTGAACTCACACCCCTTCCTATAGTTCAGTGGGGATTAATGTTCACTTGAGAAGAAACCAGAAAGACACATTGGTTAAATACTGTCCAAATCTTGTCTTCCTCTCTATTACTCTATAATGGCCACTTTATTAGGTACACCATGCTAGTACCAGGTTGGACCGACTTTTCCTTCAGAAAATAATCTATTCTTTGTGGCATAGATTCAATAAGATTTTGGTCCATACTGACATGATAGCATGATAGGAGAATTTCTTTTGGATTGCACATCCATGATGTAACACTCCCGTTCCAGCACATCCCAAAGATACTCTATTGAAATGAGATCTGGTGACTGTGGAGGCCATTTGAGTAAAGTAAACGCATTGTCAAGTTCAAGACACCAGTCTGAGAGGATTGGAGCTTTGTGACATGGTGCATTATTCTGCTGGAAGTAGCCTTCAGAAGATGGGTACAGTGTAATCATAAAGGAAAGGACATGGTCAGCAAAAATACTCAGGCAGTAATGCTCAATTGGTACTAAGCAGCCCAAAGTGTGCCAAGACAATATTCTCCACACCATTACACCACCACCTCCACCACCAGCACCAGCCTGAACTGTTGAGACAAGGATGGATCCTTGCTTTATATGTTCTTAACGCCAAATTATGACCCTACTATCTGAATGTTGCAGCAGAAATTGAGACTCATCAGACCAGGCCACATTTTTCCAATCTTCTATTGTCCAGTTCTGTGAGCCTGTGTGAATTGTAGCTTCCATTTTCTGTTCTTAGCTGACAGGAGCGACATCCGGTGTGGTTTCTGCTGCTGTAGCCCATCTGCTTCAGGGTTCCACGTGTTGTGTGTCAGAGATGGTATTCTGCAGATCTTAGTTGTAATGAGTAGTTATTTATCATCTCTAGATATTGGATTTTTGGATTTTTTTTTCTTTTTCTGACCATTCTCTGTAAAACCTAGAGATGGTTGTGTGTGCAAATCCAAGTAGCAGTTTTTTAAATCCTCAGACCAGTCCGTCTGGACCAACAACCATTCCACGTTCAAAGTTACTCAAAGTCCCTTTTCTTTCCCATTCTGATGCTCGCTTTGAACTTCAGCAAGTCGACCACACGACATCTAGATGCATTGAGTTGCTGACATGTGATTGACTGAAATTTGTGTTACCAAGCAATTGAACTGGTGTACCTAATTAAGTGGTTAGTGAGTGTATAAAAATCAATATGACAGCTTACTAAAAGGGGTCGTAAAAGGTGGCAATAAAAAATGTCAAAACACGAGACAGTCCATCTGTCTGAAATAAGAAGCATTTTCATCTTGTTTGTTCTCGATTACATAATTACTGGTTTTCATCAAGGTTATTATAATTATATTTAAAAGTTAATTATTTAATAGATGTGCGATTGAACTCTGTATGGGTCTTGCTACCACTTGCATATAGTCTTCAAAACCCTCTAACCTTAAAGGGAAGTAATTGTACGTTTAAACAATTTAAAGGGGCATTGCGTAACTTTCATAAAAACCTAACAGTTACTGACACCAGTGGCCATTAGGAGAACTACAGTCAGTGTCCTGCTCGCTCTCGCTGGCGTGCGCTCGTACGTGGACATCTGGGTAACCGGAGCAAAGACAGCCAGCTGCAGCTGTTCACAGGACTTCAACATTTACAGAGAAGGTAAGAAAAGTTACACTTCTGCAGGTTTATTGTTTGACAGACTTTATTGAGAGTAAACTACTGGAACACAGTGGCTCAGTGGTGGAGCGGTGGTCCCTCAACTGGAAGGTTGGCGGTTCGGTTCCTGCTCTCCCCACAGTTCGGTTTGTCCTTGGGCAAGACACTTAACCCACCTAACCCCCAGTGGTGTTCCAGCTGTGACACTGGTGAATGGAAGCTTAATTTAAGTTGCTTTGGAAAAAAGCTTCAGCTAAATGAATAAATGAAAAAATTAACAACAGTATAACGGCAAAAGTTAGTGAACTTATATCAGACAGGATACTGTACACGTGTTAATATTTCTGTTATTTTGTCGAGGTTTTGCACAAATGTTGGAGCACTTCACACAGCAGCTCCACAGTAAAACTCGTGAAGAGAAAAGAATATGACTGAGTGGAGGAGTTTTACCACCTGCAGTGGAAGGTGGTCATATATCTACATAAATGATCACACATCTAAATAAACAACAAAGAAGTTCTCCAGATAGTTGGAACTCGTCTGCCAGGGTTTTTTCTGAATGTGATGGAGAACAGACGAGCCACACCAGGACCAGCCGAACCAAACATGGTCAAGCCAGCGTGGTGCACTCAGAGCTGTACATGGGAGTGCGCACTACTTCACATCCTGGTTAATTTCCCGGCAAAACCACCCTGAATTCTCCACAATAAAATAAGCCTAAAGGTTCATAGAGACAACAGTTTTTAACAATAAAATTCTCAATCGTCTCATTTAATTATGGCCGGCTCATATTTGGGCAAATAAAAACATTATTTGAGCTTAAAAAGTCATATATAGTCCCTTTAAATAAGATGAATAACCCACACAATAAATAAAAAAATTTAATAAATTAGAGACTTTATTGATCTTAAGGGAAATTCAGCAGCTGATTGCTTTGTTACCTGCAGGACTGAGGTCAAAGTATTCATTAGTCAGGTGCATGAGTAAGAGTCTGGGACACAGAGACTCAGAGAAACACAGCGGGATGTCTCTGTATTCAGTGTCAGGATAGTTCCAGTCGTAACCAGTAGCTTTGCAGAACCTTCTCAACAGGTGTGAGTCCAACTTTGAAAAAAAGAGTCAAATTAACCAAGGCATAGTATAGAGTATTTAAATTATTTTAGGTAAATGTGTAGTGGCACAAAAGGTGTGGACCCAAAAAATAGACTTAAGACCAGACTGAAAGGTAAGTGGTTTATTTTCCAAATTGTAGCTGGAGTGGATGCTTGCAGCAAGGATAAATTGAAATGAGCGGCCATAAAAGTCACCATCTACTTAACTGAACAACCGGGCGAAGAGTGAGCAGGGACTTTGTAATCTCTGGGCTGATTGGAGATAAACAGCATTTGTTTTATATTGCACTTTTCTCCCGAGGGACCAAGGGACTCAAAGCGCAGGCCATCTATTATTCATTCATACACAACCACTTTGGTGATGGTAAGCTACAACTGTAACCACAGATGCCCTGGGGCACACCGACAGAGACATGACAGCCATTTTGCGCCGACTGCCTCTCCGACCATCACCACATACATTCACTAAACTTTCATACGAGGCAAGGTGGGTTAAGTGTCTTGCCCAAGGACACAATGACAGTATGAATTGAGGGGAGAGCGGGAATCAAACCGCCTACCTTCCAGTTGAAGGACGACTGCTCTACCACTGAGCCACTGCCGCCCCGTCAGGTGAGTCTTGTTTCCTGCTCCCAGGAGACTCCGCCCACAAATACAAAGACAAACACAAGACAAGACAAGAAAGCCAGAGGTGTGAGAACTAAATTTATCTGAACAGACCAGAAATAAATCCATAGAGTGAAATAAAAGCCGAGAATTTTCAGAACCGGTTACAGCGTTGCCGTGTGGACAGTAAAACCGACGTTTTTGCCTTGCGACGTCAGATTGTGGGCCGTTATCCGCTGTGTTTGACGTCAGATTGTGCGACGCTGACTGCTTCTGATTGGCCAACATGCCTTTACGATTCGGTTGATATCGCTGCCTGCTGGTGTGGAATGCTCTTGACAGTGCTTGATAGCAGGTTTTTGCGTTTCCATGTGGATGGGATTTTTTTTTTTAAAACGCAGGAGGAAAAACTCTGGTTATAAAAATACCCGTGTCTGTGTGGACTAGGCCAAAGTCTCTTGGAATTAGAGACAAAAACGTGTCCAACGAGTCCAAATACATTTACTTAAACCTTTTTTTTTATTATTTCTTATAGAAAATGCTAAAGGCCTTTGGACTTTCATCTCTTATTTCCAAAATACTTTTTCAATTCTGATTTTTTAATCTCAGAATTGAAAAAATCCCATGGACAAGGGATGTAACATCAGTAACCTTGAAAACTAAGTCCAGGTCCTTTGCTTTAACCTTTTCTTCAAGAGAACATTCACAGTCATTGATTATATTGAGTAAACCTCATCAGAGTGTAAGAGAGGTTGATGGTCCAAATGTTTGTTGAGGTGATCACACAGGACCAGTGTGTGGATCATCCTGTGGATGGGCTTTAGCGCCCAGTAGATGAGGATCTTGAGGGGCGTCATGTTGCGGCTGGAGTGGTCCTGGAGGCAGTGTGCGGGTCATGATTAGGTGAATGTGGCTCCGTAATCAATGTATTAATAAGACAAAAAACAAAAAAAATAGTTGCAACAAGAACAAAACAGCCCAAAAATGCAGCGTACAGCAAGGTCTTCACTATCGAGGCTGCACTTGTGATGTAACTTTTGTAACTTGGACTCGGGATAACTGTGCTTTGGATGTTGTGCTCACTTGAACCAGCCATATTTGAAGCACCAGAGGTGTCAGCTGTGGGCTGATGGGATTGATGAGCGGCTCTCTCTTCCACTTCCCTAATTTGATTGATGTTGTCGCGAGAGTCAGCTTCAGTCATCCCAGTAAGACAAGGGACATGTTCCTGTTGAACGGTGGATTCCCGCGCATCCCTGGCCTGATTGGCTACAGTCTGATTGTCACACCTCAATAGGACAAGGGACATGTACCTGTTGAACGGTGGATTCCCGTGCGTCCCTAGGTTGACTGGCTACAGTCTGATTGTCACTCTCAATAGGACAAGGGACATGTTCCTGTTGAACGGTGGATTCCCGCGCATCCCTGGCCTGATTGGCTACAGTCTGATTGTCACACCTCAATAGGACAAGGGACATGTACCTGTTGAACGGTGGATTCCCGCGCGTCCCTAGGTTGACTGGCTACAGTCTGATTGTCACTCTCAATAGGACAAGGGACATGTTCCTGTTGAACAGTGGATTTTTATTATTTCTTATAGAAAATGCCAAAGCTAAAGGCCTTTGGACTTTCATCTATTATTTCCAAAATACTTTGTCAATTCTGATTTTTTAATCTCAGAATTGAAAAAATCCCATGGACAAGGGATGTAACATCAATAACCTTGAAAACTAAGTCCAGGTCCTTTGCTTTAACCTTTTCTTCAAGAGAACATTCACAGTCATTGATTATATTGAGTAAACCTCATCAGAGTGTAAGAGAGGTTGATGGTCCAAATGTTTGTTGAGGTGATCACACAGGACCAGTGTGTGGATCATCCTGTGGATGGGCTTTAGCGCCCATTAGATGAGGATCTTGAGGGGCGTCGTGTTGCGGCTGGAGTGGTCCTGGAGGCAGTGTGCGGGTCATGATTAGGTGAATGTGGCTCCGTGATCAATGTATTGATAAGACAAAAAGCAAAAAAAATAGTTGCAACAAGAACAAAACAGCCCAAAAATGCAGCGTACAGCAAGGTCTTCACTATCGAGGCTGCACTTGTGATGTAACTTTTGTAACTTGGACTCGGGTTAACTGTGCTTTGGATGTTGTGCTCACTTGAACCAGCCATATTTGAAGCACCAGAGGTGTCAGCTGTGGGTTGATGGGATTGATGAGCGGCTCTCTCTTCCACTTCCCTAATTTGATTGATGTTGTCATGAGAGTCAGCTTCAGTCATCCACTCATCACTCTCAATAGGACAAGGGACATGTTCCTGTTGAACGGTGGATTCCCGCGCGTCCCTTGGTTGACTGGCTACAGTCTGATTGTCACTCTCAATAGGACAAGGGACATGTTTCTGTTGAACGGTGGATTCCCGCGTGTCCCTGGGTTGACTGGCTACAGTCTGATTGTCACTCTCAATAGGACAAGGGACATGTTTCTGTTGAACGGTGGATTCCCGCGCATCCCTAGGTTGACTGGCTACAGTCTGATTGTCACTCTCAATAGGACAAGGGACATGTTTCTGTTGAACGGTGGATTCCCGCGCGTCCCTAGTTTGACTGGCTACAGTCTGATTGTCACTCTCAATAGGACAAGGGACATGTTTCTGTTGAACGGTGGATTCTTGCGCGTCCCTAGTTTGACTGGCTACAGTCTGATTGTCACTCTCAATAGGACAAGGGACATGTTTCTGTTGAACGGTGGATTCCTGCGCGTCCCTAGTTTGACTGGCTTCAGTCTGATTGTCACTCTCAATTGGACAAGGGACATGTTCCTGTTGAACGGTGGATTCCCGCGTGTCCCTAGGCTGATTGACTTCTGTCTGATTGTCACTCTCAATAGGACAAGGGACATGTTCCTGTTGAATGGTGGATTCCCGCGCGTCCCTAGGCTGATTGACTTCAGTCTGATTGTCACTTTCAATAGGACAAGGAACATTTTCGTGTTGGATGATGGCTTGGTCTTGTTTGTCCTCAAGTTGTTTTATCCGGATCCTAACTTCAGTCTCGGTGTCAATCTCAATGTCACAAGAAACATGTTTGTGTTGGACGGTGGCTTGTTCTTGTTTGTCCTTACATTGATGTATCCGGATCCTAACTCCAGTCTGGGTTTCAATCTCAATGTCACAAGAAACATGTTTGTGTTGGACGGTGGCTTGTTCTTGTTTGTCCTTACATTGATGTATCCGGATCCTAACTCCAGTCTGAGTTTCAATCTCAATGAGACTAGGAACAGCTTCGAGTTGGACGGCGGCTCTCTCTTCCTGGTCCCTACGTTGATCGATGCAGGGTTCTTCAGGGGAGTCAGCTTCAATCTTGTTTTCTCTCTCAGTGAGACAAGGGACATCGGCCAGATTGGACTCTTTTTCCGACACTGGTGTTGAGTCACTTGGTTGTGGGGCGGTCTGGTCTCTATTGTTGGAGCTAGCCTCCTTTTTGCTGTTCTCTGGTTCCAAATCTTCTTCTCTGCTTCCATCTTGAGGAGCACATCCAGGTGTTAAGTCCCTAAGTGTGAAGGTCATTATGTCACGTGCCTGCTGTGCATAATCTGTTTTGTTCTCGACCAGATGCTCCATGGTGATGAAGGCATGCCGGAGCGCTTCGCTTGGTGTGATCCTATTTTCCGGATCAAGATGGAGCAAGTGTTTGAGAAGGCTCAAAAAAGCCATTCTATCTGTGTACTCTGGAAATGTGGCAGATCTGTGGCTTTCTACAGCGTCATCTAAATCTGTCATCACATCAAGAGTCCAATCAAAAATTAAGGGTTTCACTCCAGTTGAGGCCGTGTACTCATCAATGCTTTTTAATCTCCACAGTGAAGATCCATTTGTTCGAACAAAGTACTTTTCGGTGAACAGGCCTGTGTTCAACAGTTCATCGTTTGGTTGTCCCAGAAGGTGTACAATTGTCCTAATGTTGTCATATTCGGAACCTCCAGAAAAGATGTTGCAGCCTAAGTACCACATTCCTAAGCAGCAGCCCAAAGCCCACATGTCTATAGCCTCAGACAGTGGGAGGCCCAGCAGGACCTCTGGAGCCCGGAAACCAATGGGCTGCATTTTCATGCCGAGGCGAAGTTTAGAGCGGTGTCCCGCCAGACCAAAGTCAATCAGTTTGACTTTTAGAGGCTGGTCCTTATGATTAGTAAGCATGATGTTGTCTGGCTTAAGGTCGGTATGTAGGATGCCCAAGCTCTTAAGGGCCTCAAACGCCACCAGAAGCTGCTGTGTGATGGGCCGGATTTCACTCAGCTCAAATGTGGACTTTCGCTGTTTCATCAGGTCAAACAGGCTGCGGTCGAGCATTTCAAACGCCATGCACTTGTAACTGTTGCAAATGAAAAAGTCAATGAACCTGACAATGTTGGTTTTGTCAGGATCTATCACACTCAGTTCCTGGAGAACAGATACCTCTCGTTCTAAATTACGATTCTGGTTGTTTTTGAGGATTTTTATAGCTATCACCTGAGAGGTTTGGACGTTAAAGCATTTGGCAACCATGCCAAAGCTTCCCTCCCCAAGAATCTCCAACACGGTGTAGTCATTGAGCTTGTAGGGGATTCCACTCGGTGATAAAGCTGTCGAAGTCATCTTAAAAATGGTTTAAATCTGTTGTGTAAACACAAGCTAAACTCTGTTACGTCTATACGTCTATGAATCAAAATCTAAACTAACCTGATGAAAGCTCTCCCCCTACTGATAAAATTCTGTGATGACCTCACTAGGCTGAAGATTCTATGTGTTGTCATCACAACTTTTTAAACCAAAACATTCTATTCAATACTATCAAATGAAATCAGTTAAGTTCCATATTCTCCTTCTCAGTGACAGTCTGGTCTATAGAGTTGCTGAATCCGTTTTTTTTTTTACAGGGCTATGTTGTGTACTCAACTCCTATTGATCCCAATACACCTGTCCTTGAACTGGTAATGGCCTCGGGGAATTGGTTCTGTAATATTCTTCAACTTTAAAGGGGATCCAAGGAGATTGTCCAGAGGAAGTATTGATTCTTCTGATTGGATGTCAGGGGTTTTGAGTTGCTCTAAGGTTATTTTGTGATCTATGCTCCATCCACTTGCATTTACAACTTTGAGCACAAACATACCAAAGCCAGTATCCCCTCAGAGGCAGCAGATGTGGTGCAATATTAAAGTCCAATGTTTTCTTATAAATGAAAAAGCAGTCAGGTTGCCGGCTGATATTAGGTTATCTCAATGCTAGAGGCTAAAGTAAAACTGTGCCATCACTGCACAATACTTGAAATGAGCAGTGGAGTATATGAACTGTGCCTCAAGCAATGTCTGCCCATGTATTGACCTAAACATGAATTTGAAGTGTGTCACTGACACTAAGGCTACTACACGAGTGAGCTGCTCGGTTTATTACTGCGTAAGAATGGTTTATTCTCATATGCCTGTTCTTTTTGCAAATGTAGGTCAAGTGTAAAAGTGTCAACTTGCATTTTCAAGAAAAGGCTTGTTCAGACTTCAGCTCAAATCAGATATTTTATTTGTGCTTCTGAGCTAGATGTGGTTTGATTCAAGAACTGTGGATGTTTAAAACTCTGACATTATATCTGTGCAAAAACATATTGGTTTGATTCCAACATAAATGTATTGAGTTTTGTAAAGATGTCTATATTCCTTTTCACTATCTCATCACACATTCACCACCTTCCACACCACTTTAAAATACTTGTGAGACTTGTGCGTAAACAAAATCTTATTTGGCTCTGACAATGTGACAGCCTGTGCTTTTTGGCTGTTTGTTAATTTTGTTTTCCTGCTCAGAAAGGTTTGCGGTTCACACAGAAAGTTGAGTCGGAACGTAGGCATAAATGATAAATGTCAAAATAAATGTGGTATATAGACTTACTTATTTTCAAAAACTAATTTAGGCCAAGAGGGTTTAGAATCTGTGTGTGATTGTGTGTCTTTGTGTGGAAGTGTTATCTCTGGCCTCATTAACAGTGAGTTGATGGGTTGGCAAGGTTAATAGACATTCATAATCTAAGCACAGCTGCATCCCCCCCATGCTTTTGTCAGCTGCTTTCACACTGTTATCTGTGTGTCTGAGTTTAATGTTCACGTCGGCTCATGGGCTTGATTTCTGATGTGTGCTTATGCTTCATGTTTGTGCGACTCTGCGTGTGCTCTCTAATCTGGTTTACAGGAAACACAGCACAGCCAAACACATGGTCAATTTCCCTTCCAGTCATATCATTAGCCCCAGGCTTAATCCTTAGTTATAATTCAGATGATGGGCCCTGCTGGTGGGGGCCCGCTAATAAGTCACATAAATCATAGTGTAGAGCCGAGGCTGTGTCCAGACCCGAAATGAAAGTCGGCCATTTTCCTCTTGTGCACACAGAACCATCTCCATGTCGCTTGATTACCAATAAGGACCGATGAAAAGGGCAGTTACCCGCACACACATGCGGCGAGTGGTAATCCAAGGGGCTTTATGCTCTGAATACTGAGTGTGCTCAAATACCAGAGAAATGCAGCAACGGCAGTGTGTTAGTGCAATTTCAACAAAAACATTGACTTTCTTCACAGATATTTGATGAAATTACTCAAACTCACAAAAACAAATCAGATTTTAACACAAGCCTGTATGAAATGTATAATTTCTGTAAACATGAAATATTACCGTGAAGTGTTAAATAATAATAATAAATTATAAATAAATAAATATGTAGCCTGTCAATCTCAGGTACATGTATTTATATCATTGTGTAGATGGATATTACGGTGGTTGATAAGTTTGCAACAACACCTTGTAGCCTAATGTTTGATTTTGCGTTGAGTTTTTAAAAGTCACATTAATACATCATTAGACAAAAAAGAAAAACACAATTTAAAGGGAATGTTACATTTACTTTAGCTGTAACGTTTGATGAAATTCAAACCAACAAATTAATAATATTTATAACCTGGCCAGCCATACCCTATCACTTTGCAATGGGTCTGATATTCATTCACTTCAGAGACATTTCCACTCAGAGATTCTGTCAGACCAGTCGAAAACATTTATCTAATGGGGTTTAACAACTTATTTTCACATTACAAAGAATCATGATGGCTGGCCAGGATGTGTAGCTAAACACATATTTTAAATGTTGTGTGTGTGGCATGGGGTCTTTTTAAGTTTATAAGTATAATTATATTATATAATTTTATTTACATAGCTGCACTTGGTAATGTTTTGGTAAAGATTGTAAGGCTTTGTTAAAGACCAACTTCATTCCAAAGCCAAATAATACTAGTCACTATTTCTCTTAATAGGCTGGTCCTATTAACACCAGGCACAAGATATTGTTTATAACATATAATATTAGAAAATAGCAAAGACATCAATTAGCTTCAAAATTAGTGTTAAAAGATTTGTTGAAGGCAGCATGTATTAATTCTTTGCTGACATCTCTGGAATCAGTCGCAGATACCCTGCTCATTATGTTGCA
The DNA here is from genome assembly GCA_024349245.1 of Neodontobutis hainanensis. Classification (NCBI taxonomy): domain Eukaryota; kingdom Metazoa; phylum Chordata; class Actinopteri; order Gobiiformes; family Odontobutidae; genus Neodontobutis; species Neodontobutis hainanensis. Next base: position 662,307 of record JALDNG010000046.1, read on the forward strand.
TTGTTTTTCTCCACCCCCTCCCTATTATCACCAGACCCATATCTCCTTCAGTCTTTATTGGTGGCTATGGAAACTACAAACGCAGCCTTGTATATAGGGTTTGTTTATTCCCGAAATTGCTGTGGCTGGAAGAATACATCTGTTGTGTGTTTTTTTCACTCCATTGTCTATACTTAACTTTAATTACACTGCTTCCACATTGCTTTTCGCTGTCAATTTCCACTTTTTAACCATTGCTCTTTCCCTTTTTTATCTAAGTGAGGGACTGTAAATAGTCCACTTGCAGAGCAAGGAACCTAAGAAGCTGCTGTACAAACAGAATGTGCTGCAGATAAAGTGGTGATGTGAGGGTGTATTTAAACATGAAGCAACAATGCCCAGGAAGCAGTTTACAAAATAGATGTTTATTTGAATATATAGCCAAGGATAGTGTTTAACTATCTACTGTACCAATACAAAATCTGTTTCCATCTTAAAATGTAAAAAATTAAAATTTAATGAGATTTAGGAAAAATTTGGGAAAATATCACATAACATGGCTTATGAGCCATAATTGTAACTTTTTTTTGTAGTACAGCTTGTCATTGGTTTGACTGTGACAATGACAAGCACAATCATATTGCTATTTATGTTACGGTAAATGGTTGCTTGTTTTATATTGCCTTAAGTTATTATGATTACTGCCTGATATGAATAAAAACTCAGTTTCATAGAAACAATGCTTTCAGCTCTATATGTAACTTGAGTGAGGGTGAGAATGGGCATATCACCTGAACATGTCACATGGACACAACTCTGGAGAAGTATCCATACTTGAAATAAGACTCAGAACATACCCTCTGTATCAGGGGTTGGCAACCATTTTGAAATGTGGGTGCCACTATCAACAAATCACAATATGTGACCAGGTGCATGTTCAACTGGATCTGCATCGCTAATTAGCATAAAAAATATTTTAAGATGCATTGTCTCAATAAGCGGAGGCACAGTGTGGCAGATAAATGTTTTACCTAAACATTAAGATAAAATTATTTAATATAGGTCTATTGTGATAGCACAATTGTAAAACAGATTCCATTTAAATGAGACAAGAAGAGGTCAACTGTAAGTTTATAACTCAGTGTCACACAGAACGCAGCCCCACTGCTGGACATGTTGACAGAGGACATACCCAATTTATCAAAGGTAGGCATATGTAGGCCAGAAAACTGTGTGTCAATTTAACAACCATTTACACACAATTTTTGGCATTTATCAATATGAACTTACATACGGTTCCCACGCCAGGTCAGGGGCTGGTGTACAAGATTGAAGATAGTACAACAGTAAATCCATTATTTAGAACAGAAAATGCATTGTCACTTTAAAAATGTTCCATATTACAGCCTTCTGTAACAATTGTTGTAATTCCTACACTTCCTACACAGAGCCGTGTCCAGCGTGAGCTTTTGTGTTATAGGCCATCTCTTTATGTCTTTTATCAGAAGCTGGTTTATTGATACTCCCCAGTGTCTCTCCAGCTCCAGTGTCAAAGTAATGTCAAAGTAAACCGTCAACTTGGGGAAAGATGGATTTAACTTTTAATTTGAAGCACAGCGGGCACTTACCTCATCCCGGTGCTGTGAGGCACACCTCGCCGCCTCGTAGCGTAGACAGCTCGGTCTCGTGTTATCATTATGCGTACTCACCATCTTTGCTTTGATTTGATTTATAGAAAAATAAATTTATATTTTTAAGATACACATTAAATATGTAGCCTACTTTTTGCTGGATTTATTGCCTGATTTATTAACTGCACTGACCTGGTATGTACAGTTTCATAAATCCCATGCGCACTCTGCCTACTGTCAACAACAGTCAACAGACCTGCTCACGTTTTAGGCAACTCTGATAAACGAGGGCCACTGAGTGTATTCTCCACAAGACGAGCCACAGTCAATGTCCTCTTTGACTTTGACTTGATGTTTGCCTACTCTTGCCTGCCTGCCACTGATTACGCCCCTCCTGGCGTGAGTGCCTAAGGTTGCTGACCCCTGCTCTGTATTATGGCCATTAAAGTTGCCTAGACCAGAAATCACAGTACAGTCATACAACAGCCTAATCTCTAAATTCTGAAACAAGTTTTGAAAATACAAATTCAAAAGTTAGCAGCAAAGCTAGGCCAACGGTAAGATGTTAATCACGGGACTGGTCTGGTTATTAGTCTCAAAATCATGAGAGCAATAATATATAGATACTGTATATATATTCTAAACAATACATTAATAAATTCTGTCATTGGAGACATGGTACAATTGTTGCTGTACTCTGAAGGATGCATGTTAGAAGCGTGGATTCTGACATAAAAAACCCTCTGCGAGCTGTGTTGGGGAAGGATTTATGACGTAAAATTGATTTCCTTTGCGTATTAAAACAGGAAGCAAATCCACCATGTATAACACTTTACTGCTTAAGACAACATGTAACTGGGTCAAGGCATGTTTCAGCAAACACTAACAGGCAGCACTTGTGTAAAAAAAACTGTTAGAGTCTGGCTGTTGTTTCCTTTGAAATACTGTTTGATGATAAACTGGGCCATTTCTGATTTTACACAGATTTGCAATTTGAGTCAAAATCAACAGATGTTTTGTTCTATACATGGTGTGTCTTAGTGGGAGTCCTCGAAGACATCATAGTGTTACAGTCATTATAAGTGGAGAAATATGTCAAAGAAATAATCTCACAGAAAAAAGGGAAGGTAACCTCAGTGTCAGCGTTCCAGTCCCAGACACATGGAATAATAATCTGCCATTTGAAAATAAACCATATTTATACTTACAGTCTTCACAAGAAAACCACATTAACCAATGATTTTTGTTTCAAATGATAAAAAATATAATAAAATAAATACTCTCAGAGATGGCAGACCTCTTATTAAACCATTTCAACAAGTCATGTGCACTTTTGTGGCTAAAATGCCTCATGATGTTTCCAAAACATAAAAGAAAAGCAACTAGAAGCATGTGCACAGCATCTGCATGTCTTCCCTATGCTACCCTACAGCTTCTTCCCTCTGTCCAAAGACATGTGCAGGTGATTGGTGAATCAGAAGTGCCCATTGTGAATGAATGTGTGTTAATGAGTGTCTGTCTCTGAGTGTTAGTCCTGTCATCACGAACCAAAGCACCTGAAAAAGGCTCCAGCCTCATACAACCCACAAAAGATAACTGATGCAAAATAAAAGAGTACATAAATGCTTATTTGGATTTAAATCTAGTGATTCTGAATTGATTATGAATATTACTGTGATCTTTGTAAGAGTAAAAGCAACTCTACAAGCACTTTCATTTGATATAATAACATCCAAAATGTAATTTAGGCTATTATATGTAAATGTAATTTCCTACACGTTTGTTCATGACAGCTAGGGATAACAAACCCATATGCATATGCGTGAATATGAAATGTATTTTATTTCAGAAAGTTTGATGAAGTTTGAGAAAGATTCCATGAATTAGTCATTGGTAGAAAAGGACATTGTGTGGTTGAATTAAGCTCACCATTAGCGACCAGTTTCATAGCTGAAATAAGATAAGCCCTAAGTTAGCACAGCATTAATGCAGGTCGTTATTAGCACAGTGGAAGTGTCCGCTGCTGAGCTCTTCAGATGACGGGAAGGTATTACAGCGTAATGCTAAGTGACATATAGAGGTCTCCAGTGCAGTAGTTACACAGACAGAAAAGGATTAGCTGGCTACCACAACTCAGCCTCACGCAAATATCCCTCTCGCTTTCATTAAGTGAATAAACCATGCCTTCACTCAGTGGTGCGCAGTGGAAAATGAGACGCTGGCTTTTGGAGGGCAGTGTAACATGACAATGAAGAGTGGAACTTGTTTTACGCAGACATAGGGAGACTCAAACTTTAATTTTCCCAACGTGGGATTAGTTTAATCCTGAACATGGAGAGAGGATCTGACACATGCTTTATATGACTCAACAGGAATTAGGTTGTGAACATTTTAATGGTTACTGTGGATCAAAACTGAAAACCAAACTCAGAGGATTGAGTTACATTTAAGCCATAAGCTGACCATATTTTACATTTTATGTATAATAATGAGGACATGAAAGACAAACGTCAGAATGACACAAAGTTCAATTTCACCACAAAATGTCCCATTTTCATTTCCAACCATCCTAATGAAATGCTCTGTGCCTCTTCTAACCACAGATATAGGAATATGCTTTTGGACATTTTTAATTATCACAAGACATGAATTAGAGTCACATGAAACCAAGACAAGTCATTTATTTTTGTATAGGAGTCGCCTCAAAGACAACATACCCTGTACTTAGACCCTCCCATCATCTAAAGAAAACAGCAGGAAAAAGAGAAATGTCAGGGAGAACCACAGAAGGACGGACAGGCCGTGCAATAGATGTGTCCAGGACAGTTGAAAACAACATAGAAACACACAATAACAAGTATATTTATGGAAGCAATTATAAAGTCAGCGTTCAGGACGCACTGAGTCCACGCAGTGACGGGGATGTGCTGTGATGTCCAGTGTCTCAGTGTAAGGGATATTAATGTTGAATATTACAATAACACTTTCACCTTCACATTTGATTGTTTCCTGCTCCTTAAATCCAACTTCCACTGACATAAAAATTACAGCTAACAATATTTTATGGCTTCACAATCTCCATGCTTGCTCAACTGAGTTTCTTAGTAATGATAGCAAATAAACATTTACTTTCCTAGTCTTTAATTTTTGATTTGATGCTTGTTTTTTTTTTTTTACTCCAAGTGCCATTAAACAATATGACCTTTTCAACAAAGCCCTCCTATATTTGTGTTGCTTAACTATCTTTAATGATATTGTTGCTGCTCTATATACAGTGTTTTTCATAGCCACAATTATTTCACGAGCAAATGAGAACGAAAGAAAGAATGAGGAGGAATTATCTTAATGTAATCACGGCTTTTGGCAGCACACAATAAGGTGCTAATTAAAACACAACGGGAAGAAGAATTGCGTATGCCTCAAAAAACACACTCACACATAGAGCACAGTGCAACAGATGTCATTAGGTAAGCACTTACAGAAACAATCAGCCCCGGGAAATAATGTGGCCATGCTAACAGACTGTGAACACACTGTAAATGTCCCTCTATCAAACAGACATGTATGTTTAGTCGCTCGCTTGTGGTGTTTTTGTATTCTTTAGAATGTGTGTTTTGTTAAAATGTGTTTAAAGTGAAAAGGGAAGGTTTCAAATTAAAAATAAGCTGTTTCTGTTTTCAGAGATGAATGTCTAATGTCTAATGTCTAATTTGTTTTTGTAATGAGAGATGAGGATACAAAACTATTTCTCTGTCAAATATTATAAAAAAATAACAATATTGATTAAAACAGCAGTGAAAAGAGTTGTTAGATGAAATAGAGATGTCTTTACTCTCTACGAATGACCTGCCCCAAGGGTTAGGATCATTTTATTTCTGGTTTCCAAGCTATGTATCAATTTTAGATAAAACAATCTCTAGTGCAACAAAACTTATCTGTGTCAAACATATATAAATCTAATTATGAATATCTTTCTATAGTCTGCTGCCAACATCTTGGTTGAGCCCATAGCATACATTTAGAGTTCTGGTGCTCCTTTTCTTTCACAGTGGATAAATATATCCTTTAGGCCATCATAATGTTGTGGCTGAACTTGACCCCTGAGAGCTGAAACTCTGTGTTTTATTAATGTTTTTATTATAACTGGAATAATACTGTTATAAGAAAGTTATGAAATGGTATAAATAAATATAATACACAACACCTGGCTTATTTGAGAGGTTTCAGTTGTTTTTGTTGAATTGGCCTTTAAAATACCCATAAAATATCATCATTATGCTCTATAAAAAATATGAAAGAGAGCCATCATAAAGAGATTTAGATCATTTTCCACAAAAAGCAAACTCTCAGTGTCACACAATCATGTTCCTTCAGAGAAGAAGCCATGGGATAACATTCGAGACAGAAAATATATCGACATGATGCCAGGGAGATGTGCGGCTGTAACTGCTGCAAAAGGTGGACACACCAAATATTAAAGTGGAATAAAAACAGTAGGACTCACTTCATCTGATATTTGTTGTGCTCAGAGCAGGCTTCTTGAACAGTATGAAATGAAATCATGTTTAGGAGGTAAAAAATATCAAATATTTTTAGATCTGTCAGTTGTTCTGTATATATTTTCAAAATGTATGATCAAGTATAATTACAAGGTGAATGCACATTGAGTCGAGAAGCTGCATTAATGACAGAAAGAGGTCCATGCAGCTGACGACTTGATTCTCTGTGCGAGACGAGCTTTTCTGAAATGGAAGCTAAGGAACTCTTTCCAACAATTCATCCTCATTTAGTTAATGAACATCCTCCCACTCTCCCCATGCTTTTGACTTGCCCCCACCCTCTCCTTGTTTCTCCTTCTTTCTCTGCATTTCTAACCATCTCACTTGCTTCCCTTGCCCCCCTTCACCAGGCTTTCTTTAACGATAATTACGGCAACATCAAATCATTAGGATACCCATCACAATCTCTGCCATGGTAATTCCATAATCATTAGAGTCTCTGCCGCCAGCCCTTACAGATAGACTGAGCTCACTGCCAGTGCTGGACTCACCGGCTCCATTCCCACACAGTGGCAATTAGTAAAGCCTTATTGCCTTAAATCTATAGCCTGCACCAGTAAACAATGGAAGTAATGCCTGTGTCTCCACATTAGCCTCAGGATAGTGTCTTAATTGTTGGTCAACAAACACAAGGCTTTAGAGACAGGATTTATTGCAGCCAAATAAAGACATGATAAAGCAAAGTGCTTAGAATGACCCCAAAGCAAAATCAAATCATTACGTGAACGATGAGCCACAAACAACATCACTGTAATGCCTGTAAGGATCTTCCTTGCATCATCTTCATTGCAAAGACAATAAATATGGAGAGTTTGCATCCAATATAGGTTTGGGTAATTAAGTAATAATTATTGTAACAAACACATGAATAAAACTATGCACCACCAAGTATAGAAACATTGAAGAGCATCACAAAAAGGGTTTATTTCATATGAGGTCATTTATCTAGGATAAAAATAATGTGGTAATAAATGGATCAACATTTCTGTTTATATTGTTTTGATGTTTCCACAAAATAACAATGAGCTTGTGCAATGAGCATATTAAATAGGAAAAGCTAGGTTTTGTCTGTTTACATGCCGTGCCCTAGTTTTCTTCTTTTATCTCAGTTTTCTTTCTTGAAATTGTACTGGTTTCCTTTCAAGATCTATGCTAGAACTATATTTAGCTACAGGAAAAAAGTGAGGAAAACACAACCTACAATTTTAGAGAATTATTAATTTGACAAAACACTAGTCTTTTTTCTTCTGTGATTGAAACTGTGAACACACAATTTATCTCCAAACACAACCAAAATGTTTTTTAGGGCTTCAGGAACAAATGTAACATGTTCTGGGTTTCATATGCTGTAATCTACCTCACCTTTCTTTTTTCCATGCATTGATTCATTCATACCTCTAAATTCCATTAAGGGTCGTGGGGGTTCCTCAAAAGAAAACTCTTCAATCCCAAATCCATGAATCAGACAAAACAAGTAAAAATATTGCATTACCGTGCTGGCCATATTTTCAAATGGGACCATGTGACTATTTCCAAACTACTGTAATTATACCACCCACTAAACTCATTTAAAGATCTGCTTGCATCAGATCATCGGTAAAAAGTGCAATTTCATTTTTATTAAATATACCAGTGGGAAAAAAATCTGATCCACTGGGGATTTTTGCTAAATTGTTGTGGGACTTGTAAAGTTCTAATTGCCTCATTAATACATGCAAAGTCTTGATTTCTTGATTAGCAGTGATTAACTGATTGCGGATGGTGGCACTGAGAACAAAGGAGGAATACAGTTTGAGAATAATGCTGGAACAGAGAACAGAGTAATTCAATGTTGCAGATGCTGCCGTGGCGATGACCCCTCTCTCTGCATGTGTCCACACTGGCCATGAGGCCGCATACATTACCCTTGAGTCGAAGCAGCCAGAACAGGGAATTTAAAATAGGCTCCAGCTCGTGACACCTACCGGTATCTCTCAACCCACCACGGCTCAATGAAATTTCTTACAATCCAATTTATGTTTCAGGAGGTGCCAGAGCCAAGCACAACACAGGAATAATGCTGTCACTGGAGACAATCTGACTTGTGTGTACATTATGCTCTCAGGTGGTTAGATACACACACACTCACACACAAGTAAACACAGGTATACCAGGCAGATCCAAAGTCTGGCCCAGGGACTATATTGTCAGCCTGGGTCCGGTTTCCATCAAGCCTTCAGCTTATACTTTACAAGAAATGTGTTGTGTTTTCATTGCATTCACAGAAGGGCAGAGATTTCCCTGAATGTTGGTGACACTGTAACCTTGAATAGAAAATTGTGGAACTACAAATGAGGTATGAAGCATGAAAAATGTACTTACCATACAATTTTTAGAATCCCTTGGAGATACAACACTCCTAGTTGATTGAACAATAGAAATTCTTAACTCAGGAAAGATTGTACATTAAAAGGGAAGCGCAAAAATGTGATTTTTTTAGTAAAGTTTTATAGTGTGCTTCAAATTCAAATATTCGATTATTACTATATTGTGTAGTGCTTTGTGACATCGCTGTTTACTCCTCCATTTCTTCAGGGGTTACCTAAGCCTCTTCATGTGTTTTCACGTTGGTCAATTCCACTCTGAAGATCTGAGGAGCTAGAGCTGAAAAAAGAGTATCTTATATATATATAGTATAGTGAGTTCTCTAAATTATATTTTGTGATGTGCTCTGGGTTGACCAATGGGTTTTTCTTACTGTAAAGAGCTTTTATCATTTACATTTAAGGCCTGTTCCCTTGAGTTTCTTGAGTGCATATGTCAATTACGTCACTAAAATGCATTTCTGTGTAACTTTTATGATGGGCAGGTGTCTGCGGTGTTGACAGTTGATGGACTTTTCTGCATTCACGCAATTCTGTGCTAATGCTGCTCGACACATTGCTAGCTCACCATCACCGAGGCCATATGCTCACCAGTTATGGCTCAACCTACTGCAAGCTTGTCACATCAGGTTTGGGCTGCTGATGCAACGTCTGACATTGGGCTTCTCCTTTAGCGTCTCTGGTAATAATTGGCACTGAGCTGTAATCCTGGTGTAAACCTAGGCTCAGTCCTTGACAGAGGATTAAGAAGACGGCATTGCCAAAAGTCATGCGAGCGCAGACTTCATAGCCCTTCCCTCACATCTGTCTCCTTTACATTTGGTCTCCTGTCTGTCACCACAAGCAGCTTTCAAGCACCGTATCAGCATTTCTGACCTGAGAAATCCTGTCGACTGTCCGTTGTCTGTGTGCTTACATCAGGTGGAAGAGGATTAAAGGATGAGACACACATAATGAAATGGGTTGTTTGACCTACACAGAAACGAGAAGGACACACATCAATGGCTTGATTTTGACGTGATTAATATGAACTTTTACAACACTAGGTACTGATCCCTCCATTATTACCCAGAAGAGCAGAGCTTGTGCTAGGCCACACACAGTGAGCAATCTATTGCCATTAGCGTGATGAGCGATGACATAATGTTTTGATGAGTGTTGCCACAACAAGCAAAAATCTTACCTGTTATAGAAGAATAAGCACTAACAAGTTAAGACTGAAGAGAAAATGTCAGGATTAGAAAATATATTTTCTCCTCCTGCATAGATATATTTTTCTGTCTTGAGCCCTTGGATGTGTTAAGTGTTAGTTTGAGATTTTGATGCAAGATATAAGAACTCTTGTTGCATTTTCTCAGCTACTGCCCTGCTGTGACTGTCAGGAGTAGATTTTATAACAAATGCTGCGTAAGGTTCTTAAACAGTGCTTTGTTATACTAGCCGCTACTTTGGAGGCTACGACTGAATGAAACCTTTCACCGCCAGCATAGGGATAGTGAAAATATAGACTTATCCTTTTACCGGATTTGGTCTGATTAGTTATGGCCCCAATACAATCCTATTTCACAATTACCACATACAGCCCTACCTCAAACAACCAAACACTTACAGACATAAGCTAATGGTAATAGCTTTTATTAACTATTACCATTAGCTTATGTCTGTAAGTGTTTGGTTGTTTTGTTTTTTCAAACTTTGAAAACTTTGGAAATGGTAGAGTGAGTCAGTACCTTTTTCAATGAAAAAGTGTAGTGCACATGCATCTTTACCAAGCCTCTTCACCAAAATGTTAGTTTGGACTCAGTACTACATCAGACCATGTCAAAAAGCATTTGAGTTTGGTTGTGTCTCTGTGTGTGTCCTGCAGTCAACTATCGGCACTAATGTCCCCTACATTATAACCTCCCTAAGCACAGAAAAATGTGTAAAGTTGACACAATAATACAAAAAAACACATTTACTATTAAGGCGTGGCTGGGGAGGTGGATGAGATGTTCAGAGATTAAAGCTGTATATGTTGTAGAAAGAACAATGAAAAAATATGGAATAATATTTATGAATTTTTTTGTTTAACAATGCCCTTGTCACTTTCCTGTTTGAGCATGACATGCCTTTGCAACCTTTAATGTCTACAAATTATGCAGAAGGATTAACATTTTACACTTGAGCACCTGTGACATTGTTCATTACATTGCACTAATTAAAGCTGGAGTGTGGCCTTCTGCTACAAAGTGTAACATTTTGAGGACCGTTGACATGACGAACATCAAACACCACAATCACAAGAAGGATAGAGACAATTTGGTCAGGTTAGCGATAAAAGCAAACAAAGCTCCACACTCGTCCTAACATCTTAATCCTTCACAGAGAGAGATGGTGCATATTGGGATAAATCAGGATCGAAGGCTTCTTCCCGACTTGGCCAAGCCAAAGGACTTGTGGTGAGCTTTGCTCTGCTGCTATGATGCAGTGCCAAACGTCACTCGGAGACTATCATAAGAGAGATGAACGAGAGGCGCACAGCAACAAGAAGGGAGTGGTTTTGGCACGAGTTTGGTAATAATAAGGCTTTTTAAATCCTCTCTCCACATCTGAGGCAGAGACAGAAACCTAACCATTCACCCAGAAAAAACAATGTAGTGTCTCTTTCTTGGATTAAAATAAAGATGCAGGTTGTAAATGTTTAGCAACAGTATTTATTAACTGCATGTTTAATCTCTGTCAATACCACTTGGATTTGCAAGCTTTTCAATATTGTTTAAACTGTTTTACAACTGATCAAAATACCCACTGTGGCAACAGAAGTAACAGCTTTTCTCTTTTGTTTATATAAGTTAAAACACCAAAACAAGAGGAGATGCTGTTGCATTATTTAAAGACCTGCAAACTGTAAATCCAAACTGTAATGACATCTACATTTAATCAAAGTGCATCAGTCAAAATCATCACTAAGACTCTGATATATATTTCATCTAATGCTTTGCATAACCAGTACCCAGCCCATTACAATAATTGATTTTATTAGTGTTGGGTCAGCTTTTACACACCCCAGCCATAACATAATAAAAACACACCCCACTCCACATTAATGCCTAAAAGCATCTGATGGAAATATTGTTACTGCTTGCAGCTTGAGGAGAGTCACTGATGCTACTTGACCTGTTTGTGTTCCATATTCATAAGGAGACAGGGACAATGCATACGGCCGCACTAACTCAATTCTGCCTTCCTCCGTCTGTTCACCCCTCTCTCATACCCCAGCACCCCACTGATGTGCACACACGGGCCGTCCCAGCAGGGGAGCAGGGGAGCAGGGTGACAGACAGCCAGGCCCCTGCACTCACACTCTGCCACTCAGTGCGTGTCAGCATCCTGCAGCAGAACGAGCGTCGGTGAGCGATGATGCTGCGGTGGCCCTCACATATGGTAACTCAGTTATATATGATAATGGCTGCACGTCTTCTGTTATAGCGCACACTTTATTATTTCTACGGAGGGATGTTTTGAGTGATGATGTCATTTGGATGCAGCCATCATAACCTTGTATCATTTTGTCTTCATAAACAGCCTGGGCTTTTTTCTCAGTCTGTCTTGTGGAGCGCTAGTGATTTCTCTTGGTTTGACATCTGTAATGTTTCTTTTTTTGTTATAAAATGTTTGCAAAATGTGAATTTTCTAGAGGTTTATTCCTGTCAAACATTTAAAATAGCTTAATTTCACCCAAGTTCTGCAAAAGATAAAAAGTTTCAGTTTACATAAATGTTCAAAACAAATGTGTGTCAGTTACCAGTTTATAAACCTAAATGAAACAATAAATCAGCACAAATATATTTATAGCTGTGACAAAAACAAATCATAAAATGTTTCAGTAGTAAGTTATTTTCATTATCAACACTGGACAGCACTAATATAATTAAACATTTAGACTTTTTTATGTTTACAATTTTAAGAATATAGATTTAGTTAGGCTAACCATATATTGCATGGCTAGAAGGTTAAGGAGGTTAATTTGGTAAAGTTAAGTCTATTTTTCAAATAAATTTAAGTCCATATTAGTTTCATCCATCAACAAGAAAATGTATGTCCAATCTCCCAACAACCTCCTCCACATTAGATTGTGTTATAAATATACATTCACTTACAGATAAACAGTCATGGTGCGCTTTAAGGACAGGAAACATGAGAGAAACTGAGAGAACATGGCCACAGTGCTAGAGGACCATAAGGAAGGATTACATGTCGCGGCTTGGCATTGAAATGTGTGCAGACTGGTGTAGGCGGAAGCATATAACTCAGCGGGATAATAACTGAGGCCAGATAGCATTGCTCACCTCGCCATAGCCTTGCCACGACCCACCTTTGTGGGATAAATACTTCTCATGTGCTCTCTTCAGCTCAACACTGCTCACACCAGTCATCACTATAATGGTCCTCTACATCCATCAGTGACCGAGGAGAGGCCACAGTGCTCTCAAGGTTTAAATCCACTATAAAGCCATTGTGTTGTAATTAATGATATAAATATATATATTTTTTTCATTTTAACAAATCTTAATGTTTCCAACCACACACTCGAAGACCCATTAAGACGATGTTTAGAAACCACTTTGGCCACTTAATGTGACGTTTTAGCCATGGTGGTAGGTTGGGTAGCAGTAATCCATCCACTAGAGTCAGGTTAGAAATACATTATTAAAACAATGAATCTAACTATATCTATATCCAAAGTGGCGTACAGTCTAAACATAAAATAAGTTTAGAAAGCTGTGTATCAGCCTTTATCTAAAGCTGTTTGCAGTATAAACTGGATGTCAAATTTCCAAACAATGTTCCAAATCCCTTAACTTTTTTTGATTCAGTGTTGTATTTTTTTAGTGTGTAGTAAAACTACCTCTGTATACATTTAGTTTGACTATTCCCTTTGTTCAAGAATCCCAGCTTACATTGCACAAAAACTGGGCTACAAGTATCAAAGGTTTTCTGTGTTCTCACTCCTGTGGCTCATAAAACATTTCTTTGCTTTATTTGAAACTCCAGCGGGGTTTTAGAAGATGGCAGAGTTGATGTATTAGTTCATAATCCAACAGGTAGACATTCACAACGACACAAGCCGATGTTAAACTTATCCTTTAGCATACCTCATGTGATTGTAATGACCATACAGGGAGTTGCATCAGACCATTTTAAGCTTAATGGTTGTTTGTCCCTTCAATGTGTGTGATGTGTTTGCATGCAGCCTAGTATACGGTTCCTATGGGAGCTGTGTGGACGTGCCATATCCTCGATGGATGGCAGTTCAATTGAATAAAGCATCTCGCCGCTGCACAACACGGCTGATGTGTTGAATTTACAATGAGCGCTGGATTTACACCCCTGCTCGTGTGTGTGTGTGTGTGTGAATTAACATTTTTAAACCTCCCTCTGCTGAGAGGTGTGTGAATGTGCTTTCATCCTCGATTGGGAACAGGCCATAAACACTATGGGCTATAAATTCTAAAACCTGCGGGAGAAATGTTGGTCTTGTTACAGGGCAGTGTCCATGCTTTAGTGGACCGCAGCCCAGACAAGAGTTGGTTAAAGGGAGGAATAATAAACATGTGGGAAACTGGGTTGTTGTGAAGATAACAGCAAAAAATGTCAATGGTCGACTGTTGCCTAGAAAGAAAAATGTTCAAAACAGACACATAAAGAGGTCAATAGATTGCTGTAAAGGAAGATGAGAGAAAAGCTTTTTTAAATTGTAGCTAGGTGATGTATTTATATTTCTATTTAGGTTTTGTTTGATGAGGAAATGTTTTTTTTTTAAATATCTAATTAAAATAAAGTTAGGTTGTAATCCAAACTGTTAAAAGAAGGGGGACAAAAGCACCAAACAACTCGATCAGGTTTATTAGATTGAATATTCTTTACATATTTACAGAGGAATGTGAAGGGCTTGCTAATGTTTTGCTTTTTTCTGTATCAATGTTTTAAATGGGATGATGTTTCATTATGTGAAATAGTTTTGATTATTGGTATATACATTTAAAAATGGTCTTATTCTGCAATGTCAGAGTAGACACCAAAAGTGCCATTCTTCCTCTTCAGCAGTGGTTGTATGATAAGGACACAACTCAGGCCCCACTAATGAACACAAGACACTAACACTAGTAACTTTGCGTGTGAGCGAAACAGGTGTACTTGACCTTTTGTCTGTTCTCTGACCTGCTGTTAACATAAAACCTTTGACTTGGAAAATTATGTATTGTGGGGCTACTATAACGTTATAATATTCGTCATGGCTAGAAAAGACTATTTCAGAACAAACAAAATACGGTTGTGGAATCATGTTAGTTTTACGTAACATAAACTGGGAGGGTGCACATTCATGCATGTTAGAGATACCTTCCATATATCAATAAAGGATATAGTGAAAAAAAATGAAAGGGCAAATGTCATGTAAGTTCATGTGTAAGTTCACAGTCAGCATTTTTACAGGTGATAAAAACAAGGTGCTTCTGACACTTCTGTCATGCCTCATGCATGAGAACATAGGAGGTAGCAGTGAGCCAGTCTCCAGATTTCATTCACGCTCAAATATTCAATACAATATTCCCTCCAAGCAGCAGTCACAGCTGACTTCTTTGTTGAAACTCTCTGTCATTTAAATGCTCAAATTTGCTTCAAACTTGAGAAGAGATTGTTTTTGAAAAGCCTCCATAGCAGCAGTGTAGAAAGACAAAACCAATTCCACACCTGCCACCATTATGCTGCTGATTTTCATGGCGTCCTTGTATTCTCTACAACAATAATTGCACAAAAGGCTAATTGCGTGCTGCGAAAGCGGACGCCATGTCAGTCTCGAAAAGCAGGATGCTCGATTTAACACAAATTGACTTCACAGAAAATCAAAATTAGCTCAAATAATAACACTTGTAAATCAGTGAGCATATATTTCGACAGGGAACTGACAGTGTGCAGAATTATTCTCACTTACAAACTACTGACCGAGAGAATGAGCAGATCAATTTGTCTCAGTCTGTTTCCAGTCTGAATGGGGACAAAATTCCTTATCTTTTGGAAACAGTGAAACTCCCTGCCAGCCCTGGGCAGAGATACTTCCATTATTTGCCTGTGAATCAGTATTTAAAGGGTTGGGTGGGGAAGTAGGAGGAGAAGCCAACAGAAATGGCATTATCTACGTAGTGCTGAACGCTCCAGCTGTGTGATACTGTGTGATACGAGAGAACTTGGAAAGGCTCATATGGGGCTACACACACCAACGCATAGTTACAATAGTCTCACAGATTAACACCCAACTGCAGCCTGTGAAAGGATTTGATAAACTGTGCCCATTGAGCTGTTAAAATTGCTTTGTTGGTTATCTTCATTGATATTTCAGAGAATATCCATTCATTTTCTCTTCACTTCTTTCAGTAATAAGGGTGGATTAAAATTTGTAAATAATATGTGGACAAAGTGGCATCAGTTATGATTAAATAGAATTTTATAATCTCTGACAGACTTGGTTTTCTGTTCTGGTCTTCGATATGTGTATTGTCCCCAATCTATATAATATAACATAATATTACTAGACCTATCATACAATAAAACACTATAATATGATGTTGGTATATATACATGATTGTCATCTTGATAGGATAGCAGCTAGGGTCATGTATTGTTTGATGAAAAACAATGGTAAAGATTTTTATGTTCCTTTCCAAGATATTGATGTGAATTTCTCCCACTGATATCTTTTCTCGGTCTGCCTTGTGCCTTATTGTGCCTTTTGTGTATTCAGCTGCTCAAAAAGCTCAGATAATTTTTTTATTACTGTGCACTTTCCGGTTTCAATCATTTTATGCTCAAGCAGCAAGAAGATGAGCCATAAGTCTTGGCGTTTCTTTAACAAAAGCCTGCGGGCTTCTAGTATGACATCTTACATAATAAAGACATGCTATTTATGTTTTTGTGCGCATACTGCTTAAGCACAGAATTATTTAAAGTAATGCTGTGTTGTAGGGTTTACATTGTTTTAAGTTGCCCAGTTGAAAAACCAGGAATGTGATGCAAAAGAATATCTGCAGATCCTTCAGAATCTGGGCTGGATGCTAATGGATTCCTCTAGCTGAGCTCCAGATTTACATGGGGCTTAAGTTGGTGAAGTGTAAGAAACTATTCTTTGCTTCATAGAACAACATTTCGAGAAACACAAGCTTAGAGCCAGATGTGCAAAACCTGAGCACAAATATACACAGATGTTCAATCAGACCCTCACTTCTTTTTCTTCACCCGTAGTTACAGCTCAATCAGGCTCACAAAGCACCAAGGAGCCCCTCTCTTTTGTCCACAGTGACCCTCGTAACAAGTAAGAACACCTTCCTTTTTGATTCTTTTTACTCGTGTCGCCTAAGCACACATTTGCCCGTCTGATAAAACTAAAGAGGTGACTCCGGGACGTCAGTCTTCCGCCTTGTTCTGTCTCTGTCGTCTTTACTCTTGACTGTCTGTTTGCTATCTCTTATGATGGCGCTCGTGTACAGACTAACAAACGGCCTATCTCAATTCTGCTGTGATCACCGGGGCTTTGTGAGAGTGAAGGCAAGAGAAATGTAAACAGGAAGACATTGATTAGCTTTCTCTGCTGCGGTTTGGTCTGTTTTTGTCTATTTATGTCAGTCTATAATTCTGTCTGCATGTCGAGGAGTTTTGGCTGACAAGTGTGTTTCACTTTTCATTAAGATTCGTGGCAAGTCGCTGATGGGATTCGGTTTGGGGGAAATGAATGTTGAGGAACAAGAAGCTGGGAAACTATCATCCATCAATACTGACTTGTGGGTGTTGTTTCTTTCCTGTTTCTTATGAGCTTTGTCTGAGTTTAGCATACCGCCAGCTAACAGAAACAATCTCATCGTATCCAATTGGCTGTGCCACAGGAGAACAGTTTTGCATCTCGTTGCTTATTTCATTGACTTATGGTTGGGATGGCTGGCAACCTATCAATGCAGAGTAATTACAATAGGCCACTGTGAGGTTGAATAATTGATGTGTTTTCTGGAGCTGATGTATGCTGAAAAACCTATCTGCTGCGAGTGCCGTCAGTAGTTTATCACTGAAAGAGGGGAGAGTAGAGCCTGACTGCCAATGCTTAGTGCTGTAATAATGATGCCGGCGCGGGCCTGTCAGCAGCACGAACACCGGGAGTTAGCTCCTAAGATGCTTGCAGCTTAGCTATCAGCTCCAACCTTGCCCCTGGATCAATACCTGAAAGACAAATGGTTTCAAGCAAAAGAAACTGCTAAAGTCTCCAATCAAGGTTCTCTTTAGCTTCAGATGACTGCACTTTGTTGTAACATTTAACTGATGGATATGTCTGTCTTAAAATGTTTTTTAAATGTTCACATGGTAAGTGGAGAGAAGCTCACTGAAGTGAGTCGGACATAAACAGGTGGTTTGTAGTTTTTTATTTATTATCAGTTTATTATCTCTATGGGAAAATTTACTGTCGGCACTATGTTTTTAATGTTGGTAGACGAAAGTGGAGTACCTGGAGGAAACCCACCTGAGCAGAGGGCAGTACAATAATGTGATTTTCAGCACACAGGTTACAGAATACACTATTAAGTCATAACAATACAGGGGAAGTATTTATAGTCTCACATTTTATGTACGTATAAAGGCGTGGCACTCTATTTCAATACATTCAACTGCTGTGTCTATTGTGCCTCGTTGCACAAAAACAACATTTTTAATCTAACAAAAACTCAACAGTGTCTGATTCTTCTTATTGGCTTCTAGTTTCCATATTCATGCATATATCTCAGTGGACAGGGAAGCTTAAGTTTGCTTGGTTTTGATGAGACTGGGTTAGCATTTTTCTGTTGTGTCTATATAACTTACACAATCATTTCTCTTTTACATATTGTCTGAATGTGTCACTAGACAAAAGAGACACAAGTAGCTCTCCTCTTGTAAAAGTTTGCCGGCTCCCTTTGTACTTAGATTAGACAGGAACAAGCACTTGAACTACTGACCTATGCTTTTCTTTTCTTCTTCTTCTTCTTCTTGTGAATAATTAAAATGACAGCTCTGAAAAATGTCCTTTGTCCTTAATAATAATCATCATCTTAAAATGGAAAGAAGTGCCAGACATACAGTATATTTAAAGAGTGTATCCGCTGTCCATTTACACCATGGAAGTGCCTGAAGAAACTAAATCCATTGTATTGCACTTCATTATGTGCCAGACTGAGGTCACCTACAGAGGTTTTGATACTGTCTACTTTCACTCGGGCGAATAATCTTTCTTCTTTGTGTTGTTGCCAAGGCTTGGCTCAGGCTCTCGGTCAGTCTGCCACTCGGTCCGTTTCTCTGCAACGCCTCCAGCCTGTTGCCAAACTCCACCCTAACTCATTCACACCGCATCCATTATGTATAGGCCAAAAATTGAAGAATAACAGGCTTGAGGCAAAGACGTGAAAAATAAATACAGAACAACACATTTAAGAAGAATGAAGGCAGTGCAGTTATATCTGTATTGATACTGTCCAAATGTGTTCTTTCAGTGGACGGAGGTGGATGGATTATAAAATTTGTGATCCATGAGAGTCATTTAGAACAAACATGGATAGCTTCAGATTCATTACAGATAATTGACAAAGATTATATTGCTGCTTAGGCTGTTTGCTTTTATTTTAAACATGACATATAAAAGGTAGGTGCTATAATTATGAAAACATGTCAAATGTTGTATATAGTATAAATACACAATAACTTCCAGGTAAACTTTGTGACGGGCTGCCGATGCCCATCAAAAGGTTTATCTTTGACTGGCATAAGCGTCCACACTAATATGTTTGTTTGGAATTCTTTTGTCCATTATACATTCTGGGATGTAAAAATTAAACTGGATTTGTCTTCAAGATCCCATTTTGACAGTAGTAACATATATGTAGATTTACTTCATTAAAATTCAGTTATTATGTAAATCATTGGCTCACAGTGAGTCATGTTGTCCATGATAAATTAGGGTTTAGCTGTTACCATTTATAGTAAAATGGCAGAAAAGGGTATTTCAAATGGAATGCCTTCATTTTTAAGAGGCTGTAAATAGTGGTGTACTGTTACATTATAGGGACTCTTTGCATGGTGCAATTTTCAGATATGTTTAATGCAACATAGAAAATAAACACAGTTGCTTTACTTCAGCCTTATAATGCCAAAAACATTTGTTGCTGAAATTATTCAGACTCTTATAATAAAGTGTTTTTCTTTGCTGTCAATGAACAGGCAGGGGATGTGCTGCATTATGGCTTATTAAAGTTTATCATGTTTTAAAACAACCCTTATGTTTTTTTAAACATAATGAACACACTATTACTGAATCTTGCAAGTTATTACTCCTATAATCACGCAGTAAAAACAGCTTCAATAATAGTATTAATACAGTTTTGAATGTCTGAAAGTGCTCCTAATACCAGTGGTTCAGTGGTTCCTGCTTTGATACATGACAGACATAAGCTGTGGCTGGGCATTCAGTCATCTGTTCTCATACGGAAAAGTCATTAAGCGGATCTATTTTCTCCAAGTGTGTATACATTTCTAGGATCATTGAGCCCAGACCTTCTCTCTACAACAGTCTCTGCCGTGCCTCTCCACATTTGGCTTTTATTTCATGCCACAAGAAGCCACGACCACATGGAGCTTCCTCCCACAGCTACAGCAAGAGTTTAAATAGGCTACAGGACGCCCAGCCAAATATACCCTCTTTTGGCTCTAAGAAACACAAAGCAGGCCGTCCATATTCATGAAATCATTTACAATGCAGATTACAAACAAGCACAACTTCATTTAGATGAATGCTTATTTAATATATGGCAGAATTTTAATGATGTCCCTTCTTTGCTCAGTTACACACCAAGCTGCTCCCTTTTCAAAAATCATAAACTGCAAAACAACATTTTTTTAACCTGCTTTATTCATTCCTTTTTATACAAAGAAAACTGTTTTATTTTATCAACTGAACAAAAGGGTCATCTTTCATCTGGAAAGAACTACTCGCTACAAGGTTTCCCTTTGTTCAATAAGAATAACCGCCTCTTAATATATATTCATTCACTTTGTCTGTCACTTTGACAGGGCTCCACCGAGTTTCCACTGAAATGGATTTCTTTAGCCCAAGGCAACTGCTGCCGGGCATGCAACCAATTATGTGATATAATGAATGCACACGTACAGCAGCAGCCTGGAAGTATTTCTAAAGTAATTCACATATTTTATTGAAAGGCTATTTTTTTTTATTAATTAATCATGCTCATTTTCTGTAGGGTTTACCTCAGGGCTACTGTATACAGTGGCATAAACCTCGCTTCTACTAAGCAGTTCAGTGCATTTGAGCAGGGCCGGCTTTAGGTACAGGCAAACTATGCAACTGCCTAGAGTGCTTCAGCACTAGGAGTGTGCACTAACTCAGGTTTTCTGGGCTTCAGGTACAGCCAGAGGAGAACTACGTGTGCCTGAACCTCAATAATCGACAATGTGATTTGACTTGTGCCTCACGCACTTCTGAAAATATTTCATGCAAATATCCTCACGGTGAGGACGGTGAGCCCCAAAACACATCTGCAGTGGACTTCTCTCATGCCAGTCGCCCTAAATGAACACCATTTTACCATGTTCAAAGTACTTTTGAGCAAAAAATGACAATATCTGCAGAGTTTGAGATTTAATAAAAGGAAAAATTCCCATGAGTAGAACATAAAAATCCGTGTTCCTACTTTCTAGCTAATTCCTAGCTGCAGATTTTCAGATGGAATGAGTAGAACATTAAAACAGAACTAAGACTTGCAAAGCTCTCCCTACTTGCTTCAGTGAATCACACTCCTAACACAACTCTACTACAACATTCTCCATTTTCAGACAAAGGTTTTCTCTGTCTTTTTGCTGGGTTAGGGTTAGGGGTTCCACTACGACTGATAATGAAAAAAGTGTATTAGGTTTTAATATGATCTGAGTGAAAGCACAAATTCTGCGGGAGGTGTGTATTACCGTAAAGCAATCACTCTCGCGTGATGTGAACATGACTCGAGACTTGCTCTAGGTTGGTGGCAGCTTAACTTGCAAGTTCTGTTTTCGGCTTAGATGCACCCGAGGGGGATAGTGCGTGCTTCAAACACACCACTACAACTCAATTAACCATTGATTGTTGAATCTTAGTTTTACTTTAAACCTGTACTAATCTACTGAGTACCTCTACTACTGCTACCACGCATAGTATCAAGTACTTTTATTGTGTAGCTCAAAAAGTGGTTACTTAGAACATGGATTACTCCAAAAGTACACAGCAAAAGTACTTGATACTTTGTGTGGTAGTATTACTAGAGGTACTCAGTAGATTACCAAAGGTTTTATGTTCTACTCATAAGGATTTTTCTTTTTATTCCATCTCAAATTCTGCAGAGGTGGTCATTTTTGGCTCAAAAGTATTTACTTGAACATTGATTTCTCCAAAAGTATTCAGGAAAAGTAATTGATACTTATTGATACTTAGTGATAGTAGTACTAGAGGTATTCAGTAGAGTAGCTTGGTAAAAAATTACCAAATAATATATTTTCTGGAGCTTTAGTGTAATTATTATTATTTTTAAATTTTTTATTTTTCAAGTGCAAGTATTCATTCATTCATTTTCTACCGCTTTGTCCCGTTAGGGGTCGCAGGTGGCTGGAGCCTATCCCAGCAGCTTTGGGCCTGAGGCGGGGTACACCCTGGACAGTGGCCAGTTAGTCGCAGGGCTAACATATAGAGACAGACAATGACAGACAACCATTCACTCTCTCATTCATTCACTAGGGACACTTTAGAGTTTCCAATTAACCTGTACATACATGTCTTTGGACAGTGGGAGGAAGCCGGAGTACCCGGAGAGAACCCACGGTAACACGTGGAGGACATGCAGACTCCTCACAGAAAGACCGGAGTCGGCCGAGAATATTCTCGGCCGGGTTTTGAACTCACGACCTTCTTGCTGTAAGGCAGAAGTGCTAACCACTCTGCCACGTGCACCCTAAAGTGCAAGTAAATAGTTGTAAATCAAGGGTTGTATTTAATATACAAACTTGTTTTCATAGGAGCATGTGCACTCACCTGCAGAAGATTTTTTTCAGCCTGTTTGCCCAACTCTGACATTCACAGACACAACTCTTCTTAGCAGAGCCAAGTTGTAGTTGTACACATTTTTATTTCACTTGGAAAATCATGGTTAAACTTTTTTATTATTTTTTTTTACATCTGAAACCTGCCTGTGAAGGGAAACAAGACAAAATTGCATTGGCATCACATACATAAAAAAATGAGGAGATCCCCACTTGGTTCATTGCCTGACCGCTGACACAGACAGAGCCCACTACCTGCTCGTCCCAATGAAACAACCTGCTGAATCAACAGTAACAGATAAGGGCCTGACCACAGCACTAAGGCCACAGCTCAACAATAACGGCTCAATGGTGCACAACAGCCAACCTCAGCAAGGTTTAGCCTCAGATACTATCCACTATTTCCCAGCCTCTTTCTGAATAATTCTGGCGCTCATTACTCATGTGAAGTGTAAAACCATCTATGATCCCTCTGAAACTTATTTATTTTGTCTTTTCATGCTGGTCTCTTGTTGGCTATTTAATATTTATTGTGCCAAACACATAGTGTGAAAGAATGACCTCCATGTGCAGAAGATTGTCAAACAAAAGCTTTTCTCCAAGTTTCGTAAAAACTTTAAAAAGTTTTAATTAGCCTGAACAGTAAACAGCCAGAGAAGGTAAATGTCAATACGGTAGAGCACTAGGGACTGGCTCTTGTAGAATGAATGTCTTTGCATACTGAAATTTGCCAGCCATAGATATCTGGTAATAGTCACACAAAGTGAAATTTATAATGGAAGTGGTTCAGCACAGACTCCCAGTCAGCGGTTCTTTATGGGAGATTAAAATTACATTTAGCTTATTTAAACTCTCGGTGCTGGTGAAATAAAAGCATCATAAACCATTCACTGAGTCCGAACTGCATGTGTGTGATATTTGAATCCTGAACTCCAATGGCCCATTTCATCTGGGGGCCCTGATTTATTCAATGTCAAAGTTTATTTTTTTAAAGGAGCTAAGCATTAAAAAGTTCAGTCTGGTAATTTAATAGAGGCCTTGTTATTAAGTGAACTGCAGTTTGTGAATTGGTGTTTTAAAGTTATTTTCAAGTTTTCATTTATTTCCCATCCTCACCAAACAAACAAAAGCAAGAACAAACCACATTTTAAAACAGTTCTTTGATTAAATAATAAAAAAAAAAAACGATTACAATAACACAGTGAGCAGCACAGTACACAAGGTTACGCATACAAACATACACACGCTAAAAGTAGGGTGTGTGTTTTTTGTTTTTGTTTTTTTCTATTATTTTTTAGAGCATGTGACCATCTTTACTTCTTATTCTTCACAAGCTAAGTAGAAATAATTCAAATAATTATTTAAAAATTTTAAATCAAAATCAATTGAGTTCATAAAATTTCTAGACTTTTTTGAAAGAGTGAGTGCTCCAAAAGAAACACAGACAATCTTTTTATCCTGTAGTGCTCAGTTTGTCTTCCTTAAGCAGCAGTAGGAACAAGAAGTAAAGGATTTATGTATTTTTTTTTCTTGAGACACAAATGTGTATTTAAACATATTTAGGACTGATGTGTCCCATTTATGTGTCCCATTATGATGATAAGCTTAAATCACTGTGTGCACCGGACCAGCCTGAATCCTTCATGGCGTGGACTATATTATATTCTGACAGTGTTTGTGAGATGTTGATCTCTGAAGTCCTGGGAGATGTGAGGTGGGGCCCAAAGCCACAAAGAAGTGTCCCTTACCAAAGTCACTTAAAATTCAACATTTTTACCAAATCAAATTACTCTCGGGCCTACGCAAAGTTGATGAAGCAAGTCAAATCTCCACTCTTTGCTCAAGGGCACTTCAGCTGAGCAGATACTCCAGCTCATCCAGTAGAGGACATGTGCTTCCTATCAGAACCAGCCTTCAGCCCTGCCACTGCCAATGCACTGACAGGCTGTCTGTGCTTTGTGTTGAAGCATCTAAAGCCTACAGTATTGCAGAGAAGAGTGAATTTGTGCTGTTTATTCAATATTGCAGAGAATAGCAGCGCTTTAAAGCCACCTGGGTAAACAGGTTATTGCCATATCAATCATTTACAGCGACATCCAGTGGTCCAGACCAAAGACAATATTGACCCACTGACTGACAGAGATTAATGCTGCAGCTCAGAAACAAGCTCACCACAAGCTATCCCTTTTTATCTATTTCTTTGCACTCTCTTTTTGTAATTTCCTTGTTTTGTTTTATACTTTTTTTTTCTCCATATCGAATGAGATTAAAGTTAACCTCAGAGCTTCCTTACAAAACCTTTGAAGTATGAACCTAAATAACACTGTAACAAATAATAACTGCTGGTGTTAACATCAGTTGAAACCAGTTCATTAAATAAAATGCATAGCAGGATCACAATTAATTAAAAAACCTAAAGCAGTTTTCCAAAACCACAGGAGGCTGGTGCAATATCTTAGATATTTTGAATCATGCACCGCATAAGCACAAACATCTGGAGCTGATTGTGCCAAGTTCTGATGCCAGCAACATTTACAGTGGTGGCCAGACCCATTAAACAAGATATATCCTCAGCTTTCAACAGCAAAAGTGATCAACAAATCTCTGATCTTACTTCACAGAAAGACATGAGAAGGTGCATGGATGTATTATAGAAAAACAGATAAAAGCCTGACCTCAACAGTTTCACCAGTGGACAATAATAGTACTGCAAATAAAAACCTTTTCAAGTCAATACTAAAATAAAATAAAAACATGTATTCCAGTACAATACAATACAAAGTATGTTTGATTTGGCATTCTTTTAAATTCTTCTTCACATTATTTATCCAAGATGAAAGTGACAGTTTTTTAAGTGATTGTGAATGTTCAAAGATGTAAAAATATTTATATATATATAACATTTATACATCTTTGAACATTCAACTTCATATGTTTTGCTTCTGTTCATTTTATTTATTATTAATTACTGAAAGGAAGTCTACTTTTTTAAAAACACAAATTGTATCTGATGAGAAGATTTAGTTGATAAAGTAGAAGACATGAAAATTGTAGACACTCTTTACAGTTGTAACTGTTCAACAACTGTGCTGTCAGTTCAACTCCATCTATTACTCTAAAAAAAGTCAAACAGAGACAGATGCTTTCTGAACATCTGAATGATACACAGTCAAATACCTGACAACTGCTGCTGTCAGCTCACTCAACAGTGACTCGTTCTGCCTCCTGATTGGATGCCCTCAACCATCCTCAGATTCTTGCAAACCACAGAGAGGCATGCCTGACTTTGAATGTCCAAAATCTTCTTTGACACAGCTGCAAACATTAAAGAAGAGAAAAGTCGTGTCATTTAACCACTCCCATTAGTGCAGTAATTGGCCCTATTTCCAGCTGCCAACTGCAATCACATCTGAGTGGGTCTCTGCCACATACTTACCACTATTAAGCACAGTCACTTCTGAAAGTCCATTAAACCAAAAAAGGTGATACCAGCTGAACACTCGTTTGTTGATGCAAGATATTTGAATGTTATTATCTTCATGTAAAGGTAAATAAGTTGGCCAAAAATTGGAGCAAGAAGAAAATGGTTTAAATTTAATGGATGAAGTTAACTTTTGCGTCTTGTTGGTGAGGGACGGATGGAATGAGAGATTGACAGTCCGATTGGTGCAGCTTCTGCAGTGATGAAGTTGCTGTATTGGTCTGTAGAAGATGGAGAATGAAGAAGGAGCTGAGCACTAAAGGACAAGATACAAGGTGGCTGGGCCCCTAGAGATAGGGTAAGGAGCTCAGAGTAGAGCCACTGCTCCTCCACATTGAGAAGAGCTAGCTGAGGTGGCTCAGGCATGTTTCTCCTGCATCCTCCTGCACGCCTTTCCAGGTGTTTCGAGCGGAGACCCCAGGAAAGCCCTAGGACACACTAGAGAGACTACGTCTCTCGGCTAGCCTAGGAATGCCTCGATATTTCCCCAAAAGAGCTGGAGGAAGTGTTTGGGGAGGAGGAAGTATGGGCGTCTCTGTTTATAATAATAATAATAATAATAATAATAATAATGGATTGGATTTATATTGCGCTTCTCTCCCAAGGGACCAAGGGACTTACAGGCCGTCCATTATTCATTCATACAAAGTCACACTGGTGATGGTAAGCTACTTTTGCGCCTACGGCCTCTCCGACCATCATCACATACATTCACATTCATACGAGATAAGGTGGGTTAAGTGTCTTGCCCAAGGACACAACAACAGCATGAATTGTGGGGAGAGCGGGAATCGAACCGCCTACCTTCCGGTTGAAGAACAAACGCTCTACCACTGAGCCACTGTCGCCCCAAGACTGCTGTCCCTGTGAAGAGGAGGACTTATTGATTAACCCTAGCATTGCATGCACAAGGACACACACATATAAAACTGTTCAATCAATCTTCAAAACTGTATAAAGTAGTAACATTTCTGCAAACCACTGAAACATGCATTGTATGGAAGAACTTGAAACAACAAACAATTATACTTAGAAGGAACCTGACATGGTTAAGGTTTAGGGAAAGATACAATGTGTGTAAGAAAAGTATTTTCTTCAATCCCAAAGTGTAATATAGCAACTTGTGATTAATGGTCAGTAAACAATAGAAACCGAAACCCCAAGCTGCCTCCTGAGAAAAGGCATCACTTCTTGGGGTCTAATAGAACTTTTCCACTGCTGCACTGGCGGGTTAACACTGAGGGCTTTCTGGCAACAGATAGGAGCTACAAATTACTACTTGGGGCATCCACCAAATGTGTCGGGTTAAGAATAGCTAGAGTGATTTGTCCATAGAGATCCTACTTCCAGCAATAATTGGATGGGAGAATTACATTTGGGTGAGTTTCAGTGCCATTTCATCAGTTTAATGAGCCATAGCACACAATATATAAAGAAATGCAGTGTTGCTATTGGTTATGGTACATCATGTTGAAGTCAGTCAAGCTTTTAGTAATGAGTTTCACATTGAGTCTAATAAGTTTGTATAAATACACCAGTCTTGTCATCTGTGAGATACTGTTTACTGTTGTAAAAATTAATTAAGGTGATTCAGTTGAAAGCAGCCTTGTAAACATGTTGTCCTTCAATTTTACGCATCAACAAAAAAGCTGAAATGTTTCCAATTATTTCCCATTAAACCTCATCTCACCTCATTTGAGTGACTTCTTCTTAATTGGAAAGTGAAATTAACATTTTTTCATGAAATAGCTGAAGGGGCCTATAGAGAAAAAAAGAGAGACAAACAGTGATTGGAATGACACATCAATCAAACAAGAAGCAAATGACAGAGCAGAGTTTGCTCTGCGATATTTTTAACCTCTTTTTTTAACCCGCCTTTGTTATATAACTGTGAAACCCAACCACAGCTGGGTGTGCAACCACCATCCTAAACTGTACCCATTCATAAAACTCACAATGTGTTTACCAGCTCGCCTGAGGGCAGAGCAGCCAGCGTTGCGACATTGATCTAAAAACACAACAGAATACTTTATTTTCCACTAACAACAGTAAATGTACACTTGGTCCAGGTCGGAGGAACATGAACAATCTTTAATATTGTATAGGCCTGTTTTATTTTTTTCTTCACGGTCTAGTGATGGTACAGATTTACAAATACAGTATGTTATGGGAACTGCACAATTCTGAAATATTTCACTACGTCTTTATGCATTATGTATTTTTTGGCCATTGTGGATTATATAAACACCTGCTTTAAATTACAGTCACCATCTTCTGGCCTTTGCTTCAAAGATTGAAATCAGTGCACTGCACTAAACATGGCCAGCACTAATGACATGAAAAGATGTGCTGCCCATAAATATTAAAACTCGAGACATGGTTTTAATTGTATTCTTTTGAGTCTAGTGTTTATTCTAGTAGTTTTTTTACCCACACACTTTAATTGAGCTTGAGTTTATATTTATATTGTGTCATTCACACTACAAGTTGCCCTTTTATTTAAACATTTAAATTTGACATTACAGGATATGCATTTTATTTTGAGTAAATGTTAATTGATCGTTTGTAATACAGTAGTCTTTTACAGCTCCAAAGTTTGCAGAAAAAAATGCCACAGCACAGCCACAACAAATGACTTGTCCACTCATTCAACCAACTCTTTAACATCAAAGCATCATTGTTTTATCTCCTCCTTTATTAAGTTTATTATATCCATCCATCAATATCCATTCCCATGCCTCGCTCCTATCCTTTTGATTCAATTAAAGCCCTGACTGCTGCCCACAGATTAATCAATGTGGTGCTCAATGTCGATGCCTGGACACTGTCTTATTAATTTACCACTGCCTATATATATTAATTCTGAATGAGAACCAAACATGATGGGGTGGGGATCAGCTTTGAGGAATATTGATGCTCGCCTACATCCCTGATCCAAATATATAGGTATCCCTGATCCTTTGATCCACTGATTCTTGATCAGCATTGTTGTGCAGTCAGGACAGACTCAGTGGACATGCCACAGTGATGATGAGGTGGATAACTCAAAACAAATCAATTTAATACAGACAAATGTTCAGCTCAGACTTACAAATTATCTCTAAAAAGCTGAAGATGCATCACCATAGAGAGCCGTTTTGTTTTTTGTATTCAGAGAATGAAGCCAAGAGTACTTGAATAAACTTGACGTTTACCTTCTCTGTCTTGACATCCAGCACCTGCAGCCACTACAGACAAATGCACAGTGAGAAAAAGAAAAGGCTTAGAGGAAGACAAAGGGAGAAGTTCAGTGAAAACAATGAGAGGAGTTTGCTCTGTGGCAGAACAGCGGTTGTGTCTGATTATCACTAATTAACCTCTGTGGGATAGAGGCAGCAGCAAACAGGGATTAACTTGCACTACTGTGTTCTGGGTTTGTGTTGAAATTTGTGTCTGGTTTGAGAGGCACTGGAGTGCTGTGGAGAAGAGAGTGGTAGGGATTGACTAGACGCTTTAGGCTCTTCTGTCTGAAACCTTTTTGTATCCGCCCATCGATATAACCCTCCCTTTTCTGTTAGTGGAGTCTAAGCAAAACAAACCTAGTCTGCCTTACCAGTTATTTCTACAGCCCCCCTCCCCTTCTGAATCTGCATTTCAATCCATATTTACACCTGGTCATTTTAACCCCCTGAGTCCAAAATAAATTGGTTCTCACTTTTTTGCTTCATAGGCAAAAAACTATACATGCTTCTCCTTCTGGTATGTTATTGTGAGAAAAAGGATTAACATAATTTCACTGTGTATAAACTACCAGTGCACTAGAGATTCATGGAAGACTGGGGATGGCCAAGAGCACAGTGCAAAAGATGGCCAACATCTGGAGGAGCAGAGGAATCAGCTTTGTCTTCTCATTTGCAACACACGTGAGTCATGGGCAATGACAAAGGATGATGAGAAATGTGTCAACGCTTTTGTAATGTGGTGCTACAGAACAATCCTTATACTGAAAGAAGGACTAACATCTGGGTTCTGAGCAGGATTGGGAGCAGACTGGGAGAGTATTAAATTGGGAAAAAAAAAAAAACTGAGGGCACACAATGCAATGGAATAGACTCAAGAAAACCATCATCGCAGTAAACAAGGACAAGGACAACCTCCAACATCGTGGCTAGAGAGAATGAAGGAGTGGACCGGACAAACCTGACAGAAGCAGTCCGAAAGCACACGATAGGGAGATCTGGCAACAAGTCGTGAAAGCCACAGCCTTGTTTGGTTAAAAACACAATATCACCAATGTCTCTCAATGACAACTATTACACATGATACAAAAACAAGTGGATGTGTGACCCGGGCTACCTTTGAAAGTATTCTCATATCTAGTCTCTTGGGATCCCAAGAGACTAGATCTGAGAATACATTCACATAAGCAATAAGGCCACACGTTTAAACATCACACAAACACAACTTTTACAGAAAGAGTCTTTAAAGTGCTGAATGATCCAAAACAATTAGATTGATCAGTAAAATTAAGGCTGTATCTATTATGTAAAATTGGCTAAGGGGCATTTGAATATTCATTACAAATGCCATGTGCTTTGTTTCAAACTGTGCATCTGTGTATAATTACTATGCTATACACTGAATTATGAGCAGTAGCTACTGGGTGCTAACAGTGGTGAGTGAAGCCCAGTATTTCAGTCTGTTTAGGTTTTCAGCAAAAGTGCCCCATTAGATGGTGCTTAAGTGGAAGCTCTAATGTCGTCGCTGACTAGACTCATTTCTATATAGTATAATTATCATATGGGCTATCTCTGTTCATGGTGTTAGAGGATTTAATTGTCCCTTACATCAGTGGCAAAGGTTGTTACAAAATGGATGTTTCCATTATTAATAGCCTCCTAAATCAATTGTTGACAGCAGCATTGTCTATGCTGTAGTTTAGGTGTATGTGTTTGTCACAGCATTTGTAATTGGACAATATTTGTTCACAGCTGAAGTTGCCTTTGGCTAAATACACTCATTTCAGAATTGAAGAAAATTGAAGCAGGAGTTCACAGTCAATGCCATGAAACTGGTAGAACCACGGACCCCATGAGGCCAGGGCTCCTTTGCAAAAGAGATTGGTTATCTCAGTGGGAGCTTCCTGGTTAAATACAGGTTACAGAAAAAAGACAAAAACGTTATATACAGTTATATAAATATATATATATATATATATATATATATATATAATCAGATCTTTAACAAGACCTGTCCAGATTAAAATGTGATGTCAATCTCTGCTGAGACCTTTATTTGAAGCCCTTTATGTATGCTTTGTGCAACAAGTCAATATGGAAATGACTTGTTTAGAGATGCATTTAATGAAATAAATGTAATCAATTTCATTAGCCTCATAGTATAGTAACTGTGTGGACAACAATACCACTTATCGACCCTCTGTTCAGACAGAAATATATTTGCTATATTCTCAAATATATTTTATTAGACCTTAGGAAAGGAAACAATTTGGACTGACAGCTTGATTTTACCTCTTTTGAAATGCTACTTTGAAGCTTTTTATTTAAGCAATAAAACTATGGTTTTATTAACTATTCTATCATGAGTTTTTTCTGAAACTAAACCCTCTACATTGTACAATGTCCCACTTATGCCTTCAAATGTCTAATGCTGGCTAGTACCACTAGCTCCAAAGGTTGGCTCAGTTTCTTACCATCATGTTGTGCACTTTGCTGTACTCCAACACATGCTCATAGCTTCTTCGTTTATTATCATATTCACACCCAGAGTTGACTGAATTTGACACTCGAAGTCTGATTGCACATTTAGCATGTTTCTACCCATAAATAATTTATCTGTGGGCACGACAAGCAGCCAAATGACTCTGATTGGGCTGACAGTGACCTTCACTCGGTGCAGCAGGTGTAGGTTGCTGTGGTGGACAGCTGGCAGCACAGCGACTGTCCCTGATGTTTTGTCTTTCTAAGTGATGTTTGATTTTTCAATTTGATTTGTGAAGGAAAAAAGCAATCCAAATACAGATGTGGAAACACCCACAGGTAAAATCCTGGAGCTGAACAAATTTTTACCAGTATCTTTTGTAGCCCTGTTGAATAAAGGTTTGTTCTGTGTTGTGTGCTACTGGCAGCTTGGACTGTGTCCCAGAAACTCATTTGTTGTGAGGCAGCGTTACAAAAAAATGTCATCTCTGTTTATTGCTGCAGTGCTAATGAACTTGTCACCATTAGAAATGAATCAGCATTCATCTGACAGAATGGCATATTGAACAAAACGTGACGCTGTTTGTTCACTCTGGTATTTAGATACACATTAGATATTACAGACACATCCCAGGGATATTTAATTAGTGTTTCCGTGTAAGTGTGATTTATTTGTTTTTTAAACTTTTTATTATGTTTAACTAAGCAGACAGTGTTATTTATT
The DNA here is from genome assembly GCA_024349245.1 of Neodontobutis hainanensis. NCBI lineage: Eukaryota > Metazoa > Chordata > Actinopteri > Gobiiformes > Odontobutidae > Neodontobutis > Neodontobutis hainanensis. Next base: position 694,876 of record JALDNG010000046.1, read on the forward strand.
TCTTGCGCTGCAGAATATTTAATATTGTTAGTTAAACAATTGTAATTTAATTTGCATAATTATGTTGTTATGTGTAATATTTCCAATACAAAGCTGATTTTCAAACCACATCATGGCATATACTTTTCTCTGCCTTGGAATACGTACTGGAAATAGATTGTTGATTTCTTACGCTAATGCAAAAATGTAGGCTTATATGCTTTCTTATTCTTTCTGTTACAAATAAAGACAACTGAGAAATTTAGGGACAAAATATGTGTAATCTGTTAGTCTGTATCAATTATCCCCTAGTGCTTTCCTATTGGTAAACAACTAATAATAATATTAAAAAATTTAATCAGAATGAGTCATCTGTTTATTAATCACTTTTTTAATACAGAAATCTGTTTGATTTGTTGATTATGTCTGTCACACCAACAGCTTTTCTCTGTTTCATTAGGTAATATGTGTCACACTGGGTAAGGATTTCTGTTAGAAAACGTTAATCAGAATAATTTATTTCAGTTCGAAGTAAACATGTTCATTTGCCTGTGTGACTCTGGGGTTTCTCTGTTCTCACTCTGTGCATCTTTTTACCGCTAAAAAATGTTAATACTGACAGCATATTTACACAAACGGGAGGTATTTATATTTTAAGTATGATGTTGAATGACCTTTAAATGCACAATACAGTAAGCATCTGAAACTATGTCCAGATGCCCACTTCTTAACTACAGTAATATTATATCAGGGTTTCTCAAAGGTTTTTAGTCCAAGAACCACTTAAACCAAAAGACAAAAACTCACGGACAACCTAACTCTCCAAAACTTTTACAGTTCACAAATTTCAACCTAAAAGGCAATCTCTTGGTTACCAATCAGAAAAAAAAAATTGAATATGAAGAAACGAACCCCACTTTTATTTGTTTTTTTAAAATGAACATTGGAAAACAAAAAATTCAACCATTATTTGAGTTCATATTAGGTTAATAAACTAAAATGGAAAATGAAATACGACGAAGATTTACTATTGTGATATGTAGCAACCAGCTAGCTTTGTGGCTACACCGAGAACCAGAGTGTGCTGTTGCCGTGAAGAGCAGCTGCTCCCTACTGGAGACCTACCGGGGTGCATTAGTGCAGCAGTCCTTTTAAACATAGCCTCTCTCATCAGATAAAGCAAAACTAGGACCACTGAGACCAGGGCTGGAGCTGCTCAGAACGGGACAGGAGGGAATGCTATCGGAGCACAGCAGAGCAGTGGAGAGCCAGAGCGGGAACCCCCTCTGCTCAGACCACAGGACATATTGTCCGTGGCTCTAGTGGGACCTAGGGGCAGCAGCTTCTCCAGACCCTCTTCACGGCCACACCCCACTCCAGTTCTCAATCGCAGACACTTTAAGAAACTCCGTTATTTCAAAACCTGATTTGTTACCATGGTCCATGTCATCACGCGGACCACAAGGGGATGCTCATGGACCAACAGAGGTCCGTGGACCACTCTTTGAGAAAGCCTGTTTTAAACCTTTTATGTTCAAGGTTGGAACTGATACCATCGCTCAGACAATCAGTATTTAAACCAGAAGGAATAAGCCAACACAAATGAACATCATCCATTTTTATCAATTGGTTGGAGCTAAAAATAAAAGGACTGCACATAACATGGGAATACTGGGTTTAAAATCTAATGAGTAACACAAGCCAGTGTCTGTGGACCTTTGTGGAACAGATAATGTTTAACAATTTATTGAACTTGTGTCTTTAGAAGTAACTGTGAGCCATGTCAAGCTGTATCTGTATAAAACTGCTGTAAAAAATGATCTGTGTTACTCCTTCAATTTTAAAAGGCGTGTTTGATTAAAGATGCCGTTATGGTGAGTTTTGAGCTTGATTTATGGCACCAATCTAAAGCTTTCCCTTTTGTCTGCCTCTAAGCTCAGACAAAGGAGCTGACCTGGGGGGCTTCTCCTTGGCTCCTCTTTATCTCTGACAGACGTTTAGAGCTGGAGGAGTGTCCCCGAAGCCCTCAGTGCAGCAGAGCCAGCCAGTCTGTCTGTCAGCAGCCTCAGCAATGACCCTTCACTTTTAGACACCAGACTGACCTTTTAACCTCACAGCGGCCCCTACTACCCCAGAAACTCTCCCACCTACAGGCCTAAGTCGCCACTTCGTCCGCTATGTACCTCTTTTTGGTCACAAAGCGGACAAACTCTCCCACCTCTGGGCTGGAGTCTCCACTTCGTCCGCATGTACCTCTTTTTTGGTCACAAAGTCATCTGACCCCCCATTTCCTCTGACCTGGGGTTATTTCCAGATGTTTTTGTCAGACAGTTATTTGCTGACATCAAGAAGTCTTTGTTACAATTTAATAATTTTACTTTTCTCTCTGGTCTTTCATGAGATGCTTGTTGTTCATAATAAATCTCAAAACCACTGTTCAAAGAAACAGTTATCTTCTAAAAATCCAGACTTGAATGATAAACACAAAGAAATACAGATTTTTTCTAAAATACTCCATAATGTGGCTTTATTAAGGCGTATTATTGTAACATACACAAAAACAAGTTTTTAAGTTTTTATCATCTAACCAAAGTTATTTTTTACAATTTGTCATAATTGGTAACCTTACTCTGTCAGATAAAACTGCTCACATAACATAATCTGTTTCACAGAGCCATCTGGAAAGGCTCCCGTTGAAAGCGTCTAAAAAAGGGAGTGCACTTCTGTCGGAAACTTGTTAGGTGATGGAATGAAGCACAGTATGCGCCTACCACAGGACTTGTTTTACTATAGCATATTATAGCAACAATTAATTTAACCTAACCAGCGTGCCACAGATATAAAGAAACAACAAACCACTTTAACAGTAACAGTTTTTGCAGTGAATTTGCAAATAAAAGGAACGTTAACTATCACTAAATTGATAAATGAAACAAGGACATCTTTCAGCGTTGCCATGTTGACAACAAAAAGGAGAAGAGGACGCTTGATGCATTTGTCAAATTAAAACCCCACCTTTTCCTTTTTGTGCTGCCACATCATTGGTCAAAAAAGGCTGGTGAACCCATAGTTCGACTCAAGTGATTGGCTTGCCGCAATACAAGATGGATTTACCCGAGTTTGTAAACTCATAAATCTTGTGAGAGTCTAGCTGCTGCGCAGGGTTACATAATTGGTGCAAGTTGCATGTATTTTGTTGTTTTATCTTTTCTCCAGTCTCTCTGTTTTAGAGTCGCTGTTATAACCTCACTGGGTTGTTGTGCAGGTCAAAAATGGGACTAATGAGTTAAAACAGCCTGAATTGTTTTGTTTCTAGAGAGCACAGCAACTAACACAATGATCTATCACTGGGACAATAAACATTCAGACTCATCTTGCATTTACAGGCCATTTAAATCGTAATCTGAAGGGACTAATAGACACCAGCCAAAGGAGCTGTACTAATTTGATAGAATAATGTGCGTAATTACTAATTACATTTAATAAGGAAACACTGCACGTAGTCTTGCTGAATGATTGTGCTGCTTTCCCCTTTGTTATGCACATATTTTAACCGGTGCCTCTAGAAGCAGACATTTTGACAAGTACCTCTTAAAACATTTGTCCCAACAAAAGACCACTTATCATAAGTACGAGCCTAAGTCTGACCTTGACGGGAACAGGCTGCAGCTGCAACAAGCCACAGACAAAGCAGCACTGAGGGAATTCATGCTTCGACCTCGATCACACATCAAACGCTCGGTCTATGAACTTTGTGCTTTCGCTATCACTCACTGCATGTTTATATAGCTCTATTAAAATGTTAATTACTGATTAACATTATGTTTTTACACAAGCTGGTATTTCAATTTTCCAAAGCACTATTATATATGTAAAAGAGGAAAAGTCTACAGTATACTGTAGGCATTTGAAATCTTAAATAGTCTTTTTTATAGTTTGTTTATTGTATGTTTGGAATTAAAGTCATTGCTCAGAGTAGAGCATCAAAATGTGACTAACTCACTAAATATTTAAAGAATAAATAAATGGATGAAAATGTAACCCAAAAAAAAACGTTTGGTAGACATTGAAAACAAAATTATTGCTCAAAAGATGGAACACATAGGGTTTAAAATGTAGGTTAAATTGCACACCTTAGCGGACAATGGAGAGAAATATTTTTTTACTGTAATAAAACAATACGACACTCAAACTTGGTGTCCCAAGAAATAACAAATGTCTTGGTATCATTTGTTGCACTTGCTATGTCAAGCTGTATGTCGATTAAAACTCCCAGGAAAACAAAAGGATATTTGCACTGAGTATGATCTTTAGCCTGGCCCTAGAATCTCTACCAGCCACAGCTGAACACAGCACCACATTGTGTTTAGCCCCACAGCTGCTACAAGGAGGCGCTTTTGTATGGCCCCTTCATCTGTGAGAATTTGATACTGGTTCCCACAAACACTGACGCACTACTGTGTATTATTGTGAGCCACAGTCAAAGACGGTAGAAAATAATGGACATAATGACAGTGACATCACCTACTGCTTTAAGCAGAGCGTCTTGGAAATGAGACCGACATTTGATAACTGTTTTTGTGGCCTCAGTTGACCATATTAAAACAATTAAGTAGAGGTGAGGAAGCACAACGCATGAAATTCACAAAGTACAGTATTGGCTAACACTACTTTGCTGGTGATTACTGGCATGTTGCAGTCCACATTATCCCATTAAAACAAATATAAGGCCTGTAATTCTAATTAGCAGCAGCATGCCAACAATTCTCTAGTGAAAATGTTGAATATAAGTGATAATATTGGCTTTTGTCGCTATCCATTTATTTTCTGCCACTTATCAGGTACTGGCGCATGAAAGCAACAATCGAGGTACAGATGCCCAGATTACTTCCCAGACACTTCTCCCAATCAGGCATTGACTGGCCTGCAGAGAGACACAGTTCCTCCAACTAAGACATTGCTTCTTTATCTTTAAAATAACCTTTCAAAATTGTAAAAAAAAAAAAAAAATAATAATAATAATAATAATAAAGAAAATGAAGCACTAACTTTTTTCTGTTACCTTTTCTGGTAATGTAGTTATGTAGTTTGTCTAAGATTTTATTCCAGTTTAGTTCAGGTTTAAACATTGTTGAATTCTGGTTTAGATCTCAGGTAAAGCAGAAGTAAATATATTTGTGTGTTATTTGTATATTATCTAAAAAGACTTGAAGAATGCCTGCCGAGACAATAGGTATACTCTGTTTATAAATATATAATATAAATAAATATATTTAAACTGTTTACATTTAACAAAATCATTTTTGGAGCAAGGTTTATTTTTGGGTTAGATAAAAATTTGACCTTGGGTATATTATAGTTATATTATAACTTGTACTGTCTGTGATGGCTATATAATACAGTCTATCTTCCACTTGAGTGACCCATGGATTATAGCTCCTCCCACTGGTTATTAAATGTACACCCTCTTCCAATCTGTGGTCCTCCATTGTGTCCATTGCATGTTGTTTGAAGCCTGTCTAAAATTGAATCCATGTCCACTCTGCCTTTAGCCCAGCAGACAGAGCTTTGCATCTTTCATTTGCAGGACTAAGTGACCTATATTCGGCATCAAGCCCTGGTGCAACCATATTCAGCTCCACTCAGCTCGGTAGTGCTGCTGCTGGCCCCAGGCAGCAGCTTTGGGTGTGGTGGTCCGGGCCTGAATTAAAATGGCCACTACAGGCGCCGTCTCCCACTCGGAGCAATCTATCTTGGCTGTCTGGAGAGCAGCCAATTTGAAAAGTAAAACGGCAAAACAAAACAACACAATACTACACCATGAGGTAGAAGAAAAAGTCATAGCATTATTATTAATATTTCAAACTCTTGCTACACTGTGAATGCAAGATAGGGCAAAATATTGTGTATAGCCTGACCCAGTTAACCTGTTCTTTCCAGTGCGTTATTATTCCATGCTCAAACTAATTACCACTTGTTAGGAAATATCTGTAGACTAGGCAGACTAGATCAAACGGAGCATAAAGATGATTTGGTAATTAATCTAATTTGCTAATCAGGAAAGCGCTCTTGATTCGCTGCTTATCATCCCAGACACAAAGTTTCCCTTTTTTGTGTAGCAATATGCAATCATGCTCCACTAATCCAGGTCAGTAGGTTGCATTTGCTTGGCTCTGCTGCTGAGATAATGTTCCTCTACAGTAACTAATCACTGTTATTAGCCTTTGTTCTGAAATGGATCTGGATACTTTCAGTTTTCACAGTGTGAAATTACACGATGTGGGTGTCATTTTACATTTTTGGCTGGTTGTAACTGGAAAATTGGGAGTAAAAGTACATTGTTTTCGGCAGACCCATAGCTTTATCTGAAGTGAGTGGCACTGAAATCCCACTGTAATGTTTATATATATATATATATATAAACATTACAGTGGGATTTATATATTATTTGGCTTATTTGTTTATTTGTTTAATAAAAAAAACAAATAAGCTTAATAAAAATAAAAAATAAATCAGCCAAATAATCAACAAGACTGGCTATGGATACTGGGGCCACCATCAGTCACCTCCTCTACATGGATGACATCAAGCTATACGTTAAGAGCGAGCGAAACATCGACTCACTGATCCACACCACCAGGATCTACAGCTCTGACATTGGGATGTCATTCGGGCTTGAGAAGTGTAGTCGAATGGTGACAAAGAGAGGGAAGGTAGTCCACACAGAAGGGGTCTCACTACCAGAAGGAACAATAGCAGACATTGAGGATGGTTACAAGTACCTTGGAATACCACAGGCAAAGAGCAACCTCGAAGAGGTAACAAGGAAAACAGCAACTGCCAAATACCTCCAACGAGTAAGGCAAGTCCTAAGAAGTCAGCTCAATGGCAAGAACAAGGCACGGGCAATAAACAGCTACGCCCTGCCAGTGATCAGATACCCTGCAGAAATAATAAGGTGGCCAAAGGAAGAGATACAAACCACAGACGTTAAGACACAAAAGCTCCTCACCATGCATGGAGGGTTCCATCCCAAATCCAGCACCCTGAGACTGTACGCTAGCCGTAAGGAAGGCAGCCGTGGACTAGTGAGTGTGAGAGCAACTATCCAGGATGAATGGTCCCAACCAGGTCCGGCTTTACTGAGGCGTGAGGTCCAGAAGGAGAGTGTTTGGTGTCTTGCCCACCCTCATTAGGAATGGGAGGCGACTCGGTGCGCTGCTTAATCTGCCCAGAGGAGACCGGACCTGCAGAGCATCATCTATGCAAAGAAGAGGTCCTGAGATTGTCGCACCCAAGACCGTAGGGGCCCTTTCTCCTGGGATGGGTGTGGAAAATTCCAACAGGGTGTAAAACCTCAGTTTTTGCACCCCCAGGAGCCCATTCTTTCTCCGCCACCACTGGCGTTTTGGGGAGCAGCGGTCTCTAGCACAATATTAAATATCCGGCCTACCCTCCCCCCAACAAGACACAGTGTCAGTTTTGGTGCCCCTTTCGGGAAGCTTGGCAACGTAGAAGCTACTGCCGCATATCTTCCTTTGGGTATAAAGGCCTAGAGAGAGGCTACAGAATTCAGTTTGCACATCACCCACCGGGTTTCAACGACGTGGTCTCCACTTCCATAAAACCGGAATAGGCGCATCTGTTGACACAGGAAGTACAGAGGATGAGGGGGCTGCATCTAATTCTGGATCTTCGCGGGCTAAACCGCCACATAAGAAAATACAAGTTAAAAATGCTGACAATCAAGATGATTGTGTCACAGATCCAGTCAGGCGATTAGTTTGTCACCATTGACCTGAAGGATGCCTATTTACATATAGAAATATTGGCAAGCACAGGACGTTCCTGAGGTTTGCTTTCGAAGGCAAAGCTTACCAGTATCAGGTTCTTCCATTTGGTCTAGCCTTGTCAGCCCGGACGTACACAAAAGGCATGGATGCGGCCCTGGCTCCTCTGCAACTCCAGGGCAAGCCTTCTGTCCTCGCGACAGGGGTGACAGTATCTCAGTGGTAGAGCGTCAGTCCTTTGACCGGAGGGTGGGCGGTTCAATCTCCGCCCGAAACATCACAAAACATCATAACATCCCGCTCTCTCCCACAGTTCATACTGTCGTTGTGTCCTTGGGCAAGACACTTAACCCACCTGTCCTCCAGTGGACAGCTGTAACACTGGTAAAGCGCCTTGAGTGCCTACAAAGTGGAAAAGCGGTTTATAAATAACAAAAAAAAAAAGCCAGAGCATAAAAAACTTCACTTGTTATGTGTGTAACGTGCACTCTGGATTTACGTCCACTGCACTAGCCCGTGGTGTAAGTCTGCACAGCTTTTCACGTGCTATGGGGGACTATGTTCCATTGGGTGACAGAAGATATTGCCCTGGCCTATGAGGCTTGTGGTCAGCCACTGCCTTATGTTGTAAGGGTTTATTCAACCAGAAGGATCCCTTTGCAACAAGTGTGTGATGCGGTGGGCTGCTTTTATACTCTGGATGTTTGTTCTACCCCGGGTTCTCATGTCCTTGGTTCAACATCCTGGGCTCATGTCTGAGACCTACTGGAGGTTTTTGTGTACACACACTACACAACCCTCATGGGGTCTGGGCACTCGTCCAGTGCGGCGATGTTGGTATTCCTGTTCCCCATAATGTATTTTTACGCAGCACCGAGTGTAGCTTTTGAAGGGAATGTGAAGTTGCTTGACTTATTTTTGTTGCCAGTAATTAATATAAAGATGACATCTTCATGTTCAACTGCATGGTAGGCTAACGGTATAGCGAATGCTGTTGTTCAGAACATTACATTCATAGGGCTGTGCCATTTGCCTACATTTTAGTTACTCATTATTTAATGACATGAGTTTTGCTTGTGTTTAGTGCAAGACAATAACATCTGGCAATGCAGACTGCTAATAAATGCTCTTTCATTCATTCATTCATTTTCTACCGCTTTGTCCCGTTAGGGGTCGCGGGTGACTGGAGCCTATCCCAGCAGCTTTGGGCCTGAGGCGGGGTACACCCTGGACAGTGGCCAGTTAGTCGCAGGGCTTAATAAATGCTCTGTTTCTTCTAAAAAAATATATAACATTTTGCTTGTTTTCTCGTGAATATGATACATTAGCAAGACATACGTCATTAGATAAAATGTTTGCATTTGTTTTTACAATCGCTTCTTGTTTTTGCCCAATAAGCACACTGTAATCTTTCACCTTTTCACAAAAGGACCACACACTAGGGACCCCAGGCCAAAGTGTCACCAAAAATGTATGGTACGCTTTTGGGGTCACTTCAGACCCCTTTTGGTAAGTTAAACATAACCCTACTGACCTGACCCACACCATAAAAACAAGGCTTGTAATGCATGTATATTGCACTCCTGCTTGTCTGTGTCATTTTGTGTGAGGTTACCTGACCCAAAGCTTGTGGTAAATAGCTTTAAAGCCTGGGAAAGCTACAACACACACACACACACACACACACACACACACACACACACACACACACACACACACACACACACACACACACAGGCTAATGCCCAGGCCGATGGAAAAGCTTAGCCTGTTTATCCATATGCTAAAAGGGTTTAATCATTTACTGTTAATCCACCAAAGCTGTTTAGAGGGTTTTCCTTTTTAACAGATGTCACAACACTCCCTGTTTATCTGACTGCTCTGAAGTCTGTCACCACAGCTCATTCAACCATCAGTGTGTTTCCATCTATGAGCTGCCCAGGGCTTGGGAATAGAGACTAAAAAACACACACACTAGGCCTGATTTAGTCTAATAGGCATGTGTTCAAGGTAAATCAGGTAAAATAGCAAGGGTTAATGAATTAATGACTGTCAGTCTTTCTGTTCTTGTGTTTTAATAATGTACTGTTAGTTTAGAGATGTAAGATATATAGAGATATAGAGTTTAGTTTATAAGACTAGAAGAAACAATAGTTCTATAAAATGAGGTTGCAAAACTACTTAGTGTTCACAGAAACACCATCTAAAATTTGAGTAAATTTTGCATGGTTGCCAAACACAACAGTGCAGTTATGTTAGGTGTTAGGTGTGCGTGTTTTTATGATAGTAAAACATAGTTGATCTTAGTTTACAAAAATCCATGTACTTTTTGGAACAGACTAACCTTTGTTCTAAAAATTTGTTGAGTAAACACAGCTCATTTCAATGTCATTAAAATTTTGAATATTGATAAAAGATTTATTCTCAAGGTGTAAATACATCAACATTGCTATTCAAGTCTGGGATGTAAGACGTCATTGTTATTTATTATTAAGAATCAATGTCAGCACTGTTTTTGTCATTGGGAATATGACACACAGAGGATTGTGCCAAGATGCCTCTGTCTTTATGGTGTAAATTTGTTTTGCTAATTCACCTGCCCTTGGCCGCATAGATGCTGCGTCACGGTCATTCCCATACCCCTGCAAAGTGACTTCTGTTTGAGCTTGAAACAGGTGTCTAACCCTGCCCCATGAACAACAACTCACACTCACAAGGAGAAAAATGCATGCATAAATTCGAACACTGAACAGCTTCCGGGTTAATGGGTCAGTGTGACTTGCACAGGCCGAGCTGTCACGTTGGGCTTTATTAAGAGCCTGAGCTTCTGGGAGATTTAATTAGCATGACCTGTGTGAGCTAAGTCTATAGTACAGCAGAAGGCAAGGTGCTATGCTAAGCTAGGTCTGGCCATGATAATACATCTCTGACTGCCAAGTTGAAGCCGAGCGATACCACTGACACACTGGTCCAGCTTTCCCCATTCGCATGTGTAGCAGCCTACAACACAGTGGCCAGATGGGACCAGAGGGATCGCATAAGGCCAGTCGGGGCAAGTGCTAGGGTAAAGCTCCAACACTCTGCAGGAATCGGCCTCACACTTCCTGGGTGACCGAGAAAACAATAACGAAATGCAGCAATTGGCAAGACAATATTCTTAATGTCCAAATATGTAGCTATAGGAGCACATAAATTTAATTTCTTAAGCATATTTATTTTATTTTCATATTTAACAATGCATATATATATATATATATATATATATATATATATATATATATATATATATATATATATATATATACTATTAATGAATTGAAGACAAAATATTAATCAAGTCAAGTTAAACAAGTCTGGCTGGTCCTGCGAAACAGCTTTAATGATTTATCTCATTCTGCACAAAATCTCAAAAAATGTACACAATTGAGACAGACACCATCGTTGATACACCCTGGACTATGGCCAGAAACAAATTATGCATCCATCACCACAACCTCTTACGGTTTTACCGGTTTACTAAGTTTCATTCAATTAGCAATTATAGTTGAAAGACAAATCAGATCACACTGAGAGTAAAAAAGTTGAAGCTGTAACTTTGACTCTAAAGCAGCTAAAGTAAAGCTGTTCAAAACACATTGGTTGCGCACAAACTGTCGGAGATCAGGGCACTCGCTCCTTGAGCTGAGTTGGACTGATGCTGGGCAGAGGAGACACCGAGCATAGATAATTGTTAATAATCAGAAACAATACTACAGCCAACAGTCACAACCAGGACAAAAGCGCTTTTTTGACCAACATAGCATGTTTGCAAAGCATGTAGCCTACCAGCAAATAAAACCCAGATCCACGTTAAACAAATTAACACGAAATTATAAATCAGTGGCACTCACCACGTTGACACCAATGTAATTGTCCTGTTGTGACTAGGGTCACTGTCCCAATCACTGTCTGAAAATACTAAACTTCTGTACTCCCTTAGATGATCGTCTGATGATCTCAATCTTCTCATAAAATCCACAAAAACTTCATCAATGTCTTCTTATCGAATTTCTACAAACATACTTACTAGCTACCACTAACTACATTTACCACCATGTCCTAATACAAGTTTAGCCCCTGCCACCGCCTTTGCCACTAGGCTACTGTTATTGGCCAAAATCCAGGCCTCTGGGCTAATTTATTTGGCCCAAAGATTGTAATTTTTATTTTTTTTTTGATTAATTTTATTGGCCATATACAGTATATATATATATATATATATATATATATATACATATAAACATACATACACACACACAGTATACAGTATATATATATATATATATATATATATATATATATATATATATATATATATATATATATATATATATATAGTGGGTGCTACCATGGGCCAAGCACTCTCACCTAAAGTGTCCCAGTCCTCACGCAGCAGTCAGAACAGGAGATGTTTACACGTCCACGTCCAGAGTCCGGACTGCAAAAATGAATCCCTTGCTTAAGTCTCTTTTTGGTCCATTTAGATTGTTATTGTAGATTGTTGTCTGATGTAATCACGCACCCGTTCCAGCAATGTTACTGCATTTGTTTACAACACAGCCTTCACAGTAAATTCCCTGCAATGTCTTGAAGCAGTAAATAGCCAGTACAGATATACTGGGAAATCAGTTCTGTCTTGAAACTATTCTGGTAAAATGTAGGAACATTGCTGGTAAAAACAGAACATGTGAAAGGGCTTATGAATGGAATTCTGGCCACTCTGATCAGAAATGAGAACAAGAGACCTGTTATTTTTTTCAGTTGATATTTATATGGTCTTTTAGTGTGCATTTAAGATTCTGCACTTTTTGCACCACTACAGCTGAGATATAGTTTTTCAAGACAAATAAATAAACAAAATAAAATATTCACAAATTCTTTATGTGACCCACAAATCCAGGACCACAATAGTTTTTTCCAAGTGTTAACTGAGACACAAAGAAAAGGAAGTCCACACAAAAAGAAATCAACCACATGTGAGAAATATACCACACTGAAGACTAATTTAAACCTACATACTGAACATATGTTTGCTTACTTCTTTAAGTTCAGTAACAGTTCATCAACAGTGAAAAAGAAGCAATAGTTTTACAGTGTAGTTTGACTTTACGGTGGCCTTTGAGCTACTTTCCCCTCATGTCCCATGGCTGGCCACTGTTCACAACAAGTCCCTGTGAAGCTGTTAGCATTCTGCTGGGCTGTGATCATATTGTACCACTGAATGTATTACTGTAGGTGAGTGTGTAACAGACGGCTCTCCGGAGACAACTTTGTCTTTGATGTAGCTGCCAGCCGGCGAGTTGGATGAACGATCAGCTGTTCCAGAAATGGGACGAGTGGCTATCAGGGAGAGCTACGGCGCCACAGGCAGATGGTGTTATGTACATATTCTCACAATGAATGGATGCAACAGAATGTAGCAGCTGTTATAAGGAAGGTATGGTGGACAAAGTCTGTACTTAAGTAAAAATACTCTTACTTAAAATGAATCATACTCATCTAAATTATTATTTAGTAGAAGAAATTGTTTTAGATTAAAGGTCCATTAACTGTGTAAATACAAAAGAGTAGTTACCACTCATCTCTGCACTCGTGTATTCAAAAGAAATCAAAGAGGGCTGCAATAGACGCACTCATTCATGCCAACATAAACTGTGGACATGAGCAGAGCCATAAAGAGCCACGGTCCCAGCGTGGCTAATTAAGTAAACACACAAAGGCAGCACTGTTAGGCACTGTAAATGACTGTTGCTATAATTACATTAGTCCAGTAGCTAAATGAAATGGCTGTGTGTTGAGGTGGGACAGGGCCCACAGGTCCCTCACTGTTTACTCTGCTCTGGGCCGGTCCCCTCCCCAGTCCCGGCCTGGTGTCAGCTGCTCCACTGTCACACACCATTACCCGCAATAAGCTACCATTACGCACCTGCAAAACCCCACCAACCCACTGTCCCCAATCGATGTTACTACACTACTAAACTATAAAATGCATCCACAAACCACTTGCAGAGGAAATATACATATGTAGCACTGTACTCCATATAGACACATTTGTAGCATTATTGGACAGTTGATTAAAGAAATAAACAATGGCTTGGAGTCATTTAAAATAAAAACAGCAACATAATCTTCTGTATGTATTCTAAAAATGTAGCAATTTTCATTGAATATAAATATACTGTTAATGCCTAAACTTCCAGAGTTGAAAAGAACATAAACCAACTCTTGTGTTTAGAATAACAAGTTTATTAGACATTTTCCAAACTGTGTCAAGCTATAATTCAAGGACACATATATTATTTACAACTCCTCTCGGCCTGCGTTTGCTTTGTTCGTACATGCAGCTATCAGCACACCACCTGAGAATACTAAGCAGCTAGCCATGCAGCTCCAGTGCAGATGAAAACTTGTCAGGTTGACGTTTAAAAAAGGCTGTCACTACGCTCTGGTTGTTGTACAGACGTGTTGTAATTTTTATGTACAGCATGGTAGCATCAAGAGTCACATCACGTCAGGACAGCTCCCGGTCAGGAACTAAGGGGCTTAGCCAGCTGGACGGCCCTGACCTGTTTAACAGCTCATAAGCCCTCTTAGCACATCACCTGCTGAGCAGTGTCTACGTCACATCCAAGGTTAAGAAGAAACTTTCAATTATGAAGCATGTTGCAAAGGTATGTTACTATTGTTTTAATTACTGTCATCAAGTTTATCTTGCAACCTTTGCAAATACTTTATAAGACTTTTAAACTGCAAGAGGTAACACAGTACAATATCCACATTACCATCTCCACATTTTTGGTATCTACAGGCTACTTTTTAGTGGCCTTAGACTTGCAATCACATAATAATCAATCAAACTACTTTGTACAGTGTATTTTGGTTGTTACATTAATGTTTAATAAAGTGTTACCTCATTTTATCTTGTTTATTTCACTGTCATAGACTTGGATTTTTAATTGCCAACTAAACTAGGCTGTGTATTCCTCCAGTGGACACTTGTTGTACTGCAAGATTACAATGGTTAATGGTTCAGAAATATTCTCCAATGAGACTGCATACATATTGAGACAAGAAAAGCATAGTATTCATGGCCAAACTCTGGTCTTACCACCAATGAGGTGGCAGTACTGTCTGGGTTTGTTATAGATTTGAAGATGTAGCAGCTGTTTAACCCCTACTAACATAAACACCCCTGCACTGATCTGATTGGATAAAACTGTGGTTACTAACAGATAATAAATCCAATCACCTGCCAGTTATTTATTTAGAGAATCTGTCTTTTGCAAATGCTTTCTACGGAAGCCCTCTCAGATGGTACAGTGTCTTAGTCACAGACTTTCTGGTGAGCCAGGTTCATAGTCAACATGTAGCAAGGATTATTGTGTGCAATACAATAATAAAGCAGTTTTCCTATAACTTAAAGGTTGGCGGTTCAATTCCCACTCTCCCCACAGTTCATACTGTTGTTATGTCCTTGGGCAAGATGCTTTAACCGCCACCAGTGGTGTTCCAGCTGTAACACTGGTGAATTAAAGCTTAATTTTAATAAATCAGCTAAATTAATAAATATGTATATATTATATAAATATAATAATAATAATAATAATAATAATAATAATAATAATAATAGGATTGGAATTAATGGTGATTTATTAAAATAAAACAATGTATGCAAATAAAAGGAAAGTATACTAAACCAAAGACAAACAATGGCTAACCTGGGAGTCACCAATTATGATAACAGGTCAACTGTAATAAATAAAATATTGACAGTTTTAATTGGAATAAATCAATCAAAGAGGGTTTGGGGATGGACGGGTTAAACTAAATACTATGATAAAACCTGTCACGCCCCTGGTGTCTGGAACAGGTGAAAAGACTCTCAAGGCAGAACCCCACGAAGGCATATGGTCTTGGATATGGATTTATTTAGGTTTACAAATGCAAGGTCCATATTCACAAGCCGAAGCTGACATCAAGCCAAGGTCCACTACAACCAGGGGTGAAGAACGGAAAGAAGAAAGAAAGAAAGACAATCTGACACTGAACATTGGAAACACACGGATTATAAAGGGCCTCCAATGAGACACAGGTGGAGCACATTAAGGGCGGAGCCGGCAATCACAATGGAGGGAAAAACACACGGACAGGAAGTCAATTTGACATACAGACAGGGGTGAGACACTTCACATTAAGACAGGAAATGAAATACATTACATCGACAGACTAACTCAATACACTGGACATGACAAAAAACCATCTGTATTTGGAAAAGTCCATACAGTAGGTTTGCTAATGGAGGTACATAGACAACTTTCCACATTAGTTGTGGCTGTTACTGAAAGTCTAAAAGGACCCTCCATCACGTTTGGACAGGGACGGTACATGATGCACATGAGCTAGAGCCAAATCTAACCAAGAAAACCGCCACAGTTACAAACACTGTCTGAGTTGGCAACCATCGACCTGATTAGCTCTCCACCTGACACAGCTTTAACACGATAAGTGGAATGTATTCAGTCAAAAAGGCAGCGGAGTTGGCATTAAACCAGAAAGGTTTTTTTTGGGAGGGCGTGGCAACTCGGGAAGTCTTGCATTGTTTTCTCCAAAGTGCATTTGAATTTTACTCATTATTATGGATGTTCTCATAGAATCAAAGAGAAAAAAAATATCAAGTTTCATTTGCACAAAATGATACTGAAATCTCTATTCTCTCGATGGATTCTCATTTACATTTTGCTTCTGGATTGTGGCCCATGGGGAAATGGAGTAATTTATGCCTTGGCTGTCTGCTCCATTTCTGAGTGAATATGCTATTGTGTTGTGACTTTTCTGTGTGTGTGCATTTGTGAGGCATTTGAAGGTGTCTTAATGCCTGCGGCAAACTGGCACACTCAGCAGATGGGAAAGAGACTGATCCCCTGTTTGTTGACTGTGCACTTAAATGTGTGTGCGAATGGGCGTGTATCCATGAAACCTCACTTCATAAACCAGCTTCAGTGTGTAGTAAATAAATCATTAACAGCTTGTGCACAATCCCATCAGCCCCTCTTTACGTGTAGGTATATATTTGAAACCAGTTATTTTTTCCAATTGTGGTATTATAACATTGAGTAATCATCCATCTTGTTCTCCATTAATGCTGATGTTGCCCTTTAGTGTGCTGTGTCGACCAATTGTGCTGTAGTCCTGTACTTACTGGTTTGCATGTTCTCACTGTGTTTGGGTGGGTTTCCTCCTGGTACTGCAGTTTACCCCATCAACATCAAAAACATGATGAAATTATAACAAATGGATAATAAACAAATAACAACTGAGACCAACATAGGTCAAGGTCAAGGCAATCAGAACCAGTGCATGATGGAAGTATACCAGGAAACAGTACAAAGTCATTAATAAAAAATAAACTCAAGGTACAAGCCTGGTGAAGTGGGCAATGTTCTTGGTTGCATTTGTATATTAAATGTTTCTATCCAATAACTATAATAATGTTGATAAATGAAGCAGTAGTGGTGACCAGAATGTAAAATCCTATACGTCTTAAACAGGGCCAGGAAAAACAATATGTGCACTGACTTTGTTTGACTCCCTAATGATAATGTTTTGACGTTTACAGGAAAGAAACTTGGTGTTGGGTAAAGATTTAATTTGTCTATATTATAACCAGGTGTGAACCAGGGGCTTGGAAATTCAAAGTTAAATTTGACAAATGTGACAAGCTTTCTTATAAAAAAAACATTGTGCGCAGTAAAGTACATTTTAATTTAAGTTGCAAACCTGATCAGAAGATGAAGAACTAGGCCAGTGACCAAATGTAGCCATTTTTCATTTTGGAAATTCAAATAAGTTGGAGTGAGGGGTAGAGAGACAGTGCAGGGATTAACACTTTATGAGTATTGAGGTTAATACAAAGATGAATTATTAAGTTCTTCAGGCTGCGTTCAATCCAGAAGTGGAACAACAAAAGGAATCGGATTGGCTGTGAAGGTAAAAACCCACAGATACGCACAGGTGTGTAATTTTAGATTTGTAAAAGTGGTGCTTCTATCTGCTTGAAAGACACAGTGAATAAAGCGGCAAGCTAGAGAGACACCAACAGTGACAGAGGAACAGAGAGCAATGACGTTGGCAATAAATGTTTCATAAAGCTCTCAGAACTGTGAAGGATTCATCAAATCCACAGGGAGGTCTCTGGCCTTCAGAGCGCGCCCCTCCTCTGCACATCCTGTCTTCGCTGTCTTCCTCTCACACACACGCACACACAGGCCAGTAATATATGAAGCTAGATGGAATCAGCTGCCGAGTTATCATCACATGCCTTTTCATTTGCCAGTGTTATTAGCCCCATTACCCTCTCAGCCAGACCCTCTGCTTGGCCTTCTGCTCCCAGTTCACTGAAAACCATAATAATCTCGCTCAAACTCTCTCAATGCAAATGTATTCAAATGTATCCACAACTCAAGCAATTTGCTAAATGTGTTTTCCTCTTGCCAGTAAGCTGTGCTGGCTGTTGGAGACCAAAGTTATAATATGTGCAATTTCCTCATGGAAATTACTGAAGTTGACAAGGCCAAACCTCTTCACTTTGCACGGCCCTTCCTGACTATAAATTGTAGCCAGTACTGTTCAAGTTTATGCCTGAATCTACTTCAGGAGTTGTTGTAATGACATTTTAAATAAATAAACCATTTCTGCACTTTACACCAATGGTTAAAAGAAGAAAATGGTTATATGCTTAAGTTTTTTACTATTTCTTTCTTTCCATGGAAATGTGTGTTCATTAATCTCCGACAAACTTCAATTTAACAAATGAAAAGGTCAATGCAATGTGTCTTATGAATAGGAATGCACTGACTTGAGCTGCTAATGGCCAGGAGACTGAACTTTAGGCAAAAGTAGTCATCATCATAAGATCACGGTGTGCTTGAAAGTAATTTGAATGCTGCTCCTAAAATCAGTGAAATCCATCAGTTGAATCTAAAAGTAAAAAAATGAGAATGTTCTGCATATTTTCAAAGTTTATTGTAAACTTCCTGTGGCATCTCTTTGATTAATCATTAAGATGTGAGATCATAAGCGTCACTATTAGAGTTTGCTGTCTAATTTAGTACAGCCAAAGAGAAGCAACAAGTCAGCCACAGCTAGCATGAAGTTAGCAAAAAAGTAAATCACACAACTGGTTCAGAGTTTTCTACATGTAAGGTTGTAATGATGGAAATGATATCTGTGGATAAAGTACTTTCACACAGCTTGGCTTAACTTCTCTAAGAATGTACCATAATAAAAGCACTGATGTTGATAGATGAAAACATTGTCTTTACTGGTCTTGTTTTTTACAGTTTTTTATGTCTGAGACTGACTAAACATGAATTTGAGATGAGATTTAAAATTGTGTTAACACCAGTCTCAACACAAGTCAGAATAAACCCCATTGACAATCACAGTGCAGTGACATGAATAATAATCTTATGAAATGCTTCACGTGGATCAAAGCAACCAGGAACCATTTTGGTGGTGTTCATTAAAACCCATGTTTAATGCATGTCAGATCTGTGGAACAAGCTGGGCATGATTTGAATATTTGGAGAAATACATCTAATTACTCATCTCCAACATGGATCAACAAGGACGCATGAGACTGTGTGTAGATGATGTACTGACACACATCAAAGAATAAGGCCCTAGTCATGACGAGTTATCATGTTCTGGTGCTTCATATGCTTGAAAGACAAACCCATGAGAGTGAAAAACAGGTTCCCACAGATGTAGCACGATGGGATTGATGGCTACCATGACAACAAGCCTGTTATCTGTAAGAATCTCAGTCTGTAATTTGCTCTTATACATATATCTGTAACATGGTAACATTAATAACAATAATTGATCAGATTTCTATTGCACTTTTTCTCCCAAGGGACCAAGGGACTCAAAGTGCTCCCAGCCCATCCATTATTCATTCACTCCACAGTCACACACTGGTGGTGGTAAGCTACATTTGTAGCCACAGCTGCCCTGGGGCAGACTGAAAGAGACATGGCAGCCATTTTGCAACCCTGGCCTCTCTGACCACCACCAGACATTCTCACATTCATTCACCAGAGCTGTGGCACTGGAGGCAGGGTGGGTTAAGTGTCTTGCCCAAGGATACAACAACAGTGTGAAATGGGGAAGGCGGGAATTGAACCACCAACCTTACGGTTATGGGACGACTGCATTCAGAGGCAAAAACATCCATCCACAAAAAACCTTTTTTCTATTGTAAGGGTAGTTAAATGGAAATAAAAATCAATAGACCACAATAATAATAATAAAAAAGTTTGTTTGGTCTCATATGTCCTCATCAACAGAAAGTGCATCAGCATTCTTCTCTTGTTGTCCATGACTTAAGTTGATCTGAGCCTTCCTCAAATGTGTTTCAAACAAAGAAATCAATTCTGTTTTACTTCAAGTTGGACCAAAACCAATTTATTAAGCACAACCAAAAGATGTGAGATTAATCTTAATCACAGTCCACTTGACAATTTAGACCTGAAAGGCTGCAGGTCTAACAATAAAGTCCTGTCCAGATTCTTAAACGTTCAAGACTAGAATTAGCAGAAATACTAGATTCACAAAAAAGACCTTAAGACTTAAGACTTTTCTCAAGAGCAAAACAGATCTCTAGTACACAGCACAAACTTTTTGATTTAAAATTAAAGGAAACAACAACAACTACAAAATGCAATAATAAGTCTTGCAGACAATACATCCCTTGCATTCCCACGGGTAAATCATCAGCATTGATTTTCTATCCAGTGTTGAACATCTCCTTCATTTGTACTGACTACTACATGTATGCTTCTGTGAAAATCAGCCCAGGGCAAAATCCTATTCCCTCTCATCAGGATGATTGACAAGTATTTAAGCACAAACTTGACTGTGTGAGAATGAGGGTCAAAACTAAAAATACACAACCACAGCCTCCAGGTACGTTGTTTACCTATAGATACTCACTTGTCATTATTATTCTGTAATGATAAACAACATCAGTGAATAAATCAGAGCTCAGAGCGGATGTGACCTTTGGAAAAGACTACATGCAAAATAGTGTGAGATAAAAATGTTAAAAAAAATATGCTTTGTCTTGCATTTCCAAAAGTCACATCTAAACAAATGGGCAAAAGTAGATTGCACTAAATAAGACCAAGTCACGGACCAGACCAGAGTGCACCAAGTGTAGTCAGACCAAGACTTTAAGTGCCTGAGATTGATTTGTAACCAAACATTTTAGAGATATGTCAGGATGTATGAACCTATTCAATTCAAACAACAACCTTAAATACAAATAGTTAGGGCTGAAAGCCTCTAGTCGTCAAATTAGTTGTGGTCGTTTGGTCACATTTGACAAAAGTCTCAGTCAAATAGTTGCACCGGTTACTGTTGACAGATTTATTACAGTTGGCTCTACATTGAGGGAATGCTGTAAGTAAAGTCTGGAGTATTACAATCCTTAAAATAGGAGAGTATTGTAGCTCATATCAGCCAAATGTCTTCTTCTCAATGGCTTTCTTTACAATTCTTTCAAAGACAGGAACAAACCTATTTAACAGAGCGGTCCGATGGAACAAGGAGATCAATAATAAATTAAAGACTTCTCCATCCACTTCACAGTAAAATAAGCCCCTGGAGGTGATGCAGACAATGTCTCTTTATCCCCCGTTCATCTTGTGTCGGCTCTGTAGGATGCATTAACACAATACCTGTTTGTAATGGGTCTGTGGTGGCACTAGGAAAAGATGGGCAAAGCCATGACAAAGTTATTTGCCAGAGAATGCTATTTATAGTCAGTATTTAATAGTGGAATAAATCCCTGAAGTAATTGGCTGTAGTGTTTTGTGTGCCATCTGTTTAACATATTGACACTTTTTCTCTTGCTCAGAAAAGGAAGATTTACCTAATACCAATAGAACATGATTGCTTTCCTGTAAGCATTGTTCTTGTTTTGTGTGAACACAGCCCTGGACCTCTTGCCTTCTCTTTCAAGTGAAAACATAGACAAATACTGTACAAGGTGAGAGGGAGCTCTTGTTTTATGAATAAAATGCACTCAAATAATGTTGAGTGAGAGAAAGAAGCACAATGAGAGAAAGAAGCACAATCATTTATGTACATTCAAAGGGGCCGGTCCAATATGGCAACAGGCAATGTGTCTTCTACGTATATAATGTCTATGGTCAGACACTTACATCTACCCATGACAGTGTAGCTAAGTTAGTCACTCTAAACCTTTTGCTTGTACAGTTTTCCTGTTTCCTGTTTCCTGACATGAACTCCAAGGTCATTTTGTTAACTTGTAGTCTAACATACCCTGTGCTCTGTCAGCCTGCATGGCAGTGCTCACAATAGTCAAAGTGATAAGGCTTTACAGAAGCCAAGCCTGCGTTTTGTCACAGCTTAATTTTCTTTTTTGCAAATCTGTGATTGGTGGGGGTTAGTTTTTCATTGCATTATGTACTATTTACATTGTACATATTATGTGGTGCTCACCAAGTTTATTGGCCAGTGTCAGAAGCTCTATTGTGGTCCAGTGAACAGACAGCCAGTTGAGTTGTGTCCAGACATGCATCCAATGACAAGGGAGGTCATTAATGCAGAAACAAGAGTGCCCTCGTCCGCTGCATATAAAGCACACAGCAGCTTGTATATGTGGACATGCACACATAGGACTCTGGAGAAGAAGCCTTTGCTTGTTGCAAGATGTGTTGGGCCTGTCTCCCCTCTGGACAGCTACATTGAAATGCAGACCGAGGGGTATGTATAATGGACTGTCCCACAGAGGCATGGCTCTACACACTCTGCCATTTCTTCAGACAGACACTCCCACTGCAGTGCACTACACAGGCCCTCGCCACAGCCCTGAGGGAGGGGCTGGCTAAGAGCCAAAAAACACTGAGAGGGCCACTGAATATATGTGTATTTGTTTGGAAGTACTAGCCAGTCAAGAGTGATGCTTATCAATGCTCAAAAGACTAAAGGCTTTTACACAACTACATTTTTTGGATCTGAATTCTGACTGATTTAGCTCAAAATATTCCAGATAAGAAATGTTCATAATTGTTCAGACCAAAAAGGATATTTAGTCCAACAAAAGGAGGTGGTTTTGATACAGACCAAAATTCAGGAATGTTGTTTGATTATAGTTTGAATGAACATGGAAAATGGGCCAGACTGTTGGACCAGATTCAGAATATAGATTTCTTTTTTTTTACATAAATACTTAAATACACAGATAACCTTTCCAAAATTATTCAAAATGTTGTTGACTCTGCCTGGACAGAGTTTCTACCTGACAAGGTTAATTTGATGATTTGAAAGAGGTTCTGTCATATCCATATGCATTAAAATTCAGTATTTTATTCACCGCACTTATAATAAGCTGCATTCACCCACATCTGTTCATTAACTTGCCATTTCTAAAGACTATCCGCTGAAGGAACAACATATAAACCAACAACATCTGATGAAGGTCACCAGATAATCAGATGTCACATTAAGGAAGCCACAATTCCCTTGACTGTTTGATAAAGTGCCGTACATGGGTCAAAACAAATCAACTTTGTGCAAACTTTTAGGTGTAAAAACTGCACTTCTGTCTCTCTATCAGTGACAAAGAGGGACCGCGACAAAGCCAAACACAAGAGGAAGTACAGCAGTGGGCTTCGACAGCGCAGGCCCCCCGCTGTGTCCCTGCTGCGTCCTCGGTTTGATGCTGAGTGCGATCAATACAAGCCTCTTCTCAGTTCAGAGTTACACTTTGGATTGTCTTACAATTCTCCCAGATCACACAAAAATCAACTCCTCTCAGTGATTTTCAATGCATGTGACTTTATTTACATACATATTGTAATGGGATGTTGAGTCAGGTTAAAGGACAACACATTCTCCACAATTATTTGACCTACAATAAATTGTTAAATGTTTGCTCATTGACAATACATACACGCACATAATTTGACTCCTAAAGTATAGGTTTAGACATATTTTGTTCTAAAGCCTTTTGTTTGGTTGTAAAACACCATAAAAGAGCAAGCTTCTGTTGTTATTGCAAGTTTATTTATAAATCCGATTATTGTTTTCTGTATTAAACAAAGCACAGATAATCTTGTGATGTTCTGCCTATACATAACAAAACAAAGGGGATTACCACTAAAAAATATAACATCTATATTGGCTCATCTTTTAGTTAGTGCCTATGACCAAGTACAGGCTCATATTTATAGATGGTCCCCTGTCGATGCTCTCTGACTGTTCATTTACATTCGTTCATCCTAATTCACTTACATTTGATTGATATGGCCCAATATCACAACACAGCTTCCTCAAAACCCCTCACCAACTCTACAGGATGACTACGGCTGTGCGTATAAACCATCAGAATAAGGAGAAACTCATAAAACCCAGACATGGCTAGAACCAAGGTCAAAGAGAACCACAGAAGGAAGGGTCCACTCACAGGATGGACAGACAATAAAAGACAGTTACATACAATACATACCATGTATAGTCCATCTTTTAAATAAACTAAATGTGATAAGAGCTGCAGGGACAAGGTAGGTCCATGGGTTGAAGGGGGTAGGGCGGGGTCGTCTAACAGGTTCCTCTTATTGATCATAGTGAGGTAAAATTAAATTATGAATATATCCATGGGGACAATAGTGTTTGTTAAAAATGCTTACTTGTCATGAGAATTATATCTATTTATGTATATTGGTCAACTATTCCCCTCTTTTAGAAATGCCATACAAACACATTGGTTTTCCAAGACTGATTTGATAAAGGAGTACTCATAAGAGAGTTGAGCAGGTGCATAAACTGGAGACGGGGAAGTAAATGTATAAACATAAGAAGTGTCTACACATCCCTCACCGTCCAGAGCTAACATATACAGTGGTTTGTAGGAACTTAGAGACATTTCCTTTTGCTGACTGGCTCACATTAGCTCTGTGCCTGGGAGTTGTGATATTGTAAATCCTCTGCAAGTGCTTCCCTTTTTGCATCAGTGGGATTTAAGGGTTTGGTTGTGCAAGCTAAAAGTTTCCTGCATGCACTCACTCAAACACTGTAAGTGCCTCCATAACCTTATATCAAATATCGAGAGTTTTCTGTGGCTGCCTTTGTGCTCAAGCCTGATATTATTCTAATAGTTTGGCTTACACCAGCTGCAAGTATCATAACTCTTTATGAATGCCTGCTTGGAGTTTCAGGTGGCTGTGTAATGAGGCACCTGGGGTAAAGCAGAAAAAGACCCATAGGTGATGTCTGTTGGTGGACAAAAAAAATCACAACTTGTATAGAAGCATATATACGTACAAGAGTGCCATTGCAGGGATGAACAATGTGAACAACAGTTTACCTCTATGTTGTCCAACAGCTCTAGTGCTTACTCCAACCTCAACCCTTGCCTTCAACATTGTAGCCCTTTGAACAAACCTCAACGCTAAAGGCAGAGCAGATAATTGGTTGTTGCATTATACTATTAATTCAATTTCACTTAAATTATCATGGCCTTTCTGTCTGAAAAGTAGCATAAACCAAAAAGTTTTGGAAGGGTTGGATTAATGTTGTCCAACACCTTGTTACATGATTCAAAACATAAGATACACATATTCAGAAAGCATATACCCTCACATAGTGCACTGACACAGCTAACACAGAGGTTGTGTTGTGTTTGCATGAACCCTCTGATTAGTGCACCTTTTAGCTGGATTTACGTATAGTTTTAGATCACTGATTATTCTAATTGGAAACTACAGTTTACACAGGCCAGACATATGCTAATGTCTGTACACAACTTCCTCTTTGTAGATGTTTTGTGTACTTCTTTCTGTTCTTTTGGGCATAGATGAAGCGGTGCCATCTTGCCCTCTGTGTTCTCTTGTCTGATCAAGGAAAAAGGTTTTTGTGCTGGTGGCATCTGGCCGGGTCAGCCCACATATGTCAAACAATGGAGCATACATCCTACAGCTCGGAGCAAACATTGAGAGACGTTCCTACTGGACCCAACTGAAAGGACAGCATGAATGCAAACAGAGCCAGCACTACGGAGTGGATCCCTGAATGAGGGGTCCTGTTTGGTTTAATCCTAGCATTGCGGCCTGCACCTCACGCACACACGGATTTCACAGGCATTACGCGGGGCCGCTATTTGCACTCAGGCTATAGCACAAGGCGCAAGGGGTGACCCACTGGGGATGCCAAAGGTTTGGATTTTCCCATGATAGCAACCACTCTGCCTGGAAAGAGGGTGAGTAACCAGGAAAGAATCTATTCCTTTTGAATGGCCACTGAAAAGGGGAGCTGTGAAATTGTCCGAAATTTTCACTGTGTGTAAACAGGGAGGGGGGGGCCCTGGACCCTGCCTGAGCTAGACTGTTTCCCTGAGCTCATTCATTCTCCATTCAGTGTCCCTCCTCTGCTCTTGTCTCAAATTAATTTTCTCTCTGCATGTCCCCCTCCCCACTGTGAACAAGCCCCACACTGCGAGGACACAGAACAGGTTTGCACGCCATTCTCTGATGGCTTTAATTAGTTTTGAGCCGTTTTCATCCAGAGACAGATGCTAAATACTTAAATAATACACAGATTGTATTTACGTTACAGAGTTCGTCACAGGGTTCATGTTAGACAGAATGTTGAAGCGATACCTGTCAAACTCCACCTGACAAACTAACTTTTATGGCAATTGCTGACAAGTGTGTTTTTTTTAGTTGAACCTGCTCTATCTGCTGCTCTTTTAAAGCTCACTACTTAATTCGAGACATCAGACTTCAGAACACTGTGTGGTTCAGCTTCAGGGGTGTTTGATGAAAAAAATGGACACCCTGCTTTCTAATGGAAATGTACATTATTTCTCTTAGATTGGAAAGGTAATAAAGTTAGATATCTACTTCCTGTATATCTTGAGTGACAGATGTCTCGTCCAATCAGCAGTTAGAATTCCGTCCGCAAATGATACCTACCTTTTGCAGTTTGTTGTGTTTTTAGTTTGGTTCATTTGTTTTCTGAATTGTTGTTGCTGTTTTGTTTTTTATAAAAAATGGACACCAAAAGATATGGGTTTGAAAGTTGTAAAAAAGTTGAATAAAACTTTGAGCATTTTATTTCACATCATGTGTAATTTCTCAATTCTACCAGTTCACTTGCAGGGCTAGCACTTAGAGACAACCAATCGTACGGTGGCCGTGAAGTGCAAAACAAAACAAAATAATAATAATAATAATAATAATAATAATAATAATAATAATAATAATAATAATAATAATAATAACAAATCAGAAAACAAATGAACAAAATGAAAATAAAATATCAAATCAGAAAACAAATGATCAAAACTGAAAACACATTGGCAAGTTAGACAAACCGGAAAAGGTAGGGATTGTTTCCGGACGGACTTCTTACTGTTGATTGAAACAAGACATCTGTCACTCAAGAATTTTGTATGAATTTGTGTGTGTGCAAACCTGTACTGTCCTTACTGCGGATATCATTTAGCGATCACAGACGAATCTTTATGCTATGATACGCTGTCAGCATAATCCCAATTACAGCATAATATCCTTCCTCAAAGCAACGTTGAACAATTTCTACTTTCTCCCTGCTTGCTAATAGATATTGACATTATCTCTCTTAGATTGAAAATGTAATAAAGTTAGATTATACTTACTTCCTGTATATCTTGAGTGACAGATGCCTCGTCCAATCAGCAGTAAGAATTATGTTGGCAAACAATACCTACCTTTCACAGTTTGCCGAGTTTTCAGTTTTGTTAATTTGTTGTCTGAATAGTTTTTTTGGTTATTTTGTTTGTACTTCACGGCCTCTGTACATTCACCTCAGATTCACCAATTTACCTTCCTTTGGAGTGTGGGAGGAAGCCGGAGTACATGGAGAGAACCCAACGTAACAGACTCAATGCACAAAAAAGGTTGTATCACCCTGCCATCGTGGACCCATTAAAAAAAGGTTTTATAGAAATAGAAATATGTTATGCTTTTGAAGTAAAAAACATTGTCAACAGAAAAGTATAGTTTGGAACAGTTACCTTTGAAAGTGAATTGTTTGTAAAGTTATTTTCAAAAGGTTTTGCTTCTTTCTAAAACCACATCAGTGCAGGTCACATATCCCATAGACCAGTTTGTCGTGAAAGAGGGCATGTCTACAAGTTATGTAAAACACCAGGGAGACCAAAAAACAGGAAGAAACGGTCTTGGTTTTCAGAGGGTTAACCAGTGTGAATCGTCTCCGTGAGGGCATGACCACTCACTGGAATGTCCTAAAACAATTTTTTTTTTTACTTGGTTGCTAAGTGACTGCTTGGGCTCCTGTGAGCACGCTGTGTGAATGAGGAGGGGGTAACTAATGTCCTCACCCAATGACCATGCTCTCAACAGACTGTTCTTGTCCCGTTAAAAACAACATTATGCTACTTCATCAATCTAGTCAAACAGTGCAGTGCACTCACTGAAGAGCTTTAATACTCAACATGTGTTTCAAATGCACACCGCAGAGAAAAACACTTACCAAACCAAGGCCCTTCAACCTGAGCAAAAACATCAAAGAGTCTTTCAACAAGTTTCAGGGCACATTTCTGGAGAAAACAACAAAAAATAGCTGTAAGATGTACTGTAGGCAGACTATATGGCATTTAAACTCTTAACTGATTAAAAAATGCAAATCACAGGCAGGGAAGTTCGAACCAATTCATTTTCTACATAAGAGCTAACACTTTATGACATTAACAACAACTAATGTTGATTATTATTAGGAGCAGTCTAACAGTTTTATCTTCCATCTATGTTACATTATAACACAGTCTGGCTAAATCTAAAAGGTGATGGGTAGAGTCTACACAGAGGATGAACATTTGGTACTTAGATCCTGGGAGGAAGTGATTCACCATTAGGAAAGGATACCGCAGAGTTCCTAAAAGGTGAATCAGGCATAATGAATACTCCCCTAAAGGAGTCGTGGATGTAATGAATTGGGGCCAAGAAGTGGTAAGTTTTTCTTACGAAAAGTAGATTAACTACATGACTCGATTTGTGCCTATTTTAAATATACTCATAGCAAAGCAAGTGCAGCAAAGTGACAAAACACTTTTGATAGTTCACTGCAAACAAATAGTCATGAGTAACGCCGTAATGTAATTGGAGTCATCTTTTTTACAATAAAAATGTGCAGCTGATTAATAAATAGATTTTTGATGTTGTGCAAGGATTGATTTAATAAAATACCAAATCTTTATTGCCAAAGCATTACACAGTGTACTGATGTTTGAAAAGTGTACTTTATCACTGCAGTACCAAAAGGCACAGATGGCAGATGGGACAGTACCCCAAACAGTTTTTACATTATGTTTGTGAATAAACTAAGGTGCACACATGACATTATTGCTAACAGCACCTACATCTGTTGCCTTCAGTATTTATGTGTATATATAACTCCGTAAGAATGTCTTGCTTCAGTAATAAAATATATATGCTATAAACTATAAACAATCTCACAACTCAAAAGAGGAATAAAACACTTCCTATCTCCTGCGTCGTATCTGCCTCAGACTTCCTCTGCAGAGCTCCTCATCTATATTCCTGACAGTCCTGATGTTTTGCCCATTTGCCTTAAAACATACATTTCTGACAAATCACTGACGCTATAATCAATCTCACTGCAATGTCGGACCCAATGACAAAACCCAGCAGTGTGGGTCTTATAAGACTTGACTATTTAGCCAAGGGACGCTAAGCTAAATAACCACTCAGTGCACATTGCAGAACCCACACTACTCAGTTTACTTCCTTTAAATGAGTTAGATTTAATTTGGCTTAACAGAATAAATATGGCAAAGGAATACGAGAAACGACTCCAGAATTAGAGCCGTGCTCCTTAGCTAAATCATATTTTAGTGCACTTACAATACCTCTAAAAGCCCGGCTGAGATGTCCTCTCAGAAAGAGTGATTGCTCGAGGGACCATGTGGTAGAAAGAACAGCTTGAGCCGCTTGTTACAAACCTTTAAACCAAGCTAAAATACCAGATGCTCATGCTAAAATGTCCTTTAAAGTGCTTCTGCCATCACAATTTGAAGCCAAACGCTCACAAGCCTGTATCAGAAAAATGTATCTCCATTTAGTTCAGTAAATGTTGTTTCAAAAGATAAATTTATTTTAGACTCTGAACAGTGAAGGGGCAATTCCACCCATTTTATTTCAGACTAAAGACTGCAAACTTATGAACAGTGAACGCTTTCTTTTTGTTTCAACACAATGAGTCTTATTTATGTGAATTTTCTGCAGAGAATCCTCAATCAAGTGTGACTGGACGTTTATGTAGCCAAAATGACAAGACGGATTTGAATACTGTGGTGACTCTAAAGGTCAGGTCACAACACCTACTCAGGACACAATACAACAAAACACAGTTCTGATCATAAAATGTGTTGTGTGTTTACATTGCTGGACACTTATTATTATTTTATTATTATTACATAAATTTTATATTGCGCTTTTCCGGTGGACGCAAAGACGCTTTAAATGTTAATTATTCATTCACTCCACAGTCACACACTGGTGGTGGTAAGCTACATTGGTAGCCACAACTGCCCTGGGGCAGACTGACAGAGACATGGCAGCCATTCCGCGCCTACTGCCTCTCCGACCACCACCAAATATATTCACACACCAGTGCCACAGACACAGTAGAGGGTTAAGTGTCTTGCTCAAGGACACAACGACAGAATGAACTGTAGGGAGAATGGGAATCAAACCGCCTACCTTCCGGTTGAAGGACGACTGCTGAATCACTGCGCCCCATGAATAACAATAAGAATAAATACAGAAAACAAGGAATGAATAGATGGACATATTTGTTATTTAGCTATAGATATCCTTGTAGGCAGCCAGTGAAGAATTTAGTACGTTGTATCAGACGACACATTACATTAAACTGACTTTCAAAGATTTCCTGTTAATTATAATCCTATTTAAAGCACAGACTCAACATTTTTTTGGCCGTCAAAAACATTCCTGATGGATTAGTGTAAACCAATGAGACTTGTTTGTTGTGTCTCTGGGTCATAATGCTGTCATTATAAGTGAGACTTTCTTTCTAATCATGTCCCACTCTATTTTCAGCTGTTGTCTGGTGAGGGCTGGTGTGGCAGTTACATCTCTGTCGTGACTTTAATCCATCCTCTCCTCAAACCTCTGATATGCTTATATTTTTCCTGCTCTTATCTCTTTAACAACATTTTTTTAATTCATGCATTAAGAGGCTTAGCAGCGGCAGTGCTTCAGCAGCCAAAAGGTCACTGTTTCAAATTGGGTTCATTAATCTTCTGATGTATGGCAACCCCAGTGGGACAGTCTTCATACACAGGCACAGATTAAAATGGGGAAAGCATTGGTAGATTAGCCAGAAAAAAGTAAGTCAGGGAATGATAAAGACTCTGCAGACGGAGTAGAGGCTTGGCTCTGTGAAGTCAGATTGCCAGTTTCACTCAAATCAGACCGAGAGGAGGCGAGAGGAGGGATATTTGAGCCGTGAGTGCAGTTTGACTGAGCTGTGATTATACCATCACACAAGATTATAGTTAGGCATTCCTCTGACCCACTGCATGACACAATCTCTCACTTTTTTCTCTGAGTCTCACATTTCGCCTGTATTTTTTCTGCAGATCTCTGGTTGAGTGCCAAGTCTCCTCCAGCTCACAACACCTGCTCCAGTGTCGAGTGATGATACGAGCCTCTAGCTGGAGCTGAGCAGGTGAGACATCTTCTAAGAGAGGTGGCTACAAAAGCAGTGCCAGTGTATTACCTCGGGCAGTTTGATGTCACTCTGCTCCTAAACAAACAAGAGGAGGCAGATGAGTAAGACATTGGGCTCCACAAACCACTGGAAGAAATGAGAGAAGGGTATTATTTAAGGTCATTATTTGTCTGATAATAAAATTTTACTTGATTGCTTTTCTAAATATATAATGTGTGGTAAAGACAAAATTAGGTCAATTATTTTCTATTTGCGAATGAGGCCCTGTGCAGACCTGGATTGCAATTATTTATTTATTTTTAGGCTGTATAAAGTGACACTGTGACAGGGAAATAAAAGAGAGAGTGGAATGACATGGAGCAAATATACCCATTGTGCAATCAGTCTAGCAGTCTTCTGATTCTATTCCAAATAATGAAAACCTAACCTGTAACCTGTACTTAACAGACCACTGAGAAGTGGTTCAGCAGCACATAGTCATTACATGAACCACAACTCACCCAACCAATGGATACAGGAAAATGGATTTCCATGATTGCAGAAATTGTATCATTATTATCATCCTTGTTTAATGTCAGTAGTGCAGTTGGTGTATGGTGTTGGTGCAGTAGAGAGGTCCAACCAGCTCTGTCATGATCATTTAATCAAAAGTTAATCTATTGATTACCCCAAATTAATAAAAGACCTATTCACATTTTACTGAAAGGCACTTGGAGAGAATGTCAAGTATGAACAAAACTTGCATCTTTGATGAAGATATCCCAACCATTTACTTATTCAGGTGATTACAGAGACATACTATACTCTTTGTAATTCAGTCTGGTTTGTCTGTATCAGAAAGTGTTCTATTTGGACGACAAGGTATGCCCTGTACCCTCTGGACACTGTACACTGAACGCCCTCTCTCGAAACACGACTAATAGAGCTGAAGGGAAATCAGGTTAATGCCAAAACACATTACCATTCCCATCACATATTCCAGGAGCATGAGCAGAGAGATCTATTTCTGAATGAAAGCGCGTCACGTATTGGTTGTCGATACAGATATTACAGAGACAGATGTGAGGGCTGTAAGGTCATTCCTGTGGGTTTAAGAAGTAAACCCACTGAAATGCATTTAATATAATCCATGAAATTTTAATGAAAAAAGAAAAACTACATTTTAAGGGAAGGTCTCCTGCACTACCCACTGCTTTCTAAATCAAAACTCCTCCACTGTCCAGAATCACACCACAGAAGAGAAGTAATGATGTGCCTCTCTGTTTATTGTCTCGTAAAACTAACCAAACTTCATTAAATCTTTACAATATAATAAAAGTAAGCATTTAATCATAATATTGTTATGGCCAGGCTGAACTAACTAAGGGCACTTCTGTCTGAAGCGCACTCCAAGCATCCTAATCATGTCTCGAAACCCGGCACTCACAAGGAAATACCCATGAATGGCTGTGTAAATTAGATCAGGACCTACTAATCAACTCAATCAAAATTTCATTTATCCATTTTGTTTTGACAAATCATCCTGGTCGTCCAGATGGCGTTGTGTGTTTTCACTCTCAGTTCTGCCATCATGATGCTGATTAATAATTTACATCTTATAAATGTCTTATAAAGCCTTTCTCCTTTTGCCTTTGCGTCTTTGTACGGTAAAGACCTATGCACGCTACGCACGGACAACTTCACAAGTCTGAGGAAAATACAATATTGATGTTTTGTTGTGCCACTCGCACATTCTCATCTCAATGTGTAATGTTATACAGGTTTGGTCACTGGTTAATCTTGTTCTTGTAGTTTAGTAATGCTGAACCAATGTTACACCATGTTGCCTTCAGAATGATGGTAGGCTTGGTTAAACAGACAGAGATCACATGGGCTTTATATAATTCCATATCAACAACTTTGTTTTAATGGGTTTTCTCTGGCCATTGTAAAAGTTTGGATCCGGGCTATGACAAACTAGCCCTCGCTCACATAAAGAAAATGATTTGCACCTAAACATGGCCATTAAGAAGAACTTTAAAGGCCCTAATGAAACCACAGCCATAAAGACTTCTTGTTATGATTAGCAAAGGTGCAGATGGGATTTGATGCTTTTCACACACCCACATACACGCTCGCTGAAAATTTCATATTCCATCTAGTGGTAATGGCCGTTGATATTAAAGTGGGTAATGGTCTTACGGCAGTGCTGCGTTATTGGATCCAGGGGCAAGGCTGCAGACAGAATCGGAGGCGACTGGGTGTAAAGTCGCTGAGCAGTGAAATGAGGAGCTTCCATACAGAGGCGATGGTATCAACATCAAAGAGATATGCTAGCATTGTGCCAGTGTGACCCCTGTGAATGGCATACAGCCCACCTGTTACCCTATCCCTCCTGAGACCCTCTGCTGCCCCTGTCCCTCTGCCTTCTGCAACTAGACACTCGGCAGAGACTGATAAAGAGGCAGCACTGAGAGATTCAGCCATCAAAGACATGAGGCCAAATCCACTGGAGCTCACAGTAAACCGCTCTACGTGACGCTATTGCACTGGTCAGATTATAGACGTTCAAAGATATCAAACGCTATCAGCAAATGCTTTCTGTGGTGTAATATCTCCCAAGAGATAAGTGTTTATTTACTGAAAGGAAAAATCAAAAAATGTGCCTCTTCTGCTGGCATATGTACAGTTGGTTTATTCTTTCAGTTAAATTATTTTAATTGGAGGATGAGGAAGCAGTAGCTATTGGTGTGTAAATTGTTGCCTGTCTTTTGGTCTTTATAGAAGATTACTGTATTGCATTTGAAAGCGAAGATGATAAATACAGAACTACAATATAACATAGCAGGTCTCATACTTCAGAAAAGCCTTTTTATTCTTGAAATTCAACAACAATAAAGTCCATGTCGCAGAGATGGCTTAGTCTAGACTCCTTCCCTTTTTTATGCAATGACCTTAAAAAGCCCATGTTGGAGAAAATGTATATTTTAGTAAGATTAACAGTCATGTACGGATGAATGTGTAGTGATATTTTCGCATTTGACTCCAATAAAAACATTTACATTAAAAGGTCAACAAAACACCTGATAACCAAAGAACTGGAAAAATGGAAACTATTTTCTTAACATTTTAACTGTGCCCATATCTAATTATGATTAGTAAAAGTACTTTGACCAACTTCAAATTAATTATGTGCTGTGTGGTTTTGACGTGCATATATATCATCCCCACAACATTCAGACATATTTGAATATGGATGGATCCTATCCAAATGTGGAAATGACAATAAAGAGACCAAAAGGGGTCATCTCTGCAACAGTGTTAAAACACATGCCCCATTCTGCCATTTTGTATTTTAAACATAATGACCCTATAAAACAACAAAGTTACAAACCAATCATTGTCTCTTTAGTTAAACAGCAACAAACCCATCCTCCTTTGGTGTCATTGAACTCCCGTTTAGCGTTTGCCTCTTAAGCATTTGTCTAGTTCCTGTCCAGCTGTGCACAGTGTGTGGCAGCGCTGGCAGCATCAAAAAGAGGTGGACTCAGACAGACAGTCCCTAAAGCCTCCAAACAGCCAGCTGGTGTCATTGGAGTTTGACTCACTCGGACCGTAAAGGTGATTGCCCGGCAGGGGTTTGGGCACTGGGATAATAGTTTATAGTATCTTAAACACTGCTTTTTACTGGAGCCATTGTATCAGCAGGAGGCTGGATGTAACAGAAAACAGTAAGACAGAGTTACCAGAAAGGCTCATTTAGGCCACAACATAACACACAGACACGCACACACCCACGCACACACAACATCTATCAGAAGTGGTTCTAATTGCAGCCACTTGGGCTCCATGACTTTTCCTGGCAATTGATTCTAATCTGTGTACATCTAGTATTTGGCAGGACAGAATCAGCAAATTATTTAAAATTGTTTGCAGACCAGGTGATCTATCTGTTCTTTTTCATGACACGAGGTTAGGGTAGTGGATGGAACGTAAAATGTGGGACTAAATATAAAGTATATGCATAACAATGCACACATGCACATTGTACATACTTACATTGAACATGCCTACTTTGTTTTTTCTATTGTGCATTTTCATACAGCCTATATGTATTTGATTGTCACTGGAAGCAGTTACCACATAACCTGACTCTACCAGACAGAACTGCTCACAGAACAAAGTCTGTTTCACAGGTTCCTGTTAAAAGTGTTTGCAAAAGGGAGGTGCCTTCTGTCGAAAAGTTGGTATGTGATTGGATTAAGCACCAACTTCTATCTGTCTACCATGAGATCTGTTTTAGCCAATCTTAGCAACAATTCATATTGTAATCAGAGTGCAGCTGATACGAAGAAACAACAAACCACTGTAACAGTTTTTGCGAAGTGAATCTGTGAATAAAAACAACGTTAACTAACTCTAAATTGGTAAATTGAACAAGGACGTCGATGAAAAAAAACGTGTATGAAAGACTACGAGATTTTGGATATGCCAAAAGTCAGTGGGAAAAAGAACACAAACATCTTTTCCTTCCAGAAACTCATTTAGTATCAATTAATTTAGCATCAGCGCTAACATATTTCACCATAGCCATGTTGAGAACAAGCGTCTCCCAGGGAACCTCCTAAATGGTCGTTGCGCAAGGGCACCGCCATACAGCAAAATACAGTAAAATACGGCGATATACCGTCGTCCACCAGAGGGCAGGCTCCAAAAGCAGAAATAGAAACCCAAGTGCGACTTTACTGGTGTAAAAAACATGTTTACAGCCTGGTACAAAAGATGGCTCCGATCTCTAGAACTAAGTTTTAACTACCTGACAACTCTGGGGGGGGGGGGGTTTTTTGCCGAGTCGTAACAACAAAGTGAGTGAATAGGGGACCAATGGGTGGATTATAGCCACTATATAAACAATCAATGGTTGAGAACAAAGAGGAGATTGATTAACAAGATGGATTTGCTCAAGTTTGGAAACCCACTAACTATCGCGAGATCCAGCTGCAGCCCAAGGTTAGTTACCAGAAACTACATGCCCAATAAGTAAAATATTGGCCTAGAAATATCAACAAAAATTATTTATATTATCACAACTTCACTGCAAGTTTTTTTCATTCCATTTTTTTATTTTTTTATTTATGCAACAACCATAAAACAACATAAAACCATAAAACATGAAGTCACAAAATAGTAAAAATAATTGTTTCAAAAACAGTGCAGCAAGACTCCTCTTTATAACTCTGAGTCACATTTCTCCCTTAATCAACATAACAGGGCAAAAATATCATATGTAAATGTATTGAGTTTGAACAGTGTAATCATAGAATTATGATAGTAGTTAGACAAAAACCTGAAAAGTTAAGCACTGTGGCTTTTGTTGTTAAACTTTAAATATGCAGTGCAGTGGATGTCGGAGTAATGGAGGAGGTTCGGGGGAGAGTTGCCTGGTGTAACATTCTCATGACACAGAGCAGGAAGTTATTATGCCTGTCTAGGTCTGAGCAGCAGACACTTTAAAACCTTCCAAATGTGAAATGTGTGAAAGCCCATGTGCCCAAAGGTAAGAAGCAAAACATTCAACTTGGGTAAGCTTTTTACATTACTACTCATGTTAACCAGCGGATTGTTTTCAGCTTCGTCTATGGGCCAAGGCTTGTGTCTCGTGTGCTCACTGTAAAAACACCAAGCTGTGTTTTGCTAAAGCACAGTGGCACACTTCTCCTTGTATTTACATAGCAATTGGAAAAGCCAAGCTATTTCCGACTATGCCAGAGAGAACACAGCCAGAGCAGAATAAACAAGGCTGTAAGTCCATCCTGTGAGAATTGTTTTCCTTTTACCAACCTCTACATGCATTTTAACATAAAAAGGATACTGTCGGGACTTTCTTTTAAGATAGTGGAGAGTTTATTTGTTCAATAAATTAATGTATACAAAGCTTTACATAAGACAAAGAGGTAGTGAGGAGAACAAACAAGGAGGTTATCAGTGCAGATCGATCCGAAAGAATTCACGGATCAGTAAAAAGCAGATATGTAATGTAAAGGGGCATGGGCAGTAACCATTATGGCTAATATGAGTTAAATATAATTGTCTATTAAAAAAAAGAAATCGTTGCTTTGAGCGCTCGGGAAATTGTACAGAACCTTTTGAGCAACCTTTAAAGTCAAACATAACAGCGGGGGAGGTAGATAAAATCCTGTATTTAATGCTTAGAGATACCAATGCAATGCCTATCCTCAGCCCGTCTAGTCAATGGATGAGTAAGCAAAGTAAATTTATTGGGGGTATGTTGTAGGGCCTACTTTATACCTGTAATTAGTTTAGTTAAAATCAAACGTTTTTGTATACTGTATACCTATACCACTACTTTTAAGTAAATTAGATAAATTTACCTATATATTTTTAAGTAGACATGTGTTCAAACTGCGTTTTGCTTCATTTGACTCATGTTTGATCCATTTTTCAGCCGTAAATATACCAGCTTGGGTATAGTAGATACTCAGAAGTATTCAGGAGGCAGTATATGAGCAGATATACAGCAGTATCAGAGATGTCTCTGAAGTGTCCTCCTATCTGCTTCGTTCACCGCAGTCACATCGTTCACATCAAGCCCCTTGTCTCTGGTCTCATGAAAGGCGGTCCATTACGGCATATTAGCAGCAGAGAGAGACGGGGAGATAAGGAGCTGCTGATCAAACACACAGACAAATGGCCACTGACAGAAACACACATTTGTTGCGTGGCATTTAGCTTTGATCTCTGACTCTGCCAAGAGCCGAGGAGAGAGGCGAGCCTCAGCCTTTGAACTGGGGCTTTCACAGGAGGTCTTTCTCTTATTTAGATCTGTGAGTATTCTCTGCACAGCCATCTTTAGGAATCCTGCTCCTTAACTCACAGCAGCTACTTATTGTCCATGACAGTGAGAGATAGTGGTTACAGTAAAAGGAGGAGTACTGACACTAAACATGACACATGAGATGTTGATGCTGATTGTTTGAGATGCTTGGCCTCTAGTGGCCTGGCAGAGGTTGTATTTCTCAGGAATAGTTCAGTTTTTAACGGCTTACATTTCAGATTGGACTCCTAATATCAACAAATATAGCTTGAAAGATTATTTTTATGTGAATAAGGAGCATTCTTGTACAATAAAGGGAATTTAAAGCTCCCCCGGTGGGACTTTTCAAGGTCACATTTTCAGAAGAGAAAATGCTGTTTTTATGTAAATGAAATAAAACAAACGTTTGCTGTTTCTGGAGAAAACCTCAATAGCTCACCTGAAAAACCACAATGTTTTGTACCACACAGCTGTAATGGCTCAGGTTCAAATCCCTCTCCAATCTCATGTTTCCAAAAACGTTGGTAAAAGGTTGATTCGGCTGAAAGATTTAAAAAAAGTAGAAAATGCAAATCAAGTGGGCTTTTATTAGCTGCCAGTGAATAAATTGCTTTTTGTATTATAGCAATAATTAAAAGAAAATTGTTTCTGGTTGTTTCAAAGAGGTCCCACAAAATTATGACGTGCTTATTAGACAACCTGTTTTCATGTCACAATGTGTTTCTGACAAAGTGCAGCAACTGTTTCCCCTTTTCTGCTCCATTACTCTAAAATTAGGCTCTTAAAATAGTTTTTTTAAAAGACTACATCAGTGTTCTTGTAATCTTGAAGTGTGTAATAATTCAAATGGCGAATAAACTATGTTCTTAGAATCGTAAAAATTGTCAAACACAAAGCCTGATTAACTATCGTCTAATCTTGTGACATGGGATTTATCCTGTCGCACTTCATTTAGTTCATATCTTTCCAGTCATGAGTTATCACATGCACACATCCACACAGCAGTGAGAATGAGATTGTTTTTGTAGCATAGTAATAACAGATAAGTAGCTGCTGTATGTCTAAACTGTCAGCCATGGATCATCTTATTTCCTGAGCATAGCGGCCCGGGCCCCCTGTGTGTTATTACAAACAGGCGGGATCATGTGACAGGCCAAGGAGATTATTGCTGAAACTAATTGAGGTTGCTCTGTGTGTTTGCTGGCCGAGAACAGTGGGGTGGCTGTTTGGCCAGGCTTCCTGATACTCGACCCCTGGGTGTCCCCTGCAACCACAGAATGCCCATTACAAACAATGACCCTGTCAAAGCCCACGGACCTGGCCAGCCAGTGGTGAATCAGATCGTTTGAAGATTGGGGAATCCCCCCCACGCCTGCGGAGGGGGATTAGAGGAGCTTGACACACCTGGCCCAGCGAATCAGCTAAGTTCAGCAGGGAGGTCTTATTAAAAGAGGCTAATGAAAATGTTCTTGTTAGATTCATATACGACTCTATTTCAAGTACAGCAAGTAAAAGGTGAAAATTGTGACTTTGACTTCAGCCTTACAAAGTGTCTGTGGCTCTTTAAGCTGGCACATTGGTATTTTAGAGCATGCCTGTATTGCCAACATAGACAAATACATTTACATGTTACTGTGGTTCAAGGAGTCTCTCTGATCCCCAGGAGCTTCAACGCCAGTAGTGAACATATGACAATACAACGTCAAAACACACACAAAAACAATAATAATTGAAAGATAATAAATTTAAGTAGGTGATGACAATAGGAACAAAGGGCTTTATAAACCATTCACATTGTATCTGATGGCGGCAGT
Organism: Neodontobutis hainanensis; assembly: GCA_024349245.1. NCBI lineage: Eukaryota > Metazoa > Chordata > Actinopteri > Gobiiformes > Odontobutidae > Neodontobutis > Neodontobutis hainanensis. The sequence continues at coordinate 735,114 of JALDNG010000046.1, forward strand.
GAACACCTAGACCATAGTGGGTGACAAGGGTCAGCCATTACTGCTTTTGTCTTTTTGACTGACCTGATCTCATGGTGTTTGTCAAGAGTGACTCAAGGGAGTAACTTTTGATTTAGCTGCATACTTTGACAATATCATGCATTAAATTCTTCTATTTAATTTAAATATATAAAAGGCCCTCGAACTTTAGTCACAGCAGAAATATAATCATACTTTACTTTTGCATGAATTGCATCTATGAAGTTCCATAGACAGATTGCTTCTCCATGTGTTTTTGATGCTATTGTCATCCCCTGCACTCCTCTATGAATATGATTGTTTTTCTACAGTCTGGAGGAACACTCTCCTAGACCAAACATAAACCACAAAGAAGGATTATTTGGAGTTTACTGTGCCGCATGATATATAGATGAAGCAGTATATATGTGAAACCAACCTTGAATCCATCTCTGGTTTCCCCTATGCCTTGACCCAACTACATTATTGATGTCTTATGCTGCTGGCGTGTTTAACAACTGCCAAGGTCATTGCATCCCCAGCTTCAGCTCGGTACTATTGAACGCTAATGTTACCAAAGTACAATGAAGCAGAGTAGAGGCCATCGGCAGCAGTAAAACCCCACTGGCCCTCGCGCTGGAACAACTGTCAGATAGCATTTACATTGAGTAGAGCAGTATGGCTGTCACATACAGCTATTATTATGACCCAGCCCTGGGTCAGGCTGGGGCTCCAGGGTGAAACAAAGTGATCTAGTGTCACCACTTTCAGTCCTACTTTACCTTATAACGGCATGCAGCCAGGCAGATCCATATATGGAGCATCCATTTTGACACCATGCAGTTTTGGGCATGGATTCAAGGATACTTGTGGCACTTTCTCTTCCTTTGTTCCATTTACACAAGATAATAAGATAACCAAAAGAAAATGAAATGTAAATTTTCAAAATCTGGAGGCAGTCAGCAGCCAAACTTGTGTCTAGTGAGACATATTATATATGCACGTCACACAAGACCTTAAAATAACAAAATGTGTAAACAGTTTGGACAAAGTGCTTTGTGAGGTCAAAACATGGCTGCAAATTGTCTCTATAACACAATTTGCACATATGTCATTACTTTTCAAAAGCCAAAAAGCTATGGAGGACAAAGTTATGTCAGGACAAAGAATTACAACGTCGATGTCATCATAACTCTTGCCTCCTGTTTGTTTCTGCTTATCTTTTATTCTGAAAGGTGGATAGAAATCATTCCTTTTTCTATAAAGTAACCATAAGCCTTTATTATATTAGAAAGTACTGCACAATTCAGCATGGTGTACTGTCAAATTCTGTCTTTTCTTTCAATTGACTGGTTTGAAAAAGACGACTCTATTTTAAAACGCAAACAGAAAAAGCACAGAGACTCAAAATACTATTTCACATACAACAGGAGGTACAGAAGGTATGCAAGTTAAGTTTCAAAAACACTTAAACGGTGACCTTTAATACTCTTTGCCCTCGCTTAGCATAAACAACCACAGTTACATATACGTTCTTACCCAAACACACTTCTGCCAAGAGAAGATCCAGGCCTTGCCAATGAAGCAGACAGTGGGGGATGGAGTCTTGAAAGCACTGAAGGATTATATTTCCACTCAGGATATGGTCCCTGGTTGTTTTAGCGTGAGCCAGCGGGGCCTAGTGCCAATGCCAGTGCAAGCAGAGGCGCCGATGCTGGCTGGACAGGTCAGATAGCACTTTTACAACAGGGAATCTGAGAGCCACTGAGCTTTTAAAGCTTGGCTACTCGTGCTGCATCTCAAATGACATCCTCTTGCCACCAATAAAGCAATAATCAGGACCACTCCAGCACCAAGTGGCTCTCTGGTCATAAGTAATGCTTTATGTGTGAGACTGGGATATTTGATATTGGACTTTGTGAGGGAATGCTCAACTTAGAACCACATCTACTGCGTTATTAAAGGCTCATTTTTACTGGAGTTGTAACTGTACGGGTCGGTCTAGTATGACTAGCCTTTATAGGCCTTTCCATTGTTAAAAGTGGTAACCAACGGAGCATCTCAAAAAGTATACCATACCATATTACTTTCATATTACTTTCGTAACCCCTTCGCTTTGGTTAATTTAATAACTTTAGTAAAATTACAACATGTCATGACATGACTGAACATGTCGTTTTTACCGACAGCTGTGAGGCACTTAAATGGCACCTAGCACTTTGTAATCATTTGCACAATAATAATTGCTTGTTTGCACAATGTATTTATTCATGTTTTTAATTCCATTTTGCCCTTTTTTATTTTGGTTTTTAGTGATTTCCATTGTTGATTCTGCTCTCGAGTTGTTGTTGTGTATTTTTATGTTGTATGGTTTTTTTGTTTTTTTTTAAGGAGCATGATGCTGCAAGATTAATTTCCCCAAGAGGGACAATAAAGAAACTTTAAACTTTGAACTTTTAAAAGGTGGAACTAAACATAGCAATTTGTTGCATGGACAAAAAACATTCCTCATTTAAAAAAAAATTAGTCAGGACTAAAGAAAAAAAAACACACAATTTAGAATCAAATACAATCAAACAGCTTGCTTTTGTTGTGATTAAGAGTTGAAAATACAAACAAGCATTTCACTGTCTTCATTAAACACAAGCATAACTTATATTGGGTCCTTAAACTGTTGCATTGTGCCTGACTCATTGCAGTGCCCAGGTTATCGAGTCCGGAAGTATTTTTTGGACAGTTGACAATGGTCTGAGGGTGGCCTCTAAGTAGAAGAGACATTTAATCCTGCAGGCCTACTGGGAATCCTTTATCATCTTATTATCTGGGCCTGTATAGACAATGGGTGTTTATGTAAGATAGAGAGATTCTGGTTCAATGGCCAAAGAGCATTGTGCCTGAAACATGAAGCTGTGCTCATCCATGTACAACCAATTGCTGATAACCCATCTCTCTCTGTCACCATCCCCCTTCCACTGCCATTAAAACTGTGAAGGAGTAAGTGAGGAGTGCATTAAGGCAATTTACTGTAGAGCAGAAAGTGTTTCGCTAAAAATAATGGGTTTACATTTAAAATTTTGCAGTTTTTTGTACTCACTTTGTTTTTTTAGTCACTTTGGTGACGTTTGGAGGCAAAAAATAACACTGTACAAAACACAGCTGCAGCAACGAAAATATGAGCAATATCTTGAGCAAGACCAGTTTATTGCTGCTTTGAATACCAGTGCGTGAACAAGCACTGTATTATTGCACAGTAATTCAATATAACACAAATTAAGACTTTGTGTGTATAAATGTATGTACAAATAATGTTATCATGTTTAATGTGGATATATTTTCACCATAATCTCTTTATGTCCAACAAGCTTTTGTAAAATAGGGGACAGTAATTTTGTTAACATTACCAGTAACAAATAATGAGTTTAAAAAATCTAAACCAGACTAATTCTAAAGCATCATCATGTAAGCATTGAGTTTATTCTGTCAAATATATTAATCTCCAAATGTGTGTTATTATTTATTTATTGTACATGGATGACATAAAATATCAAACTAACCCTCAATGCGTTCCTAAAAATATGAAATGCAATAAAAGTACCTAACAAGGCCAACCTTGAAAGTAGTTGTTCAAGAGAAACAGCTGTATTAACAACATAACAACATTACTTTGTTTTGTTGCTTTTATATTTTATTTTGTCTAGATCTTTATTATTATATTATTACTCAATAGCATCTTTTGTTGTACACTCCCTGTAGAGCAAGCAGACTCTACGCCCCAATTACTTAAGCTTTTTGTTTGGTCAAAAAATGCAACACTGACAACAAGATCATGTAATTTATTGCTTGAAAGAATTAAGCAGCTTTTAGTCATTTTTGTGTATGTTTAAAATGGAAACAATTACTATTCTGTGTAAGCGCTAGCATTTCAGCTTATGCCACCACAGCTCCACCCTGAACTGTCTCGACACTGTCTCCACCTCCTCCTTTACAGATTAGGCACGCGATGCTTCATAGTCTTTCAAAGCCGAGTAAACTTTTGGAGCTGCTTGGCCAAGTTTAACAGAGGGAAGAAAACAGCGGCACATGCAGGGATTATCCTTGGGTGTCATGCCACTCCTTGTTTTGCAAAACACCCACACTTTGCTTCTCACGCACAGATGCTACAATCACTTAAATCTCTGATATATCTCATGTGGATCAGGGAGTATTGAATTACAATTACCCAGTTACGATACAGGTTTATTTTAGTGTGTTTATTCTGAGGCATTTTACTGTGCTAAGTGCTAAATAGCCCCTATAAACTGCGCACTACAACATTATTTAATCTTCTTAGCAAAGACAGCTCAATGAAATGTCACAGGAATGAAGTGGGTTTTTAAAAATGGCCCACATAAGACCTACGACTGAACTAAATGAATCAGAACCATGATTACCACAAGCCGAAGCAAAAGTCTGAGAAAACCCATGGCCATGAAATTTTAATTTGTGTGCGTCCAAACATAAAGAAATAGTGCAATCCATCCTGTAGTAAAAAAAAGTAGTTTGGAATTAGTATTGCCAAACTACTTAGTGGTCCACTGAATGCAACCTAACATATAATGAAGCTAGTTTGAACATTATCTTTTGCCTTCAATCTTGGGCTGTGATACCACTGGATTAGATCACTGACATTATACCAGCAACCAAGGGCCACTGTGTAAGAATTTTAGTTTTTCTTACTCCACTTGTAAATCTGTAAAGTGTAGGAAAGTCTGGTCGAGTTAGCTTACTCTCAGGGGTTTATATAGCCTTAACATTGAATGGTCTGTCACATTGCGTTGATTGTTCATTCTCTCTGTGTCACAATTTTTTTAACACGGGCAAAAAATTTATTTTTGATGGACCCTTTCTTCTACTGATTCTTTTTAGAAACTTTCTGGTGCACTTTTGCTGGCAATTATTACTGTAGAGTAAAACAGCATTGTAGCTAGAATTAGCTACATTGGCCAAAAAGTGCTAAAATCTGACCTGGACAGACAATATGGCACAGTAATGGCGACATGCAACTGATAATGCAAGGTCTCTTATTGAAACTGACAGTAATGCATTTGCTAAAATATAAACTGTATTTCTAAAGTGACTGTTTTTAAACATACGCATTTTAGCTTGCTCTGTCACATGTCCACAAACTCTAATTGCAAATAAGGTTTTGGACTGTTAGAAATAGAGCAGATGGCCTTGTTTGAGCTTACCTCGCCGTCCATTAACCTTTCGGTCCAGACCTTCTAAGCTAATTGATGAATTTGATTCACAGTTAAGAGGCTTGAAAGACACATCCACGTTTTACACTTTCAGCAGGAACATTAATGCATGATCCCTATCCCTGACCCCAAACCATTGTTCCCTGAAGCACTTCCATTATCCAATTGATGCAGTGTGAACAGGCTGTTGGTTCCCACTGATTGGTCCTATTTAAGATAACCGCTGATGCATCAGAGCAGACAGAGGTCCCACTGAATTGATCCACTGTATCATTGTCAGCGACCAACCTGTTTTGATTTGAAGCGTTGAATGGTAAATCTTGTCCTACTCATCCAGAAGGAGAGGTGCTCAAATTTTTTAACCCAGGACATATTGGTGGTCCAAGGCCCAAGATGCAGGCACTCCACTGCATGACATGTAGTCACTGCATTGTCGACATTTTGGGCTTTCTCCTTACTTCAACATAGGGGCTACAGTGCTGACATCATGTATGAACGGCGGCTGAACTCTGGACCCTCCAGAGGACCACCAAAACATTGACGAGCCGCATGAATGAACACAAGATTTGGGAGTGTCCAGATATGATTCTACTTACCTCCCGAATTGTACATTATCAAAAAATACTTATTATTTGCTTTCTGTCAGACCACGATGTCTATGACCACAAATAGACAAATGGCCAAATATTACTATATTAAATTAAAGGGCACCACTGTCACTTCATTAGTTTGATAAAACTAATTGCACCCCATGTTAAACAATATTGTAGTGGGGGTAGTTAGTATGCCACAGTGCAGTGAAGTGGATTTGTTTATTTATGGTTGGCTGGCTTTTGATTACTCAACACAGGAACAAATTCACAGTCATGCCAATTTTATTTATAAGCATTCAACGTGATAGAGACAACAGGGCGTTGATGGATTCTCTCGGGGGACTGATCATGTCAGCCCGATAACAGCACACTTGTTAAAAGACACATAGCCTACTGCCTCTTTTGAACACATTTGATTGGATTTGTAATTTACTAGCATTCTTCATTGAGTTGCCTTCAGGTTACACAACAGACTTAGCACGCAACTGAAAGTCAGATTAGTCTTTACATGTAATTACCTCCCGATCTCTCTATCAAAGTATTAACACATTTCCTGAAACTTCCTTAAGATTTGAAATAAATAAAAATATTCTATTTGAAAAGTACCACTGTAGATTAAAAAAAACAAACTCAACCACTCTAACCAAACTTAAATTTATTGTGGAAAAGCCCATAAATCTACAAGACTGACAAAACTAGAAAAAATTAATAAGCAATGTTGTATATCATTTTAGGTGGTAAAAGTTATTTATGCGTGTGCAGGGGAATAGTGTAAACATTATAGAGCCATACATGGACATGGAGACAGTGTTGCCAGTATTCTTTCTCACTGTTGACTTTTACACAGTGTTGAAAACATAAGTAAGCTAAAGCTAACAAATAACCTCCAGGGAAGTGAGGGTGAAACTAGCCAGCTTAATGGAAGAATCATACAGCCTTGATGTATTACGACCAAACAGCTATGAATCAAGCAGCGAATAGAGAGTGAATTAGTATTGGGACAGGTCTCCTCCCCCAGCCGTCCACCAGCCTCCCATCATTCATTATGATGAAATATGGCTGCTCTTTATGCCCCGACTTGATATTTCAGACTCATGTGAGGTTTGGATCATTAGGGAAAGCTTTTACCATTAATAAGCATACGTTGTTTACATGAGAAATACTTCGAGAGGCAATGAGGTTGAAGCATTTAGAGTAGCGCATCTATCTTCCCCACACCAGCAAATATCAGCCAGATGTTATTGATATTTACTGGGCAGCAGTGAAAATGGCCGACTCTATCACGGACAGCGATGTTAAGGGAACAAGCTGTGGTAGTGTGGAAGGCCAAGTCATTTTTGTAAAAGATATGCTATAAATTCTTATATAAATGATTAAGCTGAAGTTGATGTAGCATCTTAGTCTGCAAAGAAATTATCAAGGAATAGCAGATCCAAATGTTTTTTCACATGGCATGTAAAAGTATGAGCAAAGACAAAACAAAAGAGACTAAAATTATTGTTTTGGTTGTGTGGAACACCTGGATAAGATTCATAGGGTTTAGAAAGAGTTTAAAATAATATAAATGAGTGTGTTTTTATTTAAAAAAATCTGAACTCAACATTTACCAAAAATGCTATAAACCACTCTTTGAGATAATTCTTTCAAGTGAACTCCAGTAACTCCATCCATCCATGGGTCACGGGGGCAGCTGTCTGAGCTGCTTCCTTCAGCTCCTCTGGGGGAATACCGAGGTGTTCCCAGGCCAGCTAAGAGACAAAGTCCCTCCAGAGTGTCCTAGGTCTCTCATTCGTGAACATGACCCCAATAGAAATATATGTACAGTATGTTTATGAGTTACCTCAACCTGCCATTTTCACATCAAGAAACAAATGCTCTTAATCTCTACATCAGATGATAAATATCATATATTGTACATAATTTAGGGACAGAAACATTCTTCTATTCTGTGTATCTGGTTTTGTTAAAAAGCATCATAAATTTTTCAACGGCTTAACACAGAAACAGACAGATGAAGTGGTCATCTCAAAATGACACGCCCATTTCCCTGGGGCACAATGACATTTCTTAATGTTGAATACAAAATACAGTATATGTGTAAAATATATACTATGGCCTTCATTCTTCACCAATAACACCCATGGGACATTTCAGCACAACTCTATTACCTGAACATCAAATTAGGAAATGTGTTCATCCATCAAATCAAAGCTGTTTATTGCTGTTTATAGCCTCGGGACATGTTACATTATTGGATTTTTGCTTAAATGTTGTTGTTAGTATATGTGACCTAGCAATGGTTGTTTGCTCAGGGAGTTAGTCCTTACGCTTGTCTTATCAGAATAATTAATATACAACTAGCCTCTCCACTATCAGGCCAAGCTACAGATAAAGTGACAATATATATTTATATATATATATATATATATAAAAGAATGAATATTTGCATTTTGTTTTTTTAATAGTTTTTCTGACTTTTTTGCCAGTATCATGTAATAACATAATACTATCACAAAGAAAAGGTTAAAGTAAAAGCATCTGGACTCAGTTTTCAAGGTGATGACGTTTCGTCTCTAATTCCAAGAGACTTTATAAACTCTGAATGAATTAACTGATGCAAGAAGACCAACTATTGTTTTTAGCAATGTGACTAGCAAATACTCGGTCTTCCCGCATCAGTGTTAAGCATTATTCTGGAACAGTGCGTTGCCTGAGGAATGTATAGAGCCGATAGTCTGCCATTCTGTCTGCGTTTTGGGTTTATCTGGCCACCTCCTGGCTGATGTCAGGTGATAACGTGATACTTAGCGTTATAAAACGAGAACATGATTTATTACAAAATAACGTGATATTTATCACAAAATAATGTTTTAAATTATCATGAAATAATGCTATAGTATCACGAAATAACGTGATTCTAAAAAAAAAATGTCAGAAAAACAATCCCCGACCCCACCGTCAATGTTGCTTTTTTATTAGCGCCTTCTTTTTTTTTTTTTAAACAGAGTTATCTACTTTTGCAAATTAACTCTTCATGTACCTAATACTTAATCTGACAACAAACATGTGGTGGGTAATAATGATTTGGCTAAGCCTTTTAAGATTGTTTGTTAACATTTTTCCCAACTTTTTTTTTCTTTTTATTTGCATGTAGAAGGCACTTGTTCACCCCAAGTGTGCCATATGCTGAGTGATGCCGGCACTAATTAAAAGCTCTTGGTGAAAGGTCGGGGAAAGCAGATGCACCACTTGACCTTTTCCAAACATCATCATCATCAAATAAGAAGAAGACAACTTGCGTGTAAACAAATTTCAACATTAGCAGGATATGATACTAACACTCAAGAGGTGGGGTCCATGGGAATCCCAAAATGAGAAAAACTCAATAACAACAAATGATTACTGTTATAACATTATTGTTACCGTGTCCCCACTGTAGTGTACAGACTATAAAGACATTTAATCAAAAACATTCAATGTAAAGCTTTTCTCTGCCTTTAAAAGGAGCAAAAGGCTAATCATAGACTTTTAATGTAATGTTAAAGCACAAATGACGCAAAATATCATTCATGAGATGCTAAGTCTTTTAATTATAATAAAACCTCTACTTTAAACTTTGTCAGATTTTGTTCAAAAGGTCCGCAAAGTTTCAAAGCCCTTTTCAAATAGAACAGTTTCTATTAAACTGAAACTGTCAGAATCACAGAGGGCAATAATGAGAGTAAAAAGAGCACTAGTGTATATAAAATACATCCAGTGTCAAATGCGTTCAACCTGGGGACCCGTGACTATTTGTAAGCCCTACTGCATTGTGAAATGGGGACGTTTTATACACTCTTAATGTCAGAGTATAATATTTTTCTGAATATTGCTATGGCTTTTTATTTTTCTAATATATCTGCAGTAGTAGTAAATGTTGTGCAGTTTTATGGGACCTTTCCAGTAGGCTGCTTCGTTTAAGCGCTTGCTGTGGTGAGTGGTTAGCACTGCTGCCTCACTACAAGAATGTCCTGGGTTCAATTCCCATCCAGGGCAGGGCCTTTCTGTGTGGAGTTTGCGTGTTCTCCTCGTGTCTGTGTAGGTTTCCTCGGGGTATTCCGGTTAGCCCTACCACTAAAGACAAGTACAATATAGGACTACAGATGGAAATTAGCTGTTAAGCTATAATCTGGTACAAGCATCTCTGCTCCGGCTTAATGTACATTGTACCCCGTCCTAAAAAGAAAAAAGAGAAACCCATCTCTAGAATTCATTTACTACACTAGTTTGAAACCTATGACATGACAATGCAAGACAAGCTACTTAACTTAAGCAGGAATTAACATGGACGTAATCAAGGCTTTTACCAGGCCTAAACCTAAGAACAAATCCACTAAACCAAGAATGAAAGGACTAAACACATCATTCAACTAGGATTAATCCCAAGACTAAATACAGGAATAAGGCTCTAAACCAACTAATAAACCAACAATGAACTCAAAATCTTTAGTAACACCCTAGTGCAGTTACTTTCTAGTCACTCACAGGGATGGGATTTGATTTAATGAAAAACTGTGAAACTAAAAATACACATCTGCCAAAAAGGCTTATGAGTGCCAGCAAGACAAATACTCCAGTGTGTTAGACAAATGTGGAAATGACAAGATAGTGGTGGCATGCTGCTTTTTGTGAGGGACAGCCATTAATGGTGTAGCACTATCATCGGGACTCCAGCGGTTACGCTTCCCCCGGTTTCCCCCAAGGATAAATATTTGAATCAGATTATCGCTGTTATTTCTGTCTCTTCCTGTGACGCTGGCTTGCTGCATCTAAAGAAACACTTCACACCGAGGCGTGTGTATTTTCAAACTCTGGTAGTGAAGGGGAATAAAGTGATCCTTGATTTATGCTACACAGTTACTTACATGGTCAAGTGCATCATCAAAAAGTGTTTAAGGCGCATTGTATTCAGCATGTTAAACACAGATGCATCGTTTTAAAAGAACGACTCCCCAGAGGATAACTCTGCTGTGTTGTGAATGAGCTCTAATGACACGCTCCTAGCTTTCTTTTAGAGATCTAATCATTAAAGAAAAATGGCTCGCACAAAAAATTAATTATACATTTTAAAATAGGATTTACAATACTGTCTTAAGTGGCCTATGGATATATTCATAATTACGCAGGAAAACTATGTGCATAAATGGATACATAAATATTGAAAACATAAATAGGAGTAAATAGTATAAATAGGATATAGTATAAATGTGGTATGCACATTTTCTTATCTTTTTCTGTTTTCTTTTTATAGTTATTTTTTTTTTTTTTTTTTTTTTTTTATTGTCATTGATTTGATAAATTATTTGATAATTGTTCTTTGTTTTCCTATAGAGACATTGATAACGTTTTTTTTGTTAGTTTTTTTTTAAATTGTAAGGGGGGGTTACCTTTCGGACATGATTATTTATATTAGTTCATATAAATGTCAATTTGAATTGTTTGAAATGTTTGAAATAACAAAATTGGGAATTCAAACAAATTTTTTTTACCTATAATAAAAAAATCTCAAGGGTTGTTTGTCTGTTTTTAGGAGGTTACATAAAATAATGAATCGATATTGCATTGTTCCATTCCCACGTCACTAAATCCAACAGATGTAGTTGTAGTTGCACATACACCCTATTGTATGAGTTTGACATGAGTCAGACCAATATAACTAGATTCCGTAAAATTTCACAAAATAGTAAATCGAGTTAAAGTAACTATTTTTGTTCTCGACTGGTGTGGGACTTTGAGATGAAAACCCATTGCTCTGGGAAATGTGCTAACTTTGCTGTGTCGTTGTTCAAACTTCTGACATTGCTATTTATGCTTTCTTCAATCCACAAATGGGTTTTCATCTTTGTTACCCCCACTGAGCGCTTGGTGCAAACATTTTTAATGACTGGTCTGAGCTCAGATTTGTTTAAGCTGCTATGATTCTCTTTGCATTGAGGTTTGCCATGTTATTGATTCTCATGGGGGTTTTTTAATGTACTTTGCAGCTCATATACAGGGGATAAAAATAACAAAGGTCATACAATATGTAATCAGTGAAGAGAAAACCTTATTAAAGAAGTGTAGGGGGAGCCACACTGGAGAAACTGGAGAAATGTACTAATGTTGGCTCTGCTGTGAAGTGGACCAAACCAATAATGTTATAACCCCATTATTTTTGTATGCTTATAGTGCTTTTATTCTTTGCACAGACATGTTTGGTCTAACCTTGTTACCATGTATGCTCTATGCCGTCATCCGTTCTTGACATGAAATTCACCTTTAGACATCTTCAAACTATACAACGTACATACCCTCTCTTACTCATCTCATCACGCCTTCAGCACGTTAAACAGAAACAAACAACCATACTGTTTTCTAATCGTTTGTGTCTGTAGAGTTGTGTACCACTGACACATGTCTAAGGGTGACCTTGGGTCTTCCTCAGTACAAGTTCAAATTTCATTTAAATGTATGTTTTGCCTACATTGTATTTATTTACCAAGTGCCGTCACACAAAAACATCCCTGCGCTGAAGCTGGGGGAATGTAGTGCTTTCATTCACATTGATGAATGTATCTGAACTCTGCTTGAGACTTTGACCCACTTGACTTGTTGCTGCTTGTTTCTTTGGTAAATAATATACATAACTCTGTGGCAGTGGGACACTTCTTTGCATTTTCCGCTGATAGTTTAGATTTAAATGAAAATCAATGATTTATTTATCTATACATCTAAGGGAGAAGCACAACAGTCTGTAAAGATCCCAGTCATCCTGTTCATAATATACTTGTATGTTTACAGCTTCAGAACTCAACTGAGGTCATCAGGTTGAACTTTAATGGCTGTAAAAAGATGTCAGTTTTAAGCCTATGTTTAACTTGCTGCCATTAACTGAAAGCATGTTTAGACAAATATAAAATGTTTTTTCACACTGCTGCACTTCTACTGAAACAAAAAGAGCTTTGTTTTCAGTTCAGCAATTCAGGGTTTGGAAGAGCAAACTGTGATTTGGTTTGAGTTACCGCTGTACAGATGAAGACCAGTGGGCAATAACGTGTCAGCTATGTGTATCATGCCCCATCTGGGCCACACATTGTAACATAAACAAAGTGTGTTTGGTCTTATCAGTATGTGGCTGTTTATAACATACTTAAATGAAATACTGTACTGCTTTGTGGAAACAATTCTAGAGACAAAATCAAGACAAAGAAACTAGGTAAGTTAACAGTTAAGTGGGGTCTATGGTAAATCTAGCCTAACTACAGTAAAACAGTAAAGAGTGCCTTCAGCTTCAGGACAGAACAAGATGGGCCTTTGATGAAACATTAACGCTTTGGAAAAGGTTACTCACCGCCACGATTTTCAAATGCTGCCAATTGCTCCAGCTTTGTTTCTTGTTGTTTATGCCCCTGATTTTTCCAACACATACACACAAACATTTACAAACCAATGTGCACTCCTTTCTCATTCTGTCATAAAAGCAGTGTCAGCGTGAATAATGAACACAGCTCATACAAAACAAGGCTTCTCTCTGTTGACAAAAAATAGCGCTGGCAGACATTTCCTTTAACAGTAAGTGCTAATCACACTGTCCATAAAGTGTACTTTATTGATAGGGAAACACAAGACCTCTGGGCCTGTGTGCTTACTGTTACATGATAAAAGAGTGAGAAATTAGTCTAGTATCTTCCAGACCATCTGACGCTTAAAACAAATGTGGAATACCAAGACAGAAAGGGGGATGGGTTAGATAATGCATACAGAACAGCAATCAAAGAGAGATAAGCTACTGTAGGATCATGGATAGGAGAAGAATGGGAGAAAGGATTAGGACATGAAACGTCAATATTTGCCTACTTATTCCCCACACACGTACACTCCTAAAGACAAAGGTAAAAAGGAAAGGGCACATTTTATTAGATTTGTGAGCTGGTTGAAAGAAAAAAGGCTTGTTTGGATTGAAAGAATACTAATTTAGATAACATGAGCTGCCACTTCAAAATCAGAAACATATTAAAATGCATAAACAACATAAAATAATTTTCTTGCATTTCTTGTCTTTGCAATGATGATATCTAAAGTGGTAGTATGGTCAATGTCCAGGGTCTTATGTCTCATCCATAGCCCCTACAAATCCATCTACAAATGTATTGCTCAATATTGGTGATGAGTAAAATTCATGCAGTGATGTTGGTGGAAAAGGGCCTACGTTTGTCAAACTAGAATAAAGATCTGCTTTTTTGTTTGATATTGCTATTTAAATAAATATTTTTTGAAAAGAGATATGTCAACAGACACAATGTTCCCTCCTTTTTATTACATGAAAAAGGACAACAGGAGAAAGATAAGAAAAAAAGACAAAACAACCTATGTTCAGATGGCCGACATTATTCAGCCATGAAATTGTAACTTGGGGAAATATGGACATTTCACACACCTATGAGCAGTGGTGAAGAATCCCCCGATCTGATGTTCAAACAAAGCACACGGCGACAGTTCAGCTGACGTCCAGATGGCTCGATATTCTGCAACACACACCAGCCCTGAACACGCACATTACTCAGTGAACGGTGCATAAACTTCTAGGCGTTTACAAAGATGTGGGACAGATGCGTGGCTTCCAGCTGCAAGTCAGTGTCCGAATGCATAATTAACAGGCAACAGTGGCACCTGACAGCCTCAGAGGTCAGGGCGTCCTTTACTTTATCCTGGCGCCAATCAGCCCCTGGATCACATGACCACGTCCTTGTCCCAGCAGCAGTGGCAGCAGCAGATTGCCCAGAGGACATCAGTCACATTATACGGCCCAATCAAGTGACAGAGACTCACACAAAGGCCTGGGTACAGACAGCTATAGAGACAGGCTACAGAGGTGACATCGCCAAAATGAAGCCAGACTGCTTCTCAGGGCAAACAGAGGACGAGACAAGGACACAACCCCCGCAAACATCAAATAAACATCACTGAAAATGTACTCTGATGGACACTTTGCATTTTTGGATAACTGATGTCTTTACTTAATGCTTAAGTTATTGATACTTGATAAGGAACTGCATGGTAATCTCTTCTAATTTTATTTTGTTGCTGCATATCCATATTACCTTTGCCAAACAATAGGAAAATTAAGAAAATTTACACCATCACTTTACATGCATATTTAAAAATTAATGACTGGCAAGACCCAACATAAATTATATTAGGGGCAACAATTGGTTATGGTTACAATTACTATGTTTAGTAATCGTTACACTAAAAAGTACATTAAACTTAATAAAATGAATGTAACTTTTTTGAACATAATGTTTTTTGAAGGTTTTATTCTTAGGCCTTTATTGGACAGGAGACTGACAGGAAACAGTGTGAGAGAAGGGGATTGACACCAGGCAAAGGACCTTAAAGGAAATCGAACCCAGTATCCCTAGTCTGGATCTCATTTCTCTAAATAATGCCTCCTCGGTGCCTCGACTCCTCAATTGCACCGGAAGGTATTCTTCTTGTGCCATCTTTAGTTCTGTCCCAAAACTCTTAAGGCTGCTCCAAGAAGCGAGGAGGGGAGTCGGAGGAGGCATAAGCAAGGATACACGGGAACAGAAACAGTCACAGTGGTTCATCTGTGAATGTTATAATGTCCTGATGTTTGTATTAATAAACAGAAAGAATGTCATAAATCAATGTATGCTTATTTCAAATGTAACATATATTTGTAAACATTAAGACCAGGTAAAATTCAAATTTAGAAGTTAATTTGAGATCTTGCTGCAGATCCAGTTGTAAATGTCAAAAATTGGACATCGCTGCAGCTGATGCTCCTGAGAAGAGAGATGTCCCATTGCGTTTAATTCATCTCTCCTCCCTCTTCTCTCCTCTTCTCTCTGTGGCTCCTCTGTGAGCGGGACTAAGACACAAGGAGAGGACTGGAGGAGTTGAGTGTGCACATTTGGAGAAATGAATTCCAGTCCTTGTATAAGGGATGCGCTCTACAGTGAGCCACCGAGGTGGGTCAGGTGGAAACAAATACTTTGAAATCCGAATAAACTTTTTCTGCTGAAAAAAAAGTATTCAGAAGTAACATAAACTTTAACCTCTACTGGTCAAGCTCTAAACATACATGCATTTTTTTTTTTTACTAAAACTAAATTAACTTGTATGCTGCAGTTTCTTTTCCAACAAAGCTTGCTGAAAGGTTAATGTCACACTCATTATTAATCGTAGAAACCTGACAAACCTGACACACCACGTGACATTATGATATAGTTGATAGAAACTGAGCTGCCACTGAACCTTGAGGCAAGAGAGTGACATGACAAAGGACACTCAAGAATGCAAGTGTCAACAAACAGAAGCATTTTTCCAAATCAAACCAAACCAAAAGACAGCCTTACAGTAGGTCCCTTTACTCAGTACTGGATACATTTATATATCTCTTAAATACAATTCTCTCTGATAGGTGCAAATGTGTTTTTCCTAAATGCCAGAGCCTCGCAGGTCAGTTTAATTGTGTTTTTGAAATGCCACAGCAGGTGTCACCAGCTTTAATTTAACTCAGACATTTTGTGACATTTTCCTGCATCGCATTGAGTAAGTTAGGTTATGCCTTTAAAGTGATAAAGTCTGTGTTTTAGAAGTTGAGTTGTACGTGATTGGGGTTAGTAGTTCATCACCTTTAGCTCATGAATTATTTTGCGT
This sequence comes from Neodontobutis hainanensis, assembly GCA_024349245.1. Taxonomy (NCBI): domain Eukaryota; kingdom Metazoa; phylum Chordata; class Actinopteri; order Gobiiformes; family Odontobutidae; genus Neodontobutis; species Neodontobutis hainanensis. Next base: position 751,645 of record JALDNG010000046.1, read on the forward strand.
ACCATTCAACATTTTGAATACACCAACAGATTACTAAAATAATCACTTTAAGCACAGCTATAGCCTACAGTATACCCTTCAGTATCCAAAAGGATGCTTCTTTATTAAATAAATCAGAAAAGATTTTTTCCAAGTTGTTTAAATTCACTGTTTAAAGGCCTAGTTCTGGTTCCACTCTGGCTCTCTAAGCCACACTATCTTCTAGAGCTAAAACAGTCTGTATTTACATCTACTGCTCAAATATCAATGTAAACATTTTTACGCAGGCCCAACCCCTGTCTATGACCTGTAGCTGTGATTTAGAGCCTCTGTCATCACCGTCGTATTAGTCCTGCGGTACTGAAGTCAGCTTTACTTTAGGTTTGACGGACAGACGAAAGCTACTTCACAGCGCTCACCAAACAAAGTATTTGTTCCCACTCAAACTGCAGCTCTAAATCTCGGGCTCCCATTGACCTGGAGCCGGGCCTCCACACAATACTGAAAGAGTCCTTTGAGAGGGCCAGTGCAGCAGGACAGCAGTGGGAGGGTCTGGGGACAGGAGAACAGCGCTGGGGGACGGAGGGTTGAGGGTCCCTCAGCTCCTGTTTCCCAGCTTAGACTGATATGTCCAGAGAGATGAAAGACCCCTAGACTCTGTGAATTGAGCTCTAGACAGGTTTTACAAAACTTGATGTGGTAACACAGGACCGCCTTCAGGACGGCAGAATGACGGCTTTCAATTGGCAAAGCCATTGTCTTTGGCATAAAGCCGCTGTTTAGCTGCTCATAGGCCGCAATGCAGACGATACATGGCATTGTTCAGGAACGACTGAAGGCTTCATTTGGGAAGTTTGAGGTTTTAATGGGATTACAAATTCAACTTTAGTCAACTTCTGTCAAACTGATACAACCATAGAGACTTACACAGATTAAAATTCTGCTTGAGTGTCTTTAACGAAAAAGAGTGAGTCAACTGGTCAACTGTTGAGCAAGTCACCTTCTTTCAAAATATTTATAGCTACAAACTAATTTTAACAATTATAGTTTATGTAGGGCCAAATCTCACACAGAATTCATATCAACAAGGTGAGCGTAGACCCAAATTATGCTTTATTATTTCTAGAGCAGATATTAACCAGCTTGTTTCTGGATAAAGGCTGCACATTTACTTCACATAAACAAAAACAAATTGTCCTAGAGTTAAGTTTTAAAATAAAAATATTTTCTTAGTGCACTACTGATGAAATAATTTATATTATGACGCAGTTTTGTGGGCTGGTGAACGGTTTTCTTAACATTTTCATTAACACATGAATACACGATTACATTTCCCATGTATTGTTGAAGAGAGGCGTCACGCAGTATGAAGGTCACTGCTACATAATCCAACACTCCCACCACTCGGACCCCGCCATCAACTGGGCTAGTTTTGGTCGAGACCCGGATGACCCTCTGGTTTGTGACAACCAAGTCATTGTTGCTGAAGAATGATGTGAGAACTTCTGTTTGTCAAGGACATCATTGTTTAGAAAGAGACGTTTCAAGCGGAGGTTTGGCTTGGTCTTGACAGCAATACCATTGTGATTTTGTGAAGCTCTGTTCAAAGATTCAGATAAACAATTCTTTAGGGGAACCACAAAATATTTTTGAATCTTCAAAATCAACTTGTTAAGATAAAAACGTAAAAAAAAATCAACTACAAATTTCCCATTGAATAATAATGTTGACGTATTCCAGGGCGTGTGGGAACCCTGCACATTTCTAAAGTGGACAAAAATCAACTTTGGGATCTGTACTTTTAATATTGATAAAACATTGATTTTTAATATTGATTGAATGATTTTAATATTGATTGAATATCAAGTTAAAAAAAAAAGCCATGAGAACATCTTGATTGTGAGATCAGCAAAAGTTAGACAAATTGATTCATTACAGAGCACTGGAAAGTACAAATAAATGGTCATTTAGGGCAACTAGACATGTTTTATTATCCTTAAAGATGAGTTAGTTGAAGTTGGATTGTAGAAAGCATCTTGAAAGCAGGCCAACCTTCACTTCAAAGTTATTTTTTTGCCTTCACCTATGTAAATCTAAGTGCAGTCCAGTATTTGTGAAAGCCCTTTAAATCTTCACCTTTGTGGAGCCTACAAATCCATTCTCGACCTGTAAATGGCCACATAAGCAAAAGCAGGTCTGCGAGTAACAAAAGCGAATGGACCGTATAACCCTTGTGGCCTCGTTGGCCTCATTTCCATCAGCTTCCTCGCTTCCTCATACGCCCTGCCCACGCTCTGTCCGGCTCCTCTGTCAGCTCACAAAGAGGTCCAGCTTTTGTTTTTAGCTGCCTTTAATCCTCTCAAAAGTTTCAAAGCGGCTGGATGGTTAGTGCTGATCATGTGATACGGGCTTTTTTTGTTCTTCAAAGATATGAATCAGGGTTAATGGCAAGAAGACTGGCAGTAAAAGTTAATATAAGGTGACAGTTGTGAAGATGTATTTCACCACAGACAAGTCTATCATTTGTATTCAGAGCCAATGAGAATCTAGGAGCAAGGCCATTGTTCTGCTTTAGTGTGCACCAGCCCACAATGATGGCTTCATTAAAGTTTGTTGATTAACTAACTGGGTTAAGATGTTTAAAACATGTCACCCCAATTAGTAACTGTTCACTGTGCCATTAGTGCCATTTATACAAACTTTTAGTGTTTAACACACAAGGCAGTAGGTCAGTCTGTCTGTCATATTCTTCTAACCAGAAAAAAACTACCACTGCTTTTATTTCAAAAACTCCTGACAGATGAAATGATGAAATGTGGAATGGTGCACAAGCATGTAAAAAAAAACTTTCTTATTTAACGTTTATAGCACTAATTTTATACTTGGTTGAACATTCCATGAGCAACACGCAACTGAAGCGTAAAGGACTCTAAATAGGCATAAAGATGTAGCTGCTCCCCACAAACATGTCTGCCGTCTTGAAATAGCAGTACTTTAGTTTCACCAAAAAATCCATGCAGCAACCAACTGCTGTGTGACATGACTCTTGAATGCATCATTTACTTCTTGACGTATGTCTGCCCCAGAATATATGTTGTGTCACTGGTTTGTCTCTGGGCTCAGGGCTCTGTTTACCGGCAGGCTTTGTTGTAGGTGTGCCTTGCGGGAACACAGCCGGCACAGATCACTACACAGCCGTAATTACGTTATCTGTCAAGTGCAGGTGTAAAAGGGAAAAATTTCGTCCACATTACAAAAAAAACAACACCCACACAACAAGTTAAAACACATTCTGCTCTTTAGTGGACATCAGTCATAATCTGTTTGTACCTAGCGACTGATGTGTTGGATCAATAAAAACATCCGTTTTCTTTTTATTTACGCCACTGAGATCCAGTTTTAGATTTCAGTCATTTTAAAAATAAAAATGTTAAATAAATAAATTAACAAAGCAGCCAGCCTCCCAATTATCATAAACAAAAAAGGAACAGGAAGTAATTGAGTCTTATAAGACCTGGCCCTTTTTTAGCCACATTATCTGAAAATAATCAAGAATCAACCAATCCTGAGCCATTGGATGACCTTGTTTTATATAAATATGCTACTCTTATACTTACGTCATTGCAATGGTTACATGCAAACAAACAAAATGTTATCATATTTTCAAACCTAAAAACCGGGACACTTACATTTTATCACAAACAGCAACAGAAGCAAATGAAAAATAATGTTGCAGAAAATTTGGATAATGCCAGTAAACAATTAAAAATCATGAACTAATTAGCGTTAAAACACTTTTACAAACTACAAAATGCAGCATATTAATTACCTTGTCGGCTACTTTTCTCAGACACTTGTTGTTCCTGAAGCTTGTTTGTAAATCACCACTTTCTTTTTGGCTGATGGTCAAACAGTGAACGCTCTTGCTTAAGAACCAAGCAGTATTGAGCTACAGACCTGAGGGACACTCTGTTTCAATTGGCTAATATTGCCATCGCCATGGTAATTTTGTGATTGGCATTCAGACAGAAAAGTTGCGAACACAATGCGCTTTTTTGGCTCTAGCACTGGTTAAAAATAGGGACATTCGGGACAGGGAGAGCCAGTAATTCATTATAACATCCCAGTTCTTAGTAGAAATAGGCACCTTTGGTTGTCTTATTTTTAGTCAATGGTTAAATGTTCACAGCCACTGTTTAATTGAAAAAAAAAAGTCTAGTTTTGGTTAAATTATTAACACCAATGTCCTCCAGATGAAGAAATGACAGGATGGTAGAATTCGAAGAATGTAACATAAGGAAGTCCAAAGTAGTGACAGAGACAAATAGAAGAAAAATGATGGTTTGAAAAAAAGACAGTTCAATCATCGAACAAAGCACCAACTTCTCAAGGACTGCTCTTGGCACAGAGCTCTGTCATGGGTTTAACATTTTTCACACGCACACGCCTCTACACGCACGTCCACACGGCTCGACACTCCTCACTAAAGTAGCAGGACTGTCAGGATGAGTGTTGTTTATCCGCTGTGACTATATGAAATATGGAGGAAGGCTGTGGCAGGCGGCCCGGAGCAATACCGCCTGGAACTGTGGGTAAATAAACGCCTTGTGCCAGGGAGGGCTCAGGTTTGTTTTCAAAGGACGCCCCATCCAACACTGTTGTTTTGGCTCAGAGGGGCTGCCCGGACCCATGCTGCAATAATAACTCACTCCTGAGATAACTTTCAATATGTTCACCTCAGCCGTAGAATAGCAAACAGGCAAAAGGGGTAGAAGGATAAGGTAACTCAGCATGGAAGCCGTGCAAGTCAAAAAAACTGGCTCAGTTTTAATTAGATCTGACCTATTCTCGGCACCAGGGGCCAGCACTGCTGAGCAAATTTAACATCAAGAATCTGTCTACAACATTTTGTGATAAGTGGTGTTCATTCTTTAAAAAAAAGAAGGGTTTCTAAATCATGATACTAGACAAGCCAGTGGTACTGAAGCTCTGTAATTTCTGTCTGAACAACTTATTGAGCTGTCTATTCAGTAATCTATCCTTTTAAAGTGGTTCTCTCTTGGGTTTCAATTTTTCCAGTTTTTGTTGGTTTATAAGGAGGATCATACTATAATATAGTCAAAGTCCACTTTCTAAGCACTATGCAAGTCTCACTGTTTGTGGATGTCTAAATTGGATTAAAGATTAATTAATTGCATGCTATTTGAATGTTTTTTTTTGTTCACTGTCCCAGATACTTGCCTAAGGAGAAAAAGTGTGGAAATTAACTTTTTTATTTTTGACAATTATTATTGACAAATATGGACATATTTTTTTCAGGATAAAGTCTCTTAGCTCTCTTTAAGTGATTGCAAATTGACCTTAAGTTACGTTCAGTTAAGAAACGAGTCACTAATCAGCTTTTGATTGGCTAACAAGGCTTTCTTACAACTTTCCATAAGCCACACCCAGGCAGTAACTTTTGAAGTATTCTGACAGAACAGCTGATTTTGAGATTTTGTAGGTATATTCCCTAGATGTAGGGAAGACCAACACTTTTTGCATTTTCTTTAACAACAAAAAGAAAGACCAGCTAAATAAACGTGCAGAATAGATATAATGGACAAAAATTTGAACACTTTGTTGAATGATTATTGCACAGGTGTGCCTTAGGCTGGCCACAATAAAAGGCCTCTCTAAAATGTGCAGTTTTATCACACAGCACAATGCCACAGATAAAAGTGGCCTGCCTAAGGCACACCTGTGCAATAATCATGCTTTCTAATCAGCATCTTGATTTGCCACACTGTGAAGGTGTCTTGGCAAAAGAAAAGTGCTCACTAACACAGATTTGGACAGATTTGTGAACAATATTTGAGAGAAGTAGGCCTTATGTGTACATAGAAAAAGTCTTAGATCTTTGATTTCAGCTCATGAAAAACGGGGGCAAAAACAAAAGTGTTGTGTTTAAATTTTTGTTCAGTGTATATTTGCCATAGTTATTTGCTATGTTGCAACTCCCCCACATAGCAACAGTCCCTGCTCTTCCTTTCCTTGCACAATATTATTATTTTCTAAATGCTAAAACGCTCTACGTGTTTAAACAAAACGGCCCTGCCTTGATTTGAACACCTTGGTAGTAAACCTCTGTTGTCCTTTGAAAGTCAAGGGTTTTATGTCCCACCATTTTCCTAACTTCTTTCCTAAAGAAAGAAGGGTTAAAAATATTGTGATTATGTAAAATGAGTAACAGTAACAATGGTTATATAACATATTTCATAAATAAATCCTATTTTCTAAACTTAGAAAAACACAATATGTCGGTTTCAAAACATATATAGGCTTACAGATAACACGCGTCGACATATTTTAATGGATGTCCCACATGAGTGGCTTCTCACTTCCTCTCTCTGACAACACATCCAACACTGTGTTTGTCCCAGTCATAACAGTGCATGAATGTGTCCCTGTGGCGTGTGCACTCATGTGTAGCTAGTGTTTTAGTGTCACGGGCCTTGTTGCAGTGACACAGTAATTACTACATGTGTGACCCTGTCCTATCCTGAGCTGTCCTACCTAATTGTGGCTGTCACTGCGGCCTCCATTTAGCTCCAGATAAGCCACCGCTGGATATGGGTTACACACGAGTTGAAATCTCTTTCTTTCAGAAGATAAATGTGTTTACTAATAACTTTCCAAAGCCTCCATTCAGCGCCTGGTGCTTGGTGACTCATCGTCTTTGGTGTAGGACAGAGGTGTGATATAACAGTGGTGTGGAGACTTGGTTATAGCTGCTCATGACATCAATGGGGCTCAGGGCTTTGTGACATTTTCAACACCTTGAAATTCAGTGAGGGCTTTGGGGCATGTTTTTGTTCCAAACAGAGTGATTTTTTATTATGTGTAGCTTATTGTTGTAGCCTTGCAGAGTTACTACTGCAAAGTTTTTCAGACTTTTTCACTTGCTTTTTAAAATCTGGACTTCGGCTTGTGTACTGTAAGAAAAGTAAGAATCTGTGTAACACTATAATAAAGGGAAACTAAAACCGGATAATGGGGCCTCTTTGAGGAGGAGTGTGTAGAGAGTTATGGAGCCATCTGACCTTCTGTCCACACTTTACGACTGAGGTCTGAAAGCAAACTGTACCATTAAACCTTTTGATTACATAAAGAACCTTACATAAACCATGGTGCCATCAAAATACTAAGACCTCTGTCCTATATATAGGTCCAGCAGTGAATTATTCAACAGAAGCTTAGCTGACAAAAAAAGAAATACACAATTTTTTACGCAGGAACTCGAGTACCGTTGCTGCTCTGCCTGCAGAGATTTGAGGTCACCACAGTAAAGTGGTTTGCACAAAGTTTGCATCTGTAGTTAACAGTCAGCAGTAAAAGGTAGGGATGTGAGACAGAACTGGAGATAAGCACAAAGTCTGGTTGTGGAGGCTGATAAAGGAGTTGTCTGTGTTTTGTTTTGGTGTTTTGCTAAGCATCAGGTAAATAACACTGTCGGCAAAGTGGCCGATATGAAAACTCACCCTCCGACCCTTGTTTTGTCTGGGACAAGGAGTTTGCCAGTTTATGATATTAAGACAACATCTGAGGTAAAACAGGGAAAATATATTCTTGAAGTAACTTTTGAGTGACTTTTCAGATCTGTGAAGAGTTATGTTGATCTAGCAAATACGGTTTCCCAGGATGTTAATCAGAATCCAAATCAGAATCAGGTTTAGTGCCAGATAAAGTGAAAAGGTTTGCACAATACAAGGCATTTGTTGTAGCATGTTGGTGGAAAACAGTACAGTTGTCCTGGGCCGCAGTGTCTGGGGGGCTCAAAACTAAGCCCTCCTATGCTTTAGTAAAATTGACAGAATGGCCATAGAGTTTGTCCAGGGCTCCATCAATTCTGTCAGACGCCCTGGGTAGGGTCAAGACCATAGTAACTAAGACAAAGTGAGTTCAATACCAGAAATGATCAAGACTCAACTCAAAACCAAGACCAGTGCATCATGGAAAAAGATTCAAAACGTAGGACTAAGTGGAACTCTAAATGAACTCCAAACTCTGAGTCTTTTATTTTCAAGGCTGAGAGAGGACAGAGAAAAACACAGTTATCTTTAGACGGGTATTAAAAAACAACATAAAAAGCCACAGAGTCAAACAGAAACATAATCATATATTAACGAGAACATGTGCACTTGGATGTCACATTGGTTAGGATTTAAGTCTCAACCTTTGTTCCCACAAACATGAAATATTTAACCATATGAACCAAACCAAAAATGTCACTCCACTGCTACTTTAGCCACTTTAACAAAATAATGCCTTGCCCGACTTTCTGTGATGTGACACCTGGACAGGAAAATGGCACTAAAACACAGAAACAAAATGAAAGGAAACCACAAAACATTCATCAGTAATGCAGTAGTCAAAACCACCAAGGCCCCGAAGACCAAGTCAAAACAAAGGCAGGGTCAGAGTCTCAACCAGTCCTTACTCCCTGACGACCCATTCCCTGTCTGTAGGCCTGGCATGTATATTGTGAGAAGTTTTGTTTTGTATTGTTCACTTCTGAAAACCTTGAAAAAGCCACTGTCTCAAAGGTTTTCTGTCTTTAAGCCCTTTCCCCTTGTATCCGCCTTCTGCCTTCTGATTTGTCAACATCTGCAAAACTGTAGATAAAATTCTGCTTTACAGAAACACTGGCTTCATATAAGACAAATTTCCCTTGAATAGTTCCACTGTGGTACGGGTCGGGTCAGTACAATGTGCACCTAACCCCTGAAGAGGCTTGCATTTCTACTGAGCTGTGTAGCTCCAGCCTTTGGAAAGCAGACCACATTAATGCAACCAAAGAAATACAGTACATTACATTTATAGAGCACAAACAGGCCTGTATTGTGCTTCATGCTCTCAGGTCCAGTGGCTGTTTGTTACTTATTTACCTCAGAAGGATCTGATACAACTAGTTAAATTATCAAGACAGTTTTAAAAACAGCAATGATGTGTAATAACCAGCCAGTGCATGAGCTCATAATTTAAGGTCCTCTTTGACACCAGGACAAGGCTGAGTGAAAGTGGAATAGATTTGGAAGAAAGACATAGACTTGCGGTCCTTTCACGGTCATTAGAGCACAGCTTGTTACAGAGGAGTTAAAGAGGGCTTTTTTGTGGTCTGTAAGCTGACCCTGGATCAGTGTCCCATTCACACAGGGGAGCTGATGGATGAGATGAGATGAGTGGGAGAACACTTGGCCAAAGTTGAAAGGCCTTTTGCCCAGACCCTGGTGGGTGTGTTTGTCACAGCTCAAATACTGTTTATGCCTCAACTATATATGTGTGTGTGAATGAGGGCTTGTGAGTGATACAACCCGAGCACTGGGTTTTATAAGCATTGACTGAGGTTGGGAAGCCTTTTCATTTGGTTTATATGATGTCCAGGGCAGAGTCTGGTTTCTAGGTTTCTGCTGCCTAACATGTAAGGCAGAAGTGTCCAAACCGTTTGCAAAGTGGGCCACATTTGATGAGAAGACAATTTCAAAGGGTCAACAGTCTCCTCAAGAAGAGGTTTTAGTTGGATTTGAACAGGTTTTAGATGGATTTGCACCTGTTTGTATAAAGATGCTGCTGTTAGGGCCATTAACAATATTTTTTTATCTCTGAAGCTGAGGTCCACATCATAATTGGCCCCCAGGCCGGACTTTGGACATGTCTGATGTAAGGTGTTGTCTGCTAATGGTATAAAGTGTTATAGTAAGATCACAATAACAAAGACCAAATCAGAAACTATATTTCAAATAGTAAAATATGACATATAGAATCAACCATGACAGAGACCTTAATGTATCAACACCAAAACAATACCAATACTTAGGGACTAAAACAAGAACGGTGCAAGATACATGGAGAAAGATACCACAGAACATATCTAAGACCACACTAAATGTCCAGGTTTACCTCAAACATCAGTCCTTTAGTCCTATATGTTCAAGACTAGTGTAAAAATATGGGTAAAACATGGATGTGGTGGTCTTTAGAAGCTTAAGCTGACTAGTTTGAAAGTTAAAACATTACAAGTCAAATCTCGGTGAGATTAGACATGGTGGGTGGCACAGTGGCAGAGTGGTTAGCACTCCTGTCTCACAGGAGGATACCCGGGCCTGGGCCTTTCTGTGTGAAGTTTGCATGTTTTTCCTGTGTCTGCGCAGGTTTTCATAAAATAATGGTTAAATGCTTTTATATTCAAATACAGCTCACTGTTGCATCAGTAATATGGCTGCCCCGTCCTTATTCTTTGCAAGAAGGAGAGAATGGGGCAGTGTGTCGTGGATGGGTGGTTTGTTGACAGTGTTCGATTTTATGTTACACTACTTTCTGGATGTAAGTTCTAAAAGAAAGTAAGCCAAATTGGGTTGCTTACTTCTCCGTTCACACTATTCCCAAGGTTAAAACCATAAATCTAGGTCTCGTGACAGCAAAACAAATTGACCCTTTGATGTAGACCTGACTTTTTTTCAGTGCCACGTAACTATGTACACTACTTTAAAATGAACTGAGTCACCCCAACTGTGTGTAATCAGTCTTCATTTGTTTTTTAAGAATCTGTGACTTTGGAAGGAAGAAGAAAGACACAGATGAGTCACATTTTATAAAGCTGAATGGTTAGCAGAGCGGCCAATCCACTGAAACTTTCCATCTGGATCTCATCATAGTGAGACATCATAGTGGAGTGGCCTACTGCGGTGACTGAACTCCCCACACACAGCAGATGACTCATCCCGAATGGGAAAGGGAAGTGGTCAGCAGCTGACATGAACAACTGTACCCTAAATTGAAATATAGTTTCCTGAAAACAAAGTTAAAAAGTCATGGCATGGACATTCCTTCGTAGGGCATGGCAGATTTGACATGCTGCAGGCTGCTGCCATCAATGAAAAGGCAAAAAAAGTTACTTTTTTCAAAGTTATTCACATGTAACCCTGGCAGTTTGAGGGTTTTATGTCAAGATATAAGTCATAAACATTTAAGAATTTGGAACGTGAGCTTGCCAAAGGTAATTATGATCCCTTTGAATATCACAGACTATTAAAATGTGTGTAAAAAACACTTAAGTCTCATTTAGTCTGATATGGTGGTTTATCATCACAGTTAATGCAGACTCAACCGAAGGGTGTGACATAAAGGATTTAATACTAGAGTTAACTTAAGATTTTGTTGGGCCTTTTTGCCTTCATTGATAGTTGACAGTAAGTTGACAGGAAACAAGGCAAGAGAGAGAGGGAGGCCAATGTATGCCAATGTAACAAAACATTTGTCATATTTTGTTACATTGGCATTTTTTTTACCATAGACTGGGCCTGCAACTAAAAGCTGTAAGCATGCTCTGTGAAAAAGTAGCACAAATTATGCATTTTAACACAACAGATCTGGTTAACTGAAAAAGTGTAGTTTTAATTGTAGATACATTGTGCCAACTTTTTCTGTATTGCCCCAACCTTCATCACAAGTTGCCTTATCTAAACATGTCTTTGTACTTGTATGTTGTGAAATCATTGTGTGAAGCTAGATTGCTAATATGCCTTTGAAATGTTGACAAGTTTCACTTTTTGCAAAATACTGTACGGTATGATTAAATATATTTTATTTGCCTGGACTGGAACATAATGTACATAATTCTGCATACATACGCAGTCAAATCTAAAGCCACTTTTTTGCTTAAGTAGTCTTGTGGCGACGTCACTGCATGGTTAAATATAGTTGTGTAGTCGTATGCATTTCTTAGTGATTGTAAACAGCAGCGTTTGTCCCAGTTCTGGAGATCTGGAGTCAGTTGCAAAAAAGAAACTGGTCGGACACATTAGAGCACAGAGAGGAAGACAGGTGGAAAACATAGACTCTCTATTTGCTCTTTACCCAGCCTCTTGACTTCAAACATTGCACTCTGCTCAGCTTTTTTTTTTTATAGAGAACCTTTTACAGCAAGATAAGATGCTGTGTAAAACATTGTATCGGACTTGCAACAGTGCTTTCAAGTGTTTCGAGAAATGGAAAGGCAGAGGAGGGTAGGTAGCTAAAATATGTAGTTATGTAGGAGTTCTGTTACTAAAAAATAAAAACACAATCAAAAGATTATGAGTACTTTATGAGGTCTACTCAGATAGAGATTTATATTTATTTGAAAGCATAAATATGTGTACAACATGCAATTGTGCTCATAAGTTTATATACCATGGCAGAATTTGTGATTGTTTGGCCATTTTTCAGAGAATATAAATGATAACATCAAAAATTTTCACTCATAGTTTAGTGGTTGGGTGAAGCCATTTACTGTCAAACAACTGTGTTTACTCTTTTTTAAAATTATGATGTCAACAGAAACTACCAATGACCCTGATCAAAGTTTACATACCTTGTACCCCTTTTGGCCTGATAACATACACACAAGTTGACACAGACAGGTTTGAATGACTACTAAAGGTAACCATCCTCAACTGTGATCTGTAATCAGTGTTTCTGAATAAAAGGTCGGTGAGTTTCTGGGCTCTTGACAGACCATTGCATCTTTCATCCTGTGCTGCACTGATGTTTCTGTATTCTGAGTCATGGGGAAAGCGAAAGAATTGTCAAAGGATCTGTGGGAAAAGATAATTGAATTGTATAAAACAGGAAAGGGATATAAAATGATAATTTTAGATTTGATAATGCCAGTCAGCAGTGTTGAAAATTAGGTATTCTGTTTAAACCAAACCCAGGTCAGGTAAACCAATGAAAAAGTTAACAGTAGCTGCCAGGAAAGTTACTTCAAATAACTTCAGCTGAAGTACAATACTCTGAAAAAAGTGATGTGGCTGTTTCAAAATACACAATAAAGAGGCACTTGAATCAAAATGGTCTGCAGAGTTAAGAAAGCCCTTCCTACACAATTGCCACAAAGCAACCCGCTTACAATACACCAAACATCACAGAGACCAGCCTCAAAACTTCTGGAACAAAGTCAATTAGAGTGATGAGACCATTACTTTACATTTGGAGAGGAGTCAACCAGGCCTATGATGAAAGGTACACCATTCCAACTGAGAAACATGGAAGTTGATGGCTAATGTTTTAGAGATGTGAGAGCTACAAAAGCACAGGAAAATTGCTCAAAATTGATGGCAAGATGAATGCAGCATGTTTTCAGAAAATACTGGAGGAAACGTTGCACTCATCAGCCCAGATGCTGCGCATGGGACATACTTGGACATTTCAACATGACAACAATCCAAAATACAAGTTCAAGTCGACCTGTCATTGTCTACAGCATCATAAAGTGAAGGTTCTGGATTGGCCAAGAAGAACGGGCAGCTTTACCATCAGAAAAAATGATGTTGAAGGTGGTAATACACACCATTAAGAACTGGGGCATGTAAACTTTTGATCAGGGTCTGTTAAGATTTTAAAAAAGTAAACAGTCATTTGACAATAAATGGCTTCACCCAACCACTAACTATGAGTGAAGGAAATGTTTTAGTGTTATCATTTATATTTTCTGAAAAATATGAAAAAAAAATCACAAATTCTGCCAGGGAATGAGCACAACTGTACATTAGTGTTAGTGTTCGGGCCAAGTCAGAAAGAGTTAGCTGTAGACACGGTTGTCATTTGCTGATTCTGTCTGTGGAGATTCTCTGTGCAGCAATTACCTACATGTGATTGGTTAAATAGTCACGTGACCAGTAACTGACCAGTGCACGTGTTTGATATTTCACAGAAACACAAGAGCTTAAAAGCTCCTCTTACAAATGCATTATAAAGTTACATAAGTTAAAAAAAAAAGTTATATAATGGCTTTTTACTGCCTACAAGCAGAAAAAAACATGAGAGACCTCCACCTCCAGAGCATCACTTCCCTTCCTTTTTATAACTGTATGGATAATCAAAGGGTTCGCTCAACTTTCTTCCTGTGCTATAATTAGACAACGATCTCTGGCAGACTACAACAACTTTAGTAACAGGCTTTGTTTGGAGCCACCACAGATATTGGGAGTTTGATTTAGAGCTTCCTATCCCGAGGATGAGGAAGCTCTTTGAGGAAGCGAGCTGAAATGTAGTATCTCACGCCATGGGCAGCCCTTGGACTAATTGTGGAACCAGAAAACAGTGGGGACCATGGGATCCAGATCTGCAATGGATATTCAGAAGGTGAGGTGGAAATGCATTGCCAAAGTGTGACTTTCCAGATCCAGCAGAACATGTGACCTTCCTACTTCTCATTACTCTGGAGGTTGTCTAAAGGTGGATGTATATTGAGTTACAGGTTGATCCCTGAAAATGCTATTCTTTCTTTAAAATAAAATTGACTTTTAAATAAATTGTTCATGTTAGGCAGTGGTCGTAGCTTGACTATGCTGCTAATGCTTTTGCAGGTAAACAAACACAAAAGCTGGACCTTTTAACAGCTGACCTTTCACATTACAGGCTAAAATAATGAAAGTCATGATGTTAGCTAAAGTATAAATACTGTCAAAATGCATGTGTTTCACTCTAACACAGGTCTTTTTTGTATTCTTTTGGTTTGTCAACTTCTTGTGTTAAGTTATTCAGTTGATCTTGTACAATTTATACTCTTTAGAGACAATTAACAGATGACTCTGTTGTAAAGCAAAATGTTTGCTCCAGACTGTCTGTGAACATGTTTATATAAAAAAAAGTCTAATTTGTTCATATGGGACCTTTTCCACTTCCAGTGCTTGCCCCTGCTTATCACTCACAAGGTTCCCACCAGATTTCTGGATGTTGTTTAAACAAGGCCACATCTGCAAAACCATGGCCTTAAAGCGGACATAACAGTTTGGAAAAACAAAAGAGCAGAGCAGCGGAGTACATTCCCATACATCAAGTGCTTCAGTACTGTGTGTTTCTCCCTGCACTCACAGTGTGCAAGAGAGGAGGAGCTAAAGCTTTTCTATAGAGCGAAAGCAAACAGTCCATAAAGAGGCCCTGCCACTCTCCCATTACAATGTAAATGAGTCTGACTCTGTTTGGGGGTTAAAGAACTCTCTGGGGACCGACGACTACCACTGCTGGGGTCACACATGCACACACATGCACTGGGAGCGAAAGGCCCAGATAAAGAGCTCAGAGCCTGTCAGAGTGTCAGCCCCCATTAGGCCAAAGGCTGCTGTTTGTGTGCAGGCAGGCGTACTACTTTTAACATTTCATTCAGCAAGCACACATCCTTCGAGCCGCCCCGCCTGGCTGACATGCTGCTTCAGACAAGACGCACAAAAGACAGCGGATCCTGCCTGAAAAGACAAACATCTCCTACACTTCCTACATCACACACAGCGGGGAAACAAAACAAGCTCTAAATGATTTTTGGATGAGGTGTGCCCGAGCTTTTAAGGATTCCCGACATGATTCTCCTTCCAGCAAACACGGAAAGGAAGCCGCTGCAGTTTAGGTTATAAACATCACAGGGCAGTATTTATTTGTCCTGGCAGTGTAAACTGTGATGTCGTGCATTAGTATATAGCATCTAAGTGGAGAGCACAGGGCAAACCACATCAAAGAGAGAGAGAAAAGAAGCAGTGTATCCGCATAATTAACGCTGTGTTCCCTTGAGTCGGTGGACAGAGACTTGTATAGAGCAGAATGGGGCTGCTAGGACAAAAAGCACAGAAGGCCTGATCTCCTCCCACTGGGCCTTCTCCATAACTCTACAACCTGTGCAGAAGAAAGGCCACAAAAAGACATTGTAGAGGATTGGTTAAAACACAGCACATTTACATTTAAATTGATCAAATAATGGTACTTTACAACTTCTCCAGGAATGGAAATCCTTTGTTGCTTCTTGGCTCTAGGGATTTGGAGGGGGCTGGAGATGTAGATGTTACCACTGGCATTTATGATTTCAGGCAACCACATTTGTGATTGAAATTTGAAATTTTGCTATCTCATCAACTCACTAATAACACATAATGCTCAAGCAAATGATAGACCTCATATCTGTACACATTATGTCATCTTTGTTTCTTCTAAAGTCTGTGATGTTTGCTGTTGTTTTTTATGGCATTGTCTACTTTGTATATAGACAGTGCCATAAAGACTGTATGTGTATCATTTTTACTGCATGATCTTTTGAAAACAGATGGAATTTGCTTTTCTGTTTTAAGGAGTAGTGTGTCTCTTTTGTCTGACTCAACTGTAGTAAACGTGCGTGTCTTAGTCTTAAACCCTTACCAATTAAAATACTTAAACACTTATAAATGCAGTAGGAAGTAATCTAGTTATGTTTTCTTCCATGTCTTGCTTTCCTGTGTACACAGACATACTGTAGTCAGCACTGGAATAGAATCATTTTTTTGAGTGTCCCTTATTCAGGAGTAAGCACGTGATTGGCCAAAGCTTCTGGGCTAAACATACTCATCTAATAAAATCCTTCATAATAAAGCCTAGATGATATCACGAGGTCTATTTCAGTTTTTTCTCAAATACAAGAAAAATAAATCAGGTAATTTCTCGTAAACTCTCCTTGTAAACTTATTGACACTGAAAGCTAAGTGGAGCAAACCCATCGAGCCCACGTTCTTGTAAACAAAGATAAGCTGGCACATGTCTCCTGCGCAGCCCTGACTCAGCCAAAGAGGCAGATGTGTCACTACAGCCTCAAGCCTGAGCCAGACAAGCTCAGGCAGCAGTGCAATGTTTCCAACTATATATTCATAATGCCTGTTGATGCCTAGCAGGAATAACTCATTACCTATGTGTGAACACCTTGTAACACACCTTACAAATCAAACCATCCCCAACTTTCTCAATTGCCTGTACCAACGTGCAGACATCCACCTGTATATGTGTTAGAGCTAAATCCAACGACCTGTTGTATTCAAAAACAACGCAATGTAAGCTTACAATATAAAGCCTCAAACAGGGAACAGGGAGAATAACTTCACTTTAATACATGCCTCTAGCTTGTCGCTTACTTTCAGACAGAAAGAACAATTTAAACGGGCATTACCCAAGATTTCTTTCTTGCAGGTGTCTATCCCATCACTCCCAGATGTTGCCTAAACACATTTTAATTGGTTGTTGCATATTGTTGTTACAAACTCTTTTATTGAAAACTGTCACTCAACCAACAGTGAAACACTAACATAGACATAAACAGTTGATTATGTATTTCCTAAAATGTTTTTGTGGTTTTCTAGAATGTGTAATAAAAGCATTTTAAATGTGGCACACAATGCCCCGGGTGTCACTTAGATCTCGGCTCTTTAGATCTCACCCTGTTGCTGCTGTGTCTTTTAACTTCTCAGCAAAAACACTTATTTTAAAGTGTGTAGGGGAACTCCAGCCTATACTCATCCTATACTCACTCTTACTGAAACACTGCTCAGTCTGCCTCTCTGACTAATCACTCTCTGGGTTCAAAAAGCTCCAAACCACAGCCCAGACCCCCTTAGGCAAAAGGCACACAGTCACAGTGCCTCATGAGCACACATTACCAAGTTCACTGTTCACCCACATACATCTCTCTTAGGTTTAGGGATTGGCTGTGCATCAGTCACTATACATGTGCACACATGCAGCGCACACCGGCAGGCAAACAACCAGGCAAACAAAACCGACAAGCACAAACAGACAGCAAGTTATGGGACGCTCTAATTTCAAAACATCGTCCATATTTTTTTTTTTTTGCAGCAATGAACCCTGAGATCGGGGCAAGAGTCAGAGATGCCAGAGATGTTTGACAGTGCCAGCATCCAACGGTTTACTTTTATAATTAAATTAGTCATTTCAAAGTGGGTTTTCTTTTCTAAACTCTGGCCCTGAGATCAAAAAGCCTGCAGTAATAAAGCTGGCAAGGGCTCACATGAAATCCTAAAGTATGGCATTTCAAATTTAGAATGAGGTAACTTTCCAAACTGGAGTGGTGTCAGAAAGTGAATGTGTATCTTTTGCTCTCACACTGGCAAGTAAAAGTTACTTAAGATTTTGGTAACAGGGTGGGCCGTAGTGTCACTTGTACCTCAATATAAGGTGCTATTCAGATTCTTTTGCACAGAATATAGCACCTTATATAGAGTTACAGGTGACACTATGGCCCTTAGTTTTACCTAAATCAAATACATTAGGATGCAGGTTTAATGATCCATCCTTGGTTGTAACCTTATTCTATCAATGTCTAACACAAAGCCAAGGTTTCTTTTATGGCATTCTTCAAGTGGCGAAACATAAGTTAGATTTTAAATAATAAATCTGTCAAATAACACTTTTTGTTTTTGCCATTCTGGGTTTATTTACGTGTTATATGACCCCAGGCAGACTGCAGCCCCTAACGTCTTGTGTCCTTGTGGTTCTGATAAATGGGCTGGAAGGGCACGACAGAGCAGGACAAAGCACTGATGCCGAAAAAATCTAAAGTTCAAATGATTTTTAAATAGATAAAAAGTAAAAGATATGAAAGAAGGCCATGAACAGTATAATAATGTAATAGTGACATTGGCCATTTTTTTGAATCGGTGAGTAGTGGAACTACAACTATGGCTGTTTCTAGACAACTCAATAAATGATGTAAACCAAAACACTACTGTTATATTCCCCAAAGACGCTTATGGCAACTTCATCATTCAAGTCTAAAGCTAGGACGCAAAGCTCTCCAACAGTAACCAATAACAAATACGAGGCCCCAGTTTCTTTCTGGCCTTTTAAAGAAATGTAATACATGTAATACTCAAAAAGAAAGGAGCCAATCATGGAACTGGAAGTACTTGTAGAAATATAGTATAATACATATTTTAATTAACATTGACACTTGACTTAGATCATTGAATTTTGTGTTCCTAAAACTATAACTTACATTAAAGTGTCTGTCTTAATGTCAAAACTTTGTCTATCTTCAACTATGCATTAATACTTTTTTTTTTATTCATATAACATGATGCAACAAAACTGATCAGTGCCCTATAATGAAGTCACAAATCCTCTCAAAGTTTCCCATAAAGCACAACTCCCCTTCTTCTCCACAATAGTCTGTTCTGTCGTGGTCGTTCCCATCGCAGCTCTCCCCTGTGCCACTTAGCTGAACTAACTCTAAAGCCACTGTCACACAATACCTGTTGTTTCTGCCATTTGGCTCTAAACACAAGGACAAGCTGCAGTGAGAAAGGCTCCCATTCAGCGCTCTGTAACAAGGGCAATGCTGGTGCTGTGAGAAAGCAGCAAGTCAGCAACATAGAGCTCTTAGAGAAATGAGAAAACGCAGGGCACTGGCCAGTGTCCCAGCAGCGCCTCTGAATATGAAGTGCACATAATTGTTTTGAGAGCCCCTGTTGAGAGCTGACATTTCATTTCCATATCTTCATAGTGGTGTGTATGATATGCTGGTAGATATTGTGATCCACTCAAAATGGCAACCCGTATAATAAATCTCTGACAGCTACATGCTGGTTAGCACCTCTCTATCAGCTCTCTGGGGTTAAGAGGAGTAATGGAACAAGAGAAACAAGGTACGAGGTGAGATTTATTAAAAAGGAAAATGTGGCACAAACTGAGACAAAGAAATAGTATTAAGTGTCATTATGCAACAAGGTGTGACTTGTCATCTGCAGGTATCCGTGACTGCAAATGTAATCTTTGTTAGATAGTCCACAAAATGCCACGAGCAACATGTGGGATCAAATTGACATTAGAGTATTTTGAGTATTACGACACATCCACTACTGCTTAAACCTTTGTGTATAAAGATTGCCTGGTTCTGACAGCAGGATACCAGATCATAATATGTTGCTCAATGGCACAAGTTAGAATTATTTTTTCTACTTTATGCATCCCAATCTCCTACACTTCTCCTCTTTAATTATTGGACACTAATTGAGTAACAGGGGGGTCCTGGCCTGGCTGGGGATTGAAACAGCTTTTCACTGTGAGGAAGAAGTGCTAATCACTCTACCAGCAAAAGTCTAACTGACAAGTTCTATGTGCCTGGAAAACAGTACTCTCAGTCTTTTCACTGTGGAACAAACGCTTTGGGGGCACATGACATAAACATCCATTCACACATAATATTTGTTGAATGTTATTTTCGTGCAAATATAGCCTGATTAACTAAAGTTTGATAGCTTTTATGTTTTATGTGACACCAAAAAAGCAGATTAACTAAAATACTTGATTTGACTTGTACTGTAGTGTGAAAATCCAGATATTAATGGTACATTTATAGGCAAAAAGGGACTATCAAAAGATGATTGGTTTCACTTGAGGAAAGGGGACCACAGAGGAGGGGCTCACTCTGGGATAGACTTATTTTTCATGCAGGATACCACTTGTCTATCGCCCCAGGTTGAACAGAAACACACAGCTAAGCTACTTCAGTACTCTTCCTCTGCAGCAAAAGTGCAGAGGAAGGATTTTCCCTCTAATGGAAACCATTAATTATCATATACAGCCTCACTCTGCAGTCGTCACTATGTTCAAAAGCGTGTGTATTGTCACTGATAGGGGTTTCGACTCTGCAGTGGAGGACTCTTAATGGCCTGCTGCATTGGCGCTGCCTGATGTTATCAACAGATGAATGGCCATGCAGGTCAGAGGTCAAGTCCAGCTCGGCTGTTTTGACTCTAAAGCCCTGTGTGTTCACGCTGCTTCCTCTGCTCTAATCCCTGCCAGCTGTGTGTGAGGGTGGACTATGACTTGCATGTGTGAGGCTAATAGGGACGAGAAAGAAAAAGTCACTGGCTTTTGTGATACAAACTGGGTTTACTTCATTTAAAGGCACAGTTTTTTTAAAGCATTAGTAAATAGTGTAATACATTGCTGCCATCATTATCCACTCAGTTGTACAGTACAAGGGATAATATAATGCCTTATTAGTCTCACAGAAGTCAGAGGCATGTGTTTTAATAGTTCACAGTGTTCATTAAAAGTGTAGCAAAGAGTGTAGAAATACAGAAGATCCTTAGCATCACACACATTTGAACTTCTCTGATACATGGTTATGTACAGGGATTTACTATGTTTTGGGGAGTTAAAAATGTGGGTTTAACACATACAATGGTTTTAACAGGATTATGCTTCTGCAGCAGTAAAAAATATAAAAAATAAAATTGCTCTAAACATAGGCAACCTCTGGGAGACATTAGGTTTTTATTTGATGGCAGCTGGCATCCAGCAGGTGCAGAGAAACCTATCGATATATTCATTTTCCACAACAGGACACAGAAATCAATCCCATAAAAGAGGGCATTTAATAGACTTCCATTATCTGTACCAAACCACCCTGTGCTCTGCTGTGGAGAGGGCACTGAGAGGAGAATACAAACCCTCAACTCAAGTAAAAAATACTGTAGTCTTCTTCCAAATGACGTCTCATTGTCAGAAATTATTTAGAAAAGGACTGTGCTCCTGGATTTTGTTACTTTTGATTTTTGGCATGAGTAAAGCACATTACCAATAGGTATAACGTCAGAAACAGATTAGAGTCATGTTTGACTTGAGTGGACTGCTGAATGACAATGTGCAGGTAAGACCCTCTAAACCTTCAAACCATTTTGTATACTTAGCCAAACCAAAAATGGATATACAATAATACACCTATTTTGTTAACATTTTGAAATTATTGCTCAGGAATTATTTATGGAAACTAAGTTAAAAACTCCCCAAATTACATTTGTATTCTGCCTCCCTTTCTGTGTTTCTCCTTATTTCTTTTTTTCAGCAGAGCTTGTGTGTGGCAGGGGGCGTGGCTGGTTTCTCGTTGGCTGCAGCTGAGGCTCACCTGTTTCCAATCTTCTCATCACCTGCCAACTAAAGCCCAGTCTACTCACCACCTCTCTGCCAGGAAGGTCCGACCTGTTTGATAGCGTGCTCGGTGTCGGTGGTGTCGGTGGTGTCGGTGCTGGTGATGATGTTGGTGCTGGTGATGTTGGTGTTGGTGTAGGTGGTGTAGGTGGTGTTGGTGGTGTTGGTGCTGGTGTTGGTGCTGGTGATGTTGGTGTTGGTGTAGGTGGTGTAGGTGTTGTTGGTGGTGTTGGTGCTGGTGGTGTTGGTGCTGGTGTTGGTGCTGGTGGTGTTGGTGGTGTTGGTGCTGGTGGTGTTGGTGCTGGTGGTGTTGGTGCTAGTGTTGGTGCTGGTGGTGTTGGTGCTGGTGGTGGTGTAGGTGGTGTTGGTGCTGGTGTTGTTGGTGGTGTTGGTGCTGGTGGTGGTGTAGGTGGTGTTGGTGGTGTTGGTGCTGGTGTTGTTGGTGGTGTTGGTGCTGGTGCTAGTGTTGGTGCTGGTGGTGTTGGTGGTGTTGGTGCTGGTGGTGTTGGTGGTGTTGTTGGTAGTGTTGGTGCTGGTGGTGCTGGTGGTGTTGGTGCTGGTGGTGTTGGTGCTGGTGGTGGTGCTGGTGCTGGTGGTGCTGGTGGTGTTGGTGTTGGTGCTGGTGTTGGTGCTGGTGCTGGTGTTAGTGCTGGTGCTGGTGTTAGTGCTGGTACCATACTTACCTGCATTATTTGTGTGTGTGGTCCCAGTTTAGAGACACACTTCTGAAGCCACCTCCGCCAGCCAGCTCTATGCTTCCACAGCCTACAAGCTTTTGTTTAAGTGTTTTTTTTTTTTTTTTTGTACTTAGCCTTTTCTGGCTTAGTCTTTGCTATGGAAATTAACTAGCCTGACAATTACTCCACTTTTTGATAAGTTATTTTTTTTACTTGCTTGGGGTGTTTTTTCTGTCTTTTTTAGAAAAGTGTATGTGCACAAAGAGTACAAAACTCAAATTTATCAGTTGCTCTGTGTGATGTGAGATGTAGAGGTCACTGTAACATGACCCTTATTACTCAGGGGCAGTTTTTATTCTATCAATTTTCCACGGTCCATTTGAAAACTAGTCACTGATGTAACACTGTTTTAGTTACTCAATAAGAACACTGGTTTAAATGAATAAAATCAGTGGTCCTATTTTATACTAAATCCTGTATAATTTACTGTTACTCAGCAACAACACAGCTCAGATTTACATTGTAGTTGAGGCTAAATTAAAAACACAAAAGTAAAACAGAAATAAAGTCATGCCTCATTTTCAGCCATCCTGACCAGTGTTTTTTTTTTTTTCAAATGATACTTGATATCTTCACGTGCCCTCCTTTGGACCATCATTCACTCGGACATCCGTCTGAGGAGTGTCACGTGTGGGAGGGCTGTGAGTGATGGTCTGTGCTGTTATGGAGGAGTGTGTGAGGGTCAAATGCCAGGGTTTCATCACACAGCGGCCACTCGTCTCGAGCCGCAGAGAGTTAGTAATTCTACCTGGACAGCGACCGACAGAAGTGTCACGCCTTTTCACAATCATCCATCTATAAAAGCTCAAGAGGGGAGTGTTAATGTGGAGATGTAAGTCTGCTCTGCTTTTCAGACAAAAACAGGCACATATTATTTCCACTCTGAGAATTCCTTTCCAAACAAAAAAGCATCTGCACATGTGACCATCCTAAAATTAACCATAGTTTTACCAACATACCCACCTCAGCCAGCTTTCTGCCCATAAATAGCTGCATCTCAAAAAAACTAAATGCAGTAACGAGAAAGAGAATTCAGAGAAAAGGCTCCATTATGACTATTTTACAAAACCAACTTCTCTCGGATGTGAATCTAAAACAATTTACCAAATTTGAGGATCTCACTATCCAATGTCCCAAGTTATGCTTGTTTAATGCAATGTAACAGTCAATGTAAAGTTTTAATTTACAAAGCAACACCAACTCCATCAAAAACCAACTCCATCTGTTGCTAATAAACACTGAATTTAAAAAATTCCAAAAGTGGTGCATTACACACACTTTGTATCCCCTTTGGCAATGAAAAGTGACCCTGGAAGCTTACTAGTGTCACGCAAAATCAAACAGGATTTATCTAAATACTAACGATGCAGCATTCTTACTTTCCCTTTTATTGGGCATAAAACATAACTATCTACAGTATAGTGTCAATTTTAAAAAGAGGTAAAAAAAATGTCCATTTCCATAAAGAATGAAGATGAATAAAGGGATTGCTTACTCTTTCTTCAAAATGTACCAAAACATTTACACCTAGAATTTATTATACTGAAGTTCCAATCACATTTTAGGGCCAGATCTGAAAAGAGTGATATTTACACTACATTCATGTAGCCTGGAGTCACTTCTGTCCTGTGATGCTTTTTACTGACGATTATTTCCACAAACTCTACTTGACAAACTAGTTTTACGCTATCCCTGTACAACTGGGTGATAGATTTTGTGACAGGGAGTCCCCAATCTGTCAAAATTCAGAGCACCACTTTCTCTTCCATCACTCTGAACACTGGAGTCCCCTAAGGTTGTGTCCTGAGCAGTCAGCTGTACAGACTGCTGACGTACGACTGCTCATCCGGACATCAGGGCAATCATACTGTCATTTTGTCGAGTTTGTAGTGGGCACAGCAGCAGAGGAGGAAGTCGTCCCTCCACATCATAAATCTGGATAAGATGTGAGGGTCCTCAACAAGGGCCAGACTCACACCGCCGCTCCTGCTCTACTCCAAGGGTCATCTTATAAATATACCATAACGCGTTAGAGGTTACTATTCGATCTATAACTAAAGCTTTGGCAAAAAAATATGCCCCATTACCAAGAATAATGAATGCAGTTTATATTTTTTCCCGATGAAGACCTATAAGAGCTGAAATTCATTGGCAGTTTGCCATGATTTAGTAAAAGGCTTTTTAATCATTTTACTTTTTTTGAGTGCCTCATTGTTCTGCTTTTTACCAGACTGAGATATCCTTAAACTGAAGAGCTATCCAAGCTGCACTCCTACATGCCACTGTTTAAACTATTTCACTAATATTTGTTAATATTTTCAACCACAATTCATTTCAATTTTTTTTATCTTGTATTGCCTACTGTTTTATTTAGATTTGCATAAAACACAAACTCAAGAAAGCTTTTCCAAAACTAAGGAACAGTGATTTGTGCACCATTGGACATATGCTTTAACCCTACAGCATACAGTAAAGTTCAAGAAACATGTTAAATACAGGAGATAAAAATAAAACCCTTCAAACATTATTTATTTTCTGTTCCTTTTCACAAGTAATAATGAATGCATGTAGTCAAATTTATTCAACTACACTTTTAGCACCAGGCGAGGTAATTTGGGTTAGGTTAATTACTACACCTCAGACCTGTTATGTGACCCACTTTCTTCCCTTCACACTCATGGCAACGTTTCTCAGCTTCCGTCTCTCTGCCTTCTGTCACAGGGTACAATGTTTGTTTTTTATGTTTTTAAAAGGGCATTCATAAGACTTCACTAGCATATTTCTCCACAAACTTTTGTGTGCTCCAATTACACATGCTCCAATTACAAAAGAAAAGCTTTCTCTTTATTGTGAAGCATATTCATTAAAACAATTTTCCACAAATAAGTAGGTGTCTTTGAACAGTGTTCTTTGCTGGTTTTAGATCATATTCACGGTAATATCCACTAGTGATGAACATGTTTTAAAAGCTTTATGCAGTTTGGTTGAACAAACTATTAACACAAGGCTGCCTTCAAAGGGTATGTGAAAGCAGCAGTCTACCAAAAAAAAAAAAAGTAATAATGAAACACATTTCCAAGATTCTCCCCTATGTGATTCTGCATCACATTTAATCCCATTTACTCATCTGATCCCTGAGGAGTTGTGACACTGAAGCTGAGAAGCTAAAGCATGTCGGAGCTGGTCAAAAACCCCAAGTGTGGAGCCTGGAAAGAATTAACCCTGAAACGGCTGGTTAGGAAAGTGCACTACAGGCCTGAGAAGGAAAGATTTCCCTGTTGGTGTGTGTTAATTAGGCTGGAGTTAGTGGGGCCTGCTACAGCTTGTCTGATGGTTGACCTAGAGAGACGGATTACCTCCTCCAGCTGCCCCACTGCCTCTGCTAATACGGCCTTCTTTAACGGGACAGGTGACGCGGCCTGATCGCTCGCTCATTGCCGTTGGGTCATTTAGTAACAAACACTTTTGCAATATTCTTACGTAGTTCTATGCTGTTATTCTGTATAAACACGCAGAAGACGTAATAAACTATGAATCATTCAACTATGATACATGGGTCTATAGTATAACCAAATTTGGGCACTATGCTTTTTAGATGTACTATTGAACATTTTAGATGTACACTTTTTAGATGTACTATTGAACATTTTAGATGTACACTTTTTAGATGTACTATTGAACATTTTAGATGTACACTTTTTAGATGTACTATTGAACATTTTAGATGTACACTTTTTAGATGTACTATTGAACATTTTAGATGTACACTTTTTAGATGTACTATTGATCTTAAAACTATGTTTAGGTAGTCTAGACTCTAGAGCCCAGCATAGATAAATGAGAAGCTTTGGAGAGAGACAAAAGTGGCTGGTGTTTTTAATGGCACTGGTCCATTGTGATGACAAGACTTAAGAAGCCCAAAGAAAAGCAGAGAATGGCAAGAGGAAACAAATTTTAACTTGAAGTCAGAATTGTTTCCTAAATTCAGTATTCTTATATTTAACATAGGATCTTAACATTACAACACTTTTTGCCAAAATGCAAAGAATTGGTCCATCAGAATTGGCAACGTGAAACAACAAAGGTTGTTTGAATACAAACAGAGTTCCTACTTCCAAAAAAGGCACCCTTTATAATCTGGGTGAGGACTACCTGCTGCAGCATCATGTAAACTGTGGAGACGGCATCCTCAGTGAAAACAATGAATTGGCGGCTGGCTACACACAGCGAGCACAACTGGCAAAAATGCAGTGTTTTTTGCTTCTTTGGAGACTCATATTCTAACAATAAACTGAAGTGTAGATTTATAGATCCACACTGAGGCTTCAGAGTTTTAACGTCACTGCTCCAGATAAACAACACTATTATAAATTCTTTTTACGGAGTGGACATCTGCCATAACATCTTGTGTGTGACGACTTTAACATGAACAGCAGCGGGGTGACTGTGCCTCTACTGGCCTGACAGACATACTACAACATTCAACAGCTGAATGTTTCTGTGTCAACAAATCATTGAATATGCTACGACATTGTGTCCCCTTGTGTCACTATTACACAGATAAATGTAATACAACTGACATTATTCAAGGAAATAATCTAAGTATTACAAAAGTTTACTATTACTTCAAACATACATTAACATTGTGTTCTATAGGGACTTCCTTTTTGGGGCTGCGTGCGATTTTCAAATGTCCACAGGCAGAAGGCACGACCACGCCTAGTCTTACCACATATCTGTGGATTGTGCACTTGGTTGAATAGAATTCTGGCACAATGTGGGCGCAACCATTTGTGCTGCAACCATATGAACTGTTGATGCTAATGCGATAGGGACTGAGGATGGTCCACTGAATCCCAGCATACTGGTCTTCCTTGTAAAGCCAAGCACTTGTTATTGTCACGCAGGGAAGGCCTGTTTTTATGTTATTTCCTCTCCAACAAACACCCACACGCCCTTGCCCTGAGCTAACTGGGTGTGTGGACACCTGGTCTGGATCTAAGGCCAATGGCATCTCTTAGAGCCTAATTCCCGGGATTAGTCTATAAAATCCAGCTAAGGGTTAATCAGTAGTGTCTTTAGCCCACTAGCAAAACGACTGTGTCCACCCACACAAGAAGAAGAACCCTTTGAGGATATGAAAATGTCTCCTTTCAAACTTGCAAAACATATATAATGGAATGTGCAATGACTCACTTCAGCCCCAAACATGTTTTTACAATCAGAAAAGTTTGTCTGTCACATCTGAGCCTTATGTGGTGCCATTTGCAGCATTTGTGGTGTTTTGTGCTGACATGAGACTTTTGCTAGCTCCTGGCTGTAGAGAAAGTCCTGGGATAAAGGGCTTTTCCTTTAAATCCCTGATAGCCTCCGAGCTCCAAGGAGGACTTAGTTGGCGACTGACAGCGAAGACGGGAAGCAGGATTGGGTGTTGATTTTGGGGCTTATGGCTGGAGTTGTAGTTTAAGAAGGGGGTTGGGTAAACATTCGATGGGCAGCAGTTGCAGTAAAAAGGCTTACTCTGGCCTGGCAGGAGTGCGCCAAGGCTGGAGAGAGGCAAGAGGTCACCTTTGAGTGTTGCCACAAATTCACAAAGACCCTCAACCCAGTGATGAAGCTGAGTAACATCTTTTTTGGTTAAACTTTGAGGTGGCGCTGCATAACTTTTAGCCACCAGGGGGCGCAGATCCCACTACACTGTCTCGAAGTTTGGAAGAAAAAAAAAATGTTTTCTGAAACAGTAGGGTCATTTTAGTGCATTTTGTACAAATAAAGCTCTACTAGGGTTCAGTGTATTTCTGTCCAGTAGAAGGGTACTGTGTCAGTTAAATATGATTCTATCAATTGCGTGTCTAAGAACCATTAAATCAAAACATTAAATCAAAACAATTCCCATAATTTGGGAATTTAAAGTTACAAAATGCTACTAGCTAAAAGTTACGCAGTGGTATTTTAAATTTTTGCCAAATCAAGCCAACATTAATGATTTTTTTTAACTAACTAGATCAGATTTGGGTACCAAATAGTTTGTGGAGAAGCCTATCACAATGCTAAATCACAGCACGTTCTTTTTATGAAGACGGGAAGGCCTAAAAAAATTACATTAAATACTTGGAAAGTGTAGCCACCATTAAAGGTTTATTATTTTTGCCCAATTTTTCTTATATTTATTTGTACATTTCATCCTATAAAGTGCACGTAGCATGGTAATAATGCAGTAACGAGGTAGTAACAAATAGTTTATTCATTTCCATCAAGTGATCAATACACCTATCTATACAAGTCAGCATATTTATAACATGATAAATATTGATTATGTGTAAAGTGTTTAAATAACCAAAGTTACAGTAGGAAACCATTTATTGTGTTGTTATTAGTCCACTGTTGCCATTATATAAGGCAAGCTTGAGGATAAAGTGCAACCAGATACATTTTGTGCAAGCAACAAAATCCATTTAACATACATTTAAATATGGGGTATGCACAAGTGTATGTAAATTAGCACCTGTAACTGTACGCCTGTGGGACATTTGTTGTTTGGGGAAGCGAAGGAGACAGGTCAAAAGGAATAGAATAAGAATATCATGACAGAGACAAGTGGAGTTGAGTGTGGGTGCAACCACCCACACTCACAGTTGGCTCGAGGGCCCCTCAATGGCACTTTGCAGCTGCCCCAGACCTCTCGTGAGCGTCACTCTGTCTGTCTGCCTGTGTCAAATGCTGCGTCCGGTGGCATGGTCGGAGAATGCATCAGTACCTCCCGTGGCCCCTAACAGGCTCCCACACACAGCTGTTCAAGCCACAGTCGCACGCACCTGTCCTTGTGTAGCCCTTTTACAAACCAAACTACCAACTCGTTCTTATTCCCAAGATGAAATATAGCAGTCAATCTTACAATCTAACACTGATCTATGTTGACTCTCTCAGTCACAGAATACATGCATATTTATTAGTTTGGTTTTATTGAAACACAGAATATGACATTAAATATATACCCTGTGTCTCAGATGATTTAAATGCAGTTAGTGTACGTACAATCATAAAGTGGACTCTTGTATAGGGAGTCATTTGTGATCGGTCGACTACCTTCCTCTAAACTAAAGCAAAAGCATTCCTGAAGTAAAATGTACTGTCTTTCAGGTTTCAAAACCAGCCAACAGGCATAAAATGTTTTTTTTTTGTGTAGCTCCAAAATTCTTATATAAACATATAATGTGAAAATGCCTATTTGGGAGCCTACCTGCATGTAACCTGTAACATTATGTGAATAAAAAGAAATGGCATATATCAAAGTCAGTCTTTATACATGACCAAAACAATTATAAAATGAAGGCACAGCCCAAAATGAACTGTGCAACGACATCATTATCTGTGTCTGTTACTCAGATTAATAGAAAATGTAAATGGCTTATCATGTCTACATGTATTTAAAACTTCCTAAACTAAGAAAATTCTGCTACATCCTGCTACAATTCAAACCTAAATAAAGCCATATCTGTCCGTGCTCCGAATCTCTGTTTGCTCATTAACTCCACTGCCACAAAATGTGACAAGGTCTTGGATCATCCTTGTGGTTGACTGCTTTGTTTGAAGACTCATTAACAAAGCTCCGGTGATGGATTTTTGCAGAGACGTTATTGGATGAGTGCCGTAATGAAGGGCATGCTGCGTGGGAAGACACATTTATTATGATTATCAGGAGTCATAAAACTTTTGCCCCCTAACAATGGGCTCACTCCCACTCCGAGTGTTAGGCCTAGACCAGGATTCTGCCTTAATTGGTGTCCTAATGGTGTCAAGGTGGCATAGCAATGTTGTCCTATCCTCATTTAATTTTCAAGACTCGGGGGGAGGGCAACGGAAGCACAAGTCAAAATCTGGGGACATTTCTGTATGCCTGTATTGTGCACTATTCGATAGCCAGCCAGATTAAAACACTTAGATGGGAACTGAAATGTGGATCAATAAATAATGAATAGAAAATGTCATATGTGTCACTCAATCATGCTCAGTTCACATTGGTATTGGAGGCTGAAAATTACCTATTGCAGTGGCCATGAATATGATTAGCATTCTCATTTCCTCGACTAAAGCCGTAATAAACGCAGCTGCATTTCATCTTAATTATTTCAAACCTGTTTCAGTTTCTTGAGTGAATTGACAGACTTCGTATTTGATCAAAGCAAATGAGATACTGATATTTTCTTAAATTTGGAGCCACAAAAACACATTAAACACATTTGCCTCCAATATTCACTTAGAATAATCTCATAGCATAAAGCATATAACCAAACATTGCACAGGTCATTGCATTGTGAATTACAGATATATGTTTTATTTGCTGCATTAAACTGTCAACTGTAAAACTTGCCACCTTTCTGTGACCTTTGGTTGAGATTATATTTGCTAGAGTTAAAGTAAATTGGACAGCATATTATTCAGATTTAGATTTGTGACCAGTGACGTCTAGATCAGAGAAACCTCAAAGGACTGAGGGATATGACCTCAAATCTATATCACAATTAATTAACCTTTTTTTCCTCAGTTATTGAACAAGTATTAATAGTATATTTTAGTACTGTGTACTTTTTTTAGTACTTTTACTTACTGTGGCATTTGCACCTTTAATAAAAATGCTAATTTATTAAAGCCAGGATATGTTTATAATGAAAAGACTGAGTCCAGACTTCTTGAAAATGATAAACCCAGGCAACATTACAATGAGTAAAGGTCATAAATGTGTCTTTCATGTTATGTGTTGTGTTTAGGATTGAATCTGAACATGCCATTTGGTGAGTGCTGTAATCGAAAAAGCTGAGCAGCAGAGAAGGGGGAACAGATTTTTGACATGGTTGGCCCTTGTGGATCTGGCTGAGTTGGGGATTTGGAGAGAAGTGCTGTGCTTAGATTGGAGGACATGAGGCTTCTCAGCAGGACTGCTCGGTTCAGGTGACAAATGGCGCCTGAGGCCAGCAAAGTGACAGAAGCTGCCTCTTAATCAATCAGAGGTCAGCGTGAATGTACAATCCAGAATGGTCCATCTGATTGGACACTACATGCCAAGCCACAAATCACAGCTCTTCCCATATCAGCCGTCTGTTGGACATCAGTCCTGACTACACCCATTTAAAACAAAAACATGGTGATGAGCTTGGACCAAGAAGCTAACTGTGAAACATACAGCAGATCAAATCAAATGAGCAATATGAAATATGATGAGGAAAGCACTGTTGTATATTCACTCGTGCTTGGGCTGTTTTGTTTTTGTCCATAAACTGGTATGACTGATCTAAAGCTGCTTTACCCATTTGATAAACATCTTCTAGGGATGGGGCATAGGCCAGGGAACAATCGGGAACAAAGTCTTGTAGATCAATAAAACAGGGAGGGTCTCCCCAAGGCTAACCTGTGGCTACAACCAATAACAATTAGGACCTTTACTCACAAGTTAAGACCTTTACTAACTTTCTGAAGTATCATTTAATTTTATTTTATTAACTTGAATAAAAGATCTGGCTTGATACAATAGCAGTCAAATCTTGTGATCAAGTAAAAGCTCCTTTTTATAATTTATAATAATAAAAATACTAATAATACTACTAATAATGTATTAAACCATTAGAGCAAGCAAAAACATGTCCAAAATGTCCTTATTTTAAAATTAATGTGTAATGCAATCAGAGGGAATGGGGACCTACTTAGGTTAAAAAAAAATTCTGGGTTGAGAAAATGTAGTAGCAGAGTAGTCACCTCTAAAAATCTTTTCCACTCGTGTGGATCTCATGCATGATCCTGAGTCCCAGCCATAAAACTGCAGCTCCCAGCCATGACACTTGGCCATCTGTAGTGGTGTTTAAGGCAATAAATGAGTCGGTGAAGGGTGGTGCTCTCTGGTTGTCCAAGCCTAAGGCCAGGCCCTCACATTCTCCCGTGCACCCCGCGGCCCTGCTGAGCACACCCCTTTGAGTTGACCTACACACTGTTGGGCCCCCTGGGAGCGTATCAGGCTCAGGGAGTAACACGGCCCTTCTGTGCTCTGTCTACACTGCTAACCTGCAGCATGCATACTGATCCACTCTCAGCCCCTCCGTCTTCCCAACATCAATACCTTCATCTGTCCATCCCCTTTGTTACCCACCCATCTGCTTCACTCCTCACGTCTCCATTTTATTATATGTATGAAATCCTCCGAAAAGGGCACCATTCTTAAGCAATCATAAGGTTTCAGGGGTAAAATAAAATAATTTGAATACAAAATGGCAATTTGATAGGATTAGATAACCTTTATAAATCTTTGGGAACAGCCAAGGTCAGTAAATGTCATTACAAAGAATAAATAGCCTACATGCATTAGTAATATGCCAAGAACATGCAACATTTCAAGTAAATATTTTTTCTTAGTGTTACGTTATAAATAAAAACAAAATTGTAATTGTCCCTTTAATCAACACCCAAACACAACAAATGCACTTCGCTTTGTGATTTACAAGATTTATGTGATCAGATTAAATGATCTATAATAATCCTAATAGGGCGGCAGAGTGGTTAGCGTTCCTGCTGCACAGCAAGTAGGTCCTGGGTTTGATTCCCATCCAGGGCAGAGCCTTAATGTGTAAAGTTTGCATGTTCTCCCCATGTCTGCGTAGGTTTTCTCCGAGAGCCCCAGTTTCTCCTAGCACCAAAAAGATGTACAAATCTCCCCTTTGGGGCCCTTCAAAGGAGATTTGTAATCTCAGTGGGACTTTCCTGAATAAATAAAAGTTAAATTAAAAGAAATAACTCACCAAATGTTTTTTTTATTGATATAAAAGTAATCTCCAGAATTCTTTCCATTCTGTCTTTTTCAGTAAAGCTTTAATTTTTTTATATCAAATGTTTATATTTGTTGAAATGAGAGAATAAAGACCCACTGAGAACAAGCTCAGTAGTCAGAAAGCACTGCCGCTAATGCTAATGTTACCACGAGCAACCAGCCTCGTTAGGCCACACTCAAGCCTCCAGTCTTCAAGTCTTCAGATGCAAACAGCGTCCGAGTACCTGTGGTGAGTTGACAAAGGCAGTCGTTAAAGAGGTTGCATTGGAATAAAGCTTGGTTTGCTACAGGCCATAGACATTTTCTAGATTATATCATCACTGATCATTAAAAATAACATGTTATATAATTTCAGTAAAGGACTGTGATTTAATGTTTTTTTTATCCTTGTATTTACAACACAAACACTCAACACAAGTGTGGTTACATGCAGGTAGAGAAACCAGAATTATTCCCATATTCCAATTATAATCTGAGTTTTAAACTGCATGTAAACACCTTACTCACCATACTTGGGGGTGCAGTCATTTGAATTTCTCAAAATTAAAGTAAACACCCCTGGGTAATACAGTTCATTCTCAAATGTTCTTTACATTTGACATTTCACAGATTAATGCTGTGAAATACTAAGGACACATGAATGCAGCATCAGCCAGGGCAGAAACAGTACTTCGTTTTCTCTCGTGCATGTAAACATGGACAAGGTGTGAACTCCAGCTGCTAAAGCTTAATCGAGCTATGAGTTTAATAATCGGAGGACGGTCCGCATGTAAACGTGGTGACTTTTTTCCATCAGCACATAAAAGTACACATACATATTCCATGGACAGATTTTCAATACATTACATACATAAATTAAAAATAACTACTGTTCAGTTTATGGTTCCTGTAATTTCTTGGGCTTTTCTGAGAAGTCTAGACAGTGCCTCACCAAAACCATTAAAAAGCACTGAAACGGTGTCACTTTGCTATTACACTATTAATAAAATGGTCGCCTTTTTGGTAAAATAGACCAATCAATACAGTGACCAATCAGCAGACACCCACAAATCTATAGATCTATTCGCCCGTCCTGACACCTACGACTCATTGATCCGTCCATCGTTCTCCTGTCCCGCTATAATAGATGCTCATGCTGATTCAGTCCCCACAGGACGCTGGGAGCCTCCAACAGATGACATAAACATTGAGCGGTAAGACTGAGGCATGACAAAGAATTAAATAGGAAGAGCCACAAGACTGATATTGATTAACCATATCATACCCAAAATAAAATAAAATAAAAAAAATATACACCAACCTCTGAATAACTAATGTTAAGGTTTTTTTTGGGTTACAGATAACACCTTCCACAGAAAACCACAAGGAATCTCAACAAGACAAGACAAGACAATCTACGAGGGGAAAAAAGTTGAGATATCAGTAAGAGGAAAGGGTGGGACAAGAAAGGACAAAGAATGAAGTGCCAAAGAAAAAAATCTGGTAGATCTGCTGTGCAAACTAGTGTTTCCTGTGAGTATTGAGATGCAGATCCCACTTGCTCGGCTCATAATGGGGGCTGTTAGGAGTGTGTGCAGGTGTGGCACAGCAGATCCATGTGGGACAGATTCTCACACATCTGCTAACCTGCTTCTCTAATGGGGTGCAAATGGGGCTCCATTGAGCGGTCTGGCAGACCTGGCTGGAATGACCGACACGTTTGGGGACAAGCTCAGCTTTTTATGCATACATGAATAATACTATATGCATGCAAATGGATCATGTTTATCTAGCAAACAATCAAGGTTACTTCGCATTCCTATTGAAGATTATTGCCTTTCACAATAATTTATGGTAGCTTTTATTTGTTATGGTGTCTTTTTTACTTGTAGAGTTTGGTGTCAGAAATATAAATTCACTCTGCTTTGGCTCTCACACCTTCTTCACGATGTAGTGAAAGCTATGAGGCTCATACTTATGCAAAGGTCTTCTAGTAAACACACTTCACTTCATACTGTCGTTGTGTCCTTGAGCAAGACACCACCTTGCCTCCAGTGGCTGTAACACTGGTAATTACTGTAAAACAGAGATGCTTTGGATAAAAGCGTCAGCTAAATGAATAAATGTAAACAGATGTGCAAAGTGTTTCTACTTAAGTTAAATCTGTAACAGCTTAAATGAGCTCTAAATATATAATGTGCAACTTTGTTAAACAAACAAACATTTTATGACCCGTGAAAATGTTTTCTTTATTTGCACTTATTGAAGTACTTCATAATGTATTTCTGACACTATAAATAGTCATGTTTCCACTATGCGTATGGTACAGGTCGGTACGGGATGGTTTGGAGTTTCTATGATGCTGTGATATGGACATCTTTGAGATGCTGTCAAGACTGATGTTTCTAAACAGTAAAATTACTTGAAGACTATTTCAGTGAAACAGTATATATATATATGTAGTCACTTACTGCTGTAAGCACTTACAACTTTATAAAAACACATTATATGATTTGTTTTTTTCAATCCAAGCTGCAGACTGAACAGACAGCAAAGTACAGATGTAAGTCAACAGCCTGTGTGCAACTCAAAGTGTGAACAGTCTCAGTTTAAAAGGCACATTCAGAACTGTTTACTCAAAATGATTAATAAGTGAGATCTTGTTCACAAAGTTGCACTTTTAAAATAGACTAAAAGTTGTAAAATGTTCCTTCTGTCGGTTTATGGCATAGCAATTTCTTCTCTACACAAACCTTTCAACACTTTCCTTTACAAAGCAGCTTTGCCAAAACTTTAGAGTTTTAACTGGGTTGACTCTGAGCCGGGGGATGGGGGTTTAACAGAGGGAGGGGTGTTAGGGGGGGCAACATGGGGTCACACAGGAGAAGCAGTGGGAAGAGAAGGGGGTCGAGGGAAAAAAAGAAAAGAAAGGAAGGAAGCTAGATGAGAAGCAGAGGCAGCAAAAGCCCAGGCCCGGTGAGGAAAGATGGACATTGAGGGGGAGGGACCAAAAGCAGCTCGCTGCTCATTGGTGGCCACAGAGCTCTGGCTGGATGGATTGACTTAGCACGGGTCGAATTACACCATTTGCCGTGCATTAGTTTGTTTTTCTCGCAGCCAGCCAGACAAGTAAAGTTACGACGCGCTTTATTCCATTTTTTGGGGATTACAGGAAAGCTTAAACGAGGATACAAAACAGTCAGATGAGGTGAGTTTCCTTACGGCTACGTGGATTTGCAAGCTACTTCGCTTCACACCGTGAAAGCCTTCTTTTTCGCTTTGGGAAACAAAATATTTCTTGCAACCGTCGCTATGCGGCTCTGCAAAAGTGTGCAGGACTGAAATAGTTGGGACTATTTTTACTCCAGCGCTACGTTCATTCATTCCTTATAGGACTTGTGCGCCTCGGTCCACATTTTTGCAAAGAAAAGGGTGCAACTGAGTCTCAGTCGCTAAACACACACACACACACACACACACACACACCACCTTTTGCAACTTTTCTGTTTGCATTAGCAATGATTTGGTAATGTGTGAAAGAATAAACAGAGCAACAATACTAGTGTAAAATGCATAACTTTTGAAAATACTGTTTATCGCTTGCAACACATTTCACAGTGTAGCCTATATACTGCAGGTATAGTTTTAGAAAATCTAAAATGAGTCCTCTTGCATATAATATTTCAGTTAATAAGGCTAATTATTGTTTGTATACAGAGTGAGTTGGCGGCAGAGTAAAGCACTACGCGTCGTTAATGTTTATGCCTTTTCTCCCTGCTTTCCCAAAGTTAATAGTGGAAAGGGAGGAGAGAGAGAGAGGGGGAGGGTGGCTGCCGAGGTTTTTTTTTTTTTTTTTTTTGAAGATCAGTCATCGTCAGAGCGCAGGGAGCCGAGGACGAGGACGGACGGAGCTCACTGAGTCCGGGAAAGCAGGAGAAAGCCGAGAAATGCGAGCGTAGAACTGAAATCCGTGCGCCAAACTGGATCAACAAAAGTGGCTCCAAATGGATGTTCTTTTATAAGGAATAATACATTTATTCACCGGGTTTTTAAATGGATTACCAGAGGAATATAACATTGCGGATTGCACTATTCATGAGTGGATTTTTAAGGTAGGTTTTGAATTAAGTGTATTTTATACGAGTTTTTATATTTAACTCATTAAAACAAAGGCGCCATGGGAAAAAAACAAACATAAAATTTAGATTTGAAATACAAACAGTTCCGAGAATCCAGAGCCCCGTTTAGACCCTTTTCTGCAATTGTCTTCTTTCTGCCTTAGTTTAAGTGATAATCTACACATTTCATGGCATGTGGTTTGGGCACATTGTGGTGCCCATTTAAACAAATATGTTGAGCTTTTGATTGGTTTTATGATCTTAGAAAATCAACTACAAACCTCAGCAGTAAGTAGTAGTAGTTGCTCGACTGAACCAAATAGGCTGAGAGCAAGCTTTTAACAATGAAAAGATGAGCTGTGTGGAAAGGATACGCGTGGTCTGCACACTTTTTGGCCAGTTTTACGCATGTGTCAGGTGTCTTTGGGGTTTATTTACAGTGAAGATTAACAAACGTGGCTCTCGCTCGTAACCTTTCAGGAGCAGCCCGAGCCCAGCCCTGCGCTACGTTCAGTGCCTCCTCTGGCTCCACATCAGCGTCCTGTTGTTGACACTGCACCGCTGTCCCCCTCGCCTTTGTTGTCTTTTGTACGAGTCCTACATGTGGACTAAAGGGGTCTGAAAAGGTTTAGCACTGGGGGAAATCTGAATGCTTTTTACTCCCCCTGATGTTCGCACAAAGAGAGCATTAGTGCAGCTCAGAGCTCAGGCGTAAAGTGAATCCGCTGCACTGGAGATCCACGCGTAAAACTTAACCTACAGCAAGACACAGGGGCTCGTCCAAAGTGATGCTGTGAGTCTGTTGTGGAACTGCAAAACGTATGTCAAAGGCAGAGACGTAGTATTTTTTTTAGTAATCGTATAGAATTCGTTTTAAGCAAGGATGAGCTCAGTTGATACCAAGTAGCCACACTTTCCTCTTGGGCATTTTTCTCAAGTCCTACATGTTTAATAAACACGCTGAAGTAAATCCTAAACTGGACAGTGATTATTTTGAAAGTCAAAATATAATAGGTTAAAACAGGGGCTTTCTGTTATTAACAAATGAACCTGAACGTAACAGTGTTTGGTGTGTACTTTGTATTGTTGTTCTGTCAGAACTGTACATTTGGTTGTGTAGTGTAGGCTTGTATGCATTGTAAAGGATCAAGTACAAATTACAAATAGGTTTGCCCATGCATCAGTGCATTGGTGTGGAAGCATGAAATCAAGGGGAAAGTGCTTGGTTTATTTTGGAGTGGGTCTTTAATAAGTCATGTCATCTCTGTGTAGCCTGACATTACTAACAGAGTTGCCCCAAAGCACATAATAAATGACCTTTCTAGTCCTGCCCTTTATAGAATGAAAGGCAGGGCCCGTTCTTTAATCTTTGTGCCAGATGTATGCATCTGGAGAGTCTCAGATCCTTCAGAGACCAACAAGCCTAATTACCCCAAACTGCTGCCTTTACAGAACTGCAGCCAGGTCACCAACCAGAGTCACCAGTGTTGTTTGCGGTCGGCACAGCTGGTTGGTGTGTGTCACTGCACTTCAGTGCTCGTGAGGGTCAGAGCCCAGTGACCAGAACGACCAAAGTTAACCCCTGGACAGTCAGCTGCAACATAAAACGGCAGCCTTTTTACTGTAAGAGGGCTTTATGCTTCCTCGCAAATTAGATTGTTGAATACTAAATTTGCCGTCCTATAAAACTTTGACCCTCTGTGCGGCATTTGGAGCCAACATGTCATGACTGCTTATAGTCTGTTTTGTTTGAGCTCTGACGTCCTCCCAATAGCAGCAGTGCTTTTGACCGGGGGTGGGGCCCTATTGTGCCGATGTGCCCAAAGCTCCTTTTGTTCCTTGGTCACACCTGCAACTCAACCTCTTTGTATTGGGCTATAGCTGAACTACTGCTGAGAACAGCCTTTCTCCTGTTTCACTCCTCCTCTCACACAAGAAATGAGGTTTAGGGAGGCACCACGCTCCTTGTGCCAGATCTCTGAAGCAACAAGTCTGTGCCCGTGGTCCTTACAAGAGAATCTCCAGTAAACAGTTAATGATTAGGGTTAGGGCTTTTTACCACTCACGCGGGGGAGAAGTGGTAATCATTTCTGGGCCCAAGCTCTGGCATCACTAATCACTTGGCTGACTTACTTGCTGGTGCTGCATCTTGATTACTCCTCAGAGTTTAGGGAAGCCACACATGTCAAACTCCAGGCCTGGTTACCAAATCATTCTCCTTTTGTCTTGCTTGTAAAATAATATTGGTCTAGATAATAATAGGGAAAGAGTAGGACAACAGGACAGCACGCACTAAAATGCACAATGATTATGGAAAGGAATAAAGGGCATCAAAAAGAGGAACTCAAGTCTGGGGTAAAGCTCTAGGACATGACACATTATATTCAAACGTACTTGCCACTATATTCAGTATATTTATTTACTCAAGTAGCAAAGCAGCAAGCAGCAGTTTGAGTTTGACACCACTGCACTGAAGGATGTGCTCACTTATTTGACAGACATGCTTCCAACAAATGTAGCAGAACTGTGAGGGGTTGGAAACTGAAGCCGGTGCTATCTTATACTCTGCGCTGTTAGGATTACAGCTCATTGTGGTGCAGGATGACAAGTGGAGCAGCCTTGAGCAGCGGTGGCCATTGTTCAGCTGGGATTACATACTCACACAACTTACCAAACCTCACGCACTGCCGTTGTTTGCCATCTTTTATTACCCCCCCCCCTTTCCGCCAATTCTTTTTGACAAACAAATTGTCAGCTTTGCAGCCACAAATACATGTGTTAAATCTGTCATCAATATCTTGAAATAGCCAGCGACGGTAACCCACTAGTCATAGACGTAGCACTTCAGCAAGCCCCCAACCTCCGCTTATAACACCATGGGTCCAAGCCAACAACCTCAGCAGAAAAAGTGTGTGGTTGTACAACACTGAAAAGCCTGTAATAACACAAGTAAAGTGAGGCGGGTCTTAAATGGCACAGCGTTGCGTGACAAGCCCAGGCTCTAGGCTTGTCGAGGCCTATATGTGAATACAGACACACAAACGCACACTGGAGGGTATGAACACCAGAGCGAGTCAATAGAAAACACACTAGGCTCACCAGAGATTGAGAAGTAATGTTAGATCACTGACCTCTGGATGTCTTGTGTTTCTGTTTTGCATTAAAGTTTCTGATGGAATATCTATTTCCATCCAAGGGGAATCATGGGAGATCTGAGCGGCGCATGGTCGGAGTGTTTTTCTCTTGAATTGTTGAGTGAGAGGCATGAGAGAAAGAGACTCGGATTTACCTGGAGAAGCACAGCAGCCTGTAAGCCCCATGATAGTGCTTTAGAAGTGAAATGCAGGGCTTAGTTTATTTACCGTTCATAGTGCCCGTTTCTGCCATTGTCACGTGTTGGGGCCTATTTCTGTCAGTTCTACAGTAGAAGCGCTCCAAAATAAATGCTTGGAATTACATTTCGCACTTTTCTCGGCACCCTGGTAGGGAATTCATAACCATGCTTTTAAGGAACACTTTTATTAGACATTGTGTATTCTTAATTAGATTAATTTGCTGAGTGTAGTTTTGGGAGCCCGTGCACATAAATCATAGATTGTAACTAAGCTTATATTTAGCCCTAGATAAACGTGCTTATCCTGTCAGTGATAGTAGCTACGCAACTCCTTTCACCCGGTTCAATTACACATCAAACCCCAAATTTAGATATTTAATGGATTAATTGAGATGAAGTGGCTCCTAATGCAGGCCGCGTGTTGCTCATTCATAATGACATTGCTCTTTTAAAGGCAGCAGTACCCCACAGAGGACTGAATAGCTATGATTAGACACTATTGATGACTAAAACACTCAACTCTGTCTCAGCGGCACTCACAGTCCTAGGGGCGTGTAATCACACAGTAAGACCAGGATTACATTATTCATGAAGAAAGGGCACTTTGGTGGCATGAGTGGCTCTCTTGGTCAAGCGCAAAACACATAAGGGTTGGACCATTTGCTTAATAACGCCTGTTCTTTTCCATCTTTCCTGTCCATTTCCTGTTGTGTGTCTACTGTCAGTAAACCACCTACCAATATTAAATAAATAGCACTTGCAAAACAGTGTCAATGCTAGGTGCAAAAGTTAAATTATTGTGTCTAATGAATTATAGGTTTCATATATCAAAATGATCTCTTTAACTTTTCACGCTGACCGCAAAATTGCATTTGTTTAGTCTTACTTTTACAACACAATAAAGCGAATCTTGCTTATACATTGGCACTTCTTGGCAGCTTGTGTTTTGTCAAAAATGTCCACAGTTGCACTGCTGCTAATCATTTCTACTATAGTGTAATATGTGCTATATCATCAAATTACAGATCCTTTAAAATAAACTTTGAGGATAATACTAGCCTATGTTCCTGTTAGCTGGAAAAGTTGGTCTTAAATGATTCGATATCTGGTGTAACTAAGTTTTCCCATCCAAATGGTCCACGGTCGAACTCTAAATCCCATAGATTGTCTTTGCTGGATGCTGCTCTGCCATGCTTCCTGTGCGGATCAATCAAAGCACTAATGGGTTGGCAGCAGGGCTCACACAGACAGCACTGGAGCAGGTGTGCTCTGGGGCTAATTGAAAAATGACTCAATATGGTCTGTGAGTGTGTGTGTGAGTGTGTGTGTGTGTGTGTGTGTGTGTGTGTGTGTGTGTGTGTGTGTGTGTGTGTGTGTGTGTGTGTGTGTGTGTGTGTGTGTGTGTGTGTGCGCGCAGTTCAGCAGTCCGTGTATTACAGCCTTTCAAACAACGATTGTGTGTGTGCATCCATGTAAGTGTGTGTGCTCCGGGCTAATCCATGGCCCTGCCTGTGTGACATCTCAGAGTAAATTGTTTATATCCGTTCAGGCCTGGCTTGCATGAATAATTTGTTTGTTTCATACATATTTGAATGTACAATGATCATTAATATGCAACATCTCTAAAGCACTTTTAATACGCATTCACATAAACTTAACTCCTGCCACTCCCAATATGAATTATTACAGCTGCTGTCAGTGTAACATGTCTACAGGCAGACAAACAACTATGACTGCAAAGTCAAAACAACTGAGCAACCCCGAAGAAAGACCACGGAGATTCAAAGCCAAACATACAAAGGAAATAAGTGATCTATGCATGCTCTCTGTCTAATTTTACATTTCTTTTTGTGCAGAAGATGCCCATTTAGCTCATATAGTGTACACCTTGACAACACAGCCAACCTTCTAACACACACACACACACACACACACACACACACACACACACACACACACACACACACACACACACACACACACACACATATATATATATACTGTAGAGTTTGAGCTTTTTTCACCTGGTCTACTATTGTCTGAAACCTGTATGCTGCATTTTCTTTTTTGACTGAAAGGGGGGGAGGCAGCATATGGTTTGTTGTAAAATAGAGGAACTGGGACACTACTGTAGACTTCATGACAATAGTGTCTGTTTATTTATTATTATACTGTAGATTTGAGCATCATAATTATTACATACCGAGGTCATATAAGGTCAGCGTCTGTGATAAAGTTGGGAAAAAAGGTGCTGATTGCTGTTGCGCTGTGGTCCAGGCGCGAGCACAGATGTACAGAGACAGCGGGCCTGCAGTGCAGCTAACAGAGTGGACTTCCGCTGTATCCAACCCTTGCCGAGGCACCCCGTCGGTCATTTGGCTGACCTTCCCTTTAGACAGCAGATTTAGGGAGAGGTAGAGGGGAAATGCCTAGCACTGCCACTGAGAGCTCATTAATCAATACGACAGAGAGGGCAGGCCACGCGCTCCTATTGACCACAAACATTTTGGACTTTTACACGGAGCGCCACAATTTTTTTATTCTGTTTGTGTTATTAACTAGATGAACTAGGCGAGGACTGAGGTTGTTCAATATTTCAGTATAGCTATGGACTGTTTCCATCTCAACTAATAACGGAATGCTTTAGCCAATCAGGTTTGCCTAGAGCCTAAAGTTACGCCCACGTCGTCGCCACTGGTGCAAACTCTATGACTCCAATAGACAGATATTGGACTGGACTGAATGAGAAAGTTGTTGTAAAAAACAAAATGGGTTTTAGCCTGTTAACTATTCATTACAAAATCAACTTTGTATTATGGGGACTAAATTCTTAATGACATGACACACTGATTTTCTGTAACTAGAAACTAGGAATAGCTCTGGCTAAACATAAACATAAGTAAGGTTACAGTAATGTCACGTGTTTGTGAACCTGGAATTAACCAAACATTGTTGAAGTATTATGCTATAACAGTTGTTAGTTCTGAGATAGACAGACATAACAGACCACAACTTATAAGTCATTCACAAACCTAACAATGAATAGAGGGATGTTGTGTTACTGTTTAACTGAAGCGTGCGTCCGCTGTGTTGGCAGGTAACATCCCGGTCAGTGTGAACAGGACGTGTGGAGCGAGAGCAGCCATGGGTCAGAGGGCTGTGCTTCTGCTCAGTGCGCTGCTGATGCTGCTGACGGCAACGCACACTCTCCTCGCTGTCAGCTTCCCCGAGGACAGCCCGCCCCTCGACGTGGTGGACGCGCACTGTGAGTAACACAACACAAGATTCAGATCAAACGGTTACATTTAAAGCACTGGATTATACACTTTTCCATTGTAATAAATTCAACCTCCTGCATGTTCAGCTCAAACATTAAGTGGATTTCATTCAACAGAGAGATAGAAAGATGTGCTGACCCAGGCTGCCATAGCCCCACAACAAACAACACTGTGAGGCATAGATATAATTATAAGGAATAAAAATATTTCGACTCTGCCATTATCTTAATTGCAGAAGGATTTGTAGAAAGCGCACGCGGCATAATTATATCAACTCAGCAGACTTGACTTGAATGTAGCAGTTTATCTGTGCTTAAATGCCTGCAGAGGCTTTCATTAGTTGCACTATTATGGCTTGTTTGCATCCCTTGATGATTCATTTAATTCCATCCACACTAATGCATTTTCAGTTTAAGCTTGTTGGTCACTGTATAAACTCGTGTTGAATAAAAGGTGCCAGTACAGTCACACAAGGTCAAAGATCTAATTGCATAATAAAAGCCAGAAAGACAATATAATATAGACAAACAGGTAGTGAACAAGTCTGGATATGCTGTTTCCTGACCATTGTGTCCATTCAAACTACCACCGACACAAATTCAGTTTGAACAACTCCAGTCCACAGTTGTCACAGTCTCTTTTGCTTTTGATCTTAAGATTTTGGAGTGGTTTGGACATTAAATGATTACACAAAAACATTTTAAATCTATTGTAACCTCATAAAGCCTGTTCCTTTACTTAAACTCTATGGCATGTCCTCACAGTTTCTCACCGGTATCCCGCCTTCAGAGGCAGG
Source organism: Neodontobutis hainanensis (assembly GCA_024349245.1). Classification (NCBI taxonomy): domain Eukaryota; kingdom Metazoa; phylum Chordata; class Actinopteri; order Gobiiformes; family Odontobutidae; genus Neodontobutis; species Neodontobutis hainanensis. The sequence continues at coordinate 796,441 of JALDNG010000046.1, forward strand.
CCCTCTGGTAATGAGTCACAGCATCGGCTTGACTTTCAGCTGATGACCAAGATACAGGACACACTGTTCATCGCTGGCAGGTAAACCCCTCTCAGCTCTTTCACACATCCCCCGCACCAACACCCCCCTCCCCCCGTTAGGCGAGTAAACACCGAGATGGGGAAAAGCTCTTAGTGTTATTGGAGCTGCAGTTTCGAGACCCGCATCTTGATGTATATGACTCTATCGATCCACGGAAAGGCGTCTATCATCCCGGTCTGATGCACTGTGTGGGATTTCTTGGCATCTTTACATTTTCTGGTGTTTATGGCCACTGAGATTAATCGGACCACATGCACTAATATTGTAGCTGGAAATCATCCCGACATGCAGCGTAAAAATCCACCCCCAGGCTAACTTGTATTGTCACTTCAGCATGTATCAAGGATGACAGGTGTGGTTCTGTGCAACTTACGCAACATAGTCTTTATGGCATGATAAAACTTTATTCCCATCTTTATCTTTATATCTGTCATTTTTATCTTACAGAGTGATACATTGCTTCTTTTTCATCAGAGAAAGTTGTTGAAATTGTCCTGTGTTCTCTTTAAGGGACGGTATTAGATATTAAATAGACACCTGTCATTGTTATTGTTGTAGTTTGGACACAAAGACAAAGCGCATGTTATTGTAAAAATGTGAAAAATGCGTCACACATACAGTATATGGTATTGATATCTTAAGCACCAAGATAGGCACCTGCTGTGTAATGTGTAATGAAGGAAAAAAGCCCAATTACAAGAATAAAAAACATGTCACTTATATACTAAACTCTGGCCCAATCTAGAATACCTCATGACTTAACATGTTGCTCTGGACATTAACTATTGATAAGTGGCATGTAAAACCTCATTAAAAAATTGAACTATCCCTTTTTACTACAAGTAATTAATAGACTATTAGTAAATGGACATTAATATTCAAACGTCTACTGGCAGTGTCTTGTTTGTGCCGTGTCACTGATCTGTACTTGATCTGTTGTGTGTCCACAGAGATCAGGTGTACCTCGTAAGTCTGCGCGAATCCTACAGAAATGAGATCATTCCTTACAGGGTAAGATTCTCTCCACGAGCAGCTCTCTGAAGGCTCCTGCAGAAAATACGGAGCCATTCATCATGAAACTGGACAGCTTGTAAAATGAGAAAGAGGAAACAGGAGAGATGTTATGCGCCGTGTGTCTAAATATTCTGTGTTGTTGTGTTTTCACAGAAGCTGACATGGCGATCGGGCCAAGTTGACAGAGAAATGTGTGCCGTGAGAGGAAAGCACAGGGTATGTATAAAAATCTTGCTTTGTGTTAAAACCTAGCTTATTTGTGAAAGGAGAAGGCAATATGATACACAGTTGGGTACAAAACTAAATGCATTGATTGTATCTGAGGTGTACAACAAAAGGTCAGCCAAAAGAGCTATCCTGCTTAACACGCAATGACAGGAAAGCAGCTACGGTTTTGGAAGAGAGGATATCAGGTGATTGGGCGAGAACAGGGGCGCTGGTCTCTTTAAAGGGCAGGAGCAGAAGAAAAAGTATGAGTCATTTGCTGAATTTGCATTTAGAGAAACACATGCGAGTTAAACACGGCTGTTTATCAATCACTTAAAATGGATTTCCTAAAAATGATCTGAAATTACTGTTTTTCAGGATGAGTGTCACAATTTCATCAAAGTCCTTGTGCCCCGAAATGACGACCTGGTGTTCATCTGTGGCACAAACGGCTTTAACCCCATGTGCAGATACTACAGGGTCAGTGTCCACAGCCATGTCATATCACCCTCAGCTGAAACATAAATTCATTCAGAATCTGACCACATTTAAATCATCTGTAGTTCCCCGCAGTCACACTCTCTATATTTTCATATCATTTTAAATAAATTTGACTAGAGTACGTTCACAGTTGGCTGGTGTATGGTGTATGTTTTACGTCCCCTGAGACCGAAGTGCTTTAACGTGTGGGTGATTGTTGCAGCTGGATAACCTCGAGTTCGACGGGGAGGAGATCAATGGCCTGGCACGCTGCCCGTTTGACTCCAAGCAAACCAACGTGGCCCTTTTCGCTGGTATGGGTCAAGAAACCAACCCACACACCAATGTGCTCATTCTTGTCGAAGAGCAACTAATGTGTTCCTACCCGCGCTCTCATTATCACCTCTGTGTATATGCCACACTAAAACAATGCCTGCAGCGATAACAACTCAGCCAATTAGGCCTTATAAGAGAAGAGAAACAAAAAATAAATAAAACAATATGTAGTGTTGCACCTTACTTATTTGTAACCGAGCTCTCGGTTTATTTCAGAGGGGAAGCTGTACTCGGCCACCGTTGCCGACTTTCAGGCCAGTGATTCTGTCATCTATCGAAGTTTGGGTGATGGATCGGCTCTGAGGACCATTAAATATGACTCCAAATGGCTCAAAGGTAAGCTACCTCATCAGTCTCAATCATTTTTCTCCCTTTTGGTTGCCTGGAATCATACAGCGAGGGCACCAATCTAGACGGTATATAAGGGAAAGAGTCACATATCATTTCTGTACGGCCTATTTTTGTGGTGATATCAATCAGAGCCTGAGACTATGCAGTTGATTGTTTTTCATTGCCATATCCTAAGATTTACAGACCACAACTTTTTTGAATACATAAAAACAGTGCTGGATGACGGGAAGTCAGTTCAATACTACTATTCAAATTTTACTTTAAGAACAATTACTTCACGCATCATGAGAAAGATGAGATCACTTATTTGTTCTGGATTTCAGTTTGTATTCAATTAAATTAAATATTAATAATGTTTGATAAATTGTGACTTGAAGTAAAACCCAGAAGCAGTGGTAATTAATTTGTTTTAGCTTGTTTCTTGGGAGAAAAGTGAGCAGTAGGGGCTTATGATAACACTTTATGATAAACAGTGCGTTGTATGAAGTACGCACTGGTTGTCAGGACTGTTTTTGGCAGGTTAAAATGCTCCCTTTTCCCTCTTTTGCCAAGCTCCGAGGGGATATGGCCTGCTCCCTCCCAGGCAATCTAGGTCACCCCTCGTCATATACAGCCTTGTACAAATCTCTGAAATATTCAACATGCACAGTGGTGGTGACGGTGCAGAAATACACTTCAACTGTCTCCCTCTCTCTTTTCAGAGCCTCATTTCCTGCACGCAGCAGAATATGGGAATTATGTGTACTTTTTCTACCGCGAGATTGCAGTGGAGCACAGCAATCTGGGCAAGGTAAGACCACACAGCTACTGTTTAGAAGCCATTACATATTCTGCGTGGATACAACGCAGGACTTTAGCCAAATAAAGGCTTGTATTTCTTGGCACGTATGGCCTCTGTGCTTTTGAGCAGTGTTGGGGTGATGACAAGATGTGTCGGAAATTTCAACAGCGGGCATTTCCTGCGAATGTTCTGCTAATGTACTAAAACCATTACACAGTGAGAGGATTTGTCTCTTAGATATTGCACGCTTTGGTCTCACACATAGAGTACATTCAGAGGGCATTAGGACATCCCACATCTGAAACCAGCGTCATTGTTCATCCTAAGGAGGAAGTGGACGTCCTCCATCAGCAACCAGCTCATAAATATTTTACCTCTACTAATGCTGGGGTGACACCTGGCCTCTGATGGAGGTTTGCATTGGTAAATTATTCAAAATGTCTGAACCAACTGCTTCCCAGGCTTCATTTATACGCTAAGCCATGGTAATGTACCACATTTACAAGATGCTGCATTGAGTTGTTAGGATTTTTAGTGTTTGCTCCAGTTAAAGCCAACACTGCTCCAGTTAAAGCCAACACTTTTCCATCTCAAGCTTTGTACTTTTCAAGCACAAAGCTTGAGATGGGAGTGTTTGTTAAGTCGTCTGTGCGTTACAGCATAGAGGGATACATTATTAAGCATGCTGAAGTGTTTTAGTGGCTCCCACTCAGCTCTCTCTTGCCCATGTCCTCTCTTAAACCCCAGGTTGTGTATTCTCGTGTGGCCCGGATCTGTAAGAATGACGTCGGTGGGTCACAGCGGGTTCTCGAAAAGCACTGGACTTCGTTTGTGAAAGCCAGGCTCAACTGCTCCGTACCAGGAGAATCCTTTTTCTATTTCGACGTGCTCCAGTCCATCACTGACATCATCGATATCAATGGGGTTCCATCTGTCGTCGGCGTCTTCACCACTCAGATGAACAGGTTAGCTTTGGCACAGCTAAAAGTTATTAGCCAAAACCAAAATACAAAGGTCTAACAAGTGTTTTTTGCAATGTGTGCAGTATCCCAGGGTCAGCAGTGTGTGCTTTCTCAATGGCCGATGTAGAGAAAGTGTTCATGGGTCGATTCAAGGAGCAGAAGACTCCTGATTCCGTCTGGACCCCATTCCCAGAGGAGAGGCTCCCCAAACCTCGGTATGGAGTTCTTGGAAAGCTTGAAAATGCAACCATTCCTGACTAGTTTAGTGACCACTTAAAAGGAAAAATTAACACTGGGCAGCCTCAAATGGATATGGGAAACACAATGACATTGAAAGTGCTTGAACCTTGCACATATTACAGACTTAAGCAGCCAATTTTTAGATGGCACACATACCAATGAGTGAAGTAGATTATTTAGTAAAAAAATTGTTGTTAAGAGCGATATTTACATGCTTTAAAAGAGTCCTGTTTGAGTGGGTTGTAATAACATAAAACTTAATTATCTAATTGAGTGATTTTGGAAACAACCTTTAAATTTGACCCCTCCTAAATGTTTTCCAACCTGCATTCTCGCTCCTGAAATCATTTTTCTTGTAACAACCTGGTTATTAGCAATGACCCAGGACACACATTCGACATCTGCTGATAACTGAATTATTAATCTGACATAATTAGACACGTTGCATATTTAACTTGTTTACAATCAGCACGTGTATTTGTGGCTCTGCCCTGTGTCCAAACAACAAAGTCCACCTTATTACAGCGGTGAATCATTGATGGAGCATAACGGGGGATATGTATAATTTATGTTCAAAGGGGAGACCTTTGTGTGATCCTAATAAGCACCTGCTCCCTCAGTGCATTTTCCATCCATCTCAATGCACGTTAGTAGGGATCCCTGGAGTGTGATCATACAGCCTGACCTTTAACCTTTGACCCTTTGTGTGTGCACCCTACATCTTAGGCCTGGGTCCTGTGCGGGTCATGGTCCAGCTGCGTCCTACAAGAGCTCCATCGAGTTTCCTGATGAAACACTACAGTTTATCAAGTCCCACCCCTTAATGGACACAGCCGTGCCATCCATCAGGGACGAGCCGTGGTTCACCAAGACCCGCGTCAGGTACCCAGCTCCCATGGCTGACTAAATCCTTCAAAATGCTTAACATTGTGGTTTCAGTACTGATTACATAATTTTCTTGTCTTGGGTAAATAATTTAAGAATTTAGGAGTAGGCTCAACAGGGCACACTGGGATGGTACTGTATATTATGTGGTCCTGTTATTATTAACTTGGTGTTTAGGTAATATTGTAAAACTCTTCCAAAAGTCACATTTAGTTAATTTGCTGCAGTTCCAAAAGCTGTTGATATTATTTCCATCAAAACCTATCAATTATATGGTAGATACCTTTTTTATTAAACAGTGCGTCAAATTGCTCCAAAAATGCTGTGATTAACACCGTTTTATTTTGTTTAAAGATACAGAATGACTGCACTGGCTGTGGACAATGAAGCTGGACCCCATAAAAACTACACTGTGGTCTTTATCGGATCTGAGTCTGGGGTTTTGCTCAAAGTTTTGGCCAAGACCTCCTCTGTGTCTCTCAACGACAGTGTTCTTCTGGAGGAGATAGACATTTTCAACAAGGCAAAGTAAAGACACAACAACACTTTCCCTCCTCTCTGGCTGCTTTTGTTCCCCTTTTTTGGTCCCCGTTTGATTCCTGTTTCTGAGTCAGCACTAAGTGTAATGTCACAAATGCAAAGTTACATCACAATAACTGTCTACACTATTTATGTTTTATCTGGAGCATTGGTGCCATGTGCCGAAGGTTAAAATCCTGTCACACGTTGACAAAATGCTCTGTGTGACATTGCCACCTACCAATTGATTCAATCTACTGAGACTGCAACAGTGGACAGGCTTATCAGATACAGCTCTGATCAGGTTTCTCCCTTTTCTGTCCCAGGTGCCTGTCTAGCCGCGAGGATGACAAACGTGTGCTATCTCTGCATGTGGACAAAGACGCCCACAGCCTTTATGTCGCCTTTTCGAGCTGTGTCATCCGCATTCCCCTGAGTCGCTGCGAGAGGCATTCGCACTGCCACAAGTAAGATTTAGCAATCCTTAGTAAGCAATTTCTGTTTGCAACATTTGCCATAACAGTTCTACCTTGTACTTTGGAGTTAATGTTTAGTGTGTCACAATCTTTTATAGTCTTAAGAATTATTAAACCAGTCTCTTACCAAGGGTTTGTTTTGGTGTAAATAGGTCATGTATTGCTTCAAGGGATCCATACTGTGGTTGGAAGGCTCCTGGAGCTTGTGAGAGGATCCCGCCTGGTGTTGTGTGAGTTTAAACCCCCAATGAAAAATAAAAAAAGAAAATTAATAAAAATGATGATTTGGCTAAAGGTTTCCATCTGTATCAACTTTAGGAGTGGCTATGAGCAAGATGTTGAATTTGGAAACACTGCAAACTTGGGAGACTGTCAAGGTAAACAATTCATCACATCATGCCATACATTCTACAAAATCCAAAATCCCAGATATGGAAAAAAAACTGCTGACAAAAACAGACAAAAAACAAAGCCATCTTGCACTCTCTGTAACCTCCTTCAGTAACTTCCTTTACATACACTGACCAGCCAAAACATTAGGACCACCTTATGGGAAATATGACTTAAGAGCTTTTGCACTACCATCAATTTTGGTACTGACCACTGTAGATCGGGAGCAGCCCAAAGAATGCATCAATTTATGGAGAAACCTTATCTCATGGCATAATGTTATGGCTGGTCAGAGTAGGCCTATGTTCAGAATTAACACACATCAACATACAAGTACATGGCCCATCTGTAAGTAATGCCACAAACAAGGACATGTACACTTATAGGTCATGCTCAGCCGGTGCAAATAGAAGAGGATTTTAAATGACTGACCTCCAAAGAAAAGTGCTTTAGTGATTTTACATTCAAATGGGTGTCCCTTCATTGACACCGGCTGAACATGACCTTAGCTAAACCTCAGTATTGATCAGAACCAGAGCAAGGCCTTGGTGAAAAGGACACAGCTAGTGAGTGCTATACATCTTATTGCTAAAGCAAATAAACTGCACTCTTGTAGTAGTTTTATTTTTTTTTCCACTTCTGCATTCCCTTATGCTGATTTCTTGTCCTTTGAATTCTTTTAGCGTTTTTGGGCACTACATCAGCGCCAGATTACAAATCATTTGGCGACCCAACCTCTGGTTAGTTTGATCTTTTACTCAAACAGTTTCCTTTGCCTTGAGTTCAGCATCTCCACTCCTAGTCTTTCCGCCACATTCACCATCCATCCATCCTTCTGTCACCAGACACTCCCTGATTGCTAATTGGTCACATGCTCCCTTATCACTGTCACAAATCACCTCTAACACATTTACCAGGCCACAATCTTAGCCGTTTGAGCACAGAATCACGTCCCTTGTTTTTCAACCATTATTTTCTATTTCTTTTATCTCCTCCTTCATGCATGAGCAGACGCCATCCCAATCATCTCTACTGTTGTGTACCAACTCCTTCTTAAAACTATATATTATTTTCCATCTAAAACAATGAATGTATTTGTTTTGGACTGAGACAGCTAATGAATAAATGTGATCTTGAACACTAACAACAAAAGTGACCCATTGTTGTTGCTACTAACAGGACAATAACATGCCTTACCCACGTCTGCACCGTTTGTTAACCATTTGTTTGTCACCACAGACATGGAGTTGTCATCAGTGCCAGTCACTGGCCAGCCCAGTGGGCGCATTCTGCCCCCAGTACTCATACCCACTCAGACCCCCAGCTCTGGGCCAGGTCCAGAGCTCTACGACCCAGGCTTTGTGCTGCAGGATGACCCAGCCACGTCAAATTCTTTAGGTTCTAACCCAAGTGGGCATGAGGGTAAGGCCCATAAAAAAGCAGCTATAGTGCTTTCCCAATAGCTACACAATGTAGCAGCTGTATAGACCGATACAGGTTAACGCTCATTAAGGCAGCTTGTTAGGTTTATGTTTTCATAATTTATAATTTCCATATTGCTGCTGTTGAGCACAAGGCATGTATCTCCAAATTGGCTTGTCTTCTAAATACCTTTAATTTGTTAAGAAGAAATCAGATGGAGATTTGAGTTTTCTGGCCTGCAGCAGTAATAGTAAACTTTATAACTTATTTATTACTTTTGATTAAATTTTATATTTACAATTTATGATTCTATGTTCAAATTTTTAAAAGTATTTCTGTCACTATTGTTTTATTTCTTCTATTCGACTTTCTGTTCGATCTGTTTTTTTCTCACTGCTAATCATTAAGCCTTTCACTTACCATTCTTATATTGATTCTTTTACTCTCTTTGTTTTGTTTACCTCCTATCGCGGCCGGTGTAGATCTTTACTTCTTGTAACTGTTTACCTTAGTTGGTAGATCATTGGCTGGGCCTGGCCTTGCCTCATCTCTATTTTGACTGCACGGGGATGACTAACTCTTTCAATGTTTGTGGTTACTAACAAACCTTCTCAACACCTAAAAGAAAACAGTGCCGCTCTTTTCTCCAACAGCTTCTTGCTGGTTGACCTCTCTTGTGCAAAGATTGATTGGGCTGTGTTTCCTAGATAAGATTCCTAAGACTCCTAACCCCTTGGTATGGCATGACAAAGACATGGATAAAGTCCTCTGAACTAACATACAGCTGCTTCTTATAGATGGTGAAATGGATGTGGGTACCTAACAGCTTCTGACAGTTCTCACCATTTTTCCATGTGGGCTTCAATGAATAAAAATGTGTCAATATTCATGAGATTTCGTTGTGGCTGAAAACTGTAGGTCATGCATGGTTGTGTCTTCACGAACATGCACATTTCTACTGGTGATTGAGTGGCTCTTCACTGAACACTTTTCAGAGGGTTAACTGACTGCATAATGTGTTGTAGGTATATGGGACATCCAAGCGGGAGACACCAACCAGATGGTGCACATGAACATCCTCATCACCTGTGTTTTTGCTGCTTTTCTGGTGGGCGCTCTGATTGCTGGACTTTTTGTCTTTTGCTACCGGGATTCATTTCTCCGGAAGCCAAGACAGATTCACAAGGACGCCGAGTCTGCGCCCTCCTGCTCTGACTCCACCGGCAGCTTCGTCAAACTCAATGGACTGTTTGACAGTCCAGTTAAGGTACAGTTATCATTATAGCACCCTCACTACATCAAAGTCAGCATTAAAATGTGTTTTGTTCATTGACTAAAATGTGTCTAAGTCTTAATACTGGCCTTATTTTTTCTAGGAGTACCAGGCCAACATGGACTGTCCTAAGCTATACACCAACCTACTGAGCAAGGACTTGAATACACCCAGCAGCGATACCAAAACCATGATCCTTCGAGATGGATGCCAACCTCCAGAGCTTGCTGCTCTGCCTACGCCTGAATCAACTCCTGTTCTTCAGCAGAAAGGTCTGCAACCAATCAAAAACCAGTGGGAAAGGGCCCATGGGAAGGTGCCTCGCAAGGAGTCCAACTCAACTGCCAAGAGCCCTCAGTCCTTTCTGCCTTCGTCTCCTGCCCATCATCCTCCTCTAGCTCTGGGACACTCCCACATCCCCAGTGCAGTTGTCCTCCCGAACGCCACACATGAACATCCCAGCATGGACTCAAACGGAGACGACTCATTACCACGATCTTCAGAAAGGAAGCTCAAGAACCCAGACTCTAAAGGGAGTCGAAAAGACCAGAAAAAGTCTGTGGATGCAAGAAATACTCTTAATGACCTTTTAAAGCACCTCAATGACTCTGTGGCCAGCCCTAAGGCCCTTATTCAAGAAGGTACAGGGCCGCGCCCGAGACAGCACCTCACCCTGGAGCCTATGGACGAACTGTCTGAAATACCCCCCCAGGTCCCCAGTCGTGAGGCGTCACTCTACTCCCCCTCCTCTTCCTTGCCTAGGCACAGTCCTACCAAGAGGGTGGATGTGCCCATGCCCTCTTCCCCCACCACACCTACGGGCAGCCTGAGCATGGGGGGCACCCTGGAGCGGCCGCGAGGGGCATACCAGCTCCACCGGAGTGCCTCCCATAGGCAGTCTCTGTCCACTGCCCCAAACGGGGTAACCATGGGGGTGTCTATAACTCGCCAACACAGTATAAACAGAGGGGGTTACATGCCCCCGACTCCTCCCTCAAGACTGGACTCTCACATTGGGGCTGGAGGGCACCCACCCTCCGTGTCCCGAGAGAGCAGCTTCAGTGGGCATGGCTCACTTCCCCGAACAGGACTTAAACGGACCCCATCCCTTAAGCCAGATGTGCCCCCCAAACCTAATGGGTTCTCGCCACAGACTTCACAAATGCGAGTGGTAAACAAGTACAGTTATTAGTAAACGAGCACTGACATTTCACTAAGTGAGCTCTCCGTCTGTACTACTGGAGAGCTTTGAGCCCTAAAGGGAAGGGTGCTGCGGATGGGATGGGGTAAGGCCCACTGTGTGTTCAACTTGAGGTGTGTTCCCCTTAAAATGATATGCACATTCACTCATAACAAAAGGGAAAATCACACATGGCCAAAGATACTCCCTGGAGCTCCCATCTCTGCCCTTGACACGGTAGCTAAAGAATATAAAGTGGACTTTAGTGAATCTACTTTTGTATTTTGGCTTGACCGTCCTAATACAAGGTAACCGCACAGACAGAGGTGGCCCTGCCATCTCTCTGTGTGTGAGTGTGGTACCAGGTCAAAGCAGTGGAATACTTGAAGAATGGGTCTCATTTGTCACTGCCCTTGAGCACTGTCTTCCCACTAATGTGAACTAAACACAGAAAAGCGCTAGGCTATGCCTTTGTAAGTAAGACAGCTGGGGGGAGAAAAGAAGAAAGTCAATAATCAAAGTGTGAATGCCTGATACAGTATGTTCGTGAAACAAAACATCAGTAGAAAAAAAATAGTGTATCTGATTTTCTGAGTGTATGAGTGAATGTCTTTGCTCAGATTCTTCATTATGGGAAGATCTCAAACAATATATAGTATGCTTGTTTTTACAGTTATACAACATCACAACTTGTGATGTTTTCCAAAGATACTGGGATACAAAATTGTTTTCAAAATGCCTGTACTCACAATATTTCTATTATAATAACAAACATGCAGAGGCTAATGCACCATATTGGAGTTAAATACATAGATATCTAGTTTTAACTAGTCAAACCAATTTTTAGAATAATAATAATAAAAGCATCAAGTACAACATGTATTTAAGTTTTAATTTAAAGACATTCCAGGGCCATGTTTCAAAGTTAACTGTGTCATCTCCTGCAATGTATATATGAGATTTAATTACTATAAAACTAGATTTCCATGTCCATGTGACACAAATGGCAAATTTTCACATGGCTTTTTATTTAAAAAGATAAACGTGAGTAGACCCCATAGCCATGACATCTTGCTCACTTCAGTTTGTAATCTCTCCCTCCTGAAGAATCTCTGCTGCTTGTGTGTAGGATGAGTAGTTTGTGTAGAGACATATTGGCCTTCACTTAAAGAACGGTGCCACATGCCAGAAGAAGCACCTTATCTCCGTCAGTAATCACACAAACATGCTTACTGGTATTTCAAAAATGGTGTTTCTGTTTTTGCTCATATTCTCAACCGAAGCCTAAACCATAATTTGTGTCATTTTGTAGTGTTTAGGTGACTTCTTAGGTTAGGCTGAGGGGACAGGACAAGTGCTGACTCACTGGGAAATGTACTTTACATTTATCTTACATTTGCTGCTATTGGTTTTTAGATAGCTGTTGGTCATGTGGTTTAAGCCGCTTGATGCTTTTTTTAAAGATACCAGAGTAAGATAGCTCTTGATGTGGGGGTGCACATCTGCTTGTGAGTTTGAGAGTTGAGTTTGATCACAGACACGGGCCAAGACGTTCAACCAAACATACTGTTAAAGGGGGGGGGGGCGTCCATTGCGCCTTTGTTGTAGTGATACTGTTGGCTCAAGAGACTTTCTTCTTTATGCAGCAATGGTATTAAAAGGAACAAATGTATCTCATCTCCTCTGAACTATGAACAAAATCGATATGCCTTTGTAATGTTTTATTTAAAGGGATTATATGTAGTTTAGAAAAGTTGTGTATCAACATGGCAGTATTGTGTGAAAAATGTATAGTCAAAGCATCAACCAATGGTGAATATAGTTCATTGCAAGTGTTATCTCAGTAACACACATTTTTGAAATGTATGTCTAAATTTCAAGAAATTAAGTCAAAATGCTACATATAGTCCCTTTAAACTAGAGCAACGCCAGTGTTTAAGCCCTTGTATCAACGTTTTAGGGCACGTGTTTTTATTTTGTGTCCTCTAATAAAAGAACACTTCTTTTCCCCTTGACTTCCTTCCTTCCTGTAATAACCTTATTCAAAATCGAATAACCGGACCCTGCACAGTATGTTACAACTCTGTTTTAACTATGTCATTAGCTGGTTCTGCAGCCATGTTCCCTGTGCAGCTTCTGTGCGTGACCAGTGTACAATCAACACTACATTTATGTCCAAATGAGTCATGCTGGAAATGACAAGAACCTGTGTATATTAAAAAAGTAAATATATGGAATATTTTAGGCAAGTGAACCTGAATGTGTTCATTGTGTGCCTTATTCGCTAAACTAAACTGTCAATTGGTCCTCTGTAACTTCTTGTCATTACTATTTAAATATTTTATACTGAATTCAGCAGGATATGTGCCGAGAAACCCTAAAAGAAAGTGAAAGAACCGGTTCAATGACAAACATTCCTCTACAAAAAGTCAGGAGTCTGAGAAAGTAATTTATTTCGGGAATAAATTCTGCTTTACTGCTGGCATTGAAAAGAGTGGTGTTAATCCACCACGTAGAGGTGCCATGTGGTGAATGTATTTTCTTGACAGCGGGACGTAGGGTGGTTAGACCTTGCACTGTGGAGCGGTCGGCTCAACGCAGCACATCCTGCCTGCAGCCAAATGTATCAATACACATAAAAGCTGTCTGTTGGCATGGGCGGAGATTACGCAGCAGCTTTTTCACCGGTCATTGCAGTGAAAGTGGCCAGTGGGAATAGAGAGGCTAAGTCATGCTGAGGCCAATGGAAACGGGAACACTTTTATTTTATTTTTTTCCTGCTTGAACTATTTTTGGTTGTCAATATCAAAAATTAATGACACAAATTGTTGTACAGAAAGTAAATACTCTTGCTATAATGCTAGTTTGAACACTAAGTTTCCAACAACAATGGCTATTAGCTGGATACACTGTTCTTCTGAAAGAGAAGAGCAGCCTTTATGTGCACGCTCGACAAAAGGACAAACATATGTGCTTGAATGAGACTGACCAAATTTAGACCTGCTAACTTCAGCTGCAGTAGCTCATGACTCCATCGAGTGGCACCAATTGATACCGCAAAAGACTGCACTTATCTATAACAGTCTTGGCATAGCGTCAATACTTTATGGTCTAAACACTGTTTTACAACTTTCACTAATCATAATCCTAAATCATTAGGTATCAACACATATGTACTGATATGTGGAACTGGCGCACCAAGTAACTGTCTCTCTGTTTACGCCCATTAATATTATTTACGAAGTCATCTCAATAAAGTCCACCAGATGAGGCATGACTTGGTCTCTCTAAGACAGGGACAACCTCTTTCTTAGTAGAAAACTTTGGTCACACCCTGCAATCTTTACATGAGTGTCAGATGCCTGTTTGAGCCCAAAGCCACATTTTGTTTACAGATGATGAATGTATGTAAAGACTGTGGTCGTCATCATACCTGGCCCTCAGCGACATACACTCGGCATACACTGCTCAACTGCCTTGTACATTGCAATACGAACTGTTTTTTTCTGTTGCAATCAAAAGCCTTTATTATTCGGTTTGAGCTGTGTATATGTGTCGTTAAACCAGATTTTGTCATGTAACTTTTTTGATTTAAATACTGTGGTGACGCAAGGCCAGCTGTATATGATGATTATTTGAGTGTGTAGATATGTTATAAAGCTGTACTGTGAATGTGTAAATAATAATGATGGTCTTTGTTTCATGATTTTTTTCTTGATTTTATTTTATTTTTTTTAACACGGCATGTATAGCTGAAATAAAAGATTACTGCACAGAAGTGTCGGGTTTCATCGGACCACTTCCTAGGGATGTCAAGGGGCCATGTATCTGTGTACAAGCTGTAGGCCTCTGGAATGGTCTTTGGACAAGCATGCTTTATGTCATGTCATATGTTTTAATGTACAATGATGTGAAGCTGCTATGAGTTTAAAGTCAATGTGAATCAGGCTGGAGAGCCGTGTGATGGACTTGGCGCTTTGAGCATGACTGGGGTGGAGCTCGTACTGGAGCATCTGAGCCGCTGAGCCGACTATGAGAGACATTACAAGTCCTCAGAATGATTAAGAGCTTTGAGCTATTTTTAGAGCAGGTTGTTTTGAAGTTTGGGGCCAGTGTGGAGTCAGCCACACCAAATAGCATGTGGGAAACTTTCCAAAATGGTATGTTCATTCAGAGACCAAACATCTGGACTAAGTACAGCACAGAGCATAAGATCTGAGCCATCAAAGAGCTGTGAAGGAATGCCCACAGAACGACGATTCCAGTGTGCATTTAGATGCATTAGAGTAAACACTGACCGTGATGTTACGCACAGATAGCACTGCAATAAGATTAGCTTCAAACAACAAAGAATAAAGAAGAGATGGCTGGAGGAAAGCTAATTAGTCCTCGTGTTTTCAATCTAAAGAATGGAAAATAATCAATTTTTTCAGCTCAACAGGCAGCTTAAAAGATATACTTTTGATTAACATTTGAAGGTCACATTTCCACAAAACATGAAAAGACAATAAAAACTCTTGTGCCCAATCTTTTGTGCAAGATGCCATCATAGTTGACCACGCAGCATTGTAGAGCTTCCACTGTCCTCATTTCAACTAGCTCTCAGGGTGAACTCACATTAATGCATTTTGAGTTTCAAACAGCACTGTAGAAGAGAAACAATCTCCATTCACAAAGGCATTTGAAATTCATCAGGTGATTTGGACTGGTCTTCAAGGAGACTTTATGGCACATCGAATTGTAAAAGACAACCAGGCTGTGAACAGAGGGGCCTGCCTCATTGCAATTCCAACATGTCTGATTGTGCCCACTCACAAAACTAAAAAGGGGTCCAAGGCACTTTCAAATGTCTCAGCAGTGTGGATGAAAAAACAGCTACAGGATAAATCTTAAAAGGCTAAGTTAGCAACCTAAAAAGAAATTTACAGCAGTGACAAATTGCACAAATGGCAAAACCTAAAATCCCTTCTTATGTCATTGTGTTAAGTGTCATTGCTTTGTCAAAACTGCCGCACACAGACATTTATCCTACAGCTGCAATATTCAATAATAAATAATAATTAAATCACGTCAATGAAATTTTAAGCTTTTCAAGTCAAATAATTCAACAAGAAGTAAATTCATTCTGACATTCACTTGAAAGAGAGGTGCAGGGGCTTTTGAGTGCTCTCTTCTTTCTTCTTGGTTTTTTTTTGAAGCGAGGTGACACCGTCTTTGGGATGTTTGTCCAGCGGGCTTTGTGGCCCATCGCTGCCGTCAGACTGTTGACACAAGTGCTCCTTCATTTGCTTTCAGCAGGACGTCCCGAAAACTCACACCTCCTAGCAACTCGGCAACACACTCCCACGCGCTCTCGTTCCCCTCGGGCTGCTCTGATGGGGGCTGGGGTGTGATCTGGATGGGAATGGGGCACAACAAAGAGGCGCCTCTTGCTATTCTGAGGTACATCCCATCCTCTCAATTTATCAGATGGTCTCTTTGAATTAGTGGAGGCAAACCAAACACAGCCAGTGATTCTGGAGCCATTTCATTCATTTGTCCTCCGCCAGGCCACACTTTACTCTCATTACAGACCTCAAACATCCCCACAGCAACCCCCATCGCCACACCGCCACAACTAAAAGCATTGAACATCACATTAGCATTGTGCATTTGTGTGTCACAGTTCACAGTAGTTAGTTAATTCTGAGATGGTAAAAAGTGCTGTTTTAAATGTTATTGTTTTCTGCAATCACTGGCTGATGTTTTAGCCTTTGTTTAGTCAAGGTTTAGAATTAGGTTAGTCTTGGTTTAGTCCTTGGTTAAATATTTATTTAGTCCTATCTCTGGGTTTTATCTCTTTTGGTTTATTTCTTCAGTTTATTCTTGGGTTGGTTCTTGTTTTATGGTTGGATTTTTTCTGGTTCAAAGTGAGTAAGCAAATTACATTTTCACTTATAACTAACTTAACTTATAACTTATAACAGGTGAAATTATTCAAGTACTGCATGAATGTTGTGAACATTCATCAGTTTAATTATATGCAATCCTACACAAATCCTAAGAAAAAAATATTAAAAACATTACTATATTGATTTTAAATTGTTGCATCGTATTTAATCTTAATGTTCTAGATCAGCCAAAATCTTTCATGAATTGTTTCTATACACTTTAGTAAAAGATCTTTGGTGGAGATTAGGAGTTTCGAATCCCCTGGGGAGCAACTCTTGCCACAGTCCCAGTCTGTGCAGGTCCCAAGCCAGGGTAAAAGGAGAGGATTGTGTCAGGAAGGGCATCTGGTGTAAAAAAAATTGCCAAGCTACTTGTGGAAACTACTGTATTGCAGTGACCCCTGGATGGGAATAAGCCGAAAGGCACTTACTTACTAGTAAAACATTTGTAGCATTTTGCAGGAAAAATGTACTCAACCACTTATTACTCGTCTAATTTTTGCTTCTGTCCTTTGTTTAATATAATAAACACACATTATTTTGACTGCACCAATGTCCCTAGAAGTCAATATTGTCGTACTGTATATTGAATAAGTGAGGTAAACGTAGATTTTGATTACACTATTGTCTCATGGGACAGTCTGATCTAATGCTAACAAGAGGAGCAGTCTTGTGTGAGTAACATTCACCAAGGTCACTCAACTGGAGACAGAGATGAAAGTCAATGGCTTGAGCTGAAAGTGCTGATTAAAATGTGCTTTGAAACAGCACAGCAACCGGCCCACAAATCCAGAAGTTATTAGGCCCATTTCTCTGGGTTTTTGACTTCCTCTGCAGCGCACATCTCAGAAATTTGATTACACTAAAATCATCCGTCTGTGCGCCTTCCTGTCCTCTTTACTTAACAGCCCAGAGGTGATACCACCGATGCCATTTGCAAGCCTTGCCTAATAGAAAAGGTGGTTAGAGGGTGTCATTGTGGGCTTTTTTTTGAATATGCACACTCTCTTAGCTATTCAGTTAAATGTGACAGTTTTCAAGTAAGAGGAAAGAAGTCCTATGTAAAAAAAAAAAAAAAAAAAAAAAAAGAAACAGCATCAGAACGTGTCAAAGTAATACATTAATAGTTACTTTGTTACTCACATGGTCAGGTCAATACAGGACGGTTTGGTAGCCACTTCAAGAGGCATGGGTTTCCATTGTGCGGGGTCCAGAAAAGCGTCCCCACTTAGGACTCTTAGCAACCCCAAAGAGGTTTGGTGTGGCACCCTTTTTGTGGACCCTTTGGACCCCATTCGGTAATGGAAAAGGGCCAAAACGCACACAAACCACACTGTACTGTCCCCGTGGAAATGCAACTATGAACTTCTGGCTCCTTCTTTAAGAAATTAATTGCTTCTCTTCTATTAATAAAATAAAACCAGACCAATATTTCTCCACAAAATATTAAGGCATTACACCAAACTAAAAATTAGAGTTTATCATTAACTTAGCTGTGACTTTAGGTGTCAGCACAGAGATTATCTCCGCCTCATTAAAACGTACGTAAGAAAACTGACAGTATTTATAATTGTTTTACGTTGCGTCTCTTTTCTCTGTTCTTTGAACTGTTTATCTGTGTTAAAGACAGATTATGCCCAAATTTATAAATCAAAACACTTACTGAGCCGTCATATGACCAATGAGAGCGCCCCTTCTTTTATGCAAGTGATCTTTGCGAGCATTGATTGGCCCAGGTTTTTCTGTCCTGGGAAGAGTTTTAAAATTCCTTATAATAAACATGGCATCATAAAGCCTGTTATTTTTTCACAAATGATTGCTTTTACAAGTCTATTTGAGTATTTTTAAAGGAAAACCGTTAATGACTTCTACATCTAACTGCAGTATTCATTTCTACCCATTAGTTTGGCTTAACTTCATTAAAATCAGCAAAGGGATAAAATATGTTTAAAGAAAAGATTTAAAAGAGACTGTCGACACGGTCAACCTGATGCCTTTGAGCAGGTCATTCCTTAACTAACAGTATTTTTAATTGAGCTGTGATTTTGGTCACTCTACCTGCCTCTATTTTAAAGGCACCAAGGAAAAAATCCAGGCAAAAAAGGTTGTTAGATATATAATGTTTCCATATTTATTGAGCCTCATAAGCAGACACAAACACTCAGATCAGGGACAAACAAACAGCGTAATGAGCAAAGACAGCGTTGCCTGCTGAAGAGGAATTTCTCCTAAACTTAGCGAGGCTCTCCAATCAGCTGCATTGACAGCACGAGGAGAGACAGTGAGAGGAACTAAAGCCTGGAGAGAAGTAAGCTGCAGAGACTTTAAAACACCCGTACATTATATAATGGCTGTGAAGATTTCCCAGCAGTGAATGGCCTCTGAGCTCAAAGATAACCTCCAGCAAATTAGACGACAGCCTCTTTTATGGCTGCATCTATACAGACACCTGCGTTTTATTATGGAACAACGCTATTAAGGAGAATGGGGAACATGTGGAAGGGATTAGCTTGCGTTGAAGAACAAAGCTTTGTGATAATCACATGTGGTACTCATCAATCCATATATAGGCCTACTCCAAAAGCAATAGCACCAAATTTAAATGACATTTTCAGATATTTGTGTAAGTAAAATGCCAACTTGAAAGAAAGTTTTAGTGATGTTTTATGAAAGGAAATACAGGAGGAAATTTGTATTTTAAGCAAGTGCCTACATGCATCACTGTACAGATTTATACGTCTAATGACAGAAATGTTCTGGGTTTTCTATACCCATTCACCACCCCAACTTTAGGATAGATTAGGTAGTCCAAAATGCAGTCCTAGTCTTTAGGATAAATAAGCATTTGAATGCACCACCAGAGCAGCTGGGTCTGTCTTCACTCAAATACACCTGAATAAGGTCACTTTAAAATGTCAATGGTTATGTTCATTGTGATGGATAATAGTAAGTTGCCAAAGTGAAAATCCAGCTGGTTGTAAAGCAGGAACTCATAAAAGTGGAAAGCAGGGAGGGCGCTGTGTGCAGTTGTACACAGTTTAGTTGAGAGCCGACAAAAGAAATGAAGTGTGTCTTTGCTGCGATGTTAATATGGAGGAGAAATGTCGTGTCATCTGAGGGCTTTCCCGACATAAATCAACATCAAGGACAAAGGATCTCTTGTATATAAAGTTCTTTAATAAGGTCATAACTACATTTGGTGTCACTTATTTTTGTGGGACTTCAGGATTGAGGACATGGGTTAGAAAAGTATGTCCACCATTCATATTTTTAACTTGAAGGCAAAAAAAAGCTTGCTATGTGTTCCTTTTTAATCATATTCATGAGTAAATTGACGGTTCACCATGGTTGCCTGAATAAGCCTGTATGCTCAGTTTCATTTGGGCTTTGTGATAGCGGATGTGATGTAATGCATGCTCAAGCTCCTTGATGGATGTAAACAATAATCATCGGTAAAGCGTTAGTTGAGCTGGATTCTGCACCTGCGTGAAGTTGGCCCCCAACACAGACTCCAGAACTATCTAGATCGTTTGTGCATGTTTGCGCAGTAAAAATCTTCCTTTGTGCTGTTATGGTTTTTAAGATAATATTAATAATTTTTATAGGTAGCCTTAGCCTATATCTGGGTTCAACCAGCCCCCTGCTGCAGATTGTCTTAAATAACTTAACAGCCCAAACAAATCTTTTTATAGCACAAACCAGCACAAACCAAGCATACAACATGTGATCATTTCTGAGCATTCAGGGGGCCAGCAGAACCCAGATAAAGGCAAGGGCTACCTTATCTTCTTTTTTACTAAAGAAGTAAGACAGAGTTGTAGAATATTTCATGTGTGTCAGTTGTCTAATGCAGAATAACTATAAAACTAAAGCAAATTGTGAATGCTAGTACCACATTAGCGTGCAAACATAATGTAAATGCTAGATCATAGCCGGCCAAAAACACTCGGAGGACATGCAGACTCCTCCCAGAAACCCTGATATTTTACCATTAGATGTAAATTACTAATAGATTGTCATCCCAAGATAAATACATGCCCTGTGTGCGCAACAGTCATGCCATTGCAATGAAACAGCGCCACAGAAAACGCCCAGAATGATTTAGTACACATGCCAGACCAGTAGGGGGTAGGTTTTCTTTTGTTACTTTTCCTACCCTCGCTTCTGTAGTCTGTAGATTCTTGTTAAGCCCCTAAATCAAAGGTGGTGAGGTGATGAGAATTAAGAGGTGATGTACAGAAGTGGTCCATTTGGGTACTCTGTCGTCATGGTTTTCATGTCAAATGCAAATGAAATTGGGGTTACATTTAGAAAAGATGACATACACATGTAAACTAGAACTCTGAAAATAATGTACCCAGCATTTTTAAATGTCACTTAAAACATCATTCTAGAAAGTTACTTGTGTGTTCTCCTGTGCCAATAAAAATGGCCTTAAATAACATAACATTAAAAACACTGAACATTCTGTGGGTAAAATAGTTTGTATGATGCATAACATTCTGTTGTTTCATTATCACATCTGGCAACTCGTAAAATTGTCAAAGTGGACGATGGCAAATTTCCAACAAATTCACAATAAAACAGCAGCCAGAGGCCAAAGATAAATTGTGAAATAGCAACATTATTGCTAAACAAACAAAAAGTTATTGATATAGACTTTCCAGACGGTGACTCTCTGCCAAATTGTTGTCATTAACAGTTTCAAAATATTTCCTGCATTTTTGCAAATTCACACACTTTTTAGTCAGTGTTGGAAGTGTATGATGGTACAACGGAATGATTATTATCTCCTCCAATGACCCTCAAAGCAGAGCAGCTGTGTTTTGGGCTTCAGACTACATCTGAGAAGGTGTGGGTGAGTAGATTGGAATCAGTGTCTGGTTGCATGTTCTATTCATAAATTGCAGATAAGCAACTGTACTCAGTGTGATAACCATCTATTTTCATGCTACGGTGCAGTCCCAGTGCTTAGTAAGCCTTAAACAGACATGAAATCCCCCTGCACCTGTGAACAGAGGTGCTTATTTGTTCCCTTTCCTGGTGGGGCCTGTGTGTGGATGGAGGAGGTGCACAGGGGCAAGTAGAAGCAGGCCTATTGGGTTTATGTATTACAGGCTGTTAACGGCTGACAGAGTCTAGATCTCATAGGGAGGTGTCATTGTTCAGGGCTCAGATTATCAAAACAAAAGGACCATCTGATTGTTATGTCACCCACCACTGCTTTGTCTGGAAGAAAACAAGCAACGTGATTTTATTGTTCATTTTGCGCCTCCTCTGAAGTCTGACTCACAGTAAAAAGTGGGGAATAAATAGATTGATGCCACCCATTGGGCAGAAGGCCTCAATAATTATTCTAAAATGTGTTAGTGCCATCTCTAGCTTAGAGAATCAGAGGTTTCTATATATAATAGTATAACAGCGCTCAGTAAGCCTAAGCATAGTGGCCAGGGTTAACTGATACTATCTATGCAAACATAATTCTGCCATTAAAGGTTTATAGATCAGAAAATCGACTGCCTGGTTTACCAGTTTTGAGAGTCTTTAAAGCTAGGAAAATATGTAGCAGAAAGAGCTAAGCAGTCCGTTTATTCTATATATATATATATTTTTTATTTGGTTGTTTTAGTTTGAACTTTTCTATGATGTCTGTATTTACGTGGCTAGTACAGCACCTTGCTGAACTGAGGTTGTTTAAAACGTGCTACAGACTCTTTAATCAACACACAGTGCCCTCTGGAGAGACAAGGTAGGTCATTCTCTCATGGCAACATGCATCTCAGTTAAACACATCAAATTAAAATATCTTTTTTATTCCATAGATATAAGTTATATGCACTGCAGTATTGAGTAAACAGTCAAATGTTGCGCACTATTGTTGAACTCTTTCAGGGAGCTATCTAGAGTTGTTTTAATTAATAATCAGTAACCAAAATGAGAATTGAAGTAAGGGTTTAAAAAAATCTAAATACTGACTTTGTTACATTTCTAAATAGGAGACAGCAGGAGCCCGGGTTAATGGAGTCAACACCCACTCCTGCGTAAACCTTCGAGCTAACTCAGTGCACTCCTCTTTTTTCAGCGCTCAGGCCTGTACAGTGTGGGTGTTCTCAGGGCTTTGTTGGTAAACCAGTGGATAATACCAATTGCTTTATGACTTAAGCCTAGCCTACTATTACAGAGCTTTGTCATCGTAAAATCACATGTTCCCAGACGCACGCAGCCTGGGACACACCCCGATATGCACACTAGTCCCCCCTCCCCCGAGGGGTGATGTGAGCCAAGTCACCTGGAGCCTGGGAAAGCCCAGGACGCACACATGCATGTTGTCTGCATATAAAGAATCCTCAATAGTGAAGGATTTCGACCTCAGGCGAAATGTGGAGCTGTAATAACAATAAAACCCCTCCACCTTTAGAGAGAAATACCTTTTCACAAAACAAAGAAGCCTTTTAATTAGATCTCGAATAATAAAATCAAACATAAATAACCCATCAAACTGCACCTGCACAGAGATATGGATCACAGAATGATGAAAACATGAGGCATAAGATTACACAGAGCTGCTTTTAAGTGCTTTTCTTTGTTACAAGGCTTAATTGAATGGTTCTGGGATCTGACTAATAATGTGGAGTTAGCTCTCTGCTGCATTAGTGCCAGCACAAATGAATTCTCCCAAAAGATCAATGGCTTTATAGTCTATACACATCAGCACTGAGAGCTTTTACAAGCTGCCTCATATTCTTTGAATCAGGACATGCCCAAACAACCCTGTTCGTCAATGTGAAGAAACAACCTTAGTCATACCAAAGTTTGTTGATGTCCTCTTTTGTCCACTGACGCCAAACGTTTAACTTATTTTGACTCACTGGCTTTGTTTCTATGATGAGTGGCAATACATTTATAAATATAAAACCCTGTCCCAATGCATTGTGGTATATTGTGGCAGATCAACACAGATCTGAGAAGGGTTTAATAAAGATGTCAGCATTTGTGTAATACAGAAACAAATATGCAAAATAATAGCTATCTAGGATTAATGATATTTATATCAAAAGACATGTTTTTCCTAAAGTTAACCACACCTATTTACTAATCATATCCAAACTTGTGTAATTTGTAACCACTTTTTTTCTACTGAGCAAAACTTATCCTAATTCCTAAATGTAACATGATCTTATTTCTTTAAATAAAAATGTGGAACCAATATCTATATTAATTCTCAGCCATGCCCAATAAATAAAAAAGAGCCTAACACAGAAGCTTAAAGGAGCCAGTGTCTGTAGACAAGATGGGCCAGTGAACATTGCACATATTGCACCTTTGAATCATTTGGAAGAAATCGGATCACACAGTAGTTGTTTCAAAGCTAACACCAACTTCCCTTTTCATTTTTCTCCAATTGTGACACAAACATAAACATGCCCTCGATAGCCTACAGAGATCAATACCCCTCTTCCCGACAGAACACTGTTCCTTTGTTGTAAAGACATGTCTCAGTCTCAAAGAGCTGGTGGTAGGAGGACGGCCGGGAGCAAAGGGAGAGGAGGGAGGACAAGGGAGGGGAGAAGATGGCACCAAAAGGAGGGAAGAGCCCTGTGCCAAGATGTTGCACAACAAGCCCTAGTCTTTCCAACAGGCAGAATTATCATTCAGGGCAAAAACACATAAAGAGAGATCCAATAGGATACAGCTTAACCCCGCCCCCATCATCAAACTGCACATACCCACACACAAGCTTCACCCAGTCAGCCATTGGCATTATGGTATTATTAAAACAATATTTTACTACAAGAATACGTTAGGCAGAAAACACTGGTTAGGATTAATTTAGTGAAACCTTATTATAACATTTTCATTTTACGCTTATAGTGTCATATACAAACAATGCAACAACAATGTTTATGTTAATTTATTTTATAGATTCTATATACGGGAGCACTCCTGCCTTACAGCAAGAAGGTCATGAGTTCAAAACCCGGTCGACTCAAACATTCTCGGCTGACTCTGGTCTTTCTGTGAGGAGTCTGCATGTCCTCCACGTGTTACTGTGGGTTCTCTCCAAGTACTCCGGCTTCCTCCCACCGTCCAAAGACATGCATGTACAGGTTAATCAGCAACTCTAAAGTGTCCCTAGTGAATGAATGTGAGAGTGAATGGTTGTCTGTCAATGTTTGTCTCTATATGTCAGCCCTGCGACTAACTGGCCACTGTCCAGGGTGTACCCCGCCTCAGGCCCAAAGCTGCTGGGATAGGCTCTAGTCACCCGCGACCCCTAACGGGACAAAGCGGTAGAAAATGGATGAATGAATGAAAAAAAAAAGGATTCTATGTAATGTCATCAATAGCCACTAGATGTTGGCTCCATTTGACTTCCATTGAATAAAACATGCTAAGCTGTATTTGTGTCACCACTGCTTACGTTCTAAAAATTAAAGCAGCACCGCAAAAATATACATTCTCGTAATCATTTAAAAGGTTCTTAGACATGAGCTCTGTAGAATTATGCTAATCTCACTGACACAGTTCCCTCAGCTGGACACAAACCTGAATTATAAAAGATATACAGTATAATTCCTGTTGCTGGGAGGTGCAGACATTGCCTGAGTGACTACCTAACACAGTGAGCGGTAATATGCACATACACTAGACCCTAGCAGAGTTGTATTACAAAATACAATAAAAATACCAATAATTTTACAATACAACAATAAAACAATAATTTTTTTTTTTTTTTCTTCCAAACTTGTTTCCTTTTAAAAACACATGATGTCTGTAAAATGGCGGCCGCTGTCATAATAACGCAGAGTCTGTAAAGGGGTCGGCACCAATAAGGTTTAAGATTTCTAAGTGAAAGAGCAGCGGCATCTTGCTGTATCCTATAGAATCCTTCTTAAATAACCTGGAAAATCCTAAATGTGTCTAAAATTTGCTTTATTAACAATACCATAACTTCAGTCTCTCATTTATCTAATGTCACCATCCACCTCCCCCAGAGCTCGACTGAAGAAGCCAATTTAGTGTAGCCCACCTCCCAAACTCAAGGCTTTATAAGAGTATCTCCAAACAGAAAGGTGACATGCCAGTAGCCCCAGTCTGCTTGTGCTGTTTCATTTCCTCCTTACTTTCAGTCGGCACCACTGGTTAGTATAACTACCTGTTACCACGGAAACAGGTCTCAGTTATCCTGGGGATAAGCTTCGCCCCATTGTTAGAAAATGAAAAAAAAAAAAAAATCTCAGCCTCTTTTGTATGCATTACTACAAATTTTGATGGTTTTCATTCTTACAATTTTGCCAAGTGTCATTAAAATCTAACTCCTATCTCACACAAACTGGCACACCCTAAAAACAGGTCAGAGCATGAACTAGTAGACCGATTTAACAATGCCACACTACAAATTCACAAATTAAATTATAATTGTCACGTATAATACACCATATATTTTGAACATTTATGTCAACCTTTCAGTTAAAGCTGTCATTACGGTCCTGTAAAGCGGTGCTTAACATTTAAATCCATTTAAATGGTAACTTGTGTATTATTTGTGTACTGATCCTGCTTGTCTGGTGTAGGGCTAACTGATCACAGGGCACATAACCAGGCCTGATCAGCAAGTGGTGGGTATGCCAGAAACACCCAGCGATGCTGAGGGAGACAACTGAAGATGTGTCCCTCAGCAATGTCGTCCTGTATTAAGTATTGTGTTGTGTAGATGGAAGCATTTTGTCAAAGAAGAATATTTATGTACAAGAGTATCTGTGTAGACTTAAGTGTAACTTAGGGCTTATGTTACAACAATACCAAATTATTAAGGCCGTTGATAAAGCCAGAAATTACTGAGTAAGGTCTACCCTGCTCTCTTTCTTGCAAAATCATTATGCTTCAAGTGCTTTTAAAATCGACATCATGTGGGGAAATGGTTTGCACCTTCAGTCCCCGACGGTCTGCCCCTCGAGTGCTGTTATTATGATTGTGGCTGGTTGGAGCGCTCGCCTTAGCTTAGTGGCTGCGCCTCTGCATGATTCAGGAAGTAAAAAGGCTGTCGTCTGGCTTTAGAAGCACTTCAAAAAGACCAAAGCAGTGTGAAACGTAGCACTAGTGACAGCGACGCACTCAGGGTCAGAGCCATGTGCGAGTATTAGCGTGTTTACTCGTGCATGTGTGTTTACACGTGTGCAGTGTGTGTGTGGGTGTGTGAGTTGGGTGAAGGGGGGCCTATTAAAAAGCTGCCTGAGGAGAGGGCTTTCACTGGAGAATCTGTGGGGGGCAGAGAGGATGGCAGGCCCATTGTGTTTCGGAGAACCATCCTGAGAGCTGGAATTAGAGGCTTTCTCCTCCGCCTGGCTGGAAGACGCTGTACCACCACCAACCCCGTGTTTAATTAGAGCAGCTCTGAACAGCACAAATAAAGAAACATTTGTGTCAAAGAGAGAAGAAAGTGAAAGAACAATTGAATTCACTCTGATGGGCAGTGCTGTGCCAGTCTGATTAAAAGGGTAATGAAGCGAGTGATAACAACACGATGTGGAATATGATAAGCTTAGTCCTGGCAGTGTCATAAAAAGCTCAGTTGTAAACCACTGATTGCTATAATAAAAAAAATAAGTACTAATGTGATTCACGTTCGAGTCTCAATTAAAATTTACCAGACCAGTCGGTCCAAAATTTCCCACTGGAGTTTACTGGCAAACATGTCTCAAATCTCTCACCAAAACATGTAAGAGTATGAGGACAAGGAGGTGTGTGTAATGAATGTATCTGAACCTCTGCTCTGTGAAATTAAAAGTGGGAAACTCCACATTGACATTGATTCATTTAAAGTTCATTTATACTATAATAACTTTTTTTAAATTGAGTATTGAATCTTTAGGTTACAATCTTCCTGACAATGAATAATTCAAGATTGTGCAGTGTCCAGTCAGGGATCTTGTTATTAATTGCCAACAGTGGAAAGTTCCTGTACAATGCACTTGTGCTCATCAAGTGTGGATTCACACGGAGTGGTGCAAGGAGAACGTCTATCCTAATCTGATGGTGATGTTCTTAAAAGAACCTCATTTGCACCAATTATGGATCCCTTCAGCAACTGTGCATCAGACCTCGCTTTACTGAAGGCAAGGCGATTTTATTTTTATAGCACAATCCATACACTGGGTCATTCACAGTACTTTACATAAATAAAATGAATTTAAAATACATAGACAAGATTTAGAATAAGAAACATTAGAAAAATAAAAGATTTTAAAGATGAAGTCTGATATAGACAACCAACTGAAGGATATCCCCCACAGCCTCTTTCACTGTGAGGGTTTAAGGGCCTTTCTGTGATGAGTCTGCATGTCCTTCCTGTGTTACTGTGTGTTCTCTCCAGGTAATCCGGCTTCTCCCACCGTCCAAACACATGTACAGCTAAACTGGCAAATCTGAAGTGTCCCTAGTGAATGAATGTAAGAGTGAATGTATCTCTAAGTGTCAGCCCTGCGATTACCTGGCCAGTGTCCAGGGTGTGCCCCCCCCACGGCCCAAAGTTGCTGGAATAGGCTTCAGTCACCTGTGACCCCTGATGGGACTAAGTGAAAGAAAATGAATAAATGAATCTAGTGCAAACCACATAGACTACATTTAATGGCTTATTGTTTTCCAATCTTTTTGGAAACAAAGCCATTGTGATTTTAATAAAAAGGCCCAGTTTTCAGTAGAGGAATATAACTGAATTGCCTTCAGTTTAATTTCTCTGTAATTATAAAAGCTTTGATTAAGTGCTTTGAAGTAATCAATAGTAAAAAAATGGCCTTTGATATATCTTTCAAAAGAGGAAGAAACTCCTTTACTTCACTTTTATCCTCTGCATGTGTCCTAAGTGGTGACAGTTTAGTTTTTGCTCCTTTGTTTATCTCTGCGAGGAAGTGCACAATGATACTCCTCCGTGGAGGTTATACCGCAATCAAATGAAGTAAACAAACATTAATAGATGATAATGAATGGGAGCATTATCTCCAAATCGAGAGCCATTAATATTGATGATTGTTATTCATCTATAAGCATCACAAACAAAAGCAGCATCAATATTTGTCAACGCAGATGAATGCGTACATTTATCTGTGACTGGATAAGTAAACGGACAGAGAGATAAACAGCATCTATGTGTTCAGGCTTGTCCTGTTATTAATGTTAAGCAGGCTGATTGTTGTGTGAGGTAAACAAGGTGTCAGACTTTACGGGAAAACCACTCATTGTGTTATTAAACTAATGCTGTAAGGGTCTGCTGATAAAACGGTCTGCCTTTGAAAGCACCTAATGTTTGGTGGGTGCTTTATTAAACCAGCACTATTAAAACTAGACAATAAAATAATATGATAGTGTCTAATGAAAGTGAAAGCTCTTCATATACAGTGTTATCACAATGGTGCACTTTTTATTCATGCGTTTATTGAATTTCCTGCTGGATCAAAAAAGTATCTAATCTCAACGTTAAAGTGCTATGAGGTGGGCCTAATACTTAAAATACCCACAAAAAAACAACTCAAAAAACACAACTGAACTGAATGACAAGTTTAATCCCACTTTGGCCATCTTCACTTTATATTAATGATCTCCTTTCAGTGTGTGGCGAGGTGGATGTTCAAATGTATGCGGATGATACTATTATTTATGTACATAAAAATTACTCCACTAGTGTGGCAAACAAATTAACCAAGGTCATGAATAACATTGCAGATTGGCTCAAGTCTGCTTCGCTTACTCTTAATTGAAATAAAACGGTGGCAAAGTATTACTCAAAAACCAGAAAACCAATGACTTTTCCATCTTTTGTTGCAAAAGATAAAAAGAAGGGGTCATTTGTCTACTACTTCTTTAGAACCAACATTTAAATTTAAAAAGCATATTTAAAAAATGTCTAATACTTTGAAATACAACATTTCAATTTTTAGACATGTTTGAAATATGCCGACTTATGCTGCAGCAAAAATATATCTGTAAGCAATGATTGTCTCTCATATTAACTAATGAATTTCCTGTTGGTCTCAAACAAGTGAGGCAACATTAAAATCGTTAAAATCACTTATTAAGATCATCATTGTCAAATTTTGAGGATCTAATTGTGTTCTCAAATGTACGATTAATTTCTAAGATCCTCAATAATCACACACCTCCACCACTGAAGCGAGTTGTACAGCTCTGCTCAGAACAGACTTCTAGGACATCTAGTCCACGAGTCGAAATGACTGCAGACAAAAGAAGCTCTGCCTTTGCACAGACAGCCTTCTCATTCAAAGCAGTTAAAAAATGGAACAATCTCCAAGATAGCCTGAAACCGTCCTCTGACCTGAGAGACTTCTCTCTTAGTGTTAGAAAAGTGTATTTTCATAATATAAATTAAGTCGGCACTGATTATCTTTATGGTAGTTAGTACGGTTTTCCTGTAGCAGTTTTAGAAGGATGAACGTTTGTGCATGGTCGCTGTCAAATAAATACAAAACTAAACTAAACTTAACTGTGATGTGGCACAATATCAAAATGCATATTCAATATACTCCTCCTACTTGTAGCTATTGTGTTTTAAAGATGCACTCTAGACCCTCTTGAGAGAGCGCTAGGGCTGTACACTGGTTAATGAACACGCTTTATTCACCTTTTTTTGAGTTACTGTACTTTCTTTACTTTGCAACAAGGTCATGCTAAAGCAACCTTTCAGCTAGCAAACATATCAAAATAGGTTGTAAATGGAGAAATACTGGCTGAGGGCCGACAGTGAGCAAACAAACCCACTACGTTACAATAAAATGGTTTGCACGTCTCCACATTCTATCTTTAATGTTGTACCAAAACAAATTAGATAAAGACTGCTGATGATTTTCATGACACTGGTTTAAAGGCCTATCATTAGACATCATAAGACCGTGCTCACTGTAGTTTGAGCTGTATGACCACGCTGGCTATACTTGGCCTTTGTTTCTCCACAGCGTCTTATTCCTGCTGTCTGCTGCTTTCCACCTGATTAGTCTGATCATTCACTTCTGACAGGCCCATTTCTTCGGCCTCAGCTTTCTCGGACACAAACACACATGATCCGTCACACACACACAGACAATCCTGCTTGAAACATGGAGCAAAATGTAAAAACCTTTGAAGAATGACATTTTGGAGC
Organism: Neodontobutis hainanensis; assembly: GCA_024349245.1. Taxonomy (NCBI): domain Eukaryota; kingdom Metazoa; phylum Chordata; class Actinopteri; order Gobiiformes; family Odontobutidae; genus Neodontobutis; species Neodontobutis hainanensis. The sequence continues at coordinate 827,120 of JALDNG010000046.1, forward strand.
TGGGTCACTCAGAGGGAAAATAACCCATCTTAGCCCAGGGTTATTAGTGTCTCACACTACTTCACTTGGACAGTCACAAACACTGGCTCATGCAAAGCAGAGAGTTTGGTTCACAATTGTGGTACTATTCATGACTTACCTTAAGACCACTTTCCTTGGAATCAAATATGTATTTATTCAACCACCTCTCAGTATTGGACATAAAAGATCCTGGATTTTAAATACACACCAAGAGAAACATTTTTCAGTTTGTTATGATATTGATGTATACTATATGATTTTGATATTACACATATAATTTTATCTGAGCAAATATATTTTCCAGGGAGTGATACAGAGCTATGAACTCGGGAGGAGGGAAACAAATGCAAATGTGGGGTACAATTGAAGGGTAGGAGATAGCTTTCCCATACAGCTCTCCACAATATTGAACTTCACCTGCTGAGATCTAAAGCTGTAATCAAGAGGCATGGAGAGCCATGGAGAGCCATGGCGACCATTTCTATGTGGGGGCTGTTGGTGCCCCCTCAGGCTCGAGATAACACAGACTGTGTGTGTCTGTGTGGGAACAGCATCATTGTGTGGACAAATATGTATAAGATTTGTGACAGTAATTTGGTTTTATATTGGTTTAGGGATAGTCTGTCACTCACAGACATGTGTTTCAGGTTTAACCGCTTAGACCCTGGCTACACATTCACAGATATTTTTTACTAACCCATATTTTTTTATTTTGTGTAAAAATAAATTCCACATTAGAACACTGTGCAACAAAATAAGTACCTGCTATTAGATAACACTTTCAAGATTTTCAAGGTTTTCAAGATGTTTATGATGAGGTTGATTAGAGTTATGTTGAGTTATGTTGGAGATAAAAACTGTTTTTAAGCAAATTATTATATAGGCTGTAATATTCCACAATCCTGGTATCACAACCACCATCATTGTTCATATTGTTACCATAGGTGTGCACGTACTCATTTACACAAGCAGGAATGTTTGTACTCTATTATGTGGTCTGAAAATTCTGTTTGTGTTTGGAGGAGAGGCAAAAATTCTGAGAAAAAAAAAGTGTTTTAAAAAATATCCAAATAGCCAAGGGCTATAGTCCCTGCCCAAAACTTTGTTTTTTTCTATATATAATGTACACCTAAGAATAAAAAAAAAAATTCATTCATTTATTTTCTACCACTTTGTCCCGTTGGGGGTCGCGGGTGACTGGAGCCTATCCCAGCAGCCTGAAGCGGGGTACACCCTGGACAGTGGCCAGTTAGTCGCAGGGCTGACATTTAGAGACAGACAATGACAAACAATCATTCACTCTCACATCCATTCACTAGGGACACTTTAGAGTTGCCAATTAACCTATACATGCATGTCTTTGGACGGTGGGAGGAAGCCGGAGTACTTGGAGAGAACCCACGGTAACACGTGGAGGACATGCAGACTCCTCACAGAAAGATCAGAGTCGGCCGAGAATGTTTGAGTCGACCGGGTTTTGAACTCACGACCTTCTTGCTGTAAAGCAGGAGTGCTAACCACTCTGCCACGTGCACCCTAAAAAAATGTATTATTACAAAAAACTAAGTTCTGAAAAGGGCTTAGGATTGATTATAGTTGATTCCAGCAACTAACTACAGTGTAAAATGAACATTGTGGTAATTATTTGTTTGGGTTATGTTTTTGGTTTAGGGTTCATATTGTAAACTTTGTTCACACCAAAAGCAACTAAAACGACACACAGCCATTCATTTCCTATGGGTGCTCGTGTGAGAGTGACACAAATCAAGTGATACCAGAGTAGATTTCAGTTGATAGATCCGGGCAAAATACAGTCTTGAACCTCCTGCCACCTGCCAGCGACTTGAATGAGGGCTGGCAACGTGAATAGAGCAAGCTAAGATGAGACGAGAGATTTTATTGCTTTAGGTGTGAACTCACCATTTATGGATGTCTTGTCCACTCTGGGCCAGTTTGTGTACCCATGCATGTGTGAGCAAGAATTGTACCCCATGTCTCAGTTAACCATCTCCCTACAGCAGTGTAGCAGTGTAACTCATCTGGTATTGATCTAGACTTGTTCCTCGAAGACCAGCCCGCTGCTCGAGCTGTTGTCACAGTCCAACTTGATTTAACTGAGCCTGCTGTGCCTAAACTCTGAGGGACCACTCTGCTCAGCAGCCCTAAATTACATTTATTTACCGGGAAGGACCAGAGGAGGACCAGACATATGTGAGTGTTTTATCTGGGCTCCATGACCATGCTGTTTTTACAGGAGCCAGAAGTCATAAAGCCAGAGATTTGACTTTATCACTTACAAGAGGTCAAAGAATTGAAAATCTTTCTATTGTTATAATCGTTATATTGTTATAATTAGGTTATTGTTTATGCATGCAAGTAAGAATGATAATTAAACCATTGTCTGGCAAGTCTTTGCTGGTTCCCACTTGCTGCTCTAAGTACTACAAAACCACTGATATGCACTTTGTTTTAAAATCCTTAAATCAAGCTGTGTTGCAACTAAGTTTTGTCATTTTCACACCTAAAATTCAACACCAAGGTTCACACTAAGAACTGGCGTGACATTGTAATTGTATGTTTTGGTAACTTAAGGTTTCACTGATTTAAACCCACTCCATTGGACTGTCCCGGATGCTACTGTTTACTATTGATATGGATTTATAACCAACAGCAAATTTAAATGTGCTGTTAAACACATTTCCATGAAGGCACATGAGAAAACGTTTGGCTGTATAGAAGGGATCTATTGTAGAGTCTTGTTAACATACATGTGATTAAATAAGATGCTATGAAACAATATATCTTCTACTAAGACACAACGGGACAATCCTCCAATGGACCAATTTCATCTGGGACATCTCAGGAGAGCTTTTTGTGTTTTGTGGTCGATGATTTCATAAAACGCCCCCATACCTGCAGTCATAAATGTTAATAAGTCATGTATTAAGGGGGTTTGACATCTCTGCAGCAGTAAATCTTTACAGCTGGTTATTAAATTAATGTAGTGCCTTAACTCCTCAGCATTTCCCAGAAGCAAGTAGTTGGGCTGATTTACAAGATAGCAAAGAAGGAAAGGAAAGACTGTCTCGGTGACATGAAAGTCACATCCCAAATATAGTCAACATTAAAGTATACTATTCTCTCACACTGAGTCTTAACCTTGCGCTGCCCGCTGGATTCTTGCAAGATTTGGGAGTTTCCAAACACGGATAAATTCATCTTGTATCTCCAAGCTCCAAGCCAAACCGCTTGAGTCGGACACTGGGCTCACCGGCCTCTTGTGACCAATGATGTGGCAGCACAAAAAGGGGTTCTTAGTTTGACGAAAGCAACAAGCGTCTTATTCTCCTCTTTGTTATCAACATGGCTACGCTGATAACAAAGACTTTAGCGTTAGCGTATCAAATCATTTTAATCAGAGAGTAGATTTCCTAATATTTTTATGTCAGATTTATAGGCCACAGATTGATTGCTTATTTGTCTATGACTGTGTTTATTTCAGGATTCCCAGTGTAAGTTGCTTCTGCTGACAACAAGCACAGAGACTGGTTGACACTTACACATGGAGGCTGTAACTCAAATGACAGTGAGCCCAAACCGGACAAATATCAGGCTTGGACTGTGTCGGATTCCTGCTATCAACATGACTGTTTTGATTGGATAGTGAAGGTTGCTAAAGATATGGGTGTATCAATGTCCTCAATGATTATTCGTTTTGGAATGCTAAAGTCAGTAGGAAGAGTGTTCTGCTATATTAAAGCAGAAATTGTTGAAGCTGCATGGGTTGACAGGGATGTGGAGCATAAGGGGCGCAGTGGCTCAGGTGAGCAAAACACTTAACCCACCTAGCTTAAGGCTACAATCTGGCATGTTAACGTTTATATGGCTGTGTCTCACGTACTGTATGTTCATTAACATGCACTGTCCCAATCAACTAAATTAATTAGAAAAATAAAAAAAAACTTCTGAAACCTAAAGACAGGAATGTTCCACAGTGAAACGTTACCACATAACAAAACAGAGTCCTCAAATCCCTTGATGGAGATGGGCACTGCACAGTTGTTGCATTAGGAATGGGCCATACATGTTGTCATGTATGGCTCACCAGAGGATGTCGAGGATATTGTTCAACAGGGTGGCATAGCTGGCAGGCATGGGTTACAAGCCCATGCCATTTTGTATGCAGTCAGACATCCACCAAAACTTCATATTACAGCCACAAATAAGGTGCTTTTTACAGCAGTTAAAAGTTAGTAGCAGTTAAAATATTTCTTGTCAATCTCAACTTAAGCATTAATGTAATCAAATTAAATATTAAACCAAAAATATTTGCCAATGCCAGGGCATTAATATTTTGTTTAGTTTGTTATGTCCAGATCCTCAATCATAACATTATAACAGGCCGGGCAACAATATAAATGTCAGAGCTGTCAGTGACTAATGACAGCTCTGACAGTTGTCACACGTTGTATGGAGCAGTGTTTGGGGTACGGTAAAAAAACACTTTAGTGAACACAAACCAAAATAAACTGAAAAATGATACAATGTGCTCTAGTGCGCTCTGAGGCCTCACCACAGTGCGAACCAACATGAGTGAAAACAGCCTCAGACATTTAATGTCTTTCGTGAGCAGGTCTCAAATTCCTATAAACACACAAGTTTTATGTACATTACACTAAAGGTTATTATTTTCACAAATGCATTCAATTTATAATGTGTAATACAAGTGTGTGGTGGTGTTTACTTATTGTTGTTTTACAATAAAGAAAGGTTCAATATAAGAAAATAAAAATCTTTAATATACAACAACAAACAAATAAATGAAGTGGTCGCTTCATCCACTGTATCATCTTCAGTACATTGCCATCTCCTTAAAATTTTAAAGCGCTCCTCAATTTGGAATAGCAACTGTTTATTACCAACAAATCCATGGCGATTTACACTTGTCATTAGACAAAGTACATCCTAAGTAGTCTACACAATCTAGTCATTGGTCAATTTACTTGTTTCATTTACCAATTTAGTGTTAGTTAATGTTTCTTTTATTCGCATAATCACTTTGCAAAAATGGCAAAAATCCCCCAACGACATGGTTATCACTACTGTGTGGTTTACTTTTACCGCGTTTGTTTCCTTTCTTGTATCAGGCACACTCTGGTTACTTCACACTGATTGTTGCTACAATTGGCTAATGTAAGCGGCTACTGTTGAAGTTGGTGCTTCATCCAATCACTAAACAAGTTTTCAACAGCAGGCGCTTCCCTTTTGCAAACACTTTCAACGGGCGCCTTACCAGATAGTACTGTGAAACAGACTATGGGACGTATTGTCCCGATCAGTATGCAGGTATCAGGCAGAGACAGAAGCTCTTTGAGAGGTGTGTCCAAATCTACTTTTCACGATTTTCAGGGAGAAGCATAAAAAGGCTGGATTTATGAGTCGTGGGTGATTTGCTTTTACCTAATATCAGGGCTTTCTTCCAGTTATTATAGTCATTAAATTATAATACTTTAATGAATTCATCGTTACACGTGGAAAGTTGCATGGGGCTCAGAGCAAAGCCTTTACGCACAGACAGAGCAGACAGCGCAGCTAGGTGTCACACCTGTCAGGACTTGGTCCAGGCCCAGGCAGAGATGTGGAGTATGAATAATAGCAACACCAATGAGTTTGGGACTGTATTTTTGCGATGCTCCAAACCACAGATCTAAGCTCCTGATTAGCGGCTACGTCTCTGTTGAGTTTCCTGTGTTTTGTTTCTAATGCCCCACTTTCTCCGTGTTTACGCTAAATTTTTACTTGTTTTCTGCCTCAGTCATCACATTTATTCATTTGTTTTTTCTGCTTGGAGCCTATCCCAGCAACTTTGGGCTTTAGGCGGGGTACACCCTTGACAGTTGCCAGTTAGTCGCAAGGCTGACATTTGGACATACACAGTGACTGACAACAAGTCACTCTCACATTCATGCACTAGGGACACTTTAGAGTTGGCAATTGACCTGCATGTCCTTGGGTGCTGGGAGGAAGCTGGAGTAGCCGGAGAAAACCCACAGAAACACAGGAAGGTCACTCAGACTCCACAGAAAGGCCGGAGTGGGCCGAGGACATTTGAGTCAGCTGGTGTTTGAACTCATAACGTTCTTGCTCTGAGGCAGGAGCACTAACCACTATGTACATAACATGTTTTAGAGAATATTTGAGTTGCCCTCAGAGCTGCGGAGAGTCACACGAGAGTAAAGACAGGCTTGAGATGTTTTGGATGTCTTAGGCAGGATAGGTTTATTGACCATCAATATGGGACCCGGAGACAGAACACCCAACACAGTGGAGCATTGACTAACCAGTCTGCCATGCTTCTGGAATAGCACTAACCTATGTAGACTTGTACTGCGTTATTGAGCAGGTGATGTTATTTAACCTTGCAGTTGTTTAAGCTAAACAGAGACAGCTCAGAGACTAAGCTAAACATAGACAGAGCTACAAAGATATAGATACTGCATTCACAGCTTTGGTGTGACGAAAGGCCTCATACAGCACGCTGACCAGAACACAGTTCTAACAGAGATTGTCACAACTTCTCTACAGATCTTAATTTAAGGTGTAAGAACATTATATGTAGAATGAATATTTTCCCAACAACGTGTATATTTTTATTAAGACATGCACTGTATTTTTTTTTAAGCAAACCAGTGCTTTTGTGCTTCTATAAAGCCATGGTTGTTAAAAATCATGAATAAGTCGATAGATTAGTCATTCATTAGTAATATTTCAGGATATAAACCAAAATTGTTTAGAGAATATTTTAAATTATTTCTTATTTATTTTAAATAATAGTATTTTATTTATTAATTAGCAAGTTAATAAATTTGATATATTAAAAATTTTTGTACCAGAGCATGTACACAATAATAATAATAATGTACCTGACAATAACCACTTCCTAACTGAATTTATTGTCTGCATCAGTGCTCCTAATGTCTGCATTGGGCTTTAAAGAACAAACACATTGCTGTTGACTTGTGCCTTGACTAAGATCAGCTGTTGTACCAGTCTGCGTCATGCCACGCATCGCTTTTTTAACCACCATCCCTCACAGCGCTGGCAGAGTCGCAGACGGGCAGGAAGTAGCTGTGTCGGGCTCAAGCTTGATCACCGCCACGCCTGTGCCGCTGCAAGGTACAGCTCATATAATGTTCTGTGGAGCAGTTCTATCTGGCAGAGTCAGGTTAACTGTGGCCCAAAAAAATCTATGGTTTTCTGACTGAAAATCAAACTGAATTTTGAGATGTCTAGCTAACATTACTAACACTTACACAAATTAATGTATTTAATTTGTTAAATTAACTACATTTTGTAATAAGTTTTAGCAGACTGAAGCGGTATAACTCTGGACTTTTTTTGCAGTCTGTAAGTCTGTAAAATGTCTGTTGCTGTTTGTAGTATTAGGCACATGGCTTTAACAAATGGACCGCTAAGAGTCTTGTCAAGGGTTTTGTCCTGGTGTTACCAAACTACTCTTAAACCACAAACCCTAGCTGCTCCGGGACCACACAGGGACAGACTGCTGATGCGGTTTAGGAGGAGTAAACACAAACCAACTTTTCCTCACGAGTGCCACAATCCTCTGAGCCCAAGGCCATGACCCTATTGTCTTTGCTGTGTCACATGACGTTCTCGTTGGAGGTACCTAAAGCCAGAGACTAGTATCTGGTTCCTAATGGGCGTCGCTCCCCTGTCCCAAGGCTGAGTGTAACTCTTGCCTGCACACAGAGACCGTCAGCACAAAGGCTGCTATTCTCCCCTGACAACAACAACACCTTTTGTCTTGTCTCACAAAAGAAGATACACTGCAAGCGTTTTGGGCAGCTAAATTACAATATAAAGCAGAGATAGGGCCTTAAAAGGCAAAAAGTCTAAATAAGCTAAAGCAAAACAGGTCATTAGTGCAACACAATTACTGTCAAGTTTTGTGAACGCTTAAGCAAATCTTATTGAGTAAGCATTAATTAGCATTTTAAAAGCAAATAGCGCTGAAGGCTGTTTTTGGTATTGTAATGCAAATGTTTCCCGCTTGAACAAATGTACTATTATACACTTTCACTTTATAAAGTTGTAGCGTTAAATGATCAGATATATGATCTTATCTTGCAGTCTGTGTATGTAGCTTCTTAACTGACTGTCATGTTTGACTTACATTCACCACAAAGCTATAGGTTATAATGTTCTGTGCAAGATAAGGTACATGCAGTGCATTTCAACAAAATTGTTCACAGTCCGCAATTGTGTGTTTCTGCAGACAAAAACAGAAGGTAGTCCAGTGATCACATGAGTCACGCAGAGCCAATTACAGTTTTGGACACATTTTCTATTTCAAAACATAGACTAAATCTATTTGATAAAAAGTGGTCTACAAGGGTCCTTAAAACAAGCTAGAAGCGGTTATTGCATGACTTTGTGCACTACGCGTGTGACAAAACAGATAATCAATGACTTAATAAGCCAGACTGGCACCGAACACACTACACACAATGCTGTTTGGTAATTGTATTAACCAATCCCCTTTGCTGATGTGAACCTGTATATAACATCATTTGTATTGATTTTGTACTTTAAATGAATAAATTTAAATAAAATATGCTTGATAAGACCGTTACATTTTGGTTGGATTAAAACTGTTCAAATGGGCATTGTACTTCAGTTGGGGATTTAGATCAGTTTTACTGTACATGTTGACTTGAGTTAGTTTAATTAATGGATCATATCCAATATGTTGTGATTTCATACTTTTATAGAATAGCTTGAATGTGACATGTGTATTTTTTCTGAGCTTTTGGTTGCATATGGTGGCAAAAGTGGACACTGCAGTGTACACCTCAGACATGCTGTACTCTTTGAATAAATCTAGTTGAAATCAGTGTGATGGAGATTTTAGTTTGAATTATGGAAACAGGATCCATTGGCAGTGCTCAGTTTGTCCTCTCTGGGCAGCTATAGGAACAGAAGGTAATGGCTCTTTCTACTGGGTTCTTAAGATAGATGTGATTCTTTAGATAACTATTTTCTAATCTAGACAAGTGCATGAGTGTTATTGTGATGTGATTATACTCTGCTTAAAGCATAGCTGTGACTGGTGTTGCATTTTGTTCAGCTGTAGACTACAACATTTTAGCCAGTGTTTTTTTAAATTCATAGTGTTAGAGCTATTTTGATGGCTACTTTGCCTAGTAGTATGGAATTAGGCCACTTGTGATTGTAAACTACAATTTATTGTTGGAATATGTAGTAATTGTTGAATTTGTAGAATAATTCTATTCATCTTCCATAAACACTAGAAATATGTAGACGGTTTTTGCTGCCAACAGTGAGGTCAAGTCAAGTTGAGCTTAGGCTGTGAGACCTGAGCTAAATTTAGGGGTAAACAAGCAACTCAAAAATTCTACATTTAAATTTACATTGACCCATAGTATGGGTTCCCCCTATTATACTTGTATTTTGGTTTGCAACCCTTTATAGACTTAAAATTGAGAAAGCATCTGCTGAATATACCACCTTAAGCCAGTGGACATAACACAATCTGGCACGGTGAGTTGGCATGAATACAAATGTAGTGCGACCTGGTGTTTCCACAAGAGGCCCATGGAGCACAGAGGAATGAGGGGCCTCTGTTTAAATTAAATTGAAAACACCAAAGTACACAGTGTTATACACTGTCATTTTGGGATGTGACTATTTTTACAAAAGGCCAGCAACAGTTGAGCCGTGCCTTCAGGTAGTGTTTCCAAATGTGTAAAAGTGGGACAAACCTTCAAGTGGCTTTTATTGGTAAACCAAATGGCAGCCGCAGCTTGTGGACAAACTGTAGGAAAGTCCGGGAAAGGCTGTGACAGATGGTTGTGCTGAACTGTTGTCAGTGTGCTTCAGAAAACGCACATTCAGCACTGTGACCTACAGTATAGAAAGAGGCACAAAACTCAGCTTTTGTTCTGTCACATAAGACATAAATAAACCTGGACTCACAGTGAACTCAATTCAATTTTAGGGATTTCTGAAATAAGGTTGTGTGGGATAATTGTAATAACTTGTTTCTATCTATGGCTATGAACCATCTTTACCATTCATTCATTAATTTTCTTTCACTTAATCCTGTTAGGAGTCGCGGGTGACTGGAGCCTATCCAAGCAGCTTTGGGCCTGAGGCGGGTTACACTTTGTACAGTGGCCATGTTAATCGCAAGGCAGACACTTAGAGACAGACAATCATTCCCTCTCACATTCAATCACTAGGGATACTTTACATGGGCAGGTTGACCTGTACATGCATGTGTTTGGACAGTGGGAGGAAGCCAGAGTACCCAGCGAGAACCCATGTCTTTAGTTTTGCCACAGGTCAGTAACACAAGCACCTTGATCTGGAATGAGTAAGTCATACGTCTAGACAAGTCTATTTATCCATAAATACACCACTGCAACAACACCAAATATATAAATAATTGAAATAATTTGTAAGCCAGAGCCTTTACCCAAACTGGGGTGCAATCAAATAGAAAGTTCAGAAAGTCCTCATATAAACCTGGTTAGACTATAACTGATCCTGATTTAGGTATCTATTTAGTCTTGGTTTAGTCTTTGTTTTGTTTTTGATTAATGCTTTACTTTGGCTAGCTAATGCTTAAACATGCTAATGTTGCTGACCCTGTTTTCTTGTAGTTTACAAAAAAATAGGCTTGCTCTGTAACTTTTTCTGTTTATACTTCCTCCATGTGACATGTCTGGCTCCTCTCACACATGTTTTTTTTTTTTTTTCCCTCAGGCACAGCAGATACACACCCCAAAAGTGGAAATGCCAAATAGGGATACATTAGCAACACTACAGACTGTTTTTGTATTTTCCAACTCAATGTCACCAGTCTTTTCCCTTAAAGCTAAATCATAACACAAACGTCCCCTCCCTCCGAGCCCCTCCTGCGTCTCCTCTTTTGCTTTCTGTTTTGTCCCTCTAGCTTCTTGCAATTAAGCAAATGGGTCATTAATTAATCGCCGCAGGCTACAGCACACTTGAGGAGTTAATCAGACGAGATGGATGGGCTGCTGGGAAGAAAAGCAGAGGCCCAAATACACAAATCCAACCATCAAAACAATACGTCCAGGCCACTTTTAAAAATTATTGACATTTGTGAAAAGTGAGCCTCCAGTAAAGATTAATAGCATTAGAGAAAATGGCAGCGGTTGATAAAACGCAGCTTGATCATTGATTTGTGTAGAGCAGCTGTGCTGAGCGGCACTTTCTTCGATAGGAAACTTTGGTTGAAACCTTGCCTCGAGCCATCAACATTTAAAAAGAGACAAAGCAATAGTTTTTCTATGTGATGCTGCACAGCTCGATCTCTGAGAGCAAAGACTGCTGACAAATCATTTACATCAAGTTTATCCAAATCGACAAAGTGATGTAAAAACCACACAGGATTCCTTTACATAATTTCAACTGAGAAAGCACTTTAATAAGAACAAGCCCGGCCCCAGACAGGTGAGGCCTGCTTATCTCCCAAATTGATGTATCTCGGTTACCCATCCAAATTGTGTACAATCCTAATCTAAAAAAATACAAAAATACAAAAATGAACAAATATGGGGATAATGGCTATGGTATTTTTAAAGCAAATACCATAGCTTTTTAGCTCAAATTGTAGGTGTCATGATCCCCATTATTAGACTCACCTGGGTCTTCTCTAGCCACTCCCTCACTGCCTATTGGCCATCTGTAATTACTGCCAGAGTACTTGGGTCCAGCAGCCACTCCACTCTTTTGCCAGATTGTCTTGTGCCATGTGTCAAGCATTTCAACCCATGATGCGTAGATTGCCGCCAGTTTGGACCCCTGCTTGTCAGCTTTGCTGCATGTCTATTAACCGCCTTTCTGTCTAAGTGAGTTCTGGTTATGCTTGCCTGACCTGTCTCAACCTTGTTGACCCCAACTCTGCCTTTGCCTGCTAATTTATCAGTGCACCAGCCGTGTTTCAGTCTATATTGAACAATGTACTACGTGACATGCTTAACAAGTTTGTCTTCATCTATCTGAACAACTTCCTGATATTTTCCAAGTCCAAAGAAGATCACATCCACCATGTCATCAGTACTCTTGAGACTTTTGAAAACCTTGCTCTTTGTTAAAGCTGAGAAAAGCAATTTCCATTGACAGACCACTTGACGCAAACTCCAGAGATTTATAGGATTCCCTAACTTCTATTACTGTTTCATCAGGGAGTACAATTCCATTGCTGCATCTTTGACTTTACTTACATCATCCAGTTCCTTTTGTGTGGTTGCCAGCAGCCGAAGAAGCCCCCTGGGATCTGAAATCAAGATTAACCACAGCGCCAGTCTGGTGAACACCTGATCCCACAAGACAGTTTGTAGTGGAGGTTGATGCCGCTGATGTTGGGGTGGGAGCCATCCTGTCTCAATGCTCACCTGCAGACCAGAAACTCCATTATTGTATCTTCTTCTCCCAACGCCTAACACCGCTCAAGAGGAATTACGACATTGGAATATTGGGAATTTCTAGCTGTTAAACTGGCCCTTGAAGAGTGGCAGCTTTGGCTGGAGGGGGCAGAATAACGTTTTCTAGTATGGATTGACCATAAGAATTTGGAAAGCATATATTCAGCCAGATGACAAAAAGATGGGACTTGTTTTTCAACCACTTCCTGTTCACACTGTCATACACATACATTGCAACCAGAAGTCTGATACCCTTTGTAGGCAGTTTGAAGAAGAGGGTCTAGTGGAATAACCTGAGCCAATCCTATTTCCAACTCACCTTGTTACAGCAGTCCTGGAAGGTGGAGGGCAAGATTAAGGCTGCCCTTGCTGTTCAGCTTGGTCCAAATTCCTGTCTTGTTTTCAGCCTTTATGTTCCTGAGAACTTCAGGTCTGATGTTCCTCAGTGGGGGCATTCCTCCAAGCTCACCTGTCATCCGGGGGGTAAAGAGAACTTTTTAATTCCTGTGGCAGAGGTTCATTTGAGGAAAATGTTAAGAGGTTCGTTGCTGCTTGCAACACCTGCTATCAGCAAGCCTTCTAAGACCCTCCCTTTTCCGTTTCATCCCAGGTCGCACATTGTCTTGGCTTTATTATCGGTCTTTCTCCCTCAGAGGCCAACACTGTGATCCTGAATGTCATCAACAGATTCTCAAAAATGGCCCACCTTATTCCCCTACCATCTGCTACTATCATAAGCCAAAGAGACTGCAGAACTGCTTCTCTACCTTGTTTTTCGTCTCCATGGTCTGCCTGAAGACATTGTTTCTGATTAGGGCCCCAGTTTACTTCTGCCTACTGGAAGGAGTTTTGTTTCTTGTTAGGAGCATCAGTTAGTCCCTCTTCTGGTTTACCCCCGCAGACCAACGGCCAAATGGAGCAACTGAATCAGGAGATGGAAGCCACTCTGCGCTCTGTTTATTATTATTAGATTCCACATCTTGGTCGAAACACTTGCAGGTCGAATATGCAAACAATACCCTATCCTGCATGGCTACAGGGTTATCGCCATTCCAGAGTGCTTGTGGGTTCTAGCAGCCACTTTTCCCTAATCAAGAAATAAAGAGTTCCAACAGTACAGGCATTCATCCAGCATTGCAAAGGACCCGGGCCAGAGCTTCGCTCATCCACAAGATACTGAGTTGCAGCCAATTGTCATCGTAACAAGTCAAAGGTTTGTAACTATTGTCTGGGTTTCAGAATGTATGGCTTTCTTCTTACGACAATTCTTTCAAGGTGCAGATCATTCATTATACAGAAGGTCAACAATCCCTCTGCTGTCCGGTTGAGACTTTCTCACTCTTTGCAAATTCATCCCACCTTTCAAGTCTTTAAGACATGCCAGTGCAAGTGAGTCTTCTAATTCCCACCTCCAGATTAAAAATAGGGTCAGATAACTCCTTCACAGTGGGACCTAAAAAATATCTGTAAGACTCAAATTCATTTTGATGGTTTCTTAACGTGAAACAGGGAGAATAAACCTTCATGAGAAAGTGTGTTTCTATAAAACTTTGAGAGACGGGGCCCACTGAGAGGTTGTATCTTGCATAACACGTCACATCAACACATATTTACACTTCAACAACATATACATAAAAACATTTACAAGATATTTATGCTGTTACCATTCATACACTCGTGTCCTTGAGTAACCGTGCCTCCAGGGCCACAGCTCTGGTGTATGAATGTGTGTGATTGTAGAGGTGAGTTAGGTGGTGGTTGGAGAAAGAATGTGTGTGAATGGAAGCATGATGTAAAGTGCTTTGGGTGCCTGAGAAGGGTACGAAAAAGCACTATGTAAATCATGCCATTTCTCATTTTTAATGAAAATATGTAACTTCTTATATGAATAATTTTAAATAAATGCATCTGTATACTATCTTGCTTCCTGTTACTCTACACCAATGGTCCTCTGCAACCCACAAACAGAAAATAACAAATCCAGCAAAGTATAACGTTTGATTATTTTCTGTTACAATAGTGTCTTCAAACTATCCCTAAAATATAAATTAACTAAAATTTATTTTTACACAATATCTTTCTTTTTTTCTCAACCTGTGGTCAATAAGAATATGCCTATGACCGACCCCACCATGAATGAGTCCTGGGTTTTGCGTACCTATCCACTACCTCAACCTACTTTTCTTTTAATTGAAGACAGTTTAGAACAATCAGCAAATCAAACAAAGTAAAGAACAAATGCATGCCATATATTTGAATGTAACCGCTGTGCATACTTTTGAACATTAGTTTTGCGTGTCCTTGGAAAACTACAAAAGAAAAACAGCAATAAAAATTCTTGGCACCTGGGCTGCAGTTTGAAAGAGTAAAGCTGTTTGTGGATTCAGATGCACGGCTCAGGCCTTCTCTGCTTTACAGCCGTGTTTCTTTTGAGGCACCTCTTTTATCTTATGTCTGTTTCAAAAGTCCACTCCTTGTGTCTCTGTGGTGCGTTTGGGTGATGGATGAATAGCTGGGAATTGCACCCATGAGTTTGTTGAATGCACAAAAGTTGGGAATGCAAAGCATCTTTTAGCTCCTAAAAGGACACACGAGAAAGACAAATGTGTTGGACAACAGAAGCGCTCAACCAAATGTTAGTCTCACTCAAATATGATTTATTAAATTGTAACAAAGAAACACTTGTCCATGTTAAATTAATGATAAAGTAATTAAAACTTGAGAGGTTAAAAGAAGGTGAAATGCAAATTTTGGCGAAAATTCATTTGTCAACCCCAAAACATCATGAAACACAAAAAGTAGGTCAACTAACCAATTAGCATGGTCTCTTACGCCACAGTCTGGGATAAATGTGTTCTGACTTTATCCAAGTGTTGGGGTAGATCAATCACCACTTTCTAAGGTCCTGGATCTGAGTCCCATCAGCTACACCCTCTGTATTTGGAGTTTGCATTTCATCTTAAAATTTACTCCCAGGACAGATTTATTCTCACTTGCTTGTCTTGTCTTATATGATCTATGTTTTGTAAGCAATGCTTTTGTTCTGTGAGGAGAAGTAAGTGATATATGTTTGTCAAAATGTTTTGTTATTTGTTAAATGTTTACATCATTTAAACAATGGCAGATTAGGTAATGTTACTATCAACACAGTTAACAGTCTGTTTTTATAATGCATTGTTCAGCTTAAGAGGCTTTTGCTGTTTAATGTAAAAAGTCAAGGCTGTATGCAGACACCAACACCAAACATTTTAGATACAACTGGTGCAGAATTTCCCTTGTGTGTTTTTAATAGTATAATATAATATAATAATAATATAAAAATATAATAGTATAATAGTATTTAATAGTAGTTTCTTGTTGTGACACACAAACATGAGTAAACGTGTCGGCATTAGACAAATAATCAGTGCAATATGACGACTAGTCACCTGGGAACATCTTTGGATAGTAGCTCTGCTTTAGAACAATGATATAAATAACAACCACTATAAATGCTATAAGCCATAGAGTGGTATCTATAAGTGTCTCACTTCATATTAAGACCACAATTAGTTTGAACTAAGTTTTAGTGTGGGACAGACAGACTGTGTCAATTGAATTGTGTTTGATTTAATTGAAAAGCGAGTCAACCGTTTATTAATTACAAACTGCATGAACTTTGAAGCCAGTTTAGTTGAGCAGAATACAAATGTGTTAATGTGAAAATAACATTGTTTTTTTATTATTATTATTGCCGTATTCACTAACCTTAAACTTATAAAATCATAAAAGTATAAGCAGTAATCAATCTACTGTATTTACCTTTATTCTGCACCCTGTTTTGATGGACAGTATTATATGTGCAATATAATTGTATGAACACGGTCATCATGAAACATGGTTTATATTACGAGAGAGACAGAAGACAACAGCTTTACACTGATGAAAAATGTCATAAAAACAAAAAAAACTAATGCAAAAAACAATGTTTGATAAGAGCCATCTCTTTGTGTTCTTCTCCTAAGTTTCCAGTAGATGGCAGACTTTAGACTATTATTTGCAGGTCATTAGCAGCAGAAAACACATCAAAAGAACACCGGACTTAAATAATGATCTAGAAACTAAAACAGGAAGTGCTTCTTCTTTTGACAGACTCTCAGAGACAGATAACCACTAGACACCACTTCCTTCCTTTTGTTACCAAGTCAAAAAGAGCACACAGGATCAGAAATCCTCTCCTTCATTTGAACCTCACGCATACACCGCTCCCTCTGGCCTTTTGCCGTCTGTCAGCGTGAAAAGAGGAAATAAATATAATGTGAGCAGCTTAGTGTGTCAAAGGACAAGAGACTCAAAGACACAGGACGAGAGGTGTTTGTCCGCTTTGTTTAGGGTCACTCTGAGAAAGAGGAAGGAAGGGCTTGACAACATGCTCCAGGCTGCGTCAGAAAACCCTTAAAATGTCTACAATGGGTTTTAAAGCAAATAAAAACACAACCCGAGAAGAAACTTTTGAAAACATAGCCAACATTACAGCTTTAGGCCGAGGTGTTTTAAGCAACAGTACAATGGGATTTTAAATATATACAGCACAACAGACCATTTCCTGTTAACACATTTTTAATTGATTATTTATCATTTCCGGTTTAAATAATATTCATGCCTTAATGAAAATGCTTTAAGGTCAACCATGTTCTGGGTTGCAAAGCCTTAATCCAAAGATGCACCTAAATCTTTATCTCACACATGGAACATAAGATGCACAATTAAGTCTAGTAATGTAACATTTGGCCACACAAAATATGTGAACATTGCATATGGACTCTCCAAACTTTACAACTGTACTTTTACTTCAACAGATATGCCAAAAATGATTCAACTTTAGGGTCAGATTTGTGAAATCGATGTTGTGGGCAGAAAGGAAAAACAAGAGGAAGGGTTAATAAGATTACAAGACAAAAGCATTGATAAAGTAAAACAACATGTTCCCCAGTAACAATTTGTCACCGTTTCCTGTCTATAAAAACAGGAAACAGAAAAGAAGGGTTGTCCAGCAGCAGACCCAGCCCTTCGATTGAGTAGCCTGTGTAAGCACAAAGAAATGTCTAAGTTATCGTCTAAATGGATGAATTTGTTTCTTACTGCACTTTTGTAATCAAATCTCACTCCTTCATTAGGATAATTACAAGAGCAGTCTGAGACAAGGGCAGCTCATATAATTCAATTAAACAGACTCTTAGCTTTTAAGCTGAAGCAGCACGGCCGACAGACAAATGGACAAACATAAAGACTTGCTGGTTTGGAGAAATTTGCCAAGAATAATATGAATGTATTATATTCACTGTTTATTTATTTTATTTCAAAGTGAAAAACGTAATGCTTATCTAGTATTTGATTTCAGCTTGCATTCTGCAGAGTTCACTTTGAGCGTAATCCAGCAAACGTTTATGTCCTGAGATCCAGATTGGTGAAAGAAGATGGATGGAGGAAGTAAGCTAAACACTTTCTAGTTTTGGTTTTCTAAATATTGTTAACTAGGGGTGAAAAATGGCAGGGAGTATGTAATGCAAGTTTGAATGGTTGTGTCTCCCAAGTCTTTTCCCTGTGATGATTGTCCAGGTGTACCCAACGCCCAAAGCAGCTGGGATAGGGTCCAGTCCTGTTTCCCTCACATGGCTGGTAAACTATATGGTTGTGCCAATAAAAATCTACAGAAAGCTTAAAAAGGAGTGGTCAAAAACAAGACCTTATCAAGCTGTTAAAGTATACAGCCGCTCAAGTGCTCTTTCCATTACAACAGGATTTATTACTGCACTTTACACTCAGGTAAGAAACTGCCCTAGAAGCACCAGACTAAAAAACATGATGGCATTTTTATTAGCGCTCAGAGTAAAATGATTTTTGTCCAGCAGGTGGTGATGAAGAGCTACGCAGCATTAAACACAAACACCAGAAAGGGCTGAAAGAGAAATGAGCTTAAACTAATGTGTTTTTTTTTAAAGTAAATTACAATTTAATGACCAAATAATGCTTTCATTTAATTTCATTCTTACCCAGGTCTGTGCAGTAAATATGGCACCATTAAAGTAATCTAACAGTAATAGAGTAACCATACAGCTCTGGAAAAAACTACCAGAGCTACTGAATGAGATGCTGTTTAGGTAATCATCTGAACAAAATCTTAATTAATAAGAAAAAGTATAAAAAAATCACTATTTTCTTGCAAATAAATGCTCTAAATTGCAATATTTTTATTTCGAATTTGGAGAAAATGATCTCAGTAGTTTATAGAATAAAACAAAAATGTAAATTTTACCCAAACACATACCTATAAATAGTAAAACCAGAGAAACTGATCATTTTGCAGTGGTCTCTTCATTTTTTCCAGAGCTGTATATGTTGCTATTGAGTTAGCATTTGGAAAAACACGTTATAATTGAGTCACTACTAAACAGCAGATCATTAATGAATATTGTAACTAACAAACAATGTATAGATGCTAGAGATTTTTAGTGTGTAATTATTATAAAGTATTACCAACAATTACGTATGTGGCATTTCCCAAGAAGTACAGCTCACTCAAAAACTCATTTCAGTAAATGTAACTGATTAATTACTTGGCACAAGCGGGAACTACTGAGTAGACCAAACTTGTATCTCTATCTGACTCAATTCAGGCACAATTTAATTCTGCCAGAAAAAAACACAAGATATTCAGGGTGATTTGGCCAAGCGCCAGCAGAAGATAAGGCCAGGCCACTAACTGAGTTCATTTTACCATTTGATTCCTATCTACAACTGGAGGTCAAGTGTTGTATTAGAGACACACACAGAGCAGTACGCCGTTAAATGAAACCCTTCTGACTCAATTTTCTCCTTAACAGCTGTAATAAATCTTGGGAGCGCCACCATCGAGCAGAGCATGCCTCTGACCCACGGCTCGCCGCTCGTTCCCAGCCTCGGACGGTTAGTTCAGTATCGATTGTCTGTCTCCCAGTGATCCCAGTGTAGCCCGCCGACCTGTGAGTGTGAGCTGAGCGCCTCCACTCAAGGGTCTCACAGGGACAGGCAGTTCAGCCCTGAAGCAATACAAACTTTTATCAATTTACAACTAATGCTTTGGCCCCAAAACCTCTCCTTCAATCTTCACACAACATGGCACTTTACACAACAAGACTCTCACACAAAGTAATTCAGAAAAGGTTCTTCTTGTATACACTACACTGATCATGAAGTCAAGTATGTGAAACTGGAATAATTCCACTGGGGATTGTGTTTTGTTCTTAGAAATTATATAACAATGTCCTGTAGCTGCTTTCTTGCAACACTTTGTTACAAGACCAACATTTGTTACTACTCTAACGCTCTCCCCTCCGGTTTGGACAATAAATCACTCCTTCAGTTCAATTCTCGCCTTCAGCTGGTTCAGAACACAGTAGCAAGGCTTCACATTGGGTTTTAAATGACGTCAATGCATCCCACCAGTCTTCTTGTGCCTTTTAGAATTGATTTTAAGATGTTACATCACTTTTAAAGCTCGTTTAGGCCTTTCACCAAGCCCCTGGACTTTGAAACGACCCGCCTAACGAGATAAGGCTTCTTTTAAATCACCTTTTAAAACTTTTTTTACAATCTGATTAATTTTATTATTTATCAGTGTTTTATCTATCCATCTATTGGTCTATTTATTTATAGTTTTATATTATTAAAGTGTAGTTTATCTATTTATTTATTGTTTTAAGTTCATGATGATGCCTCCTACAGCCTAATCCCTTGCACTAATCATGTGTTCTCCACCGTCTGTCTGCCTTCCTCTCTGATTGATTGTTTTATGCTTGCTTGTTAAGCACTTTTTTTAAAAAAAAAAAAAAAACAAGGTTTACAAGGTTCTATATAAATAAAGAATATTATTATAAAACCAAAATGTGTTGAGACCCAGTCAAGACCAAAACCGTTGCAGGGTATGACTCAAGTTACAAGTAAAGATTTTAAAGATAATGTAAGGTTTACAAGGTTTTCAAGGAAGTAAGATAACTTTATTTATTCAGTTTTTCATCAAACAGGAAATGGTGAGTACAAACAAAATCATTAGTCTTGGCCCGTCTTGATTTAAAATCACCAGGCTATGTTCGAGACTGAGACAAGACTGAAGAAAATAAGTAGGTCCAACATGAGACTCAAACCTTTAGAAATTGTCCTAAAGATCAGTCTACAACACTAATCACTAATTCAGCTGTAAAATGGCCCATATGTTGAGTTTTTACAAGGTCATATTTTACACTTTTTCCTGCTTTGTCTAAGATGTTAAACTTAATGTTACCTTGCTGCTTTTATCCACAGGTGCCATGGCAACCAGATAATGAGCAAATATATGCTGCATTCCTTTGTAAATATCTGCCATTCTATAAAAGTTTAGTGCCTGAGCTAATATAGTACACTAGTATACTAGTATACTAGTATACTAGTACAACGCTAGTTTCAATGGCAACAAAAGTCTGAATTCTGGGGCTAACATTTTGTTTTAAAGAAAGATATGTTGCACTGCGTAAAACATTTCATTAATTTTAAGCACCTATTCTGAGGCCAGAGCCAGATACAGGACATTTGCCTGCAATCAAAGCCACAATAATGACTTCCTGATTCACCAACAGGCTCTTGGTCCAATCACAAAATGACACGCTCAGTTTCAGGCAGTCTTTGGTCCCCTGTCAAACTGGAATGACAGCAGTATTTAACTGCGCCACTTTTCAATTCAAAAGTCTATTCACTGCCACAACCACCACCCCAGACTTCTATTATAACAATTGAAACGCCCCATTTTTGACTGTTTTCTATTGTTAATTACATCCTTATTTCCTCCAGGAGTCTCTTTAACTCTGCTCATACCACATGTGATTGTATTTTTTTCACAGACCCTATATCAGGTCTAAAGAATAAAGCATGCTTATTATTGTTACCAACAAGTTGGCTGCTGATCATACAAAAAGAGATAAGTTAAAACATGAAGGGATCTGCTGTCACTTGAGAGATGAGAGTCATATTGTAGCTCTGCACTTCCTGTTTTTAGCTTTTTATAAAAATAGAAAATAGAAGTGAGAAAAATGTGTAATTTTAATGCTTGCTGGTGGGTTGTCAGTACTTCGAGTGTCTAGTGCATGAGCATAAGTAGGCTAAATTAGGAAGTTCTTTTTAATTGAAACATTTATACTGTTGTCAAGTTTCATTATGAGACAAATGACATGTTAAAACAAAAAGGTCTCTCCTAAAAAAGACAAAAGAAGAAATGCTGCTAGTTTACATATCTGCATTTGTAAAGCAACATTTTTTAATTCATCATTACGTCATTGTCTGTATATCTGTCAAATACAAACACTGGGGGCTCTGTTCAGGTCTATTTTTGACATTTTCCTGTTGGTTGACAACAACATTCCTGGACTTCCACCAGAAACCAGAGTTCCCTTTCAGTGAGCAGCTCTGAGGCTGGGGTTAGTTTAAATATTAATCAGCCGAGTCATTTTATCACATCTGTGTTGACTTATTCTTCTGTAAAGCAAACCTTGGTATCTTTTTTGGAGTGCTATCAACATTGAAAGTTAACTGAAGTTAGATGTCACTACATTATTCATCCCATAATGGAAAATTTATGGAAAAGTGCAGCGACGGGTTTAAACAGATATGTACTTAGGAATAGTTATGTAAAATACTAAAATTAAAAAGGAACAGATTAGCTTTTGCTGCCAAGTCAAACACTGTGCAACAGTATATTTACACTGGTGACCGACTGTCCTTATTTAAGTCCAATCAAATGAAAGGAAACAATCTAAAACTGTACTGAACGGTTAACAGTTTAAACATTTTCTTTTGGATCCATTTACAGCAGTCTCATTGTCGGCTTCTCCAAACCCCAGTGTCTCGGATATAAAAACAGAACCTTTAATCGTGGTCTTCCAAATACAGTACAAGTTTTAAATGCCAGATGTTTAATAGTCAAAACCATTTGGAGATGATAAAATACAGATGAACTCTAAAGAATATAGAATTAGCTTAGCCTAATTAACTACTTCTTAAAATGTGTCTAATGAAGACATTTACATTTATGTTCATGATGTTTGGAAATGTTCATTAAAACACATTTAATTGATATTAATAAACTATTACTAATACAATTAAGTAAAAGATTAGGCTAGACAAACAATCTGTATTGCGTCTAGCCGTTTGTTGGAAGAGGCTGCCAGATTCAACAGCTCACTATATGACGAATGCCTGAAGGCTTGCTTGTTCTTTACAGAGAGTGCTTTTAATTAAACATCCAGTTTATTTAGTATAGTACATCACCACATGCAGGGTCATGACCTTGGGTGGTGACAACTGTGGGTTTGCACCTGCATAAATGTAAATGTAAATGCAAGAGTTTGCTTAGGCTAGGGGCTAAGTTGTAACATGCCTGACACACATCCGCCTTTCACTCCATGCACATTCCACCCTCACAAAGTTTCAACTTTTTTTTTTTTTTTGAGGACCCAAATCCTGTTCTTGAGTTCAGTTTTTCCTTGATTAGTATTTGTTACTTGTTAGTTACTATAGCTTTTACCTTCAGGATTGTTCTCAATAACCTGTGAATGTCCGGCTTATTTACAATAAGCAAGAAGAATGCCCATTTAAAATTTTAAATTAAATTTTCTATTATTTTTCTAGTCACCCTTACAATCCAGTTTTATAAACAGTTCATTCATGAAAATGCTGTGTTCAGTTTATCCATGTTCTCGCTGTCTGTCCCTTATAAATTACTATAAACTATAAATAAATACAATGGATGGAAGTGAGTGCTCTTAAAGTTTGCCTCATTTTGAGGAATTTATTTATTCTAATAAGCATCAATGTGATTTAATACAGCATATTATATTCATTTGTACAGGAAAGATTGAGGCTTCTTGAACCTCAAAGTGAGATTGATTTGGTGTAGAAAAATATATGCACAACAATCAGCATATCTTAAAAAGCAAATTGAGCAGGAATGGCAGTACTTCCCATTTCCCTTGAGAGAGTTTAGAGGTAGACAGTAGAGATTCAAGAAACTTCAAATAATTCAAAAAACAAATCTGGAAGACCTACTCGAGAGAAGTGATGTGTGCAATTAGCTGCTAAAAAAAAGATGTAAGAATGTACAGGATGTCTATATTACAATCATATTCACAAGTAATTGATCAAAGAATCTCACTGATGATCTAAATCAGTTTACATTATCAAAGTAGTCTATGCATCTCCTATGACATTCACTTTCTGGTTAAATGAGGCTCTAAAACAGAACTGTTCAAGATGTATTTAACTGGGTTATGTCTACATTAATGTGTTTTCATCTTAAAAAAACAAACAAACAAAAAAAAAAACAATAGAGAATTAAAATAATATTCATCCAGGTTTCATTTAACACAGCAATCCAGAATGACAATATCCAACCACACACGCTTATGGCAGTACAATTTTAAAAAGGATTAAAAACTCCATGAAAGAAAAACTAAAATGCAGTATTTTTAAGAATTAAACAGTAGACCCTAAAATGGTTGAGTAGTATTGACACTGTGTGAATATGAAGAATGTGTATCAAATTGTATTTGTGGACAGAGCCTCACTAGAAAAGCTTTAGAAAGTATATGAAATAAGTTTAATAAGGCCAAAACTAAACTTGAATTAAACACAGTGTCAAGGATACCACACTGGCAATGTACCATCTTCTCTAAAATCTGTCCAAACAAAAAGACAATCAGACAATCAGTGCTGTTCGCATTGGTTAGATCCTAGTATGGACACTAGTGTTGAAGGTATGATTGTATTTTTAATTAAATCATAATAATATAGACACAGCCTCAGTAGTTGTAAAGTCATTTGATTTCAGTGTAGGCATTCCTTATTTTCCAAAAGTACCTAATGTACCAACAACCATCAAAGATTGAACATGAATCATATTAGTGATGCGTGTTTTTGAGCTGACAGCCCTCAGGTGATTCAAAGTGCAGTGTGCGTCATCTTGATTTTCCAGTACAGGGTGTGTTCATAAGGGTGTGAGTGCAAATCCAGCCTTGCAACCTAAAACACAAAGACAAACAGAAAATCCCTAAGTTTAATTGCCAAGTTCTCCGAGGCTGTGGTGGCTTTAACGCAAATCGGATATGCTTTTTTGGCTTTGGTTTGCAAGTCTCCCCCAAAGAGCTTTCACTGTGTAATAAGTGAGTCTCAGAATGCAAAACATTAATGCAAAACAGTTCACATCTGGGGCACTTACAAAGCAGCTCTAACTTGAAATGAACACACCCCTTTGTGTAGACGCTAACAAATAACTTACAATAGCATCCGGGCTGGGAGCTCAAAGGCTAACATTTCCGCTATGGTTTTAAATTATTCAGCAGTTATGTTGTGATTCATTGTGCTGATTTATTCTCAAACAGATCATTTAAAATGTCTGAGTGGGTTGTTGTTTTGTTTTTCTGGCTCATCCCCTGGCTGCCTCCGAGTCTCCCTCAAAGGCCCTGTTGTCATAGTGACGTGTGCTTGCTGGGTCAGTCAGCGGGACTTCATACAGGGCTTCCCCTCCCGCCACAGTGATCACAGTCACCTCTGGTAGCGCTTCGTTGGCAATATTGTCCTTACTGTCCTCATCCACCCCCAGGGCCTTCAGGATGTCGCACTTACACATGGGGCAGGTCCTCCGCTCCAGCAGCCACGGCTCGATGCACGCCTTGTGGAAGATGTGGTCACACGTTAGCACCGTCACCACGTCGCTCACTTTGTACGACTCGATGCAAACGGCGCACATTAAAATATCAGACATGGTCTCCTCGTCGCCTCTTTTGAGGGTGCGCACCTCCAAGCGTTGGATGGCCTTCTTGGCTTCAGATTTCAGCTTCCTCTCGGCTCGCTTGTGCCTACTTAGGTTGTACAAACGGTTGGCAGAGATGAACACAAAGTAGGCGATGGAGGCTATTGTGACAATAAAGAAAGCTATAGACAAGAAGTAAAGCCAGTAGGTGTCCATCCATGGTTTGTGAAGGCTGCCAACTTCAATAACCATCTGAACATCAGTCCCGTTTTGCAGCAGCCTCACTATCTCCATGCCCTGAGTGTTCCCAATCATAATGGCCACAACGTTAGATTCTTCAGCGTGGGCCATATGAGTGGTGATGTTTCCAGTGCCATCCCCATTGTAAACCACAACAGCAGAGGCTCCCTGCAGCCGGGCCGCACGGATCTTCTCACTGAACGTGCAGTTGCCCCGTTTCACCAGAGCAATCCATTCTGATGAGTTGAGATTACGACTATACACAGGCTCTGGCCCACAGCCTCTCGGGTCTCCTATGGGGAGAGTTACAATGCCCTCGGCTCCCTTCACTGGAGCGTTACGACCAAATAGTCCACACTCGCAGTACCTGTCCGTGGTCTCATTGTGGTTGTCTTTATAGCTTATTTCCACCACAGCAGTCCAGTAAACGAAGGCTGTCGAGAAGTCAAACAGACAACACAAGAGCAGCAGACAGACTTGTGTCTTCTTACCCATGGTAACGCTTCTCTGAAAAACAACAGGAAGCACCACGTTAGCAGATTAAGCTTGCCTTGTTTTTTAAAAAATCCCTTTGTTAGTCCAAGTTCCTGGTTTGTCCGAGGCACAGCGATCTGTCTCAGTGCAGCTATAGTTTCAGCCTAAACTGCAGTCGACGTAATCTGATCCTGTGGTAACACAACACGAGCCCTGCGTCAGCCACTCACCTCTGGTTATCTTCCTGAACCTTGAACGCTGAGCACTCCTTACAGAGGGCAGGGTGCTGCTGCTATTCAACAAGTTGAAGTACACTAAAGTCGCACACACACACACACACACACACACACACACACACACACACACACACACACACACACACACACACACACACACACACACACACACACACACACACACACACACACACACGGAACAGTATGAAAAAAAAAAAAAAAAAAAAAAGCACAAGGTGACTTGATAAGCGGCTGATAAAGGCTCATTTCACAAACAGAGGTTGCTGGTGCTCAATGAGACTAATAAAAGCTGTTATTTTTTCTTGTGTAATCCTGAGTAAAGCAAACCGACCAGTTTGTCACACTTGACCAGTTTCCTTCCCCTATATTTGTGACAGATGACACCAGTAGAAAACAAACATTAGCACTAAGATTCCTACTGCATAGCATTACTTTAAAGGACAAACTCAAAGCTAATGTGATCATTTTAATAAGGTTATACATACAGTCTCTGGAAAACATGTGTCAAGAGATACTGTCAATAGAAATAGAGTTATGACTTACAATTTTAAGTTTTAATGTTTTGTATAATGACAAGGCCTGTTTCCATTGAAACCTCTATAGTCTCTACATAACAACAACAGAAGGGTTGTATCTGCAGTGGTAAAGACGCCCTGATTTGCAAAAAATGCAAATTAAAACAGCATAAATCCACCTCTTCAGGTGGATTTGTGAAAAGTATATTGTTTGTGTGTTATTTTATGTCGAGTCATATCTCAATGAGTTGATTGTGTTGCATATCTTTTTAATTCACAAACACCCTCACAGCAAAGCCACTTTCTGTTTAGCAGCACTTAGATGGAGCATACCACTGACAACTGAGATGGAACAGGGCTTTGTCAAGTTTCCATTATATCTTCTTACAAGTGAAAGCTCACATGCAGACACAGGCTTCCAGTAGCAAAGCAAAGACAAACGCACAATCTGAATGCAGCACGGCTCGGTCACCCAAGAATGTCCCGTTCAATAATTTATTCCAGTGGCACAGAATTCCACAAACACGGGCAGCTCAGAGGCATGGGTTCTCTGAATTTCTCCACTCAGATTCTGATAACATGAACAATTGTTTGCGATATATGACTGAATGAGCCACGGTTCAGTGAAATGTCTCAGTGAAGCATGTCCCCAATAACGAACTTAACTACAGGTATATTTTACAACAGAAAATACTTTATATTTGAAAAGTGTACTGCAAATGTCCATTTTTTCTTCCGTGATGACCTCTGATGGTTGTGTGGATAATAACAACTCAGGTCTGAAGTGTAGTAGCTACGTCTTTAAATTAATTACACTTGCACATTAGCCAATAGAGTAGATGTCCTGAACAATGCATTCAACTTGTTCTTTGGTGATTATTTAATATAATGTAAAGTAAGTAGAAAAATCCTTTTATAGTTTATAGTTGGGTAACTGCTCTAATTTGTTTTATAAATGGTGTCCAGTTACCTAACTTTACGTAAACGTTGCATACCATAAATTGAATTAAGTTTTTCAATAAAAACTACCCAAATCTCAATGTTTATGCACTTGTGCTCCGTAAGTAAATGTCACATCCCAGAAAGTTCACTATACTCCTAATGTCCATGTCCTTACTTCTGAACAGCAAAAACAACTCATGTATAAATGTATGAGTAACTGGAATAACTTATTATAACATTAGCAGACAATCAACGACAAAGCCATACCTACTTCACTCTTAAAGCCAATTTATAAAAATAAAAAATAAAATAAGAAAATGCACTTTGTACTTTGTTATGTTCACTAATAATCCGTTTTAGTAATCACAGTACACCTGGTTTAGCAGACACTGGACTATGTAACTGTGAGTGACGGAAAACATTACCAACTCATGAGAACACTTATCAACACATATCTCCTCACCTCTTACAAATTAGATACACAATAACTTATCAGTCCCGCAGCAGTGTAGTTGCAGACAGTCCTTTAGTGAGTGCAAATCCTGTTATGTAGCATTACTTTAAACAATTATGTGGAGTTCTCAAAAAGATATCACTGCAAGATTTAGTCTGAATGTATATTTTGGACTTTTCATTGTATCAAGCACATTTTAAACACTCTTCAGAGAAATGATCCATACTGAGAAGAACTGGTTTCAGTCCAGTGCCCTGGTACCTCCACAACAAAACCAAAGTATTAATGTGACCCTTGGGAAAAGATCCTGTCCTCCCTTGGGTTTGCCTATGAAAGCCACATGACAAAAAATAATAAAAGCCACACAGGAAGTCGTAGTTGTGTCTCTAAAAGTAAAAATTGGGATGTGAAAAGTAAAATGTATAACTTTATATCTCTTAAAAGACTTTAAAAAAAACACAAGATTTATGACTTTTTTTCTTCATAAAATTTTTACTTTTAAAGCTGACTTCCTTAAATGTTATCTTATCTTTAAAGTCATAATAAAGAATTTGAGTATTAATTATAACTTTATGTGGGGCTTTTTTGTGGCAGAAATGAATGTCCATAGTTGTATGTCTTTACTGAAATAATCACAATGCTTATAAACTAGTGTACAAACTTTCACAGTTATCTAATTCTACCACAGAGGGGCGCCATTTAATCAATGTTTGCTTTTACCTGAAAGACTGAAAGAAAGTACTAAACAAGTCTTGCAAAAAGTATTTTGGCCAACACAACATCTTCATTGCAATTAAACAGTTTTAGACAAATAAACTACAACACTTGAGATGTCTAGAAAACGTTGTGGCTCAGTATATTTTAAATAAAACAGCAAAATCTCAACCGAACACGTCAAAAGTTAATAAAATGAATTTGAGCCACTCACCGCTGTTGTGCAGGTTGGGGATGTCTGTCTTCCAGCTGTGGAGATGCTTAAGTGTCCCATGTTGTTTGTTTGTGCCTGTAGATATAGGTCAAATAATGAAACATGTCAAAACAAGTTCCTGACCTCACCTTGTCACTAGGAGCAGGTGAGTGAATGTTAGGGAACAGGTTACTGACAGTGTTCTGAAGAAAAATAAATTGCCCTAAACAAAGTTGACTTGTGATTCACTATTAACTTTTCATACTAAACCGGTGTGTTGCATGCAGACATGGAGCATCGTAAATATACACAAACTAAAGCTGTAAAAAGTCACATAATTACAACTCAAAAAATTAACTAATCCTTGTGTTATCAGTGGCAGTGGCTACGGTAGAAAAGTGATTGTCCTATATCCAGAAGGTTGGGGGTTCAATTCCCACTGTTCATACTGTCATTGTGTCCTTGGGCAAGACACTGTGACACACTGGTGTATGAATGCATATGATTGTTGCACTGGTGTACATTCATGTGGCTGTTTTCATTAACATGCACTGTCCCAATCGCAATACAGTAAGATTTAAGAGTATGAATAGAACTAGATAGTACTAAATAAAATAAAAAAATAGAATTCAACTATAGTCCAGTTATACCCATTCAAACTTATTTTTACCCTAACATCTCATTATAATAGATAAAAAATATTATATATTTCTAATATAAGAAAATCTATAAAAAGAAAAAAACAACTCACCTCTTTTGTGCAGACAGTTGTCCAGACAGATCAGGAATAGCACATATTTTGACTGACAATGATCATTTTGAAAAGTCGCTGACAGATACATCTTCAACTGTTGCTGCTGTTCTACAGGGAGGGAGGTCTTGGGGACAAACTTGGGGGCATGTCCAAACATAACCCCCAGACCCACTTTTACTGACGCACACTTTCCAGATGGGGTCGCTGTAACTGTAGTGAGCTTTCAACCTTCACAACACAATTAAAGTTAGCCTTCAGTAACCGGAAACATGGGATAATGCTCTTCCTTGATTGTATTTAACTTGCCCCAGCATCGTACACTGCTCTATTAATTGAACTAAGACTGTCCTGTTTCTAAACACAACTGAAGTAAAGTAAACATCCTGGTGTAATTAGCATATTACCCTAAATGGTCAGATACTTGTTTGTTGAAGCCACATGTTCTTTTTTAACAAAAGGCGCCATCTTAAGGCCGCTGGGTGAAAGTCAAGTCAGGCTATAGCACCTGTCTACAGGATCACTGTCTTTACTCACTTAAGATACTCTTAATGTTCAGTAATCAATATTCTTTGCTTCTATCAAATCAATGGTAAATGGGGCCAACTATGTCGAAGTCCAGAGGCCTGCCTTAGGCTCCAAATACAAAGTATGTTTTAGTAATAGGGCTAGATAGCCCTGAAAGGTAATTTAGCTTTAAAATTAGCTAACTTCAAAAGACGACGTATTGGTAAGCTAAAAAAAAAAAATCACTCTTTGCTAATGCTTGCAGGATTTGTTTATCATCAATATCCTAACGTAATTGTTAGCATGTGATTATTTATATTAGTCGTGTTGTTGTGGCAGGTACACTCATTTAAATACAATGAAAGTTACCTTGGTATTAGTTTTAATAAAAGGCATGTCGACCCGTGACAGATCGCAGGAATACCAAACACACAAAGCTCATTTTCCACTTGTTGAGTTGTGGTTGGTCTCCTCCTGTTCTCATCCCGAGGCTGTGTTCAAGTCGACCGGAATGACTCTTTCCTCGTGATCCCCCCCTCACACTTTAAAACATGATTTCTCCCCCAATAATCTTCCCTGTGCAGCTTGTAGTTGTAGTGTAGCGTTAGATGCTTCCAAGCTGCATCAAGTCTGGTGCTGCCTCTTAAAGTGAGACCATATGAATCCGGGAAATAACTTGTAATATCACCATTTTTCTTTTCTTTTATTTCTTGATAACCAAATGGCAATGAACACGCCTGCAGGATTCCCAAGAAAGAAAAGGAAAGATTTCATCCCATACTTTGTGGGATTTGTAGTCTTTTTATATTGCACGGTCCACCTTGTGTGGTCTACAGCAGAAAGTGCGGAGGAAGCGCACAGGAGCAGAGTGAGGAGAGCTGTGGGTAAGACCTGTTTGATTCGTCAGTTTCATCAATGAATCACTCACTTTCTCTTACGCGGGTAATTCGTGATGCCATGGTGCATTTGTGTCGCATACAAAGCGTGCATAATCAATTGTGGCTCCTCAAGTGTGTCAGAGTTTGCGCGTAGATCTCAGGCCTGATGACCGTGAAAGTCACAAATCGAATCAGATAATTTACTTGTTGGGAAAAGTGGTTAGAGGCGCTTTCAGTCTGTTAATTTATAACACTTAGTGGACTTTATAGATGCACATGTGGCACTAGTTTGAGGTTGCATTGAGTTATGATGCAGGATATGCAATATTTCAATATTTTATGTAGAAATAATCTACTTTGTGTACTGAGACTTGGATTTGTTTTCTTACTTCATAAGCATTTGAAAATTTTTCAAAAAAAAAATAATTTTTTGTTAGATCTTTTTATAAAATTAACTATCTATGTCAGATAATGTATTTAGTGCTTGTCAGTGCGTAACCACAGCATTTGGTTTTGTTCCAGATAATGAGACCGAGTGTGTGTCCCCACAGTCCTCAGAGTTTCCCGACGGTTTCTTTACAGTTCAGGAGCGTAAAGACGGGGGTCTGGTCATTTATTTCATGATCATCTTCTACATGCTGCTGGCTGTCGCCATTGTCTGTGATGATTACTTCCTGCCTTCATTAGAAGTCATCAGTGAACGTAAAAAATACACACGGACGCAAATAACACAGACATTAGAGAGCAATGTGGTCTCAGTTCTGCATATAGGCCTATCATGGAGTCAAACAACAGTCTATTAAAGACACTGTATCTTGTTTAGTTGTATACAGATGTCTTAAATACTAATAAGTGTAATTAACTACTGCAGATCCCAGAGTGTGTATTTGGTTCATGTGCCCTCTCTGGCCTGCATTTGTAGCTCACACATAACATCATGTGTTTTCTTTGAGGAGCTAGTGTCATGCACCGGGCTCAGTGGGGCCGCAGGGAGCAGTCTTCAGGCTCCAACATGACGTATGTTAGGGGAGGCACCAGACACAACACAGGTCACAAGAGGGAGGGCATGAGTAAGAATGGGCAAAGGTTACACTAGTGACTACTATCATTTTGTAAATAGGAAAGTAATTAACAGCACAATGTGGAACAAACAGCTTTAATTGCGCTCAATGTCTGTGTTATGAAAATAGTCAAAACAGACATTATGCCCAAAGTTATTCCCAAATGTTGTCAGGATAACTTCATTGTCACTAATAATGTTGGTTTGTGTCAGGTTTGGGACTGTCCCAGGATGTAGCAGGAGCCACATTTATGGCAGCTGGTAGCTCTGCACCTGAACTGGTCACAGCCTTTCTGGGTAAGCATTGGTACTGTAACAACCACAAGGGTTAAGCATGGCTCAGATATATAACTATGACTTAATCTCATTATTCATATTCAAATAGCTATATGTCATGTGTCAGGTGTGTTTGTGACAAAGGGAGACATTGGGGTGAGCACTATTGTGGGCTCTGCAGTCTACAACCTCCTGGGCATCTGCGCAGCATGTGGACTCTTGGCTTCTATGGTAAACCACATCCAATAAGCCTCACACATACAGGTTAAAGAGGGATTAATAACTGAATGAGTTGTTTGTTTTGGGTTTTTAGGCGGGACGTCTCACTTGTTGGCCCCTGTTCAGAGACTGTCTGGCATATGCCATCAGTGTTGCAGCTGTTATTGCAATAATTTCTGATAACAAAGTTTACTGGTAAGTCCAGTTTCTTAATTTGACAGAGAACACTACACAAAAAACACTATAAAGATTTACAATAATTACTGAGAGCTTAACATGACCACATTTGCTATTATTTAAATTTTATTTTTAATTATTATTTTTTTTATTAATTATTTTAATTTAATTTTGCTATTATTTTTATTTTAATTTTATTGATTTTCTAGCGCTATATTTTAAGTTAAAAAGTTAGTTGGTGTAGCTTTTGTTGTTTTGTCATTAAAGTGAAGCATAATTATAGTCACAGCAGAGTATTCTGAGAACTACAGTGCTAACAGCATAATGTTTACTTGCATTTAAAAAAATCTATGTCAGCAATATAATTTAAGAAAAAAATATTAAAGTAAGTAAAAGTATGTTTTCCATGGGAGCCAGTATAGATTCTTCATCTAATTCTCCACTTTACTTCTTATTTCTCAGAACTGTAAGGGGTCAAATTGACATATTGAAGACATTTTAATTTTTCATATTCATTAACAACTTGATGCATTGCTCACTCTGTGTTAAATGTTCTAGTGGAAGATTTAAGCATCTGACTCTCATCTTAAACCTAGTTTAAGCAGTACTAGCAGTACAACCCTACCTGTTCATTTAGCCATGTGACTGTTGAGCAGGACAATGTGAAATAAAAATAGTTGTGTAATCAAAACAACTGAGTCACTGACATTAATGACGATGGAGGTACAGAGCAGTAATCAAGGGAAAATCACACTGATACCTGGACACGGGAAATTCGTCATTCTACTGGGGGACTTCAATGCTCATGTAGGCAGAAAAATTGCCCCATGGAGTGGTGTGCTTGGGAGGGACCAGATTTAGACGGATCCTGAGGGAGGCTGGAGACATTAAGTCCGAGTGGACCATGTTCTCCACCTCCATTCTAAACGCTGCCACTCGGAGCTGTGGCCTTAAGATTTCTGGTGCCTGTCAAGGCGGCAACAACTGAACCCGGTGGTGGACACCGGCAGTAAGGAATGCAATAAAGCTGATGAAGGATTCCTATCAGGCCTGGCTGGATTGTGGGACTCCTTAGGCAGCTGACAGGTACTGGCAGGCCAAGCAGACTGCAGCCCTGGTGGTTGGGGAGGCAAAAACTCGGGCCTGGGAGGAGATCGGGGGTGTCATGGTAAAGGACTATTGGTCAGCCTTGAAGAGATTCTGCAAACCGTCCAGCGCCTCAAGAGGGGGAAGCATTAACTTATTAACACTGTTTACAGTGGAGGTGGAAATCAGCTGACTTCAACTGGGGAGAACGTCGGACGGTGGAAGGAATACTTTGAGGATCTCCTCAATCCCACAGCCATCCACTCCACATTTTTCATCCACAGTTTTCCACTGAGGAAGCAGACGTCGAGGGCTTGAAGGCCTGGGGGTGGATGAGTACCTTAAGTCTATGGATGTTGTGGGGCTGTCTTGGCTGACGCCTCAGCAAGATCGCGTGACAGTTAGGGACAGTACCTCCGGACTGACATACCACATGTGCTTTGTGGATTTGGAGAAGGCATTTGACTTTGTCCCTTGCAGTGTCTTGTGGGGGATGCTTTGGTAATATGGGGTCTGGGGCCTTCTGCTAAGGGCTGTCTGGTACCTGTACGACCGGAGCACAAGCTTGGTTTGCATTGCCGGCAGTAAGTCAGACCTGTTCCCAGTGCATGTTGGACTCCGGCAGGGCTGCCCTTTGTCATTGGTCCTGTTCATTATCTTTATGAATAGGATTTCTAGGCGCAGCCAGGGGCCGGAGGGTGTCCGGTTTGGGGACCACAGGATCTCATCTTTGCTTTTTGCAAATATTGTTGTCCTGTTGGCTTAATAAGCCCAGGACTTTCAGCATGCACTGGGATGGTTTTGGCCGAGTGTGAAGCGGCTGGGATGAGAATCAGCACCTCCAAGTCCAAGGCCATGGTTTCTCAGCTGGAAAAATGTGGTTTGTTCCCTTCAGGTTGGTGGAAAGCTCCTGCCTCAAGTGGTTGAGTAGTATCTTGGGGTCTTGTTCACTAGCGTGATATTGACAGATGGATCTGTGCAGCTTCTGCAGTGATCCGAAATATAACTAATACAATTTATTAAATAATTTTAAATTGACTAATTAAATAATTTTGACTTAAAATAACTTATAATAATAAAAGTCATTAATAATAATTAAAATAAATACAGATTATGGCGATGGTGGTATTTGTGTTTTGATTTCTGTTGTTTTGTGAATGTGACTGTAATAAAAAAAATTTGTTTTGGTGTTTTTGTTGTGATGTGAAGCACCTTAATTTTTAAAAACAGGTTACACATAATAAGTCATTTTGGTCTATACTTTATAGTTAATTAAGTTGTTGTGTTCTTTTGTATCAACAACCAAAAAAAAAAAAAATGACAAACCAATTTGCAAAAATTACCCTTTTCCATTTTTATTTAGTTTCTTACCTTCTTGATATACGTAAATTTGTTGGTTGTGTAGGTAATACCTAAACATACAAAAATAAAACACATCAAAGGTGTAAAAAAATGATGAAACTAAATGTTAATTGTAAGCTTTTTAGTCTTTTTTCTCCCTCTTTTTGCGTTATAAAAGTTAAAAAGGAATATGTAATATTATATGTAAAATTATGAGACAAGTCTCTTTGACACCGTAAACGTATATAATGTTTGCAGGTACGACGCTGCATGTCTGCTGCTTGTCTATGCAGTCTACATTGTGGTGCTGTGCTTTGATCTCCGCATCAGTGAGTTTGTTCTGAGAAAGCTGAGTCCATGCTGCACCTGTCTGGGTAATAGCCCAGAGGAAAAGTCTGAGACCCAAGCTCTGATGGGCTGGAACGAAGACTCCAGCTTGAGAGTCCACAGCCGGTCCAGGACGGACAGTGGTATCTTTCAGGATGATTCTGGATACTCGCACCTCTCCCTCAGTCTGCACGGACTAAATGAGATTCCAGAAGGTCAGTGCAAATGTAAAAGAATCCTGTTTAAATATCTAAAACAAAACATGCAACATTAATGATTTGTTTCAATGAGTAGTACATTAATTAACAAGTTAGCAAGTAACCTTTCAGCTATTTTTGAAAAAGGCTACTGTATACTGATTGTATATAGGTATATAGGTATATGGATGAATATCAATGCAGTTTGTACAAAGGAGCCAAAATATTACTCTACTTTCAGAGCATAAAAGTGTGTTTGCCGTCCCGGAGAACGACCTAAAGCGAATCCTGTGGGTTTTATCGCTGCCCATCATTGTTCTGCTGTACCTTACCATCCCAGACTGTAGGAGGCGCTTCTGGAAACAGTGGTTCATGGTCACCTTCATCATGTCCGCTGTGTGGATTTCTGCTTTCACCTACGTCCTTGTGTGGATGGTCACTGTCGTTGGTAAGATGTATGATTGCAAATAATTTATTCAGAGGGATTTCGGGGTTGTATATTTTGGGGTTGATGTTTCTGTATTCTGATTCATGTAAAAAGCAAAAGAATTGTCAAAGGATGTGTGGGAAAATGTAATTGAACTGTATAAAACAGGAAAGGAATATTAAAAGATATCCAAGGAATTGAGAATGCCAATCAGTATTCTGTTTAAACTCAACCAAGGTCAGGTAAACCAACAAAAAAATCAGCCACAGCCGCCAGGAAAGTTGTTCGGGATGCAAAGAAAAACCCGCAAATAACTTCAGCTGAAATACAGGACTCTGGTGTGGCTGTTTCAAAATGCAATAAGGAGGAACTTAAAGAAAAATGTGCTGCATGGTCGGGAAGGCCATTACTACACAAATGTCACAAAGCATCACGCTTACAATACGTCAAACAGCAAAATTTAACTTTTGGCACCACCATAAACGTTACATTTGGAGAAGAGACAACAAGGCCTATGATGAAAATTACACCATTCCTCCTGTGAAACATGGAGGTGGATCACTGATGTTTTGGGGATGTGTGAGCTACAAAGGCACAGGAAAAGATGAATGCAGCATGTTATCAGAAAATACTGGAGGAAAATTTGCACTCATCCGCCCAGATGCTGTGCATGGGACGTACTTGGATGTTCCAACATGGAAGGTTGACCTGTCATTATCTACAGCAGCATAACGTGAAGGTTCTGGACTGTCCATCTCAGTCTCCTGACCTCAGTATCATTGAGCCACTCTGGGCAGATCTCAAATGTGGAGTTCATGCAAGACAGCTTAAGAATTTACAGAAACTGGAGGCTTTTTGTCAAGAAGAATGGGCAGCTTTACCATCTGAGAAAATTAAGAGCCTCATCCACATTTACCACAAAAGACTTCAAGCTGTCATTGATGTTAAAGGTGGCAATACATTATATTTAGAACTGGGGTATGTAAACTTTTGATCAGGGTCATTTTGGGTAGTTTCTGTTGTCCTTATAATTTAATAAGAGTAAATACAGTCATTTGAAAATCAATGGCTTCACCCAACCACTAACTATGAGTGAAAAAAATTTTTATGTTCATATTTATATTCTCTGAAAAATGTTTATTTTTTTTTAAATCCCAAATTCTGCCAGGGTATGTAAACCTATGAGCACAACTGTAAACTTGTGTCACGTGCATGCTTAAGTCAGTCACCTGGTTGTGCGGCTTTTGTAGATCACAAGCATTTTAAACTTGTGAGAAAAAGTCTCATTTACAAGAGTAGAATCACATGGGGGTCTGCTGGCTCATTCCTGGGATGCCATTGTCCTTGAAAGTTAAGAGGAGGGCTATTGTAGCTCCATTGGGCCGTGTGCCTACCCAGCCACAGGGGGATTACAATCCACTTCTCTCCCGAGAAAACGCGGTCATGTGAGCGTTAGTGTATGCACAGAACAGCCCACAAGCCCAGGTTCAAATAGCATCTTTATACCACAAATACTACTTAGACAGAAACAGGAAAAGGGGCTGAAGAGCAGGCTAAAGGAGCAATCATGTGAAGGGGTCTTTCTAGTGAAATATAATGAGATGATTATCCTGTAGTTGTCAGACTCAAACTGAAACAGAGTTTGGTTTCATGGGATGGTGCAGGTACCTCTTAAAAATATACCAATGATACAGAGAGTTTGCCTGTGGGACTGTTTGGTACAGTACAGGCTTTACAAACAATTACATCAGTGGTTTCCAACCTTTTTGTCGTTTGTAGCCCCTACATTGATAAAAAGAGTATGTACACACATTTATTAATTTAATGTTTTTCAAGGACTCAAAAATATATAGATTACAGTCGCTCTCCAACAAACAGAATTACATTTTAAAACATACAATCGCTACATTAGTTATGCCATGTATTAAGATTTTAATGTAGTTTTCAGTTTTACAAAATTTTGGATAAACAGTCATGAAAATGTATCTTTTGTGTTCCCTTAACTGATACATTAAGTCAGATGTGAGCAGAGCCATTACAAAATGATCTACAGGTGCTGGTCATATAATTAGAATGTCATTATTTCACCTATTCCATTCAGAAAGTGAAACTTGTATATTATATTCATTTGTTACACACAGACGGATATATTTCAAATGTTTATTTCTTTTAATTTTGATGATTACAACATAAGGAAATATAAGGAAAATCACAAATTCTGTATCTCAGAAAATTTGAATATTACTTAAAACCAATACAAAGAAAGGATTTTAAAAAATCTTGGCCAACTGAAAAGTATGAACATTTAAGTATGAGCATGGACAGCACTCAATGCTTAATTGGGCCTCCTTTTGCCTGAATTACTGCAGCAATGCGGCGTGGCAGGTGCTCAGGTGTAATGAGAGCCCAGGTTGTTCTGATATTGGCCTTCAGCTCTTCTCCTTTGTTGGGTCTGGCATATTGCATCATTCTCTTCACAATACCCCATAGCTTTTTGATGGGGTTAAGGTCAGGCGAGTTTGCTGGCCAGTTAAGAACAGGGATACCATGATCCTTAAACCAGGTACTGGTTGCTTTGGCACTGTGTGCAAGTGCCAAGTCATCAAAATTAAATCTGCATCTCCATAAAGTTGGTCAGCAGCAGGAAGCATGAAGTGCTCTAAAACTTCCTAGTATACAGCTGCATTGACCTTGGATCTCAGAAAACACAGTGGACCGACACCAGCAGGTAACATGATCCCCCCAAACCATCAGTGACTGTGGAAACTTTACACTGGACCTCAAGCAGCGTGGATTGTGTGTCTCTCCTCTCTTCCTCCAGACTCTGGAACCCGGATGTCCAAAGGAAATGCAAAATTTACTTTGATCATAGAACATAACTTTGGACCACTCAGCAGCAGTCCCAGGCAAGACGCTTCTGATGGTGTCTGCTGTTCAAGAGTGGCTTGACACAAAGAATGTGAAAGCTGAAACCCTGTATGTCTCACATACGTCTGTGTGCAGTGGTTCCTGAAACACTGACTCCAGCTGCTGTCCACTCTTTCTGAATCTCCCCCACATTTTTTTATGGGTTTTGTTTCACAATCATCTTTTTAAACTTTTTTTTACCATATCTTTCCCTTCCCTTTGCTCTCTATTAATGTGCTTGGACACAGAGCTCTGTGAACAGCCAGCCTCTTTAGCAATGACCTTTTGTGTCTTGCCCTCCTTGTGCATGGTCGTCTTTTGGACAACTGTCACGTCATCAGTCTTCCCCATGATTGTGTAGCCGACAGAACTAGACTGAGAGACCATTTAAAGGCCTTTGCAGGTGTTTGAAGTTTATTAGCTGATTAGAGTGTGGCACCAGGAGTCTTCAATATTGAACCTTTTCAGACTACTTAAATTGTCTGTGATACTGAATTTGGGATTTTCCTTAGTTGTTAGTTATAACTATCAAAATTAAAAGAAATAAACATTTAGAATTTATCAGTCTGTGTAATGAATGAATATAATATACAAGTTTCACTTTTTGAAAGGAATTAGTGATATAAACTTTTTGATGAATGTAAATACTGTAGAGTTGCCAAAAATGTGTTTGTTTTTTTGTTTTCAAATGCAGTTGAAAAGATCATAGACTTAGGATGAGTCGCTCAGACAGGATAAACCAGAGCCAGTACAAAGATATATACAGACACTTTAGCAAACATGTGACCTGTTCTGTTGTTTCTACAGGTGAGACCCTGGGCATCCCTGATACAATTATGGGCCTCACGCTGCTGGCTGCTGGGACCAGTATACCAGACACTGTGGCTAGTGTGATGGTGGCAAGAGAAGGTAAACAATTGTTTTTATTAAGGTTATGCTCAACTGGTATCATTTTACTACCCAATAATATCTAGTCTTTACCAAAAATTATTCTACAAATTATTTTTCTTTATCATGTTGTGTGTTTATAATTATATTTCATTATGTGTTGACTCAAAGGAAGAAATTTTAGACATTACAAAATGACTTATTTAACACCTGATGTGGGCAGCACTGATTTTTGGAAAGAATTTACTCAACATGTAAAACTTACTGCAAAAAGATAAATAGGGTCAATGGAGATTCTTAGTCAACAATATGATCATATACTGTAATTAAACCGTGTTAAGACAAAAGCATCTGGACATACTGTAGTTGTGAACGCAGACATTAGTTGTGTCAATCATGCTTTTATCATAAGCTTGTTTTACTATATCATTTTTCTAGTCAGTAATGCTACTTTTTCTTAACATGTATAAATACTCACTACTGACATCAACCTACATTTTCGGTCTCAGGGAAAGCTGATATGGCCATGTCAAATATTGTGGGCTCAAATGTGTTCGACATGCTGTGCCTGGGCCTGCCGTGGTTCATCATGACGGCCTTTGTGGACACTAGCAACCCAGTAGAGGTCAACAGCAGCGGCCTGGTCTTCATATCCATCACTCTGCTCCTCTCCATCGTCTTCCTCTTTGTTGCTGTTCACGTCAACAAATGGAGACTGGACTGGAAGTTGGGACTAGTTTCACTTTTGTGCTACATACTGTTTGCCACTTTGTCGATCTTGTATGAGCTGGGGATTATTGGGAATAATCCTATAAGACTCTGCAGTGACTAAGGCAGCCCTTTTCAAGACCACAGGCATGTTACAGAAACTTAATTGTCCACAAACAAAAATGTTAAGCCTATAAATCTTCAAATGTCAAGACGCGGAGATGTGGGCCTACTCCATAAAAATATGGAAGATGTGTGCTGCGAGAAGATAAAAGGGGAAAAATACTAAAGCTGGTAAAAGTGAGCCAATTTGAGTACTCTTATGTAATAACTGTTGTTTATATAAATATCCCGTCCTACTCAAGGCCCATAATAAAGATTGTACCATTACCACAGAATTCAAATAAACCCAGAACTGATTTTATTTTCTGAAGAAATTGTTTTCTTTTATTCCTTTTGACTGAAATATACTAAACAGACCATTCAATAAAAGTACAAAAAAAAATAAAAAAAAATAAAGCCTTCCACCACCTTTTAGCCTGGTTGACGATTACCTTTACCTCTGCATCTATATTTAGACACTAATGACAAGCCCTCCTGTAAATGGGGTTGTAGACTGACTATAGGCTTTTTGCCTTATTCATTTAACAAATTTAAGCCCTAAATAGCATTCTCAATTTTGCCACTTAAGTAATTTCAAACCTGTAAAGTTTAAACTTTGATCTCACAAGATTTTGCAACCACCGGGTTTAAAAATTAAAAACTTTATTTTGTCAAACTGCCTGACAAATTAAAAAGGGTTTTACAAAACAAAAGATAAAAGACTATGGCATTTATTAACAAAATATGAAAAATGGAAACAATTGAGACATAAGGTAATTTGTGTTTTTAAAACAAAACCAAAACATTATTGGCAAAATTGACTGAATGTGGAAGTTTACGAGGACGACTATAAAAAGCTCTAAGTGGTGCGATCGATGCGGACGTCCACCTCTCGCCCATTTATCTTTGTGCCATTCATCAACCTACAAGCATTTTCTGCGCTCTCGGGAGAGTCGAACCTCACCGTCCCACAGCCCTTCGACTTCCCGTTCTCCATCTTGATTTCTGCAAACATGACCTGGCCTGCAACAGACAAACCACAAACCGATTATAATACTACACCTAAAACATACATCTCTGGTTTATTCCCACTCTCCTTGAATTAGAGTGGTTTGTGAAATGTTTGTGAAGCATAATTAATTTGCACTATAACTGTCATCTTACTTTAAAAAAGTAATTAGTTACAGTTACACATTTATTCTCCCAAAAAGCCATTGAGTTAGTAATTCAGTTACCACACTGTAAAAGTAATTACTTTCTCAGAAAAGTAACAAGTTATTTTTCTATATTCTATAACGCCATTACATTTTATAACATCTTTAATAAAGATGTTTATATTAACTGACTAAAGAATAAATACAGTATTTTAGAACATTTGGTATGTATTTGAACTCAATAGATTACAGTCTGCCATATGATATGCATAGGAATAAAAACAAAGAATAAATATTAAAAGTTAAATTGCAGAATTAAGACACACAAATGTAAACCTGTGTAAAAGGAAACAAAGGAAGATCTGGCCAATAAGTAGTGCAAATCTCTATCTCTAATCCTATAAATTATTGCACAATAAACAGAACACAATCCAACTCACTGTAGATTAACATGTTTATTCTCAGAAAATGAACAATACATTAATCTATTCTAAAATACTCTCATCTAAACTAAACCAGAGGTTGTAACGTAGGTTGTGTTAGCAGGTGTCTTGGGCCTTCATAAGATTTGAGTTGCTTGAGGCAGACGTGGATAAAGTATTTTTTCCTGGACATAGCGTGTTACAGAAACAGTCCTGCCCTTAATTGCAATTAATGAGAAGTAGTGCCGGTTCGAGAACGCAATCTTTGAATTTCCGCGGCTCGTTGCCATCATCACTAACGCCGTCTTGTGTTTAGTGGTAGTCAGAAAGTCAGAGCGTGCAGTGCGAGCGCGTGAGCAGGGCACCGCCCACCTTCCTGCTCTCTCCAGCAGCAGCTGATGTGTAGCCAAAGCAGGACACTTTGCGCTTTATTCAACCAAATTGTAGTAACGCGTCACTTCACATTCTTAGTAACAATAACGCTGTTGCAACGATGGGAAAAGTAATTAGATTACTCCGTTACTGAAAAATAAACTTTGTTAGTAACTCTTACTTCCAACACTGACAATAAGAGACTTACCACAATGACTGAACTTTTCCTTCAGCTTCTGCCATGTGAGATCATATGAAAGCTGCAAAAGTGGCAGATCATTTTAATAACGCCTATTCAAAATTAGAAATAACCTTGTAAAATAAATTGCATTTTACTACACATTCTATAATAATCAATTTGACTTATTTACACTGCCTATATTTAAATTAGCATTAAGTCCCTGAGCTCAATCACATTAGTCTGTTCTTACATTTCGCACAAAGATCTGGCAGCCAGCTTTGGCCCCCGATCCCCTGTCGGACATGCCTCCTCCTCCATAGCCACCGAATCCACGGTTCAAGTCCATTCCTCCAGACATGCCCATCCGGTCAAAATTGGATCCCATTCGATCCATGCCCATGCTGCCCATTCCACCACCTGCAATTCACAAAAAGTAATGGAATCATTCAAGTCCAAATAAAAATATTTCATGACAAAAACATAATTTGACAATAATCAGTCATTTAAAAGTATGTAGTGGATATCTTTTTATCCC
The DNA here is from genome assembly GCA_024349245.1 of Neodontobutis hainanensis. Lineage (NCBI taxonomy): Eukaryota > Metazoa > Chordata > Actinopteri > Gobiiformes > Odontobutidae > Neodontobutis > Neodontobutis hainanensis. The sequence continues at coordinate 870,735 of JALDNG010000046.1, forward strand.
TTTCCTGTTTTCTACAGTTTATATACCGTTTCCCACGACTCAGAATACAGAAATGGATGAACGATGCAAAAGTGAAGATGGTTACATTTAATAGCCCTTCAAACCTGTTTGTCTCAACTTGTGTGCATGTTATCAAGCAAAAATCACCAGAATATCTAAACTTTTAGGTAAACTAATCAGGTTCCTTTGGGTAGTTTCTTTTGTCATTATGATTTAAAGAGTAAACGGTGTTTCACAAAAAATGGCTTCACTTATACACCAACTATTAATGAAAAAAAAAAAAAAAAAAAAGTTTTGCGTTATTCATATTCTCTGTAAAATGTCCCAATATATAAAAATAAAATACTGTATGTCCACGTATGAGCACAACTGTATCTCCACTTCACTCATTGAACCAGCAGTATAGTTATGTTGCAATATGATCACTGTACTGCATTGTGAAAGAAATAGGAACATGTAGGTAACTCGTGTAGGTAGGTAATGTAATCTTTTGAATGCCTGTTTGAATGAGATTTATACATTTTTGACATTTGGACTGCTACTCTGTTGCTGCTTGGCTCTCCAGACAACCACAAACTGCTTTAAAAAAAATGTAACCTATCATTTTTATTAATTATAAATACGTTCATCCTTTTATTTGATAGACAGGAAAAGGATGAAGGCAAAAGGATGAAAGCAAATGGACCAGAGCTGGAATGGAACTCCGATTGCTCACAAACATGGTATGTGCTTTACCGGTGTAGATTCTCGAATCTGTAAAATGATCAGCATGGTCACATTTTCTAAATTTTACAGTTTTACTACATTATATCAAAGAGTGCTAGCCCCAATTTTTTTAGATTAGATTAGATTCAACTTTATTGTCATTACACATGTACAAGTACAATGCAACGAAATGCAGTTTAACCAGAAGTGCAATAGCAGCAAGTGCAGGATATCCAGTATTGCTTAAATAAATAAGTTAGTATGTAAAGTAATTTGCTGATGAGATGCAATGCTTAGATTCCAAACTAATGAGAGTCATTTAAAAACAAAGTTATTGGAAATTTACAGGTGTATTTGTGTAAATGGAAAATGACTTGAACCATCTTCTGTACCTAATCCCGCGCCCATGTGTCCCATTCCGCCACTGCCCATGCCTCCTCCGAATCCTCCACCTCCTGGGACAGACAAGAGCTCAGCATTTCATAGGATAAGGCTTTTGCATAATGTCGGCATTATGCAAACATAGGACTGACACAGGTCAGATTGTGTGTGTTGTTCTCTGTGGATAAGTATGTGAAGAATTTAAGGCCAGTGAGTAGGCCGCCTACCCATTCCTCCATACGAGTCGCCAAATCCTCGGTTCATCGACATATCACTGCGGCCAAAGTCCCGGTCCATGCCACCCATTCCTGACCGATACATTTCTATAGACAATAAATGGAACCATTCATTATGTATTTAACCTTTCCATTTCCACTGATGATCATTTACAAGCCCTTGATGTGGTACATTTCTTTTATACAAACTCACCCCCCATCCTTCCTGGTCCCATATCTCTCGCGCCAAATCCACCCATGCTGCCCATGTTGTCCATGCCACCGTATCCCCCCCCACCACCACCACCCATTCCTGTAAAAAGCAGTCAAAACAGTTTAGAAATTAAGGTAAAACGTTGTCAGCGAGGCTTAAAAGAAACAGCTGCATTATGTGACTGTACGTACCTCCTCCAAGCCGGTTCATCCCGCCAAAACTGGGAACGTCCATCCCTGCAACAAGAAAAGAATTTTTGAAATTTAAAATGTTTTGCAGTGTTACTTTAAAGTGTCTGTTTAGAATAAACGTGACTAACCTCCAAGTCTCATGGAGCCCATGTCTCCTCCACCGCTCAGGCGGTTGGCGTTGATGGGCTGTCCCCCCGGTCCCAGTCCCATGCCCACTCCACCAAGTCCTCCTGCATACAAATGCATATGAACAAGACCATCTCAGAACCATATACAGACACAAAATATTCCAAAATCACAGTAGTTAAAATTAAGTAATAAATGATCACTTCTCCATGTCGCTACTGCCTTAACAGACTAAAGTCTGTTTTATAAGCACAATATAAAGTAGGGAACAACGCAGAATTTATGATCTTGGGCCTTATTGTCCCCATCATAACGCTCGTCTTTGCCGGCGACAGAAGGGCACCAAGTTGTAGGTCCAAATCTACTTTTTAAGGGCGAAGAATGTGGTGGTATAAAGAGGCAGGTTCGAGCTGGAGCAGTATAAAGAAACAGGATTTATGTGTCACAGGTATTTGCTTTTAACCAATCACAGGGCTTTCATATCATCAATAGATAAGCAGCCAAAAAGGGAAGCATCTCATTTTTAAACGGGGTTTTCAAAACTACTCGAGAGACGGGATGATACTGAATTGCTTGTACAAAAATATCAGACAAATTAAAACTGTAAGCTGGAGAATCAACATTGAAAGAGCTGGATATGGACAATAGATGGGGCAGGAGTAGCCCAAGACCTGTTGTAGTACGGTTCTCTAAATTCAAGGAGACGGAGCTAGTGTGGAAAAATAGGAAAGAGCTTAGGAAGCTGGCACCAGGAGTGCATATATTCATGAGGACTTCTCAGAGCCTGTCCGGCAAAAAAGAAGGCAGCTCTAAACTGAAACTGAAACTGAACTTATAAATTATAGGTTGATGATACATCTTCCCAGGGAACAAAAAGGTCAAAAGTAGAACACAGGGCCAAAATCTCCACCCCCAAAAAGAGGTACCACTGAGTAACAATGTGTCTAGCAAAGTCTTGTTTTTAGATTTGTCTTTTTATTGAAGAGGGCACAAACTTGCCCATCTAAACATTTGTAGCCTAAGGAATAAAATAAACGAGCAGTCCTCAATATTGCAGAAAAACAAAAATGTATGTTATGGCACTTCCAGAGACATACCAGGATGAGAACACTGAGAATAAAGTAATATTAAATTAAATAAAAATATTCTCATTGTACATTGGAGGATGTGATAGTAAATTATGGGGAACTTTCAAATGAGGTTCTGGGCTAAAAGATTATGCTCAGCTCCAGCTTGTATTAAAGTGGATGGAGTTTATATAAAAAAAAATAAAAACTTATAACATTGCAGACTATTATAACTTTTTCATAAAGAAAATTGAGGCAAATGAAAATCAAATGTCATCTACTAGGAGTGATCTGACAATTTTATTAATTTAAAAAGACACAATGTCTGAAAAAAAAAAATGCAGGTTTGCTTTTAAGCATATAACAGCAGAGGAAGTGGGAGGGCTTTTCTCCATTAAAGTGACTCGCCTTACAGATTAGCCCATCTGAATGGAAAGCTTCTTTTACTCTCAGCTCGGCATATTTCTAGAACCTTATGCCAATTTATGTTTTGATGGAGAAATTATAAGATCAACTTAATGGCCAAAACATCAGGCCAATTAATATTTTACCAATCCTAAAAAATATATATATATATATATATATATATATATATATATATATATATATATATATATATATATATATATATATATATATATATATATATATATATATATATATATATATATATATATATATATATATATATATATATATATATATATATATATATATATATATATATATATATATATATATATATATATATATATATATATATATATATATATATATATATACACACACATATACACAAATACAAAACTATTTGGGTAATGGTCTTTAATAGTAAAAATGTCCAGTATGCTTACAAGCCAGGGTACTCTACAGTAACTGCAGTAGCAGCTCTAACAAGTGGCTGAAACAAATAAAACATGTCTGGGGGGTGTGGTGTACATTGAATTTAGTGCAGCAAGCTGTAATGCAAAATTTCTGCTTATGGGTTCAGTAAAGATATTTATATAACAGCAGCAATCTGTCTTTTTCAATGGCTCATTTTCTAAAACAAACTATCTTATGGCATTCCACAAGAAAGTTGCCTCGGGCCTCTTTTCTATAGCATGTTTGTGAGTAAGATTTAATGATGCAACTATGTACTGCACAAGATAGCAAATAGGGTTTGGACAATGTACAATTATATCACTCATTGCGGTGAAAACAGTAAAGATTAATTGATTTTGGCAATTTTTATCATCAGAAAATGGTTCTACCAGGTAAATGCAAGTGTACACTAGTTTTAGGATTTTAAAAACTATACTATGTTTTGATAATTAAAACTTTTTGATATAACATTTTTGGACAGGTAGATCTTGTTGGCTTGTTGCCCTTTGGCAAAGTGCTTAAAAATGCTTAATGCCCTGATGTTGTTTAACCACAAAAAGTATTGTAAAGTGATCCCATTATGTTTTAGTGACATTTTAGAGCTGTAAGCATGATTTAATAATCATTATGATAATATTGTTGATCGCAATTATATAGGGTGCACGTGGCAGAGTGGTTAGCACTCCAGCAAGAAGGTCGTGAGTTCAAAACCCAGCCGACTCAAAACATTCTCGGCCGACTCCGGTCTTTCTGTGAGGAGTGTTACTGTGGGTTCTCGCCGGGTACTCCGGCTTCCTCCCACCGTCCAAACACGTGCATTTGTAGGTTTTGAATTAGGAATGGATGCGAGAGTGAATGGTTGTCTGTCACGGTCTGTCTCTATATGTCAGCCCTGCGACTAACTGGCCAAATGCCTCAGGCCCAAAGCTGCTGGGATAGGCTCCAGTCACCCGTGACTCCTAACGGGACAAAGCGGTAGAAAATTAATGAATGAATTATTGTGGCCAGAATAATCATGACAAAATGTTGATATCCACGACTCCTGGGAATAATATTATTATATAATTATTATTTGTTACCTTACTTTATTTTACCAACTAATCCGGCCTTTCCATTAGGTTTTCTTGCACAAAATTAAATATTTTCAGTTAAATGTAGTGTTAGGCATTTGATTCTGACATTGTTAGAATCTTGTCTTTTATACATATCTGACACGGTAGGCTATTTTCACAGGCAATTTAATTTACAGAGCAATCCCTGCAAATATTTTAGGTTAGCTGTAGTCTATAGAAGAGAGTATGTGAGCGCAGTGGGAACAGCGAGATTATGAATGGAGAAGCAGATTTTCTAAAATTCGGAGCCTTGTGGTTTTCACTCGCTCCGAGAGGGCTCCACTGCCGCTCCATAACAACTACAATTCATGCCAACGGGCCGGCACATAATAACTACATTTTAGCCAGAACTAGAGCTTAGATCGGCTCTATATAAAAAATAAAATAAAATCAAGCCCGACCTTACTCGAGCCCGTGCACCCGAGAGACCTGCCCTGCTCAGATCAGCTCATCCAGCTCAGACATGACATAAATCTGTAGCTTACTATACTTGTTGTAGCCATTAAACAATGTTTTTTTTTCTTTCATATTTATGTTTAAATATTATAATATAAATTTCATCTGATTATAATAGACTAAGTGCAATGATGCGAGTGGGTCAGAAATGATTGGTGGTTATATTTATTTTAATATTAAGTTTTGTTTTGTAAAAAGCCTTTTTTCGTTTTGTACAAATTGTCTCTTAATTTTAATAAAGGTTTCTTTGGTCAATTGCATGTATTTAATAAGGTCGCGGAAGCGATCGCTTTCATTGCTCATGAACTGGAGCACGTCTCAAATAAACTGAAACTCAGCAGGTTTGCCTTACAAACATGAGAAATATGTAGCCCAATATGTGTAGAAACGAAAAGATTTAAATAAGCATAGTGCAGTGTTCAGAACTCACACGATAAACAACCAGCTTGATACAGATGGATCACTACTTTAGCAGTTAGCCGCAAATTTCCTCGGTGCGAAGATGGAGCGGTATTTCTGATATTAGTGAGCGAGGAGTGGAGCAGGGAGCGGGAGATGGTAAACCCGGAGCTGGAGGGGAGTGATTCTTGAATGCATAGAGCGTGGAGGGGAAATTGCCACCGCTCCACTACGCTCACATACTGGACTCGCAGCGGGGCGGGGCATCACGGTGGCGTTTCTCCATCGTGATGTTGATCAGCCGATGGCAGATGATATCGTCTATCAGCACAACCCTACTCCAGGATGATCAAAAATAGTCTTTACAGTTACCTGTAAGTACTGTGACAATTAGAAGATGTTTATGTGAAGCTTATCTATTTAAGAATCTCTGCAATGTCCCTCTGTTTATATAAAAAAATAAAAAATAAAAAAATATATAAAATAAATAAAATATAAAATATTATAATTTTCTAGAGAACACATCAACTGGCCTAAAGAGAAATGGACGAGCATTTTGTGGACTGAAAGTAAAATAGTTTTTTTTGGTTCCAAGGGCCACAGACAGTTTGTGAGACAACCCCCAAACGCTGAATTCTAGCCACAGTACAGTGAAGACAGTGGAGACAGTTAAGCAAGCATCATATGTGCATGTTTCTCCTACTATGGTGTCCTACTATGATCCCTGGTCTTCTACCGGGGATCATGGATCATTTTGCATCAGTCAAAATACTTTAAGATGCCATGTCGCCTTATGCTGAAGAGGACATGTCCTTGAAATGTTTGTTTCAACAAGACAATGACCCCAAACACACTAGTAAACAAGTAAAGTCGTAACAAAATTAATGTTATGGAGTGGCCAGCCCAATCTCCAGACCTTAATCCAATTGAGAACTTGTGGGGGGATATCAAAAATGCTGTTTCTAAAGAAAAACCAAGAAATGTAAATGAATTGTGGAATGTTGCTAAAGAATCATGGAGTGGAATAAAAGCTGAGAGTTGCCACACAAATGTGAAGCAGTTTATAAAAAAAAAAAAAAAAAAAAAAAAAACTGTGGTCATACAATTAAATATTAGTCTAGTGATTCACAGAATTGCAAAGTCCTAGAAACATAGAAACAAAAACATTTGTACAAAATAGTTTTGAGTTTGTACAATCAATGGTAGACACTATTTTATTGTATTTTTTTTTTTTTTTTTTAAAAACACATCCCTTTCAACGAATTGCCCCTTACAAGTGTGCACAACATAAATTCTGGGTATTGCTTGGTTTTTGAGAATCTACGGCACCTACTGGTAACTTGTTTGCCACCTGGCAAAAATATATATATATATATATATATATATATATATATATATTATATACATATATATTATATACATATATACACATATAATCATTTTCTTCAGTTTATTTAATTAACTTTAATTGATGAATATGGGCAAGCATATTGTAGGCCTAATGCTGTAATGTAGCCTACTAAGTAGAGAAAATGGATGGGGCTATAACTGGAGAATTTGGTTTATTATTAGCCCCCCATTTTGTGTAAAAAACAGAGGGTGATGTATGTTTGAGATAGTCATTTAAAACGGAGATAAAAAAAATATCAAGCCTGGACTCAAACATAGAAGCCAATTAGAAAAAAAACTAAACATGTTAAAAGAAAAGTTGTAGTAACTCACTGGGACCATGAGGTTTACTTACGTGGCAACTGAGGTCCTTTATCCATTTGAAGGAGGTCTTCAGGTTGGATAGATTTTTCATCCTGCAACAGTTTTTTAATTCATTTATATTTTTAACTACACAGCTATATACAAATTCAGAAGTACATTATTGTGAAAAACATACCATTTTGACATGCATCTGTCTGTCAAAGAGCATTTGTCCATTGAACATGGCTGAGTCCAGTGTCAAGGCTTACAGCTATCAAATATTGCTCGAAAATATGTATTTTCCATGAACATAATCTTATTATAAACAATTATTTATGTATTTATTTTTAAAAGATACAAATGGCCTGCACAGCCTCCAGCGGCTGCTCAAAGGTAACCATTCCCATTCCACGGCTTTTCCCATCCTTATCCTCCTTCACGTCGGCTCGTTTTACCACACCTGCCATGTTGAACACCTCCTTCAGCTTCTTCCAGCCCACCTTAAAATCAAGCTGAAACACACAACACAAAACATTTTTATACAATAATCATCAGTTTACATTGTAGTTCACAAAAAACATACATTGGCCACAAACACTGTTGTGCCCAGTCGTCCCATCCGTAGCGCATGGATGACCTCCGGCGGTATGTTGGGATTGTTAGCAATGGATGGTGGGATGTTCATTCCCCCAGGACCCATGTCTGGCCCACGTCCACCCAGTGGCCCTCTGCCCAGTCGTTGCAGCACGCGACGGGCAATTTCTCCATCAGGATCCTGAGAAAAAAATTATCTTTAATAAATTAAACAACATCACTGTAACAGACTGACAGCGCGAGTCACTTTTTTTCCTTTTACCTTTTTTTGTGTTTTGAAATTATAAAGCTGCCCATTTTTTCTTATAATTTAGACATGCCTTTTCACGTATTATAGCATTCAGGGTCAGCAAAAAATTAGCTATTTTAGTCAGACAGTGTATAAAACAATTACCCTTATGCTTATAGCTTTTTAAATTGACAAAACTTTTTGGGATACCATTAGTCTACAGTCGCACACTCAGGGTCCTCCTGACTCTATTTGGGAAGCACTGTTTTCACAACCCTCAATTTATGAATTAAAAAAATAAATAAATAAATAGTAAAGAAAGACAATATTAATTTGTTCTCACCGCTGAAATGTTGAGAGGCCTTCCACTTAGGTCATACTTATTCATAGTGTCCAGTGCCTTTTTGACAAACTCCTCATCTTTAAACTCCACCACACTGTAAGGAATAAAAGTAGAAGTAAAAAAAAAAAAAAAAAAAACTTTTTGTAAACCCTGTATAACAATACTTCAATTGACAACTTACCCACAACCCTAATATGCAGCATCACAGAAGCCATGGCAGTATCCAAACAATGATGAGGGAGTAAACATAACGCAGTTAAAATTGGGGAAAGGCTTCAAATGTAATTCACATTAATTGATAAAAAAATATATATATATACTATTCTATTTTCTACACTCCACTGACTAAAGTCAGTAGAGTTATTGTTAGCAAATGTACTACAACTAAATGTCAACTTAAATATTCATTCACATTTTTGTTAAATAAAAAAAAAAATAAAAATGTTTCTTAAACTTGTGGCATCTTCATAAAAAAAAAAATTATAAAAATTGCTTTACATTTACAAATCATGCAGTTTTAACTATTGTAACATTCTAAATAATGATTTAACACTTTCAATAATAATTAATTAAAAATAAGAAATATTAAAACAAGCAATGGGCATCGATTACATTTTAAGACTACAGAATTCATTCAGGACTGTTTTGTTCCTTTGAAGAGAGAGCCGTGCCATTTTAACATAAAAATTTGAGACATGAGTTTCAATCAATGGGACAAATCACACAACCCACATTGGTAAATAGCCAAAAACAATCTTTTACAGCAATTTTGAATAACAGCAACAAAAGCAGAAGTCTTATCTTGAATGAGTTCATTCATTAGGCTACTTTTCCAAAAAAATTAAAAATAAATCAACAGGACATCTCCCTTTCAAATGAATTTCAAACATTAGCCATCTATCAGGCTCTAAACACAACTACAGTAACCAGTTCAGTAACATAAGACCCAAAAGGACCTAAAAAAAGCACTTTATTAATGAAAGCCTGCTGAGGGCATTTAAAACCTCGTGCCACATCACTTACCCTTGACTTTCCTTCTCCATCCTTAAAGAGCTCCACGTATGTAACCTCACCAACTACATGAGACATACAAAGGAAAAAATACCAAGAGAACAAAAGGGATTTAAGTCACCAAGTCTTCAAAGTTGCTGCCGGCCTTGGCAATGCCGCTACAGATGGAAATGTCCCATTAATGATCAACAGTCAGCCCAGACCAACATCCCACCAGACAACACCATCCCTTTCTGGACAGTGACTGAGACACCCAAAGGCCACGGCCAAGGCCAGAAAGAAACACAGCTACGTTAAACCTGGGAAATTCAAAAGACTTCAACATTGATCAGTGGTCAACAGATTCCACATACGGCATTTCAAATATTCACCTTTCAAATGCTGCTTAAGAACCAATAATTCAAGATAAAACATTACACAAGTTTCATTCAGATAATGTAATAGGTTCACCCTGCAGCATATTCAACAAAATGATTCAACAATCTTTTTGAGGTTACAATTTGTAGCTGACCATATTGCAAATAACTAAATCATCTTCCATTTCTCACAGACATATCAGCCCAAACTAAATTGTTACCAATCCAATAAATTGTATATTAAAAATCACCATTAAACCTTATAATTCACTCTATACTGTTTAGCTGCTACTGAAAGCAAAATTGACCATCACGAAAAAAATAGGTAGGTCAAGCACTTCTGAGCTGAAGAGAAATTATGTTAAAGTTCTCACTGCTGTACAAATTACCTTTCTCACGCATTAGATCTTTAATTGCCTGCCACTTCATATCATATGGGATATTGCTGATGAAAACCCGGTTCCTCTGACCGGCCTTTCTATCGCCGCTAGGTTTGTCTTTGTATGGATGAAAGCGATTTCCTCTCCGGTTCCCAGATGACTTCTCTTTCCCATCATGTTTCTCCTCATCAGGTTGCCCATCTTCAGCTTCCCTAGAGGAAAGAAAAACATTCACGTCAATTTTTGATAGCTAATGCAACAGTAAATAAATGTAAACACAGCACAATCTTTGTTAAGAATGGCAAAATTATTGGATAATGAATGTTTATGTACGTGTGCATTACATTATGATCACTTATATTTACAGTGCCCCTGACATTAGGATCACTCTGAACACCTCAACTCAAGTGTCCTGTTATAGACTATTTTATTTTGTAAAAAATTCTTAGCTAGGAAGCCGCTTCCCAACCCTGAGTTGGTTGAAACCACCTTACATTATTTTAAATGAATGCATGATACATGGTCACACTCAGACGTGTTCCACTCAATGGACGAATTATAATCTACTTGAATAGTTGGTTTGGAAAGTAGCGTTAAATTTGCAGTCATAACACAATACATCCAAAATAGACTTTTCACCTTGTCAAGCACAACAATAGTAGCATTTACACACAACTGTATATTTGCTATAACATACAGAAACATTTAAACATTAGGCACGAGGTTTATAAAACAACAGTTTATGGACTATCACCAATATAACGCTATATCCCGGGTAGTTTTTCAAAGAAAAAGTGAGCACGACGATTCACATGACGTTCATTAATTACTTAGTAAGCTGTTAATGCTAAAAATGTTAAGATATAGCTAGCGTTATTCGATGTCGTTTAAATTATAACTATTGCCTTAACTTTTGGTATCATAAGAAATAAAGAATCGTTTTAAGATTTGCTTTTCAAAAACAAATGTCTTATTTAAGGAGCTACATTGTTAGCAAGTAAGCATAGCCGTGTTAGTTGTAACCTAAAAGCACAGATTAACTACTGAGAGGGTTAAAATGTGTAAATTGTAGTACCCGGGAAGATTTAGACGTTACACGCATATTTTAAATCCAAGGTGGACTGAAACATTTCCACAGTTATATTATACATTTTGCAAAGCTTCGTGGCTAACAATAGCTAACATCCATTGCCTCCATCTTAGCTAACTCGCGTTTCCATGAATGGGAATGGGATCGTCAGGACAATGGTCTTTTTCTACTCACGTTTTGACGCCATTAAGTGTTTCTTGAGATGTCTCATCGAAGTCAGACTTCACGGACGCAGTGGATTCTTCTTGCTTTGGTTCATCGTCAAGAACAGATACATCTGCCATGTTTGGATTTGTTTGCCCCACAAGACGCAAGATGCCCCTATCGCTAGTACGCAGTTTTAAATTGTGCAGAGGCTTTCTTGTCAACGCGAGAGTTGGGAGTTGTTGCTAGGCAGCCACGAGACTACAGCCAAATTCAAAAGTGGTGGAGCTTCTAGTTGAAAAGACGCATTAGGTTAGTAAAATATTAATAAAAAGTTATATATAAACCTTATTTTCCATAATATACCAGCTCCTCTGCTACACTGTAATTAAAACTTACATTATATTTCATGAACCTACAGTGTTGTTAGCGACCCCTCAACATTATTATCCAGATTAAACAAACAGATGTTAATCAACAAAAATAATGTACAAATTAACCATGCGATTATCTGCAACTCCAGTGACAGTCCCAGTCTGTGCCAGTCCAAAGCCCAGGAAAAGGGCTTTCAAAAGAGAAGGGCATCCGGCTGTAAAAACACTGCCAAGCTACTCATGCATACTCATTCACTTCGGTGTGGGTTAGCCGATGGGGATTAGCCGAATGGTTCTTACTAGTCTTAACATCCAGTCAAGAGTTGGAAATATCACATGATCTGGTCAGTTCTTTGTTTAATGATTTAAGACTGGTTGCATGTTGGCCTTCCAGATAGTTTCCAGTATAGTGTAGTGTTACTATTGTATTCACTAATCACTAATGGCGCCCTTTTTGCACTTAACGTCTGTTCATGTAGTTGCATTGCAATTCTCTTTGTACTTTCTTCTGGATATTGTGTAATCACTTATTATTACTGTAAAACAGGGTGTGAGGTTAGGTTCATTAACATTAAAATGGGACAGCAGTAAATGGCTGGCTGACACATCTCAACCAGCCATCAGTTTGACCTGTTTTCTTTATCCTTGTGTCAGATCGACACTGGATAATATTCTAATATTAAATTTTATTATTTTATGCTTTATGAAACCAGCATTTAAAAGAGCAAAGAAAGTTAAAAGCTCAAAACTAAAAGGAAATGACTGTCCCAAATGTCATGTAATAAATGCAAATGTGTTATGGCATTCCATGGTCATTGTGAAAAAGCAGCAGTTTTGCTAACAGGTTACTAATTAGCTTGTGGTTAATAATCATAAACAGTTGAGTTGTAACTTAAACAAGATCTTTGTGCCACTTTGCAAAATTGTATTCATATTTGGAATATATATGTTTTAATACGCATAGCCTGGTTTTTTTATTTAGGCATCTTTTTTGGTAATTTACAATGACAGGTAAGTAAACAGCCTTGATTTACTTACCTGCATCCCAGACACAACTTTGTAGCTTCACCGACATAATTAATATTAATAAAGGACTATTTTCAGATTTTACTGACTGCACCTTTAATTCAATGATTACATCCTAATAACTCTACTTTAAGCCCTAGATCTTTAATCAGTGTATTATAACAGAGTCCTCCTCTTTGACAAATTACAGTGTAATTTGCAGAAAGTGTCCATGCATTGTGACCTTTAAAAATGGGCATGTTCCTTTTAATACTGCAGCCTTTCAGTAACAAGGACTGAAACTGTCAAGTACCCGAGACAAAAGGAAAGACACAGCAGTAACATTAAACTTAATCAATTAATGTGTTAGAGGCATCTATTTACCCTAGGCAGTGTTTGTCTGTTTGCACAAACTCGTAAGACTTGAATTATTGCACAGAACATCCCAGTGAAGACCATAATCTCATCCTGGGAGGTAACTATACAACAAAGCCTACAGTTTTACCATTTCCTCCCAAATCTGTATGGTATCTTGCAGTGATAAGTCACATATTTATCTCACTTTAAGTTAAAATTATATGAAAAAAAAACAATAAAGAAAGGGGATGAGCTATAGTGCCTGTTTATATCGGTGCATCGTATATGGTGGAGGAATGTTGGAAATGACTGAGGCAGAAGAGAAGTGAGTGAGACTAACAAGTGGTTGCCATGCAGCAGGGGCAAGCGGTGGCTTCTGAACAGAGAGATAGGAAACAGAATGATAATGTGTAGGAGGCAGCAAGTCAGGGAAGCACGAGGAGCAGTGCTGTATATGGGAGAGGAAACACAGTAGATTGATCTTTACTCTGCTTGCTTTTACTGTTTATTTCTCACCTTGTTTCTTCAGAAGTGAGTGTGGCGCATCGCAGAATCGCAGCAATGGGCGGATGAACAGCTGTGCAGGGATGTCTGGGGGAGTTGTTTGCGAGGGATAGCAGCAACAGGTCTGTAAGGATGTGAGGATCATGACAGCCTGAAGGTGAGTTGCCTGCTTTTCAACCTTTAGGCTCCCGAGAATCTGTCAATGCAGTGTCTCCCTCTGTCTCCGATCCCCCACCTCTGTAATGCGGTGTCCTTTTCATCATAGCACTTCCTTTCTGCATCTGTCTTTCCCATTTCATCCCAGTCTGAGTCTACCCTGGTGTTTCTTTATAGCCACCTGCAGTTTGTGTGTCACATATGAGCCACTTGCTTCAAGTAAAAAATGACACTGGTGGTAGACTTCAGTTTTGTAATAATACACTTGTGTCAATTGTCATCGCTGGCTTGTGTGATGGAAATACATTGTCTGGCAGCTATCTGCTCGAATGCAACAGGTAAAAATCCACACATGCAGTATATAACTAGTGCAAAACGTTTTGTCGTATTGTTTTTGATGGTTATTTGCTTTGCTGAAAAAGCTGCATGTGTGCTGCGGCAGGCTTTGATTTAACCCTGAGTTAAGGGCACAATGTTATGGCTTGTGTGGTTACTATGTTGTCCTCATAGACTGATAAAATTTTACTGGATCGTTCTTTTTATCAGGGAACAATTTCTAAAAAAACTGAATAGCTAAGACGCTAAGGATTGTTCATATAAATTTTTTTTAAAAGCACACACTATGTTTACACATTTTCACCAAATATTTTTAGATAATTGTGTGAGTAAAAGGAGTTCCCTGACAGCTTTAATCTGTTGCTTGATGTAATTCTTGTGCAGGCAATATGCAGGCTTTCAGACACCTGACCATTTCTGAGGAGGGATGAGGAGCCTGCATGCCGGTTTACCATGTTTAGTGCCCACTACAACCACTCCCTTGCTGCCATGAGTGGAAACGACATGATGGCGCACTCTCTGACTCTCGAACAGAAGACAGCGTTTGCCTTCGTGGGGATGCTGCTGGTCTTCTTGGGGCTGCTTATCGTTAGGTGTTTCCGTATCTTGCTAGACCCCTACAGTAGCATGCCGTCATCCAACTGGTCGGATGGCATCGAGGGGCTGGAGAAAGGGACATTTGAGTACGCCCTTACCTAACACAGGGCTAGGCATGTTGAGCCACACTGTAGATGCCTATAGAGACCAATTAACACTTAACACAAGCACACAAGCCACATGGTATTGCACCTGACACCGGATGGAAGAAATCACTCTGTGGAAGACCGAACTACGTGTATGTTGAAGAAAAGGTGAAAGCGAAAGCATCTGGACTAAGTTTTCAAGGTGAAGACGATTTGTCTCTAATTCTGCTTTAACCTTTTCTTCAAGATGACCTGGATGACTGAGAACCTTCACAGATATGTGTATGTTGTTTCTTTGTACAGTCTGTTTATGTGATTTGAATGTATGGACACTTGAAAGCACATTTTAGCAGATTTTTCTGCTCCTTTGTGCCAAATGCTACTATACACAGATGGCGAGAGACGAGTGGTCGTTGAGGATTATCATGCATCCATTTACACATGTTTTAACTTTTTTTTTCATTCATACATCTTTTGGCCAAATTGCTTTCATTTAAATTGTCTTCCACTTTTGTGGTTGTTCATTTAAAGATTATTACTTATTTTTCTAGTTAGTGGTCATGTTACTCAGCTCTATTTTTGAAAAATCATTTAAAAGCCTTTTTAATCTCAATGTTTTTATTAAAGATGGAAACCTCTACTGTGAGTGTGTTGGTCTTTCCAACACCAGACCCTTCGCACAATGTTTCCGTATGAGTACTTCACAATCTATTAGCATCATTAGTTTGGGCTAAACTTTTTTTTTCCAAATGTGCCCACCACTTTTTGATCCATTAATTCGTCCACTTCCAGAGAGTTTGAGGTGGCATTATTGTTCAACGGTCCACTCTTCTACTGTCTTTAAGCCATGCCTACGAGCTGAATGTAAGTGAGAGGTGGGAAATTAGGCCGCAGTGGGATTAATTTATTTGAAGTCTCAGGGACAAGACTCTGCACAAGAATGTATTCAGTTGGAAACAGGGTATAATGATAAACTTGTACTTTGTAGACCAATCCAACTCTGCGTGTTGGTGAGCCAATCAGACATTGCTGCCGATGCTGTGGCTTGTTTTTTTTTAAGTCATTTAATGCATTAAAAAAGGTATTTGATCAAACTGTGATTTACACTGAGGCGTTTCTGTTTCTACGGAATGCAAAAACAACTCTCGGAGATTGTGCTGCATATTGCAAGTTGCCATGGTTTTTATGTTTGAGTGAGAAAAATGTAGTTTATGTTCATCATACGTTATTATGATCATTTATGATTGATGCTGCATGTGGATGGCTTTACTTTTGTATGGAGCTCTTAGGTCTTAGTCTTGTATTTTCTGGAGCAAAGACAAGTATTGACAGTGAGCTAAAAGTGTGGCTGCAAATGGGACCAGCAGCAAATTTTTTGTTATTGTGCATTATAGAACATCTTAGGACCACTGACATCCCTAGGGTTACCAGGGCACCTACATTGTCCTTGAGTTAATTTAAATGTGCTGGAAGACAGAAAATGGCTTTACATTTGATTCACTTTGACAAAAGCCAAAGGGTAATGGCTTAAAATCCAGGACAGAGAATCTCCAAAATGGCAGCTTTTTGTGCTTTTACAGATCTACAGTGGTCAGTGCCAAAAGTGGCAAGGATGGATCTGGGACCTAATCCTTGACCAATCAGAGCTGGTTTATGCCAAATGAGACACACTTGTGACTTGTTAACCTATATGTGGTCATATTGTTATTGTGGCTAATAGCTGGGCATTTAAGTGCTTTATCCAGATCTTTACACCAGATTTGAACACAAGAGCTGAAATAATGCTGCTTGTGCTGGGCTACTGGTATTTTACTCTTTTAACATAACCAGAACCAGGCGTCACAAACTGAAAATACTGCTTAAATAGTTGTCAATTTAAGCTGGTGGCTCATTAGCAATATAATCTGATTTACATAGGAGAAAGCAGTGAAATTGTTCAAAATGACTTCCTGTAGTTTGTGCACCTCATACAACCATACCATGCAAAATACAGCCACTTTTTCTTTAATCAGACTGGAGACAAAAAAGAACATTCTCCCACAGACTGCAGTGGGAAAGGTTATGTGATAAGAGCTGGGATGCCTGGCTGCGTCACTTCAAATTTTTTTCTGTCAAATGTCGCAGTGATCTTTGGAAAAACACAAAATATAGATTCTTCTATCAACGACTTGATACAGTAGTTTCTTCGCTCTTTTTTACAACCTCCAGTTTCTCCTTATAGTGCTGTGAATCTGCCTTACTG
Source organism: Neodontobutis hainanensis (assembly GCA_024349245.1). Taxonomy (NCBI): domain Eukaryota; kingdom Metazoa; phylum Chordata; class Actinopteri; order Gobiiformes; family Odontobutidae; genus Neodontobutis; species Neodontobutis hainanensis. The sequence continues at coordinate 887,961 of JALDNG010000046.1, forward strand.
TGGCCTCTATGGGTTTATGTGCCTTCATCTAGAAACATTAGCACCTGTTGTGAGTGTGGCATATCATGACAATGAACTGTGTGTCTCCTGACGTGTTGCTTGCTCAGCTGGTTATAGAGATTTCTCATTGATAGACATTTCAGTCAATGATGTAAAATAAACAGAATTTCTTCACTTGTTTTTAACTTGTCAAAGTTGTTTTATTCTTCCGCTCTCATTTTACATATTGCACCTTTAAAAGTTATGAACTGCTGTGACTTTTTTATTTTTATATAGCACTGTACCACCTACCAGTGTTACAGCTGACATCACTGGAGGAAAGGTGGGTTAAGTGTCTTGCCCAAAGACACAACAACAGTATGTGGGGGAGAGTGGGAGGTTATAATGTTTTGGCATGTTTCAAGAGGGGATCAAACCGCTCCCCCACCGGTCAAAGGACGGTTGCACTACCACTGAGCTACTGCCGCCCTAAGTTTTAGACTAAATATTGTTATTGTTGTTTTCTATATCATACTTTCAATGCAATCTCACTACTTAAGCAAGCATTTGATAAGCCGGTAACCACATTCATACCTACATGAAAGAAAATATTAACAACTAAAAGTGGATATAAAATATAGTTTGTACATTTCCCACTGAATGATCAATATTCAGTATATCAGCGGTTTGCAGACAGATCCTATTGTTCTAACTTGAGACTGTGTTTTTTTCAGCTGCTGTGTCTCCTGTGGTAGCTGCAGCAGAGATATGGTTCAGGGGCAAGTGTTATCAGAAGTGTTGGCGGTGGAAGATCCTTCACAGATATGCTGCACTAACAGGGATACGCAGCTCGCTGTCTGCCGCATACTCTCAGTTTGAAACACATGCCGACACCTCCTTTGATACACCATTCAGGAATGCAATCATTACTGTACTACTCTCTCTGTCACCTTTTGAACATTTCATATCTCAAATCTATTTTTGTGTTAACACTGCCCTTTCCTTGTCGCCTTTGAACTACTGCATGCTTCTGACACCTTATTTGCTGTCTGTTTTATATTAAGAAACACATGTCTTGTAAGCTGTGATGCAGTCCTGCAGAAAGAGTACATTCTCCATAATGGGGTACTTTAAACTGAAGACTCATTTTAAGTCACTGCCACATTTCCATTTAAATAATTCATTCTGCCTGTATTGCACAACACTATATATGTCGTTATTTAAAGTACATTATCCTACAATAAAATAGACAATAGACATTATTTTGCGCACTATAGTGCAGTACAGCTTTTGAGAGGCTTGCTCAGCTGATTAGAGGAGGGATCTGTGTCCCCAGCCAACAAATACTGCCATGGAACAAATATGTGCACACAGAAATTTACCATAATAATAACTGGACTGAGCCTACTTCAAAAACTAGTCTGACATGATGTCATTATACATATGATAGATATGAGAATAGAGGAAAATAGATATTCCCTTTTATTGAAACTATGTCTAAAACTTTAACAACACTGTAGATTTAAAAACAATATAACTATTTCTGTTCACATTAGAAGTTTAGAAAAGAAGACAATACATTTAGTAATGTCATTTAGAGTCCTGAAAATAAGAAGTCCTGTTCCTATACACCTCAAAAACACTTGAGCAGTGTGGAGGCTACATTAACTGCAGCAAAAGTTATCTATTTAAAAAGGTGTTTGAGCATAGCCCCGAGGTCTTATAAAATATAAATCCCTAGAATCCATAGGTGTTAGTTTAAGCCATGTTCATAGCAAGCTCATCTAGTTTCATCAAACGGCATAAAGTTTCTCACTGCCTTTGATCAAACTCTCGATACAAATCTCTGCTTTGCCTCGGATTCATAGAAGTGAACAAACCCTGCAGGTTCCCTCTGCAAATCTGAAATTACCTCCTCAAATCTTCCATTATTTATTAATCATTTATTTAACCTTGCAGCAAGCCACCCTTCACTTTTTCAGTCCACGATGAAAATTTTCATTTGCATTTAGGCTTTTAATAAATCATAAGAAGATTTCACTTTTTATAGCACTTTGTTACTGTGTTGGACCAATGAGTCAGCTGAATGTTGGACCTTAGTTTTATCCAATTATCAATGATCAGTTTTATTACCTGTGGTCTTCGAACTTCACAGGCTTTGTCTTTGTTTCATTGTGATAAGAGACAAAGATACAACAGCATATCTGGCCAAACTGTTTAATAAAGAGCTGTACATGTCTAGAAAAAAAGTCTGTGTGAATGTTGGAGTCTGGAATATTTATCATCGTACTGAAATTTGAATTTGAGTCACACTGTTGAATCATTGCTAATGGAGGTGATTGGCCCCATTGAACCTAATGGACAATCCCACGGCCAAAACCACAGCTACAACGATCTAAACGCTAGATTTCTTAAACTACACTGTTAATGTACCAGCAGCTGTGGATTTGGCAATGATTAAGTAACATGAATTAATGTTTTGTGACCGAAAGCTATTAGGTTTAATCATTTACTTCTTAATGATTAGACTTAAATAATAAGCCCATTTCTCAAACATCATTTATAAATTATGCTTCTCAGAATATTACGGTTGAAACCAGTGTTTATCTACACCTCACCATCAATTATCTCAATCTGTTATGGCCCACAAGCATATCGATACTCAGTCCCAGGGTGTAATTTGTGAGGGAACATGTCGCCCTACCTTCCAAAACTGGGAAGGTAGGGACTTGATTTGACAGAATACAGAACCACATCTTATTCTTTTGTTTTTGGAAACATCTAACTCTGATTTATAACTCTGGCTGTAGAAATGGCCTGTTGGTCTGATAAAAGGGCATTGCTTAGTTACAAAATATAAAGCAGTCTTCAGAGCAATAGGTTCGAGACTTCCTGCTCTGTGCTGCGGGAACCCCCCCACAGACACACACAGACACAGACACACACACACACACACACTCACAGACACACACACACTCACACACAGACACACACACAGACACACACACACACTCACACACAGACACACACACACTCACACACAGACACACACACACACACACAGACACACACACACACACACAGACACACACTCACACACAGACACACACTCACACACAGACACTCACACACACACAGATACACACACAGACACACACACACAGACACACACACATACACACACAGACACACAGACACACACACAGACACACACACACAGACACATACATACGCACGTACACACACTCACACACACAGACACACACACAGACACACACACACACAGACACACACATATACACACTCACACACACAGACACAAACACACGCACATACGCACACACACAGACACATACATACGCACGTACACACACTTACACACACAGACACACACACAGACACACAGACACACACATATACACACTCACACACACAGACACAAACACACGCACATACGCACGCACATACACACACTCACACACAGACACACACACATGCACACACACACACATGCACACACACACAGACACACACACACGCACACATGCACACACACACAGACACACACACACACGCACATACACACACACGCACGCACATACACACACTCACACACAGACACACACTCACACGCACATACACACACTCCCACACACACACAGACACACACACACGCACATACACACACTCACACACAGACACACACTCACACACACATACACACACTCACACACACACACACATACACACACTCACACACACACACATACACACACTCACACACACACACACCTACCTTCTCTGTGTTCCCCAACCTCCAGTTTTACAAATTGAGCACTGCTCAGTACAATTGCATTTGAATGAACAATGAGCGACATTCAACAGTCTTTGTCCACACTGCAATGAAAAATTATCTGATTTGTTTTTGATTTAGTCCACATTACTTAGACCCAATTCAGTCCCATTCACATTTCTCCAGCAGCAAACTATGGTCTATTTAAATTTATTAATTCCCAATTTTTAGGACTCAGGACAACTGTTAGGACTCTTCAAATAATTAAAAAAGCTAATGAATTGATTAAGACTTCCCTTGCTATAGACTGATTGATTGTACAGTTCTTGTGGCGTTCTGTCTTGCAGTCTCACTGATCTCAGGCGTCCACTGGCTGCTCTATGTTGTTTAAAAGCAGGGAACGGTCCATGTTGTTCAGTATAGTATATTTCCTGTTTTGTGTCCAATGTTCCAAAATTTTCTTTTAGAATCTTTTTTTCTGAGACTGCCCCCTCCCCCCAACAGACTGCAGCATAACAATTTCTGCATAAAAAACTAGTTTATTGTTTACATTAATAACTTTTCTTAGAATAGATAGCCTTGCACAGTGTGTGGAGTGTTTTGTATCAGCAATGATCAAAAACTGCATCCACTAGTAAATACACAATAATTTCCATTTTATATTTTGGGATTTACTTGACTTACTTCATTTTTGTTATTTCTTCCCCTAGTTTCAGAGACCATATGGCAAACATCATCCAGTTTTTAGTCTGTCTATAGTAAACTGTGTAACCAGAAGCAGCACAGCTTCAGTTAAAACCCTTTTCCCAGTTAAGCCGCAGTTTTGTGCATACTTGCTCAGTGCACTTCTGTAAGAGCTATAGCTTGTGTTTACATGTCCTTGTGACAGATACATCAGATATAATTAGCTGGCTTCCTGGCTGAGCTGAGCAGGAGGGAGCTGTAGGGTTTACTCACACTCATTTAAGAAGTATCACAATCCCATCTGCTGCTATCTGCAGTCTCTTACTTAATCTTTTTTTTACATTAGCAGTGAGCAGAGTGCAGTTTGATCAATGCTGCGGAGGGATTACACAAGGCTCTCCAGAGCCTTTTGGACATTAATTAGACTGCTGTTACTTGGCTAATGTTATGTATTGGGTACAAAGTAGGGCATGTGCACCTGATCTGAACTTCAGTTTTCTACAGATCACAGTACAGACCATACCTTATACATTTTCATCCCATAACCTTTTCAGTGTCCTTAAATCCACACTGCAGCACCTGCTTTAACTGCTGTGTGGTAGTGTTAATTTAAACTTAATTTAGTCTATGTGCATGCGATGGCTTTTTAACTTTTACATTGTTGCAGAATTAAAGGTGACTTGTGAACAGGTTGTAAACAGCTTAACATATCAGTCAAAAATACTGTATAATTATCTACATTTACATTTATTCATTTGGCAGACGCTTTTATCCAAAGCGACTTACATTGTTCTACAGTAATTACCAGTGTTACAGCCACTGGAGGTAGGGTGGGTTAAGCGTCTTGCCCAAGGACACAACGACAGTATAAACTGTAGGGAGAGTGGGAATCGAACTGCCTGTCAACCCTGTGATGGTAATTTAACTTACTTACACAGTAAGTTATGTTCCTACAACCCAGAGAGGACAAACTGAGCACTACAGGCGGAGAAGCACGCTTGTGTGTCTTTGGCTTCCACTGTTTTCCTCCACCAGAAAACACAAACACAAATAGTTTTCGATTTAAAACAGACCAGACGGGCACCTCAGGGGTTCACCCGGTAGAGCGCATACCGGGTTCCCTGTCTCTCACTCTTAAATAAAGAAAAAAATGTATTTAATACTACATATATAGTGGCTCAGTGGTTGAGCCACTATACCGAAAAGTTGGTGGTTAGATTCCCACTCTCCCCACAGTTTATGCTGTCGTTATGTCCTTGGGCAAGACACTTAACCCACCTTGCCCCAGTGGTGTTCCAGCTGTAACACTGGTGACTAGAAGCTTAATGTAAGTCACTTTTGATAAAAGTGTCAGCTAAATGGATAAATGTAAAATTTATATATATATATATGCTGATCAGAGCCCCTCCCCCAGTTGTTCCAGGGAAACACCAAGGTATTCCCAAGCCAGCCAAGAAACATGGTTCCTCCAGTGTGTCCTAGTCACCTATAAATGCCAGGCTTATTTTTTAAATTTTTTTAAGTCTTTACTGATCAGCCTTTCGCTGATGTAGCATGAATGATATATACAGCAGCTAAATAGGACGTTCTCTGCCTTTCTTAAAACATTGTATCTTCAGCATGACTCAGAAAAGATTGCTGTAGAATTATGACACATTTAAACAAAATATGCCCAAATAAATATTTGGGCAACGGATTTCTTTCTTTTAAGTTGCATTTATAACATTTGTTGGAGTGTTTTCCTCAGCCTGCCATGCAGCCAAGGTCAGATTATGAGTCATTAGGCTGTCTTTCACTGCGTACATAAATCACTGTGGTGGTTCAGTAATAAGGAAGTTTACCTGCAAAGAGACTTTTTAGAGGCACTTCAGAAGTCATGTGGCAATAAAGCAGTGCCTCCAGCATGTTCCTGGTCTCATATTAACTCTCATTTTCCTCATAATTGCAGCTGTTTCTTCAGTACACAAAAAGAGCCTTGTTCACAAAAAGAGCTGAAGTCAAACAAAACCGATACAAGTTTAAAAAAAGGATAATAAAACAAATGTGAGCTTAGAGGTGATTTTACTGACCGTGAATTTAACTGACAGTTTCAAGATGCCTGTCAAAAACTAACCAGCCTTGCCAGCCTCCACTCGTCTTCATAGATCCGCTTAAAGACATTGAAGCAGAGACTAGAGAACCCCTAAACAACATAGCAACCTGCCTGCTTTCATTTTATTTAAAAAAAAGAAAATCCTTTCAAAGACCAGAATTGGTACGTTGATATCCACAATTATCTTCATCCCAAGGTCTAGTATAAGAGCGTGCAACCTTGAAACCTTTCCAGTGTGACCACAGCAGTGGGATCTTCCATTTGGAATGGATTCCCTGTGATTCACCCCAAAGGACTGAGGAAATTTAAGTCTTGGCCTCATAAACAGCAGCCACAGGACAACATGTGCTCTTGTCCTGTACTTCAGACAATAATATTAGTAATCAATTCCCCTGAATTCATGGCTTTATCTCTGCTTTGGAGTTTATGGCTTGGTTAATTATTAAGCAATGCCTTTGTATCCCCGAGGATGGAGCAAGGACATATGTGACACCTCTTCACTTTTCTGAGGGTTGATCCAGAGTCTTAGCCAATAGCTGGCCTTTGGTGTATTCAATGGACACACCTGGGATGAGTATAAAGGCAGGGCATCAGAAACAAGCTGAGCCTAAACTTCGTAGTGAGCACAAGAGATCTGTAAGAGCTTATTTCACGTTTTAGATTAATAAACAGTACAAGAGTTATTTTACTTGATGACTCAACACTGAAAAGCTATTGTTTTGAAGTTTTCTTAAACATTCCCAATGGAGAGGTTAAAGTCGAACGGTGGGGAGCACGTCAACGACGCCTATGACTCCACTCTGGATGAGCCCCCGTTTTATGAAGAGACTAAGTTCACCAACGGGGACCACCGCACAGTCAGGCCCTCGGTGGTGAGTGCCTTTGGGCATGACACTCTGGACCGAGTGCCCAACATTGACTTCTACAGAAATGCTGGCAGTGTGAGTGGGCACCGTGCCATCAGGCCCTCACTACAGGAGCTGCACGATGTCTTCCAGAAGGTAGGAGCTTTTCAATGGTGCAGGTTTACACCAGGACTGACCAATGGTCTGGAAACACAGCCCTTTAAATGTGTGTTGAGTGAGTGTTCTTCAGCTCCCTTTGTGCAGAAAGCTCACCAGTGTTTGCTCCCACATTTACATAATGGTGTCGTCACACCAGAAAAAAAGCAGACAAAAAAAATATAAATGGATCCAAAGGGTTTTTTTCATAATTTTTAAATTTGTGTGAGTTGGTCAGTGCTCAGCAACATAACTGCTGTGCAAAAATAAATAAATCCTCTTAATATTTGTAAGACATTCTTGCAAATTAATATGTTTTTATGAGATGTTATTAGCTGTAGGTAAAGTTATTGCTATTACCAGCAGGAAATTACTGTCAGTACACCCCCAGACGTAAAGATGTGTGTATTCTATTTTGTAGTAAACAGAACAAAATGTTATGATCAAAGACAAAGTAGAAATGTGCAGAGTTAATACACAAAAAAGACCTGAAATCTAATTCATGGAAAAAAACACTACATTCCCAAAACAGTGTTGTGCATACCAAGAATGTGCAAAACCTGATTTGTCTTTGTTATCTTTGTTCCTGTTTTTTCTTTGTAGAAAAATTATGAAATGATCATTTTATGGTCGATAACTAACGAAAAAAAAAAAAAACGACTTATTTCAAACTGTTCTGTAAAAATAATAATGATCAATATAAAGATATGTATTTATATGACATAAAATAGCGTATTGTCTATTCTTAGATATTCCTGCACAAGGTTTAATTTAATTACACTGATAACTTCTTTAATCTGAGCAACATCAACAATCTTGACTGTTTCTTTAAGTCCTATTATTACCTCGACCTGCTTCATTTACTCTAACTTATTTACTCAATTAAAGACTCAAACATAGTAAAACTCTGCTGTTAGACGGTTTATTTTTCATCATCATTTCTCACAATGCCTTCAAATGTAGCTTTGACACTCCTCTCATTATCTCTCCGTCTTACGACTACAACTACACAGGTTACTTCAGACGTCTGTCCACACAGTTGACACACTTCAGAGTTTTAAGACCTTTTATTGGACTGTTATATTGCCTAGAGCTGCAAAAGAGAAGGTGTCAGAGGTCACTGTGGTTTTATTGGCTGTACTTGATTAGTCTGTGCAAACCTAATGTTTTAATGAGCCTTTAAAATTTTCTTTAAAGAGTCTCATTTGCTTTTTCATTAACGTGTTGACCTTAAGATCTTTTCACTACAGCATCACCATTGGAGGCACCACACAAACTACTTTAAGGCCTGTTGTTTTATATGGATAATACATAAACGTAGTGAGCATAATTGTGCGCAGAAGCATTACAAGATAGTAGGCAAACCAGACAAGTGCCTTGGGCTGCACGTAGAAAGGGGACCCCCATAGACATTTGATCAGGCATGCAAGACAAACTAACTTGATTATTAAGCTTATATTTATGATTAATAATGTGCCTCAGGTTTAGTGCATATTGGGACTCCTATAAGTAACTTTTTTCATTAAAGTTTTGTGTAAAACTTTGAGAAATGTGTAATAAGTAGAACCTGACTGCTCTCAGGTTGATGACTACATGCATAATTATCACCAAAGTTTGATCAAGAGGGGTGTTAGTCTACATAAAATAAACGGGTGTACAACAAATAATCCTATTAGGTTCTCTATATATGTATCAATATTATTATGCATTAATCCAAATTTTGTGTTACATTTTGGATTTGATTACAATAGCTCAAATGTCAGTGCTTATACATTAAGTTGAGAACTTTTTTTTGATGAAATGTAAATTCGGCTCTTGTTGTTCTATTTCTCTGTCAGGCTGGGCCATTATATAATATATTTTTGTTCCCTTCCATTATTCATTAACAACAGAATGGGGGCATCACGGTGACGGACACAGTGCAGGATGATAGTGAGGGCAGTGACGGGACGCCCTTTGATGACCTGGAGTCCAGCCCTTCTGTTGACGCTAACCAAGGGGCATTGAAGTTTGGTTGGATACGAGGAGTCTTGGTGAGTGGGTCACTAATGGTTCTGTTGTAAAATATAGTGACCCGGTCCAAAGGGCTTATTTTTTAGTTTCCCCATAAATTGCCAGCTATTCTACCTGGGTCCATTTATAAAAAACATTTACCAAACTAGCTTATCAAATATTGCAAATCAATGCATTATAATTAAACCAGGCCAAACACAAATTACAAACATATGTGTAAATGAATTCAAATTGTTCAGCTTTTTATTATATTTAATTATATGACTTTTGTCCTCTATATAATAAGATTTCTTAGATGCCTCAAACAACTTAGTTTAAAGGTCTTTAGACAATCTCATCTATGCAGGATGACCTTTGATCAAGGCATTGTGCCTTGTATGTAGTTCCTTTATTGTCTTATAATAGATATATAATTATTCTGAGGGTTTTCTGTTCAGTTTGATAAAGACCATGAAGATTTGAAAATGTAATGTTGTTTTGTGCAGGTGAGATGCATGCTGAATATCTGGGGTGTTATGCTGTTCATCCGTCTGTCCTGGGTTTTCGGACAGGCCGGATGGGGTAAGTTTACACTTTTAGATTCTTACATCTTTCTCTTTTTGTCTAATACAAGACTATTTAAACCCTGGTTTCTCGTCTTGGATGAGATAAGATTAGTGATTCTGGGAAAGTGGTACCTGGGGGGCCTTTGGTCATAATGCAACAATATGTTGTTGTTTAAGGTTTGCAGAGCCCTTGTTGTGTCAGATATGTTCCATTTTGTGAACATATTCATTACAATGCACTTTTACACTATGCATTTAGTATGAATTAAGCAAAACAGTTACAGAACCATTGTTGCTGTTACCTAAATGGTTAATAAAAGTTTTGTAAACATAGATTTTTGTTGAAGTACAACTATAGACTCTTAAGTGAAGGTCGCAGAGACTCTTACAGTCTGGTTATGTGCTTTCAGAAGGGTTTCCCACTGAATGACTTTTTCAATTAAAATGTGCTACTGCCGGGGTTTTAGAGATGGATTTAACGGCAGAACAGTTGTTCCTGGGTCTCCGTGTGTGTCCCTGTATCAGTGAAACGGCTGTGAACTCATGACAATTAAGGGGTTATATATATGCCTGCAGTAATTAGCTGGAGTAATTGAATTCAGCTCAAACGGCCCTCTGAGTTCTTCTGAAGATCTAAAGTTGCTGGAGGTGTATTATTCTGCAGTGTGTAGAAGTTAATATACAGTATGTGCAGGATTATAGTGTGAATGCTTTATGAGAGTGTCTATTGTTTAAGAGGCTATTGATCGCAGCCACTTTTATCCAGGCAGCGTAGCTAAATAGTCTTTAGAAGCATCAGAAAAGACAGGTGGGTGTTACTTTATGACACTAACACTCACAATATTTCAATATAATAATAAAAGTCAAGTGTTAGCATGTATTATTTATTGGTTTTGTGTTTCAGGATTGGGGATAGTGGTCATTGCTCTGAGCTGTGTCGTCACCACCATCACTGCCCTCTCCATGTCGGCCATTTGCACCAACGGTGTGGTCAGAGGAGGTGAGTCACACAACTATGGTCTATATGAATAAATTACATAGTTGAGTCACTTTAAGGAATGTTACATTATGTTACAGACGTAACATAATGACAGGTTAACACTTTCCAATCTTCTTTTCTGTAATGTTGAACCTTTGGGAGCCTGTGATGGGCAAATTGGGATGGCTGTGAAACAAAGATGCAAAAGGCATCTGTGGAATGGGCTGGACATTTATTTATTGAGGGCTGGTCTTTGTCAAAAGCATAGATTTATTACAGTACACCTAAAGGTTTGTGTGTTCTCAGTTTATTTGAATGTTAAATAAACCCTAAAGCATGCACACAATTCCAATGTAAATGATAAAATAAAAATAATAAAAAAAATCACATTTTACTAAAACCATTTTGAAGTGGAAAGTACATTGTTGGTAGGTATCTCTTTGTGTAGTCTACGGGTCAAATGTATGGCAGTAAGAACAGTACCAACAAGACAAACTAGTGCAACTGCCCACACAAAAGAAAGAGCAAGACTCTTTCCAATTGTCTCCATCCATGCAGTTATTATCAATCAACAGTTATTATCTATTTATTACATTATATAATATAATGGCGGGTAAGTTTACTTTAATAGTATTCTGAACCATGCATTTAACAAAATATCATATTTATTTCATTTAATAAATTTATAATCTTCTGATAAAATGAACTGTTCAAAATACCCTTTTGTTCATTAAACAAACACAGACAAAACTGCACCTTTATCCAGCGTCCCTCAACTGGACGTTAAACCAATAAACCAGTGATGAGTTCATTAACCAGCCACTGCTCCATGGATAAACGTAAGGGTGTCTTCAGGCTGTACTTTGTCATTTCAGGTGGAGCCTATTACTTAATATCTCGGAGTTTGGGGCCAGAGTTTGGAGGGTCAATCGGTCTCATCTTCGCCTTTGCTAATGCTGTGGCTGTGGCTATGTACGTAGTGGGCTTCGCCGAGACTGTGGTGGAAATACTTCAGGTGAGCTACTGCTGTAAATCACTGATAACTATAAGCACAGAATTGAACTGTTTCACTTTTTTGTTGGTTTGAAACCATGGTTAAGAGTCACAAAAAGGAAAAATCTGCAAAATACTTGCAACTAAAATTATAATTAAAACTTAAACACATACATTCCTTACCTTTACTAAAGTTATGTATTTCAGAAGTCTACTCATTAAGGCATTAAAGGAGAGCTGCTGAAAACCAATATCTGATTTCTGAAACAAACTTACCACTAAATGTTTGCTGATTCAGTTTTCTTTTGTGTTTCATTCAGGAGCACAACTCCATCATGGTGGATCCGTTGAATGACATCCGGATTATTGGCTGTATTACGGTGGTGTTGCTGTTGGGAATCTCAGTGGCAGGGATGGAGTGGGAGGCCAAGGTAAGAGCTGAATATGTTTCACAACAGTCTAACCTCCAGCTGTGGTTTGATGAAACTTTAGTCAGAGACATTATTAATGCTATTGTGTTCTATAGGCTCAGATTGTCCTGCTCGTCATCCTGCTGGTGGCCATCGTCAACGTGTTTGTGGGGACCGCCATTCCTGCTACTGAGGCAAAGAAAACCCAGGGTTTCTTCGGCTACAACTGTAAGAACATTTTGATGGCGTTGAACCTTACAACATGGGCAGAAATTGGATATAAAACGTAACACTTTGGTACCTCTGTCCTGTCTTACAGCAAAAGTATTTTTAGAGAATTTTTTGCCTGAGTTTAGAGGAGAGAGCTTTTTCACAGTCTTCTCCATCTTTTTCCCTGCGGCCACTGGTATTCTGGCTGGAGCAAATATTTCTGGAGATTTGCGAGTAAATCAGTGTTAATGACAAAGTTTTACTCCATTTGAAATAATAGCTCTACTAAATCACATTTTGTTCCTTTATAGGACCCTCAAGCTGCTATCCCCAAAGGCACCTTGTTGGCCATTTTTATCACAGGGATCACCTACCTGGGAATTGCCCTCTGTGTCGGTGAGTGCGCTTCTCAGTTAGGCTACGTATTGAGTGTTTGATTTGTGATTATATAATTCCTCTTTCCAGCTGCCACAGTGGTGCGCGATGCAACTGGAAAAAATGACACCATTACGGCCGGCTCAATGGTGTGTAACACCACTGCTGTTGCCGCCTGTGAACTGGGATACAACTTCACGTCCTGTGCAGTAGAGACGTGCAAATATGGTCTTATGAACAACTTCCAGGTATGACTTCACATTGTGCCTTAACAACAAGCAAGCCATGTAGGTTAGACAAGCCTTATTTGTTTCCTTTAATGTTTTTTTATGGCACATTCAATTGACTAAATGGACAAAAACAGAACTTATAATACATGTACATCGGGTTATGTTATACTATAATTAAAACGTGTATCTTCTCACCCTTACGCCTGCCACATGCAGTTTGAGCAGCACCACCTATAGTAAGCATTTGATAATGAACATTACCATACAAACAAAACATACACTGATTGGACGGAGAAACCACAGTTGTCGAGATTGGCTCCAAAATATTCTATTCTCAGTGATAAAAATACTTTTTACTTATAACTCTAGAAGAAAGGGTTAAAGCAAAAGCATTTGGACTCTTTTTAGGGTGAAGATTGAGGGAGGAGTTTGACCACACTGCCTTTTCAAAGCTAACGGTTATCAGACCAGAACAGCCGGGTCCCATTAGGTTTAGTTTAAAGTCAAACCCCTGAAAATTAGAGACAAAACGTCTTCACTTTGAAAACTGAGTCGAGATGCTTTTGCTTTAACCCTTTCTTCAAGTTCACCTGGATGACTGAGAACCATTCACAGACACTTATAATAGTAGTTTTGTTATCTTTACTACCATGAAGTCGGTCTGTAGGTTACTGCTTTAGTAAACAAGACAATCAACCATCACATCATTCAAGTATCTATAAATGGCAAATTTCCTGCTGCTTATATATATATATAAAGTATATGCCAACAATTGTGCCACTGTGCAGCCACCAAGGCTTTGTAAACTCTAGATTGATTATGGCTATATGTTGATCACATATTATATCTATATTATATTGATGCTGTATTCATTCGTATTGCCTTGCCTTGGCTCTTTCTCTGATCCAGGTGATGACCATGGTTTCTGGCTTCGGGCCTCTTATTATTGCTGGTACATTCTCCGCTACACTGTCATCAGCCCTGGCCTCTCTTGTTAGCGCTCCCAAGGTCTTCCAGGTCAGTGTCTCAGGTTTTGCTACAAACAACATCCAAATACATTATTATTAATAAGTCCTCTGATAATCACCTTTCTCTGTCTTTCTATAGGCTCTGTGCAAAGACAACATATACAAAGCCCTGCACTTTTTTGCCAAAGGACATGGCAAGAACAACGAGCCAATCCGCGGTTATGTCCTTACGTTTATCATCTCTGTGGCCTTTATCCTCATTGGTCAGTTCAGGCACTTATAGCCTATTACTGGAGATGTGCTGCAATCAAACCGTCAATTAACAATGGGATAAATGTATTTACAGGCAATCTGAACACCATTGCTCCTATCATATCCAACTTCTTCTTGGCATCATATGCCCTCATTAACTTCTCCTGCTTTCATGCGTCCTATGCCAAATCTCCAGGTGAGTTACAATTTCAAATTGTTCCATATTATCACTATAATATTTTGACTTTTAAACTATGTTTGAATGAATCTTTCGTATTGTTACTATTGTACGTGCAACCAGAAAGTGCGGTCACAAATCAGCTTCTTTAATGTTATTCTTTCACTACTTGTGCTTATCTTGGGAAATACATATGAAACATTTTGCCTTGTAATCTAAAACTAGTCCATGGCTACAATAGAAAATTACACTGCCTGGCCAAAAACATTAGTATGTTGGAATATGTCTGTGCCATCAAGGAAGAGAAAATCCACTGATGGAATAACCTGGTCATTCAGTGTATTCAGGTAGTCAGCTGACCTCAGTCTTTGGCCACATAATGAATCAACCCCAGATCATATACTGCCCTCACAGGCTTGTACGGCAGGCACTAGGCATGATGGGAGCCTCACTGCACCAGCCTCTCTTCTTACCCTGATGCACCCTTCACTCTGGGACAGGGTCAGTCTGGACTCATCAGACCACATGACCTTCGTCCATTGCTCCAGAGTCCAATCTTTATGCTCCCGAGCCGATTGAAGCCTTTTTTTCCCAATGAGCCTCACTGATAAATGTTTTTCTTAAGGCTACACAGCATTTTAGTACCAATCCCTTGAGTTCCCTTCACATTGTGCGTTTGTGGAATTGCTCTTACTTTCACTATCAAACACAGATCTGAGTTGTACTGTTGTTGTTTTTTATTTTATTTTACAAAACACTTAAGTGATCACAGATCAAAATCATTCAAATGTTTAATACTGTAACTTGTTGCCAGCTGAAACAAACATCTTCCATGCAGTAATTATCCAATGAGAGGCTCTTACCTACTTTCTCAGTGAAATCCAGGTGGTGACTTTTTGTTTATCTTTAACCAACACTGAACATGATGTGAAGAACATCATTGTATCATTAAACTATATATCTTCCTTTAGGCCTGTTGCCTGTTGTACTCTTCCTTTCTTGCTTCTCTCAGGTTGGAGACCAGCATATAAATACTACAACATGTGGCTGTCGCTAATGGGGGCCGTCCTCTGCTGCGCTGTTATGTTTGTCATCAACTGGTGGGCTGCTCTCCTCACGTACGGCATCGAGATATTACTCTACATCTATGTCACAGTCAAGAAGCCTGGTAAGCTTAGGATCATGCATGAATGTTTCTTAGAACATAGTTTATGAGTGAAGTGTAATGTCCATTGTCCTGATGTTGTCTCCAGATGTGAACTGGGGCTCGTCGACTCAGGCCGTGACTTTTGTGAGTGCTGTGAGCAATGCCCTGTCTCTGGCTGGAGTAGACGATCATGTCAAGAACTTCAGGTAAAATACAAGCATAAATAATATAAAATAAAATTAGTAGATTTGACCCAGAAATCAGACCCAAGCCTAATTGTGACTCCCATGCAGACATGCCTTTTGCATTTGCTCAGCGGTCCAAGTGAATGCATTAACTCTAAGTCACCAAGAAGACACATACAAGACAGATCTTACAAGACTGACCTTTATTATCCTATTTGTTGTCAGGCCTCAGATCTTAGTGCTGACAGGTTCTGTTCGGACAAGACCAGCTCTTCTTGATCTGGCTCATTCCTTCACCAAGACCTACGGCCTTTGTCTCACCTGCGAAGTGTTTGTGGTAGGTTCATTTTAAAATTGTGACTTACAAATGCAAATCTATGGATATTACTTTTGTTAAAGACATCCTGAGTTCCAACTCTTTACTTAAACATCAACCCTTAATTTAAAACTTGATTTGCACATCAAACATATTCAAATTAAGTAAGTACAGATGTAGAAACCAAAGTGAATATTAATCAGGGGAAGCAGAGGGGAAATGCTCCTGTCTGTTACTTAAGTCGAGGGTCAGACATGATTTGAATATGTACACGGTGCATCTGGGATGAAATTTTTCTGTATTCAATCTGTACAGGGCCCGAGATCAGAGGCCCTGGAAGACATGAACTTAGGGATGGAGAGGAACCAGTTGTGGCTGAGGAAAACCAAACGCAAGGCTTTTTACGCTGGCGTGGCCTGTGACAGCTTCAGAGAGGGGGCCGAGAGCTTACTGCAGGTGAGTTCATTGTGAAACATGAATTTAATATGTTTCTGCAAAAGCCAGCCTATTTTTCTCCGGACTATCTATTGACATTCTATAAACTATTTCAAGGCTGTCGGGACATTAGAGCAGGAGGTGTAAGACAGTAGAGTTAACAGGAAAACGCCAGCTATCACATTTTTGAGATAAGACCTGGACTCATTGTCAGGGTTGCTTACTTCAAACAGCATGGCAGATTAAAGGCTATAATTGATTAACGCTGTACAGAAGGAGCCCCTGTGGACAAAGAGATAGCCGCTGAGAGATATGTATAATATAATGCAATAAAGCAGCCTCTCAGACATTGTGTCTTCTCCCAGAAGGAAAAGCATTATTATTCAATCTGGCCTCAGTCTCAGACATTAGGCTCACAAGATTTTTTATTTGTCAACATCATTCTTGCCAATGGAGAAAAACTTTTATCATTAAATATTACTTAATTTTAACCATATTCCTCTAACTGCCTCTTTCACCTAAGACTGGACATGTAGTGTTTAGATTTTATATTAACTCTTTCTTGGTCTCCCTTCAAAAGTGCATCCACTGGTCTAGAGTGGTCTTGACTACAACACCCTCTAAAAGTCTTGTCTGTTATGTTTGCTATGCTTCATCATTACAACTTAATGACCAAATAATGGCTTTTTTCAACAGGCGTCAGGTCTTGGTCGTATGAAGCCGAATATATTAATGATTGGCTTCAAGAAGAACTGGACAACAGCTGGAGCAGAGGCTGTGCAGAATTATGTGGGAGTGCTACAGTAAGTAAACACACACATAGAAACATATTTCAGACTTGTGTAAAATTACTGAGAGAGTGGTGTGTCCTTTTCTGCAGTGATGCGTTTGACTTTGAGTATGGCACATTGATGCTGAGGATGAGCGAGGGACTGGACATGGCCCACATCGTAGAAGCAGAAGGTGTCATTTTTGATGACTTTCTAAAAGTTTTACTGAAATAAGTGAACTGCAACAAATGAACAAAAATTAAAACTCCATTTTATTTTTACTTAAGTGCATATAGTCAATTTTTATCTCGTTGCCACTGGGGCTAATTTAGTACAAGGACAAGTAGATTCTGGAAAGTCTGGAGATAAAAGACAAATATTTTATCTGGCTAAGCTAAATTGTAATATAGAATATATACTGTACATCTGTTAGCATTATCCTGTAAAGTAATAATAAAAGAGATGTGCCTAATGTCAGCAGCAAAGTATCAGCAGAAAGGACCAAGAAATGCACATCATACAACAAATATACCTCATGGTATATGCTTGCTGAATACAATACCAAAACAAAACAGATCCTTGTGCAATATGTGATTGTAAATCTAAGATTGTAAAACTGTCAGTAGGCCTCCCTATCTTGAAGTAATTAAGCCATTAAGTTATTTTTTGAAGTAAACGCACCTGTAATATGAGCAGGGAGAAGAGTATACCAAACTGATGGCTCTATATGTTAGAAAGAATATAGCTTACATCACATACAGTATATCATGTACAACATATATATTGATATGTATTATGAATCTTAATGTACTGCCCAGACCTAAGTACAACACATGGTGTTATGATCCTATTTTTTTCAATTTGTTCATTTTAATCTCACTGACCTTCAACAGTAGCTATACGATAATACACCTTTCTGTTGCTGCTGCAGAAAGTCTATTTTTGTTCTATTTGCCGTGGGTGGATAAATGAAAGATAAAGAATTGAATATAGCTTTCTGAGCAGATCTTGAATGAGAATCAACTGCGTTATATTGGCCCAGAAATTCCAAAAGTCATGCACGAAAAATGTGCTGCTGTTTCAGCCCAGAACAATCCAGTAAGAATAATAAATGAGCGCTGATAAGAAAGTCACTTTGCTCTGTGCTGTTCAATGTGTTTATCAAGGTCATGTTGGTACAGATGAGATATGATAATGTTTTAACTGTACCTTTCTCTGATACATTTACTGTCTATGTGTTGTTTTAGAGGAGATGCTGAAGGCTGCAAAAGAGCAGCAGGCCCTGGAGGAAGAGATGACGCCCAACGGAGGCAAAGCTAAAGGGTTGTTCAGGAAGTCGAGGAACTCCTCTCAACAAGTGCTCACCACTAGAGGTATTAGTGCCTCAAACCCTCTTACTGTAAAACCATTATGAGACCATGGCTCATGTGCATCATTCCTTTATAACCCCTTGAACAATAATGGCCATCTTTCTCCGGATCACATATATTTTGAAATGAGACCTGTACTCTTTACAACGGATTCTAACATATCCCCAATCCCCCCAGGCTCACAGATAAAACTACAGCTTTGTGTAAGCTTTGTAGCAAAAGCCTTTACTATAGCTCAGCATTTATTTTTGTGCTTCTGGCATCTTTAATTTATTACATAATTCACATTACGTATTGCATGCCCAAATTAGTTCTCATATGAAGCCATGCACAGATATCATCCTACATACTGAATCTGAGGATACATACATCTGAAAAGAGCATTAAGGCTTGCAGTCTGAGCAGAGCCAGGCCATTTTGAGTAAATATTCCATTAGTCGATTAAATGTGAACATTTTTCATTCACTTTCCACTTCCATCAAACTATAAATACATTTACCATCACTCTTTTGTAAAAACTTTTCCACAGCTGCTCTGTGGTATATAATCAAATCCTGCTTTCTCACACGTTGTCTCAGTGGGTGTAATCCAATAATATGGGGCTCTTGTTGAAGTTAGCAGTGCATCTCCTAAATACAAGCCTTAAGCATGGCTCTCTCTCTATCACTGCAACAGTAGTTAGTATGCAATCTGTGTCCTACTCATTGAAACCTGAGAAATCGCTGATGCTACTCTTAAAGTGGAAAGATTTCCCATGTAAGCAGATTAGCATTGAAATAGGGCTATGTTCCCAATGGTCTTTTACCTCATTGCTCATTTGTGCTTGTTTTTTTTTTTTATCTGTCCCCAGTGTCAGTGTGCGGCCCCCCACCTCCGCAGGTCACCAAGATGAACGAGAGGCTCGTCGAGGCCAGCAACCAGTTCAAGAAGAAACAGCCCAAAGGCACCATCGATGTTTGGTGGCTGTTTGATGATGGAGGTATGTACAATAGGTGCTGCTTGCCCCAGGCCACTTCCCACTGACTGTGGAAGATAAATGCACAGAGAGATCAGAAAATCAAGGGCTTTTGTAAAGATTTTACCTAAGGCTCAGGGGCCTCATTTATAAAGCTTGCTTACGCAGACAAACGTGCTGACCCCACCTTCCTTGCAAAATATGAGATCAATAAAAGTCCAACTGGGCTTGAAACTGTGCGCAAACTTCGACCCAGGCGTATACGCACATTCTGGAGGCACTAAGGCGACCCACGCCGTGAGGTGATAAACTGAAGCAGGTTTGAAAAATGACTAAGCGCCGAAGCCCCTGCACATTCGCCGAAGCTCAGTGGCTCTGCGTCATGGTCCTGTTGCGGAGCGCGGTGTAAAGTGAGGCTGATCCTGATGAATCAGAGGTTACATATATGAAATAACTATTGGACATGATCGTGACCAGCTACGCTGCATTCAGGGCTGTTTCGTTTTTAAGAAGCGGTGTATGAAACTGCGGCTCATTACAACTCTCCTCTCTTTACGCACGGCACTCTCACACCCTGACCAGCCCCGCAATCACAGACACACCACCACCCCGCTCCTCCATCTCTCTCCTGTTCTACTGCCCATCAGTCTGATGGTGCGTGGACCGGCATGTTCTTCCGCTCACTTCCGGGTTTTTGGTCAAACTCACACATCAGCGGCTCATGTTTAGGCAAAATTAATTTAGGCTACTCATCTTTGCGTCACCCTTCTCCACGCATTCATTCAACCAAAGAAGGACAATACAAATGTACATAATATGGTTATGTTTCTCATAAAACAACTACTGTACTGTATATTGCAATGATTTCAGTTTTTCAGTGGCAACAATATGCAAGCTAATCTAACTTGCAGAATAACTATAACTAACAACTATAGAGAAAAGATAGACATACAAATTCAAATAAGGCTATTTAGTACTTTATACTTCCATTCTGCTACTAATGTACATAGTTCACATTAAATAATGATATATTGCACTTTGGCTCTCTGGTATGACCTACAGCAGTCCATACCATAATGTGACCTCTGTCCATGATAGAAGCACTAATTATTTTATAAAGCCAACCTTTATCAGATAAACACACATCTCTTCATGCAGGTCTCACTCTGCTGCTGCCGTACATCCTGAGCACCAGGAAGAAGTGGAAGGACTGTAAATTGAGGGTCTTTATTGCTGGACAGCCAGGACGCAGTGACCAGGACAAACTGGAGTGAGTCATATCAGTGGGATTATTGTTTTAATGGGTACAACGACGAGGACATTAATTGGTGTAGTTAATTAAACCAACTGCATTTTTAAAACCAATTTAACTGAACATGTTTTTATGTGACAGTTAATCAGTGTATGATTATGTGCTTTAGGATGAAGTCTTTGTTGGATAAATTTAGAATTAACTGCAGCGACATCACTGTCATTGATGACCTCCATATCAGCCCCAGCTCTGAGAGGTAAAATGTTATAGTTAGTAGTGTGGTGGTCAGATCAAACTGTCTCAGGGAGTGTTCAATTACCATTACAATGTTTTGTGATATAGTGTGTAATAGTTATTTTTTTACTATTTGCCAACATAGCTTTGTTTCATTTTAGCCTTAAAAAATTAGACAATATGATTGCACCTTTACGTCTGAATGAGATGTCAAAAGACTCGTCTCAGGCACAGGCCCTGGCCAAAGAGTTTCCCTGGAAGATCACTGATGTGGAGCTCAGCATGTTTGAGGAAAAGGTAAAAGCTGCGCTGATATTTGACAATTTATTTAAAATTCACATTTACATAGAACTGAGACTTACCAATATCAGGTATTCAGAAAAACTCAAAATGGAAAGTTCATACATGGGTTTGAGGAAGAACTGATATTTGTAATCAATAAGGCTTTAGTTATAGATTGTTATACAAATATATAGTTTAACACCCGCTAACCCCTAACGGGACTAAGCGATAGAAAATTAATTAATTGGCCATTTTTATTTTCAAAACTCTCACTCTCCTTACAGACCAACCTGCAAGTGCGACTCAATGAGCTACTCCGGCAAAACTCCAGCTCGGCTAATCTGATCATTGTGTAAGCAAAACTGGTTTCTTGGTTTAATTTAACTACAACAGCTTCAGTTTATGTGTTTGTAAAAGGTTTACATACTTCTCTCTGCAGGAGCATGCCCATTGCTCGCAAAGAGTCTGTGTCCGATTTCCTGTACATGGCCTGGCTCGACAGCTTGACAAAAGACCTTCCTCCAACTCTGCTGATTAGAGGCAACCACAAGAGTGTGCTCACTTTCTACTCGTGAGGGCCCTGGACACTCCACAGCAGAAGAAATAAATGGTGGTTCAAAACGGATAAAGGCTGTTCCAATAATGCAGTAACGTGGAGGATGTTATTCCATCTTCCATGCACTTAAGCCTTTTTAGTTTATGTGACTTAGAGGGGTGCAGTAAAAAAATACAAAGCCTGTGACAAGACATAATAACAAGGGGGTCAAATATTATTTAGACAGACCACAACAAAACTGTGAACAAAGTGCTGTTAGTGGCATTGTCCTAAAAAAACAACAACAAAAAAAGAACACTGTTGTTACTCAGAGAATGTTATTTTTAAGAAGATTTTAGACAATCCTCGTCATGAAAACATCAGTTTGTCAGAATATGTCCAGAGGAAAATCAAAGAAAGCGTGCAATTATTGGTCAGATGTGACCATGAGTGTAAAATTCATGTAAACAGAAACATATAGGACATTTTTTACTGTTGATAATGACTGGGTAAAATGACAAGAAACATTATTGCCATTAAAATGTATGAAGATTTATTTTTCTTCTTTGTCTTTGTAAAAATACAAATATATTAAAAATGTTTACTCATCCTTCATTATACAGCTTAACATAATTTAAAGGTTACTTTCAAGGCCACATTTGTAAAAAAAAAAAAAAAAAAATTATATTTGATAATGTATTTCAGTTTGATGTATATTTAACTGCTAAACTGTAATTTTCTGATTCGCCATAAATAAAGTTTGTGCTATTCTCATTTTTGCCTGATTTTATCTAATGTTTGAAAGAAACAAAAAAAGTTGAGCGATCTATTTAAGTGCTCCGTTGACATATTAGGCGTATAACCTGTTGGTTATGAAAGATGTCGGTGGATGTTAATTTGGGCATGGATTGTTCTAGAATAGCTTGGTGCATTTTAATACTTGATGAACAAACTGATGACTTTACTATTGCCAGACAGTGCCTCCATCTGAACAGTTCCCTGTTGATCACGTGACTGGATGAGTCCCAGCTTGTCGGAAGTGCAGCAATCTAAAATGACTGCTCCTGAAATAACATGGCAAGATTACTGTTAAGGCTTAAGAATAACTGCATTTTACCATGCTTTTCCTTTTTTGAAACGGCTCCACTTTTCCCAGGAAGGCAATTTCACTCTCAGATGCGCAACCCAAGCAAAGGCAAGAACGAGAAAATTGTTTACATGTATGATCAGTTGTGTTGAGAGGCTTGTTAACGTTAGCTTCGATAGCTAGTCTGATGCGGTTTTGTAATTGCTTTCCGAGTTTGGCTAATTTTCTTAGCGGTATTATACTTTCAACCATCGCAGACATAGCTACAGACAATTCCTTTCATAATCCCTGTAATAGTGTTCATGTAATATCGCGAGAATACGGTGGCCGAGACAGCTCAGCACGCTGCAAATGAAGAAAGCACCAGCAAATAAAGAAAACATCTTAATCAGTTTGACAACACGTGCGCTGTAAAAGTTCACAACACATGCAAGTACAAAAACGCGCTGTAAATCCTCACAACACATGCAAATTCAAATACGCGCTGCAAATCCTCACAACACATGCAAATTCAAAAACGCGCTGCAAATCCTCACAACACATACAAATACGCGCTGCAAATAACGCCCTGCAAATAACACAGACCACAACGGAAATGTTTTAAGGGGACTCCTTTGAGTGACGAACCCATACTGGGACCTGCTTATTGTTTGCTCGCCTGTCGCCAGTGTAGTTGTCACTGACCTGAAAGGTGAGGTTTTTTTTTTACTATTATATCATGATCGTATAATTGCTTAGTCGTTTGGATATTGTTGGCCTAAATAACATTTCCGTTGTGGTCTGTGTTATTTGCAGCGCGTTTTTGATTTTTTTTTTTTTAGCGCGTTTTGGCATTTGTATGTGTTGTGAGGATTTGCAGCGCGTTTTTGAATTTGTATGTGTTGTGAGGATTTGCAGCGCGTTTTTGAATTTGCAGCATTTTTTGTATTTGCATGTGTTGTGAACTTTTGCAGCCCGCGTGTTGTCAAACTGATGAAGATGTTTTCTTTATTTGCTGGTGCTTTCTTCATTTGAAGCGTGTTGAGCTGTCTCGGCCACCGTACGAGAACCTTCTTCTCGTAATGGCCATAAGTTGAAACCATCGCGATAGTTGACAAAGATGGCAACGTTACCATTGTTACAGCGCGGCTGAATCCTTTAATATACTCTTTTTTTCCTAAGTAACCATTTAATACAATTTCTAACACTGTTTTGAAGCAAACGTAAAAATGTTTTAATGTTGAATAAAGTTTGGTCAGGCCGGTTCTGACGTCGTATTTGGAGGAGGGGCTAATTTAATGCGGGAAAAGATTCAATCAAAAGAAGCGCCAAAAACCTGGAGCGGCAGCTTTGCATGAACAACGTGTTTTGCGCTGTAGTTTTGCCGTCTTTAGTTTGTGATTAAGTCAGTATAAATCCCGTATTTATTCCGCCTGGTCGTTTTTGAGTGTAAAACAACGACTCTGTGCCAAAATGCCTGCTCTAGACGTGATAGACGCTTCTGCCGTATCTCCATCAAAGAAAGCGAGGATAGACGAAAGAGCCGCTGAAGTAAAACCTTTGCTGAAGTTCGCCAAACTGTCTGAACATGCCACTGCACCGACCAGGGGCTCGACAAAGGCTGCAGGATATGATCTGTATAGGTTGGTTAGATTTATTTTCTAATTTGCTTACTGCTCCAGCCATACTTAACTAAATTTTCTAGCTACTATGCGTTTTGTTTCAAGTGCAAATGTCACGTCATCTCTTAATAACTTGCCATTTTGTTTATAGTGCATATGACTACACTATTGGACCTCTGGACAAGATGATTGTGAAGACAGACATTCAGATTGCAGTGCCATCAGGCCACTATGGGAGAGTAGGTGAGTGGTGCAAACCCGCAGATGACACAGTACTTCTGGGTTAAGAGCTATAATTAAAACAATTTTAGATGCAAACCATTTCACACAGTTTGGCATAGTTTTCAGGCTTCAGTAAGGGTATATAAAAAATGTAAAACTACAAAAAATTTTAGATTTCTGTGGGTCAAAAAAATTCCAGAATAAAAATGGAATACATATTCTAGTGTGTATATATTATATATAAGTCTTGAATTTATTAAATCAGGCTCTTTTGACTCAGAACACAAATCTTGTAAGCAGAAATGTGTGGCTCGATACACAAGTTTGAATGCTTTTGCAAAATCATGTTTTTATCAGTAGAGTTTGTCTGGACATAACTGTAGACAAACTAAAAGGGGAAAAAAACTCAGATGATGGTGCATAAAAATTTGAACATTTTTTTTTTTAATTTTTTTATTTATCTGTCCACCTCAGCTCCCAGGTCTGGACTAGCAGCAAAGCACTTTATAGATGTTGGAGGTGAGTTGTTAAACATGTGAATATGTGAATATTGAGAATGTCTTCTGTAACATCTGTTTTGTCTCATCAGCTGGTGTTGTTGATGAGGACTACAGAGGGAACGTTGGAGTGGTGCTTTTCAACTTGGGCAAGGAAGCATTTGAAGGTCTGTATAATACACAAATTTTTATCAATTAGCCAGCAATGATTAAGTTTGGTCCAAGAGATATTACATTCAGGTGTTTTATAGGTTTCTATTGTCCAACAAATGGCGTCGATGCTCACTGGAGAACAATATTTGATCTATTTTTGTTTTGCCAATATCTGATTAAAACTAAATGTAATCCACTGTAAATCTTTTTTTTTCCTGGCATTGAAGCGTCTACATAGTTTTCTATCCTGAATATTTTACTTTATCTCATTTTGTGCTTCACATTCTCTTGCAGTGAAAAAAGGTGACAGAGTGGCCCAACTGGTTTGTGAGAAGATCAGTTACCCTGAACTAGTAGAGCTAGAGGTAAAGTGCAATTTAAAACGAAAGTTGTCCTTAATCTAAAGTTTCTCTTAATATATTGTTAAGCGTTAGCTGTTTTACATTGATGGGTTTGTTAAATAAAAATATTTGTCTTTGTTTTCAGACACTTGATGAGACGGAACGAGGCGCTGGAGGCTTCGGATCCACTGGACGCAACTAAAAAAAAAAAAAAACTTGGATTATACATAATATAAAAATAAAGGTCATTTTTGTACTTGTACTTTTGTGCTTATTTCTATATTCGCACTGATAATGGTATGTGTAAAAACCAGTTATGAGTGTAATTCAGACAGAGCTGCTCTTTCTATCACAATTTAAAACAGTATAGCTGTAGGAAGGTTCACCTTTTAGTATGTAACAATTTTCAGAACAAGGTAAACATAGTCACATCAATTTGGATAATATTGCCAGCAGCACTAGGAAATGGAACATCAAACTGTTTTAAAGCTTGCTTGGCCTTCCATTTTGGTTTTAGCAATGACATAATGCATATGTATTGCTAAGGGAAAGTCACTTTACCTGCTGTCAAATATAGACATTGCATTTAATGTGGTTTGTTAACAACTAAATTCACACATTAAGTGTAATCCTAAGTATTTTTTCACATTACTGTATATTTTTATTATAGTTACATGTTGGAGTCGAACGGTCAATGGGGCAACTAGACTTTGCACAGCCAATAGTTATGCCCAAGATTATCCACATGGGGGCAGTGTTACACATGAATGACTTAATGCAGTTTACCAGGTTAAAAAAAGACATTTTTGCTCACTTAACACACCTTTCAAAGTCTGAACCTGCATCATAGATGAATCACAGCAGTGAATACATTTACACCAAAAGTATGTTTTATTGTGAATGTACAACTTAACCCTCAACACAGACTGGTGTCAGGCTGGTCTGTGGCAATGCAGCACTGAATTTGTGTCAGATTGTGTGGCCGCGGAGACCTCAGTGCATAAAAATTATGAAGGCCCAGGTTTGGCATCATTAATGTGTTTCTGTGTGTGTGCATGTATACACAGTTTAAAAGGAAGTAGTTGGTCATTATAAGCACCATTACAAAGCCCTCTATTTCAAGGGCCTCCTCTAGTTTACAATTCTTCATAGATTAAAAGTGGCATTGATTATTACAGTATAAACAATTTACATGTATAAAGAGCAGAAAGACTATGAAGCTAGCTGTTGCGGCTGCTAAGACATGACATTTTCTGATTGGCCGATGGGATTGTATCTTGACGACTTGTGTATAGGAGTACAGTGCATTCATAAGTCTACTTGGTCTTGTTGCTAGCACCAGTAAATAGGAATTATTCTAGTCAGTAGAAAAGATTGGAAAGCATAGTTTCAAATATGCAGCAGGAGTCATTCAAGCTCAAACATGGCTACAATAGTCCAGAGTGCGTTCCTTTCCTCTCCAAACATGCTTATATCTTTTACCATTAAATTAATATGCAGGGAAGGCCAAACGATACTTCCACGTATCCAGGTTGTTCAGTCCATCACGCAAGGAGAGGAAATGAATTTATTAGACTACTGCAACTCACTACAATTTCTCAACTCAAGCTGAAAACTCATTTAGAGCTTTCTGCAGTCCTCATGCCTTTCAAAGTAGCACTCGATTCCACATATTATACATTTATTTATCACTCAATAGGGCTAACACAGCTAACCTTGTTCCTATTTGACTGTAAAACATTCACCATATTCCCCTTATCTTCCCCTGAACTGTATATGTATGATATGTGAAATCATCTTTGGCAACAGAATGATGCAGTCCCTCTTCACAAAACCCCCTACATTAAGTCTCTTTGGTGGAAAGCGCTTCCCTGTCGGTGCAAGCAGAAGATGGCCCCGAGCTCTAATCCAACATCAGAGGTCTTTGGCGTTCAGTTGTTGGGAGCCTGACGCTGGATTAGCAGCTGCTGGCAACATCTGCGTTTCAGTCCTATGATGGTTAATGGAGGATGATCTGCACCCTCATCTTGAGTACATCTCCCAGTTGTCCCGTGAGGTAGTCTTTATCGTGGCGATCTTCAAGCGCCACCAACTCCTTCTTCCTAAACAGCGGCATGCTGCTGATTTGAAGGGAGTACGCTCCTGGGAGCAGGCTCTTTTTCTTGCTCAGATGCAGGTAGCTGACCCCCTCTCTCTGATTGATCTTGAAGAAGCCGTCTTCATTGCCGTAGTCAATGTTATAGCGGATGTGGTCGGTGAGAGTGGACAGGGCTGGGGTAAACTCCAGGATGTGGTTATGGTTGCTCAGATCACTGATGTTCAGGTGAAACTGCAGAGTGTCCTCGATGTCTACACTGGCCAGGCTCACCATCTCATTATCAGCCAGCTGCAGGGAGAAATGTATCAGAATATAGTTTTTAACAAAATTACACACACTAATCATGAGTTAGAGTCAGCTTAATGATGCAATTTTATGGCTCAAAATCTGGACAGATAGTAGGCTAAATATTAGCTAAAAAAATGTTGCCAAACCTTGAACACACCCATATAGTAACTACCAGTACTTCTACACCATTGGTTCATACCAGGGGCTTGTAAAAGATATAGCTCTGCCCTTGTTTAGGACAGGCATTTCAGTGAGATTATGTCTCATGGAATCCAGCTGCTCTTCAAATTAAGTTAAAGTACAGGCATTGAAGAAAGGTATTTCCCTCAGCAATGTTAAAACTATAACAGACTATCTGTGTACTGACATATAGCCTGCATTAAAAATAATTTCTCACAAATTCACTTTTTTTGTAGTGCATTTGTGTTGAGCTCCGATCAGAGGTTATTGAGGCAGTTGAGAGTAATGCCTCTATTAGTGAGTAAAAGGAACTGGCAGTGTAATGCCCTTAATGGAGAGGCTAGTTACCTGAGTGTCAGGGTCCTCTGCTGTTGAGTTGGTGCTACGACGCTGGCGTCCCTTTTTGGGGTAGCCGTTGATCTTACATTCATAGCATGCCTCAGGAGACAGAGAATTTTCTTCATCCTCACCATCTTGTCCCGGGCTGGAGCTGCTACCAGAGATGCCCAGCCCTGTGACACAGTGTCTGAAAAGCCAACACAAGGCCTTTATTTATTAAAGGTGTCTATCGAAGTCTGATATATACATATTATTGACCAACATACCCCTGTCCAGCTCGGAAGTATCCGGTAGGGCAGCCACAGAGGTAGCCCCCATCAGTGTTGGAGCAGCCAAACTTGCAGGGGTTTTGGCTGGTGGAGCACTCGTTGATGTCAGAACAACCGCCGCTCGACTGCTCGAAGTTGAAGCCAGTAGGGCACAAGCAGCGGAAGCTTCCCAGAGTGTTGTGGCACGACGCTCCGCCGCAAATCTGGCTGTTCATACATTCATTCTCATCTGTGGCACAGAAAGTGGACAGGAAGTAAACAAACCAGAGGTGACCTTAGTTATAGGGCAAAAACAATACTGGGAAATTATGCCCCAATGGTAATTGTTGTCGGTATGTAGAGGGATTCAAATAAAGATGTGGTTTTATTTTTACTAGAAAGCAAAAATAGCATCCTCTGCATGTACATAACACATATTAAGTATAGAGTAGTACTCTTTTGATTTTGATCACCCTTCACTTTGAGGATATTACTGTATTCATTACCTGTAGCTTTTTCATAAAACTTTGATGAATGAAAGTCTTCAAACAACCCTCTGGACTCCAGCTGACATCAAAGTTTTGTGCTACATGTCTTGACTAACTGTTACATTTTCTGCTGCAGCTGAATATTTGCCCTGATCATATTTCCTGAGCTCATACAAGGTGGGCGCTCTGCACATTTATACTTTATTTTGCATTCCTAAAAAGCTTATAGTTGTGACTTTTTAGTAGTGAGTTTTTTTAGGCACTGATTGTAGCTCTCCAGTATTTGTCTCTGTGGCCCAGGTTTCATTTCGAGGCTGAACTCACCTACGCACTGGTTCCACTGATAGTGCTGCAGATAACCCTGAGGACAACTGCAGCGGTAGCCTCCCACCAGGTTCTGACAACCGTGCTGACACCTGTGGTTACCATCGCACTCATCCATATCTGTACAAGTTATGGATACAAAGATAAGAGCCAGATCATGTAATAATGTAATCAACTTTTGTATTACATTAGTTTGCTGACCTTCACAGCTTTGTCCATTGGGGTCAAGTGAGAAACCGCGCTGACATTCACAGTTGAAGCTGCCAGGTGTGTTTTGACACACGCCGTTGGAGCCGCACAGATTGGGATCAGAGGAACACTCATTGTTGTCTGAGAGAAAAGGAAAGATGGTCAAAAAAGTCACTTTATTACATACAAGCCAATAGCAAGCTTCATGTGAAGGTGTGAAAAGGCAGGAGAGATTATTGCGCACAGAGAATGTAAGGTTAAATTTGGACATTTGCAAGTTTCACATTTGAATTGGTTTATAAAAAATGTGGTTAGATCAAATGTGATAACAACAGTGTTTTATGGAAAGCCGTATGAGGCCTTTTGTTCTTACTAGTAGAAGTATGGCATTTTACATGTTCACTAGTTGGCTGTGGTCTAGTACAGCATGTGTCTCACTGAAAGCACTAAAATAACAGAGACTTGTGGTAGCAAGTATTTTGATGTTCCCTAACAATTTTAGACTTACTAGTGCTACTAGTAGGTATTTTGCAGTTTTTTTCTTAATTAAAAATAAATTGTTTTAATTTATATTAGTAGTACTAGTACTAGTGGACGGTCAGATGGTGGGACTGGGATTCTTATTGGCCAGTGTAGAAAGGAAATTAGTGAAGAACCAATTGCTAGAATCAATCTATGCTCCTGTCCTGCCTCCTGCTCAGAATATTCTAGTGTCACTAGTGAACATATCTGACCTTACCAGAGCTACCTGTACACCAAAAATTTGTTTACTAGTGGCACTAGTGGGGTGCAGTGGCTCAGTGTTAGAGGGGTCCGGTTCTAGGTTCGATTCTTCGACCATACTGTCATAGTGACCTTGGGCAAGACACTTTAACCCTCCTTGCTCCAGTGACACAGCACTGGAGTCTAAATGTGTGTGACTGTAGAGGCGCGTTTGGTGGTGGTCAGAGAGGACTGTGTGTGTACAGCAGCCCCGTTCTCTGTCTGCCCCAAGTGTGAATGTGTGTGACTGGGGTTAATCGAAGCATGTAAAGTGCTTTGGGTGCCTGAGAAGGGGACAAAAAGCGCTTTATAACTGCACCTTTTTTTTTACCTTTTTTTTTTACCTAGTAGACAAAATAGTGTTGTTAGTCGCACTAGTAACCATTTTGGACCTCACTAGTACATGTAGACAAACTTTGTCTTACTAGTAGCACTAGTGAGGTCAAAAGGTGTCCTCTAGTTATACTAGTAAGCAATTTGGCATCCACTAGTATAACTAGTAAGCATTTTTGCTTACGAAATGACACACCACTAGTGGCACTAGTGACCTCAAAAGGCTTACAAGTATCAATATCAGAATAAATACCAAACAGCTTCCCATCGTGTTTATCATTTTGTAACAAGAGTGTGGTGAAGATGCAGGAGCAGGCTGTACATTGTAAGAAGCAGCCAGTTTCAGCTAGTCTTTGGTCTGAACAGGGCTGAAAAGTTTTGTGTCTATCTGATTTAATGGAGTCATGAGACATACTTTTAAAAGTGAATGGAAAAAAGCTCATGGTTGTCATGGTGATCTGCTGCAATGTTCCATAACAAAGCATTGCTAAGCTGCCATGACGGCAGACGACTGCTGTCTAATAAGAGACGTGTGAGACAATCTGTAGCCTGATAACTCAAGGGTCATTCAAGGTTAGAATGGCTTCTTTAAGAATGTATCAGTGCAGTCCACAATGACACAGCAAATATTTAAGTGTTCAATAATGAAAAAATAAATTATATAAGACAAGTGGGGTTCGATAGTAAATTTTGCCATATTTACCAATGCAGGCAGTATGGTGTTGTGTGAAGCCAGGAGGACACTTGCAGGTAAAGCCACCGATGGTGTTAACGCACAGGAACTGGCAGTTGTGCTGTTTAGTTGAACATTCATCCAGATCTGAAAAAAAACACACATTTATAATCACTACTCTTGTGGTGTGGATGCTCAGTACAAGTGAACCATTTTAAATTTGGGATATATTATATAGACAGTAAGTTGTACTACAAGGAAACTAAAAGAGAACCGCAGACTTTTCAAAGTAAAGTACACTCCTAAATGGTACAGTGTGAGAACAGCCATATATTTGAAGGCCTTCTTGAGTCAGTGGCCCACAAATGACCCCTAAATGAAGCAGAAACACAAAAAGAAACTGTGGAGGGGGAAGTGAAGCTATGGTAAATAGAGATGAAAGAGCAACCTGAAAAATGAACAACACTTGTTTAGACTGACAAACAAGTCTGAAAAACAGAGACAGGACCAGATGTTCTGTATCAGATGTACAGCACATGTCCAAGACCATGTCTTATCTGTGCTTATTATGACCATATCAGTAGCATGGCACCACGACAGTGGTCCTAATCAAGTTAAGTTGAAACTTCATAAAGTAAAGAACCACAACAGACTACATAATATACTTGTTTCATTTATCTATAAAGAAATTTAATGCAAACATAGGCCTCACAAAACTAACAGCACATTTTTAAAGCCATAGCCATAGCCATGGGGTTTTCAGAACACACATGTTACATGGATTTTTTTGATAGTCACAGCAGTGGTATTTTTGGATAATAAAAGTAATATACTATTATAATTCCGAATTACACTACGCTACATTGCAAATGCTGCTTATTTTACAGCAAATGAGTAGAATAACATATATATGAAATATGTCAAGTCATGTACTCATTTACAACAATGACCCATTTACAACTAAAAAAAAGTTAAGTGCAATAAAAGAGTAGTAAAATAAACACTCACATTACATTTTTATCAAATTGAGCACAAGGAAACAGCAGAATGCACTATAATCCTCAAAATGCTTCAGATTTTTAATTGTAAGCAACCATTGGGGCCGCAGTGACAATCATCTTCTAGAGTTAATACAACTCAATTTGCACAACTACTGCACATGGTAGAAATAAAAGTGTAAGAAGCTAAGTTCAGGACTGCCCCGCATTAAACCATAAATCTTTATGACTGGGGACAAAAGTTTATTCAAAGGCCAGAGTAAACCCTTTTTTCAGTCTTTTATTCACTGATGATTACTGAAAGGATGACGCACAGTTGTCTAGATGTGGTATTATGTTATACTAGACCTAATGCAGATTAAGATTGTATTTTTATATTTACCTTTGCAGCTCTTGCCATCCTCCTGTAGGATGTATCCTCGGGGGCAGGAGCAGAGGTAGCCTCCTTCAGTGTTCTTACAGATGAAGTTACAAGGCTTTGGTGCCTGTATGCACTCATCCACATCTAGAAAGAGTGACAGACAGAGAGCCTTTGATCTTGGAGCCAGAAATTTCTCACAAGGAGATGATGAGACAGACAGCAACAGAGTCGAGCTGCTGTGTGGCAAGTCCACCCACGCAGTTTTTTTTTTTTTTCAAGATGGCAGGAATGAGAATGGGAGGAAGGGATGGTGCTGGAGGTGAAGTGTAGTCTTACCCACACACTGCGTGCTACTGATGTCGGTGGTGTAGCCCGGTTTGCAGGTGCAGCTGTAGGACCCTAAGGTGTTGATGCACTGGCCGTTCTTGCACAGGTTGCCCATTACACGACACTCATCGATATCTGAGTACAAACAGGAAACATTAGGCCCCAAAGGAAAGGTTTATTGGAAAAGAAAAGGAAAGGTCTTGTTGAGGTAGTTTTCATAATTTATGGGACATATCCTGTACAACTTCTAAACGTCTAGGGGATGTATATCACCCCCTGAAAAGATTTATCATCAGGGATGTTTACGGTAAACAGTGTTTTATATAAATGGTTTGGTGGTTTTCTTTCCAAGAGACATGAAACATCTTGCTGAAAAATAATCATAACATATATTATTTGCCTTTGATAGCCAAGATAAGGTTTGTTCCTGTAAGCTCCTGCAGCACTGTGTATTGTAAAAGTCACTCTACAACATTTAAATGTGTGGTCCATAGAGGATATTTCCTTATGAGATGTTGACTTGTACAAATAAATACTCAGTTCTAAGGTGTACCTTCTGCTTCTGTGTAACACACAGATGCACTATTATTCTTTTAAGCATTATAATAGTAGTATTTTAAGTTTTTTTTATAATCGTTATAAAAGTGTTGTGTTCTCTGGTCCCATACATAGCAGGCACAAACAATACAAAGCCTGTGCCATTGTTCCTCTCTGCTTATCCAAACTGGCTGGACAGTTTGAGGCTACCTCCTCAAACTTTTTTTTGCACAAAATAGTGTCAGAGCCACACTTCCCACACTATTTTGTAGATTAAAGTTTCCAGCTGTAATGTTGCCATTGTACAGACTGCCAATATCACATGTAACCTCCCAATAATTGTCTTCCTGTTGTTTGCCAGACCTCCAGATGCAGACAAACACTTCATCTAATTAAACTAGTCTCATAAGAAAAGAGTAGGGAATCTTGATCCTCTACCATCCTTGTAAACAGCCTATTATTATATGATTTTGTATGTTTTGTCTGTTTTTGAAGTGATGCGTTCCAGCTTTAGTGTACCTCTGCCATCAGTGGTGTAGCCCGGTCCCAGAGGACACATCTTTTTGTACTGCGTGGTCCCGGGAATAGGGCAAAGCTCACAGTTGTTGCCCCAGCCTCTACCACCATCGCAGCAGCACTCGGATTTGGTCACCATGACCCTATTGCTGGACGTCATCTGACACAAAGTGGTCAGGACCTCGGTGTAGCAGAAGCCTTCACGGCTATCTGTAGGATGTGAAAGAGAGAGGAGAGACAGATGTTAGTTAAGGCCCACCCAGATTGCACTGAGTGTCCAGACATACTCTGATAAGCGCTCTCACTGCTGTCTGTGAACAGAGATAGCCTTTAAAGTCAGAGATTCCACAGTCTCACTGAGGTTTTTCTCACCCAGTTTACCACCTCATATCAACCCAGGATAAAGGAAAGTCAGACAGGAAATGTTAGAGAGAAAAGAGAATTGAGCTAAGAGACATTTGAAAGTGAGCTGTGATGTGTATATGTGGCCAGGTACGTACCGATACATTCAGTCTGTGTGGGGTTAGAAATGAATCCTTGGTCACATCTGCAACGATAGCTTCCCACTGTGTTCTCACAACGGCTGTTCTTACAAATTCCTGGTTTTGCAATGCACTCGTTCAGATCTGAAATATTAACAGAAATTATAAAAAGCATTTGCATTACAGTGTGACAAATGAGCATTGTTCTGGTTCATTCAGGGATTATCTGTTCAATCATTTTGTTCTAAAATGTGAGCAGCAGTGTGCTACACATTAAACTTTGCATGGTGGTCCTTTGGGGGTTCTAGTTATCTAAAATATGTACAAAGTATTTATTTACTAAACTGAGCTTTGAGCTCGGATCGTCTGTCCAGATGGTAGGAAGCTAATTCAGCAATATTTATAAATGTCCATTGTATTCCCGCCGCCAGTATGTCTTTGGAAGATAGATACAATCACTTCATAGGCTGCATCCAGAGTTTAATACTTACTTTTGCTGCATTTTAACTGGCTCAGCACACTATTGCAGATACTGTTTTAGTTACTGTTACAGAATCCAATTAAAATACATTGATTTAGAACGCCTTACAAAAATGTCAAAAATGCATTATAGATTGCTTAGGGCCAGAGGCAGGGGTACACCCTGGACAGTGGCCTGTTAGTCGCAGGGCTGACATTTAGAGACAGACAGTGAAAGACAACTATTCACAACAGTCATTCACCAGGGACACTTTAGAGTTGCCAGTTGACCTATACATGCATGTGTTTTGGGTGGTGGAGAGAACGCACAGGAGCGCAGGGAGGATGTTCGAGCCAACCACTCTGCCACTGTGCAACCAGATAGAAGAATTGACCCTCAAAATGACACTTTCAGAAGGTTTGCACACACTTTCATTTCTCACTTAAGGCCCCCTAGAACAATGTGGAGGTGACTACAATTAGATACTATAGTAATTATGACTATAGCCTTTACTTGGACTGTACAAAAAGAAAAGATTGGCTTTATAGTTTTATTGAATCATTTCGGAGGTAATGGGGTAACTGGATGTGAAGTCTTACCGATGCAGCCTTCTCCTCCAGGCTGCCGAGTGTAACCGGGCGAACAAATGCACATGTATGTACCAATGAGGTTCTTGCAGGTCATGCCTCTGCTGGCACAGTCATCGATACCGTCTTCACACTCGTTCTGGTCTAGTGGAAAGAAAACAATGTTATGTGGACGAGTGATGTAACACAGACACTTCTCCAGGTCTGTAAGGCTACAGCGGCAGTGTAATGGGAGAGACGGAGGTCTGTTTGGAGCTGTAATGTAAACACGAACGATGCAGACACTGACAAGTTCCTCCTGTCTCAACGCTTCCCTCCAAATACAACTGTTTCCATAGAGACAAAGCTATCTAAGTGAGACAAGGTGTAAACAGTAACTGGTCCAGAGAGTTTTAAGTTTGAACCCAACAATATGTGTTATGTAACTCTAATGAAGGGCCAGTCTGTATATAATAAGCTGCATGTTTCCAGTAAATGTGAATTGAAGTGAGTCATTTGAATTACCTTTACACATCCTCTTGTCCTCGCGCAGGACGTAACCCGTGGGACATTTACATTCGTAGGAGCCGATGACATTAACACAGCGGAAAGCACACAGCAAAGGATTCTGGGCACATTCATTGATGTCTGTGTGGAAAAACATCAAACATTTATTTACAACAAAAAAGGTTCATACACTTTTCCCCAGTTATTTCTCATGAATAAAATTGGACAACAAAATTAAACTAAAGAAAGAAGTTACTTTACAAAAGGAAGCTGAACAAAATTATGCTAATCTTGTCTTTTGTATTTTCTATTTATGTCTCCTTGTGTAGCTAATAAATGACAATATATTAGGTTATTAGTCTGTTATTAGTCTGTGGTCATAATCATTTGGGTTACAGTAGAGCGTTGTAAAGACTACATGTGATTATTTCTCATACCTTCGCAGGTCATCATGGGACCGGGCTCAAATCCATCATCACATGCACATTCGAATCCTCCCATCACGTTGGTGCATGTGCCGTTTCCACAAGGATTACCAATGTCACACTCATTTGTGTCTGTTGCAAAGAGAAACACATGAAAACATTTGCCAACACAGACTTTTCAATTATTTTCCTGACAGCCACTTCAGGTTGGCTAGAGTAGTGCTTTTATTATATTTTTGATAATGTAGGCTATAGAAGGAGATATATGTTGCTATTTTTCAGGATGTACTCTACTCCGTAAAGCCGCTAGGACAGACTCCAAGCCCCTTGTGACCAATAAAAGATAACAGTGAGGAGTGGATGAATGTGAGGAAAAGTTGTCTTTTTTTAAACTAGTGGGTTTCTGAAAGTAATCAATTACTAATGTAAATGCACCCAACACTAAGGCTCTTTAATAGGCTACTCTAATGTGCTGTATAAGTCACTAAAACTACTACATAAGAAATGCCACCTATCTCCCAGGCAAACCTCAACTTAAATGTAACACAACAACATTCAAGATGCATTAGGTGCATTAACAGGGGCCAGTTGTGCTCTCAAGATATTTTAATCTTATATTTTAATAATATAGATATTTAATGCCTGTGGACCTGCGTGTTAAAAGAAAAAAAATCCTCCTTGACACACAATTCTTTAAGCAAAGCGAACAACTCACCTTCACAGTTGACTCCACTAGTGTCCAGTCGGTAACCCATCGGACATTCACAGCGGAAAGAGCCGTCTGTGTTGATGCACTGGCCGTTTACACAAGGGTTGTTGAGGCATTCATCGATATCTATAAAAACAGACACATCACATGAATTACAAACTGAAAGTGCAAATTCAGAGCTTAGTCTTTGGCAGTAAGAAATATGGTCCTTGAGAACTGCAATAATGAATGAATTTCAAACATGAATTTGGACTTAGAGTATATTTAAATTGTTAGAACATTTAGGGTCAAGTCTCAACACAAAATTTCAAGGTCAAACTAGTAAAGATAACTTTTGTAATTTAAAGCTTTCATTGGCAACTTTTTTTTTTTTACATCTAAATCAAAACTACTAGGTACAATAATAAATATAAGAATATAGCAGTTCAAGCACTTCTTGTTGTTGGAAAGTGCACATCATCATAATGCATATTCAGTTGCACGGTTGCAGTATAATGTGCAGTCCCAGCTGAGCCTCATCACTGGTGAGCTCTACCTTCGGGATGCTCCGGGCCTTGTTGATATCCTTCGTTGGGACAGAGTAGACGGTAGGCCTCTGAAGAAAAGCATGTGAAAATATGGTAAAATGTTAAACATAAAGTCAGTTGAATAAAAAGGTTATAAAAGCAATTATCAACATTTAACAAGTGAAAGTGTCTGATGAGAGTTGTAGTCTGATGGTAAACATACGCACCCTCTCCTTTGGTGGGGCAGATCTCGCATGGGTTACCCCAGCCCTGTCCTGGCATTCCTGCACAACAACAGGCCGCCTTCGATGTGTTTTGAGGCTTCGGAGCCAAGCAGCGTCCATTTTCAAACTTAGTGTAGCAGTAGTTCACACGGACATCTAATAGACCAACAGAGACGAAACAGAGAAAGAGGACTTGTTTAAAATGTTTGCATAATGACCTTAGACTTTAATACTATTCCTCTTTAAGTTTATGCTCTTAAAAGAGTCCCATTAGGTTTTTGTGGTAGACTTTAGCAATTAGTTTCTCATAACAATTATCTTGTGTATTTCAGTCAATTGTCTGAAATGCACAGTGTTTATTCTACGCTTTTACACTGTTCTACCTACATTCCTCAATCATTTGGTTTCATTTATTTTTTTCTTTAAAAGCAGCTATAAGGGGATTATAAGGGAGATAAGGTAGCTTCTTCAGAATTTGATTAATGTGCAACAGAGCTAAAAGAAAAGAAGTTCTACCACTATATAGCCATAGTGGCACAAATATTTGAAAGAGTGAAAAAAGTTATTTTTATTAAAATATTTTTACACATTTAGGAAAGTGGTTGTCTAATAATTTCTAGTCACCACTTAGAGTTTGGCAGTCACTTTGGATTGTTCTAATTAGAAACATATGGGAGCTGCAGCCACCACTGGCCTTCACTAAAC
Organism: Neodontobutis hainanensis; assembly: GCA_024349245.1. Classification (NCBI taxonomy): domain Eukaryota; kingdom Metazoa; phylum Chordata; class Actinopteri; order Gobiiformes; family Odontobutidae; genus Neodontobutis; species Neodontobutis hainanensis. The sequence continues at coordinate 927,290 of JALDNG010000046.1, forward strand.
TTTACACAAATAAGCTTTTTGACCACTTTAGATCACACACACCTGGCTCAAAGGCACACAGAGCAGCACCTGGCTCAGTGCAGAAATGAGTGTCGTGTTACTGCGCTCCATGAAACTGATTTGTCAGCTTTTCACAAAGAGATTTATGGAGCTCTATGTACAGCTGTGCTGTAGGGGTTTGTTGAATGCATATATAGTCATGCTTTACCGCATGCTTAGTGTGTTTGACTTTCTGTCACACAGAAATTAGCATCTGGTACAAGTCTCATTCAAGTATTTGTACAACACTGGTGCATGTGTAGGCCTTCAGTGAGATTTTTCTCAATTATAAGTGCTTCGTAATATACATTTCTGAGTTTTACTGATAAAATATTTTCATTTAGTATCACAACTATTTCTTAATTGTCTGAGATGTGATTCATTTAACTCATCAAAAAAGGAGGTTTGTCACCAAATAACTGAAAGGAAGGCTGTTTGGTTCCTGTTCTTCCTAGTTGTTGAGGTGTTCTTGTGCCTACAGCTCTTTGATTTCCATTATTATTTTTTCCATTTGAAGACAAGTAGTATTAAGTGGTTATTGTTTTAAAAGCTACTGAACTCTTTTAGACTTTGACTCTAGAGTTTTCTTTTTATTATTATCCCTTTATTATCACCGTGGGGAAGTTCACTGTCGAACCCTGGACCTTCTTGCTACGAGACGACAATTTCAATTTGAAAGTTACCTAAAGCAAACCAAGCAACATTAAGTGTCTGAAACTTGTCATTGCCAATAAAAAACAAGATTTGTCCTAGTTAATAAACCTGGATCTCTTTGACAGTGCACGTTGTTCAATCTCCACCCAATGCCTTGTGTTGATCCAGCGACTCCTCACTCCTTAAAGCTGAGCTGTAAATGTCCACACTTAATGATGTCATGTCATTACTCGAGTGTTTGGCTTGGGAACTCCCTCACAACGCTAACAGAGAAATCAACACGCCCCCCACCCATCCAAAAAGGCCCACACATGTGTACATACACACAAGTAAGCCAATGGAAAAGTGATCTGCTCAGAGCCACCCATGGCCTTGTGGAGCCAGCTGGAAACGTGTGCTGTGTGAGCAGTACCAAGCCCGCTGCTCAGTCTCCACTAGCACTCACCGAGAGACTAAACTAATACGCTTGTATTTACAGTCGCACTTAAAACCTTAAACATGAGCTTGTTTCATAGCCTCTCTGTCTGTTGAATTTGTCTCACCCCCACACTTGTACAATTACCTAAACATCTGCGTCCTGAGGCGGACAGCTTGAAGCCCTCGGGACACAAACAGGTAAAGCTTCCCTCGGTGTTGGAGCAGGTGCCAAATAAGCACATTTCCGGCGACTGGGAGCACTCGTCGATATCTGAAACACAAGTGTAGTATAGTATAGCAAATATTATACATTAGAAAAGATTAGAAAGTTGATTTATATATTCTATTCCTACAACTTAAAAAAAATGGTCGCCACATGTGACAAGCCTGGGTCTGGATCCCTTCCCTTCGCCACAATTTTGCTTCTCTTTTGGTTGTATGGTTATTGAATTCTGTCCAAAGACTGTTTAATCTTGCTCTGTTGGTACTGCCCCCTGGAAATCCAACCCAAATCCACAGATACCAGACCAATTCTATTTGTTCAAGAATAAAACAAGAATTATGATGGCTGACCAGTCTAATATCTGACAAAACAAAAATGAAACTGTATTTTCAAATGCTCATCTGACATATTTTGGAGCTACAAACATTGTTCCCTGTAAATGAGGGTTTTCATAAGTACATAGCAATGGAATTTCTCTGAAAAAAAAAATGAAAAATTGACAAGACATCACTGTAAACAGTATTAAGTCAAGTCAAACAAGTCAGAGCTGCAGCTATTAGGACCACCACACATCCACCCTTCAGTGATTCGTTGGAAAAAAACAAGTATTGTCATAGCTACCACAGTGAAGTCATCCCATTGTGTCATTGTTTATCTAAATGAGATAAACCACTAAAACACAGTGGGATGAAGTGGTATTATCTCATAGTCTTTATGTCACATGTTGGTCAGTGGCTCAGTGACCAGCTGCTGTTAATACTGCTGCAAAGAAGTTAGTGCCACTCCTCCCTGTTTCCCAGAACAGACTCCAAGTTAGGAATGTGTTGAAGTCTGCCGAATATCTCTTCATCAGCGCCAGTGTATAAACAATCCAAGTGCTCTGGTTCAGGCCCACTCCCACGTGTGAAAGAGGGGCACTCCGTAGCAGCGGAACAATCAAACACAAGAACGAGGCGAGGAAAAGTGAAATCCATATGTTGAGGTAATTTGTGAGATTAAGTATGGAGGGCTAATAAACTATATCAGAAATCATTCCCTTTTAAGCCTGCAACATAGATTTAGGGTTCCCACAAATCAAATCAAAACACCTACTTCTACATTAGTTTAGTTAACTATAATAGATCTCTTATTTATTGGCAATACTTACATTTAATTTATAATTTATTCAGATTTCAATTTGTTCTGTAGCTATTAGTTATTCTGTAGCTTGAGAGTCAGTTGGCCTTTCATGGTTTTTGTTTTGTAGTTTCAAACCACTGGATTTTATTTTATTACTGGCTTCAGGTTTACCTTCACAGGTTTCTTCGTGGAGATAGTATCCTGGTGGACAGATGCACCTGTAGGAGCCGTCCAAATTCAGGCAGGTGCCCGCTCCACAGGTTCCCGGATTCACCAAACATTCATTAATATCTGAAGACAAAAGGTTACACACAGGTTAACCACAGGTGTCTTTTAGTTTAAAACTCAGTCAGTACTTCAGCATACACATTATACGATACTGCTGAGTCCATCCATCATGAAACCAATCAACGTCAGCTATTTTCTTTTGCCATTTTTGTTTAATTGAAGATTAATGGAAGAAAATGTAAAAAGTAGTGGGAAATCTTTTAAATATCTACAAGAAGACCTGCAAATACTGTGCATATCTGTGAACTTCATGTCATCCAGCTCATTGTACTATTGAAAGTCTGGACAAGGTCTTAGGTTTAAATTCGCTTTAGAACTACTACTCAAAAATCTAACTATTTTGTCAGAGAGTTCAAATACTAAATATAGCCAAAACATACAATAAAAAATAATAAATAAATAATACTAAATAAAAATGTCATATATATATATATTTTATTGGAAAAGCCAGTTCTTACCAGAACAGACCCTGCCATCCAAAGTGAGTTCATATCCGTCGTTGCAGATGCAGAAAAAGGCACCCACTGTGTTCACGCACTGACCGTTTCGACACAAGCCTCTCTGAGTCGCACACTCATCCACGTCTAAACAGAAAAAGTGTAAGCATAAGTACAGCGAGCGTATACTTATGACAAAAAACTGTCCCGTCAAGCCTCACCACCACCATTAACAAATATTAGAAATTACTGAGTTAATATTTTCCACTATTTCCAGACTTACTGCTTTCATTTAGACTCTCACTTTTTAGGAGCTACATTTATTAGTAGGTCAGTGTATAAATTATGATACATTGAATATGGGCTCTACAACTGTGTAACATTTTTTGTCTCTGCTTTAATTGTCTTCTGTGCATTATGTGTGGTAAACTTTCAAAGTTCAAAAAAGTGTGGGCACATTCTTCTTTAAACTTTTACACCTGGTCTTGATGAATAGACACGTACCAATGCAGTCGCTGTTGTGTGAGTTTTGAAAGCCTGGGTAGCACAGACAGTTGTAGGAGCCAACCGTGTTTTTACAGGTCCCATTGCCACAAGGCTGTTTCTCACACTCGTCCATGTCTGTAAGACAAATACAGTTTTATGTCACACAATATCTAATCACAGTGTCCGAAACATATTGTGAGTTAATAACCACAAAACCTACCGACACACATGGACTGGTCCCGGCTGGTTTTGAAGCCTTTGGGGCAGAGGCAGTGGTAGCTTCCCACCATATCAATGCACTTGCCAGGATTACACACACCGGGGTTCTCTGTGCATTCATTACGATCTGAATGAAACAATAATAAACTAGCTCAAAACACACAGCACAATTTACTGTTATTGCAGTGGCAAATATTCACACAACCAAATCTAATCAGAGTTCGAATACATGACTCCAAGTGGAGTCCTTCCTCATTGAAGACAGCGGTATTTTGACTGATTTTACCTAATCCTTTCCCTAAACCCATCATTGGTTTCTCTAATTCTGTTTAACCTCCACTAAAGGCATCAGAGTCTGACTAAAGCACTGCAGGCTCAGTGCACAGTGACTGTTGAGTTTTACGTCAGGTATATCCTTATATTAATCCTTATTATAATGTGAGCTTTACGGTCTTCGTACAAAACAGTGCACAGACTCATTGGCAGAAACCTCTTGTGAAAGGGCCTGTGTGTAAAATACTGTAGTATACTGTGTTTTCAGTGGTGTAAAATCAAATGATAAAAAAAACTCCTTGTCTTGGTCCGTTCATTTAAAGTACAGGCCCTTTTGCAAACACTTTCAACGGGAGCCCTCCCAGATGGTACTGAGGAACAGTTCTATTTGGCACAGTCAGGCTATAGCTGTTCACAGGCTCTTAAAAGGAGGAGTAAGACCAAAAGTACATATTCATGTGAAAAATACACTGAACATTTTGGACTTACTGACTTCTGGTTAGATGCTAAACTGCAGTTTGTTATTTTAACTAATAAAGTTTAACCAAATCTATTTTGAAATTCCAAAAAGACCAAAACTCGCATGCCATTTTTAAGCTTCTTAAAGCTGTCTTTGTGCTCCCTTTTCAGCTACTAATAATAAGTGTTTTTTTAAATCTCAACACCCTTAAAGATATGGAGCAGAGATCTCTTACCAAGACACTGTCCCGTGGGTGTGAAGCGATATCCGGCTTTGCACTCGCAGCGGTAGCTCCCTGGCATGTTCAGGCAGGCTGCGTTTTGCTGGCACACTGGTCCATTCTGGCACTCATCAATATCTAAAAAAATGACATTTTTAGTAATTTACTTAAAAAAATGAAAATTAAAAGGGAAGTCTGAAGGAGCTCAAGCCTTACCTTCACAAATCAACAGCTTGTCGTTGTAAATGAAGCCAATGGGGCACTCGCACCTGAAGCTACCGATCATGTTAATGCACACACCATTTTCACACACCCCCGGGATCTCCCTGCATTCATCGATGTCTAGACAGAAGAAAAGCACACGGCAAAGAGAAAGGAAAACGTTTTTTTTTTATCTTTTGTTCAGCTTTCTTCAAAGGTTAAATTCCAAACTATTTTCCATGTCCATCTTTGTTTCTGGCGCCTTACTGACCTGCATGTCCAATTGTAACTTTAGAGATTAAATGCCAAAACAAATGCTTTGCACACTGAAAACCAGAGACATTTTCTTTGATTCTTTAAAGCAACACTAAGTAACTTTTTAGGATTTGTACCAGACTGAAACTGCACTGCTGCAAACTCACACTGGACTGTTATATCTCATTATGTGTATTCTCAAAGCCCCATTAAAACCCTCCTGGAAAAAAAGATTATGTACATATTTAATCATTTTGATGCATTGTAGTGTTTCATGGTAAAAAGTTATTTAGCTTTAGATGTTTTCTCAAAAATCTGAGCACTACTTAAAACCACATTGAAACCTGAATAGATTTAAAATATCTGTGGGATCCCAGTATTTTGTACAGGATACATTTTTTACAGAAACCCCTTACCAACGACACGTCCAGTAGTGATGTCAATGTAAAATCCAGGTCTCACGCTGCCGCACAGAGTGGCAAAACTATCTGAAAGGGCAAAAGTTGAAAGAAAATGATATTTACCGTGTATTTAGTTTGTGTGGATATCATATGTGGCTGTGAGGGGTCCTCACCAGTGCTTGGAATGGGGCACTGCTCACAGGGTTTATTCCACGCTCGTCCGATGTTGTACGAGCAGCAGCACATTTTTTTGGTTATGTTAAATTGGAGCTCTCCATCACACGTCCTGTTGTCTGAGTAGAAGTTCCTGTAGCAGTAACTTTTCCTCATGTCTAAATGTTTACAAGGAAAAATCAGTCGAACAGAAAAAAACAACAATGCTCGGATTACACTATTCAGGGCCTTACCCATGCAGTTGTTTCCTCCATTGACCTGCATGTAGTCCACAGGGCAGATACAGGTGTAGTTCCCGATGGTGTTGTAGCACTGGCCTGGGCCACAGATGCCGGGGAGCTCACACTCATTGACATCTGAAAAACGGAGATAAGTTAGATCAAAGTGCAATAAATACATCAAGGTAAAACAAAAAGCAGTCACAATTCATGTCTGGGTGATCTAAAGCCAAGACTGAGATTCATTTCATACTTACCAAATAGAGATTCGAGAGTTTAACATTGCAGTCATAAACTATTCTCATACAGGCTGCATGTGTTTTTAATGTGCTCAATGCACCCTGAATGTGTCCAGAGAGAACTGATCATTCAAGAGTGGCCTGGGGTTCATGTAACTGGATATATTCATCATGTGTCTCCAACTGGCTCCAACATCAGTGACATTTTGTTTTAGCCAATGCACTGCTTATACAAGCAACATGACACTGCATTTAAACTCCTACTTTCATTGGATTTTTTATTTATTAAGAGGAGTGTCCCAGTGAAGCAACAGCGTCAGTGTAATATGTGATGATTATTAGAGCGCTTTATATATACACTGTGTGCACAATTATTAGGCAAGTGATTGTTTTGACCATATCATCATTTTATCCATAATTTCCAACTCTAAACTGTATAAACTTGAATCATTAATGGATTTAATGCATATCAGGTGATGTGTATTTGTTTAATGAGGGAGGGTGTGGCCTTATATCAAGGTGTATAATTATTAAATATGGGCCAAAAAGGAGATTTAACTGACTCTGAAAAGTCAAAAAGTCTTTCACAGGGATGCAGCACTCTTGAAATATCAAAGATATTGGGGCATGATCTCAGAACCATCAAACGTTTTGTAGCAAATAGTCAACAGGGTCGCAAGAAATGTGTCAAGAAGAAAAAAAGCAAATTAACCGCCAAAGATTTGTGACGGATCAAACGTGAAGCTACCAGGAACCCATTATCCTCCAGTGCTGCCATATTCCACAACTGCAACAGACCTAGAGAGTCAAGAAGTACAGGTGTTCATTTCAGAGACATGACCAAGGTAAGAACGGCTAAACCCGACCACCTTTGAACAAGACATTTAAGCTGAAACGTCAAGAATGAGCCACAAAATATCTGAAGACAGATTTTTCAAAGGTCTTGTGGACAGATGAGAGTGACTCTTGACGGACCAGATGGATGGGCCCGTGGTTGGACCAGTAACAGACACAGAGCTCCACTTCGACTCAGACGTCAGCAAAGTGGAGGTGGAGTACAGGGATGGGCAGGTATTATTAAAGATGAGCTCGTTGGACCTATTCGGGTTGAAAATGGACTCATAATCAACTCTCAGACCTACTGACAATTTTTAGAAGACACTTTCTTCAGCAGTGGTTCAGGAAAAAGTCTGCATCTTTCAAGAAGACTTTGATTTTTATGAAAGACAACGCTCCATCATATGCATCAAAGTTCTCCACTGCGTGGCCGGCCAGTAAAGGCCTTAAAGATGAAAAACTAATGACGTGGCCCCTTCCTCACCTGACTTAAACTCTATTGAGAACTTTTGGGTCCTTCTTAAGCAGGACATTTAAAGTGAAGGTAAACAGTACACCTCTGAACAGTGTCTGGGAGGCTGTGGTTGCAGCTGCACAAAAAGTTGATTTCTAACTTTAACAGGTGAAAATATACAAGTGAGATGGGAAAATCTTTGTTATTCATTTAGTTGCATAATAATTCTGCACACTAATAGTCTAATAATGTTGTAAATGTAGATATTCTCTTAAGAAAGCCAAAACTTCACTTTTACTATTTAAATGTTCAGGTTTGAGGGTTTGTTAACATTTTGGAGTGACCAAGAGCACTGTAACAATAACAAAATGAATCCTCAAAAATGCCAAAACTTGCCTAATAATTATGCACACACTGTAGTTTGTTTGAACCATTCAGAAGATGGTGTAGTTTTGTATATTTAGCCTAAAAGTGAGAACCAATCTCTAACTCACAAGTCACTTTTATGCTCATAATCAATGCTTCTAAGCAAAAAGACATCTTTAATCCTAGATCTAAACAGCAACAAAATACCATGTTCAAAGGGGGTCATGTTGAACTGATGTTTGATTAAAGACATATCAGACGAGTGGTTTGGAAGTACACTAAACAGACACCAGTGTTTCTTCTTCAGGCAAACAAACAGAGGCTAATTAAAACGCTGCCAGCCACATGCCACTGTTTAACGCTAACCCGAGCCCCTGTTCTCCTCTGCTCTCTTCTGCTCTCCTCTGCTCTCTTCTGCTCTCCTCTGCTCTCTTCTGCTCTCTTCTGCTCTCTTCTGCTCTCCTCTGCTCTCTTCTGTTCTCCTCTGTTCTCCTCTGTTCTCCTCTGCTCTCCTCTGCCTCCTCTGCTCTCCTCTGCTCTCCTCTGCTCTCTTCTGCTCTCCTCTGCTCTCTTCTGTTCTCCTCTGTTCTCCTCTGTTCTCCTCTGCTCTCCTCTGCTCTCCTCTGCTCTCCTCTGCTCTCTTCTGCTCTCCTCTGCTCTCCTCTGTTCTCCTCTGTTCTCCTCTGTTCTCCTCTGCTCTCTTCTGCTCTCCTCTGCTCTCTGTTTCCTGAAGCTAATCACCCTTCTCCCTTTGCACTTCTCTTTCATTTCAGGTTTGCTGTGGCTCTGTTGTCCCTGGGTTGTCTTCTGGGGACACTCAGTTGTCTTACATGTTTTTTTCTTATGAACAGACCAGTAATCTTTTGTGGAAGACCAAAATGAACATTTTTGGACTATTAGAAACTACAGCCAATTCATAATAAAGTTCAGTAAATGAACATTTTATACAGGACAAGATGGTGCAGTTTTCCAGTGTATTGTGTTTCCTCTTGCTGTGCCTTGACGGCTGGATTCAATTTCCTATTTTTGTGTCCCAGGGCAAGAGGAAAATAGTAATGGGTCACCATCGTGTTGGTGCCGCTACATTTTTTTTTTTTTTTTACTTTACTTTACTACAGACAAAAGACAATCCGCCATATTCACTTGGTATTATAAACTGTACAAGCATTGCACACTGTTTTACATATTTCTACAGAAAACCATCTTGAAATCATATAAACTGTGCAAATCTTTAACTTAATTCCAAAAAATAAGGTGACAAATTTATTAACTAATGGTCAAGATATGAGTAGTCCATAAATTATATATTAAATACATAAATGTTATACTGTTACGTTACAATTGTTGATCAAATTATACAGGGAGCGTTGCATGGATTTAATAACATGCAGCTCTGCTTTGTGCAGTTGAAATTGTATAATGTCCTCACTGATTAACCCTTACTTATTACTTTAAAATGCTTCTGCGTGTTGTGTGTCCATTACCTTCACAGACTCGTGTCTCTGGGTTGAGAGCGTAGCCTTTTGGACACTCGCACTGAAAGCTGCCAAAAGTGTTGATGCACTGTCCGCCCTGACACAGACCGGGCAGCTCCTGACACTCATTGATGTCTTCGAGGATGACAGTGATGGGGTTGGGTCTGAAGCCCTCTCCTCCGGGACACAGCGTCTTGTACTCAGCTAAAACAGAAATGAGATAATTGGTTATATTTTATCTTAAGTCATGGTCTTCAGTTCAGTCATTTAATAGATCAACCCGTAGTTTTATATAATATGTTTTACTATGGCTACTGAATACGTTGCAAGTTTATCATCTTTGCAATATCCACATGCACATACACATTTCATGTGTAATATGTGTATTACAAATGGCCAATAAGGCCTACCTGTCATAATTAAAAGTAGGGAGGGGTATTTTATAAAAAACTGTTTTATTTATACGGTTCTGATTTTCTTCCCGGTTCACATTGTACTGCAAACTGTTTAATAGACACTGTTTAGTCCTTCACCCCAAATGTCCTAGTGCCTTTTTGGGAATCTTGTTTGTTTTGTCTCTTCCGATCAGCTGTCCCAGATGTCAGTTGTAAAAAAGGACATTACTGCAGCTTCACAGAAGTACAAAGCCAAAAAAAAAGGGTTTAGTTAATGTCACAGAGGAAAGAATCTTTTAAGCTGAAACGGATGAGTCATTCCCTGTACTGTCTGAGACCATCTGGGGACAATTACCAAACAATTTGCAGAGAGCTGTCTTGTATTTACCAGCAACATACAACTGAAAGCACACAGTTAACACCAGACAAGAACAGCCATTGTGTATATGTCGACAAAGAAAAACACGTTGTAATAATTATGTTAGTTTAGGAAAAAAACAAAACATTTGGTTTGAACTTTTTGAATATTTTGATAACTATTTGACTTCCCCTATTTCTATTATCCTATTAAAACATTTTTGGATTTTTTTTTATAGATGAAGAGACACAGGGCTATAGAAAAAATGGCACCGGTCATAGTGGAGCCACTGCTATTTTAATTCATTTAAAGCTCAAATTAAGTCAGTCAAATTCCTGGACACATGGACTGCCAGAAAAGTCTTGCATTTCAAGCAGTCTTTGCAATAATTGTGCACGTTGATATTGCAATAACAATGCATTTTCACTATAGTATACTTTGTTTTTATATAACATTTATAGGTAACTCTCCAACCTTTAAAACACAATTATTATTGTAATTTAGGTTGTTTTTTATGTAGCCTATAAAAAAATAGCGGGTCACAGTATTAGGTAAATACAACCTCAGACAAAAGCAATATTTTACTTTACCACTAATGACTCAATAGCCTCCAGCATTAGCAACACAAACTTAAAAGTAATGGTTTCCTGTTTGACTTTATCGCTCCCTCACATCAGAGTAAAGGTATTTTGACCTATTCTTCTTCACGACATTGAGGTTTTTGAACATTTTATTATGCACAGCTCTATTAGGACCCCACTACAACATTTCAATTGGATTGTGGTGAGGCCATTATCCAGGCCATTCCAAACCTTGATTCTCATTGTTCTGCTGCTTGACCAAGTGTGGCCCAAGCTGTAACTGTGGGAAACAGACTCACATTTGCCATGAGAATACTCAGATTCACAGAGGAGTTTGTGGTCAACTCAATCAAGTGCCCAGGACGTGTTGTTGCTAAATAAGGCTAAATAACCTCTCCAGTTGCAGCTTACACTGGGGTACCGAGCTTTGCCCACTGTGTCTTTTCTCATAATAGCTTCATTGCTGGTAAAAAAAAAAAATGTCTCTATGAAATAAGCTGTTGTTGTTCATGTGTGGATGTATTTATTTAAGCCCCACTATTGTCAGGTCATTTTCATATGTAAATATGATTTCATATTCAAAAACATATATACTGGAAGCTTAAAAAGTGCAATGCTTGTTATCCTAGAGAAACATGAGAAGTGGCGTTGTCTCACTTGAGTTGACAAAGGGGCAGGATTCACATGGGTTACCCCAGCCCTGTCCCAGCGAGCAGCAGCAGGACGCCTTTGAAACGCCAACTCCGATCTCATTGGAGCAGTGGAAGCTGTCGGACCCATCTCCTCGGGACCGGATGTCCAGGTAGCAGCTTCCAGAGCGAGTATCTGATGGGAGAGGTGAATAGAAAAATGTGAGGTTGAATTTTCCTTCTCAATATGTGAAGGTAAACTTAGATTTTTAATGACAATGAGTAAATGCTGATATTCACCCACACAGCCGACCCGAGTGGGGTTGAGTTCGAAGTCTGGGGGGCAGTTACAGTGGTAGCTCCCAGGGATGTTGACACACACACCGTTGATACAAATGCTTGGGTTGGCACATTCATTAATATCTGTGCAAATCAAGAAGAAACATGGCTTGTGTACATTAAACAGATTTTTAAAAACAGGCATTTAAAAAAAATAAGTATTTTTTTATAGAGCCATCTCTAATATTTATATGATATGTTTGTAACGCATGTGGTTACATAGTGTGTAGCAACTTATAAAGCTGCTACTACTGTATATGGCAACCTAACCTGTCATTTTATCAAAGAATGATGTGCTGTCCCAATAAATAGCTAATCTGAACTATGGCAGTGTAATGTCCGGAAACTGATTGTTCATCTGTAATAAAAACCTGCAGGTGTGAAAATGAATGAAAAAAGAAGCAAGTGTTTGGGCTGGTCAAACCTGTGCAGTTGCCTCCACTTCGGTCCAGTTCATAACCAATGCTACATTCACATCTGAACAGTCCTGGGATGTTTTGGCAGCGCCCGTTGACACAGATGCCAGCGAAGGTACATTCATCAATGTCTGTAAAAGAGAGAAGAAAGGGGGCGGGGCAGGGCAGGGGGAGAGGAGGGGAGGAGTCCAGCTGTGAAGGATTAGTGGATCATGGGATTGTGGTGGAAAATTGGCAGTGAGCAGCAGAAGTGAAGGCCGCTCACCTCGGCTAAACTATGACAGGTCTGGACCAAAAATGCCCAGACGACTCCAGGCAGGTACACTGTGAGAGCATACGGTTATGAAATTGTGCTCTTCCACATCATTAAACTCTGCACAAGTCGTTACTGTCCAGTCCTGGCTGCGCTGAAGCAGAGAGGACCGGACAGGTTATTTTAGGATGTCAGCACAATAGGGTCAGTCTGCTCATTCAGTTTGAGCCAACAGTGTCTTATCACAGGAAACCTGCCGCTGCAAGTTTCTAATGTGTAAATGTGTCCAGTCTGTAATGTTTCAGCTCAGAGGTTCAGCTCATACAGGCATCCGGTGGATCACTGTACAATGCCAGCTGCATTTCTTTCTAAAATAACATTAATGAAGATGTTCTAATGACTATTCCAGTATAAGTACTAAGGCAGCCTAATAATAAGGAGACCACAAGGACTATGCTTGTCATTAAGTCGAGTTGTATGGTTCACACTTGAGTCCCCTTTTGACAATGAAAACACTTTTAAAAGTGTGCCAAAATAACCTGACCTGCATAATAGAGTTCAACTGGAGACATGTCAGCTGCCCACTTAAAGTAAACTAGACATTTTTGTTATTTCCATGTATTTCCATGCTTACATGTGCCAACCCCATCTTTTGCTACAATTTCTGTCACATTAAAATATATTATTAAATTATCATTTATTGCAAGATGTATTTTACAGACTTCTCATTAGCTCTACTACTTCAAAGTCACTTAATCTAGCTCTTTTTTTCAGAAGGGAGAGCTACAAGAAAGCGATTTAATCACGGATGTGGTTCAGAGGTGCAGTCCAGAGACCCAGAAAAGGGATGTTTTTTATGTCTTACCCTCACAGGCCTTGCCATCCTCTGTTGGGATAAAGCCCATGTCACATTCACAGCGATAGCCTCCTGGCATGTTCAGACAGTGGCCATTTTCGCACAGGTTCCCATTCTCTGCACATTCGTCACTGTCTGTTTAAGGTTTAACAAACATAAGCCATAAATACACAACATCCTACACATGCTCTGGTTTAATAATAAAAAAAATCCAGTGTGAGTTTGTAAAAGACCTGCACAGTAGAATCCATCTCCAGAAAAGCCCTCCTTACAGACGCAGCGATATGAGCCCATTGTGTTGCTACATCTGGCGTTGTTGCTACACATGTGCGTCCCGTTGGAGCACTCATCCAAGTCTATGACACACCGGAAAAAAATTGCATATTACAGCTTACAAACCTCATTATTGAGCAGCATTTATTTTGTCAATTTAAAATAAAGCCTCTAGCAGACCTTGGCTTGGTGAATGTATTTTATAGCTACACTGTGGCAGATGTCTTCTGTGGATAAAACATTTTAGTGCTTATAGTGTAAGTCTATCGTTTTTATTTTTATTTTTTAAACAGACATGGTCAGTTTTATTAAAGTGCAGTGGGAAACCAAATCATAACAAACTAAAATAATTCAGTGGAACTATTTGTGTGTTCCTCAAGACATACTTGTTATTGTCACCTTCACTTGTGAGCTAATCTAAAATGACTACCTTAGAGCAGAGTTTACCTGAGCATTTGAGGCCGTTGCCGACCCATCCTAGAGCACAGTTACACTTGAAGCTTCCAGCGGTGTTGGTGCACGCCGCATGTCTGTCGCAGTTGTGGGCTCCGATCTCACACTCGTTAATATCTGTCAAAAAAGGGAACAAACAGGACAATGTGTAAAGAAAAGCAGATGATCCTTTGATGGTCTGATGATTCGGGTCAGCCATTTAATACCGAGGGACTTCTTGGCTTAGTGGACTGAAGTTATGCTTCATTTAAATTGCATTAACGTCACATTAAGAGACAACAAGACCAGGTTTTCTGATGCTAACAGCCTTCCTGCAGTAGGTAAGTGATCATCCTAGCGTCTGTATTTGTGCAGAAAACGTTTGGGCCAAAATGGAGAGTAATATTTGAACGCTTTGGCCTCGCCCTGACTGAACCAGCATTTCAAAGATATTTCTGGGCATTTTCTCTACACCCACAGACCAAGCACCTCTTATAGCTTTTGTAAACTCATGCTCAAGTGTAGTTTCCCATCATCACAGTTGTTGATGTTGGAAATGTAATCTTTCTCAAATTTAAAGTCTACAAGTCTACAAATAAGCATGACTTTCTGGCAAAACCATTAGGACTCTTTCTGCCAAAGGAATAAATGGGGAGACTGCAGTCTGTGATGAGGGTAAAGCTGAGTATGGACATTTGTCAGTATTTAGGGAGAATGAGATTGCTTTGTAGATCAGTCTGGTACTATGAGAATAGTTAATTTAATGACTTTGCAACATAAACCCTGAATCTGTGTCAAAAATGAAATTACAGCTTTTACAAAAACGAGAGGTTTTAAAAGAAAAAACGAGTAGTAACCTTGTAGTACATTTCAACAAAAAACAATAGCTTGGATACAATATTCTCCTTTTGGTACGAATCTTGATATTAAATCCCAAAATTAACAATAAGACTTGTTTATTTATAAGATAGAGGGGGTGTTGCCTTAAGATTTTAAATAGATAATCAAAAAAGTTACGCTGTAATATCTTTGTTAAAAGGCTGAAAAAGTTTAAGATTTTATTTTATGGCTCACAGTGTTGACATGACATCCTCCCACATTCACAACTTCAGGGATTGATGAAGACAGATCTTAATTATTATACACTGTACACTAGATACACAGTGCTTCACTTTTTCCACGTCTACAAAAAATACCCCATAACGACAAACGTGAAAGACGGTTTGACTTCTTACATTTATTTATTTATTAAAAATAAAATAAAAATAAACATGCACATGGGCATAAATATTTGCAGCCTTTGCTCAAGACTTTGTTGAAGCACCTTTGGCAATATTTACAGTCTTTGAGTATAATGCTCCTAGCTTGAGACACATATTTTTGTCAGTTTATCACATTCTTCTTTGCAGAACCTCTCAAGATGCATCAGGTTGGATGGTGAATGTCGGTGCACAGCCATCTCTCCAGAAATGTTCTATCTAGTCTATAGGCTCTGGCTGGGCCACTCAAGGACATTCACAGAGTTGTCCTTTAGCCATTCCTAGTTTCCCAGAGCTCTATTTAGTGTCATGGCAAAGGCTGTGAATACTTAACTTAATCAATTTGCAAAGATTTCAAACAACCATCTGTATATCTATATAAAATACAAAAAAAAAAACACCATAACACTAAAGAAATCAAAAATATTTTTAGTGTTACTTTATAAATCCAGCCTGAAGTATATAGCTTTATAAAGAGGTAGGCCATGTGTTGATTGCAATCCAGAAAATGTGATTTATTGCCAATGAGACACACTCCTCCCGCTGTCTCTGTGAAGGTAGTGATTTGAAATGGGCTGAATTACAGATAAGCACTGTTGGTTTACGACCTTCCTTAAGAGAGCACACAGTGTATTTATGCTACATTTGAAGACTAGGTTAATATGAAGGCTGGGAGCAAACGAATGTCAGTGGATTATAGGCGGCATCTGAGCTCATTTCCAAAAGCCTTTGATTAAGACACCAACACACAGAGTCAAGTGGAAATGCAAACAGACTTGTTGCATGCAAGAAGTGTGTGTCAACAGTTACAGCTGGTGTCATAGAGGAGTGCTGACCTAACGACACTAATGTGGGACAGATGAAGGGAGAAAAGATGAAAAGAGATGCCAGACATTTTTACATGTGCTCACTGTGCAGTCTGTCGGAGTCTCTGGTTGTTTAGGGAGTAAACCAGGGGAACAAAAAGCACACAAACCATTTCTCAGAAACTGGGGTTAGAAATGAGAGTTGTACTTTCTGTCAAAGTAAGATGAAAACAAAGGAAATATTTATTTTAAGATTTTATATAATTTTTTCATGCTACAACTCAAATGCAGTTTGTAAAATGGGATTACTGTCTGTTGTTGTTCAATAAGGTGACACTGCTACTCCCTACATGACCTATATGCTATATTGTACGTATACTATACACTCCACCTTAAACGGGGATTACCCAATTTTCTGACTCTTATATTTAGTTTGACAGTTTTATTACTAACAGCTTCTTGTAAAAGGAATCATCTGTGAAAAAAATGAGACCATAAGACCTCATCTAGGCTTTATAATTAAGGATTTTAATAGATGAGAATGATACGCCCACAGCAGAATTTTACGGTAAAAAAGAGCACACACATTGGTCGACACTGATGTCAACAAGAAGTGGAGTTTTAAATGTTAATTTCAGTCTGCTGCTGTATATTTTTATACCATAAGCCAAAGCAGCCAACTTGTTCTATGTACACTTTATGTATATCTGAAAGTTAGTCACTTCTTGTTTAACTAATTTAAAACACCTCTATGACCCCCAAAATCCTTTTATTCCTAAAAATTTTAACTCTGTCTCTGTACAGCTGCAAAATACAAATACATATATGTGCACCTCCCTTTGAATAGACATAGTTATGGATTAAACAGAAAGAATAATGGTAGGCTTCATGAACAGCTGGATTAGATCTAGGTTTGAGAATACAACTTTAACACATAAGAGCTGTAGCACACACATACCAACGTCATGATCGCATTATACCATTTCCCTGTGACAAACAATTTTTGTACGTCTTTCGCTTGAATGCACTGCAAGTCGAGCCTTTCCAAAAAGAGTAGCAGGTTTTGTTCCCTTGCTCATAACAAGACATCCTGCCTGCCTGAGAGGAATTAGTCTCCTGATTCCCTGGTATTCGGAGCTCAAATACCAAAGCTGTGAATCAGATCTGGCTCTTTTACTGCTGGCCAGCCTTTCCTCAAAACAAAGAATATAATGTATGTTAAGTTTAATGGGATTTGAATGAGTGTGAGTCTGTGCGGTGAGGGGAGGCTCATGGACACTTCTGACAAACCTGTTGATTTACGTCTACAGGAAGCCATGCTGGCGTTGAGTCATTTAGGACAGACAACATCCCAAACTTAACTCTCCAATATCCTGAATGTTTGTGACCTTATAAATCAGATTTAGCCAGACAGACATGGGGTCCAAATTAGAAGACGACGCTCTCTATGAGGTGAACGTTGTATGTTTTGGCCCGCTGCAGGTGATGACGTGCAGCAGAGCTCGTCCAACCATCACGTAATGTTTAACTGACCTTAATGAAAGAGCAACAACAGCATAAACAAAAGTGCAGCGTGATGCATACAAGTGACAGAGGATACAGTGATCTCATGGCCCCCGCTGCTGTTTTGGGCAGCAAGCGTTCGTAAGTGTGTTTCTCATCAGCTTTTGAAGGAGCTCTGGAGAAAGAGTGACTAACTCTGAGACAGCTTCTGGGGAATATGTTTTTTCTTTCAATCCTTACTCAACACTACATACCACTGTTAATTCTGCCATTTACCACGCTTTTCTTCTGTTTTGTAAGGCCATATAATAGTCAGACCACTTCCAGGAGACCGCATGGGTTCCAGAGTCAGAACGATTTCGAAAGAGAGCCAACAGGAAGCAGTGAACTATTATCTTATTCCCGTCATGTCATGCTGTCATTTTCACATATTGTTTGTCAAATCAAAAGCAAAAAAAGCCATCGTCTGGTGAAAATGTGTGAAGGATTTTTAAAATATAAATTTCATATTATTCAAAAAGAAAAATCTTAATATATCAAATAAAAATAGATGACACACATGTTAGGAGTTAAAATTTATGAAGACTTTATGAAGATATTACATAAGGTAAAACACTTAGTAATTGTTGGTGTTGGTGTGATTTGTTTGAACTGCGTGTCTGCTTGGCAGTGTAAATTGAAAGTGACTGATTCATTTGACATAGCGTAGTAAAAATTTTGTTGAATTTACAGAAAAATGGTTTTGTGAGTATTAGCTGTTATTTTTAAGTAAACTAAAATCCATCTTGAGGACCTAGGGGTGAGATGGAGGAGGTCTGGCTTGGCTCAATACTCTTTTCTGATTGGCTGACACAAGTGCAACAAAACTGTGTGTAAGCTTTTTGTTGCCACAGCAACAGTGAACGAGCTGTGCAGCTGTCAAAATTTTCAATTGATAGCTTGACCTTTTATAGGGCATTGACATATTTCACCATCGCATACTTCTAGTTGCTCAAAAGAAGAAGAATGTCTTGTAATGACTGGAACAACATGAGGAATCAACAGAAACTTTGTGGGTGAAATAATGTTGCGTATGTCTCCAAGGTGGCTCATATTAATGGGTTAACTTTGCCTGATTTTACCTGTGCAGCCTGTGGATCCCTTGAGGACAGAGTATCCCATCTCACAGTGACAGATGAAGGAGCCTTTAGTGTTTTCACAGTTCCCACTCAGACAGATGTTCGGGTTCAGGTCGCACTCATCGACATCTAGCCAGTGGAAAGAGAAGAGGCTGGATGAAATTTATGTAATAAACAAAACAGTGAAAGTGTTTAGTATATAGTACTTATATTGTTCCATCTTTTGACTTCACTTGTCTGTGTTTTAGTTCAATTTATTATGAGTCAACCAAGGGGCAGAGGGGGCTAGAGAAGTCAAAATCTGTAGTCAAGCAGGCACTGTTGCTTGGAAATAATATGACTCAAGAGGACATAGTCATAATTATTATTTGAGTGCAACAAAGTATTCAGGTAAAAGACTCCTCAAGTGCTGTGGTACACCTTATTTACTGGGCAAAGTAAATGGGTAAATGTAATTAGTTACTATCCACCCCTGCTGAGGGGCAGGAACACCACCACAAGCTGAACAAAGTGTTATGCATTTACTAATAAAAGTGTGGTAGGTCTTAATAAGGTTGACCTGGCCTAAAGCATCTTATACCTTGCACAATGTTTCCATTAAAAGGTGCATAAGACTAAAATTAATTCTGTTGGCTGGTAGTACAAAAAACACACAAATGTTGTAAACTCAAATGGTACAAAACATTCTCAAATAAATAAATCTGTGTTTAGTCCATTTATATTAGGAAAATTCACAAACACTAGTGGCAATTAGAAACAGCTCCAAGGGTGCAGCTTCTCTAAAGCAAGCAGATGTTAATTACCATTTTATGAAACAGAAGAAGATTTTTCATGTCTCATTAGGTGGATATTTAAGACAAGGTCTAACTCAAGCTCAAATCAAAACTATGTCTCATTAATTATTAAAGTTTACAGAAAATGTTTTAATGTATTTTATGAAAAGTCAACTACAGGAAAGACTATCACTCTAAATATAACCAGGTTTTTGAGGACTGCATTATAGTTTGAACTATAAGTTAACTTTAATAAATAATGCAATAAAATCCCTTTTAAATCCCCGGCCCATCACTATGTTTGTCATGTTTTTGTTTTCTCACTCGGTGAAAGCAGACTTCTAAATGTCATGCATTCCTCTGCGTTCCCTCAGCGTTCAATGTGCTGTAAATCAACATCAACAACATTACGCAGTTTTCTCACCCAAACTTCGAGATCTGACTCATGTAGCCTCATTCTCATGACTCATTTCTTGGACAACCTTTAACACTGTCATTATGTTGTTTCACTAAATCTCCTTTGAGCTGCTGGATGCTATAAACTGGAGCTGTGCTGTTTTATTCAAGGCGAGAAATAGATTTGTGCTTTACCCAGGCAGGTTTTCATGTCCTCAGATGACATGAAGCCGTCAAAGCACAGACACTGGTATGTTCCTGGGGTGTTGGTGCACTGGCCTCCGTCGCAGATATCCGGACTCTCCTCACACTCATCGATGTCTGGAGAGGGATAATATTATCAAAGTTAAAAGGCTGACAGGGAGTAGAGAACGAGATAAAGAGGCTTTGACGCCACTCAGCAGGCTAACAACCTGCAGTTTCAGAATTTATGGAGCCTCAAGTTTAGTTATAGCCTAAATAACTTCTGAGGCTAGCAGGAAGTAATGTCCAGAAGTACAGTACTAATGAAGTTTATATGTATAGCAATGGTTGAACACAATGTAAAAGGTGTGGCATGTAAAGGACTATTACCAAAGTCCCATTAGAGTAGTACATAAGTATCATTAAAACAAAGAAAAAGAACTTAAAAGAACTTTTATCAAGATGTTGGTTTAACTTCACTTGATAAGCAAGAAATTTATCTCACAAACTTTAACAAAGCAAAGAACTACAAACATACTGTATTTGAGACAGAAAGAACAAACAGTTTTAAAAATATAACGCTTTTATAAGAGAATTGAAAGAAGCCAGGTTTCTTGGAGCCGGCCTTCACTGAGCATAAGAGTCCTTTTTATTGAATATTGGTAGTATGTGTAATTTTTCAGCATTTTAAATAATAAATCTACAGTAAACTGTATTGTAGGTAGAGTTTTGCCAAGACAAGACAATGTAAAAAGACATTCTTTTGGCTCATAAAACACCAAAGGCCTCTCTGAGACAGAGGGTTTCACAGCTGGCGACACGCAGTAAACTCAACATTGTGTATAACAAAAGCAAATGTCATTTTGAGCTCATCTGGTGCATGAAACTCAAATAACCATTGTGCTTCCTTGATCTTTGTCTGTTTATCTGTCTCCACTAATTAAAGGAACAAGAGCCACATGAAACGACCTGTAAGCAACAGAAAACATGTGCTGTCACAGTAATCAACACTTGCCAGACTCATCAGTGAGTGCCATCCATCATTGTACAGTGGCTTTTTGAGGCAAGGAGAAATGTGCAGTCTTCAAATGAAAACTACATTTTTGCATTGTTCTCCAGACTTCCTTTGAACATGACTCATGTGACAAGCTTTCTGTCAACAACACATTTTACACAATAGCTTACGCTTGCGCTAAAGGGTTGTAGAGCTGTATAAACACAACTTCAGACTGTTTTAGCTGAATGTAAGAGGTAGGAAATAGCTGTGTTTCATTTTTTCAATGTACTGACATTTTTAATGATAACACATAAGGAGGTGAGGTTACATTGGCACTGTGTCATTTCTCATGCACAAGTTTGAAGTTGTAGACTGATAAAACTGTTGAACCATCAGAAAGAAATGGGCTACTTGTAATAAAAGTGCATCAACAGAAAGAAGAGTAACGTTCTGAGAGAAAGACTTAAGACAAACCACCACTGACCTGTGCAGCTCCTCAGGTCGGGCATCAGGGCATATCCGCTGTGACAGCTGCACTCGTAACTGCCCTCTGAGTTTGTACAATATGTCTCACAGCCGCCATTTTCAATGGTGCATTCATCAATGTCTGAGTGACAGAGGAAAAATGTTTTTAAAATATTAATTATATGCAATCTTCACATAAAAAGTATTTGTCTGTAAAAACTCACCAACACACTCCAGACGGTTCTCAGTGGATTTGTATCCCGTGTTGCAGGTGCACTGGTACCGACCGATCATGTTCACACACTGGCCATTTCTGCACAGCCTGTCGCTCAACTCACATTCATTAATATCTGTGAAAGATACAGGATTCAAGAGCTTTAAATACCCTGCTCTTAAAATTAGATAAAAAAAAAGTGACACACACTTTCCTCCCAATTTATTTGCCATTAAAGCATTATTATACCAGGCACCCACCTATAATGATGCCATTATGGCTCTGAAGTGAGCGTGCCCAGAAACATTTTAACATTTAATCCACAGAAACCAGAGGATTACACTAGAAACCACTAAATGGGGCTGGACTAAACTTGTGACAGATGTTTTAGAATGAATTTAGCCAAAGAAATAATGGTGGGATACTACTTTTAACAACAGCTTGAATGAATAATGCATTACTTCCTGTCAACCAACCATTTTTAAATTTAACAGCACAGGTAACTGTAAATGAGTCTCATAATAATGAATATCTTCTGACTAAACTCACCCAGACAGGCCGACCCATCAGAAGAAATCTCATGTCCTTCGGGGCAGATGCACTGGAAGCTGCCCTCAGTGTTCAAGCAGTCGCCTCCACGACACAGCAGCGGGTTCCTCTCACACTCGTCAATGTCTAACAGAGTAAAAAATAACATATATTATATTATTTACTGGTCTTGTTTTGAATTAATGACAGGCAGTGTCTAAGGACAACTAACATCCTTTAATGGCAAATTGTAACAGGAATCATGTAGGAACCAGATGATCTTGAAAAATGATGAAAATGTTCAGTCCATGCTGGAATCTGTGGCCAATCATGCTCGCATAAAACTGTGACTGAAAGCTCCCATTGGCAATGCATTCATGCAATGTTTAGTGGAGATAACATCTTTCTGGTCATACAGGTCCGTCTCAAGGTCTTCAAAGTCCCAATGACCAAAGCAGGAGCGTGATGATCTGAAGTTTTCATTCTCACAGCTCCTGACATGGCTCAGTGGAGTTTCATATTATTTTTTACAGATTTTATTTGTGCTTTTAAGAGTCTCCACAAATCAGAAAGCACTCGGGTGAGAGTAGGGCCACTGAAACATATATATTCTTTTATAAAACATTTATAAATCCGTTTCAGATGGCCTTGAAAACACTATTAGTATCTGGGGAAAAAAATCCCAAACATGGTACCTTCAAAAAGAATGTTGTGTAGAGGAAGCACAGTGCTAGAGTATAGGAATTAGGCACACTATCTCACAGCATGAAAGTTGTGTGTTCAATTCCCCAGTCAACAGGGGTTAATGTGGCTGTGTTGCTCCCTTTAAAGGTCAACAACTTAATAAACCACAATTATCTTATCTGGGCTTAATGGGGCAGTTTTACCAAGTGATTGTGGCGACACTTGGGCTGAACCGTTCCATTCAGTAGACCTATGAACGCACCACAGGGGTTTGAGTAAATCACAGACAAACATGCTCCCGCTCTCTCACACACATAAATGCCTGTAAATTTCAGATTACGTCAGCCGTCTTAACGGTGAATTCCAGCCCTGGCATGTTTGTCAGGGCTGGAATAAGATCCACATCTTATGGCCCAAAAGGGAGCCAGGACCAGAGGCAGGTTTGTGAGATTTGGGTTGGACAGACCAACGGGCTTTCCCCATTTACAGAAATCTTTATGAGCTGGCTGTACTCGTCGTTCTCAGATACTTTAACAGGCTGTGCAGGAGAGTTGTTAGGGAGACCAGTTTTGAACTCTCAGGTTTCCCAAATTGAATTATTTTATAAGAATGCAAGCAATTGGACAACAACGTCATTGTAGGGTTTTTGGGACTGTCAGGTCTCTTCTATAGTCCATACTCTTGCACCACAGCAACAAAGGCAGCAGCCTCCAATTCATTTTTTTTGCTTAGCCATCTTGTAAGATTGTAATGCTTCACCTAAAAAGCATTTGAGCAATGTCATATGTTTTAATGGTGACTTGCCTTTGAATGTTCATACTAGTACTTTCACTATAAATGATTATGGTGTAAATTATCTAAAGTAAGAATGTGACAACATTTCCACAATTTCAAAAAGTCGTATTATTGTCTATCCTTGTACCTTATTGAATGAAATAAGTCACCATTAATGGAAGAAAACTGTATTCTCAAGTATTAGTTGGTTTGACCCAAGGTTTTTAAGTTTTCCTTTGTACATTATTTGTTTATTGCTGCTTGTTCGTTGTCTAGCATTTTACTGTGTTGTGTTGACCAAGTGTTGACCACTTACCCATGCAGTTTTTCATCATCATAAAGCCACTCTCGTATCCTTCGAAACACTCGCACTCGAAGTCTCCGGCAGTGTTGACACATCTGCCCTGGCCGCACAAATCCGGAGAAATTCTACACTCATCGATATCTACAAGAGGGAACAGATTAAATGAGAAAAGCTTAAATACTGTGCATGGAGAAGCTCATCTGGAGAGAGTCTATTTTAATTATAAAAATTGGTGATGGATAGAAAACATGCTGTAAAAAGTTTATTTCCTTGGTAGTTTTTATTAAAGGGCAAAGCACAACAGTGAGTCATGGGTAAGGTATCAAAAGCCATTAATCGAAGAAATAAAATATAATTGCGAGGCAAACAAATAACAAAAGTAATGATGTTCATTAAAACACAAAATGGACTGAGATTAAATAAGAATTCCTATTAAAATCTTGGTTTCTTTTGTTTTATATTCATATTGTGAATGACATTATAATGATTTGATCTTATTGCTTTGTTTAATCTATATTTTTATGGGAACCATTATTACCATATTACTGGCATTTTTACCAAAAATGATGTTCCGAACAGAAATCATGTAGTTAATCAAAATATCAAGCTCCAACAAGCCCTACAGCAGCAGTCTCCCATTAGACTGAATGATCTGCGAGGAGGCAATGTCCTTTCCATTTTACTGTAATTAGAGTTGGCAGAAACAATCGGAAAGGAGAAACTGGTTAAGACTGAGATCTTAGATGAGGTCTTTTTGCAGCTGAAGATAAAAAAAACTTGTTGGTAGGTATTACTCAATATCTGTTTGAGGAGTCTTGCTTTCTTTTTATTTGACACAAACCCAAATGTGAGGCTGTGATGCACAATGATTCAGATCCAACGGACAAAGTGAGAGAATGAACATTTTCTACATATGATGATTTAAATAGACCCACAGGAGAACCAATAAATGCATTTTCTCAAATCATCTAATGTCAAGAGCAAGTGGCCTGAGAAGCTATCCTAATTATTTTTCTATTAATAAGTGAATATTAAGAGAATAGATGAATAGCCAAAAAACATGTAAAATAGACTTAAGGCAATTGTGTACAATTAAAACAAATTTGGATCTTTGTACAGAATGTAGATTTAAAAAAAAAAACGTAAGATAAACCAAACTGGTTTACTGTAACCTCAGTTTGACTTACCAGTGCAGTTCCTTTCATCAAAGTCAAGAGCATATCCATTATCACAGCGACAACGGAAGCTGCCAATAGTGTTTCTGCACCTCCCATTGGAGCACAGTGTACTGATCATTCTGCATTCATTTATATCTAAAACAGAGAAAGAGAGATGTGTGGGTCGATGAGTGGAAGGAAAAAACAAATGAAAGCACAACAAAGTAGAACAAAAGCTACATGACTCTCCATTAGACACGGTCGCGAACCTTTTAAGAATGGCCGTCCGTTGATGAAGTCTCCCCTGTGAGAGAAGCCCGGGCCTCGAGGACAGAGCTGGACGTACTGAGAAGTGCCTTTTTCTGGACACTCGTCACATTCGGGACCCCAGGCCACGCCTACCGAGCAGCAGCAAGCGTCCACGCGGTGCTTCCCCGGGATGGGAGCCGCACAGCGCTCATCGTCATGGGACAGGTAGCAGTGCTCGGTCCGCAGGTCTGGTACAATACAATGATTACTAATATACATAATAATATGGCTTCTTTCAATCACTCAATAATTTACGATATTCGCAAAAACAGTAAAACACAATTTAAGTACAGTAATGTGAAGTAGGACTCCTCCAACATCCAGACAAAAGTAACCAGACAAAAAGTCCAAGTACCATTAAACGTCTTCATTATCGCCTCATTATCACTGTATCCGCCAATTACCACTCGATTACTAAACTGCAACCCAACGGTGTTTTAGTAGATTACTACGCACCAATGCACATCCTGCCGCTGATGTCCACAGTCATTCCTGGGGGGCACTGGCAGAAGAAGGATCCCTGGGTGTTGACACACTTCCCATTGATGCACACTCCAGGAAACACCTGACATTCATCCACATCTGACAACAGCAGAGAAAAAGGTTTGCTCACTCACACGACTACATTTATAGCCATAAACTCAACTCTAAACTTACCTTCACAGTTATTTCCTCTAACTCTGGCCAAGCCCTTTCCACAAATTGGATCTAAAAAAAAAAATAAAGATCAAGTCATTGTGTTGTTTTCATATTAACACTACACATGTTGACGTCTATCTTACCTTTTTCACATTTGGCACAGGGGCTGCCCCAGGCTTCTCCGAGGGTAGAACAGCAGTGGGATTTAAGTGTAGCACCGTTTATGTTCACTTCACAGCGATTATTGACAATCTTTAGCCAGCAGGTGCTTTTAGTAGTCTCTGATTAGTTAAGAAATTGTATTTAGTATAGACAAATTTCTCCACAGAGAAAAAGACAAAAAGACATCTGTTGCATTATTGTCAATGTTTTCTGCAGAAATCATTTGTAGATAAGTCAATTGAAATTTTTATTACTATGAACATTTTAATAAAGACAGCAGTCACGTACCTATACACTCTAAGCCAGAGCTGTCCAGCGAACTGCCCACTGAACACAAACACACAAACGACCCTTGGCTGTTCACACAGTCTCCGTTGATACAAGGACTCGACGCACACTCATCCACATCTGAAAGAGGCAGGAAACTTTCAATGTCTTTTTTCTAGTCTCCTGTTATTTCAGTAAAGATGGCCTGGTGAATGAGTCTGACCTTCACAGACGTCTGTCTCGGGGTCAAAGCGGTATCCTTTTGGACACTGACAGGTGAAACTGCCAGGTGTGTTTCTGCAAAGACCGTTTTCACACAACAGCCGGTTCACCAGACACTCATCGATATCTGAGAGACAAGTATGCTGTTAGAATAACTGTGTAAAGTCCAATTCATTTATTAGTTCATTTTCTATCATGTATGTAAGGCTACTTGTGCCTTGATGTAAAAACAACCGTGTTTAGATGTTCACTACAAAACGTCAATTGTAAAGAGATTACCTTACTTTACACTAGTGTTTTAATATTGTCAATAATTATCTTTAATGAATCTTTAATGAATTAATCAGTGAGTTTTTTAGTCAGTGAGTTAATATTATATTAATGAAATCATGAGCCAATTCAATTATTCTTACTGGAAACCCTTTCCATTTTACTTTTTCATACATCTAGATTTATCTCCCAATAAATAGCTATTTATTAAATTGGTGCTCTTTCATACATACTTTTGGTTAGACTGGAACATAATTGGCAAACTTACCAATACAGTTTCTGCCGGAGAGATCGACCTCGAAGCCTTCATTGCATGTGCATTTATAAGTCCTCAGCATGTTTTCACACACTCCATTCTGGCAGAGGTCGGGATCAAGTGCACATTCATTAATGTCTACAAGCAAACGTAATAGAAAACAAATTTAATTTCAGTTTTAACACACTATGTTTTAAGTCATGGTTTGCTTTAATGTCAAATGCATCTGTTACCTCTTCCATCGCCACTGATGCCGACACCGTTTGTACACAACGCCAGAAACTCAGCTGCAACAGAGGCACACAGAGCAGTTTAAGAAAGTGTGCAAATGCATTTGCCAAAATCCAGCAAATTTATAAGCAAGCAGTTTAATAACATGCAATTATCCATTTTTGGGCTTTCTCACTGAGTCTGAAAAGAAATAAAACAGGGTCTTAATGTGGTGCTGCGCTGGCGTCTTTGATACGAAGACTTTAATTGTATGAGGCTTATTGAAAAGTGGCATGTGTGTAGCTTAACCACAAAGTCAGGACATTTAACATGCTCTACACTTCACACTTACACTTTGTGCCTTCTTCCTTTCTTCCTGCTTTTTAATTTCCTGACTGCCAACGCTATTTCATTTTTACATATTTCTATTATATTAACAAAATGTACAGCAGCAGAGTTCATAGCGTGTAACAATTTAGTCTTTTCCGTTCTTTGAGACAAAACTTACTCAGTTAAATGTGTGAGTAATGTGTTACAGAGTTATTTGTAAAACAATGGACAGCATTGTGACATTTAAACATTAATATAAAAGCATTGTTATGAGCAAAACTATTCTAGTACTATTGTATGCCTTCTTTCCTTGTTTCAAATGTGACCATTTCCAACTCCTACAGGTGTGTTTCGAATTAAACCAAGGCCATGTGCTCTGGGAAAGGGTAGTGGGGGTTTCATGGGGGTGGGCTCAGTTGAATATTCATACCAGAGCTTTGCGGTGGGCAGGGCTGACAGGGTTCTCCGTAGGCGTACTCCGGGTTGGCACAGCAGCACTCGGATTTGGTCACAGCCCCAAATAATGGCCGAACACACTGCCCTCGCTTGTAGCCGCCATAACAGGAACTGCGCATATGAGTGTCTATTTCATAGGTATAAACAGAAACAGTGTGTGAGAAATGAGGGAAACAATTTAGATGGGGAAAAAAGGGATAGAGAGCTAAAAGAGAAATTCATGGGTTTAATAAACAACAACGCTGGCAAAACAAATGGTGGTTCACTCTGCGAAATATCCAGGGATTTTAAGCATTCTCCTCCGCTGATACAATCCCGACGAAACAAATGCAAACATGACAACAGCATTTCAACACGTCCCACACAATGCACAAATGATCACTTGGAAAAATATGGGAAAGTTCTCACAGACAAGCCATCAGAGTAAAGAAAACCAAAACAGGATTCAAACAGCATTTCTAAAGTCAAGTTCAAGCACTTTAAAGGTAAATTCTTAGCCTTTTCCATGAAAACTAACTTCAGTGTGTCTTAACTGTAACTCACCAACACAGACACGTCCATCGAGGCCCACTGCCATCCCAGCCATACACTCACAGCGGAAAGAGCCCTCAGTGTTCACACAGTGGCCGTTCATGCACATCCCAGGAGTCTCACACTCATCAATGTCTAAAACACACAAATAAACACAAGGCGAGAAAAGAGAGTAGTTTAGAGATGGTTGTAAGAGTTGCCTTGTGTAAGAAAGTGTGCATACATTTTTGTTTGTCCTACATTATTGGCACTGAGGTCCTGTGACTGATATTTGTCACAGGACATTTTTGGGTGTGCAGCTATGAGGTTGGCCCTCTTTGATCCTGTAACACTGTGCAAACTACGATCCATGATTTAGAGCAATTAACAGCAATTTTGCTATTACAATTTAATCATTTGTTTGCAATGTCAATAATTCTACAGTGTGGCAAGGACTTAATATGAAAAACAATTATAATAAACAGCTCAAATCTAATACTGAGTTGTGGGCTATTCAAATGCATCCTTTTCTGTAATAATTGTGTATGTTTTGACTAGCAGTGTTGAAGGATACATTGAAACCACAAAGTCCCTTAAGAAAACGTATGTTTGTATCATAAATGACTGCATACACCAGCACACTTCTCCACACCCTTGTTTAGTGTTTGTTAATTTTGGACGACAAAACCAGGCCAATGTCGGAGATCAAGGCTCCATATTCAAAGTTATGTGCTGCAAAATGGCACTGGGTTGATAAATATAAGAAACAGTCATTATTTTTGCTTCTTTAATGACTTCATGGTGCAAGGTAAGGTGGACATTATTGAGGTAATCTTAAAATTTTTACATGACAGCCAAAAAATTTTCCACATAAGTTCAAGGAAGTGCTGTCTGCTTTGCAATTGCAGAACAGGCGGGCCCCTCGACCCACATCCAGCTGCTTTGCCAGGATGCTCAGGGGTTTTCCAACAAATTTTGGGGGGATTTTCAACCACTGTGCAAAGGCGTGTACCATACATGCCTGAGAGTATTGCACTTACAAGCAAGCTGAGAATGGAGGTCAAAACACTTGGCCCAAAACCAAAGCAATGAAGCAGTAAAAACATACAGTCTATAAAATGTAATATGTGCTGAGACGCACCTAAACACATGCGCCCGCTCGTGTCCAGCAGATATCCAAGTTTACAGATGCATTTAAAGCTCCCATCTTCGTTTATGCACAGTCCATTCAAGCACATGTTTCTGATCAAACACTCATCTTGATCTGTGAAAGAAAAAAAAAAAGCATTCAGTAGATTTAAGTGAGATAAAAGTTTGTTGTGGAAGAAACAGTAAGACTTATAGATGAAAACCAAATCAAGGTCACGGAGAAAATGATTGCATTAAAAACATTAAAGGGCCTGTTTTGAAAAGTTGAACTGTGGTAAAGGGAGATCTTTTGGCTTCTAGATAAGCATTGGAAGATGATATGAGATATTTGATCTGCTCTGAATGAAACATCCTAATCTCAACAGAAAACTTTACAGACCTTGACAGTTTTTGCCATCTGCAGAGATTTCAAATCCGGCGTTACAGACACAATGGAAGCTGCCCTCAGTGTTAACACAGCGGCCGTTGTTGCATATACGACCATTTGCCACGCACTCGTCCAGATCTGGCAAACAAACACTTCCTGTCAGTGCCTGTAGATTTATACATACTACTGTATGTCTGAGTGTCTTTGTGCTTTAGTACACGCGGGATACCTCGGCACTCGGTCCTGGTGGCAGTCGTCTGAAACCCAGCGGGACACTGACAGATATACGAGCCAGGCGTGTTCACACATTCTCCATGAACGCACGGGTTCCTCTCACATTCATTGGTATCTGAAATACAAAGTTCATACAGCTTTGCTAAGATGACATCTAACCTCTATTTTCAATCTTTTTCCAGCAGCTTAAAACTACATTCATAATCACAATAATTATTATGGCCTAAATGAGACAAGTGCAAAAGCAAAATTTTATCTGCAATTATATTATGTTAAAACATTTATAAAGTAGAAGAACCTATGCTATATGATACAACAGGATCACTGAATATTTTACAAGCATTCATTCAAGTGCTTTAAAACAGGAACTATGCAAAGTTTATGTTTCATTTAGTAATGTATTTAATATTGCATAAAGTCCACCCCGTATTCTCTGTTACTATTTTCTAGATACAAAAAAACAAAGTAACCATAGCTATCTTGCAAACTTCACTGCTTCCATGAACCTCAATGATTGGTCATCCATGGTTCAAAGACTCACCGATACACTCTCCACGAGAATCCAGTATGTAGCCCATGTTGCACTCACAGCGGTAGCCGACGCTGGGCAAGGGGATACACCTGCCGTTCAGACACAGGTTGCGAAAGGCCTGGCACATGTTTGTGATGTTTTGGGTTTGGATAATAGCAGGACCTAAAGCAAATATCAAATTGACAGCTATCTCATTGTTTCCCTAGATTAAACAAATGATATATAACATATTAACTTTGTAATCGCATTAGGTTAGTTACAGCATTAAGGTCGAAGCATACATCAGACTTCATCATTTGAAGATTAGAAGCAGCTCACCTGGTGGAGCCTGTAAAGGTAATGTTCCCGGGTACTGACCTGGATATGGAATCTGAATGGGAATCTGTCCTGGGAATTGACCTGGGACTTGTCCCGGGACTTGTCCTGGGACTTGTCCTGGGACTTGTCCTGGAACGTGGCCAGGAACTTGGATGGGAATTTGTCCAGGGCCCACTCCAGGAGTCTGGCCTGGGTATGGCTGAGGGTAGATGCTTGGTAGATCTGGGACCCCAGGGACACGTCCAGGTATGACTACACCAGTCCCATCTGGCAGCTGAAGGCAGAGTCTCTGATACTCTTCTGCAAAACAACATGCACAACACAACTTTAATTGACTCAAAATGCACTTTTAAGACTTTTTAACATTGATTCTTGCTTTTGATCCTTTGTTGTCAGAAGCTACATATTATTGCTTTGCAGATTAATAGTATCTGAAATAACAGCTATTGCAAAGTTTTTACCCTAGGTCTATGTGGCGTACTACACTAAATAAACCAATATCATTTACAACTTCACTTCCAAAATCACACAATATCATTTTAAGTGTGACCCACCTGACCCTCGAATAGGGCACATTTCAGGTGTAGACCCATCGGACCAGCAGCGCCCACTGTCGCAACAGCACTGTACTTTGGTCAACAGCTGCGAGTTTTGGTTGGCACAGCGCCCGTTCAAAACACTAGCGTAGCAGTAGCCACCTCGAGCATCTGTGGGAAGAGATACACCGAATTAAAATGACTGTGTAAAATATGACATGAATAATGTATATGTTCAGTAACAGCTCATCAACAGACAGCCTCCAGTGGGTCTCATTTCTAACCACTTGGATATATTTTTAAATAGGCATGACTTCCTGTTTTTGAGAATGACTGCTACATCCTGTACCTTCTGGCACTATCTTTGAGTGTGACTAATATTTAACATGATTATTTACGCTGGAAAAGGGTGGTTTGTCCCCTTCAGGTTGGTGGCGAGTTCCTGCCTCAAGTGGAGGAGTTCAAGTATCTTGGGGTCTTGTTCACAAGTGAGGGAAGGAAGGAGCGTGAGATTGACAGACGGATTGGGGAATTAATGCAGTCGATGTCCCGATCTTTTGTGGTAAAGAAGGAGCTCAGCTGCAAAGCAAAGGTCTTGATTTACCAGTCAATCTACGTTCCTACTCTCACCTATGTCATGGGCTGTAAGACTTGACCGAAAGGACAGGATCCAGGATACAGAGGACCGAAATAAGTTTTCTTTTCAGGGTGGCGGGGCGCTCCCTTAGAGATAAACTCGCAGATTATGCTTTTTGTTACCTTGTGTTGTTGAAATTGCTTCCATTGTTTTCCTCACTTGTAAGTCGCTTTGGATAAAAGCGTCTGCTAAATGACTAAATGTAAATGTAAATGTAAATAGGGTGAGGAGTTCAGTAAATCGGAGAAAACTCAGAGTAGAGCCGCTGCTCCTACACATCGAGCGGGGCTAGCTGAGGTGGCTCAGGCATCTGTTCCGGATGCCCCCTGGACACATTCCTGGAGGAGGCTCCGAGGAAGATCTAGGACACGCTGGAGGGACTATGCCTCTGGCCTGGGAACACCTCGGTATTGCCCCGAAAGAACTTCAGGAGTGGGGAGGCCGGGTGTCCCTGCTTAGACTGCTGCCCCCATGTCCCGGCCTTGGATAAGCGGAAGAAGATGGATGGATGGATTTATGATTATTAACGTAAATATATCTTGTGTAATTTTACACACAGCCCAATGAACAAACCCATATGTTGAGGCAGGCTCCACTAATGACTGCTTGGTTAAATCTCTCAATATGTTATATGTAATATAAACACTTACGTGTATTTGCCATTCTACGGTCATAAAATGATGCACAAAGTTTGTTTTCTCAGCCATTCACCTTATTTAATTTTACTAACAACAATAGTTAAATTTGAGAGATGTTTATAATAAACAATTGTGCTTTTCATCAGTAAATCATTTTGTGACTCTGCTATAAAAACAATTTTTCCATATCATCCCATTGTTGTCCCTAAGTCTAGGTTACATTCAAAACAAAAGGGTCCCTAGAGATCTGTGTGAAATAGCTACAATACTGAAAACACACCTCCTGCGCAATAGTTTGTTTTTGTTTTTTTTTCTGGAGCAAAATCCTCAGACATTCCTCTCTCACAAACATCGTCTTCTGGGGGGTAAAGTGAGCATGTGTTTGCCTTATTGGTGTACGCACGCACACACGTGAATATGTGGGTGTATTACTAATGATCTCTTCTGACCCAAATTCTTCCTGAGTCTGCTTTGGGTCAAATTGAGCAAAACGTGAGGGATTTGTGATGTTTTCTGGTGTATTTGTCTGGGTGTGGTTGGGTATGTTTTTGCTTGTTTGAGTATTTGTGCTGCACAAATCTGTTTTGAGAAAAATCATGCAACAGGAATGCTTTACTCTGATTTAAAAGGGCACTTTGACTGAGCTCACTTGAATGACATGAGAGAAATTCAAATTATTGCCAAAGAGTAAACCAGACTTTTAAAATCAATAATGTTTGCTACGACTTGGTTCATTTTATTTAATAGTCCTACACAATGAAGATCATGTTCAAACTACTGCTGTGTGTAAACGGCGTAGTGGGACAAAACCTGGACTAGTCTTGACCAGCCCATGTTCCACAGTTGCCTGACAAGCGCTGAATCAAGTGCAAGATAAAACTTAAACAAAAGTCAAAGCCAAAACTGAACAGGGCTTGGACTGAGACCGACACATTTTGAGACAGATGAAAAGATTTTGTTTATGTTACTCTAGCTAACTTGTCACTTGCTTGTTTTCTTTTCTGATCTGAGGTCAAAAGGCAAGAGAAGAAGAAGAAAGGGCCAAGCCAAAACGTGATAAATCCATTATAATCAATATGTTTCCTGTATGTTATTATGGCATCTGGTAGACCTCTATTAGTGTGTCTATTAGAGATTTGAAAAAATACAAAGTAGCTAAGTATTAATAAAATAAACAACTTAATATAATTTTATTAAACATTCAGTCTCAGTCTGAACTTTTACATCTTCATTAACATAAAACCCCCCTCAGTCGTCTCAGGTTACTGTGATTACTTCTTCATCTTGGTTCAAAAGGGACACGACTGATTGTTGTGGAAACACAAACAATTGTCGGAGGCTGACCTAAATTCTACCAGCTGGAACCGGATCTTTCTTTTGGTGCCAGGAATGAAAGACAAAACCAAAATCGGTTGGAAAATTTAATTCACTTTCTTAACCTTACGACCACCCATAGCAGCCGTTTAAAAATGTGTGAGCATTTGAAAATTGTGCTCAAGAAAAGTAATGAACACAATACACAATGTTTGGTATTCTTTGTACTGCGACATAAAACTCAGGACAGTGCCATCAGAGAACAGTATGAGTCTTGAGAAAATTGTTCAACTGCACATTTACAGGGTTTCAAATACTAGCTAACCCGGTGAAATTGTGTAAGAGGTGAGGTGCAGAAAGAGTGGATGAAGTGAGTGGACTGATGTCTGGATGCATTGTGTTCAGAGAAATGGGGCTTAAATAAATTTGAAGGCACAGAGTGATAAAGAGTCCCACCAGAGAGACTTCCTTCACACTCTTTTGCTCAAATGTAGCACTTTTTAATTCCTCGCCAACTGGTGTTTCAGAGGCACGCCCTTCAGTCTGCTCAGGGAACAAGATGAATTTGGGAAGGATGACCTATTTCCTACATTATAAACACTAGATCATCACAGTGAAATAATGATTCTTGTATTAAAATGTGCTTATGTTGAAATATTATACAACTACTATATCAAATACTTGACATTTTACTAAAATGGTCCTACTTCTTCCCACAGAAACCTTCGTGTCTGAGTAGTTTGAGAAACATCACACACACTAGACTAAGGAAACTGGACCATGTCAAATGTGCGATCACACGATAGATGACTCACCTAAACATCTGGATCCATCCACTGAGGTGTAGTATCCCTGCGGACACTTGCAGAAGTAGCTGCCACCAGTATTTGAGCATTCGCCGACGCCACAAAGCCCTGGGATGTTTGAGCACTCGTCCAGGTCTGCAGAGAAGAGAGGACGGCTCATTAATCTGCATTTCAAATGACTCTACAAACGCCATGGCAATCAATTAAACTAACCTGAACCAGGAACGTCTGTGAAAGCAACTAAAACCACTTGTTGGCACTGACATCGGAAACAGAGCATTGTCACAGGATATTAAATTCAGGGGCCTCTGAAGCTGCTCCTCTGTTCGCACTTTAAACCATACGCACATCACGAGGCACAGAGAAATAGACCTGTTTGAAATGTCTTTTACACAGACCAGGACTTTTCCAGCAATTAGATCTGAGATTTAGGTAGCACCATAATGAACGCCCCACTCTGATTCATTAGGTCCAAGTCCAGGGTTAAACCTTGCCTAGAAACTGTCTTTTTGGGGATTTTCATGTATTTATAAAGGGGCAACAAAATATAAAAAACAAATAAAACATGGCTATAGGGTAGGAAAATGAATTATAAGATATATAACATATTCAGGTCAAAACCCGTTGCTTAGTCAGGTTCTTATTTTTGTGCAACAGTGAAAATCAATCAAAAGACTCGAGAAGAATCATTACATCTGCGCTGTATGTACCGTACATTGGTGTAGTCAGGTGTATTTATAATTTATTTGCAGTTTAGTTAGTAGTTTTAGTAAACGTCCCTCTTTCAGGTCTTGCTGTGTAGTGCTATGCAACATTAGTTTTAATTAAATTACTTACAGAAAACAGTATGCTTTCCTAATAAAATATATTTTAAGAGAAGGGCAAAGTGGCATATGTGTGGTCTGGTTTATAATCAGACATAGCTGACGTTAGCTGCTCCATGAGTCGACGGATGTGGTTTTCTAGTCAACTTTACTCATTAATTAAAACCTTGTAATAAAGAGCGCTTTGAGTTTGCCCTGTCATTGTTGGTTGCACTTAATGTAGAACCGTTTTACGAAAATGGCTGGTGGTGATGGCACTTACCGTCACATTTCTGTGAGACCTCGTTGAACTTGTGACCGGCTGGGCATTTACATTCAAAAGATCCCACTGTGTTGATGCAGTTTCCTCCCTGACAGATCCCGGGAATGGCCTGGCACTCATCCACATCTGTTC
Organism: Neodontobutis hainanensis; assembly: GCA_024349245.1. Taxonomy (NCBI): domain Eukaryota; kingdom Metazoa; phylum Chordata; class Actinopteri; order Gobiiformes; family Odontobutidae; genus Neodontobutis; species Neodontobutis hainanensis. The sequence continues at coordinate 963,818 of JALDNG010000046.1, forward strand.
AAACAAGGAACACAGTTAAAACTCACCATCGAAGAGTGTATAACAATTTAATCACATAAATTAAATAAATGGATTATAAGAGACCACAGAAAGAGTAACATGGCTGGATTTAGAGGGACCTAAATAAGGTCTGTATAATCAGAGTGACAACTGGACAGAAAGTAAACAGAAAGGAATGTCTCCTGCTGGAGATTTAGAAAATGCAGAGAAGTAGGCAGTAAAAGCAGAAGCCAAAGGGCTGTCAATATCGCACCATGATCGCAACAGACACAGACCACATCAAATCTCAAAATTATATTGGAAAGGCAATACTAAGATAGAGAAAAAAAAATTAGAACTTTTTACCATGATGTTTAAAAACATAGCATGTGTGTGACTGGTGATGTGGCTTATTTGAAAATGGCAGAATCATTAGTTGCAATGGTAACACTTTAGAGTAGGGGTCACATTTTGTCTTAAATTGATGCATGAGTAAAACCATAGGGTTAAGGTTAGGGTTGGGAGTTTTCGGGTTAGGATGTTTGTTAAATGCCTGTGGACTACAGATGGAAACTCGCACTTCTGCTATAATCTGGCATATTTACAACTGTAACGTTACAGATGTCCATTAATATGCATTGTCCCTATTAAATAAATAAAATATCATGAAAACATGATAATTCCTGTTGATTCATGAGATCTTAATGGATGTACTAATGCATGAGTTATGCATGAATTAATGCATAAATTCATTCTAAAATGTGTCCTCTACTCTAAAGTGTAACCGTAATAGAATGTAGTCAATACAAATGGTCAAGAGCATTTGCCAAGAGGAGAATATGTGCAAATGAAAAATCCTGGTTTTAATTGGTGCCTAGTTTTGGCTTTTCAAATGCTTTAGATTATACATACAAACTATCCATTAATTTTTCTATTAAATCTTATCTTAAAATGTTGCAGATGGCACCACATGTTCCTTTGAGCCCTGGCTCAGGTTCGACCCCGAAAAGGGGCTGGCTTTTGTTTTGTCTGGACCAGGCAGACACCAGACTGTCCAACCCAAAATGTGGCACCGGCGCTGACCCGTGTTACTGACTTTGACAGTCATATCACAGAGGGGTGTCTCTGGGCATTCCACAGACGAGCAGGAGGCAGTGCCACCTACCACCGCTTAACCCAATTAGACCTAATCCTCTGCAGAGTAGCCCAGGGCAGAGCAGGGCAGAGACAATGGCTGTACAATTAATCAAAAAGGAATTGAGAATTCAGAATTTATAAACAACAAAATCTTGCACGAGTCAATTGTAATATAACTGTCAAGTATTAACATGAGGTTGAAAAAATAGTAACTTATATAAAATAGTAACTTATGTAGTTAAACATTATTTACAATAGAAACCTTCATCTATGAGGACATACATAATTAACTGTTCATTTGACATGGAGGTAAAAATGTGTTCAAACATGCAGACTGAGCCAAAATTTGTCCGTCAATTGACTTAATTTTAACAATCTGGAAACTGTAGCGCTGAGAGAGGAAATGTAACATCAACTACATCAAAAATGAAGCAGCAGTAGTATTTTCTTTTTTTAATGACAAAGCTTAAACATGTGTAGGATGAATGTCAATATCAAATCAATGGCAGCAGAAATTGGACTGGAAATGTAGCTAATTCCTGGCTACATTTTTTTACACAAGGAAACTGTGGACAAAACGAAAAACACGGAAAGCATGCATAAATATTTGCACTACATTCTAAAGATGATTAAAGGAGATGGAGATGATAGGGAGAACACATCCTTCTAACGCTGGATGTTGAAGTTAAGCTTCAAACCAACCATCTTGCAGTTGTTTCAGTTTTACATTCTTAATAAAGCATGGATATTACTGTGTAGTTTTGGGGGTTGGGAGTATGAGGAAAGGGTTTGATGGCTACAGGGATATGTACTGTCTGGCAACCTAAAACTATAAACAACAACAACTATAAACTCATGCATGAACAATATCCATAGATCCTTCAAAACAGAAAACATTTCCAAAAGGGCAGGTACTTTAAATAAATGTTACTGCAGTTTATCCATTCAGAGAAATGCCATGTTGTTTATGTTCATAAAAGGTAAAATAGTTGCCACATCTTCAAACCTAAAACAGGCCCATACCTGTGAGGGCTGCACTTCATGTGTATTTGTAAACTCACAAATCTTGTGAGCATGCAGCTGCTGTGTGTTTTGACATTTACATTGTGGCCCTGGTCAATAGTGTGTACACAGCATGGATACATTACTTGTTTGACTGCTCAGTATCACTTCCTGGATTAGCTCTGGACTTGCTTTGCATGTATGAACACAAGAAGAATGTTTGGATGGAAATCTCCTGACATTCTCCTGACATCCTTCTGACGACATGCATGACAGATGCTTTCTAAACTTTCGACTTCCATATTGGCTGTCACTCAGTACGTTTACATAAAGACCTCGCTCCAACTCTGCTCATAACTCGATTAAGCCTTTGCAGCTGTAGTTTACACCTTCTCTAAATTTACATGAATGTGAGTGAACCGAAGTAATGTGTCCTCTCGGGCTAATGCTGTGTTCATGTGTCCTTATAGCACTGCCCTTTTGTTAAAAAAGGGAAAGATGTTGATGTTAAACCTGACTTCTTTGTAGAGTTAAATGTTAATGTACCCAGCTGATTTGTTCAACAATCACTGAGTCATGAACAAATATAAACAGTAACACACCAAAATTAAAATGATGACCAAGTTAAAATGTAAACACAACAAACAGTAATTACTCTGTAACTACACAAATATACAATGTACAAAAGCACCTGAACACATCAAAAGCTACAACATAACAGAGCACAATAACTAAGAAACAGGATACCCAATAACAGCGTGACCACATAATATATGTTTTTGTTGGTCTAAGTGAGTGAGTATGTCTTTAAACATTGTGCTTGGTGTTTTCTCATCTGTTTATGTGTGTGACTTTGTGTCGTGCAGGGGTGTTACTCTGATTTTGAGAAACTTCGATTATAATCAGACTATGGAAATAATTTGTTTTTCTCTACCTACATGTACACATAGTCACGTTTTACTTGGCTGCACAAACAAAGACAGTGCAGGCCAGTAAGAACTCAGAATTGAAAAAAAGAGAAAAGAAAGTACAAAGTACTGGAAGAAAACAAAATGCAAGCAGAAAGAGTCTGAGGGGCAGACTTTACCTTGGCAGGCCCCGGTGCGGTGGTTTGGGATGAACCCTCTCCGACAGGGGTGTGGCTGGGCCGGGCACATCTCACACGGGTGACCCCAGGCCCGTCCCACTGTGGCACAGCACAGCGTCTTTGTGCAAACGATGCCTGACAGCTGCCCCTGGCACATTTGGTTAATCACAGAAACGAAGCACGGCCCGGTTCGGTAGTCTGCAGGGACAGAGCATGCAACCAGTTATGTATTTTCATGTATGTTCACTTCAAACTTTGTAACCTTGTAAAACTACAGACACTTGCACATTCAGTGTACCACTCTTTTTGCTAATGTAAATTTAGGAAACATAAGGTTTGTCCATCTTTTTTTACAGTCTAAGATACTGAATGTCTGCATTTATTTACCTAAGAGACCATTTCTGTTTCTGGATTGTTAATTAGTTAATAGTGTTGTAATTTGTGACACGTTTCAACCATTAGCTTTTTTTTTGTTAATTTCCAAAAAGGTCCCAGGCATATCAAATCTAAAATGCTGTAATTCCTATATGTCACTATCAAACATTAAACTGAATGTAATAAGAGAGTTGCAGAGCAGATAAAAACACTTTTATAAAGAAAGCTTTGTCTGTTCCTGGACTTGTCTGTCTCACAGGTGCTTTGTGAGCGTCTACTGACAGAAAACTAGAGATAGACAGAGTCTGGAAAACCTTTTAAAGCTTGTGTCGTGGGCGGCTGTGGAGTGTAGAGTTAACACAGGGATCTGCATAATGAGAAATCAGTCTGGGTTAGGTATTAGCGGATCGGTATTTCGTTTTTATTGTACCAAAAATGAACTGTATGGGGGACTTTTTTATTTTGTAGATGTAATCCAAAGTAAAGAGTGCCATATACAGTATATACCTTCACAATTTATTAAAACATGGAAGATGGGCAGACAGTAGGGGGTATTAGTTGGGACAAATTACTAGAAATATTCCAGCAAGCAGGATAACTTTCCATTTAAAATTAACTGCAGCCATCTGATTTTTGGATGCATTTGAACTCACTGTTTGAGTAAGTATAGAAGTATGTAACAGTCATTTACTTTCTCAAACTTCAACAAACATTACTAATGCAAACACTGCATTAGTCAAATACTTCACTGTTGGTGTGTTGACTTCACACTGATGGATAAGTCTCTAGTTTTAGCCTTTGTTCATCCCCCATTTAAACATGCTTCCTCTCAAACAACGTTAAGACAAATAAAGTTCATTTATCATCACTTCAAGACATGATCAAAGGGAGAACATGATGTAAGGGTCATAAATGTTGAAATTGAATGTTGAATGTTGGGAATAGGTCATCATTTGCAAGACACTTTGAGCCCTGAGCAGACTAAAGGGCGTGCCTCGGAAAAACATAGTGATGAAATAAAAAAATCATTACATCTGAGCAGAACAGTGCAAAGAAAGTCTCTCTGGTGGGACTCCTCGTTGCTCTGCGCTTTCAGACTTACTTAAGCCTCATTCCCCTGAACACAATGCATCCCGACATCAATCCACTCACTTCATCCACTCGCCCAACACCACACCTTAGCAACAAGCACCCTATGGATTTAATAAAATCACACAATCTTATCAGGTGAGGTACTAGAAGATGGCAGAACAGATACACTTGGGATAATGGGAAAACAGGAGGGAAAAATGCATCCCTCCCAAAAGAATCTGGCCATGATCCAAAGGCAAAAATCATTCCCATATTTCACAGCAGACAACAGACAGTGAGAGGAAAGTTTAAAACAAACGAGACTTTGTGCGATTCCCAGCCCAGAGCCGTCACGTGCAGCACAGCCTCCACACTCTGCCTCTGGCACCAGCCTCGTGTGGAGCAGAACTGGGTCAGCTCAGCCTCTCCCCAGTCCCTCCTCTCAGCCCCAACTTACTGCAGAGACAAGCAGCGCTTTTGCTTTGTACTTTCTCCCACTTTCTGACCATACATTAAAACTGAGTAGGTAACCATCCGGAGGTATCGTCTGTTTAAGGGCATTGTTAATACTCCGCAAAGTTACCTGGAGTTTCTGATTAACTTATCCAGTGCAGATTCATTTTAGCAAAGTAAAAATTCAGCAAAGTGTTCCAAACCCTATTGTCTATGGCTGTACAAAGCAAAGCTAAGCATTATAGTAAATCCTGTCCATCTATAATCACTGCTGTTCACAACTTCTCAGGAAGCATTGTGGTTAACTTTGCACTACAGAGTGGTTTTAACTCTATAGGCATATAGTGCAGAATATAGTGACAAACTAGTTCATTGATTTAGAAACCTGTCATTTTGATCTATAATTATTGACAACAGCACTCTTGATTGCTTATCATTCGATTGCATTTGAGATATTTTTAAAGCTATTTAAAAAGGATAATATTGCAAAAAGTAATGTTGTCCTTTTTTTAAATGTGTCAAAAAAGAATGTTGAGCTAACTTTTGTATTTCTATTACCTCTTACAATAGCACCAAATGTCAGCATGTGTTTGTTATTTACCTAACTTTAGCATGTGGCAGAGACCATCTCTGTTCAACCTGATATCTGTCTTCTTTTTCAAACCAACAAAGCAGTAGGAACACTAAATATAGCCTTGATGTATGGGAAAAGAAATTAACCTACAGCGTTTATGGAGAGGTTTTACACAGCGCCCGTAAACTGGGTATGGCAGACTTTAAAGCGCTTTCTCCTTTTATCAGCTTAACGTTGAGGTGTCTTTCCCACTGTCTAATCCTTCTGCTCTAATACCTGCTCATTACAAGTGCGTTATTGAAGGATAGCAGTCAGTAAAGTACAGAGACGTGAGCTCAAAGTGCTCATGGAGGTCTTGAACAGTCAGCTGAGGTAAGCGGGGAGCGGCTAACAGCTGCTGGGGGAAAATTGTGTCATTTCATTCGTCATCCTACTGCACACAGCTGGGGGATCCACCCATGTCCCGTACATCTGGGACCCATCGCATGTGTTCACACACAAACGCACTAAAACTAAGAGAAACACACACCACATGCTCAGCCAAAGCCCCCGCCCCTCATTTAAGAGACTGTATTAAACTAATGCAATAACAGTTTGTAGCTACAGTACAACCAATTTATTATTTATTCATTTGATAAGACCCACTGAATATAAGTAACGTATTCTTATTTTTCATGTAGGACACGGTTCGGTGAAAAATATATATAATATATAATAATACATATTTTCAAAATCATACCTATTTCACTGACACAGTCTCCTCAGCTGGACAGAAATCACCCAAAAATGTTCCTGCCACCGGTGCAGTGGCATATTGCAAGAGACAACACATATAATAAAGGAAATAGGCCACTGGACCCTAGCTGAGTCCTGTTGGTACAAAATACCCTTAAATGACCCTACTGTTATATATACAGCTCTTGAAAAAATGTAGAGACCACTGGTGGAGAGCACTCCAAGACGTATGAAAGCTGTGATTCAAAATCAGGGTTATTCCACCAAATATTGATTTCTGAACTCTTCCTAAGTTAAAACATTAGTATTGTGTTGTTTAAAAATAAATATGAACTTATTTTCTTTCCATTATTCCAAGTCTCAAGTTTCGGATCATGGGCTGCTGGGCTTCAGGAGACAATCCAAGTAAAGTATGGATTTTATACTTTGAATGTCATCATATATAAACCTATTTCTGATGTGTAAATATTCTTCATTTAAGATGTTTTAATATTGACCTTTTGCTCGACTTATTTGTGCAATAGATCAAAATTATTTCCGTTCTTGAGTCATCATACTTTACTTTGACTAACTCAGGAGTCCACCCACGACTGCAAACTAGGGCTTCTGAAGGGCTTCTGTCCTCCTTTCATTTCATTGAACTAAACAGTAATCAATCATACAGGACGTCCCAGCCATCTCAGTCATATTCATGTGGGAGCCATGGTTTGGGCCGACTCTCAGTGCCACGTGAGTTTATATCTGGAGACGGCCAGGTCCGTCGCAACACAATGGAAACGTTGGCTTCCTCAGCCCAAAAGCACGAGTTTATGTGCAACAACAGACTCGGTGTGAACAGGAGGGAAGCCCGGCGGGAAGTGGGTCAAAAGAGTTTCCTGGATTAGCTCCAATATGTTTGTACACGCAAGAATCCATACCACTTTCCAAAATCACTCAATTCAGAACTGCTCTGCATATCCTTTTAGAACGTGCCTCATATGCTTTAATGCAATCATAACTTTTGTTGTTGAGTTTTCAAATAAAACATCTGATTTAAGTTAGAAAAGACAGCAGAGGTTAGTATTTTATAAACAAAGCTAGCAAAACCTCATTTTGCACACTCATTTTGCAAACATAACCATTATATTAATTGTACCAAAAACGCTAACTAAGCTACATTCAGACTCTTTAGACTCTCCCCTGCCAAAAGTCCTACCTCTTGTCTAGAAAGTAAAGACTTATTTACCAGGTCTGTCCAAACAAGGACTGTCATCTAATGTGCATAATATGGCCATACTGTGAATATAAAATACAAAAATAAAAAACCTGGGCTGCTGCATATTACTTGTGCCTCATATGTTTCTTCTTAATGGGTTATTATGTCTCATATCAGGGTGGGGCCTTCCCTAACGGCCTGTCAGCAGATTTCTACATCCTCTCAGGACAAACAAGCGAACACTGGGATATCTATCCACTGATGACTGCGATGGACCAGAGCAGACACTGACAGGAGAAAGTCAGTGAGACATTAAAGAGTCGGCCCTGCGACTGACCGACTTCCCTCCTGACTTATTGACTGTGGAGCTCACGTGTCGTCTCTGGGCAGTGTTCCTTCACCAACCCCTGTGATCTGCATGCTGTCATATTGAAGGCTAAAATATATATTTTCTCCTGTCTTGGTCAGGTGTTTAGTGTTAAGACCACTTTGTTAAAAGGTCCTGGTCTTGTCTATTAATCTAACACATTATTACTCAGTTTTGTCAGACATAGAGGACTCAGTCAGACAAGCAAGAGCAGCCAAGAATATAACTCACTTCTAAATTGAACTAGAACCACGAGACTCAATTAATTCAATGTGTTCAATATGTCTTTGTCACTGATAAGCCAGCCATCCCTGCCCATGAGTTTTGCTGTGATAATAAATTTTGGTAACTCTAAAGTCATGACTATAGGCACATTTCCATTGGGGATGTAGTATGACACCCTTTCAGAGTTGTTAAAAGGAATAAAGCATCCTAAATAAGGGTACTATGCCACCTTTGTGACAAATTGGCTATGGTTCCACAATGCTGTTAAGATTCTGGTGGAGTTATAGACTAAGAAAGAGTCATATACCAATATTGGAAAACCAAGGAAACATTTATTTTAACAGACATTTCTTGCTTTGGGTAGAGTTGACATCTTACGGCGCCTCCACAAGACAAACAGATTTACTTGTTTCTTTTTTTCCTTATTAGAAATGCATCTACTTTTTATGTGGCACTTGTATCATGGCACAGTTAAGGGGTTACCTGTATCAAACCATTCTGACCTGACTCGTACCACACTGTACACATGGCCACTACAGTGAGTAGCAGTGTTTGGTTCTCTTCCCATTAATCCCACACTGTTCTTATCATGGTTCAGTCCTGGGTTGGTTTCAATACTTTCTGTTTTGGTCATGATTTGGTTGCTATGGTCTTAACAACGACACTCATTTCTGTCTTAACAACAAGATCCTCAACACAAGCAGCAAGCCCCACATGCGATCGCCAGCCAATCTCACATTCCAGACCAAATCACATTTGGAGCCAACAAAGAGGAGGTTGAGGGACCAGGCTGCGTTCTCATTGCTGTCAGCTGTGCACGCTGGTCAGCCGATCCACAGTTACGATTTGGCAGCAGACTGCAGAAACTCACACTGCCCAGTCACACTCACGTCTCCTGAGCGCAGACAGCACCTGAATCTCTTTCACAAACGTGCTTTAGACAAGACTTTTATTGTACAATAATCTAACACACACGTAAGGTGAATGGGTTTTGACCATGCAGGATAAACTTCCCCTGAACACGATTAAAAAGACATGGAACCAGACCAGTGGGATGGGTCTGACTGTCCAGGTGAAGTTAATGAACAGTCCTGTTTGGGCTCTGAGATTGATATGCACCGTCCAGGTCTCTCTGCTTGTGTGTGCATTTCTACACACGTTAAAATAAAACGAAGAGAGGCTTAGGTAGGTCCTCATGGTTTTTAAATCATCTAGGTTTTTGCTGAGTGTTTCCATAGCAACAAAGAACTAAGTTAACCTCAACCTTCATCTAAATTGCAATAGTATCATTATATCTGAAAAAATAATAAGAATGATCCAACAGTAAAACCACAGGATGTTTGCACTTTGATTCTTGAGCGTCTAAACCTCCGGTGATTGGATCACGTGTTTGTTGTAAACCTCGTGTTCCTGTTAATATGATAACATCAATCCAGGCACAGCTCTGTAAACTGCATTAAAAAACGTGCGTCCTGTGTGCACTGGGACTTCATGCATGTGCTTGGATTTGAGTGAGAGCAAAATCCCCCGGGAGGTGATTGATCCCAGCCAAGGAAATTCCTCTGAAAGTAACTTTAACCCCAAATGCTCCCGTATCCATTGCCCTACTTTCCCTCTCACTGTAACCCAATGCAACTTGTAGCACAATGTGCTACACATATTACCCACCTGTCATGCTTTTATACTTTGGAAACATCCCATGTCTCTTTTTGTTTTTAGGCCCAGTGTTTAAAAATGCACCCACAGTCCAGACCAAACTAACACCAAATACAAACATCTGAACAGCTGCTCAGTCCAGGGATTTGCTGAAAATGATGAGCCTTGTAATAAAACCAACCAAATGTCCACTGTCTCAAGACCATTACACACAACATAACAATACACACTATAGTTAGTTATCTTTTAGTTTTAAATGTGTGTTCTTAAATGTTGTTCTGTCCACTTTGACAATTAAAAGTTTATAAAATCTTCATTCTTTTTAGTTTTTTAGTCTTGTAGCTCCGCCCTTTAACCTTAGTCTGCTCTTATCACATCTGCTCCTTACAAGGCCACTTTAAATAAGACTTTAGCTATCTTTATTACCCCAGGATTTCCATTATAATGTAATTAATCCTCACATCACTTTCTATGTCTACAGCTGATCAGAAAAATGGCCCTCGTGCATGCATGTTTTCCTTAGGAGCTTTTAAAATGTTCTTCTTAGGAGAATCTAAGTAATTTACTATTGTTTTGTGCTTTTCTTTAAAAATGAAATTAATAAAGTAAAGTAAAGTAAAAATTTAAGCAAATCTTGAAAGATAAAAGGGAATAAACTTGATCCAAATGCAATATACCTGGATTGGCTTTTACTTGGCGATGATTGGGAGACAATCAGTTTGGGCCTGTTTCGTTTACATTCACAACATCCTGAAGACCCTGCACCTCTAACCTTCAAATACTTAAACTGAATCTCTCACAGGCTCACATCTCTCACAAACTGAATCTCTCACAGGCTCGGACATTTAAAACCTAGACAATTTATGGCCAGTCTACAGTCTTGTATGTGCTCCTGTGAAACTCACACATTACAACTTCAAAGGCCAAAACAACCAGTTGGAAAATAACACTGATTTACATAGGAAACATAATGAATAACTATGTCTCCACGATCAATGTTGCACAAAAGCAGACTCTAGTACATTTGCCATACATCCTTTAGAGCAGCAACAGTTTAAGCTTGACTGCTTGTTACACTGGACAGGTTAAATAATGGTCATGGCCTTATAATAAAAGGACATATCAGTGACTTCCTTTGTCTCTTCTTTGTGCTTCCTGAAATAATAAACATAAATTGCAGATATTGAGTGCTGAAAAGCGTCTGAATTCCTCAGCTGTCGCATAAACATTTTGGCAGAGTTTCTACAGGAAACAGTGGAAAACTCACAACGTGCTGAAGAGTGTTTCAGCAGATAAGGCGTAGTGCTAAAACATCAGGCCACCAGATACTCCTATTAAATCAGAGTAAACCAACAAATCCAAGTGACACGTCTGACTGACACGAGGCTGGTCCGTATCATTAAAATGGGACACACTAATTAGTAGCTCTGCTGCCCATCTAAATATTAGTGTTACAGGGTCAGCCATGACATCCACAGGTCATTGTCACCACAGACCCACAGCTTAAACCACACACTGCTGCAAACATGCTCATTTTTGGCCCAAAATCAAGAACTGGCCACTGTGGTTTACATGTGCTTGTATACTTTGGATCTTTTGCTCACAATTTGCCAGAGATCAACCACAGGAGGTTGGGAGGTTGTCAGCTAACAAACAGCCAAAGACATTACACTCCCCAGAGCGCCGTTCGACAGCAGATGTGAAAAATAATGGTCATTTTTTGCGCTCAACCTTGTCATGCAAATAGTCAGCAACAAACCTCATTCCTAGAGCTGGCGACATGACTAAGCAGCATATGTCTCAGGTCAAAAAAGAAAACAATGGCATCATCTTTTTTTCTAAATGAAAATATGTTGTTTTAAAAGGTGAGGTTAGACTTTGGCTCCTCTTTAAAGACCGTTTTTGTCACATCACAATTAAGTGGTATTGTACTGGTTAAGTCAGTATGTCACAATTACCAAACAAGTTGTGTTTCTACATGAGAAGGTAATTGTATTTTCATTGACTTTCTAACTTAGATTTATTGTTTGGTAATTAAAATAAAGAACAGAGTAAATCCCTGCGTGGCAGTGGGAAAGGCTAAAGGCATAGCTGGTTACTGTTTTATGTTTCTATTGTTCAATGGACCAACTGCAGTGTCCATCCTTTAGAAATTAGATGAGGGGTTAATATGGACAGTGCACTTTTCTGGGACGCTATGAACCCTTTAACCCAATGGAAACGAACTAGTACTGATCAGTTTTATTGACCTCACAATGTAACAGGAACAAAACAACACAATATCTTGTAGTCTAACTACTAATGACATACTTTCTGGTATTGGATATAAAACATCTATCTTCAAATGCTGCCGCGAGCTAGATCTAAGGTGTTTGAATTGTTGTATAGTTGTATCATGCATGATTTCATTTATTTGGATTAACTCTGTCTATTGTCAGTGGTTTCAGTTTTGGTATGGTCTTGACTACAACATATGCAGCAATAAGCATTAATTGTCAGAAAAAAACAAACCACCATTCAATATTGGATCACATTTTCTCTAAAGCAGCGCATGTGTCTTTGAAAAGCAGTCCAGTTGTTTGAGAGGTGAATGTAGAGCTAACAGTGTGTGAGAAAGAGAAATGCTGAGGACTGCAGATTGGGGTGCATTACCTCTCTCGCACTGAGTGCCCGTGAAGCCATAGGTGCACACACAGCGGTTCGGAGCCACACATCGTCCTCCGTTAAGGCAGCCATTTTCACAAACAGCTGCGAAGAAAAAGAAATATAAAATTACAGATGGGAATTAACAGTTGGTAAATGTACTATATTATTTTGCTTTAAGGTTTATATCTTCAAAATAAATTTTCACTACTTTCCATGTTTGTGAAGCTGAGCATTTTGTTTTAGCGCCTGTGTCTTTAAGCCCCTCCCTTGGATCCCACTCTGTTGTGAATAGTTTGCAGTACATCCTCCTGTATCTACACCTTGGCCTCTCTAAATGGCAAACATTGGCTGTTGGTTGTTACCAACTACTTACTTCTCAAATGTGGATTATGTCAAAAACGACTTGTAAAATGTAAAAAAGTAGCCTATGTCAATAGTGAAGGTGAAATCAAAAAAGGTCAATCAACAGACAAACCAGCTTTATTTTAAACATCATTACTAGTTGCATCTAGAGTTGTATTTGATTTAACCAAAGTGATTGGACCATTATAATTACGACCCACTTTTATTGGCCCATACAATTTAATTACCAGGTGGCAGAATGGTTAGCACCTCACAAGAGGGTTGTGCACTGGACACTCGTCCCACTGTCCAAAGACAACCATGTATTGTTGAACTGGTGGATCCAAATTGTCCTTATTGAATGAATGTTAGAGTGAACGGTCTGTCTGTCCAGCGTGTACCCCCCACTTAATGCCCAAAGCAGCTGATGGACTCCACCCATTACCCGTAAACAGCAGCAGAATAAATTAATCAAAATAACATCTTTTTATAAAGCAATATTACATCAAGTTAAAATTTACACAAGTGTTCAAAAACAGTGCTTCCCATGATCCAAGTGTTAACAAATTTTAAGGATTCAGGAAAAATATTGTACTAAAAATACCTTAAAGGTGATTTACTTAAAAAGGCTGCATCACAAGATAAAGATCAGGTGGAAGGAGCATAAACAATGTGAGAGGACATGTATGTATAAACACTGAGGACACAATAATTGAAAATAACAGCCCTACTATAAATCAATGGTTAATTTGGCATTTGGGAGTAAAATGCAGCAGCCATGAGAATAATTTTAGGAAAATCCTGTTCTGGAGTACTGTGCAGTGGTCTAGCGGTCTGTAGAGAGTAATACTTACGTTGACCACAGTGGTTTCCGATGTAGCCCTTTTGACACAAGCAGTTGTCCTCGGCACACGTTCCTCCGTTCATACAGCGAATGTTACAGTGTTGGACTGTGGGCAAAGCAGCACAAACAGACATCAGCGATTAGATGACAACCCAAACAGAACTCGCTCCAAACCATGTTTATTAAAAGACATGCTCAGATATAATTTCCTATGAATTTATGGTGGATAAACAGATGAGCACATTTGGGGGCAGAAGAGCCACATGGAGGAGATGTTGACTGTGGACTTCATCCAAAGCACACACACCCCACAGCCCACGGGATTGACCACTATTTCCAAAAATGTGATTGCAACATCTATCTGCAGCAATTTAGGGCAGGTTCCAGAGATGTTTTAGAAGATTTTCTGGCTCTGTCTAAACATTTGTACAGTAATTACTTTTTTCTCACGAGAATGACTAGAAAACTATAATAAAAATAAACATGTGAGCTGAATAGACTATATATTGAAGATAGACAGAGTACCTTTGTCTTCAAAATAGAACACGCAGAAACAAGGAAGCAACAGTAATTAATAAACCATTCAGGGGACAATATACAGTATCTGTTGGGCACAGTCCCACCCACAAATAGTGTCCAGAAGAAGAGGAAGCATTGTGGTCAACTATACTATCAGCTGACAAAACTCATCACAGCAATCCTCATGTTTGAAGCCCTGGCAACATATTTTTATGAATGCACATTTTTTTTTCTCTATGTTTGCGTGTCCCGTTCACACATGGAGATTTTTGAGCCAGTGTGTGTGTTTTATCAGAGTATGGAGGAATAGTTTTGATTTATTTTCCCAGAAGCACTTCTGTGGACAGGGATATTTTTAAAACAGGAGAAAATATATATTTATAAAAATATGTTTGTGAAACCATTGCCAGTCCTCACTTTTAGAAGACCTTCCTAATAACAACACATCTATTAGTCTTTTTTATAATTTCATTCATTGATTTTGGCACAAAAAAAAAAATGGTGGCAAATGGTGACAATATTGCTGGTCTGTTGCAAAGTCAGTTCAAAACACCAAAATGAGAATTGGAAATGACATCTACATTTAACTTTAATTATCAATATACAGTCTATAGTCTCCATACAATAGAGCTATGAGTTATCGTCATTCAATTTGTGGAAAAGTACAACATGTCGTTTTATTTTCCTCCATCTGTTTTGTCTTAACACTTGTCATCTTGATTGTTAGTTCATTTAAAGCTGCTCAGTAAATGTTTTTCTTGAGATTACACATCCTTTAGTTTAGAAATGTCTTGACAAGGGAGTGCTCTGGGATGTTCCTTCCAAGATTTTCAACATATACTGCCTTTGACATAAATTACGTTATTAAAGTATTTATCTTTTGGCCAAGTAACAAGTCAACACCCATCTGAAGCATGCAGACTATAAGATACAGAAAGGAAACAGGGTTCAGAGAGTCATGTTACGGACCGGATTTGGATCCACAGGACGGGGCGATGTGGCCGTTGGGACAGGTGCACATATTTGGTCTGGAGCAGAATCCATCACCACATGAACTGCGGCAGATTGCTGCAAATGGAAACACAAAACCAAGTCAGAAGTGATTAAAAATGCAAACCAAACTTCCTTAAATTAGAAGGTTTATACAGTATGAGTAATTCCACACTTGAATACTACAGCTGCATTTGTAATAGCCAATTTATCTGGCCTTATACATTATATAAATACAGAACAATGTGAGTGTTTTTCACTTTAAGGATGACTTTTACTTTCAATTAATTTCTTAAAACAATATAGAGACAAAGAAGAAGACATGGGGGAGAAATAGGTTTGAATCCTGGCTCAATGTCAAACTTTTATTCATCCACCATATTTCCTGTCAACCGACTTTTCAACTAAAGACAATAAGCCCAGAAACTTGTCTTTATATCTATCTATATATCTATATCTATATCTATATCTATCTATCTATCTATCTATCTATCTATCTATCTATCTATCTATCTATCTATCTATCTATCTATCTATCTATCTATCTATCTATATATATATATATATATATATATATATATATATATATATATATATATATATATATATATATATATAATTATATATATATAAAGAGGAGTACACCAAACAGTCGGAGTCTTATCCATGCAACTAACTGACCTAAGGCTGTGGAAACATGTGGCTGGATTAATACCCAATGCCATACAGACTTTTAGGAATAAGTCTAAGAACTAGCAGTTTCTTTTTTCCGTTCCAAAATTATGTAAATGTTGATGCCAAACTGTGAGAACATTACAAGCTGAAATATAAATGTTTAAACTTTAATTAACCAAGATTGCCATAGTTGGAGAATGGGATAGGCTATTATAAACAAGGCTGAAAAGTGGGATGGTGTTTCCTGTTTAGTAATTCCCTTGTATTAAAATACTGGAAGTCTCAGAATCAGACATAAGCAGTCTACTTTGACAATGTTAGATACTTGTAGCATGTTTAATTTTACACAACTTCTGTCTTGGATCCAATCGCCCTCTGGTTTTATTCACTAACTTTTACTGTGCCACTTTTTATTGCATCTTGTTTTCAAAACCCAACAAATGGTGGGTTTAGACTGATGTGCTCTGGGATTTATGGTGTTGGGTTATATTTAGTACTTGTACATATAATAGCTGTTATTTTAAGTACTGTAGTGAGTACAGCAGTATTGTTCTGCAGTGGCTCATTCAACTGAAAGCACAATGGTACTCAAAATAAATTCCAGCTCATGCTAAAATAATCTGCTTAAAAATGGCAAACATAGCGTACTTGGAAACAGATATTCATTTGTGCAGGCTGTCTCCACTGCTTTCAATCATATTTAAAAAAGCCTGAAAAATCTATAACATTGATCCTTGAGTTTCATTGCTTTAGTCCTAGCATTGACGGGGTCTCAGCCCATATTTGCCTTGTTAATGACTTCAAAAACAGTGAAGCCCACTGGGATGATGTCAAGAACACTGTTGACGCCATCCCAGTGGGCTTCACTGTTTTTGAGAGAAACTATCCCAATCATGTCTCTGCTACTTGTCAGTCTGTGTACTACAAATTTGAAATGTCAGGTTGTAATTTCTAATGGCGCAACGTTGATCTAAACTTCATCTCAAGCTTTACCTCTAAATCCATATATGGTCAAATCTCGTCTTCAGTGGTAATTATGGTTAAGATGTAGAAGCCCACTTGGCCAAAGTGAGCGGAGCTATTTTCTTCTTCAGCTGCCATAAATGAGTGCCAGTGTGTTTTTAGCTGGAGTTTTTGCTCAGTTTCCCACAGACAGCTCCCATCAGGTAAAGCCAGCCACTCACTACACGAACCCCCCAAAACCTTACAGCTCACCAACAACAGGCAGCCACACATTTAGTACAATTTAGAATGATTTTAGTGATGCAAAGCAGAAAACTAACCAGGCACTCTTGCTTTTTCTAGAATGACTTGACCTATAGCGCTTAATGAAGACCAAATTGCTCAAAATATGTTGTTCACTACTAATAACAGTGTTTGGATGTAAATCAAACTTCCTCATTATTCCCAAGAGAAGTATTCCCTAGAAGTATTAATTCAAGGCATATTTCTTTTAGTGTTTAAAGCTGAACTAAAAAACATTTTTTCTTTCATATACACTGTGTACACAATTATCAGGCAAGTTGTATTTTTGAGGATTCATACTACAGTGCTCTTGGTCAATCAAAAATGTTAAACCCTCAAACCTGAACATGCAAATAGTAAAAGTAAAGTTTGGGCTTTCTTAAGAGAATATCTTGATGTACACCATTATTAGGCAACTATTAGTGTGCAGAATTATTATGTAACTAAGTTAAAAACAAAGATTTTCCCTTATTCATTTGTTTATTTTTACCTGTTAATGTGAGAATAATAAACAAACTCAACATTTACAAATAAAAATTTCTGAAATTAAAAAAAAAAAAATCAGTGACCAATATAGCCTCCCTTCTTTTCGATAACAGTTACATGCCTCCCATTCACAGAGTCAGTCAGTTTTTCATCTTTTTGTGCAGCTGCAACCACAGCCTCCCAGACACTGTTCAGAGGTGTACTGTTTACCTTCACCTTAAATGTCCTGCTTGAGAAGGACCCAAAAGTTCCCAATAGAGTTTAAGTCAGGTGAAGAAGGGGCCACGTCATTAGTTTTTCATCTTTAAGGCCTTTACTGGCCGGCCACGCAGTGGAGAACTTTGATGTATGTGATGCATCAAAGCATCTTTCTTCTTGAAAGATGCAGACTTTTTCCTGAACCACTGCTGAAGAATGTGTCTTTGGCAGTAGGTCTGAGATTTGATTTTGAGTCCATTTTCAACCCGAAAAAGTCCAACTAGCTCATCTTTAATAATAATAATGGATTGGATTTATATTGTGCTTTTCTCCCGAGGGACCAAGGGACTCAAAGCGCTTACAGGCCGTCCATTATTCATTCATACACAGTCACACACTGGTGATGGTAAGCTACAACTGTAGCCACAGATGCCCTGGGGCAGACTGACAGAGACGTGGCAGCCATTTTGTGCCTACGGCCTCTCCGACCAACACCACATACATTCACTGAACATTCTTACACATTCATACGAGGCAAGGTGGGTTAAGTGTCTTGCCCAAGGACACAACGACAGTATGAATTGTGGGGAAAGCGGGAATCGAACCGCCTACCTTCCGGTTGAAGGATGACCGCTCTACCACTGTGCCACTGCCTTTAATAATACCTGCCCATCCCTGTACTCCACTTCCACTTTGCTGACGTCTGAGTCGAAGTGGAGCTCTGTGTCTGTTACTGATCCAACCACAGGCCCATCCATCTGGTCCATCAAGAGTCACTCTCATCAGTTCACAAGACCTTTGAAAAATCTGTCTTCAGATATTTTGTGGCTCATTCTTGACGTTTTAACTGATGTGTCTTGTTCAGAGGTGTTCAGGTTTCAGCCGTTCTTACCTTGGTCATGTCTCTGAACTGAACACCTGTACTTCTTGACACTCCAAGTCGGTTGCAGTTGTGGAATATGGCAGCACTGGAGGATAATGGGTTCCTGGTAGCTTCATGTTTGATTCTTCACAAATCTTTGGCAGTTAATTTGTGTCTTTTCTTCTCGACACGTTTCTTGTGACCCTGTTGACTATTTGCTACAAAACGTTTGATGGTTCTGAGATCACTCCCCAATATCTTTGATATTTCAAGAGTGCTGCATCCCTGTGAAAGACTTTTCGACTTTTCAGAGTCAGTTAAATCTTTTGGCCCGTTTTTCTTGAGGAGAAGACTGTGCCTAATAATTATACACCTTGATATAAGGCCACACCCTCCCTCATTACACAAATACACATCACCTGATATGCATTAAATCCATTAAGGATTCAAGTTTATACAGTTTAGAGTTGGAAATTATGGATTAAATGATGATATGGTGCGTGGCAGAGTGGTTAGCACTCCTGCCTCACAACAAGGAGATTGTGAGTTCAACTCCGGTCTTTCTGTGAGGAGTCTGCATGTCTTCCACGTATTATCAAGGGTTCTCTCCGGGTACTCCGGCTTCCATGTATAGGTCAATTGCACAATGAATGTGAGAGTGAATGGTTGTATGCCACTGTCTGTCTCTAAATGTCAGCCCTGCGACCAACTGGCCATTGTCAAGGGTGTACCCCGGCTCAGGCCCAAAGCTGCTGGGATAGGCTCCAGTCACCTGTGACCCCTAACAGGACAAATGGGTTGAAGTGAATCGTAAATTATCACCTAAAGTCATACAAATAGACATATGAGAGATTCCCCCTTTAGGCATTAAAGAGCTAGTTTCGGTTATTCGTAGAACAAAAGCTTATGTGTTTTTTGCTTATTTATATTAAAGTGTTGTGTTTGCTTATTTTTTTGTTACAGAAGTCAATTATCAGCTAATATTGACAGAAAAAACGCTGTATAGTGTTCAAAACGATTCATTAATTGAGTGCACTATATAGTCCTAGTGATTGAGGGGTCAGGGACTAGTGCATTTGGACACAGCCATAGCGACCTCCGTAAGATGAGCAATGGCACACACTTTATTTCATCATTAGTCATGGTGGAGCTGACTGTAGGAAGACTGTAGGAAGAGGAATCATCAGACCAAGAGAGACAGAGCTCGTTCTCAAGCCAACCATGGCCAAGGTTTTACGAAATGACGTCAGCTCAAACAGAACCGATTCCAACATGGCTTTTATGTTGTTGAACTAGTAAGATACTTTGCCTAACAACTTTATATTCTTCCTATATCCATTAGATCTATTGTTATTTTATGTCCTTCGAGATATAGCTTGTTATGTGGCATTTATTTAGCTTTCGGCTCGCAGAGATGCAAGCATGCTATACTACTATAGTTATATTTATGGCCTTTATGTGTAACAACGGCAGTTCAAACTGTAGTTTAAATTTTATACTAAATGCCCCAAATATTGTTTACGTAGCGTCAGAGACTGGCTTCACTTTTAGACCCAATACAAGATTTCACAAAGCCATGGCTACTTAATTGTTTTGACAATAAAATGTCCAATAAATCAGACGCCAAAATAATAAAGTGAGAAAAAATAATATTTCAACAGATTTTTTACACATAACGTTTTGGTTGACAGTGAATAAAAAAATTAAACAATGTATATAGTATGACTTGATAAGACAATTTCTGAAATAACTCACTTCCATCAAGGTTTTCATTTCTTGTACTGTATTTGCTTCTAGTTTCTTTTTGCAAAACTAGTGTGGCTCTTGAGCGTTGTTGCGTTGGGAGAATTTACGACAGTGTGATTCACTGAAGGAGGCTGTAGGGGGAGCTGCGCAAATCTTACTTAGTTCTGCCAAACAATTGTTTTGTCAATGTAGGAATATTTTGTTTTGTCTAGAGTCAATCGGATCTTTTTATTTAAAGAAAGTTTTGTATTCTAAATTGTAATAATTTTATATGTATAAGCCTGGCCAGCCAGACCCATTCATATCCATTTATTTAAATGGGACGGGCTCTATGCAATTTCTCTGTTTGGTTGTATTTTTTTCAATTTCCGTTGGTCCAAAGGCTGTTTATTCTGCATCTGTTGGTACTGCTCCCTGAATCCTGATTGGTTGTACATCTGTCCAATGAATGTACAACTGTATCAAAAATAAATCCTGTCTAAAACTGTCCATATAACCATACTGACCTTGTACTGTAATTATTGCCAGACTCCATTTATATATATATATATATATATATATATATATATATATATATATATATATATATATATATATATAAAACAGGGTCATGAAATAGGTCCTCGATGGATAATGTTCCACCATATTTTGACCATGAACCTTTAGAGGAGACCATTGTTACAGATCATTTCCTGTTTCTGTCCCTCTATTGTCTTTTGTGGCACTTTAACCTTTATTAGATAAACTCAGTGTGACAGGAAAAGCTGAGGAAAGAAAGAAAGAATGAAGGGAAGACGTGCATCAAAGAGCTGCAAAAGGATTGCAGAAAGAAAAAAAAAACTACAAGACAAGCCACACAACATTAACTCAAGGCAGAATGACACTCACGAACTATGCACTGGTTTCCTCCGGTCAAGGTCTTCCATCCGGGGCAGCAGTAGGCGTTGCTCCTCAAGCCACACACATTTGGTCTGTGGGAGAAACAGAGGGAAATCAAAAACCGCATCAAAAAGAGCATAACTGAAATCAAGGGAAATGGATCAAATGGATATTCATGCCCCTTCCTCCCTAGCGCTTATTAATCAAAGTCACATACATGTTTACGTTGAAAACCTTGTATATTATGCCTTTAAGTACACATTTCATTTTATGTTTCCATTGAACTAATGGGACTGTATTCTACTAAATCTCAGAGGACACTGGAGTAGATGGATACAGGATTTAAGTCAACAAAATGCAAACAGACTTACAATGAAATTATCCACTTAAATCCCCAGGTAGCAACCCTCAACCTGGATAATAATTTGGTAAAGTACAAATGGTTCACTGCTCATGACAAAAGATGTACATCTTATATAAACCTAGCAAACTGTTCACAATTTTCAAATATTTTGTAAAAAACAAAACAATACTTTCAAGTCTTTGTAGTCCATGTCACTTTACACAGATGATTGGTGAATAATGCATTTTGCTGGACATCTGCCTCGTTCTGACTCTGTTCTCTTCTGTGGACTGGGTCTGACACCGTGAGTAGCCAATGTTTTATGCTCTGCCCCTGAACCCAGATGCTCTGTTATATTAAATTAAAGCATGTCAAATAAAAATGTCTTCCGAGAGTCGTTCATTGAGCTGTCGAAGAAGTGACCTTCATCAGCTGTTTGCTTCTGTCATCACCAGACGCAGAGGAACTTTCTCCTTGTTTTTTTCTTTCCCTTTGCTTCCAATGTGCAATTTGTTTGACTCTCTATTTCTGATTCTTATGTTTAGTGTAAAATGATGCATCATGCAAACACCATACACAAATGTGTGCATTTTTAAATAAAAGGTTAAAGCAAAGACATCTGGACTAGGTTTTTAAGATGAAAATGTTTTGTCTCTTATACCAAGAGACTTTTTCAATTCTGAGATCAACCGGTAAAAGAATTGAGCTTTTATCTGAGCTTTTACCCCAGATGGACATTTAACAAAACCAAGAGGACACAAAAAACAAACAGGTAGGAACCAAGGACAAAAGGGATAGGTGTATTTAACCCTTATGTGTCTGGTTTATCTGTAAAACTAAAAAAAGATTCTCTAAAAACACAACATTCCAGTTCACTTTAAACCTGGGAACACTCTGCATCAAAAATGTGTCCATCCTAAAGACAAGATCCCCTTGCATAAACCCCTCACCAAAGAGCGCAGAGAAACAACAGCTTCACAAGAGGATGTACCAGCACAGAAGAGCCAATCCTGGAGGACCTGAGTCTGCAGTCCACCTCCACCTCAAAGACAAAGGACATTCCTTTGAGGACAACAATGTCCAAATTTTGGCCAGAGAGGCCAGATGTTTTGAGAGAGGGTGAAGGAAGCCATTTTTGTGAAAATGGAAAAGCCCTCCATGAACAGAGGAGGTGGCCTCAGATGCCGGTTGCCTTGTATTTACAACAATATGTTGAAACCTAAATCAAAAGAGTTTTGCTCTAGAACAACAACACCTGAATGCAACAGTGTCACTAACAACTCACCTGAGCCTTAACGACTCTCACATCAGGAGTCACACTGCCTTTCATAGCCAACAACAATGAGACCAGAACAGCCTGGTTCCATCAGGTTTAGTTTACCGTCTCTTGGAATAAGAGACAAAACGTCTTTACCTTGAAAACTCCAGAAGTCCAGATTACTTTGCATTAACTTTTTCTTCAAGATAATGTGTATGATTGAGAACTTTCACAGACATACAAATTTATGGAAATACTTTCTTTTTGTGCTAATTAGTGAACAAAGGTCTGATTCAGGTTTAGTCTGATTTGTGAATGAGATGTTTGCTGTATTTTCTTTTCTTCTGTGAGCTGTGATTGGCTGAGAGATGAACACTACAAAATGCCCCTCCCATGTTAACTAAGAAAGGGTAAAGATATCGGAAGAGGGTTCACCTCCACACAGAATACCAGTGTGATGGTTATTTTAAATAAACATTCTGCATATTATACTTTTAACACAGTTGTAGTCAGAATTGAAGGAAAAACAAATAATAATAATAATAATAATAATAATAATAATAATAATAATAATAATAATAATAATAATAATAATAATAGACGTGGAGAACAGGAATATGACACAGGGCCATATACAAAAAGTATTTAAACACCAAACAAAGACCCAGAAAAAAAATTGGACAAGTTTACATCCTACTTTAGAAAATCCATTCAGATTTTCCATTTAAAAGCTTCATATTCAAACCTAACTCTAACCCCAAGAGTGGTGGTTAAGTTAGAAACCTGTGTTTCTACATGAGTATTAAGTTTACGTCCCATTCACCGCCCCAACCTACGTTCTCATTTATAATACATATTCTGTAGAAGCCATCTGAACCTCCGCCTGAATTAATAACACCCGGTGTTGCATTGTGTGGAGGAACAGTCTTTTGACCGTGTGATGTACATAGAAGCAAATAATGGTATTTTGATTGAATTTGCTGGAGTATTGGGCTCCCATTTTGTAAGAGGACACCACACACGCTCTGTGGCCTAGTGGCTTTTGGCACTGGGCCTTTGGCTGCTGTATACATTGAACGATATTTGGGGTAACACCTGAAGAAACTTCCAATTATAGCTCAAAGTCTGCTGAAAATAATTTATATGAAATGAGGGTTTTGTTGAGGAATGAATTAGACCTGGTTTAGATTTAGGAAAGAGAGCAGCTCTGTGAATTAACAAAGTAAATGGCATCTTGCAATCAACTATTTCAATCTTAACAGTTTCTTTAAAAAAGTTAAAAAAAAAAAAAACATCTCCTTCTTCCTAGACCAAACCTACAGTATGTAGAAATCAAATCTTTGTCTTGGAATGCAAACTCTTATCTTTACGTTTACTGTCCACCCCAAACAACATCCTACTTATGCACACAGTTATTAAAGGCAATGTTCAAGATGTACCAGAATGGATTATGGTTGTATGGTTGTTTAAGGTTATTTTCTCCTAAACTTAACCACCTCAAAACTAAATTCATCTTGGGATGCAAACTCTTATCTCTGGTCCAAGAGCCCGTCCTAACCTTTGTGTATTGAAAAAAAGTTCACTTCAAATCTCATAAAATATGTCCAAGCAAAGCACAGATTTTATATTTTACACATTACAGGATACTCATGTGCATCCTGGGGAAGACTGAAAATGTAAAATAGTAACAAAAATTCCCAGAGACTGAGTTTCTCCTTTTCCTTTCGCAGTGACCCACAGTGTACAGCTGCAGATGTGATTTATCCATAACTGGGGCGTGGTGCTTTTGGCCAGAAACAGGCTGAGTCTCGCAGCCGCACACACACGACCAATAGCCTCCTTTGTTTAGATGTAATTTATTATCACAGAGAGTTGGAATGTGAAATTCTTGCCAGTATTTAATTACCAAACTTTGCTCCAAAACTTCCCGTCAGCGACAATGTCACTCACGGGTCTCACACAGTTCATTATTAAAACACTCCAGAGTTTTCTGACCTGCTGTTGATGGAAAGGTCTAGGGCAGCTGTTTCCCAAACCTTGCTGGTCATGTAGCTTTTAATTGAGTGGCTGCAACATTTTACAGTACCATATGACTCTGCAGAAGCCTGCACGTACACTTTAGCAGGTAATGGTAAAATAAGATGAGGTGGAAATGGTATCAACATGGTCAGGAACTTTTAATGACTTAACAGTTGAGACAGTATGAGGAAATAAAGCCTGTAGAGTGAAGACTGGTTGTTATTAATTTTGCATTTTCACAATGTGGGGTGCCCAAAAAGACTCAGGAAACGGTTTTGTGCAGTCATTTCCTAAAAAAAAATTGCCCCTGGACAACTACCTAGTAAGGGTTAATGAGCAAAGAAGTGTATGCTACATAGTTTTAATAGCACAATGCAGAGGTCACAAAGAAGCAACAAAAGCTTAATTAAATAAGTACATTTTATTAGTTAATTAATAAAATTTAATTAATAGTTAACCTGTTTACACCATGGCCATTTGCCAACAAGATTAAATTAATGCATTCAAGTAATAGGCCTGTTTTTTGCCTACTGGTACCTTTGGGGTATTGGAGTACTTGGGTACATTATACTCCTTCAGTTGGCAATGATTTGGACTCAAAACAAGCAAAAGCAGCTTTACATTGAAAGGCTTAAAAAACACCTGCTCCAAGTCAAAGCACAAGTTCACAAGGCACAACGTGACAGAGGACAGCAAAGGAAAAGGGATTATATTGGAGTCACGTTACCCTCTCAGGACATCCGTGCCCCCTCGTCTCTTGGCTCTGCTGGCTCTAGAGTCTGGAGTCTGCTTGGTCGCTTGCTCAGGCTCCAATGTGTCCACCGTCAAAAGGCCTACCTCCGCCTCTGCCGCGCGTCCGAGTTGCGCGCACGCACACAGCACGACCACCAAGACCACGGCCAACTGCAGCAGCCGCCCCCAGCTCCGCACGCTGTCCCGCATTATATCCACCGTTACAATTCCAGCGCTCGCAAAACACCTCTCCTCAAGTTGCTTCCCAGCACTTACTGGCCTCTGCAGTCTGGAGTCAAAGCTGAAATGCAAAGCAAATGTCAGAAAAAAACGGATTGAGATGCTGCATGCGCGTAAAGGGACAACAAGTAACGCAAAAGACGTGCGTAAAACCTGTTTCTTACCTTGTCTCCTACAGGAGATTCGCCTCAGACCCGCAGAGTTCACTTCTCTCTACTTTTGTTCACAGATTCAAGCTGGCAAAAATTTGTAAAAGTGCGAAAAAATTGTAAAAAAAAAAGTGCTAGTCTGCAACCTTTCGATAAGATGCTATAAATAGATGCACATGGTAACTTGTTGAGTCGAGTCGTGTTGACTTTGCGCAGATAAGTTAAAGGAGCTGGGGATGAGACTCGGTAAAAGCTCGCTCCCTCCTCTCTGCTGCTCACTACCCTTTCCTCATCCCTGCTCCGATCAACTTTCCCCGAATCTTTTTTTCTTTCTATTCCGCCCCCTATTCTCGCGATACAATAAGTAGAGTGTGGAAAAATGCAGAAGGGGAGATCTGGCGTCTCAGTTGTGGTACAGTTAGACAAACACACATTGCTACTCAGCTCCTTATATTTAGGGCTGGGCATTTTGTTGATGGTATTAAAGAATGAACATTTAGTGTTATATAATATTAAGTGTAATATAATATATACATAACTATAATAAAGAGGCATTGCATTGGAGTAGCCAAAACCTGGCAATTGTCCAGAGCCCCAAGCAGAAGATGATGGCTGATGATGCATAATGCATGAGGTAACAAGTTTATTTTTTTCCAACGTGTTTTTAATTAGACTTTCCTACAATAAAGAGATTTAGAACATAAAACAAAACAAAAAAATTCCAATTCCTTTTAAAATTTGTGCAACTAAATTAGACCTGATCTAACCATGGGCTGCAGCTTGATTTTCATGAGAGTTCACAAACTCACAAAAAGCCATCTTGAACTGCTCCAAGCAAAGTATTCACAGCTAAACTCCGGCCTAACCGGCTCGCTGTGTGCAGGTCTGCGTGTGCTTTAGGTTTGAAAATGTATTTTTGTGCTGTTTATAGAGCAATTTCTTATCCTACAAATAATAAAACAGGAGCCTGTTTTTTACAACCTTTATAACAAAACTTTTAAGTTGCAAACTTGTTAGTGACCTGCAACAAAGTTAGTTATCTGCCACGATGTTCATTGATAGTCTGAGGGCTTTATTGTGTTTGTTTGAGATGAGTCTGTGGTTACTGAATGAATATATCCTTTTTTGTCAAAATGTGAAAAGATAAAATATCATTCCATTTGAAATTTGGCTCAGCAAATATTGTCTCTTGCATGCTGTGTTTGGAGGAATTTTGTCCGAATCAGTGATAGATTTCACACTCACTGCTTCATGTCTGGGGCCACACCCGGCAAACAGACTGCTCTTTCAGGTGCTATTACTGCAGCTCCGAGAGAAAAGCCACTGCTTCACCGTTCAACTTTTTTTTAATTATTATTATTTATGATGAACTTTCATCTGCTACACAAACTTAAATTCTTCCTGTGTCAATATTACACTCTGAGTTGTTTGAAATAAAGAGTAAGTTAAAATAGATGCTCCTCATGTGACGGGGTGAGGATCTCTTTTAAGTCACAGTGTGCTTAGCACCACTAGCCACAACTAACTTTGTATTATTTTTAGTAGCTTTTAGTTTTAGTTGCTTTTAGTCTACTAGGACCATAGCTCCACAACTACTGTCTGCATCATTATCTACTCCGATAATGATATATGGACCAGAAGTGGAATTTATGAAAAGAAGAATACTTTGTTAGTTTGCATATCTGTATTTACTCAGTCAGGTTCCATTATCGTTCGACTCTTGAATTTAACTACATGACATTTAGGCATTGCATAACATGATATTTGCCTTGAACACTTTTGGGGTGCTTCGTGGTTCACCTGGAAGAGCATATACCACATACTCAAGAGGCCTGTGTTTGATTTCGGCTCGGATCTAAAACTCAATGTTGTTCCCCTCTCTCTCACCTGTCTCTATTAAATAAAGGCCAAAAAAGGCTAGTTTTCTTGATTGTGTGACTTGAGAGTAAACACGCAATAGACTCCTTGTTATTCCTCTGACTCTGCATCCTTGCCTTGAATGTTATTTATGCCAGATTTTCTACGAGCTACCTTAAGGGAAAACTCATTTCGGGCACCTGTATCTGAGATCTTGTCTTTTCGGTCCCACAGCTCATGACCGTAGATCCGGTAAACTGAGAGGTCCGCCTTGCAGATCAGCTTCTTTTTCACCACAACAGACCAGTACATTGACTGCAATACTGCAGAAGCTGCACCGATCTGTCTGCCAATCTCCCATTGAAACCACAAGATCTCGTCTCTGATTTTTGCAGATGATGTTGTCCTGTTGGCTTCTTCAAACTGGGATGGTTTGCAGCAGAGTGTGTGGAATAAGAATCAGCACTCTAAGTCCGTGGCCATGATTCCCCAGTCGGAAAAGGGTGTCTTGACCCCATCAGGTTGGTGGAGAGATCCTGCCTCAAGTGGAGGAGTTAATGTATCTAGGGGTCTTGTTCACGATGGAGGGAAAATGCCACACCATCTGTTATTATTTTTTCCTTCATTCATCTTCTATTGTTTCTTCCAGCTGCTCTGGGCCTGGGATGATGTACACCGTGGGCAATCGTAAATCACACAGCTAACACCAAGAGATGGACATTTACAGACAACTTTGACTCTCACATTTGTTCACTATGGGACATTTAGATTCACTGCATGTCTTTGGATGGCAGGAGGGACACATTGCCAATCAGTATAAAGATTGATAGATCTCTTGACTTTCTCTAAGTGTTCATGTGAAGTTATTGTCAGCCTATATTTCTTGTTTGAGTACTTTCACCAAGGAAAGAAAACCATTTATAAACGCTCTGGTTGTCTCTGTTCGTGCAGGGCTTGCTTTGTGGGATTTAATCTGCTGTAATGGATCATTTATATATGTCAGTAATAAAACTCAGGTCGAGGCACGCATACGCACTTGCCACGCTGATATCTCACGTTGGACCAGTGCCTATGTCCTCAAGCCTTGTCTCAACAATACAGATCAGCACGGCAAACCAGGGTTTTTCTGTAAAATCTTTCCCTCTGCAAAGCTTCTCCACCACCACTGACAGGAGCATATTTACCGCTTACTGCCATCTGTCAAGAGTCTTTGTTTGGCTCAAGACAACAACTGTCAAATTCAATGCTGCAGGTGCAACTCCAATCCAACTCTAACAGCTTCTTTCATTGTTTTCATTATAACTAAATCCTGCAACATTCAGAAATACTCTGACTATACAGCAATGGTGGAATATAGCAAAGATGGAATGAAAGAGAAATATAGGAGCCTCATAGAGCGCTTTTTTAGATTGAGCCAAGAAAACTGTCTCATTCTAAACACCCCCATCAGTGGTGAAGATATTGAAATAGTGTCCACCTATAAATACCTTGAATGAATCTGGACAACAAGCTGGACTGGCAATAATTACAGATGCACTTGATAGGAAAGGCCAAAGCTGGATTTATTTTCTGAGAAAGTCTTTAAATCTAAATAATAAACTGCTTCAAATGTTTTATCAGTAATGGCAAATTCTTTTTTTTAGCAGCAGTCTGTTGGGGGGGCGGTCTCAGAAAAAAAGATTGTAGGTGTTTTATTGATGCTATGAAACAATATGACACCACTGTTTGCAAGATGGAAGCAACTGTTCTTTGGTTTGGACTGGCAACCTACCTCAGTTTAAAGATTTGTTTGGTGTGACTGTAATTAGGTTCCGGAAACTGAACCAGAATTAAGCCCAGCTGCTATAAAACTGGTATTTGTGACACAATGGTCCTTACACAAAACAACACTGAACATGTGCTAATATAGACATTATGTCGGCACGGATCTAAAATGCTTTGTTTGTCAGATTATTTTCTTCACAGGAATGCCAATACAATGTCTCTCCCTGATCTAGAGTTGTTTCAAAATCTCCATTTTGTAAGGTGTGAGCTGAAAAGTCTGTTCATGTGTGAATGAGAAGCCCAGACACATGAAAAACATCCATGTACTTGAAGCCAGGGCCTTTGAATTATTGCAGTTCACATGATCCTAGTGCTACAGGACCCTCTGCTGAACATGTGGTGCTAGATGATGCTAAACCGTTCTGTCCCAGCAACCAAGACCTGAACATGGCAAGAACGTCAGGTTGCTTTTATCATACCGACAAATTAAAATAGTTAGACATGAATGATGGATTTGTCTCAATAAAAAGTGTAAATTACGGTGGCCGAGACAGCTCAACACGCTGCAAATGAAGAAAGCACCAGCAAATAAAGAAAACATCTTCATCAGTTTGACAACACGCGCGCTGCAAAAGTTCATAACACATGCAAATACAAAAACACGCTGCAAATTCAAAAACGCGCTGCAAATTACACAGACCACAACGGAAATGTTTTAAGGGGACTCCTTTGAGTGACTGTCGCGTTGTTGTCAGTGTTGTTGTCACTGACCTGAAAGGTGAGTTTTTTTTTTTTTACTTTTAGATCATGATCGTATAATTGCTTAGTCGTTTAGATATAGTTGGCCTAAATATATTGTTCGTCACTCAAATGAGTCCCCTTAAAACATTTCCGTTGTGGTCTGTGTTATTTACAGCGCGTTTTTGAATTTGCAGCGCGTTTTTGTATTTGCATGTGTTGTGAACTTTTGCAGCGCGTGTTGTCAAACTGATGAAGATGTTTTCTTTATTTGCTGGTGCTTTCTTCATTTGCAGCGTGTTGAGCTGTCTCGGCCACGGTAGTAAATGCATGCAGCTGATGCTATGTTTCATGTCTGAAACTTCAGTTTGTCATTCTCATAAGAACACCATGTTTTGTCTCTTTTAACACTTTTTTTTCATTTGCCCTTTCCCAAAATAATAATAAAAACTCGGCTTGATTTAGAAAAGATGTGCACTTTTGTCTTTTTTGGACATTTAATACAGAGCAGAGGATAAGAAAGAAGTTTGATCAAGATTAATCAAATGCAGATGTCCTGACCTTTGTTTTCTACATAAATGTCAGTTGATGTTATTTCCTGTCGACAGAAATAAAAATGCCTCCCATGTGTTTTAAGTTGTCTGTGCTTTACAAATATTACCTTTATCATGATTGAGACATTTTTGTTAAGGAATATGCCACAAAGTGAATGCCTCAAAGAACCCACTTGTAAAATGCTATAATTTTTTTGAAGAGTTACATTCATCTTTAGTATAGTGCTCTTTGGGAGATATCAGTGTAAGAGCCGTGACAAATGACGGCTAGGAGAAAGGTCCCATGGAGGAATGAGAGGATATGGGGGAGAGACTATAAGAGACTAGTGGCTCCAAAGCTGCTTGTTTTGACAGTATAGGCCTCTCCCTGGTTGTCCCAGAGCCTCTGTATCCCAACACTGACCCGGCCTGGGCGTGATTTGCTGGGATGAGGCCTGATGATCTGTGGAATGCAAAATACATCAAAAGTCACCGGATAGAGGTATGTAGATGGAGTGGCAGGTACTGTACTGTGACTGTAGTGGTAAACTAAAATAGGGCTAACACAGTGATGAACCAGAGGTAATCAGCAGTAAACATGTTAAAGCAGGACTGTAAGATAAGGGAACACAAATTTATATTGTGTTGGGTTTACCTTGAGGGCTTTTTGGGACCTTGTTGAGGTCTAATGTAACACATACAAATTACTAAAAAGTATATGAAGCAATACTTGCAGATTTAAAAAGTTTTCTCTTTTTAGGATATTCTACTGTGACTAGGAACTCTTCACGGCATGTACTTTTGTAGCATCACTAGCTACAACTTATTTTGTGACAATACTTTGAGCTTCCTTAAATAGTTATCAGACATAGGTTCTGTAAACTGTCCTGTTAAAATTTACATTGAAAAGCAGTGTACTTTTTGCTGGACTTTTTATATATTTGTAACATATTCTAGCGGAATACTCAAAAGAGAAATACAGACAGAAGCCTGCAGTGCACACTTTTTGCTGTTATATATCCATTAATGATTAATGATTCATTGTGGAGCTTCTGTTGCCTCATAAATTCAGGTTTATAAATATTTTACCACTTAATCCACAAATCTTGGGTCATAAATAGAAAATCTTTATGATTTTTTTTTTCTTTCACTTCCAGACAGTGACCGGGCTCAAAAGACTTTGAAGTTACAGTGTGAACGGACAAGTTACTCATAAAGCACACAGTGATGTCATCATGAAACTCTGCAGTCAATAAAGCCCTTTGACAAACTAAAAAAACACAAAAAACAAACACTAAACCAGGAATAAACCAAAACTACACCAACTTTACACACATGAGTTTATCTCAACCAATGACTGACTTTCGAGGCAAAATATTTGTTGGCAAGGCTATAAATACATAATACTCTTATATACAGTGTGAAGACAGCTCACAGACCATCAGCGAGATAACAAGTGATTTAAGTAAGTGTACACGTCAGAGAGGAAGCAGAGATTTCTTCTTGCTTTCTTTACAGTCCTGACGCTCAGGCCTTTGTGTTGGAGGCATATGCTAGCACATGTTGCAAGCTAAATTCAGTAAAGTTTCAGTCAAGTTTATTAAATAAAGACTGCCCAGAGTAGTCCTTTCATCATTATGAACAGTTAAATTTGGTCAGTGATTTCTTTTCTTGCACTACCTAAACATTAAAACAGAGACAAGAAAAAGTATGTGAACCTTTTGGAATTTCATAGTATTCTGAACAAGTCAAGGGTACTGACAAACATAATGTGTCTAAAAATAATTACACAAAGAAATTCTAAACTTTCATGTCTTTATTGAACACTCTCATTCAATATTCAAAGTAGCAGTAAAAAAGTCTGTAAACCCCTAAGGTAATGACCTCAAAAAAGTAGAACACACTTATGTGAGCCATGCCTCGGCAAAAAAAGCTTTCAGTAGAGCTACAATCAAGAACTGTAGCTTTACATAAAGCTGGAAAGGGTTACAAACGTATTTCAAGGACTTTAGAAATTCACCAGTCTACAGTTCGGCAAACAATCTACAAATAGAGATGCCTTGGGACTGTTGTATACCTAGAAGTTAGCGTCCAGTCAAAAAATATTATGAAGAGCACAATGAAGACTGAGGAAGAAGAATGAGGTAAAGAAAAAAAAAACGAATAACCAAAGATTTGAAGGCATCATTGGAACTTGTTAACATTTCTGTTTGAGAGTCTACAAAACATAAAACACTGCCCAAGCAGGGTATCCACAGCAGGACACCACAAAGGAAGCCACTGCTTACTAAAAACAACATTGCTGCACACCTGAAGTTTGCTAAAGAGCACATTGACACTCCACAGCGGTATTGGCAAAATGTTTTGTGGACTGATGAAACTGTGATGAAACTGATGATCAAAGATTGACCTATTTGCAAAAAAAAGCATGGCATAGAAAGGGCATAGCATATCATCATAAAAACATCATCCCATCTGTAAAGTCTGGTGGAGGAAACATCATGATTTGGGCCTGCTTTGCTGCATCAGGGCCTGACCAGCTTGAATCATTGAGGAAAAGATGAATTCCAAAGTATATCAGACAATTCTTCAGGATAATGTGAGGATGTCTGTACGTCAGATGAAACTGTGTAGAAGGTGGGTGATGCAACAGGACAATAACCCAAAACACAGGAACAAGTCCACAACAGAATGGTTTCAGAAAAACAAAATCCACCTTTTGGAGTGGCAGAGTTAGAGCCCAGACCTCAACCCAATAGAGACGCTATGGACTGACTTGAAGAGGCGAAACGCATGAGACGCGCAAACAATTTGACAGAGCTAAAGCCTTTCTGCCAGGTAGAATGGGCTAAAATTTATCCTCAACGATGTTCAGGTCTGTAAAGTTGACCAGAAAGAGTTGACCTGTGGACATTAGAAGCTACTGTATAGACACCTGCTGGAGTTGTAGGAAGTGAGAAACTCAGAAAGTTTGTGCCTATTGACATTTTTCAATCTCAACTGGAGCAACATAGAGGTATTGTTTTTTTTGTTATGTTTTTATCATTCAAATAAACATTACTTATAAACAGCAGTACAAGATGGATTTAATTGATTTTGTGAACTCACAAATCTTGCAAGAATCCAGCTGCTGCACAAGGTGAAAGGAGTACGTGCTGATAGAATGAACCCACCAGTAACAGCTGTTCTCAAGGGAATGTTTTCATTTAGAGTAACAAATCTGTTCACAGTAGTGTACTCCACTGCCACTTTCAATGAAGAAATACTCTCAAGAGCTCATAAATCAGTTTCTGTAGCAGTATATTAACATTCTTCAAGCCATGTTGTTTTTTTTAAAATATCAGTCGATTATTCACCTGACTCTGCCAGATAGAAGTGCTCCACAGAACTTTTGGTGCATTTATTTGAGCCTCGGGAACTCAGGAAGACGTTTTTCCGAGTTGAAAAATGCACATGAACGTCTGCTAAAGTCGGAACAACAGCTCAGAAACTCAGGAGAACTGTAGTTGTCCAACATTCTGTGACGTTATTTACATCATCAACATGGCGTAGAAAAGCATACTTTTAAGATATTTTACCAATGTCTTTTTAAAGTATTTCATACAAATGTTCCGATTTCCTGAGCTGAAAACACGTGGGCACACCAAAGTCGGAAGAACGACTTCCTAACTCGGATACTCCAAGTTCCAGAGTACCACATGAATGCACCAATAGTCTTTTCCACAGTACCATCTGGGAGGGCTCTGGTTGAAAGCGTTTGCAATAGAATGCCTGATCGGTGATTTGATTTATCACAACGAGCCGGTAAAGCCAGGGCTTGAAGAGACCACTTCCTGCAGTAAAGTCAATATTGATTGATGCCAGGTTTCTGTTTGTCCTACAATTTATTATCTATTCATCCATCAACATGCTGCTTGTGTCAACCTGTTTTACTCCTAAACACTGCTATTGCACTTCATTTATTTCAGTAAAACACAGGCTTGGCAAGTCCCTTGTGAGTTTCTAAAAATATATGACTAGAGAGTCTGACAGTGTCTCTATCTGAGTCTGAGCATATTGTAAATACATGTCCCTTGATTTCACAAGTGAAATTAAACATTAACACATCTAAACTGACCACATATAGTTTGTGCTTTCACCTCTTGCCTTCGCAACTTGACCTGTCAATTTAAGAAAAAAACGTTGCCACGTCCAATTATGGACAGGGGACATGTCCTGAAAAGGAGTGTGCCATCTGTCAATGGCTTTAAGTTTCACGTCATGAAAATGTAACCCTATATGTCAAGTGTGTAACTAAAATGTGACTTTGTATGCTGTATGAAACCTTTATACAGCCTTGATAAATGATATTAGCAAATCCTTTGTCCCCTGTGTGTTTTACATAGCCCCACTTTTTAATAGCCCACATTGCTGCACGTGAGGAGTAACTATAGCGAGACTTTCTCACACAGTGGGTTGTTCTTGGCACAGAGCATCTCCGTTCATTTCCTTTTGTCTTCTGCAGCTGTAACTGGTGCCAATATTCATGTGAAATATTTGGAGAAAATGAGCCGCAGCAGAAACGCTTCCTGCTCCCTCTCGCTTTTACACACTGGAGTGGTAATTTCACCGTCCTGCATGATTTACTCTGATAAGACATGACTTTGACTTTGAGAGATAAGTCAGACTTGAAACAGAAGACTGAGAAGGACCAGATGCTTTTGACAAATGTAAGATGAGAGTAAGTTTTTGTGTGCTTCCTTTAGAATGCATGCATTTTGCCATTAACTAGATTGTCCCTTGTAATGAAATGTTTGGGTCACTTATCTTTAGTTACACCGCTTATTCTCTTTTATCTTGTAGCATATAACAACAGAAAATTAATTACTCGGTTGTTTTTGTGTTTTTTTGTAAATGCATTTGGTCAAGTCAAGGACAAAATTATTGAGTTATTTCATTTGTCATTCATTTTAGGAGGCTTATAGTAACCAGATATGGAAACAAATAATTGTGCATAAGAACATACACTTAAACCCATGTAAATTTTAAGTTGTAACAGACAATAGACAGGTAAAAACAAATCACTTATTCTGCCAAGTGTAGAACGTGCATGTGGAGGTTTGCATATCAACCAATGAAGTGAGGTCTGATCCCAAAAAAAGATGAATGCAAATGCCAGGTGTGAACAAAATATGTTGTGCTGACCACTTGGATTATGAAGGGCATCCAGATGAAAGGTTTGAACATCAGTGAATGCCGACACGGATGAGGAGTAGCACATCTTTACAGTAATCCTGATAAATACTCTACTGTCTGTGAACACTTTGTGGACATTTACATCAAAGTAAGTTGA
Organism: Neodontobutis hainanensis; assembly: GCA_024349245.1. Classification (NCBI taxonomy): domain Eukaryota; kingdom Metazoa; phylum Chordata; class Actinopteri; order Gobiiformes; family Odontobutidae; genus Neodontobutis; species Neodontobutis hainanensis. The sequence goes on from JALDNG010000046.1 coordinate 1,000,071, forward strand.
TAAAATTCTTAGGAAAGTATGGTAATGGCTCTTTTAAGCTCCTAAAACATCCAAGTAGAAGCAGCTAACACTATAAAACTGGATGACTTTTGGTTGTTTGGTCTGTCTCTATCTATATGCACATAGATTTATTCAGGCTCTATCCCCTTTGGGCACAGTGCACAGTATTTTTGGCTCAAACCCGGTCTGGCTGTTCACTTATCGCCGTCCACATGTGATTTACGCCAAGTCGTGTCCCCCACACACACAAATCTGACCATCTTAGGAATGGAAAACATTCCCCTCTGAGTTTTCCCAACAGGAGAGCGCCACCAGCAGCAGCCCTAAGAGCCACTTGGCGCAGATGTAGAGCCATAAATGCTCTAAAACAGACAATACACTGACGCACAGACAGCAGCAAGTTTATGTTTTATTATTATGTAGTAGATGCTTAGTCACACAAATTATGGGTTTGCCAGCAAATTACAGCAGAGAATGTAAATAGTTAAAGGAGCATCAGGTTTTCCCTTAAACTGTTTGGGATTGATGTGACTAAAAAAGATCAGGACACCCAGAATAAGACTGTTCTAATTATGAAAGCTCTTTTAGTTCTTGCTCACTTTTATACAAAAGGACATTCCCACTGTCCATTTTATGTTTGAGACAGACATAATAATCATTTTTGCCCTTTTACTTTGCCAAATTATTCCTCCACCCAGAGTTGACACATGAACAGGTTACTCCCTATCACATGGATGTGGAAATGGCATGCTTTATGTTTCCCAAACCTTTTATGGTAAATACTTCTGGCTCCATAGAACCTACTTTTCCATCTTCCACGGCTTTAATGAACCATTGCAGCTTAAAAATTGACGACATTATTGTTTATTAGTCTAGCAATTGTACCATGTAGCCCATGAGCCTAATCACAAATATGAGAACCAATGGTATTTATTATTTTACATTTTGAGCTCACAAAGTAATGTATGATTCTCTGCAACATTTCAGAGTTATGAGTAACGTTCATACGACCCAAACAATGTAATATGTTCCTGATCCTCTAAAGAGGGTTGGGCTCACAGCACAGGGTCCACCGTGACACAGATCTGCTACTATCCAAGTTTTTATCTCAGTCTCTGCCTAAAATCCAACGGAGACGTGTGACCGGCTGGCCAGAGAATGAGGGAACAACCCAGGAATGAAGAGAGAAAAAAAAAACACAAAAAATAGGCTAACACTGAAGGAGAAGTTGCCTTTTGAAGTGAGCCAAGACAAAAGTTTTGATTCAAGTCTCCCACATCTGTCGGCTGTGTCCTGCAAGAATCCCCCACCCCCTCATCATCGCCCCCTGTCCCAAACAGAGTCTGGTCTAAAAGACCAGGGCTTAATGCAGTCCTCTACTCAGTCAGGAAGGAACGAGCTGATGTTAGGGCAATAGTTTGAGCTTACCATTGTTTTATTAGTTCAGCAAAAAGAAGAAAGAAACAACATTTATAACCATTTATAACCAAACTGTATTCGAAAAATTGGTGCAAAGTTTTTATTTAATTGATTGATTATATTAATCTAATGATAGATATAACTAGTACATATTGTACATAATTTTGATTGATCTTCATACAACTTACTGTTTTTTATAACGAAAGAGCTGGAGGAAGTGTCTGGGGAAGTCTGGGCATCTCTGCTTAGACTGCTGTGAAAACTGTTTTGTATTATTACCGTAGCCTGATTAAAATTATCCTATGAGTAAGTCATTATTATGTTGTTTGTTTTTTGATTCTTTTTTGTATATACTTATATAGTGTAGTGTGTATAGTGAAAACTCTACTGGAACTTGATCTAAATATGTTGTGTCTGTAAACTTTCACCCAAACATCACCCAGATAATTGTAAAACATGGCAAGTCCTATTTTCACTCTCTGTGGTCCACAGTGAGCAGACTTTAAAGACGTTGGTTTGGCCCAGTATGTCCTACTTACAACATCATCAGACAAAAATATTAATATTAATTGGAGCAATTTTACATGTCCTCACTTTGCTAGTTAAACTAGCTCTAGACCTCACACACACCGACCCAGACTCAGTTCAATCCACTGAGACGGAGCATGAAAACAAACATGTTCAGGGCAGTTCTTAGGCCGATAAGGCCAGCTGCTAAGTGAACACGGTCCAAAGCAGGAGTTAATGGCTTGGACTGACTATAACCTGAAACATGGCCTGGAATAAAGCAGGCCAAAGATAAAGAAAGAGTGGAAAGATGTAGATTTGGAGGTGGTAAAAACTGTGGAAAGCCCTGCAGTGGAGATCAAAGTGTGTGGCCATAAATGTATCACAATTAAAGTCAGACAAAACGCAGACCTCTTATAATGAAAACCACTTGTTTCTCTGTTAAATATTTAATGAATGATTAATAATTGTATCTAAAGCTGGATAATAAAACAATTTCCTGTCTAGTAAGATGAGTGGCCATGTTGCCTTTTTCTCGAATTTGGAGACAATGATAAACTATTCAAGGGTTTTTCTGTGTGGGACCTCATTAACTCACAGCTAGGCTGGATAAGCATGTAAAGAATGAATGTATCCACTGGAATGTAGGCTACAGAAATGATATTGGCAACAGGTTCTTATATGTCTCACAGTCATCCAAGTCCTAATCCAATATAAAAGGTTAAAAAGAAAGCATGGTGGATGAGACATCTTCTTTTCATTAACATGTCCAGATGCTTTCTTCTTAACATCCAATTGAACAGGTTAATTTCTTAGATTGTGGCTTCAAAGTCCACTAATTTCACATTCTACATAGTTATTTGTTTCTTTGGCCCCACCAGCAAACTTAAAGCATGTTGTCTGTGTTTTACTGTTGTCCTTAAAAGGATGGAAACAAAACACATCAGTCAAAACTATGTTTGATGTGATTTTACCAAACAACAGGCTTTGTTTTTTTTCTGGAGAAGAAGACATTTAAATTTCTACAGAATCCAGTGGGAGGTCCTGGGGCGCCTCATATCAATAGACTGGGTGGGCTAAGCCCCTCCTATATTTTAATTTTATTATATTTTGTGTAAGATTTGAGAACAAGATGTTTAAAGTGTGGATGGCGCTGTCTAAATTGCCACCAAATAAATAAAAAGCACAATGACACAGTGACCTAAACACCAATCATCTACCCTATTGGGCGAGTGACAGGTGTAAAGGTCCGCCCCTTTAATCCCCAGCCATTCTGGCTAAATGTATTAAGCCAAGAGACTTGGATTTAATCAATACCTCAAGACTTACAAAGTAACAGTGAACTATGCTGTCAGACTTCTACGAGAGAGTGGAGAAGAAGTGACAGGAAGAGCAGGATATTTTCACATTAAATGCATTTTGGATCATTTTAGTTGTTAGTCTTTTGTTGAGTGTGTGTGAAAGAGAAAGAGTTTGTTTCCATCAGTCAGTTTGACATAATCCTTAGTATGATTGTATTTATTAGCCACTCGAAAGGTCAACATAAACTTCCTGTTCCTTAAGCTGCCCAGAGTGGACAAACTGAGCTTTGCTGGAGGAGAAGCCCAATCATGCTACATTTTTAGTACATGTTTTAGTCTAAACATTTAGGACATTTTTGAACTAAATAGATTTTGCTTGATTTTTTTTTTAAGACTATAAGACTCTTTTTACTGTTTTGTTCATGGACAACAGTATACAGTATGTCACCGCAGAGGGCCATACTCACATGCCCTTAAAAAGAAGAGCTGGAAATGTTGAATTGCAATCTGAACTGGCCCTTAAAAAGGCCAAAACTATACACTTGTAATGATGCTCAAAATATGTATCATGCACTGGTCTACAACAAATCCCACTCTGTTTTGGACTAGACATGGTTTCAGTACCCTTTAGTCTTGGCCATGATTAGGTCTTGTACTATTGAGCCAATAGTATTTGATTCAACACCTCAGAGGAATGTACTGGTCCGTATGATTGTGATGCCTCTCAGCAGTCGACTCTCCTCTCAGCCGTCTGCAGAGAGGCGTCCCGTGAAGCAGAGTTGGAGTCTGGGCCTGTGAGCACTGGGAAGTAAGAGCCCACCGCTGAGGGGGTTACACTCACATCCCATCTCTGCTCTGCATATCCAGCACCAACTCACTGCAGTCTCATTTAACACAGACCTTTGGCCCACTCCTCTCCACAGCATGCCCTCACTGTTTCCTGACTCTGGAAATTAAACCAACACAAAAACGGCTTTGTATCTTCAGTCTTCTTGCTTTTTATGTTTAAAATAAAACATTAATCGAACAATATAAAAAGACTGTGAGGAAGAAAAAGACACAAATATTGATGTAAGGGAGACCTACATTTATTTAAGATCACTATTTAGTGACTTCAAAGGATAATGAAAAGTTTGGGTTCTCTTAAAGGAGACAACCTACTAAAATAGTTCACCTTCAGTTCTGTAGAGAGATTAAACATGGAACATTGTGAACACAAAATGTTTGGTTGCAGAAGGTACAGAGTTGTGTAGAGTGAAAAGATTGTGTGTTGACCACTTTATGAGTTTAACATTACTATACTTTTGTATTGTGTAATGTTAAAAATAGGACAAAATGTTTGATGATGTTTGACAGAGTTAGTACAAAGATAGCTGGTCTGATGTCAGTAATTGGCCCTGTCCCAATACTCGCACTATGTACTAAGCACTTCCTTCAAATGCACTTTTTTTTCAAAGTGCACCACTTGTCCAAGAATAGGGACACCCCTGAGACCAGTTAGAAACTGCTGTCTTTTGTTGCAATGTTTGCTAAAGTTGCTGGATTTATGTTGCTTAGAAACAAAAGTCCCAGTCTACAGTGCAGTAAGCTGTCGTACACTGAATAATATCACCAGTGATTGGTAATTTAAATTAGAGTGTGTAGTTTCTGACTAATATCTGGTTGTGAAAGTGCAGATTTCAGTTCTGCACCTCACTCTCTTCTTCATCAGAACATGTGAACATCTATGGCACTGTGCAGGGACAATCTGTCGTGCTTCACTATTAGCAGTGCACAGTTTGTCTGCTCTGGGCAGCTGTGGAAGTAGGAACAATAACCAATGGCTAATTTCAGTGGGTTTTGTGGAGCTTTTTTTCAAACAAACAAATGCAAATTGATTATAAACAATTGAAAACATATTTTTGATAAATGTGTTCCATTATGTTCAACTATAAATACAGCATTTTAAACAATCCACCTTCATTCATTCATTCATTTTCTACTGCTTTGTCCCGTTAGGGGTCACGGGTGACTGGAGCCTATCCCAGCAGCTTTGGGCCTGAGGCGGGGTACACCCTGAACAGTGGCCAGTTAGTCGCAGGGCTAACATTTAGAGACAGACAGAGACAGACGACCATTCACTTCCATTCACTAGGGACACTTTAAAGTTGACTATTAACCTGTACATACATGTGTTTGGACGGTGGGAGGAAGCCGGAGTACCCGGAGAGAACCTACGGTAACACGCGGAGGACATGCAGACTCCTCACGGAAAGACCGAAGTTTTAAACTCACGACCTTCTTGCTGTGAGGCAGGAGTGCTAACCACTCTGCCACATGCGCCCACAACTATCCACCTTTAACACAGTAAAACAATTATAGATGGACCTTTACAAAATGATGAGTGTTCAAATATAGGCATTTAATCTAGAAGTACTGCTGTCAAATACACTATATTGTGTATTTTGAGTGTTGTTTTGTATAAACGTTTATTTAGAAAAATGCAAAAAACATTAAGTTTAGAAATCAGCCTTTACAATTTATTCTCTTAGCTGATATTGTTTAACTGTTTGTTTGCATGGCTCATTTTCCACCCTTACATTTCTCCAGTCTCCTCTGCCGTCTCTCGAGGATCATATGTGGATTTAGGTATGCCAGTAATGACTGCTACACGGCGCAGTCAGTGGCCAAGTCTTGTTTAGTTTCCTCCCAGATCTGAACTCTGTTTGACTCTGATAACATTCAAACAAGGAACAATTTCATGCTCTGCTGCTCTGGGTGCTTTTTATGACTTTAATTGTTCCATTAAGGCGCTCCGGGGTCTGGGAATGCTCTGTCATACAGTGTGTGTGTTAAAGTGAATGCCCTCAAGCTCATCAGTTTATAATGTGAAAGATTTCACATGTCCAAAGTTTTGGTTCCAGACCAAGGGCACAGAACATCAGGATTACACTGAATACTTCTCATTTTTGTTTGAGAGGTTGTCCTGTCACTGGCATGGTCCAAGGAATTCATGTTGTAGTAAAGTTAAAATGTCTGCTTCAGATATGAATCACAAATCATTAGCATATTGTGAAATTATGTTCCCAATAAAAGCTTAGATCCTCTATAATGGTGGTTCTCAACTCACCTTATCTTGGGCCCCAAAGTTTTTACTGATCATTTGGCTGCAAACCACTATTAACAAAACTAAGTTATCTTGTATTCCTTTTTTAAATCAATTTCTATCTCCAATGAATAGATCTATACTTATACTTATACTTATCATTATTATTATTATTATTATTATTATTATTATTATTATTATTAATAATAATAATAATAATAATAATAAGTGTAATAAGTGTCTTGCCCAAGGACACTAAGCCAGTCAATTCGGCACTGTCATAAAGAATTATATGATTTATAAACAAATTAAAATTTTTACAATTTTAATTTTTCCACATACTCCTGCGTTCTATGGCAAGTTTACATTTGAAGTTAGTTTAATAACTAAGGGTTTATTAAACTTAGATAATACATTTACTACATAAAACACTTACTTAATAATACATTTGTGCTCATACCCTGTCAGAATTTGTGATTTATTGGCTATTTTTCAGAGAATATGAATGATAACAAAAAAATAAATCACTCATAGTTAGTGATTGGGTGAAGCCATTTAATATCAAAAAATTTGGTTTACTTTTTTTTTAAATCATAATGAAAACAGAAACTACCCAAATGACCCTGATCAAAAGTTTACAAGGTGATTTTGGCTTGATAACATACACACAAGTGACACAAACAGGTTTGAATGGATACTATAAGTAACCATCCTCACCTGTGATCTGTTTGCTTGTAATCAGTGTGTGTGTAAAAGGTCAGTGAGTTTCTGGGCTCCTGATAGACCTTTGTATCTTTCATCCAGTGCTGCACTGATGTTTTTGTATTCTGAGTCATGGGGAAAGGATCTGCGGGAAAAGAATGTTGAACTGTATAAAATAGGAAAGGGATGTAAAAAATATTCAAATGCCAATCAGCAGTGTTTAAAATTAGGGAATCTGTTAAAACCAAACCATGGTCAACAAAAATTGCAGCCACAACTGCCAGGAAAATTGAAAAACTTCAGCTGAAATACAGGACTCTCTAAAAGGTGGTGTGGCTGTTTTAAGATGCACAATAAGGAGGCACTTGAAGAAAAATGGGCTGCATGGCCAGAAGAAAGGCATTACTACCCAAATACCACAAAGCATACAACAACTTACAACACGCCAAACATCACAGAGACAAGGCTCAAAACTTCTGGAACAAAGTCATTTGGAGTGAAAATTTTACTTTTTGGCCACAACCATAAACGTTACATTTGGAGATAAGTGAGTCAACCAGGCCAATGATGAAAATTACACCATTCCTACTGTGAAACATGGAGGTGGATCAATGATGTTTTAGGGATGTGTGAGCTACAAAGGCACAGGAAAAGATAAATGCAGCACATTATCAAAAAATACTGGAGGAAAATTTGCACTCATTATCCCAGAAGCTGCTTATGTGACTTACTAGAACGTTCCAACATGACAACAATCTAAAGCACGCCGAGACTGTCATTGTCCACAGCAGCAAAAAGGGAAGGTACTGAATGTTTGACTTATGAGCACAACTCTAGATCCAATTCCAGTTCAGCTAATACTACACATTCACTCTACAACAGGGCTCTCAATCTCCAATTACTTGGGGGCCACAGGAGGCAGAGTCTGGGTGAGGCTGGTCAGGTATTCCACAAAAAAAGCTTTATTAAATCCTCTCAAACGTCATTACTAACAGTTCTTTAAGGTCAATGGGTTCTTCTGAACCTGATCTATCCTGAACTTAAATGGAATTTTGAAGAACATGAATGAGCTGGCTGAGTGGCCCCATTGGGTGTCCACTCCCCTCGGTGATATTGTCAACATAACATTGGTGTTAATTTGCAGATTCGTCATGATAACAAATCCACATGGATAGTGGCGGTCAAATTACCATCAACTTTCAAACAAATCAACCAATTTCAAATAATACAATCCACATGTTGCCAGTAACATTGAATTTGTCCAGCTCAAGATCAAACATGCTCATTTCAAACACAGTAAGAAGCAGTAATTTTATGACGGCTATGTGATGTTACACAGGCTCCTCCATAGTTGTTAAATGTTTCTCTGCCTGCATCAAGCCCAGGCGATGGCCTGCCCCCAGGAGCCGTATACTCCACTGTGATGGTAGGTGGGTTCAGTTCCAGCTGCACAAAAAGGAACCTTCCACACACAACATGGTAACGTGCCATCCATATAAAACTCTCAGGGCGCACTAACATTAAACTTTCATATTGCCGCAGTTGGCCCCCGGGCCGCGAGTTGGAGATCCCTGCTCTACAATATTAGCATTTTTCACATTTGTTAATGCATGTTATTGTTATGCTGTCAGACAATTAATAAAATGTGTAGTTGTAGCCTGACCAGCCATACCCAGCTTTGCTAAAAAAGAGTCTTGTATCCCTTCCCTTCACAGTAATTTCCTGTAAGTAGAAATCATGTTGTAGCTGTTTATATAAAATAGGATGGGTTTTATGCAAATTCTTTGTTTCTCTGATTGGTTTTATGTCCACCCAAGTCATCAGCAGTTGGCACTCACCCTGGAAACACAAACCCACAGAGACCAGACTAATACTTTGTGTAGAAAAAGAATTTGGATGGATAATATTGTGGTTCCATGGTAGCTTTGGTATTTAGATCTAAATTCATGTGTGCCCCCGAAGTTATGTCAGCATCATAATAAAAACATGTCACTTCACTTCACTATTTATTACACAATTGGGTATGGCATCACTCCATTGTCCCTGTTGTTAACACCCCCCAAAAACTGTATACAAAAGAAACATTTCACCACAAAAGGTGCTATGTTGTTATTGTTCAAAATGTCCCTTTTTATATGTCAAAACCTCTCTGAATTGGTATTGGAAATTTATCTCAAAATGAACTCCTTACACATCCATTTACAAAACTGTTTAAAGGTAATTCATTATAAAATGAACATATTAGTTTGAACATATTTTACATAACTTTAGGGTAGACTTGCAATCAATTAGCAATACTTCTATGATTGTCAATATGCACCTTTGCTGTAACATTACTTTACTTACATTTGAACATAGCAACCAACAAGCAGCATAAATTCATTACATCAAGATTTTGACCAAAATGCTATTGAACACATTTCCTCCCATCCTGTTGCCAACTGCTTGGACTAAACAGAGTCAGACGTCGAAGAGTGACCTCAGGTTGACAACATGTGAGCATCAGCAGGCCTCGAGGAAGAATGGCACCACACACTCGTCATTGTTGTCCTGGTGAGTTGTTTTGGGTGCAACTCCTATGACTCAGTGAATAAATTCAGAGACATAATCTAAGAAGGAAGGAAAATATAATGGACTATGATCGGCTTGAACTCCTTTGGGTCAATTTATCATTGAATTGACATTGATATTGATAATGACTGTAAACATTCACGAATACGTTTACTGACTGTAATTGAGCCAACGGTGTTTGTTACTAAAAACATGTACAATATTGGACTACAGATTGAAAATAGCTGTTAAGATATAATCTGGTACAAGCATCTCTGCTTTGACTAAATGTACATTGTACTCTGTCCTAAAAAAAATAAAAAATAAAAACCCATTGTGGTTGCCTTTTATTATTACCATAGTGGACAGTGCAAACTCTAGAAAAGCAGACAGGAGTAACAACACAAGGACAACAGTGTTGCGTCACAGAAAGAAGGTCCAGAGTTGGATTTCTGGGTCGGACATAATCTTTATGTGTGTCGTTTGCAGTCGTTTTCTTAGATTATGTCTTAAAAGAATGCTCAATGAAGTCTAGGCAAAAGAAAAATAAATACATGAAAATTGTATATTGTTTGATTTGTTTAGTTTAGTTTATTTTGGTCAACAAACATTGTAATGTAATAACAAATTGAATGATGCCTACTTTTTAAATTTTAGATAGCTTTTCCAAACTACATTTTGGCCTCACTTGGTGGAGAAGGTCAAGATACATTTAAATTCTAGTAAGATTACAAAATCTTACAACAGTTAAAGTCAGGGATTTACATACTAGCTGTTAAACTGAAACACTAAATCTCTCCATCTTTGACAAACTCATAAGGTAGTCTTGTTTTCATGACCTTTAAAAAGTGGTCTCAATTGCTACAACAACTGAAAATCCTCATTTTTCTCTTCATTGCCACAGTAAGAAGACAGTGTCATATAGGATTTGTGATTACATATCTTTTTATGTAAAAAAAAAACATTGAGACCGTAAGACCGATCTGTCATTGCCTCCTGAGCTGATTCATGAGACCCTCCTCTGGGCCTTTGCCTCACTCACTGAGGAAGCCAAAGGGCCACATACTTTCAGAACACAGTCATCATTTGCAAAAAAAAGTCAAAAAGTGTTGCAGAAATTATTATAGGCTGTTTACTACCAGCTATTTTCACCAGCTTCAGCCACACACCTGTTTGACCAGCGTAAAGAAATGTGGCGTGATATTTTACACTTGCTGAGCACAAACAGCTTCAGGATTACTAAAATGAGCTGAAGGCACAAAACCTAAAAAGAAAAGAACATATGATATAAAATAGATAGTCATAACAATATGAGAATGTTTTACAGTGTTCGTTTGGTCTGTGTGATTAAGAAGAAGACCTTGTAAAGTCTGAGAGCACCATCTTGTGGTCAGCTAAAACATTATGACCAGAGGTGGCATGTTCACTTATCAAAGCAACTTTTAAAGAAAAGGTTTCCTAATTTATGAGAAAATTTACATAAAAAAAATCCCAATTCATTTTAACGTAGAACCCACTCTAGAAACAAGGTCACATGACGTGAAGCGTTTTTCCTACTTCTGACTTGGTTAAGTTTTTTTTTTTTATTTGGGTAATAATTCAGACCGCTACTTTTACTTTTACTTGAGTCTCTTTGTATCAAACTAATACTAACTAGTACTAACAATGAAAAACAATATACAAAAAAACATTATATTTAGAGAGGGTATCGACACAACCTGCAGTCATTTTTATTATGCCCATATTCACTTTTAGCAATCATCATAAAAGTTAGGTCCAGGCACCCTGCTGTGTTTTATTCTGGGAGCTGTAACTGTTGCAAGGGTTTTGAGCTCTGATGTTAATGCCACCAGTACAACTAAAGTAAGATACACTTTCATGCACGTTGCTGTGGAACAAAAATGATTTCCATTGTGTGACAATTAATTTATTTGCATGAAAATCCTACATATTACACCTTTAAAGATTTGCTATTAGTAAGAAAATGGATAAATGTGCTACCAGCATAGTCATTACCATTAGTTTTCACTTCACCTTGATTAGTCTGCTTGTTGTCACAAAAGTAAAATTAATCAAGACATTTTTTAAAAAGCAATGGAAGTGGAAAATTCCAGCAGCTTTTGTGTCATATTAAAGAACTACTATAAACTCCATTTAGAAAATCATTGCATCTACTATCATTTTGTTGCTAAAAAATATAATTGTGAATAAATGAATAAAGACAGAAAAACAGTAGTAACAGGAGTAGTGTGTGTACATTTTAGAGACAAAGACGGATTTATTTATTTTCAAATTTTCTGAGGTGATTGAACATGCATTTTGGTAACTCGTGTTGACACAGCAATAACATGAAAATGAGAAAATATAAAATTCCCACTTTGATGTGACAAAATTAACGTCTAAAATTAAGTAATTGTAATCATATTTTAGCATACCTTCTAATTAAAACTGACTTTGATCTGACAAAACAAATAATCAAGAAGACAAACTATTACATACATCGTACACATGCAGCAAGTCCAAGCAGTAAAAATATTGATGACCAGAGGCAGAGGAATGTTACGGAGCCCCTCTGGTCTCACTATGTAAAAAAAAAAATATATATGTAACTAAGTCGTGGCCACGAGTTAAGCTAAGTCGTGGCCACGAGATAAGTAAATATGAAAGCATGCACGCTAACTCTGCCGCCCATAAGGCTCATACATACAGCCAGATGGACCCAAGCCTACAACGCCCTCTGCTGACGTTTTATCGTAGGCTACACAGACATGCTTTTCCAAAATGTCAAAGACTTCAATAATTAATAAACCAGTCTGCACACTAATATAGACTATCTTAAAATCACAATCAGAAATACTTTATTGATCTTTATTGATATTGATAACCTTTGTTATTTAAATGGACCCTGTACTGTAGTGCAATGTAATACTTCACATTCTGTGCAATATTATCTGTTTTAATATTCAGTGTAATATAGTTTGCTGCAGTTCTGCTTCTATTTATTTACTAGTACTGTTCATCACAATCAATTCAATTCTGTTAATACAGTAATGTAAATCTTGTAGGCTGCATATCCATGGTCCTTTATAACTCTTCTTCATATTTTATAGCATATATTTATTTAGCATATACTTTTTACATGTGTATAGGCTACTTGTTTATTTACCAACTTATATTATTATTTATATTTCTTTAAATGTCTTGATGTGCACATCAACTGTGACACAACAATTGTCCCCTGGGTTATCGATATCAATAAAGATCAATAAAGTATTTCTGATTATGATTTTAAGATAGTCTACAGTAGTGTGCAGACTGGTTTATTAATTATTGAAGTCTTTGACATTTTGGAAAAGCATGTGTGTGTAGCCTACGATAAAACGTCAGCAGAGGGCGTTGTAGGCTTAGGTCCATCTGGCTGTATGTATGAGCCTTATGGGTGGCAGAGTTAGCGTGCATGCTTTCATATTTACTTATCTCGTGGCCACGACTTAGTTACATATATATTTTTTTTTTACATAGTGAGACCAGAGGGGCTCCGTAGAATGTCCTTCAAAATAGTGAGAGAATATCCTCCTGTGTGTGACCTGTAGAGGGCGCTAGTGTCTCAGGAGGATGGGCTGCTTCAGGCACAGCTCGCTCGTCCCAGACTGAATGGGCATCTGGCTCTCCATGTGGAAACGGACCAGGTGACCAATACTCAGGAAAACCTTGTCACGAGTGCGCACCTGGCAACACACAAATAAGGACAAACTTTAAAATACATCTCCCAGGGCCACAGCTCGAAGGGACTGGGAGGTTCCACACCGACACACAATATTTTGTCAAACTGTGCTCTCATTAAAGAGAAGCAAATGCGCTTTGAGTGCCTACTAAAGTAGTTGGAAAAACGCTATATAAAAAATACAAAAATAATAAAAAAAAAATTTCTTTCTGTGTATTTACTACCCTTTTATGTTACCTGCCTGAGGACCGCTGATTGGATATTTTTGGGCGTAAGTACAGCTGCATCATTTGTTACAGATATCCATTAATACTGTGTGTTTTGTCCCATATTCAATAATTAAATCAAAAAGAACAACATATCATGAAAACATGTTACGAGCGGCACAGTGGTGAAAAGGTTCTGCTTCACTAAAAGGATGCTTTGGGATTGATGCACAGTAATCCAAATAAAAAGAAGAAATAATGAGAAAATTTATAAAGCACATTTTGTATTTTGGTTACCTGGTCTTTGGGATGACTGAATGAATCGCTGTGTTTCTCATTCTACTGAGATTCTTCTCATTGGCCACTAGAGGACAGTCCTTCCTTCCTTTGTGGCTGCCTATTTCAGCCTCAGAACACAGGCTTTTTCACTGGATAAAAATGTATGGGATATCCCACCTGTCCGAGTGGGTCAATCAGCAGCAGATGCCTCACAGTGGCCCCCTCCATTCCACTCAGGACATACTGTCCCGAGGCTGAGCTGCTCTCTCGCACCAGGAAGTCCCCGCTGTAGGTCAAGAGTGACTCGGCCTGCTCTCGGCCTAACCTGCAACAAACCGCGCCACATTAGGAAGGTCGAAATTAAAATGTCCTCCTCATGTCGATAGAAGTGTATAAAAGTAAATACCTGCCGTGAAACCAATCTTCCCCTTGGATTAGGTCTTGTGTGGGAGTTTCACAAAGAGCAGGAGGAGTGAGTTCTGCGCTGACCTCTGACCTCTCTGATGAAGAGTACAATTGGATTTAGAGACATCTAGTCAAGACTAAACATGATCAAATTTGCTTCACACACATTTTGAAAAACACATTTGATTGTCTTTTAGTCATTGTACTGCATTATAAGTAATAATATTTAACATCATTGAGTTAAGATAATTACACATTTTTGCATGTGACCATGTCCTGTGTCATGTCAAACTTTAATAATAATAACAAAGAAAAAATAAAGAAGTAGAATTTGTTATAATGGTGGGTGTGATTTGTAAGAAATACCTTTAGGTGGCGCTAGAGTCAGTTTTGTATTGGAGCAGTTCTCATAAAGGGTCACAGGTGGACAGAGGCAAACCTACAGCACAAGTGAAAACATTGTGATCCTTTTAAAATAATTTTGTTGCTTTTCTGATATGTAAGAGGAGCCCTTTTTCATAGACAGAGACTGGTCACTTACTTCCATCTCTTTGTAGTAATATCCAGTATCTGATAAACCTTATATACTGTTAGCAGTGTCCGAGTTATCTTTCAATCTCAATTACAAATGGAAGGATATTAATCCATAATCTTTTTGTTTTCTTTACTTAGACTACACATCCATCTGACATCAGTCCAATCAAGTTGGTGATTAATGCATTTAATATTAATCACCAACTTGAGTAGATTGATGTGTCACCTGAACTGACGAATGGATTAATTTAGCAAAGGTCGAGTGCTTGTTAACTTAGACTTGAACCAATTTGAAAAACTAACCACTGTAATTACCTCTTATTCACTGCTACTGGGTCAAAGAAAGAAGTCATAGATGAATGTTGAAATAACAGGAAATTGAACTCCCAGACAGAGGGAATCTGATCAATGAGTAAATGAGCCCAAATCGAACTATTAACAATTTTTAAAAAAATAATTTCTGTGCTTATTATATTATGTGTGGTCAAAGCCATAGGTTGATGCCCTACATGTTGCTCTATCACTTCCTGTTGTTTGTCCCCCTCTGACATGAGCAGGTCCTCTGTTCCAACACGAGCGAGCATCTTTGGTGGAACCATGTTGTAATAGTCCTGACCCAGTTTGTGTTTATCCCTCTGGGCACTCTCTGGCTCTGCATCAGGACTCATTGCTGACCTGAATCACAGACAATACAAAGAAAATACTAAATTATATTGAATGATGAACCGGTAACTCACAAAAGGCCTAATTTGGGCCTAAACATTGCTCTCTTTTTAAGAATATGAACAGAAATTGTTAAAGTTAGAATTTTGGTAGGTTTTGATTAAATTATAAGTTAGCTTGGAAGTAATGCGGTTAACTATCTGTAGGTCAGTTGACGGTCTTTGTCATTATAAAAAAAAGTTAAAATACTAAAATGCAATTTTGTGGTAATATCATCTGTCCATACTGGATAATAAAAATTACAAACACAACAAAAGGCTTTGTCTTGGACTTCACAAGTCTCACATCTTTTTCATTTTTGTGTTTTTTATTGGTTAATAAATAAGTTACTAATTGAACCGCCACCTTATGGTGTAGGAGTTTGAGTGCCCAAATGACCCTCAGAGCTATGTTGTCAGGGACTATATGGCTATATGCCCCTGGTAGGGGCCTCGCCAACCCAGTCCTTCGACACAAAATTTGGCGCTAGGAACATGAAATGTCACCTCACTGGCGGGGAAGGAGCCTGAGCTTGTGCGGGAGGTTGAGCGATACCGACTAGAGATAGTCGGGCTCACCTCCACGCACAGCTTTCGGCTCCTGAACCCAACTCCTCGAGAGAGGCTGGACTCTCCACTACTCTGGAGTTGCCTGCGGGGGAAAGGCGATGGTGTGGGCATGCTCCTAGGCCCCAGCTCAGCCGCCATTGTTGGAGTTTAGCCCGGTAAACAGGGTTGGATCCCAACCCTGGAGGGGTGTGATTGGGAAGAACGGCCCCCCTGATCTGAACACTAACGATGTTCTGTTTTTGGACATAATGAACACCATGTGCACGTGGCACCAGGACACCCTAGGCCGGAGGTCGATGATCGACTTTGTAGTTGTTTCATCTGATCTCCGACCGTATGTCTTGGACACTCGGGTGAAGAGAGGGGCGGAGCTGTCAACTGATCACCACCTGGTGGTGAGTTGGATCCGACGGCGGGGGAGAAGGCGGGACAGACTCAGCAGACCCAAACGTACTGTGAGGGTCTGTTGGGAACGGTTGGTCGAGTCCCCTGTCAGAGAGGTCTTCAACTCCCACCTCCAGCAGATCTTTGACCAGATCCTAAAGGAAGGCTGGAGACATTGAGTCTGAGTGGACCATGTTTTCGACACATGCCACTCAGAGCTATGGTCGTAAAGTCTCCGGTGCCTGTCTAGCCGCAACCCCCGAACCCAGGGGCGGAAACCTAAAGTAAGGAATGCCATCAAGCTGAAGAAGGAGACCTATTGAGCCTGGTTGGCTTGTGGGACTCCTGAGGCAGTACTCTTGATGGGTACTGGCAGGCCAAGCAGACTGCAGCCTAGTTAGTTGTGGAGGCACAAACTCGGGTCTGGGAGGAGTTCAGTAAGGCCATGGAGAAGAACTATCGGTCTGCCTTGTAGAAATTCTGGCAAACCGTCCGGCGCCTCAGAAGGGGGAAGCAGTGCCCTGCCAACTGTACAGTGGAAGGAACACTTCAAGGATCTCCTCAACCTGCACGTGGCAGAGTGGTTAGCACTCCTGCATTACAGCAAGAAGGTCGCGAGTTCAAAACCCAGCTCAAACAGTCTCGGCCGACTCTGGTCTTTCTGTGAGGAGTCTGTATGTCCTCCACGTGTTACCGTGGGTTCTCTCCAGGTACTCCGGCTTCCTCCCACCGTCCAAAAGACATGCATGTATAGGTTAATTGGCAACTCTAAAGTGTCCCTAGTGAATAAATGTGAGAGTGAATGATTGTCAGTCAATGTTTGTCTCTATATGTCAGCCCTGCGACTAACTGGCCACTGTCCAGGGTGTACCCCGCCTCAGGCCCAAAGCTGCTGGGATAGGCTCCAGTCACCCGTGACCCCTAACGGGACAAAGCGGTAGAAAATGAATGAATGAACTCTTGCATGAGCGTCTTCTGTGATGTGGGGTTTCATCAATTGCCAAGAAGTCAGCTTCCACTGCCCTTTATATTTAGCATGTTATAATAATGATTTTACTGATTTATAATCTGTATGCAATCTAATAGTAACAACCTACATGTGAATCATTAATAAAGAATTTATTGAGAATAGATTTGCTACTGTAATCCAAGTCTTCCCAATGACCCACAGAAATATGCTGTTGTCTATAAACAATATAATAACAGTCCAAAGCAGAAAGCTGACCTGTGATTAGTGGAGTACAGTGGCGAAGCATGGCTGAGCATTTGGTGAAAGCGGGTCTCAAAAGCCTGTCCGATGCTATTTATGACCTCTCCGGCTTGGCCCCGAGAGCACTCCAGGATGTGACACGCTGACAGACAGAAACAGGGAGGTCCAGTGACGCACTGACACTATAGCATGACATTACATGTCATTACAAAGTCACAGCACTGACACCACAGAACTGTCTCTCACCTCTGTGATTGGCCAGGTCCTTGGCCACATAAGCAATGTAATCTGCCATATCCTGTAGACAACAGGTCAAAACATTAGATTTAGAACTGCTGCCTCTATGTGGTCATCTAATCTATCTTGGAAAGCTGAGCAGTGAGTAATGACTTAAAATGCACCAAACACCCAAATGAAATGTAACTTTTGTCCCTTTTTGGTGCCATTTGGGGACAACGGGGAAACAACCTTCTCCATACCATTTAAGTAAAGCCAACTTTGCATCTGTGCTGTTGGCCAGTCCAATTTTTTGTACATTTTCAGCGGAAAACCATTAATTATGGCCTCTGTTTAAAAAGGAGCTGCAGACAATTTTTTACATATAGATAGATTTTATCTATGGGCCACAGTGGCTCAGTTCATTCTATTGTTATGTCCTTGGGCAAGACATTTCACCCACCTCGCCTCCTGTGCAAGGGACCAGGCTGGTTTGGGGTTTTAGGGTGAATGGAAGCATAATGTAAAGCGCTATACATAATATATAACA
The DNA here is from genome assembly GCA_024349245.1 of Neodontobutis hainanensis. Lineage (NCBI taxonomy): Eukaryota > Metazoa > Chordata > Actinopteri > Gobiiformes > Odontobutidae > Neodontobutis > Neodontobutis hainanensis. The sequence continues at coordinate 1,018,414 of JALDNG010000046.1, forward strand.
TGTGAACAGCATGTGAACACCTGCAGGAATATGCTGTTGTCTATAAACAAATCAAAAGGGGCAACGTAGGTTCACCAACCCATCCTTTTTTCTGTGAAGCAGGAGATCAAATTTTTCTGCTGCTCTGCATTTGTAGTGATTTCCCATAAAAATAAAATTAAAAATAAAAGCTTCATAAAGCCTTAATGTAAGAAAAATGTTAAATATAAAAATAAGTGCCCTTCTCTTACAGCAGTGCTCAGTTTGTCCACTCTGGGCATTTGTAGAAACAAGAATGTCTTTTATTTTGTTAGTACATCAGACATCAGAAGCTTTTTCCAGGACGTGAGCAGAAGCCAGTAGCAGACGTGTCCCGTTGACTGCTCTCACTGACATTAACAGAGCGTCATTGATTTTTTTTTTCTGATTAGGCTTGTGTTTATTATGGACTTTCAGGGCAACAGGAAATTTTCCATCAGGATGGATAACCCAAATTATGTCATATGGAAATAATGAGTCAGGGAGGGCCATAAATAAGAGTGATTAGTGAAATAGACTTGTTGAGGTGTAAAGATGATGAAAGAACTGGTGTAAGAGGCTATATTAAGTCTGGAGAAATGGTTTTGGGATTTGTTACTGCGTCTAGTCCCTTCAGTCTGGTTATAATAATGTGAATTAGCACTAAATGCTCGTAAATGAAAAGGAGCGCAGGTCCAATCTCGGTTCAAAGTATAGAAAGGTAATCAGGTCGGATGTCACAAGTAATTTAATTGAGAAATGGCAGTAAACCAGCAGTAAACACACTAAAACAATTTCCCCTCTATACGTGTGATAGAGCAAGCACACGTGTTTGTCCACCACAGGATTTGTGAATGTGGGACGTTTTTTGAACAGAAACGTACCGGGTCTCCTCCAGAGGCAAAGGAAATGGCCTGCATCGGGTGGTGGGCAATTTTCTGTGGGGGACAAGAAAGAGTTATTTTGGTGATGAAAAAGAAAGTACAATTTCAGAAATAAAGGTTGTGACTAAAGGAAGAACAGACACTGGCTTTTTGAAATATGGGTCTCCAGAAATACAATCTGATAACACAGGACAAATGTATACTATTGAGTGACAAAATTTCAATTGAATCAAAATGAATGCAATGGAAGACAGGCGACAACAAAGGCCAGGACATTTTTACAACTAAATGATGGACAAGAAATATTGAATTTAACAGGTGCTAGCATTGTCTCCAGCCTAAGCTCTTCCCAAAAAGGTTAAAAGAAAATAGAAGAGCAAATAGAACTGTACAAAACTCATAAAAAAGAGGGGCTGAAGGATCAACACAGACAAACACTGCACAAGGAAGAATCTGACTAGCTAACAGAAAAATCAACAATAGTTTGGGTATTTATATTAACGGTCTAGATCAACGTAATGTTAGTATCTCCCTTTAAGCAATGGAACTAATAAAGCCAGGGCAGTGTTTTTGTGACTGTAGTAAATCTCGACTGCCCGGTTGAATGCTGAATGCCTTTAGGAATTGTTGAAGCTGTTACCTGCAGAGATGAGACATCAATGAGTGTCAGGCTTTCTGTGGAGACACTGAGGATGACCCTGCTCCCCGAAAACTGCAGGTCAATCTGACCCAGGACAGCAGACAGGCCTTTGTGAACGGGCTGAACAAGACCAAATCAGATCACAGTCATAGATCTGCATGTTCTGGGCCCAGGGCTTTTGTGTTGTGTGTGTGTCTTACCTTTTTGGCCTTCACTGCAGTCTTGGTGGAGCTCTTTTGACACAGTTTGCTTATTGCCTCTCTGTTTCACAACGGGTCACGGGTAGAAATGCAAGAAAAACATAAAGCATTATGAAGCATGACATAAGCAAGACTATTCTCATATGTATGATATCTATTTCACTGCTTTTATGTTGTTTTTAATGTTTAATTGTGTAAACCTGTTGATTATATTGTGTTATACTGTATATTGAGGCATTCTCCCATTCAAAAATCTACAAAAATTGTATTGTGTTGTTCAAACTTCTGGTAAGGATACCCTTCAAAAAACGAATTTTAATTATTTGAATTCATCATATTCTTGACCCAATCATTTCCAATGGAGTGCATGCTCCACAAAATAAGTCTTTTTCAAACACGGACCAAATCTAAACTACATCTACATAAATTTCAAGATAGTCCAAACATTTAAATGTAATCGGCAGCCGACAGGTGAGTGAAAAACACTCAGGAAGTGCTGTTTTGTTAATAGTCAGAGCAGTCTCTTTTGATGTGAGGGACTAGGGTTTGAGTCTGGCACCAGACAAAGTCTATTGCTTTGCTACTGATTAAAGATTATTCTTCTTTTTTGGTTAAATATGTCTCTAACTTGTGTGTGCAAAGAAGGATGAAACTAAATATAAAACACAAAAATAATTTACGCTTTTGTATAACTTATAAATATTTAGGATTCTGAGAGAGTCTGCCTGAATTTGTTATTACCAGACACTGTTCATAGAAACAAAAATGTCAAGGGATTTTTGCCCATTTTGATTGGTTGCTATGATTGAAAAACCATAGACAGAGATGATGGTGAATATAGCTAATAATATAGTCAGTGTCTGTCAATGGTTTAAATGCTGAAATGCTTTGGACCAAGTGGTGCTTTCGCGAGCTTGTTAAATAACCTGCAGCACCACTGAGCAGTTTAACTCTGGCCACAAAGGTCAAAACAAACCGCGAGTTGACAAAACATCTTGATATCTTTGGAACCATCTTTTTTATTCCAAGAAACATCTCCCTTTCCTTGAAGACATATGATGTGTAATGTCTTGCAGACTCTCACTGTGTCCTAAGATCATTAGGAGGAAATTCATGTAATTGGATTTTCTGGCCCATCAGTCTGCCACGTTGTTGTGAACAGAGGTTGCTGTGTACATTGGCTTTTTGGCATCCTTCTCTGGGTTGTCAATGTGAAATGATGGGAGGAAAGCGCCTGTTATGAAACATTATATATTTAATTGGATTTCCCCTTTAAACATTGTAAATAAGACCCACATGTCTAACTTGGCAAGACGTGTTGTACTTAGACACAGAGGGTAAAGCCTTTTGCTTCACTTTGATGCATTCATGGTTATATCTTTATATGTGTGTTCTTGGGGCACACCTGGGCTCCTTTGTGTCTTTGTAAGTGCGAGTGTCGTACCGTGTCACCTGCATCCTCGTGTTGAAGTCCAGAGTCCTCATGGACTGTGTCACCTCCACACTGCCAACGTACTGAAACAAAACAGTCAACACCAGTTACTTCCAAATTTTTCCAATTCCACTCAACATCTTGTTTTAAAACCAACAGGATTTTTGTAAAAAAAAAAAAATTAACCTTTATTTTAGACCATTATTATTCAAGAAAGTCCCACTGAGATTACAAATCTCTTTTGCAGAGGAGTCTTGGCCCCATGTGTGCGTGTGGGGGGGCTCTTAGCTATGTCTTAAGTGGTAGGATAAACCGGAGCACCCAGAGGAAACCTAAGCAGAAATGCGGAGAACATGCAAACTCCACACAGAAATTAGCAGAAATTAGTATATTAGCACCTCAAACCTAAACCTAAAGATTTGATGTCCTTTGATTCATCACCACCAGGTGACAGTATTGTGCAGAAATGTATAAGCCCAAATTGTTGACTTAGCATAACTCTGAAATATAGGTCACTCTCGCTTTAAGACCCAAACCATTTTTACAGTTCTGCAGCCTTGGTTTTGGTGAAAGCTCTACCCACTGCCCATGGTGTAGTGGTATGTACCTGCTACAACTGCCCAGGATTAAAATCATAGGAAGCAAAAGAAGCAAAAGCAAACCTTATCTTATGAGTAATGCCTGCGCTGATTCTAACAGCTCTGCTCCCCACCCCCCCTCACCCATAGCTTCCTGTGTGGGCAGTAGTGACTCATCCTGGCTCTGCTGGGCTTGTGTGCATATACTACGTGTTTAAAGCCATGCTGTCTGTCACTGAGTCCAGAGCACAGTCCACTCAGCTGAGAGAAATAAGAAAATAAGAGCGGACGTTGGAATTGTTTCTCAGTTAAACAGATACACAGCCCCCCCCCTTCAGCGCCCATGCTTCTACACACATGTATTGATTTAGGTCTGGACTCATCAATGGACTTACTCATCCTGCCTCCAGCCAGCGGGGTTGGTCAATGAAAGAGAAACATATGTGCTCTGAGTCAAGCTGGACCAGTCAAGCTACATTCATTTATTTAGCCGAGCCTTTTACATTATAACATGGTCTACAGTGGGTCACCTATTTTGTGTCTCTAGTACTCTATAGTGAGTTCTGAGAGTTTCATTTATATATATTTTTTTATCATAAACATAACATCCTGTAATAATGTGCTCTGTGTGCAAAAACATCACACCTCTGTTACTGCACTGCAAATGCCATTTATAAAGTGCCTTTTTATAAAATGTTACACTCATGTTACTGTAATGAAGACACAAAGTTAGTTACCTTGATGTTATGGTGAATTGCTGTTTTCACTCCTCCCTTCTCGGAACAATCTTCCAAGCATGCACTACTGTGACGGTCACATGGGGCGCAGCCTGGTGTCCAGGGCAGGCTGGCCATCCGGTGGAGCGTGATGGGTCGTTTTGTGCACTGTACAGCCATTGTACTCTGGGCCGCATCAAGGGAAGGCTGGCTACAAAATCTCTGATCGATCCAGTCAGTTTGTCCACTATGTACCGGTGCACTGGATGGATTGGTGTGTCCTGTCCGGCCTCGAAGGCAAATGGGACTCTGAATTCGGATGTTGGCCATGCGGGGGATAAAGTCCCTCAGTGTAGACGAGCCATGGTGAGCAAGCTCTGAGTCCAGGCAGAGGTTTCTCTTCAAGGGCAGCACTCTTTGGGGATGGTCCTCCAAAGAAGTGAGTGAATCGTTTTGCAGACGGCTGTATTTTGTGCGTTTCAGCATGCCTGTCAAAAAAGAGGCAAGAAAGTGACAGTGCAAAGCAATAGATGAAGTTACTGGACGGGTATCTGTGAAGATGTTTGTGCTAAGCATAACAATCACAAGTCAGCTTTTGCCAAAATGCTAATACCCAGTCAAGTACTACCAAACCTCATAGCATTAGTGGGCCATGAAAACAGTAGTCTGACAACTGACAGTTTTAAAATTCTGTTTTGTGGAGGAAAAAAAGATGACATAACCAGATTTATAACTGTAAAAAAATATTGACCATTAGCTCGTCCTCGTCACCTACAGTCAACAGTCAAACCCACGAGTCTAGTCAACCATTTTTACAAACAGAGTTACTTTATAGGTTTTGCAAGGGCAATGAAAAACTAAATTAGTACCTGGTAAAATTCGTGTTGGAGATTTAAATCTAGGTAAGGTGTCCTGTCTCATAATCAAAGGAGTCCTCGGATAAAGCCAAGCCACAGAAATGCTCTGGAAAGAGAATTTAAGGACAGAGAAGAAAAGTATATATATATATATATATATATCACTTCAGCAGCAGTTGATTTTTAGTCAGTGATCTCTAATCATGGCTGCACATATTAAAATAATACTCACCCGTGTGGGACAGTCCACTCAAAATCCTATCCGTCTCATTCCAGTGATGGTCCTGCTCCAGCTGTTCCCTCTCTCAAGACCTCAACTTTTCTCCCGTGAGTCCATGTGTTGTGTGGCTCTGCGTTCAGGAGCTGGCTTCATGAATGAACTTTCTGCTGGTTTATGAATGAGGCTGGGCTCGCTCTACCCCCCTCTGCCTCTCGATGACGGAGCATGCAGATGAATGGAGTGTGAATGGAGCACAGGACAGATTGACAGACGGCCCCCAGAGCCCCCTCCCCTTCCCGTGAACGAGCGGCCAATCACAGGCGAGCAGGGTGACTCATGCTGAGCTGTGTACACTAACAGAGGCAGCAGAAGAGAGCCAGTCCCCTCAAATGAGATATAATACTGCATATAGCCTTTCAAATAACATCAGACAAGGGTTAAAGAAAGAAAGAACAGTCTGTTAAAGGGGCTCTGTGTAAAATATATAAACTGTAAATAAACATTTGACAAAAAAAGAATTGCAGACATTCCAAGAGAAGCAAGGTTACAAAGAAAGCAAAATTACTTTGTTGCAACTTGGGTTGCAGAATATGGATAAGAGTTACAGAAGGATCAAGTGCTGTGCAAATCAGAAACATAAATAAAAAAAAAGCAGGTTAGTAAAAAAATGATTGTGTGCTGTTAGTGTTAATAATGATCTCAAACTCTAACTGTGTTTATGGATAAGAACATAAACATCAAATTAGAGGATAAAATGACATACAGTTGATTCAAAAATAGATGAGCACATAAGTTATCGAAAACAAACGACTACTTTAGTGAGTTTAATAAGATATTTTATTATAATAGCAGCCACAGAAACATAGTTTCTAGGAGGAAGTTCAAATGAATGAATATGAGCTATATTCTGTAAATCGTGCAAACAAAAAAGGTGGAGGCGTTGCTTTATATATATTTTCACATTTGAAAAGAAAGTAAGTAAAGAAAATGACAATAATAGAGAATAATGTGAAGGTGACAGTGGGAATCATTTCTGAAATAACAACAATAATCAGTTGTGTTTACAGAGCCTCCTGTGTTTAACATTTACTGAAAAAATAATAGAACTATTTGATAATATTATTATTTATTTGTTTTTGGATGACCAAAGGAATAAGAAACGCTTGTAAAACAAAAAAAAGGTTTTTATACAAACACAAACCAAAGAATCTGAAGAACAGTATAAAAAATATAAAAAAGTATTATCATGGATTATTAAAAAACTAGACAGACTTAAAATAATGCATTTCATGCAATAAATCATGAAAGATTACTTCAGAAAATAAATAGTTACTGAATCAGGGGGAGAGCCCATCAGTGGATCAAAAGCTACTTAGAAAATAGAATAGTTAAAATTGATGAAGACTTGAGTTGCCATATTACATAAGGAAAAACTATTTTATGGAGAGAGACATAGGGAAACCTTTTTTCCTAACACCATACAACTTTATTTCATCAAGTTAGAATTACTTTTAAAGTAACTCAAAATATAGGCTAATGTAAAACAATGTCTATTTTTAAACAGCTGCCTACATTTAAGAAGAGAAAGAACAATTGACTTTTACATTTGCATCAGATTCAAGATTTTTTTTACATACACCACTCACGCCTGCTCTATCGGTCTCTATCTTTAAAAAGAAGGGAGCACCACAGCAAACCTATAGTTTGCTGCTATGATATAAGCTTTTGTACTGACGGGATATGGCCCTGTGATCCCCTAAAGCAGTGATTCTCAAACTATTCTCAATAAGTACCACCTCATAAATGTTTGACTCTTTACCAACTCTTCTGTGTTGTATATAGAAGTGTAGTTAAAGTAAACTAGATATCAAAGTGGAGTCACAACAAAATACATATAAATATTTAATACTAGTATTTAGTATATTTCTCAGGGATCAGTTTGATTGCTTTATTGTTACCACAGTTTGAGAACCACTGCCCTAGAGCACAGACTCGAGACACTCAAGACTGAAATTGTGACAAGGATCTTTCAATTTAGACTTTAGACAGAATTGGTTTGGGAAGCATACACTTGTGGTACAGAAAACCTTAGTCCTATATGTCAAAAGAAAATCTGTTTTTGTATAAATTAGTTCTATTTTATACTTTTATGCATCTAAATGTGCTGCAGCTTGGCAATTTTAAACAACTTAAAGCTAAATAGTCATTTATACAGTCCATACATATAGTTTTTAATCAAAGGTCTATTTTTAAAACATAAACACATGTCCAAAAATTAGAACACTGTTTTTGTGGATGTGCGGTACTTAATAAATTATTAAGTACTATTGCTAATGCTCATCATTTAGAAATGTGTTAGTGTTTGTCAAAGCTGCACTACACTAAACATCAGTGAACTACTTATCACTTATCTATTTATTTTTTAATTTTTTTTAAATAGTGAAGGTGAAAGTCTCCAAAACCTAAGCATGGACAATTGGAAAAACGTGTTAGTGTTTATGACCGTGCAGCGGATCTTTGTCTCCGCCTTGTGGTGTCTCAGTAAGACTGCATCCTGATCCAAAAAAAACGAGTCAAAAGTTACTGAAACAACATTTTAATGATGTTAATCATCAGTCATAGAGTTTAAGAGTGATAACAAGATTATGGGGAAACAGCCTTTAACAATGTCGCTAGTGATTTACAGTTTGTAAGACAGTTTTAAATATTCATATAAAGACAAGAAACACGCTGAAAAATTACTTCAATGAACCGTTTTTTTTTTTTTCATTTTTTTTTTTTTCACATTAGTTACAAGACCTAAAGCAGGACTGTATTCACATAGTGCAAAACACTTGTCTGTCAAAGAACAACACTTTAATGGAAGTGATGGTGACAAAGGCCTACACACAGCGTACCTTATTAATCCAACTAAAAATACTGCGAGAAAACCCGACTGACTTGATACACCACCGTCTCCCAATCCAGGGCTCAACATTGCAAACAGCCCGACATACTGCAGTTCCACGCCGCACTAACATTAATCGGATGAATATTCACCATGTTTCACTGGTAAATGTCTTTATCAAATTGGATTCCAACTGATAATGTTAAAACTATCAAATGGCTTTAAAAACAGAGTGATTGTATTGTTTTAATACAACAGATTCTCTTTTGTACACTCATATTTACAAGTTGTTGTTTTTTTGTTTGTGCAGGAGTTTATGACCAGCTGCTCGTCTTCAGGAAGCGTCCTCTGTCTCACATGTGAAGTATTTTACGGAGATAGACAGTAACATTAGAATGACTTTTTCTGTCAGTCTACTAAAGAAAAAGTAAATTAATAAAAAAAAAAAAAAGGTGGCAAGACATTACGCAGGCTCTCAACAATAAACAGCCATCTTGAATAGTATAAAACAGTTTGTTTAGGTAGTTATTGACTCACTTTCCTCTATACAATACAAAGATATCTCACTTTCACAGGTTTCATGGCAAGTAGATGACCAAAGCATTTCAATTTGACCTTTTTCTGGATCAAAGATTTACCTGACCATTTCATAGTTTTTCCTGCTGCTGTACCAATAATTGTGGTTTTAGTCCACGTCAGCTTTTATCTAGCCTGCCCAGCCAAATTCAAATGCATAAAAATTAAACGAGTGTTAATCCCTTCCCTTAACAGCAATTTGTTTTTCTTATTGTGTGTATCCAGCAGTATTTTCTGTCTTTAATGTAAACTTCCCTGAACCATATTTTGTCAATGTCAACCCCACAGTTGCTAAATTAAGGATCAATTGAACATCTTATTGGCTTTCACCAGATTCTCAAACAATCCATTTTCCAAAAAAGGTTGCCCTATTTTTTCCTATAGGCTACGTTCTGACAATGTCTATATTAGAAGTACTGGACGTAGAACCATACGCCACCAGAAAGACCAAACTGACTGCTTTGTTCATAAAGCACAAACATGCTATATGGACTGAAGGCAAACAACAATCAAAAAGATCAATATGACAAATTGTTACATATTAGAGCAACTGTTAAGGTTATTTATACTCAGCTTTTTAGAAGTTATTGTTTCAATACAGCTTATTACGTTCAACATTTAAAAAAAAAAAAAAAAAAAATTACATTAGACAGATGGGAGCAGTTCAACGATAATCACGACCCCCGACGTAATTGGTCAATAATGGATTTGAGACTGTATACAAAAGTGGATAAAGTGGCTGAGGGTGTGGAACTAGATGCTGAATAAAAAGCTGATAAAATGAGAACGTTGCGCAATTGCTTGAGATACTTACCAAGACATTCTGTAATTTTGATTGTAAAAAAATCTATTGAGGATGCCCATACAAAGTCATTGATGCAAATACAAAGTGATTTATGTATCAAGAGCTGAAAATGTACATCTATGAAGGGACCTATCCTAACATTTATTTCAACAAAAAAAACACAGGTGACATTAATCTATATTAGAAAGATATTTTGGGAGTGCTTTTTGGTAAAAAAAAAGGACAGATTGGCACATTCATCTTGCTGCACACATCTCAAGTCCACCGAGATCTGATCTGTGCCTGAACAGCCACAGCAAGAGCTTAAGCTCCAGAGACAGTTACACTTTAAGGTGGACCAGCAGTGTACATCTTTAATGAAAAAGGTTTACACTGTAAAGGGTTTCAGAGCGCTGCTACTGTATGAGACTTCTGTTCAGCGCCAAACCTTTCAGTCAACTATTTCAGCATTGTTTTGTTGGATAAATATAATGCAATGCTGACGTGATGTAAAACCTCATAAACTCTGATAATTTGAATACTAGCTCAACTCATTGCGATTTGGGTTTTACACCTTGAACAGCTCATGAAAATCCAGTAGAGGGTTTAAATAAAGCAAATGTGATCCAAAATATATCAGGAACAAATCACTAAATTTGTATTTTCTTTTAATGTGTGTGAACAAAGGCTTGAAAGTCCTGCCCCAATCACTACCTCCATTTTTATATACAGTCTAGGCTTCGCGATAAAACGTAACACAAACCTTCAATTCAAACCTTCAAAAAAGCTTCAATTAAGAAACTTAGAGGCTCTTTCCTTCATAGAACAATAGGCTGGAAATAAACACGCACATACACATTATGTACATTATAAAGCTACTAATCACAGCAAATAAAATGCAAACTATGTGCCAACGATGTTAGCATACAAACCCTGCATAAAGCACAAATACTGGCAGAGCTGTAAAGAGTCTCCGATCAAAGGGTCCAGTCATCCTCTGATTAAAGCGGCAGAACACAGGTTCTCTCCTTAAATGCTAAACACTTGCTCTTACAAATGTCTCCGACTCAAAAGAGAGTTCAGTTTCAGGGTAGAAAATAAGAAATCCTCCCTCTGAATTCAAGTGTAGCAGGTTGTGGGTATCCATTTAGAAGACTAGACAAGCGCTTGGTGCCACCCCGGATTTATGTTCAATTTGGGCAGTACGAGTTGGTCATGTTTTACTGGTGTTGGTCAGTGGCTGGGATACCTGAGTTTACATCTGGTGCTGAGGGTTAAAGACAATAGCAGGAAAGCTGCTGGTTCCTGTGAGAAAGATTTTCGAGAGAGCATTGGTATAAAGAGACAGAGGCCTAGTCCACATGAACACAGGGGCACGCCTTACATCTACAAAAGAACTGTTAAAGTCTCAATCTATATTACTAGAGTGAAAAATAAAATGTAAATTTAGAGCTTTGTTTAATAATATATTGAATGGTCAGCTTGGTACTGCAGTTTGGTTTGGGTAACCCCCTGCTGAGCGAGGCTCGAGTTTCAGCTGAAAACTGATCCAATAAAATGTAGACCAATATTGTTTCCAGCTTTCTGAACTCTTTTGGTTTCTCACATTTTAGAGACTCATATTTCACGAGTGCTGCTCATTTTAATGCAATGTAAAATTATTTTGTTGTAGCATATGTTAAGAGCAAGATACATTCAATTTAATTATACCCTAAAAATATATTGAAATATATTGTAGGAACAGCAGCCAAGGGGTTATCAAAGTGGTCTAAAATTGTATGCCTTTTCAGTTGCTGTACCACACTGCTCCATTCACACTAGGGTCAAAAACTCTGTCCATGTCTAGTATGTCATGTTGAATTTATGAAGGTAAAAGATGAAGGCAGAGCACAATGTTATAAAGTTAGCCATAGCAACTACTAAACAGTGAAAACTCCTCTGCTCCTTCTTGAGCTCTGCCTAAGTTGCGCTGTTGTTTTTTTCAAATGAATTTGCTTAATGCATAATAAACTACAGCTGTTGAAAATGATGTATGTTTGCCCTGTCAGCAGGGACACTCCTTTGTCCTTTTGCTCTGTGTCACCAGCAGCCAATAGTCAACAGTTCATACGTTAGTGCAGCGGGAGTGTAAAGCAACATTTTCAAAATATAATATGCTGGGAGACATGTTTTAAATTTGCTTGTAATAGAATATACAAAAAACAATCAAATGTTATGTAAACAGCCCCAAAATAGAGCTTGTTTGTCAAAAATCAAGGGGACTGATGTAAATTAATGGAACTTCTGTCTCTGTGGACACAGTTTATAATATCTTCAGAATTAAAAGCGCTGAGTGGGGACTGAACTATAGTAAGGGCTACATTGACAACATGTGTTCATGTGGACCGGTCCTACAAGAAGCTTCAATGTCAACCAGTGACCTTCTTGGCCTCCATCTCTGGGCCCTCACCCTCTCTTTCAGGCAAGTCCAACTCTTCATCGTCGCTGTGGCCTTGCTCCTCTTCATCCTCCTCTTCCTCCTCCTCGGTGCTGTCCTGGCTCTTGCCCAGCTGCAGGTTTTCCAAAGTCTTGGACACCCAGGACTCAATACGACTGCTGAGTGTGGGCACCTCTACAGAGATAGGCTCGGGGGTGTAGTCTTCTTCCTCGTCGTCCTCCTCCTCTGCCTCCTCCAGCATCCCGGGCACCAGTGTGGACGTGGTGGATGTGATTGAGGAGTTGAGTGGACCCCTGCAGCTGCCATCCAGAGATCCCGTTTCTGTGCTCTGCTGAGAGGCCAGCTCCAGACGGTCATCGACCCGGACCTACATAGACAGATATTTATTGTATTATATTTGATCGGATAGATATTTTCTTAATCCCAGTGGATATTCAGGTTATGTCCAGACTAATGCCATTTAAATTTAAAACACTAAACTTCTGCTGTATTTTGAAAGTGTTCACATGACTCCGAGATCTTTCATCACCAGAGTCCCATTTATGTTGAGCAAAAACACAAAAAGGTGAGCCACTGTCTTTTAATATTGTGTCCTAGCTCAGAAAAAACAAATGTAATGAATCACACATAAAAGTGATATGCATAACGCATAAAAGTCCCTGTCTCTATCTTCTGTTTTGGGAAAAAGACAGAATGTCATACACCTCATGTCAGAATGGCACCCTAAGCATGAGATGAGATGTATGAAAGACAAAAATATCACCAGCATAAAAAGGGCTTGGAGATGGAGGAAAAAAGAAATATGTTATCAGCCCATTCCTGAATGTAGTGCCATCCCAAGGCTGGGAAATAGTGGTCGTTACTGTAATGCTTTGGTTTAGTGACGTAAGAGGAAATTGACATTAACATAAATACAGTTTGTGTGATGCACCATGGACTTGATTTATGCCAATTATCCATGTGCTTCAATTTACCAGAGCTCTTTTTGCAATTTGAAGACATTCAACCTTAACTGCTTTATTTTCAGTGTCATACAGATTACATGCTTCTTTTTTAGTTGTTTTGAGTGAGAATTAAAAAAAAAATTTTTAAAGTAATTTTATGTTGTACCATACCTCATCCTTCTCGGCAGCTGCTTGCGTCCGGGGCTGCGGGACACTGGACGGGGCGGTACTGGTATTGGTTGTCTGAGTGTCCTGTAAATCCTTTTGGAAGGCAGTGGGAGGTGCGGGGCGACTGGGCTCAGGCTCTGCAGGCTCCATGTTATCGGCTGTCTCCACCATGTTCCTCCAGTTGGTTTCTGAAGGAAGTAACACTTAATCAACATATTTGTGATTAAACCTTTAATGCCATAGATGGACAAGAATAGTGTAAATGCTGTGTTTTGTCATTTGACATAGCAGTAATATTTAGGAAGTCTAGAGTGCGAATAGAGAGCTAATTATTATATATTTTATTGGAACCGTTTGTACACAGAGCTGATTTGTTCTTAATAGTATTATGCAATTAGTAGTCTGCATCCTCCATGAACAAACAGGTCAAATCCCTGTAAATGTGGACATACTCCTTAAAATGACAAACGGAGTAGCACTAAAGGTCACCCTCACACTAGGCTGTGTTCACACTTGTATCCGCTTCATTAGTTTGGTTTGTCAGCTAAAAGCCCCGGGTTCGCAGAGCGTTCACAGCTGCATTTTAAACTGCGGTCCAAGCGGAAAAACATGCATTTTTTTAAGAAAGACACTAGATGGTGTCGTTAGCCCAAATGCTAAAAAGGCATGTTACTATAGCATTTTAGCTTCTCAGTGCTTCACATTTAACCTCTTTCAGTTTTATTTAGTTGGACAATAATGTTTGGGTTGGTTTTCTTTTCCAACCTCGGGGAAACTAAGCATTATGTGATGGTTTTTGTTGCCTATTTGTGAGGCTCTTCCTGTTTGAGCTCGTCTGAACTTAAAGCGCTTTACCAGTGTTACAGCTGACGCCACTGGAGACAAGCCGAGTGGGGATCGAACCTCTCACCTTCAGCGAGCACTGGGGTTTGTGTGGAGCCTTCACACAAACCCCAGATTAACCACAGCAACTTCACCAAATACGGAAAATGTGAACCTATGGTGTGAACACAATCCACTGAGCTCTACTTAATTTTTCGCTATGTTTACACCGCATAAATGTCCACTAATGTAAAGGTTCACCAAACACAAGAACTAGTTGTTTTTTTTTTGTTTTGTTTTTTTAAGTGTGAGTCACAACTGTTTTGTAAGTGTACATTTTTTTGGCCTCTTTATAAAATTTAGGGTTGAGTCTTCGTGTAAGCGGATGAGAATTTATGAACGCGTTGCCCTTTCTGAAATAAATGTAACTATCTTATTCTTTTGACATGTCTTGTCACATTCTCTCAAAGTTAAGATTAAAAGCAAGAAATGTGTGAATTATGCCCATTTGTATATACTGTTTAAAAAAAAAATATGTGCACAGCAGTATGGACATGCTTGCTCAGTTTCTCAATCTTTATAACCCTACAACTGTAAATATATTAAATAAAACTTATCATTTTCTTTTTCTACTTTCTAATTTGACATGGATTCTTTTTTAAAAAAACTTTACTTTAAAACAAGTAGATCCAAAAACAGATGTCAAACCCAAAAAATAAATAAAATTTACAGATACTGAATTGTTGGTGTAACCTGTTTTTTTTTTCTTATTACTTATTGTATAATGTGTTTGCCAATAACTAATTACAACCTCATGCTTATTATTCAAGACTAAACCATTAATAGCAATGTTGTTAATTTAATTGTGATTATTAATGTAGCAGTTATGATTTGTAAATGATAAATAAGGTAGTTACTACGAATACTTAATTAATACAGTTGTGCGTTATTGTTATTTGTTAGTGTTACCCATTAACTGGTGTGCATGTTAATAATGATCTTTTCAACCTACCGTACTCCTTTTCATTGACCTCCGAGATGGGCTCAGAGAAGGTGGAGCAGAAGGAAATGGCAGAGGCAGCAGAGTGGTTGCGTGTGTGGCCCAGGAAGTGTGGGACTTTCTTGTCATTTTTCAGAGCTTCTTCTGCCTTTTCCTGCTCCAGCGCTGACACCATGTCTTTGTAGGCTTTTCTCGCTTCCTCCGTCAGAGCCACCAGCTGATTGAACAACCCCTGAGGAGAGCAGGGCGTGAAATAAGCCAAAAATAATGTAACAGTTGTAACCGTTACTTTAAGCCAGAAGTTAATGGTTTAGCATTTTATTTGTGTATATATATATATATATATATATATATATATATATATATATATATATATATATATATATATATATATATATATATATATATATATATATATATATATATATATATATATATATATATATATATATATATATATACACATACATACATATATATATATATATATATATACACACACACACATATATATTTTCCTGAATAGGCTAGCTGATCAGTCCAACTTCTAATAAATTGGTGAAATAAATAACACAATGGACTTCCACGAAGGGCACAAGGCCCATTTCGAGGAAAGAATGCCTTACTAATGTGTCAGAAGTTTTGTCACTTCTCTGCTGTGTACAAAACACATTTCTTATAAGGGCACATCAAACACAAGAACTTTTTAAAGTATAACAGGAGTCTTTATTTATTTATTCACATTTTTTTCGTGAGAATAAATCCCTTGAGATGAATCATCTCGTTTTCGAGGGGGTCCTCTTACTCACATTCATTCACTAGGGACACTTTAGAGTTGCCAATTAACCTTTACATCTGTGGGTGGTGGGAGGAAGCCGGAGTACCTGGAGAGAACCCACAATAACACGTGGAGGACATGCAGAATCCTCACAGAAAAACCAGAGTCAGCCGCGAATGTTTGAGTCGGCTGAGACTTGAACTCACAACCTTCTTGCTGTGAGGCAGGAGTGCTAACCACTCCGTCACGTCCACCCCTTTGGGCCTGGAGGAGCAATTGTGTAAAATATTGTAGTAGATAGCGGACAGAATGAAAATGTGTATAATTGTTTAAAAAAACTGAAATCACAAATTAGACAAAAAAGACCTTTAACAGGTCATACATAGGTGTGCCTTAGCACACGTCTCTGTAATTGTTGTTAGATTTGGTGGGATACTACTAATTATACTGTACAAACAGTTTCAACTACCTGAAGTAGAAAAACTGTCTTTAACATCAATAAAACAAGGAAACAACAAACAACAGTCACACAAGAATGTTTTAAATGTTGATGTTTATGATGAGTGCTTACCTCTGCTCCAGAATAGTTAAAGATGCCAACGACACTAACAGGCACTAATTTGTTGACACAGCGTCCAAGTGCCTTTCTGCCGAGTGCAAACACAAATGGGATCTCTTGCTCCCTCGCCATTGCTATTACATTGTATAAAGCCTCATCCAGACCACCTTTGGCTTGGATCTTTTCACAGTTGGGAGAAATAATGACACATTTGATCTTCTGCAGCTTCATGTGCTTCGTGACCTCTCGGAGGCCCATGACCAGGCGGCGCTTGGACTTGGCCTTAGTGGGATCTTTCTGATAGACTTTCTCCTGAAAGTGAACCAGTTCCTGTAGCAGCAGAGTGACACTCTCATCGATCTCTTTGCTCAAAACTTGGTTACAGTACCTAAAAAAAACAATAAAGTATATGTATATATTCTCTAAACTCTAAGAATCTACTATGAAGAATATATTGCATTGCACGTACATGCATTTCATTTGAAGACACAGAACACTCCCTTTGAGTTATGAAAACGTTTTCAACAAAGGCATCTGGACGTACAGATGCCTTTGTTGTTTTTCTTAATTATGCTCTGGATGACTGAAAACCTCCATAGACTTCTTTTGATTTATTTTAAATATAAGATGTCCATATTACCACAAAAGATATTTTAAACTAAACATATTAAAATGTATTGACCAGGAAGAGTGAGAGTCCCCTTCTTAAAGAATACAATTTAGAAAAACTAAAAGTATTCCCATCAGAAAGGCGAGGGTTGTCCCAAGTAGTTATCAGGCGGTCGACGTAACGTGGTGTGAGGAAGAGAGGTCTGGTGGTCAGAGAAAGGGGAGGGGCTGGACGATAGAGGCCTTTTGGAAAACAGAGAGCTAAGACAATAAGCCCACAGCCGAGGAGTCAGCGGGACAAAGGCCCGTGTGTATCCAGTGGAAAACATTTTTGCTGAGAAGTCATTTGTCATACTCTTTTCTCTAGTCTTTATTGCACAAAAAAATGAAACTAACACCCTTCTGATCTCAGGCTGTATGTTCAGAATTTGGGGTGGAAGAAATATTTGTTATTTTCTACAATCTCCCTCTTTTTGACGATTCCCAAAGCGTCTGTAAATTAACTTACTCTCTGAAACGTCGACTGTGAATTTTTGTGATGGCATTGGAGGCCATGGGACTCCCGATGCCGGAGCTGGCGGGGGAGCCCTGGGACACGGGGGTGATGCTGTACGGCGAGTTTTGACTGGCTGGGGACAGGGACGTGTCGCTGGGAACACTCAGGCCATTTTCTGCAGCAAGAAAAAAAAAAAAAAAGGTCAATGTTAGGCAGTGGACAGTGATGCTTTGGTGTAACATGTGAACCTCTGAGTATCAATTTTTTTTTTAAGCTTACCCTCTTGTGATGCAGGTTCTTGTGTGAGGTCATCAGTAAAAGGTAGACACTCATCTGCTTGCTCTTCCAGGCCTGATGACTCCTGTTCAACGCTCTTCTTTCCTTTCTTCCCTTCACGCTCCTTTAAAATTATCTTAAAAAAAGAACAGTTACGTGAGAACAATGCAGTTTGTATAAATAAGTCTTAAGTCATCTTACAACAGTGTTAACTTCACCCTACAACTTAGTTTGCCCATTAAAAGAAAGGAGGGTGTGGGTAGGTTACCATTATATAACATATGCAAGGCCAATAATTAGGATTAGGCTGGGCTTGTCTAATGATAAACAAATGAAAGGACAGTGTTTGAAAAGAGGTAACTTCTAAAAACACTAAAAAATTGCCATTTACTTTTTTTGAGAACTGCCATCTGCTGGAAATCTTTATCTATATTCACATTATACTGTAATAGCTACACGTGGACAGATGATCTGCAAAAACAGACTGTTATATGATATGCTGTACCTTTTTCAGAGCTGTGGGCCTTTTTACTTTGGGAATCTCCCTTTCTTTTCCCCGTTTGACACGAGGTGCAGTAGAGTCCAGGGGATTGTGTGGAGTTAAGTTTTGTTGACCCTTTAACATAGCGCAGCTTGAGTTCAAACTGTAATAGGGGGTCGTTCCAACTACAGACAAGACTTCAAAGTTAGAGTATATTCAGTAGATTTCTTTTCAAGACAATTACATTGAAAATAACTAAGAAGGTTTCAGGTCTTAATGTGTTTGTATATGCACCTGCAAAAGACAGGGGCTTTGTGTTATTTATTTGCCGGGCTTTCATAGCCTGCTGATGTTTGGCCAAAGCCGTCAGGATGTCTTCCATGTCTAACTGGACCTGTGTTTTATTCTTCTTTCCTGTGGCTTTGGTGACAGCCTCCTGTGAGAGTGAGAATTAAAAAAGATGAGACAGACACCTAAAAACTGTTTCAGCCCAAAAATATTTGCTATGTAAAAAAACAAAAAAACAAAACGCAAATAATAAAATGGAAAATATAAAAGCTATGCCCCAAGAGCTGCAACTGAAATATTGTACTGTTACTAGTTTAAGGTCATGTAGACAGCTGCGTGGAGTAATTTATTCCCAAGCATCACTAGGATAAAAACAGTTAACAGTTATTATATTTAACGTGCCTGTAATGATTCTGTAATATTCTTTTCTTTAGAAAGTCTGTTTTTGACTGCTGGATGTGTGAACAACAGAATCTGAATGGGAAAGTGTTGGCACAGATAATTCGCAACAGCCTTAAATGTGACATAGTCCCTCTGTGAATAAATGTATCTTTCCAATGAGTTATATACGCTGTAGGTCTCAGACAGTGTTAGTGTTAAAATAACATTCTTATACCTGGAGTTTCTTCTGCTCCATGCTGATTTCAGAGTACTCCTGAGCCGTAGCCAGAGCAGCTGCCAGAGCCTTTTTCCTCTGGCTCTTGGCTCTTTTAGGCACAGAGGTGGTGATAGGGATGGGCGTCTGTACAATGTTAATGGGAGAGTTTTCTGGCAGATTATCCAGCTGCGATGAATGCGGATAAAGAAAGCATTATTTGAAGTTCTGAGGTTTACATAACATTACTTAAGGACATTGCTCTTCAGTGTGTTACCAGGTTTTTGGAGAGTTTAGAGGGTGTCTGTGCTGGTGGGGGCTCTGGTTTGTTGCTACAATGGGCAGCTGTTGCCAGATCTGGAAACTCGTCTTCATCCTGAAAATATGCCACTTTAGGATATCAGATAGATCTATATGAATTTCAGCTTTATTCAGCCCTAAATGACTGCTTGCCGTTTTTAATTTGCATGTTGTGTTTTACAGTTTATTGCAGTGCTTAGAAAAATAATAAAAAACAAAGTTAAGTTATTCATATTTAACTGTATATGGAGAAAAAAATAATTTTTGTGGGGGTGCCTCTGAGGTTCAGATGGTAGACCACAAACCATATTATGTTATATTATTTCTACAAGCAATGTACACTGTAAAAACTTAAAAGCCAACATTTATGTTTTACGGTTTGATAGGCAGATGACCAATTCAAAAAGACTTATATTGAAGACTTCTAGAAATAATGTTTGAAAATGGCTATCAATGATGATGATAAAGCTAATCTATCACACCACATTCATCAGTGCTTATAGAGTATAATAGTGTTGAACAGTGTCACCTGAAAGTACAGGGGCTCAGGGGTGAGGTCAGAGCTGGCGACCACCGCTGGCTGCAGCCTTTGTTCTGATTGGTTTGGATGTGCACGTGGTTGATAGCCACTGTGGAAATCCTGAAATAGAGGAACACAAGGGTAAGGAAAACAAACTTTTTTGCACGTTTTGATGTAATGTTGCTTTAACTGGTAGCTACTCGATGTTTGTATTGCATGTAGATGTTTTAATTACGTCCTTCATTAGTATGAGCATGTTTCTGAGTCAGTTTTTACACAGAAGCCTCTGATCAGCTGTTTAATTATAGTCTACACTTAAAGAAAGCTTTTTCTGCACAATAATGCTGTATTTAAACCTACTGCACACTGTCTGCTATAGGTAAAAATATTTACTAGTATCTTGTACAGACAGTACTTTTGGGACAGCACCTGTGAGAAGTTCCGCTGTTCCGGGTTTTTCCGCAGGTCTGCTCGTTGAAACTGCCCGTTCCTATCGCCCCAAGACTTCTGCGTTCCCTGAGAGGCTACATTGGACCAGGTCCCAGCTGTAAAATGTAATAAATACTTAATGCAATAATGAACTAAAATGTATATTTATTAAAAAGGATATTTATGATTTTCATGTGACTCAAGAGGATGAGTGTATCCCCGCCACAGTGTTTCATTTTAAAACACCAAAGTCCGATCTTAAATCCTTCCTTACCAAAATTTTACCGAAATTTTATTTCATTTGCAATTCAAAGAAATGCTAATTTGGTTAAATGTTGATAAAAGGCCTTGTGTGGGCAATATATTAAACTTGGCACTCGGGTGGAGCATCTAGCAGTCTTTCAGTAGAGTTGCTGCAGCCTGGCAAGTTATACCCATTCATTTCTTAAAGTGAAAAGGGTCTGGAATCTCTTCCCTATGCAACAAATTCACAGCAGTGTTTATCTAAAATTTAGGTGAGTTTTTGTTTGTCTAATCGATTGTCCAACCTTCTCCACAGGATGTTTATTCTGTGTCTGTCGATGTCACTGTGTTGGATTTCAAGTGAGCAGTCCTTTGAAATCCAACTCAAATCCACACAGAAAAGGCTCCTTCTTTGTATAGACTTAAAAAAAAAAAATTGGGAAAAAGAATTGGGATGGTTGAACCGGCTATCATGGCTGTCCTGGCTGTGTTATCCAAGTAATATCCATTTATATCTTTACAACCTAACTTTATTTAATATTTAGCAATATAATATAACGTTGCCAGAATAACAGTACCTGTCATCACCCCAGCTTCAACTCCCTGAAAAAGCAAAAACAGAAGATAACTTGTAATCATTCATCATCAGAGTAATTTTAATGTTTAAACCAACATTGTATAGAAATCCTACCATTGTTGCAGTTGTAGCCTCTGTGGTCCGCTGCGTGACCCCAGCAGCCTGGTTGTGTTTAGGGCTACAGTAGCCGCTGTCGCTGTCTATGTCTGCTTCACTGGTGCCCGGCTCGCTGTAGCTCTCTGCTGCTTGAGGCAGACGTCTTCTTTTTGTTCGATTGTTCCACAACAGAGGACTTGCCCGATCGGCAGAACAACGATTTGGCGACTCACCAGGGAAATCTGATCATAGGATAAGATGACTCAGTAACAGCATCTCAATTTGAACATGACACAATCAAAAAGAATAATGTAAAAAGGCATGTAAGGGTTCAGTCCAGTTAAGTTAAAAGGCAATAAATATAGTATTTTAATGCTCAAATGAGTTGTTCAAGGGGTTTGCAGTTTATAGGCAGTTTGCTATAGTAGTCAGTAGTTACAACTTAACAGTGCTCCACAAGCACCCATACGCCACACTGCCACCACTCTATTGTTTAGTTCAGATAAATAGAGTTGTCTATGAAGCCTGCAATAATTTACTTTATCCTTTAAAGCCATAACTTCTGAATACTCTTATGCTGTGACATCTCACATTTACCAAACCATACCACAAAGAGTAATTTACAATTAGTTAAAAAGTAAGAAATTAAATGCCAAAGGCTGGTGCACAAAGTGAGCTAAACAAAGTCAAGACATTTGGAGTAAGTTTTTTGGAGTTGATAAAACCTTAAAAATCCAAAATAATTTGGGTTGAATTTGTTTTGTTACTGTTATCAAACTTTTTCTCTCAAGCCAATTTAAAACTCAATCAATGAAACACAACAAGCATGTGCACATAAAAGCCAAAAGAACCAAAAAACTAACCAAAAGAAAAAAAAAAGTGAGGCAAAGAACAAAAGATTTAGTTGCGATGGGTCCCGCTCAATGTGACTTCTCAGCTGATTGGAGCAATAAAATTTGCTCCAGAGTTGGGTAGCCGTATATTGCAGATGGTAAAAGCACTTCAGACCACATTCTTGAGCCAGAAAACCCATAGTTTGCTTAAAATAAACGGTTCTGTGCACCAGGGCTCTGGTTTGACTAATAGGTTGAACTTTTACCACTTCAGTTAACCATGTCTAATGCAATGTTTTAAAAGGCTAATAAATATACAACTTAGATTTACTAGCTATTCTATCTATTGAGACTCCTGACCTTATATACAGTCCATGCTAATGTACAATGGATTTTAGAAATTTCACACAAGCCTTTTGTGAAACACTATTGATTCAAAGCCTGTGTAAATATTTGTGAGTATAAGTATAACAGGCTCATCATCTAAACAGATGCCTCATGGAAACAGAGCTTTGTGACTGGAAACTCTGCATTCCTTTTTGTCTCCAGGTAAGCATCATCAACCTGTAAGACCAGACCGTAAACTTACTGGCATTGTGTCCTGCTTCCTCTGACACTGGACCTTGTGCATTACAATTAGCTAGTTTGAAAACAGCCAAGAATTTTGTCTGGGTTTTTGTTCGACTCAAGGACTCAAAAGAGGTGCAGTTGTTGGACTGAAAAAATATTTATAGAAAGACTGAGAGGTGAATGAACTCAGGTTTAATCTTGGGTATCGGTCAAATTATTTTAATTTATGATACTGGTTCTTAAAATATTTCCCTGGCATTTCCTTGTATTTGTGTGTTTACCATCAGAAAGCACAAAGTCATTGACCGCTGGTGGCAGATTACAAATATGATTATAAATAACAGTAAATGATCTTAATCTGTAGCACTTTGAGATTTGTGTCCAAATGTAAAGTGCAATACAAATAAAATTTATTATTATTATTATTTACTATTAAATAAAATAGTGATCAAATGCTCTTTAAGGGTCAAGACACATGGGCCACACAGAGATATGTGTAATGGTACAGAATTATTACAGGTGTAGTTTAGATTCAAAACATAAATAATGTGTATGCCATATTCATGTTCACAAGCATGGACATGTTTAGATTGTACCAACTGTTTTA
Source organism: Neodontobutis hainanensis (assembly GCA_024349245.1). NCBI lineage: Eukaryota > Metazoa > Chordata > Actinopteri > Gobiiformes > Odontobutidae > Neodontobutis > Neodontobutis hainanensis. Next base: position 1,041,813 of record JALDNG010000046.1, read on the forward strand.
TCACTTTGCTTGATACTTTTGGCCCATAATGAGTCAAGACCTTGTGTTGCATATACTAAATGAACTGACTATAGAATATATCACACCACATGTTGGTCAGCCTTATTCCCAGATTGCAGGTACACTTTATAGAAGTTCTCATTAGATTACATTTTTCCCTTTGCATATTCTTCAAAGTATCCGTGCCACTTTTCAGAAGAAAGTATTCCATACTTAAAGAAGCATTTGATGTAACACCACTGTTAATAATGTCAGGAGGATGGTCTTACCCGTTTGCTGTGCTGCATCCACCAGCATCACTGTCTTGGTCCTGCCATCAGGTCCCAGAGTGCACACCTCCTTTTGCACAGCTACATTCCTGGTGGGAGGACGCCGCCCCCTCGGAGGCTGACTGGCACCGAGCTGCTGCTGATGAAGAAAGATTACAGTATGAAGGTTGTATATATAAATATCATGTATTTATATACCTTAAGGAGGAGTACAATGATAAAGAACCCATTACCTTTGGGATCACATTAGGCCGGACCATGCCCCTCCCCCTTCCCATCCCGTACGCAGGACTCAGAGGCAGGGCCCTTTCACTCACATCTGTAGAGACTGGGTTTACGACCCCCGCCTGAACCGGCCCGGGGTAGGGCCCGGGAAAGGGCTGGTAAAATCCCATCATGGGGGGGCATGGGGCAGGCATAATCTGGTAGTAGGCGTAGTCATTGGAGACTGGCGGCTGTGGGGACGATAAAATGGGGTAGGCGAGGTAAGGACCACCAGGGCTGGGGTTTGGCTGCTGCCAGCGCAGCTCCCCTCCGTTGTACATGGGCCTGTAAACAAATAACAGAAACATCATAACTATCAAAACCACTTAAATGCATCCTTTTATCAGTCTTGGCCTGTAAAATATAAATGGTCTGTGTTCTTCGGTTCAATAAAAACTCTAAAGGAAAATTTCATAAATTAATTTAAAAAGACTCTATTGTGTTTCTGTCCAAGTTAGATTACCACCAAATATTGTATAGTCACAAGTAAATTGTCCCTGGCACATTTATAAATCACAATAACTAGAGTTTTTAACTTAATGAGGAGTAGGTGCAAGTTTAAAGCCATGCTTTGGCTGAAGCCAATCTAGGCAGCTTTTACCCTGTCTATAGGCTGCTGTCTGTGATGCTCGTCTATGAGTGTTCATGGTATGTTGCAGTGTTGATAAGAATCCAGATGACATTTTCACAGAAAGGTTTCTGTTCTGGGCATTTCCTTGCATTCAAATCAGAAAAGGAAGGAAACACATGAGCGGATGTGTGCAGGACAGAGCAGATCTCAGTAGACAAAGAAAATGGCCAATGGAAACGGTGATTGTGAATATAAACTGAGAAGCTCTAGGGAGGTTTTCATTCATAATTGAACAGCCTTTACACAACAGTCAAACAGCAGACACAATTTAGATCAGCATTTATTGGTGGGCCGCATTAGTAAAATGGACAACTTTATCCTATTTTTTGTCATCTACTTTTGATAAACAAGTTAACATATGACCAACAATCAAAATGGCCTTGAGTTTGCCATGTAGTAGTTAAACTTTGAAAGTACCACTAATAAATAAAAAGATAACCTTGTACCATTTGTAAAATTATTGCACTTGAAACCTGGACCTTAACTTTTACGTGTGTAGTTTCGGGGACTAACTCATTTCTTTGGTAAGATTAAGATTACATTTAGTCTTGCTGTACTAGATGTACTTTTTAGATCAAGTAATGAATTAGCTTTGTATAATTAGAAAGGCCGGAAAAGAGTCTCTACTTGTGAGTAAAATTAGGACATTAGTTTCCTTCAAAAAAATACACTGTCCTAAAAAGAAGTAGCTGCAGCAACATAGAGAACAGTCTCTATCTGATTTACATGGAAGGAATAAGGGAACGAACAAAGGGACAAATGAAGGAAGATGTTAAATGAATGAATAAATGAAAGAAAGTTACAACTGAATAATTAAAGAAATTAATGAATTAATGAATGAGAGTAGGTAGGTATGACTGAATTAGTATGTAGAATTGTTTAATCCTTTAAAAGTATTAAACAAGGAGGAAAAATGTGTTTATTGTAAAATAAGATAAAATAATAAAAAGTAAGCCAATGGGACTTAAAAAAAAAGTTTAGTGTACAGACCACATAAGGTCTTTACACAAGATAAAAGCAATAACATTTTTTTAAAAGGCACTGCACACTAAAAACAAATAATAATAATAAAAAATTAAATTAAATTAAATTAAATACTCTTCATCATCACATAGCTGACATTCTAGTTATTCAAGTTAAGTGTATGGACAGATGCGGAGGTTTAGTGTGTTACCTTTCAAAACAAACCGATAAAAATTGTTGGCGAGTTGAGTTGCAAAGTACGTATTCAAAATACAGTATGTGCGAATTGAGATAAGCTGTTAAAGCATGTAGTAATAGTTCAAACACTCTCTAAACACACGCTCTCTAAACACGCTCTAAACACAGTAAATCCTAAACTTTCACTGCAAGTCCTTTTGTCGTCCCCTTGCCCACCTCAAAAGTAGTTCTAGTTTCTGTGTTTGTGAGGCTGTGGGTGAATTATTTATCCTATCCCCCCCTACACTTTTACTGTGGCAGATACCTGTTGGGTTGGTTCTCCTGGACAAACGGGTAACAGGTGATTAGGTAGCTGGGAATGGGAGTGTTCTCCACCCCTGCACCCCCTCCACTTCCCGCCTCTCCTGACAGACTCATGCCGACCAGAGAGCCCTCCAGACCTTTCTTCTGTGGGATAAACGGTTCCACTTCGGCTGAAAGCTTCACATCCTGCCAAAATAAATCAACTGACTTTAAGCTCATTTGTTAAATGAAAAGATGCAGTTATTCATAAACAATCAACGCTTTGGACAAAAGACATTCAATATAAATGTAAGTTGCGTGATGTATTGTTCTGCGCTTTAAACTTCAGCTATGGAAAAGTATTGACTGCAATTGCAAACATACTCCTTTGTATGCAAACAACTTTAGAAGCCCTACAGAGACACACTGTTATCTTAATAAATGCCCTTAACTCTGATGTAAGAATATGTGTTTAAGAAAAACGTAGGCACATATTTTTATATAATAAAAAGGTCAGAGGAGAATGGGCCGACTGATTCAAGCTGATAGAAGAGCAACTTTGAATGAAATAACCACTCATTACAACCAAGGAATGCAGCAAAGCATTTGTGAAGCAACAACCTTGAGGCAAATGGGCTACAACAGCAGAAGAACCCACCAGGTACCACTCATCTCCACTACACTCCACTACAGGAAAAAGAGGCTACAATTTGCACGAGCTCAAAATTGGACAGTTGAAGACTGGAAAAATGTTGCCTGGTCTGATGAGTCTCGATTTCTGTTGAGACATTCAGATGAGTCAGAATTTGGCGTAAACAGAATGAAACATGGATCCATCATGTCTTGTTACCACTGTGCAGGCTGGCGGTGGTGGTGTAATGCTGTGGGGGATGTTTTCTTGGCACACTTTAGGCCCCTTAGTGCCATTTAGGCATTGTTTAAATGCCATGGACTACCTTAGCATTGTTTCTGAGCATGTCCATCCCTTTATGACCACCATGTACCCATCCTCTGATGGCTACTTCCAGCAGGATAATGCACCATGTCACAAAGCTCGAATCATTTCAAATTGGTTTCTTGAACATGACAATAAGTTCACTGAACTAAAATGGCCCCCACAGTCACCAGACCTCAACCCAATAGAGCATCTTTGGGATGTGGTGGAACGGGAGCTTCGTGCCCTGGATGTGCATCCCTCAAATCTTAATCAAACTCCATCAAGATGCTATCCTAAAGAATGCTTTCAGCACCTTGTTGAATCAATGCCACGTAGAATTAACGCCGTTCTGAAGGTGAAATGGGGGTCAAAAACAGTATTAGTATTGTAATACTAATAATCCTTTGTTTATTTGTGTAAAACATTTTTGGAATTTCATGGTTTTCTGAATAAGTTTGTCTTAAAATGTGATCTGATCTTCATCTAAATCAAGGGTATTGACAATGTATCTAAAAATAAATACACAAAAATTATTCTGATCTTTCACGTCTTTATTGAGAACAAAAACCTAAGTGCTTGTGGAAAAAGTATGTGAACCCTTGAGATAATAACCTCAAAAAAGTTAATTGGAGTCAGGTTTAAAATCAGGAATCTCGTTAAGAAACATCCCCGAATTACTGCCAAAAATTTCAAGACATCAATGGAACTTGCTCTGTTCATGAGTCTACAATACGTAAAACACTGAACAAGCAGGTTATCTATGGCACGACACCGCAAAGGAAGCCACTGCAGTATTGGCAAAATGTTTTGTGGACTAATGAAACTAGTCGGAAAAAAAACACACAGCGCTACATCGTGGCGTAGAAAGAGCACGGCATATCATCATAAAAACATCATACCCAACTGTAAAGTATGGTGGAGGAAACATCATGATTTGGCCTGCTTTGCAGCATGTGTGTTCAATAAAGACATTAAAGATCAAAAGAAAGTATTTTAGACACATTGTTTGCCAATACCCTTGACTTAGATTAAGATCAGATCACATTTTAAAAACAAAATTTATTCAGAAAACCATAAAATTACCCATACTTTTTCCTTGCCACTGTGTGTGCACGCATGTGCGTATAAATAATGTGCATTGACAATATCCTTGGTTTCATCTCAATGTTGTTTTTGTCATTTTTATTTGGAAAGGACAACAGAGCAATAAGAGTTCTGTGGCTCAACGGGGTTATGTAAATTTAGCAGAATAATGATGCAAACAGTGGCTTGAATTCTCGTGACTAATGAGGCATCTGGCAAATAATATAACCTAAAAATTAAATGACCTAGTGTAAAAAGGAGTAGACATTCGTCAAGTGAAAAGGTTTTGCACATGGAAATAAAATCTTTGAGACTCTGAGGTGATAAGGTGAACAAATTCCCACAATAGGCCTGAGATTAACGCCACCTCAAAGTGACGCAGGCTTGATTTGACAAGTGACTTCTCATGTGACTAAGGAAAGCAGTCGTCACACGTGGAAAGATTATTACGCAAAATCCGCATCAGTTTAAAACATGACATTTATTGAAAGTTAGTGTGAAACAATTAATTTCAAGCAAAACCTTTGACAATAACGGAACAATTAAAGCTTAAATCACAGCTTGGCCTTTAACCCAGAGAGTAATTTGGTTGTTACTGACTTACTACATATCTAACGTCTGACATAAGGTTTATTGTTGCTCATTCTATTTATAGATCCTATATTTTTATCTAATTTACAGCACTTTGAATAGCCTGGTTGTTTTTAAACATCACTTCCAACAGTTTTAAAATGCTCATTACAGCAAAACTATTCTTATTTACAATGGCACTTAAAGTGAACCTACAGTAAATGAATTTAATCAAACTACCATCTCACTATTCTTTACCACTTTACTATTGTTTACATCGGAGGTATGATTTTGAGTGTGTAGCGAAGAGAAGGACATAACTGAAATGGGTGGAAAAACACTGAAAAAGGAAAAACATGTTGATGCGGCCTTAAGTTTACACAGAGGCTTGATATACACTATATTGCCAAAAGTATTCCCTCAGCTATCCAAACCATTGAATTCAGGTGTTCCAATCACTTCCATAGCCACAAATGAATAAAATCAAGCACCAAGGCATGCAGACTTCTACAAACATTTGTGATCATTTGTGGGTTGCTCTCAGAAACTCGTTGAATTTCAGCATGGTACCATGATAGGATGCCACCTGTGCAATAAAGTACAAGTGGTACTATAACAAAGTGGATAACAGAGTAGAAGCGATTGGGAACAACAGCAACTTGGCCACAAAGTGGTGGGCCTTGTAAAAATCACATAAAAGGCACTACTGCACAGAGGTTGCCAACTTTCTGCTAAGTCAATAACTACAGACCTCCCAACTTTATGTGATCTTCAGATTAGCTCAAGAGCAGCGCGTAGAGAGCTTTATGGAATGGGTTTCCATGGCCGAGCAGCTGCACCCAAGCCTTACATCACCAAGTGCAATGAAACGTCGGATCCAGTGGTGTAAAGCACACCTCCACTAGAGCAGTGGAGGTATGTTCTCTGGAGTGATCAATTACGCTTCTCTGTCTGGCAATCTGATGGACGATTACCAAGAGAACAGTACTTGTCTGACTGCATTTTGCCAAGTGCAAAGTTTTTCCGAAGAGAAAACAGATCAGTGCAAAACCAAGTTCAAGTTTTGAGGAACATGAAACAGGACTGTCTAAATTTAAAATCTATTTATCCCCTTATTAGTAACACTTTGCACCCCTCTCAGCTGCGGAGCTGGTAAACACACTGCATTATGGCAAATTATCTTGGTGTGGTCCTCCAAAATCTCCATATGGAGGGGTGTTAAGCCTTTCCTCTTGATCCAAATAGTATACCACTTTGTGTATCCTAAACGAGCAAAACGAGGGGTAAGGATAAGGGGTAGATTTGGGATTGGGCGTAAATCTTACGGTTTAAGAATGGATGTTACTCACGTTCATATACGTGTGAAGGCAGACGAGCAAATACTTATGTAAATATAGTGTAGATTTATGACCTAAAACAAGAGCAGTCAAGCAATTCAGCAACAAAAGAATGCAGGAATAGCATTTGGAGTTTGAGGGCAATGGAACATTTTCAGAGGCTCAGACAATAGACACTGCTGTGTTTAGAGTCGTGAAATAAAAATACTTAGTTGTGCGCACCAACAATTATCGGGCAGGCTTGCCTTAAAATATAATAAATGTGTTGCTTTGATTGCTCCCCAATAAACAAAGGTGCCACATCAAAACTCCTCAAAGCTTTATTAAGAAAACTGTTATTCTTGCTTTGAGTTGAGAAGGGTTGACAGAGTTCACAGCACAAAGAGTCTCCTTCGATTGTGTTCACCAGCAGTGGGGACAATGAATGGACCATCAGTGGATGTCACACAGATATCCATTGTCTTCCACTGCTCCTACGGTCAGTGGGGCATTTCCAAATTTTTAGCTTTCAGAATTCAAACTGAACTTAGTAAAGAGCCCATTCACTGTTTTTTATGGCGGATATTTTAAAAGGTGGGGACTCCTTTTTGGCTTGAACATCTGGTGATAAAGGTGCGTTTCGCAATTCACACATTCCTGCTTTTTTACCCTATGGTAGCCCTGTAGGGACAAGCTGTCTATGAGCAAACCCAGTGTAAGTGGTTCTAATGATCACTTCACTTCAATAGATGGCCTAAACCTTAATGCATAAATGAAAGAATCTCCTTCAGCAGGACTCAGTTTGTCCTCTGTGGACAGCTGTAGAAACAGGTACTTTCCACTTATTATTTAACTTTTCAAGACAAGACAAATGCAAAGTGTTTCTTGAATTTTGATGTGATTATACAAAACTGAAAAAATATTAAAAGATAATAATATAACACACAATGCAACACTTATTTGGATATTCACATATTCAATACTTTTTTTTACACATTAATGAATCACAATCTAATAAATTGCAGTGATAATGTCAACACACAGGCACACACTTTTTTTTGCACTGTCCTAGTGTGTACCACTCATTCAAAGAGTTAACTACGACTCCAAATATGGATTGAGGAAATAAATCAAGAATGTCCATGGAACTAAAAAAGAATTATAGATATTACGTTTCATCAATATTCATTTTTAATACTTCAATCGGCGGCAGTAGCTCAGTGGGTAAAGCGGTCGTCCTTCAACCGGAAGGTAGACGGTTCGATTCTCACTCTCCCCAAAGTTCATACTGTCGTTGTGCCCTTAGGCAAGACACTTAACCCACCTTGCTTCCAGTGGCTGTAACACTGCTAATAACTGTAGAACAATGCAAGTTGCTTTGGATAAAAGCGTCAGCTAAATGAATAAATGTAAATGTAAATGAATAAATGCCCATATAAAGTTTGTACTACAATGACAGTGAAATTGGGTTGTGATAATGGCCAGTCTCAGATTTTGCTTGGTCTGCCTTCTGAACATAGAATGTTGGATCGTGCTTAAATTTTCTGAACTGGTCCCTGGTATCTCCGCCCATTTATTGTGCATTGACTGGTCTTGGCCTTCTTGGTTGGTCTCATTGGTTTAGATAGTGTTATCATAACTACACAACTGCATTAATCTGTTTTGTGTTTCTTAGATTGTGAAACCTCAGTTCAACCTCTGATGGTTTGATGCCAAAAGACTGTAACAGGTTTAAAGTTGCCCAATATTGTAGTAGGTAGGCAGTAGAAGCTAAAGGGCTGCTACAGAATTAGGCATGAGAGGATAAAGCAGGGACAGTGAAAGAGTATAAACCAATTAGCAACACACTGAAGCATGGAGGCCTTTGTGCTTGGGGGATAGGGCACATGAAAACTTATCTACACTGAGGAGTCAGTATCCCAGTTACAGGTATATTTTACATGCAAACAAACAAAAATATTCTGCATAAATTTTAAAGAGATGTACGTCATATTTTTGGTTAAAATAAATGGGTAAATGTTTATTTAAAAGCCAAAGACTTCTGTACCTTTCAGTTTTTTAAACTTATGTTATTGTTCATGAACAAACCAGTGACCTTATACACAAAACTAAAATAAATAGAATTACATTAACTTTTCCCTTTCATTTAGTTACTTGAGAACAGTTTAAATTAAAAAATAATAATAAAATAGACTTCATATAAAGACAGTTTGATTTCTGGTATTTGAATGTCCTCTTTGGCCTATTAAATTGAAAGAAATACAATGCTCTGATCTAACATTTAGTGGACACACAGGTACCACTAACATTTTCATTTTGTGGCACCATGATGTGTTTTAGGCCAAACTATGAAAGTCTGCAAAAACAGCAGCTGTACAGCAATAATTCCCCATATTTCTAGGCCTTGAAAGAGAGAATAGCTGTGACTGTAAAGACTGTGAGGTCAGAGCCAGATGTGTGAATGACAGAACTGTGGGCTACTTATCTCACAGCCTGTTAGTGCAGCCTTTATCCTCCTCACACCAAGTTCCTTCAAAACACCATTCACTAAACTCTCCAAACGCAGGTAGAGTTAATTCAAAACAAGGCAAATGCATGAAAAATAATTAAATATATAAAATAAATGAACAATTCAAATTCAGAATCTAGCAGGTCTTCTTACTTAAAAATCAACTTTGTAAAAAAGACCCAGATGTACCAAATGTTGATGCGAAGTTTGTAATAAAAACATTAAATCTATTTATCAGGCAGCAAACCACTGGTTAGACATTTAATATTTTTTTGTTTTAAAACAGTTAATCATCTGGTTACATTCCCGCTGCAATCGTATGTTCACATTAAGTCATTTTTGTTGCTAGACGAAGGCTAATAAATAATAGTCTATGCTTAGAGAAATACTTGTTCAGTACTGTACGAGTCTTTTGACATGACGGGACATTTTTACATCTGGAAAGCCCAAGTCTCGATTAGAGCCAAGAAAACGTCATGGCTATTTAAGTTAAATGGGAACACAACGTCTCACCGTACCATTATCATACCAAACTCAACTTTCTGCATAAGACGGTCAGGAATGTCATACATGCAGCAGAACCAGACCTTCTTCTAATGACGCTTTACAAAACCTCCTCCTCTTTGCTTTGTTGACAACACTGTTGTACACACATTCCTGTTGCCCAGATAAGCCTTATAGCTAACATAAAATAACTTAGAATAGGACCGATTGACAGCTCTTACATTGAGCGCTCACCTGAATCAAATGACAACCAGCGTCCATTAGTGACAATTAGCTCCACTTAGCCGCACAAGCTAACACAAAAACATTGCTCCTATTCGCAATATTATTCTAACCTACATAAAAACCAGTGTGAAAATTAAACGATAAAACAATTGTGGCCAATAAAACAAGATTCTGCGATATTAAATGATAAATACATTTCCGCTATCTTGTTCAGCTGCGTATACTGTTAGCGGACAGTGTTAGCGTAGCCTAATGCTTAAAAACACGAGACCAATCGTGTTTCTTTTCGCATTGTATGTGACGCTAATGTCACTACAAATATTTTTAATGGTAGCAATGTAGGCTATATAATTTATGAAGTAGCATTAACAATCTTGATTGACAATCTTGATTGTCAATCCTACTTCATAGATGCTACTCCAATGTTATCTTGGGCTAAGCAACACCAAAACAAAAAAACAAAAAAATGTGAATTAACATTACCTTATTGTCACCTGCGTCCATGTCATTCAGCGACGCCGCAACAAAGAGGCATTGACCACAGCGTGGACGTCAGGACGAGGGCCTCTTATTTTTTTCCATTTCTAGATTTTAATAATGACTAAAGCCTCTATGGGATTCACACCCCGATCCCTGCTGCCGAGCCCAGACCGCTAACTGAGGCTCTGAGCAACGAGCAGCTCCAACCCCGAGCTGAACAAACTGCTGTCGCTGTGGAATTGGGAGTCACCTGGAACGGAGGCCGCCAAGGACCAAAAAACTGGAGCAGGCTGTGAATTGCACTACGTCATAATGCGAAAATTTATAAGCTACATTACATTTAGTGACTGAAGGAAAGTTATGGTTAGACTCTTGTCCAAAATATGAAGAACACAATGCGAAATTAAGTTTTAAAAATGATGGGAAGATGTAACATTTTTTTTTGGAGAAATGTAATTTACTGATTTGAAAGGACATAAAGGATGTCCAGGCAAAACAAACAAGCTGCATTCCCAACTATTTTATAATTTTTGTTAAAGTCAAGAGTAACTTTGACTGTAAGGGTGTAAGAGGTTCCATAAACATTCCCCTCCTTATTGGTTCTGGGATTAATAAAAAAATATATATTGTATGTCTTTAAGGTGGAGTTTGTAAAATTTCATACACATTTCTGCATTTCACACAAAAACAATGTTAATTGTTTATGTTTTAGTATTAAAAAGTGCACTGAAATTAGTAGAAAAATAAATATTTGTATAGGTCAAATTTTCCACTGCGTTTTTGGGAAATCTGCAGTCCATTTAAAGGGTTGAGCTAATGTAAATGTAAATGTAATAGTACCTAAACATAATATTTTTTTATTATAAAAAAAATCAATACAACAGGAATCGCTATAGACTATGATGTTTGCGGCTGATATTGTGATCTGTAGTAAGAGCAGGGAGCAGGTGGAGGAAACTCTAGAGAGGTGGAGGTTTGCGCTGGAGAGAAGAGGAATGAAGGTTAGTCACAGCAAAACAGAATACATGTGTGTGAATGAGAGGGACGTGTGGAACAGTGAGGTTACAGGGAAAAAAGATAAAGAAGGTGCAGGACTTTAAGTACTTAAAGGGTCAACAGTCCAGAGCAATGGCGAGTGTGTAAAAGAGGTGAAGCGTTTGCAGGCAGGTTGGAATGGGTGGAGAAAAGTGTCAGATGTGTTGTGTGATAAAAGAGTACCAGCAAAGATGAAAGAAAAGGTGTACAGGACAATAGAGAGACAAGCAATCATGTATGCTTTGGAGACAGTTGTACTGAGGAAAAAACAGGAGGGAGAGCTGGAGGTAGCAGAGCTGAAGATGTTGAGGTTCTCTTTCAGGGTGGCAAGGAGGGATAAGTAAATAGGTAAGTTAGAGATGCCAGGTGGAGATGGTTTGTACATGTTCAGAGGGAGCGTGAATATATTGATAAAAGAATACTGAAGTTAGAGCTGCCAGGCAGGTGACCGAGAGGAAAACCAAAGAGGTTTATGGAGGTAGTGAAGGACATGAAGGTAGATGGTCTGAGAGAAGAGGATGCAGGGGATAGAGCTAGATGAAGACAGATGATTCGCTGTGGCAACTCTTAGAGCAAACAGCCGAAAATAGATATAAGAATAAACCTTGACTAAAAAGCATTTGATTTTTTAACAAGAAACTGTATCTCCATAAGAATAACAACACCACGTGACAGTATTTCCTGAAACACAATGTCATAGACTTTTAGCGATGGTCATGTTTTAGTGTTTTATTATTTTCAGAATTAAGAATTTCATGGCAATAAATTGTTCTGAATTGTCCTGTGGTGCTACTTTATGTGGCAAATGGCAATTGTGAGGGCGGTTCAGTGCATTTTTCATTATGCTGCAATGTATACTCTCAGCAGAAAATAAGCCTTTTGACATGCAGTAATTATAAATTTTCATAAGAGCAGAAACAGATTCCTCATTCAAGTAAACAGGATGTTCAGTTTCCATATCTCTAATGTATTCAGCCACACTTGTGTGTTTTGTTGCACCTTTTTACATTTATATTTGGTCTATAAAAACAATATTTAGGCTACACTTGCAGAGACCTAATAAATGGTAATGCAAATGAATGTGAACCAAACAAATTACATAGCCAAATAAATAGCAACATACATATTTCTACAGTCTGTCCAGAGCAGTCAAATGCTTTGACGTCTGTTATGTCTGAGTGTATGCTTCATTAAAATACAAATGCACAAAAAACTTCTTAGCTTAACTTAGATTAAATGACTTTGATACCCTGTAACTAGTCAGAGGCAGGTGGGTTCTTTGAGTGCTGAGAGGAATCTGTTTATTACCAACAGGCAACAGTATACATTAAAATACTGTGTACATGTTATACACACATTTTGAACATTTGAAGCATTTGTGTGTCACACATGACAGATCTGCCAATCAGGAACATGAAAACAAAAATAAGTGCCATTGACTTCCTCTCATCAGGACAAAACAACACTTTGAACATGTTCTTGAGGTTCGCAGTCTTCTTCATATTGGTGGAATTCTCAAACCTGTGCGGTGTATCTCATCTCAGAGGGTTTCTTGAAGATGCACAGAAGCATATTTTATCGATGTGTTCAAACACGTTGTCTCCTTGTCTCTTAGTTTTGACATGTCATCATGTGAGCTTGCTAACAATGGCTTGGTTGAGAGAGTTCAGCTGATTTGTCCATTTGTCCAAAGCTGTGTAGCGAGCTCCTCCTCTCTTCTGGTAGTCCAGCTCTAGGAGTTGGTTGACCTGGTCAATTCTGCCATGGATGGTGCTGAAAGAAGTGAACACAATGATTTTCTTGATGTATTCAAACCTTTAGCTGACAATGAACTGCAGAACTTTGCTTTGTCCTCATTTGAAAAATTATTTTAACCAAGGTATCTTCAAAAAAACCAGGCTTATTTTTTTGCAATAATAAACCAAGGTCTTCTGGGCATATGGACACCAAGCTTTCTGGCTCAAAACAAACTATAAAGTTGAAAGTCTGCATCAAAGAAGTACAAGATTCCTCTGTGAATATTTAAATGAATTGAAATGTCAAACTGTCATTGTCACTAGTGCTTTTACCCTCCCAATTCTTTTGTGATTTTTTGATGGAAGCTTTGTACTATTATGGTAAAGAATGCAAACTATGAGGAACTACTGCTATTAACAATAACAGGTGCTGTATTTCTGAGCAGACATGTGAACAAACTTACTTGTCCAAGATGCACTGCACCAACAAACTCTCCACATCACAAACATCAATGTTCAGCTCCTGAAAAAGAGAGAAATGTTTTACATCTCACATGGGTTGGAACCTATTCCAGCAGCTTTGGGATTTAGATGGTGTCAATTCTGGACAAATTTCAGCTAATTGCACATTTATACACACAGCACCATCATCCAGTAATATTTGTCTCAAAACAGTTTGACAAAGCTTGGCCCTGAGAGAAATGCCAGGAAATCAAACCTTCCATGAGTGTTCTTGTGAGTAACTTTATGAGGCTGTTGTTTTAAGAATAAACAGTGTAAGTGAAATGTGTAAGTATGCCCTGAGAAAAAAAAGGGCACTCATGAAGCATGTGAACATGAGCACGTGCTTCACTCGTGCCACCTGCATGTGCAAGCCTTATGTTGGTATAAGAAAGGGAGTGCCTTACAAACTGATAGGATATTTGGAAAACAATTTTCATGTTATCCACAAGTATAGAGAAACAAGAAATACAAGAAGGTTGCATAGTGGCAGCAACATTTGACTTTTGACTATTTTTGACTATTTTGGGCACTTTAATGTTGCCTCTGCTTAAGGGATAGCTACAGCAAGGACTTTAAAAGTTCAAAAAACAGATTTCTTTATTTACAAACATAAAATGGTGAAAATAATCAACCACTGGAAAAGCATTGTATAACTAATGAAAGGATAATGACAAGTTCAATTTAGATTTTTTCCTCAGCCTTTGATGTTTGCTTGATCTACCTGGGTAGATTTAACTATATAAAAACAGGAAAATTTTAATGTGCTCACCTTTGAAATGAACGGGATGTGTATTCTTGTGTAAGGCTTGATGAGTTTGATAAGTACTTGGGTCCTAATGTTTCGCAGGAGCTCTGTAAAAAAACAAAAAAAACAAACAAGTCTTTATCATCTCCACAACAGATGAGAGTTTTCTAAATACATTTATTCACATGTGTCGTCAACAGTCACGCTCACCCTCGATGTGCTCCCGAATGAAGGGATCATCCATTATGTTACTGTGATTTGTTTTCAAGATTTTCTCAAATTCAGTTATGTCATTGTTCTGGTAAGCGCTGAAAAAGAAAAAACAAACAGTCAGTGTTATTACACTCTAGACATTGTCTCCTCATTAACATTAGAAAACCCTTTTTCCTGACAGTTACCAAACACATTCAAAATACTGTACATTAATGTAAACACTATTATTTTAACCACATTGGGTGTGTGCTTGGTTTCTTGGTTTACAAAAAAAAAAAAAGGGAAGTGAACAACCTTGAACAAAATGTAAAACATAAGATTAACAATTATATTAGCATTGATCTTTGTGAAACACTTAAACCACTTTATACAAGTCTTTCCAAAATTGAGACTAACTCAAGTTAGTCTCAATAGTTAGTCTTAGACTAACTATTGTTGTATGCCTTTCCTAAGACCTACCAGCATTTAGTAATGGTTAAATGTCATGTTCTCAATTTATAACTAGTGTCAAACCATGTAATACAACATACAGTACATGCTTACCTTACTAGATTTGTCATTGCTAGGATTTCTGGGTCGTTTTTGTAAGGTTTGGCCTGTGGGATAATGTGAAAAGTTACATAAGTACCCAATTAAATAATTAAAGACTGATTAGAGAACGAGTGGGAACAGGTGGTTATAGTAACGTTCTCACCTCTTGAGAGTCAAATGGATTGATCCCTGACTTCATGAGCATGTTGGCGAGTACCAGGTATTTCAGGCACGTCGTCCTCCTCGGGCTTCCAGACTCATCATAGTTTTTAAAGGCCTCAAAGAAGTCAGTGTGAGCTTTTTCAAACTCGCCCTCTCTCAGATGCATCTTCCCTCCACACTCTGGTCAGAATGAGACAATTACTACGAGCCTACACAAAGTCAAAGATGCACTGTTGAAGAGATTAATACAAGTTTCGTACCTCTGATAACTCCCATAATAAGTGGATGGGGAATGGCTGATTTAATGTGAAGTGACTGCTCGTACAAGGCTTTCAGTTTCTTGTTGTTTTTTTGGGCGGTGTACATCTGGATTTCCAAAGCATAGATCTCCAACAGCTGTGTGCCTTTCTTTAGGTCATCCTCTCCATCATCTGTCTGTGGAATGCAATAATAACATTACAAATAATTAAATTTAAATAAGACTGCTACAGTTTTGTTTACACTTTTTATTCCATTCTCAAATATAATATTTAGTGTACATCACTGGAAAATACTTACTTGACACGACTGGTGAAGTTGCCGAAGGATCTTTTGCAGTTTCCCATACTCCTCTCTCTCCAGGTACAGCTTCCCCAACTGTGATGCAACAGTAAAAACAAAACATCCAGATCGTTTACCAGCTGTTACTGTCAGGCATCTATTTAAACTGCTTGAACCAGTAAATACTGTACTATACCTTTGTGTTTGTTTTAAACCATAGTCTGTCATTTTTTGCATCTTTCAAAGCCTCCAGAGTGGTTTCATAGAACTCTTGCAGCAGGTCCATCTGGTAGGACAAATGTATTTTTAGGAAAGACACAAATCACATATGGCATAGTAATAAATAATTCACATTTTTATGTATTGTATTTATAATTGACATTGACAACCATCTAAACTTAAAATATGTCCCAACATCTCAATACTTTAGAATGTGCATCTATGCATCTATGTAATAATGTGCTTTGTATTTGCTTATTAATATTAGAAATAGCCTACATTTCTAATTGTAGTGGTCTTTAGTCTTCGTTTTGTTTGTGCTCATACCTGTTTGGAGGTAGAGATGTAGTCCAGAATGGAGTTGATAGACTTCTCTGAATAGTTCCGTGTGACGGCACTTCTGATGTATGTGAGAAGCTGCTTGTACCTGTTCATCATTTCTGGAAAATTGGTCTGCAGTGTTGAGAAAGAAACATTTCATTCAATATTTATACAGTACCATAGTCTTGACAGTATGAGAAATACAAGGACTTTTTGTGTAGCATACCAGTTTGAAGTTGATTTTAATCATCTGTTTCAGTGCTTTAAATCCCCACTCTCCTTTCTCTCCCTCTAACTCCAACACCTAAAATCATAAATATTAAAATTTTAAAGTAACAAGGTTGCAGTGACTGAAATAATTTCAACGGAGCACCACTCCACCTTCTGGAAACTACTGAGTGCTGCTTTGGGGTCATCTTCCTTCAAGGCTTTGGAGTTGTAGTACTGGTTTTCCAGGTCCACATTAGGCTCTGAATTGCTGTCCTCTGAGTATTCCTTCAGAAAAGCACATATGAATGAGAAACCATAGACATATACATGTAGCCACATATAGCATTCATAAACATGCCACACAATTCTTGCACACTGCAGCAGACGTAAAAGGAAACAGTCTATAATTATTCCCATAATGCTAACGCTAGCCTCAGCGTGACTAGCTAGCCGGCTGTTTTGCTTTTAGCAACTGTTATTGAAGTTTTCTATAGTTAGCTATAAATGTCTTACATTATTATCCAGCATCATTATCAACTACAGGTAGTGTTTATTAAACTTTTTTAGCTGCTGTTGTAGACGCGGAGCACCGTTAGCCGCCTCAGAGACTAGTGTTGATTTTCAACTACCAGCTTTAACATTAGCCAACATGCTAACTTAACAGCAGCTAGCTAGCTTGTTAGCCCTCGGAAGTCAAACGCTTAAACTTTAAAAACAAGACGAGTCGTTTGAGTTGCAAATACCAGGTCGTAATCTTCTTCATCGTCGCACATGAAATCGTCTTCCATGTCAGACATTGTGACAGTTGTTATGTCCTAAATCAGGGGCAGTCTGTAGCCGGCCTGTGCTGTGTTGTGCACCGATGGAGAGGCGGTGTGTCACAGAGAAAAACCGAAGCGCATCACTTTGTCAAAGCGAGAGATGGCGCTGTTAGACCGCTTTACAGCGTCCTCCAGCTGTGGAGTATAATGGATGTATTATAAGACTTATACAGGATAGATGGAGGTATAAAGCATAGTATCAGATCTGTAGCCTAGGTTTAGACCTTAGGGAGGTTCAAATATTTGCCCTGAAAGTACTGAAAGTGTCATGTTTAAGGCTTTCTGGGGGCAGGAAAATCTATGCACAGGTGACAATAAACACAAGTAATAAAGCGTATAGTGTAATGAACATAAACCAAGCTAAAATGAAATGGATCTATGGATTCTATGGGTCACTCTGCATCAGATTTCTATGATCTTTATTACTAAAGGGATAACAAAAAAAATACACAACCAGTTTGTGTGTCATCAAGTTGTGTCATGAGTTTATTTTACAAAACCGAGTGGGTAAAAAACTAGTCCATCATCCTGAGCTGTCAACATTACCATAATATTTACAAAATCCCAACGTGAATCACCAGCAGTAAAAAGAGACAAGAATGTTTTCACTGGTGGACGTATAACTTTAAAAAGTCAGCAGTTTTCAAGTTTGAATCTTTCTTCAGAGAGTTTAGTTACTTGGCTTATGCGCCATGTTAGATCTCCTGCCATGTTGTGGCTGTTTCACAGTCACAAAAACAGGGATATTTCCGTTTCTTTAGACACAAACTGTTCTAGTGTCTGTTATTGTTCCTAAGGATTAAGAACTCTATTTTATTCTTATATTTTTATTTAAAGGTAGAGACTGTTTTGGGCCTTTTTTTCAGTAACATCTGGTAGAAAAAGTGCCAATTGCACACCTTCTTTTAGAGCATGCGAACAGCTAATGTGCCCAGCAAGAACATGTTGTTGCTAAATTACAATTTACTCAAATAGTTCTTTAGGTAATAATTTTTACACAAATGACAGGATGTTCTAGGCTTTGTTACAAATTGATCTTAAAGGGGCATTGCATAACTTTCATAAAAACAGTTACTGACACCAGTGGCCATTAGGAGAACTACAGTCAGTGTCCTGCTCGCTCTCGCTGGCGTGCGCTCGTACGTGGACATCTGGGTAACCGGAGCAAAGACAGCCAGCTGCAGCTGTTCACAGGTCTTCAACATTTACAGAGAAGGTAAGAAAAGTTACACTTCTGCAGGTTTATTGTTTGACAGACTTTATTGAGAGTAAACTACTGGAACACAGTGGCTCAGTGGTGGAGCGGTGGTCCCTCAACTGGAAGGTTGGCGGTTCGGTTCCTGCTCTCCCCACAGTTCGGTTTGTCCTTGGGCAAGACACTTAACCCACCTAACCCCCAGTGGTGTTCCAGCTGTGACACTGGTGAATGGAAGCTTAATTTAAGTTGCTTTGGAAAAAAGCTTCAGCTAAATGAATAAATTTAAAATTTAACAACAGGATAACGGCAAAAGTTAGTGAACTTATATCAGACAGGATGCTGTACACGTGTTAATATTTCTGTTATTTTGTCGAGGTTTTGCACAAATGTTGGAGCACTTCACACAGCAGCTCCACAGTAAAACTCGTGAAGAGAAAAGAATATGACTGAGTGGAGGAGTTTTACCACCTACAGTGGAAGGTGGTCATATATCTACATAAATGATCACACACCTAAATAAACAACAAAGAAGTTCTCCAGATAGTTGGAACTCGTCTGCCAGGGTTTTTTCTGAATGTGATGGAGAACAGACGAGCAACACCAGGACCAGCCGAACCAAACATGGTCAAGCCAGCGTGGTGCACTCAGAGCTGTACATGGGAGTGCGCACTACTTCACATCCTGGTTAATTTCCCGGCAAAACCACCCTGAATTCTCCACAATAAAATAAGCCTAAAGGTTCATAGAGACAACAGTTTTTAACAATAAAATTCTCAATCGTCTCATCTAATTATGGCCGGCTCATATTTGGGCAAATAAAAACATTATTTGAGCTTAAAAAGTCATATATAGTCCCTTTAAATGAGATGAATAACCCACAAAATAAATCAAAAATTTGAATAAATTAGAGACTTTATTGATCCTAAGGGAAATTCAGCAGCTGATTGCTTTGTTACCTGCAGGACTGAGGTCAAAGTATTCATTAGTCAGGTGCATGAGTAAGAGTCTGGGACACAGAGACTCAGAGAAACACAGCGGGATGTCTCTGTATTCAGTGTCAGGATAGTTCCAGTCGTAACCAGTAGCTTTGCAGAACCTCCTTAACAGGTGTGAGTCCAACTTTGAAAAAAAGAGTCAAATTAACCAAGGCATAGTATAGAGTATTTAAATTATTTTAGGTAAATGTGTAGTGGCACAAAAGGTGTGGACCCAAAAAATAGACTTAAGACCAGACTGAAAGGTAAGTGGTTTATTTTCCAAATTGTAGCTGGAGTGGATGCTTGCAGCAAGGATAAATTGAAATGAGCGGCCATAAAAGTCACCATCTACTTAACTGAACAACCGGGCGAAGAGTGAGCAGGGACTTTGTAATCTCTGGGCTGATTGGAGATAAACAGCATTTGTTTTATATTGCACTTTTCTCCCGAGGGACCAAGGGACTCAAAGCGCAGGCCATCTATTATTCATTCATACACAACCACTTTGGTGATGGTAAGCTACAACTGTAACCACAGATGCCCTGGGGCACACCGACAGAGACATGACAGCCATTTTGCGCCGACTGCCTCTCCGACCATCACCACATACATTCACTAAACTTTCATACGAGGCAAGGTGGGTTAAGTGTCTTGCCCAAGGACACAATGACAGTATGAATTGAGGGGAGAGCGGGAATCAAACCGCCTACCTTCCGGTTGAAGGACGACTGCTCTACCACTGAGCCACTGCCGACCCGTCAGGTGAGTCTTGTTTCCTGCTCCCAGGAGACTCCGCCCACAAATACAAAGACAAACACAAGACAAGACAAGAAAGCCAGAGGTGTGAGAACTAAATTTATCTGAACAGACCAGAAATAAATCTATAGAGTGAAATAAAAGCCGAGAATTTTCAGAACCGGTTACAGCGTTGCCGTGTGGACAGTAAAACCGACGTTTTTGCCTTGCGACGTCAGATTGTGGGCCGTTATCCGCTGTGTTTGACGTCAGATTGTGCGACGCTGACTGCTTCTGATTGGCCAACATGCCTTTACGATTCGGTTGATATCGCTGCCTGCTGGTGTGGCATGCTCTTGACAGTGCTTGATAGCGGGTTTTTGCGTTTTCATGTGGATGGGATTTTTTTTTTTTAAACGCAGGAGGAAAAACTCTGGTTATAAAAATACCCGTGTCTGTGTGGACTAGGCCAAAGTCTCTTGGAATTAGAGACAAAAACATGTCCAACGAGTCCAAATACATTTACTTAAACCTTTTTTTTTTTATTATTTCTTATAGAAAATGCTAAAGGCCTTTTGACTTTCATCTCTTATTTCCAAAATACTTTTTCAATTCTGATTTTTTAATCTCAGAATTGAAAAAATCCCATGGACAAGGGATGTAACATCAGTAACCTTGAAAACTAAGTCCAGGGTCTTTGCTTTAACCTTTTCTTCAAGAGAACATTCACAGTCATTGATTATATTGAGTAAACCTCATCAGGGTGTAAGAGAGGTTGATGGTCCAAATGTTTGTTGAGGTGATCACACAGGACCAGTGTGTGGATCATCCTGTGGATGGGCTTTAGCGCCCATTAGATGAGGATCTTGAGGGGCGTCGTGTTGCGGCTGGAGTGGTCCTGGAGGCAGTGTGCGGGTCATGATTAGGTGAATGTGGCTCCGTGATCAATGTATTGATAAGACAAAAAGCAAAAAAAATAGTTGCAACAAGAACAAAACAGCCCAAAAATGCAGCGTACAGCAAGGTCTTCACTATCGAGGCTGCACTTGTGATGTAACTTTTGTAACTTGGACTCGGGTTAACTGTGCTTTGGATGTTGTGCTCACTTGAGCCAGCCATATTTGAAGCACCAGAGGTGTCAGCTGTGGGCTGATGGGATTGATGAGCGGCTCTCTCTTCCACTTCCCTAATTTGATTGATATTGTCGCGAGAGTCAGCTTCAGTCATCCCAGTAAGACAAGGGACATGTTCCTGTTGAATGGTGGATTCCTGCGCGTCCCTAGGTTGACTGGCTACAGTCTGATTGTCACTCTCAATAAGACAAGGGACATGTTTCTGTTGAATGGTGGATTTTCTGCGCGTCCCTAGGTTGACTGGCTACAGTCTGATTGTCACTCTCAATAAGACAAGGGACATGTTCCTGTTGAATGGTGGATTCCCGCGCGTCCCTAGGTTGATTGACTTCAGTCTGATTGTCACGCTTAATAGGACAAGGGACATTTTCGTGTTGGATGATGGCTTGGTCTTGTTTGTCCTCAAGTTGTTTTATCCGGATCCTAACTTCAGTCTCGGTGTCAATCTCAATGTCACAAGAAACATGTTTGTGTTGGACGGTGGCTTGTTCTTGTTTGTCCTTACATTGATGTATCCGGATCCTAACTCCAGTCTGAGTTTCAATCTCAATGAGACTAGGAATAGCTTCGCGTTGGACGGCGGCTCTCTCTTCCTGGTCCCTACGTTGATCGATGCAGGGTTCTTCAGGGGAGTCAGCTTCAATCTGTTTTTTTCTCTCAGTGAGACAAGGGACATCGGCCAGATTGGACTCTTTTTCCGACACTGGTGTTGAGTCACTTGGTTGTGGGGCGGTCTGGTCTCTATTGTTGGAGCTAGCCTCCTTTTTGCTGTTCTCTGGTTCCAAATCTTCTTCTCTGCTTCCATCTTGAGGAGCACATCCAGGTGTTAAGTCCCTAAGTGTGAAGGTCATTATGTCACGTGCCTGCTGTGCATAATCTGTTTTGTTCTCGACCAGATGCTCCATGGTGATGAAGGCATGCCGGAGCGCTTCGTTTGGTGTGATCCTATTTTCCGGATCAAGATGAAGCAAGTGTTTGAGAAGGCTCAAATAAGCCATTCTATCTGTGTACTCTGGAAATGTGGCAGATCTGTGGCTTTCTACAGCGTCATCTAAATCTGTCATCACATCAAGAGTCCAATCAAATATTAAGGGTTTCACTCCAGTTGAGGCCGTGTACTCATCAATGCTTTTTAATCTCCACAGTGAAGATCCATTTGTTCGAACAAAGTACTTTTCGGTGAACAGGCCTGTGTTCAACAGTTCATCGTTTGGTTGTCCCAGAAGGTGTACAATTGTCCTAATGTTGTCATATTCGGAACCTCCAGAAAAGATGTTGCAGCCTAAGTACCACATTCCTAAGCAGCAGCCCAAAGCACACATGTCTATAGCCTCAGACAGTGGGAGGCCCAGCAGGACCTCTGGAGCCCGGAAACCAATGGGCTGCATTTTCATGCCGAGGCGAAGTTTAGAGCGGTGTCCCGCCATACCAAAGTCAATCAGTTTGACTTTTAGAGGCTGGTCCTTATGATTAGTAAGCATGATGTTGTCTGGCTTAAGGTCGGTATGTAGGATGCCCAAGCTCTTAAGGGCCTCAAACGCCACCAGAAGCTGCTGTGTGATGGGCCGGATTTCACTCAGCTCAAACGTGGACTTCCGCTGTTTCATCAGGTCAAACAGGCTTCGGTCGAGCATTTCAAACGCCATGCACTTGTAACTGTTGCAAATGAAAAAGTCAATGAACCTGACAATGTTGGTTTTGTCAGGATCTATCACATTCAGTTCCTGGAGAACAGATACCTCTCGTTCTAAGTTACGATTCTGGTTGTTTTTGAGGATTTTTATAGCTATCACCTGAGAGGTTTGGACGTTAAAGCATTTGGCAACCATGCCAAAGCTTCCCTCCCCAAGAATCTCCAACACGGTGTAGTCATTGAGCTTGTAGGGGATTCCACTCGGTGATAAAGCTGTCGAAGTCATCTTCACAATGTTTTATATCTGTTGTGTAAACACAAGCTAAACTCTGTTACGTCTATACGTCTATGAATCAAAATCTAAAATAACCTGAAGAAAGCTCTCCCCCTACTGATAAGATTCTGGCTCAGTGTTTACTAGAGTCTCAGCAGGAGAACAGCAAAAGTTAGAGAACTTATATCAGACAGGATACTGTTCATGTGTTACTGCTGTTGTTATTTGTACGAGTCTTTGCACCAATGTGTGACTGTCAACTCATTTAGCTTGTTTATAGGTTATTACTATTACTGTAATCCATTGGTCCTGCATTATTACTATTTATGAGACATCATAAACGTAACCTCACAGTATAATTTTAGCTTATCATTGTTAATTTCACTGTTGGTGTCGTTCAAAATACCTCAAACATGAAGTAGCACTATAAAAGTACAGATATGCAATTCATTTTTTCCAAATCATCTCACAGGCTCCGGTGGAAGAGAGCACTGATAGTGAGTTAAGAAGGGGGAGGGCAAGAGGTGCAGAAGAAGAGGCCACGGGAGATGAAGAAGAGGAGCTGGGCATGTCAGTGAAGAGGACAGACTGAGAGTGGCACAGCTGCTGCAGGACAACAGAGGCAGGTTGGTCATGTATCTACAAATAATCACACACCCAAATAAACCTCTGAACTAAAAACAGTGCTTGTTGTTACATTTTTATGAACAGTTAGAAAGGCTGTCGCAGGAGGAGAAGGATGAAGTTCTCCAGGTTGTTGTAACTCATCTCCCAGGGGCTTCTCTAGACCACACCTGGACCAATCATACCCAGTCGGGGTCAGCCAGCATGGTGCACCTGTTTGAACTGCCGGGTCAGGCCAACGGACCTGGAAAACAGATGCTGCAGACAGGATCCAGTAGGGTGTCTCAGCAGGAAGGTCCACATGGAACATTGACTGGATGTAGGCCTCCAGCCACATTTGAATTGGGGAGAAATACCCAGACTCATTTAGTAATTATAGGTTTCAAAGAAGCCCCCTTTAGATTGAATTAACAATTATCCACTACCTTTACATTTTCACTTGTTTCTGTAAAAGTTTTTTGTATATACACATCTCATATCCACATAATAATTTGGGTGACTACCTCAAAGATTTATTTACAAATGTTACACATTTTTTGAAAATACATAAATATATATTTGAAATGTTTTATGAATATATTTACTCTAAAGACATGTTCCATTAAAGCACTCTCTTCTATTGCTGCCCTTAACGTGACTGAAGTCATGTCCCACAAAGAGAGAGAGAGAAATAAAAATAAAAAAAGAAAATGCATTGGTGTTTTGACAGTAATATTCATTTCATCAATTTACAAAAGAATGTAATACAGATGCACACAGACAGTGTTTGAGACGTAACAAACATGTCTTCAACATGTTAGATTAGTGCACCAAGATATTCTTGAGTTTATCTGATAAATAACAAAGCAGGCTAGACTTCTGCTGCATGAGACCTACACATAATGGTTCCTTGTGAAAGAGACAGAGGACAGGACAGTGGGCATGTGACTTTCACACCTGTCCTCTGCAGAGTTGTGTCTGGGCTAATTCAGCTGAGGGAGGCGGAACAACACCAGGTAGAAGACCAGGTGTCCGAGGGTCATCTTGAAGAACACTGTTCCGTCGGGGGAGTCCCCCATGAGAGATCCCCATGAGGATCCCTAAAATGTTACAGCCGTGGATGTATCTGTAGTCCTTTGCCTCCTTTACCGTGCAAACACAATAGGGCTATGATTTTTTTGCTGTAGACCTTTTTTTGTCTGTGGAACAATACATTTAACATTAGATAACAACATGAGCATCATTTTTCAGGCTAAAAAAATACAGTACATGACTATATGGTTCTGAAAGGACTCCAGATCAGAAGATGACCTAAAAGAAAAAACATGAAACTTCAGAGTATATCAAGTATAACAGACATGACTGTTGAAATAACCAAATAATAAAATCTTATTGTTAGTATTAGTTTTTGTTGTTCCATTGATAATGCTGTAAATATAGTCCTTACTCACACATTTAGCATTTACTATCAAACAAATAAATCAGTATGTAAAATTAGATTTTTTTAAAATCTTACCTAAAAGGTAGGAAACTTCTTAACATCCTTCAGCCACCGTCCGTTTAGGACAATCTGTGACAGTGCCTTGTGTGCGGCAGAACCTGATGTTATGACCTATTTGTCAAAGTGTCCCACATCCAGAGGAGCATGCTGGCATCTGCCAAGGGCCCACTCGTGCTCGCCGCTGACGTGGGGCAGAACACCTCGCCACATACCCTAAAATATTTAAAATTAAGAGTCACTTTTGAAATGCTGCTTGATGAACATGAACGTTTAATCAAAAATACATTTAAGTAGATAAGCATACTGACAAAAGCATGCACAACTGAGGACATCTTTACTTTGTGTGTGGAGTCAATATAAGTAAAAATCAACTGTTGACATCTAAAATTATGCTACATAGCTATTATTGCTCAATCATACACACAAAGAACTCCTCCCAGTTTTCTGCTTTCTGACAAGAAAACCAAAAGTGATTGACTATATTCTTTATCCAGAAAAATATTTGTGAATGACCAGATATCATCCCTGCCAGTCTCCTGTCCACAATCACAACACTGATAATTTTCATGGTGTCTTGCTCTAATGCCGTGTACGTACAGTACTGTGCAGAGTGACTTTTTGGGGGTGGGGGGTAATAAACAACAAAAACATAACAGTGGGAGACTGACATGTTGTAAAGCTATTTGAATTACCTGGCGAGTCTATCCTTCCATCAGCTGGAACAGAGATAAAGAAGCCTATCAGCTTGTTCCATAAAGTGATTCTACACTAGTCTATACTGAAAATCATTTTATCTACAAACTATAATTGTAACAAAAACTTTAAAACGTAGATTTATCACACTCATCAAACTCCACACCCATGCTATTGTCACTGTAAAAGCTTTTGCTGTTGGGGAGATGGAGAAAGGTGGCCAGTAGCATCAAGTTTCGGTTGCAAGTGATGCAGGCAGGCTGGTTCATTAGATTTCTTTCAGCAGCGACTTTTATAGGTCATGGGAAGGTGGGAATGTCAGGTGCTTAGTGTAGCTCTTCAATGTCCGGAGTGCAGAATCTTCTCAGTCAAGAATGTCCAGGACATTCTCCACGCACCCAATGATGGGTAGTCTGTCAATGGCACTTTGTAATGTACCTCCAGCACTGTATAGTGAAAAAAAAACATGCATATTTTGCACCATCACTAACATAGTTAGTCTAAAATGCTCACTAACAAGCCTTTTTTTCATAGCTGTAATATATACCGCACACAGATAGGTGGGACATAGTCCGCTTCTGATGGGAGACCAGCTTGCCCTCGAATTCTATCCTGTAATATAAAAATAAAAAACAAAACCAATGCATAAAAACATAAACATGCAAGATGACAAGATATGGTGAGAGTATTTAGTCACTTAAACACTGTTTTCTTGCTCTTCGTCTACTAGAACATAGTCATTCCAAAGCTCTACTTATTTGACGCTAAACAAAAAGAAATTATAGATAAAATACATGGAACCCTTTGCAATGACACCCATTGTCTAACCTCACACTATTCACAGCTTTTCATGTGTTAGGTGTCCCTGTTTGACCCAATTCACACTCATCTATATTGTTGAGTCACCAGGCCCATGGAAATGCTAATGCTCAGGGATCAACAGGTACATTTACATGTAAGTAAGTAAGTAATTTATTTATATAGCACCTTTCTCAGATAATTATCACAAAGTGCTTTACAACAGTGTTTTTACATGAAGTTTCCACTCACCCCATTCACACACATTCACTGCTGGGGCAGACAGAGAGGGGGGCAGCCACACAACCGGCGCTCACAACCTTCTCCTACCACCACCAAACACACCTCCACAGTCACACACATTCATACACCAGTGCTACGGACACTGGAGACAAGGTGGGTTAAGTGTCTTGCCCAAGGACACAACGACAGTATGAACTGTGGGGAATCGAACCTACTACCTTCCGGTTGAAGGACAGCCGCTCTGCCACTGAGCCACTGCCGCCCTTCATTTTTTTTTTCAAAAATAAACTGGTAGATCAATCAATTGAGAGATAGGGACAGTTACATTTACCTTGCTTCACCACTTGGTCTTCATCCAGTGGTTGCACTCCCTCAATTTGGAACTCTTCACTGTTGACAAAGGAAATATATTGTGTTGTATATGGACGTGTTGTGCAAAACTAAACCCATTACTGAGCTGGAGTGAATGTCAATAATAATAAATAATCAAAATTTAAATGTAATTGTCATACATTGTTGCAAGTGCACACTAGTAAAATTACAGTCTGACTTTAGTTTTTGTGTAGTACTAAATGAAAACACAGTTACCTGTCAGATTTGCATGCAGTGATTGAATCAGGATGCTGTGTCAATCCTATGTCTTTTCTTTGTTTGGATGTATGTGGCCCCTGACTCTTAGCCACTGTATTTTTCTCATAGCAGTAAACAATTCAACCATTATTAGACTGCTGCCTTATACAATCTCATCACATTTACAAAAGCATTACATTTAACAGTGTCATTATAATAAAATTTATCCTTTACATACAATTTACAAATAAACTACTTATTGATAATTAGTGACCAAACATACAAATAAAGGCAGACGCACAGCTAATCACACTATAATCATAATCATTGGAGACCTGCAAATGTAATTTAAATAACAAAACATCAGTGAATGGGCATAAGTGAAGTGGATCTATCCAGACAATAGCAATGAGGCAAGACATGACAACTGACAACTGACAACTGAAAACAAAACACCACAGTATATTATAAATTGTCTATAATGATGTCTTACCTTTTCAATAAGAAAAAAAGCCAGCTGAGGGTCCGTTTTTATTCCCAAAGTAGAGTGTAACGTTAGCTCTCTCCATGGCTCAAATGCTCTGACTATGTTCAGTCTTGTTTTTCCACTGCTTTGGTCACACTTCCGTTTTCCTCTCTGTGTTTTGCTCGAATAAACCTGTTATGTTTTTTATTTTTTGAGAAGTCAATGTGGTGTATGAGCAGTGCTAGAGGCCGGTCGTTTTTTGTTGCTGGTAGAGTCCATCTCTGCTGGCTGATCTCGCTGGCTGTAATGGCGGCTTTGCCAGGAATTCAGGAGCATGCACTAGTAAAATGACAGCTTCACAGTTTTTAACAAAGAATGTCTTAGTCGTCTCATCTAATTATGGTCGGCTCATATTTGGGCAAATAAAAACGTTATTTGAGCTTAAAATGTTACGTAGTGCCCCTTTAAAGTGTGGCAGCTCCTGACTCCATCTAGTGGTACAAAGTGGAAGAATGGGCCTTTCAATTACAGCACTTAATCTTTCACAATATTGTGGTTTTGGGCATCCCATCAAGACTCTCATTAGTTTTTATTGCATATATTGCTCTGTTGCGCTTTCCTTACCATTATATATTGTTAAATTCAGTGCGAGGCATAAAAGAGTCAAAACTTTGTTTTTGGGAACTGTTATAATCCCTATTTGCTTTTGTTTGTTTTAAATTTTGGGTTTGCAGTGACATCTTATTTCTTGCCTTATTACGATTGTGTGCAGGTTTTTAAAAAAAACAAAATGACTTTCACAGAAAACTGTAATTGCTTTGTGTATGAACATGCACATCCTCTGATCCCTCATGAGCAGACAGCCACTCTACATGCGTGCGATGGTTCACTGTAGCAGCCGTGGTTTGTGTTGTGTCTGTCAGCAACTCATTAAATGAATTGGATTTGCGTAAACAAAAGGACTCAGCAAATGTGTGGAGCATCCTCAGCTGGAATCAACAACAAGAGGAAAGCTGTGGTTCTGGGACAAAAGGTACATGGTGCTAACACCCTGATTTGTCATCACAACACCCACACAGCCACAAATTATACAGCATTAGACTTATTCAAATACCTGCAATGCTCTATTACCACAAGCTGCTCCTCAGTTTGCACAGTGAGAAGAGCTGAACAGGTTTGATCCAAAGGTTGATGCATCTTTAAAATACCTGCAGCACCTTTATCAAAGGGGAAGAAGTTTTTACTAAAATGGGGAAAATGTTTTATGTTGTAGATACTCAAAAAAAAAAAAAAAAAACACACTTAACTGTTTTAAAACAAAATCATAAAGGTTTCTGTGGGTAATCTAATTCATCTAGGTCATTATATACTAAAATAGTTCTGTGCATCTGGTCATTTACAAGAGAATCCTAAAGTAAACTGGTAAGTGAGCAGATTTTATATCCCATCAGAGATAGTGGCTTCACCTGATGTCTACTGTCACTGGTCAACATCAAATGAGAGGCTTGGGTCACTTGGGGTGTTAGCAACCCAATGGATTGGTCGGGATTGGTGGGGGGTTGTTATAGTAAGCATTGTGAACAACTGCAAGACTGTAAAAGCATCTGGTCTCAGTTTTCAAGGTGAAGATGTTTCATCTCTAATTATAGACAAAAGGTCTTCACCTTGAAAACTGAGTTCAGATGCTTTTACTTAAACATTTTCTTCAAGATGTCCTGGGTGACCGAGAACCTTCACGGACAAACTGCAAGACTGGTGATTGGAATACACATCAATATAATTTAGTATGTATGAAACTGTGGTTTAACAGAATAACCAAGGTTGTATAAGAAATTGGAAACAGTTTCTCAATCTACTGTGAATTGGGTCACAATGATTAATTACTACATTTACATTTACATTTACATTTGGCAGACGCTTTAATCCAATGCGACTTACATTGTTCTACAGTAATTACCAGTGTTACAGCCACTGGAGGCAGGGTGGGTTAAGTGTCTTTCTTGCCCAAGGACACAACGACAGTATGAACTGTGGGGAGCGCAGGAATCGAACCAACTACCTTCGGGTTGAAAGACGACTTCTCAACCCAATATAATTCTCAATATATATATATATATATATATACATATACATATATTCATTCCTTTTCTACCACTTTGTCCCGTCGTTAGGGGTCGCGGGTGACTGGAGCCTATCCCAGCAGCTTTGGGCCTGAGGCGGGGTACTACCCTGGACAGTGGCCAGTTAGTCACAGGGCTGACATTTAGAGACAGACAATGACAAACAATCATTCACTCTCACTTTCATTCACTAGGGACACTTTAGAGTTGCCAATTAACTTATACATACATGTCTTTAGATGGTGGGAGGAAGCCGGAGTACCTGGAGAGAACCCACGGTAACACGTGGAGGACATGCAGACTCCTTATAATATATATATATATATATATATATATATATATATATATATATATATATATATATATATATATATATTATAATTATAATAATAATATATATATAATATTAGATATATTCATTCATGGCGAGAATGAACGAAACCCCGACGCCAACTACAACGGCTAAGTGAAGTACCATCAGAAAGTGTCCTAGAAGATGTGAATGCAGCATTGAGTGCAATCCCTACCACAACCGTCACTGAAACCAATGAGCTGATATACACCTCAGCAGCAGTGATCCTCGAGATGCTTGGCTATAAGAGCAACACAACAGCGATGCACAGTTGCTGGTGGCTCTGAGAGAGGACCACAGCAACCTCCCTGAACAGAATCCAGTTACCATCACAGCGGCAGACATCCAAGAAAGAGTCTCAGGTATGAAAAACTGGACAGCACTGGGCCCTGACAGGATCCACACCTACTGGCTAAAGAAGTTCACTGCACTTGAGCACGAGCGCCTTGCAGCACAAATGAACCAGCTGCTAAGGGATGGGACGCACCCTGAATGGCTTACCGAAGGGCATACAATCCTGATCCTGAAGGATCCCACAAAGGGTACAGTCCCATCCAACTATCGGCCAATAACCTGTCGCTCCACAACATGGACGCTCATGTCAAGCTCATGTCAGGCCTCATAGCGGCTAAGATAAGTGGGCACATGGATCAATACATGAGCAAAGCACAGAAGGGCATCGGCAAAGAAACCAGAGGAGCCAAACACCAACTCCTGGTTGACAGAACAGTCACCCAAGACTGCATAACCCGACACACCAACCTGTGCACTGCCTGGATTGATTACAAGAAAGCATATAACTCAATGCCACACACATGGATCACTGAATGCTTGGAGATGTACAACATCAACAGAACTCTAAGATACTTCATTGCAAACTTGATGAGGCAGTTGAAAACCACCCTTGAGACCAATGGCAAGCCACTTGCACAAGTATCCATCAAATGTGGCATATACCAAGGAGATGCTCTGTCCCCACTGCTGTTCTGCATAGGTCTGAACCCCCTCAGCCAAATAATCAACAAGACTGGCTATGGATACCGACTCAGGAATGGGGCTACCATCAGTCACCTCCTCTACATGGATGACATCAAGCTAAACGCTAAGAGCGAGCGGGACATTGAGTCACTGATCCACACCACCAGGATCTACAGCTCTGACATTGGGATGTCATTCGGGCTTGAAAAGTGTAGTCGAATGGTGACAAAGAGAGGGAAGGTAGTCCACACAGAAGGGGTCTCACTACCAGAAGGAACAATAGCAGACATTGAGGATGGTTACAAGTACCTTGGAATACCACAGGCAAATGGCAACCTTGAAGAGGTAACAAGGAAAACAGCACCTGCCAAATACCTCCAACGAGTAAGGCAAGTCCTAAGAAGTCAGCTCAATGGCAAGAACAAGGCATGGGCAATAAACAGCTAACCCCTGCCAGTGATCAGATACCCTGCGGAAATAATAAGGTGGCCAAAGGAAGAGATACAGACCACAGACTTTAAGACACAAAAGCTCCTCACCATGCATGGAGGGTTCCATCCCAAATCCAGCACCCTGAGACTGTACGCTAGCCGTAAGGAAGGCAGCCGTGGACTAGTGAGTGTGAAAGCCACTATCCAGGATGAAACATCCAAGATCCTCAAGTACATCAAAGATAAGGCCCCGACAGATGACGTGCTTAGTGAATGTCTCAGGCAATGGGGAACAGCGGAAGAGGAGCTGGAGGAGGGACCATCATGGGAGGACAAACCCCTACATGGGATGTACCACCGGAACATAACTGAAGTGGCTGATATCAAGAAATCCTACCAATGGCTAGAACGGGCCGGACTGAAGGACAGCACAGAGGCACTCATCATGGCTACACAGGAACAAGCACTGAGCACCAATAGAGGCCCAGATCTACCACACCAGACAAGACCCAAGATGTAGGCTGTGCAAACAGGCCCCTGAGACAATCCGGCACTTAACTGCAGGGTGTAAGATGCTGGCAGGGAAAGCATACATGGAACGCCATAACCAAGTGGATGGCATAGTGTACAGGAACATCTGCACGGAGTACGGACTGGAAACCCCAAAAGTGGGAAACACCTCCAAAGGTGGTAGAGAATGACCGAACCAAGATCCTGTGGGACTTCCAGATTCAGACTGACAGAATGGTAATGGCAAACCAACCAGACATCGTGGTGGTGGACAAACAGCAGAGGAAAGCCATTGTGGTTGATGTGGCAATACCAAGTGATTGCAACATCAGGAACAAGGAACATGAGAAACTAGAGAAATACCAAGGACTCAGAGAAGAGCTGGAAAAGACTTGGAAGGTGAAGGCGACAGTGGTGCCCGTGGTCATCAGAGCACTCGGGGCAGTGACCCCCAAACTGGAAGAGTGGCTACAGCAGATCCCTGGAAGAACACCAGACATCTCGTTCCAGAGAAGTGCAGTATTAGGAACAGCACAGATATATATATATATATATATATATATATATATATATATATATATATATATATATATATATATATATATATATATATATATATATATATATATATATATGTGTGTGTGTGTGTGGTGTGTATATGTTTATACATATATATAAACATATACACACATATATATGTTGGTTGCAGAAAAGGTTAAATATAAGACATCTGGACTTAACTTTCATGGTGAAGACGTCTCCCCTCTCCACTTTGTTAATTGGGGACTTTGTTAATTCTGCGTTTAACTGGTAAGAGAGCTGAGCTTTACAGGCTCTTCTGGTCTCATAGTTGTTACCTTTAAAGGACAGTGTGACTCCTGATATGAGAGTTGTTAAGGCTCATGTGAGTCGTTAGTGTCTCACTGTTCCATTCAGTTGTTGTTGTCCTTCTAGACTCTTGAGTATAACAGTTTAGATTTAGGTTTCAACATCCTTGTAAATAGGTGATAAAGGAGGCTTCCTCTTCTGATCAGTGAGAGGTTTTCCATTTTCACAAAAATGGCTTCCTTCACACGTCTCTCGACCATCTGGCCAGGATTTGGACATTGCTGTCTTTAAAGGAATGTCCTTTCTCTTTGAGGTGGAGGTGAACTGCAGACTCAGGTCCTCCAGGATTGGCTCTGGAAAACGAGATGATTCATCTCAAGGGATTATTTCTCGCGTTAAAAAAAAAAAAAACTACACCCTTCCCTTTTGTCCTTGGTTCCTGTCTGTTTGATCTGTTTGTGTCCTCTTTGTTTTGTTGAATGTCCATCTGTGGTAACAGGGCTTTATCGATGTGTTATTCTTCTTTACGTTTACCTTCTGAGGTTGTGGGCTCTTCTTGTGCTCTGTGCTGAAGAGTCCTGATGACTCCCAGCTTGTGCTGCAAAAGGTGGTGGGAATCAAACAGCAAATATTGATCTTTGTGTTGGCTTCTTATAAACTTCTACTTTGAGTGTTTGGAGTGTCCTGTCCTGAAGGCCACGCGGTTATCCATGGCATCTTCACGGGTGAACTTGATGTTCTGCGTTGATGTGCTCTGTAAAAGCTTCTACTTCCTGTATTCTGATTTTGACCCATATGTCATCAACATATCTGAACTAGTGACTGGGTACAGTACCCGGGAAAGATGTCAACCACAATCGGAGAGCCTGGTGATCCCATGGCACAGCTGTGTTTTTATCTGTAGAAGTTACCTCTGAACTGGAAATATACCTCCAATAAACTACAGATGTGTTCCAGGTTGAGGCTGGTCCTGCTCTGGAAAGATATGTTTTGAGAATACAAATGTAGCATTATTTACATTTATTTAGCAGACACTTTTATCTAAAGCGACTTAGAATTCACCAGTATTACAGCTGGAACACCATTGGTGTCAAGGTGGGTTAAGTGTCTTGCCCAAGGACGCAATGACAGTCTGAACTGTGGGGAGAGCGGAAATTGAACCACCAACCTCCCGGTTATAGGATGACCGCTCTACCACTGAGCCACTGCCTTATCTAACTTTGCCTACCTGACAATATTCCTCTACTGTAGCCTACATAATGTTTATGTTGCTAATGATGTCAAGTTAATAACTCAATCATCAATTTGTAACCTGAGATTTTCTGTGGTGTTTTTATATTTTACTTTTTCTCAGGTTTCTGGGGACCACCTGAATGCAGCATTAGTGTCAAGGCGGTATTTCACTGCCAGAACGAGGGTGATGGTGAGCACACAAGTCCAATGATTAAACATTGTTTCTGTGTAAACTAATCCTTACTAAGAGATCCCACCAGGTTTTATTAGGACTTATAAACACCTCAGATTATTTCTGCTGATTCATTAGATAAACTTAGTACAACGACTTAATAACTTTGCATGTACATTAACTTTTCATAAGGCCTTTTATTTAAACTGCCCCCCCAAATGTTTTGGGCCCAAATAACCTTGATACCTTATTATATTACAATAAAAAAAAGGTTTTAATGCATCTCCATTATGGCACCTGGCAGCCAGTCTGCAGCACTCTCAGCATGCCGCCTGCTTGTATATGCATCACCAACAGCTCTGGGCGCTAAAGTGCTCACAGACTGTACTTCTGCCAGCTCCGGCCCAATGTACGCACCTGCTTAATCATGAGTGCCTCTGCGAACATTAAAAATTCTGTACTGGTGCCAGCCTTTGCACAATCTAACCCTGAGGTCATGGTCTCACATCTCTGGGAGCTGCGTGACTAGCCCATTTGTTTTCCCCATTTATTTACACTTTTCTCTGTTGCTCTCTTCATTTTTACAAGGTATGTCGAAGCGTGTCTCAATTTTATGCAACAACTTTCATCAGAGGGGCTGTTATTACAGATGAAATCCAACCTCCATGAGCTGAAACCGCCTCTGCCGCCAAGTCCACACGCAACCCCGAGCCTCACACGCGAGTGCTGCTGAGTGTGTGTGCTGTATGCTGTGTGCTCTGCAGGGCATCTGGGCTGCAGAGCGGGGGCTGGGCTTCAAAGTTTATGAATAATAGTTTTTTCAAATGTATTGCACAAAGTTAATTTTATTTTAAAAGCTAGGTAAGTCTATTGCAGTTTCTTTGCTTTATTTACTTAAAGAAAAGAGATATATAATATTGCTGACATTCCTGTCCTGTCTCATTTTATCCAATCAAAGAGAACTCAGCAAACAGGCTTTCTGTAGCCATTGCTCCAGGATATTGATGGGAATTTGTGCAATATCAATGTAAGCCTTTTGTCCCATTTAGGTTAAGTCAACCTACTCTTATATTGCATCTATTTTTAATTTGTAACAAAGGCAGCGTTAATGACAAGGTAAATGATGCAGAAAAAGTTTTATGTTATACCAATTTGTTGATATAAGTAGATTATTTTTTTGTTGTTGTTTCATAACATGTCTGTAAAGGTTCTCAGTCATCCAGTTCATCTTGAAGAAGCAGGGGCATCTGGAGTCAGTTTTCAAGGTGAAGACGTTTTGTCTCTAATTCCAAGATACTTTTTCAATTCTGAGATCAAATAGTAAGAGCTGAGCTCGAGGGAGGGGTTTGACCTGAAACTAACTGTGATTGGACCAGGCTGTTCTGGTCTCATAGTCGTTATCTATGAAAGGACAGTGTGAATTCTGATGTGGGAGTCGTTAAAGGCTCAGGTGAGTCATTAGTATCACTGTTTCATTCAGGTGTTGTTTTTAGAGTGAGACGGTTTTGATTTAGGTTTCAAAACCATGTCATAAATAGTAGGTCAACCCCTCCCTCTAGAGATAAAGCTCAGCTCAACTATCAGTTGAACTCAGAATTGAAAAAGTCTCATGGAATTAGAGACGAAACGTCTTCACCTTGAAAACCAAGTCCAGATGCCTTTGCTTTAACCTTTTCTTGTTTCATAACTGCAAACATGTCATGAAGTCCAGCCAAACAAAGCTTTCCCCTGCAGCCCCAAGCCCAGATATCCCACCCACGCTCGCTGATGTGACTTCCCCTGACAATGGGATGGCATGCTAACAGCTTGAAGATGTCCGGTTTTTATTATTCTCTTTCACAGATGAAAACTAAAAACAGATGTGGCTCTAAACAGAGTCCAGCTTTGGGTCATGTCTGGGATGGCTGATGGAGTCGGTCTCATTGCTTCATCCTTATCCTTCCACTCTTTTGTCAATAATATGTGACAATATTCAACCAGAAAACCTACAAATATTATTATAAAATATTATGAAGAAACAAACTTTAATTTTTTTTTTTAGAATTATTTCCAAAATACAATGGAAAAATGGATAATATTCAGAAATTTACAAATAATTGCTGCCACTGCTTTTTGACAAAAATAAACTGTCATTGCCAGTTGTTTGGCCAAATAGTTATTTTTTATATTTATTATTCTTTCTCTATAATGCCATTACTTTGCACTCGACTGTATTTTGAACACTTACATTAAACAGGGATTACCTTATTTTCTGACTCTTGTATTTAGTTTGACACTTTAATCACTAACAGCTTATTGTAACAGGAATCATCTGTGAAAAAAATTAGACCATAAGACGTCATCTAGGTTATTTTATCAGGGATTTTAACAGATGAGAATTATGAACACAGACATGGGTAATTCTGTTGCAAAATAAATCTTATTATATACAGCTCAAAAAAGAAAAGTAAATCAAATGAAATGCTGATAAATGTTGGCAATGTTTCGACACAATGTTTAACAAGGCAAAGATAATTATTGGATCACTACAGTCTAACAGTAAACTCAAAGTTGAAAGTTTAGGTTAAGCTCTAAACTACGGTTAAATTAAATGTATTACTGTTTTGTGGTGGAAAATTGTCCTGTTTGACCTTTTAATTTTTTTTATTAAAGAAGCAGAAAAGATTACTATGCTACTTTTGGGGGTGAGAGAAAAAGACATTCGGGTAGTGAAGCCTTAATTCTTACACAATGGAAATCCAACTTATAACAACTGCCTTCATTTGTATTCCACAATTATAGATAGTATCTGGAAACTGTTTACTCAAAAGTAAGAGTAACTTTGGATTGAACCTTTACTGATGACACTGATAAGGATGGGGCACAAGGGTTGTTTGGAAATTTTGAAAGGATTTTTTTGGGTTAATAAAAATTCTAATTTGAACTTTGGGGAAAGCAATAGAAGAAATAACACCTCACAGTTCCAGCTATTATTGTCAGATGTTTATTGTACTGGTGTATGTTGCAATGACAATGTATTGTATTTCAGAACAATCATACAGCCCTAGCCCAAACTTTCACACTACAAACTAAAACTATGTGGCACTAAATACCAGCGTGATGTTTTCATTAAGATGCCAATGCTTGTGTGACAGGTTGACGAGCACAATGGCGAGGGCCCGCAGAGATTACTTTCTGTTGTCACACTGCCGACCTGTCGTTAAAGCAGACTGATTGATGCCCACAGCCGACAGCTGAGCTCAATGGAGCCATGGCTGTGAGAGAGCTTGTCAGACGTGGAGCAATAAAAGTGCTGCTTGCACATAACTCCTCTGCTGCTGAAAGGCTTGCATGTGTCCCACTCTGCCACATACTGTAAATAGAGATTAAATCTGGGCCTATTCCTGGAACCATTGTATTTGGATTAGCATGTTCCTCGAGGTCTCGTCTCTTTATTATTTTAAGTTTGTGTTGTTTTAACAAACTGAGGCTAATTTTAAATGAATAGCCTATTACGGAAGATCCAGAGTTTTTGTACTAGTGTGCCAACTCTGGTGTTAGTATCCAGTGTTGTGCGTATTCACTGTGTGCACACTTGTACGAGCACAAACAAACAACAACTTAAAATGAATCTGCCAGTTTCGAGTGCACTGTGTTTACACGATTCCTTTTTAATTTTGCTCCTGGCGTTGCTTAATTTACTTATGGCAAATCAGGAAGTGAG
Source organism: Neodontobutis hainanensis (assembly GCA_024349245.1). Classification (NCBI taxonomy): domain Eukaryota; kingdom Metazoa; phylum Chordata; class Actinopteri; order Gobiiformes; family Odontobutidae; genus Neodontobutis; species Neodontobutis hainanensis. The sequence continues at coordinate 1,080,232 of JALDNG010000046.1, forward strand.
AACCAGATAAAAATAGCATGCACATGCATTACGTCACGTCCACTAAAGCAGCGCTGGAGTTTTGATCCCAAAACCTTCTTATTAAATTGACGTTACAGGCTTACAGAGGCAAATTCAGATTCTGCACATCAGGCTGTTGCTGATGCATGTATGGGTTAGAAAAAATGTTATTTGAACCTTTTTAAGGGCTGTTTACTGTATATTATGCTAAAACATAAACCCTGGCTGCTAGCAAAATCAAATCGATCTGCATGGATTGAAACACTGCAGTAGCCTATGTGTGATAGAGCCAGTAGGAGCAATCTCTTCTAATGCTACAGGAATTAAACAAGTAAAGTGTAAATGTAAAAGTAAAATGCCATGGTTTAGTTAATTTAGTTAATTTAATATTAAGTTAATTTAATATGAAATTTCAACTTTTTAAAGCATTTTTGGAGCACTGCACTGATGCTAATCTCTGAAGCTCCAGAATACATGTAATACTAACCGTATGTTAGTATTAGTATAGAAGTATATTAAAAGTATATTAGGGGGCATGCATTTTCCCATGGGGTAATAAAGTGATAATATATTATCAGAACATGGTTTTAGAAGCACAAAAACACAGTGTTTTACCATTGTTGTTCTACTCTCTGTGTGAAGCCAGCAGCTAAAACCTGTCTGGGGTGAGGTTTTTAATCGAGTTATAGTTCATAATGCAATGTTTACAGTAACAACACAGTGGGTGCTTCATTCAAAGATTGTGTAAACCTTGTGTAAATGAAAAGCTTTGGTTTTGGGCAAAATGTCTAAGCAGACTATAAAATCCATCCACTGAGTTTTTGTTGAAAAAAAGCTGATTAATTCACTAAGTCAAGGGAAAGCTTTGTCACATTTTTAATTGTATATAATTATATACATTTTGTGAATCTAGGTGACGGTAATATATATATTTTTAAATCCAGACAAAACAATTTAGAATTCTTTGAGGACATAATTTACAAGTTTGGATTTCTCTGCTTACTGCAAACAGTCAAAGTGTTGGAACATTTTGTGAAAAATAGGTGCTGTCTTCACTCAGAGGTGATGAGTATGCTGTGTAAAAGTGATCCAAGAGACTTTAAAATGATGTCCCCGTCAGAGCCAGAACCATTTTATTAACGTCTTTTTGGACTTTTAGCAGGCATAAATTATGGTGAAAGTGCATATCTAAACCTAAGCTATAAACGTTTATCATCCAATACAATCAATCGACAGAGCTCAGTTTGAGCAAACAGACCCAAAAATATTTGTGGTGTGCCTGTGAAGTGCACCATGTCCTCATGTTTTAAATAATCAAGTTCAAAAGAACAATAGGATCTAAAGCTGGAAAGAGAAACTGTTGAAAACTATGATGCATAGGCCAGCATTTTGTAGATAAAGATTTTTTTTTCTTAAAATAAAAATGTGTTAAGGTAGCTGTTGTTGCAGATAAAGCGAGCAAAGTCACCAAGATTTATGTCCAATAACTTGATCATATCCCTATCCTAATGATCTCAGACCACAATTTCTAGTGGGTTCAAATGAAAAAATGTGCAAGGTCAAGTAAAAATACTCAACCCACAGTTTAAAGATAAGTGTACATTTGGAGTAGATGTACACAGTTTAATAATCTGTTATTAACAGCAGTATGGGGAACAATTGTGCGTAATGGGATATTATTTGTCATTGTAAGTGCAGGGCTGATTACACTTGGCTCAACAGTAAGAAATTAATTTTACTAAATTGTTTCAAGTTGTGGAATACTTAAATTAAACAACACTTAACAACACTAAAACTAGAAGATCTTAAATTGATCAATTGTACCACCATCAAGTCAAGATCTGTGCATAACTACATTAGTTAACATTGTTAATATATATTGTAATAATTGTATTAATATATAATATAATATATACATAGCTACATTTTAAATGCAACAGATGTTAATATAAAACAATTTAAATAATTTAATTAAATATTTTTAAATATACCTGTTTTTCTTTTATTTGTGAATAGTTGTGGTTGTTTTGCGTTTGTTATTACACTATTTTGTCATCACCTGTGAGCGCTAATCTGACCCCTTGAACTGCTCAAAAACTTTGCCCAAAATTTGAAAAAGTGAAAAAAAATTACATTGACAGAAAGTGAAAGTAATTTTTTTCAGCCTAGAGTCATGAAATCTACAATACACACTACAATTTAAGACAAACAAAACATATACTTAAGGCTTTACTCCCTGACAAACAGGAAGGCCGCTATTATGGCTGGAACGCACAACCCCCTAAATCATTCCCCTCAAGCAAAATGCTCCATCCAAAAGGCTCTAAAATTGGTCACCATCATCTACAGAAGTGGGGCATCAAAGGATATTAACAGTTTTTGAGGGAGTCTTACGGTTTTGCCGTGGCGTCGCAGCGTAATTTTTTTGTGATTCACCAGCATCCGATATTTTGCTCAAACGTTATCGGATTGAGTCGGATCCAATGAGGCGGATGTGCTCAGTGCCCTGAACGCACTGATATGCCAAAATAATGTCAATGTTTTGAACTTCCTTTCCAATCTGAATTGAATTTTTGTACTTTGTTGTTTGTTTTACCTGAATTTTGCTGCTGTTTCTTTTTGATAAAAGCTGTCTTCCTGAGGTTCTCAGTCCTGGCGGTTGCAAGGGGGTGAGGGCCCTTCTTGCAGTTTTTATAATAATAATAATAATAATAATAATAATAATAATAATAATAATAACATTATTATTATTATTATTATTATTATTATTAATTTATTTGATTAGGTCAGTGCATGTTCATAAACATACATGAGACACAGCCACATGACATAAAACATTAATTTACGTTTATTAATTTGTAATTTCCATCGGTTGTCCCAACATCCTCAAAAATTCCTACACCAGTGCTGAGTGGGAATCGAACCGCCAACCTTTCGGTTAATGCTTAAGTTAGTTAGTAAGATTTGTCTAAACTCCAAGTGTTTTATTTATTTTATTTTTTTTTTTGACCAAATAACAAAAATAAATAAATAAAAATAAAACTTGGCAGCAGGAGAATTGTAAATTATTTGATTTCTAAAATGCTAGTGTGAACAGAGATTGGCTTGATATAACTTTTATTGAACAAATGAAAGCGGTAAACAACAGAAAACCTGTTCATATCATTTAATAAAAGTCCCACTAAAATTGCACATCCTTTTCCATTGGAGACTTGACTCCAAAGCAGACATGTAAAGTGGCCACATGTGAGATCAATAAACAATAGAACAATAAGAGCAGCCAATGCTTAGCATTTAGTGTTGAGACATACGTACTGGGTAGAGTGCTACTCATGGCTTTGTGTGGATCTGTTAACACTCAGACCGTTTGCATGTCTGAGGCTAAACCTGGTCCAGCTATGAGCCTCGGATAAAAGCCCATATTCATCCATTAGGACCTTTGTTTATGCCACTACCAGCAAGTCGTGCATCGAAACTTTCCATAGTCAGGCACAAATAGTAACTTCCATCAAAGGTCTTCACTGGCTTTGATGTACTTTATCTGTGTTTAAATGCTCCCAGTAGTAAATGGTAACAAATGACAATAGTAGGATGTGGAAACATAAAAGTGTGGACAGACAGACACTCATTGGATTAGGCCTTGTTTATGTTGAAAGCAGCAAACGTAAAATGAGTTGCACAGCCACCTTCAAGAGATATGACCACAGACTGTATCTTATTCACAGACTCTGTTTACATCTATCACCTGAATGTCTGCAATACATGATACAAATGTTCCTGTGTTTCACTTGGAGATTAGCTAAAAAAAATCAAGTGAAAGATAGTTTATAAATGGTAAATGCAATAGTATCCCCAAATACATATCCTACAAAAAGCACAACTAATACAAAATATTACATTTTCTATGGAGGCAAAAAAGTTTAGCTTTTAAGTTTTGAAAATTCTGCCCTGTTATGCAATGTGCTTAAACCTACATTTTTTCAAGTTTCTTTTTATAAAGGGTTAATTGATAAATACTGCTTGTAGCTTGCAATTCTTACATGGGATGCTAAAGGGCACCCTTAGCATCAGTGAGACTGGCTGTTGATCAAACACTGTTAAGTTAATACTTTGGGAAAGAGTAGGATTTGGCTCCGTAGTTACTCACAGCCTTCTCTCAGAGATATGATCAGCAGTAATCTTCCACCAAGCTGTCAACACTTCTGCAACTGCTCTGACTTAAACAAACATTAATTCACAGAAATACGTCTAGTTTCTAGAAAGAAACATTTAACAAGACACTTGAGCAAAACCACATCAAAACCATATATAGTTTCAACCTGTGCAGCAGTTTCCCGCAGATGACTGCGTGGTTATGGGCATTTTGATGATCCAAAACAATGGGTAATGAGTAGGACATATCACAGCATGGGACGTACGATTTTAGTTTCTTTGTTTTATTTTATTTTCACTCCACAATAGGCTGCAAAAATTGGGGCATTAACAACTGTCACCTTTAATGCCCTGTGCTGGCCTTCCTTAAGACTGCATGCTACACAAGCTCTTTTATAACAGCCCAATGTAGAACTCAAATTAAAACCAAATGTCAAGTGTTTTTTTATTTTTATTTTTATTTTTTTCTAAATTGCTGTGCACACACCCAGGGCTGCTCTCAGCTCTCTTCTTCATCCCTTTTTGCTTATTTCAGTGCGCTCTAATTCACTGCCTTGATTAGTGCGTACCCCTTTGCGCTATTGGTATGTTAAAGAACGTTTTGGTTTTAATTACAGTGCGCGATAGTTATTTTTAACGTGTAAAGTGCCAAAATGGCCTATGTTTATTTAACATTGTGATTATAAGCACTTTCGTTAAAAGCTGTATTTGGATAAGCCCAATTACTCAAGCTTTGCTACGTAAATGGCCTTTGTCAAATGTCAAATGTCTTAATAAAATTATATAATATAAAATACTCATTGGGAATTAAATACATATTCTTATTGTACTTCTCATTGTATTATACTGATTCCAAATATAATAAAAAAATAAATTATTCAATAATTCAAAATATTGTATTTAAATATATCAAAACAAATCATCATCATCAATCATTCAAATTAATTTAAATATTTATTAAACAAATTGATAAAATATTGCATTAAAATTAGTTCAAAATCTGTCTATAAATTGTTAAACATTAAAATGCTTTAACAATCAGTGTTGCTACAGTCAATTTATTGTTTAGTTCAAATCTGTTTAAAATACAATATAAAATATTTATAAAAAACTGAATAAAGGAATTCTTTAGTAAAAAGGTCATTTGAATAAAATTGATTACAATCATTTAAAACCCAATTGTAGTGTTTACATTGATTTACTTTTTTGTTTGGAAACGTATTTAGACGTGTCCTCTGTTGTCTTCAGTCCTGTTCAAGTTCAAGAAACACTGAAAAATCATTCATTCATTCATTTTCTACCGCTTTGTCCCGTTAGGGGTCGCAGGTGACTGGAGCCTATCCCAGCAGCTTTGGGCCTGAGGCGGGGTACACCCTGGACAGTGGCCAGTTAGTCGCAGGGCTAACATATAGAGACAAACATTGACAGACAATCATTCACTCTCACTTTCATTCACTAGGGACACTTTAGAGTTGCCAATTAACCTATACATGCATGTGTTTGGACGGTGGGAGGAAGCCGGAGTACCCGGAGAGAACCCACGGTAACACGTGGAGGACATGCAGACTCCTCACAGAAAGACCGGAGTCGGCCGAGAATATTTGAGTCGGCCGGGTTTTGAACTCAGGACCTTCTTGCTGTAAGGCAGAAGTGCTAACCACTCTGCCACGTGCACCCTTCACACTGAAAAAAAAAAAACTGAAAAATCGAATAACTTAATAACCTAATGTGGCATCAATCTACCAAAATACTTCCCTCCTTGATCCTCCAAAATACTTACTTAAGTGAATAATGATTGAATGAAAAAAGGGAAGTACCACTCCTCACCCCTCATGTCACTGCAGTGTCTACAATAAAACAAGCTGTAAGGACGAAATCTGCCACAAAGAATTAAAAAGTTCTGAAGGTTGTCTTCATTCTCGGATACTTGCTAATATTCAGTAAACTATGACAAAATTTAAATTGAACATGTATGTGTACATTTTGTGGAAAGTCAATAAAGATCCACTCACAATGTAACCTGATTATAAAAGAATCAGTGCTGGGCCGTTCTTTCTCTGTTGTGTGAATGTGGCCCAACAGACTGGGTGGGATTGAGTCTGTTTATGATACAAAAGCCAACACTGCATCGCCTGACACTTTGCGTGCAGACGTTTTTATGAACCCAAACTTGGACGGCAAAAAATATTTATATGAGTGGAAGATTCGTGCTAAGTATAATAAAATAAATATTATTAGACACATCACAATCTATTAGCTGATTTTGTTGAGGCATGTGGCTTAAGTTTGGCCGTGACCACAGAAAAGACTGGAGTACTGCCAAGACTTGTGTATGATTGTAAACGCTTCCCTCGAGGAGTAAACCTAGGGCCGTTATGTGGACCATAGAACACAAAATGGTGAGTCTATATAATTCAGCGTGTTATCTACATGTAAACTGTCTATGCAATTTGGAAGTCTGATAACCCCATATTACACAGAAGCTACGGGCGCCATATACAGCCGAGCAGACAAACAGAGCAAAGATTAATGTACAGTGTTTGAACATGCAGCATATTACAATTAGAAAGCGAGTGCAGCAAATAAAGACTAAACAGCCAGGGTCAATGTCAGACAGTAGGCTCACTAACTGCAATGAAAAAATCAGAAGTACTAAACAATGGAAAAAGTTTGTGCAGGGACCATATACAGGAGCATTAATCAAAAAATATTTGAGAAGACGCTTTGTATCAGACTGTAGTGCTCAAAGCTAATGTCCATCTGCAGTCATATGGAATGGAAGTCATAATAAATACATTCTATAGTAAAAGTACAACAATGACATGAGTAATAACTGGATTACAGAAAAAAACTGTTCACCTTGACTTGTACCCACCCCATTCCACTAAGTGCCCCTTCAATTAAACTTTAGATTACATTATACATTTTTCAAGTTTAGGTGAACACGACAAATTAATGCTGACAATTATGAGCAAAAGTAAAATTTTAAAGTTTGTTTCATTCTGTTATTGCTATAAAAGAAAACACAGATTGTCCAAATGCCATGTATCCTTTACAATAATAAACACAAGAAAGTCTTACACAGAAACTAATCTTTTTTTAATATACATGTATTTCTTTTCCACAGTCATCGATACGTCATTGATATCCTGTAACGCTGAGCTGTCCCATTTATGCCTTTACCCTTCTCACCTGTTGACGACTGATACGCCCTCCCTCTTTAAGACAAAGATGGGACCATTTCACACAATGGCCTTTTCCAAAACGGCACTTTATTATTTCGGATGAGACAAGACATAATAATCCTGAAACAAAAAGTCACCACAAAGAGGGCTTTGGTGTCGGCCCTATAGCTGACAATTGTCTAGGGCATGCCCAGCCTTACACAGCAGCTGGGATATAGCCTATATCTTCACAAAAGCCATAAAGGATAAGTTAGAGAAATGTAATAAATGAATGAATGTGCTGTGGTATTCATTTGCAAACATATGATCAAGGTATTTTAATTTACAACCCTCCACAGTCACCCTGGAGAGCTGCTAATATCTGGCTTCAAACATGTTGTAGTCAGTTACAAAAAGTCAACATGTGTACAAAAAACCTTTTTCCAGTGTTAAAATTGGTAAATTTAAATGAGTACTCGAGTGACCTGGGTTTGAGTCCAGCTTGGGTCTACTTGCTCCATGTCATTCCCCTCTCTCTCTCACCTTGTTTTCTGTCTAGCTACAATGTCTTTTTCAAAAAAAAAGTGTAAAAAGGTAAAAACTAATTTAAAATAAAATTCAAAAAGTCCAGTGTCATTCTAGTGTTGGGGGAATTTTATTTCCCATTCCTTGCCCCAACAGGCCTTTTGTCTAACAATAAAATAATTAAACAAAAAAAAAAGTAATAATAAGATAAATGACTTTTCTCAGCAACCAAATTACAAATGCTCTTCCCCAAGCCTAGTTTTGTTGTCTAATCTGACATGACCCACAGATAGAAGGGTCAAGAACCTCAGAAGAGTAACCTAATATAGAAATAAGGACTTTTACAATCTGTAAAGAGTTAAGAGGCGGCGGAGATGAAGTAGGATTACAAATGGTTCTGGGCATGTTTCCCACCGAGATGGGAACTCCATTCTGCCGCTCCAATCTGGAGATGTTTACCTACAAAACGTGGACGCGCTGCACAGTGTCTGTGGCTGGGTGTGCGTGTGGTCAAAGGAGAGCCTTGTCTCTCGTGACTCCGGCTGGGGAATGAGAGTGGGGGGTGGGAAAGATCCTATCAGGCTGTGATTTCTGTGGTTATGATGACATCCAGATAATAGCCTTACACACAAGCATCTCTTTTACAATGAGCCTGCCACCATTGGCCTCGCTCTCCCACAAACACAAGTGCACACACACCACAGTCTGAAAATTACATCTTAGCATGCAAGCGTTGAGCAGATGGGTTGCCTAATGACTATTGTGTACAGGGCAGAGGGAGTGTGCAACTTTCCCATTACAAGTCCCCTGTTCTACTCACTACAGACCCCAGAGCGAACGTCTGGATTTGATTTACTTTATGTCTCAACTGGCACCAGGTGTTCAAAAGATGAAAACATATTGAACACGGCTCTGCACTTGCCTCTCAGTCAACATATACAGAGAACCATCACTTGTTGCAAATCTGTTTTTACAAACTATTCCACAGCATTCATGTAGTAGTTCTGCTTTGTTTCATTAGATCTTGTCTATCTTGAAAAAAAAAGACATTTGAAATTCCAATTAAAAGGAGCCATTACTAATTAAAATGTCTAAAATTTCAAAGTGAACTTATATGTGTTCTTAAAATTCTTTACTCTTTACTTATACATGCCTCCATGCACAATAGTATTGCGTGTCTAATTTTAAAATGTTATGTTTCCATAACAAACACAGAACATAATTTGTTTGTAGCGTCCTTAATGACAACTCAAAAGCCGGAGTTACACACAGTGAGTGTGGAGGGTTTAATAAGCCCCTCGCCCTCGACACTGACTGATTTCTGACAGTGTAGGGACTTGTTTGGGAAAGGACTGAGCTATAAGGTTTAGAATTACAACCTGCAGTGTCAGCTCCAGAGGCCACAAAAAACTACACACCCTACCTTTAACAACAAAGGACAGCAGTCATTAAAAGACCCAAAATGTTTATATTCATAGGTCTGGACACATATATTTACAGTGTTGGGTTGGAAATGTGCAATAAACTTTAACAACTTTACAATAAATAAATAAATAATTAAGATATATAGCCTCAAAATCATTATACTCTGACATAAAAAGTAGGGGTTATCCCATGTTTTTTAGATCCAGTGGATCCAGCTCACCAGATACTCCACTGTATAACTACTCTGAGTGACAGGGCACCATACAATCTCATAAAAAAAATCATTAATCATTGGGCAATCATTGCTTTCACAGTATTACTAGTCCATGTACAACAAACAGAGGTGCTGAATTTCAAGAAACAGAAATATCTAAGAGGAAAGGAAATAGAGCCAAACACCTGGAGCCATTCAGTCTTTTATACCTGTGTGCTTGTTCCCGTTACACTGTGTCCGGAAAGTTTATTAATGTCAAAGTACCTCCCCGCAGCAACTCTTTTGGAAGAAAAGGCTTCAAATGACATCAGTGCGTTAGCGTGAGAGCTAAAGGTAGACTGCTAAACGTCTGTCATTATTGCTGTCAAGGCATGATTACTTGGTGATCTCATTTTGTGATCTAATATTTTAAAAGATATCACCCTATCCTATTTTTTTAAGGGGGATAATTTGCCTCTAAAAATCCACCCTTTCCTGCTCCTCTGAGAAGACTAGAGCAATAATCTTTATATTAGGAGATATTCAACAGATTGTTAATCAAATTGGAAACAGAAATAATCTATTATTACCGACAATGGAAAGAGACAAGTCTCAATAAGGCATTACTGAACTATTATTTTCTGTAACATAGGAGACATATTGTCTGAATTAAAGCTACACATTGTTGATCTAAATCTCAATCGAACATTTACAAGTGTAAACCTAGATTAAAGCTGGTTTCTAGAGCAGGCTGTCAGATTCATTTTAGTTCAAAAGGCACGTACAGTCAGACCCGTAAAACATTTGTCAAGAACCTTTTAATAACAATAATTTGATTTTTTTTCTCCCTTTTTTAATACAAAGAGTACATTATAATGTCAGTGCTCTCATCAATTGCACCTGAAACAGGCTCATGTCAGCAAAAGCCTTTAGTTTTTATAATTTCTTGCAATATGTCTTTGATGCTAATGCTATTTGCTAGCAATAAGGTAGCTAACCCTCGCTGCTGCAACACTGACCTCTTGGCTATGCCATAAAACGCTCATAAATGATCACACAAAACATGGGACTAAAAATATTTAGACTTTTTTTTTTTTTAAATACCTGATGTTGTTTTAAGCATATCCTGTTCCATCCAACTTATTGAACAGAAATAGCATTATAACGTTCGATTTGTTTCTTACTCATAATATATTAAATTGTTTTGAGTTATGAAGACATGCAGTAATGTCAGAACAATGTTTACTGCTCCAGAAAGTTGCATCAGCTGCCACATCCTACTGCACTCACTAAACCTACACTTACACGTACCCATCTTTTTTGTGTCTTAAGAGGCGTCCATCAGCGGCTCGCTAGGAGTCATGTAAAGCCACAACTGATGTTGTCTGCATGTTCGTGACCTTCACTGGCTGCGTGTGGGAGAGACAATAGTCCTGTCTCTACCTAATCTGCTGTTGCATGCAAAAAAAGGTGTGTCAAACGATCATGAAGGTAACCTCAGATGGATATGAATACATCACTTTGCGAGGGCGCTTTTGTCTGAATGAAACTAAACACATCTATACGAATGACAAGGCACGCTGGCTGTAATCGAGACGTCGACGCAGGCAAGCTAGTTGAACTTCTCCGAGTTTCAATTCTCCGGCATTCGCACGAGATCTCATCCCAATACCCCCCACCCTTCCCCTCTCCATCTTCTTTCTCATCACGACGCTCTGATATCCTATACAGTCTACATTTTTGACCAACAGCCCTGTGTAATGGTTTTCAGACTCTTCAAGGTGGCCCAAATCCGTGCCAGAGCTGAAAATGGAAAGCAAACACAAGTCTGCCAGCCTCTGTTCCTACTTAACTCCAATGTAAGCTGATTATTCAGGTTCTTAGAAAACTCAGTCATGCTTTTTCATTGGGGCAATCCAGCTCTCAACGAAGAGGCCAGCCGAGCGTGAGTTTGTTTTATTACAGCCTGTCTAAATGTAACACGGAGAACCACTGAACCATCAGCCATTAGTTTTAGACAGAGAGGGGCTTACATAGTGCTCACACTAGAGGCTTACTTAATTCGTGTGAAAAAAAGTGATGTTTTTTTATGTGTTGTTCTGTGGCAAAGCACAAACAACATGATTGTCACAATTTTTGCAGATTGAAAAGCGCGAAATACAATGAAATAAGTTCAGTGTGTGTTTACTGTCCCGCATTAATAATACATTTCTTCTGCCTACATCCAGAGTGTCTCCAGCCTCTTTCTGTCCTCTTACTTGAAAGTACAGCACTGCAGGATCTGTCTTAATGTTAGTGAGGAGACTGGATCATCTGTAAAACTGCAAAAATGTGTTTCATGTTTCTTGCCATTATTATGTACTTATTGTACCAAGCAACAGACACAACACAGCTGTTCTCGCAAAGTAGTGATGCAAAACTACTTGGACCATACAAAGTGTCAGGAAGAGGTGTGGATGTATACTCCTTTCTAATTATTATTTCACTTTAGCAAGAAACTTTTCCCAAATTTTCCCATTTTTGCCTCAAATACGTAAGTTTTAGACCTTGGTGTGCGGCTAGACCTCACCATAGAGCCCTGTTTACACTACAGACCTCTGACTTTGAAAGCAATTGTTGTGGTTTTGGAGCTTTTCGATTACAACTAGACAGAAGTAAAACTGCTGAGTGAGATTGTTCATTGTTTTGATGCAGTTGAGTAAAATTATTCTTGGGAGGTCTTGATGATCAACCACTTTCGAGGATTGTCTCAACAACAATTGTCCAAAGCTAACATCTTGGGTTAGACAACTAAATTAGGTTTATGTGACATGATCCAAGTCAGCTGTCGGTTCAAACTCAGTATAATCCTGTGATGCAGCCGCTGTTTATATGAACAAAACGCCAACAAATACTAATTTGCAAAAGAGTAATTTGATGAGATGATTGTTTATGTGATAACAACAAACATTTATCCACAAAGTCACACACTGTAAATAAAGAAACGTAAGCAACAACGGCCTCACCTCAATTCATTGGAGGTAAGTTAACTCTGTCTCAACCTAGCTTCTTTCATTTCAATATTTCACAAGGCCATAATTCTACAGTATTAACACTAGTCACCATTGAATGAGGAAGGAATGGTCGTGCATGTACAAAAAAGTTATATTTTAAGTTATTGCAAAAACTGAAGATTCCAGTGGTGTCATGTCCCACCCTCTTAGACTGATTTAGTTTGTCTTTTTGTATATCTTTTCTTGTTTCCTGTTTTATTGTGAAGTCATTAACACCTGTTTCTGGTTGTAGTTTTACTTCCTGCCTTTTTGTGTTTCCCGCCTGTTTGATTGCCAGCTCCGCCCTAATGTGCTGCACCTGTGTCTCGTGTTTTTTCTCTCACTTGTCTGTATTTAGTCTCAGTTTTTCCCCATTGCTTTTGCTAGACTGTCTTGTCACTTTGTATGAGCTTTCTAGTGGTTTCTCCTTGTGAATATATGTCGATTTTTCTTGTGTTTTTGAACCCTCGCATGCCCTTTTTAACCTGATTGATTGTGATTTTTGTTACCTCTGCCATTGGAAAATTAAACCCTTAAAACACCTTCCTGTTTTGGGCCTGCATAGTGAACTACTTTTCTGTACGTGACAAGTGGTTTTGTTTTTAAATGATATGTAGTCACTTGACAAAAAGTATAGATGAGCTCTGAAACCAATTTTTGCTTAAATTCTCTTGAACAGGATCACAGCTTCAATAATGTGGGATATTAATCTACTGTAGACTGTGTCCAATTTCTGACTGACACTGAGGATAAAACGTTGCACAAGTTGTGTAATGTGAAGGACTGAATGCCATATTTTCAAGCCTGGACTGAACTCTACTGAGTTCTTGGCTCTTGGGTTTTAAACACTGAACCTGTTTACACAGAGTGCTAACATGAGTGGATCTAAAATGTCCCAGAGTAAAACATGTCCAAAGGGCAAAAAAAGCAAGTGAGGTTTTGCATTTAAAGTAAAAAGTGACCCCATATGGGACTCATTTAACCCATAATAACCCCATCTACTCCACCACAAACCTGAAGTACATTAAACAGTGTCTATTCGGGGAGACCCAAGTTGGGAAATCCTTTTAAATGGGGAGCAGCAGACTTTTATATTCCTTTCGTGTGATGCTGTCATCTTCACATATGTTGTTGATTTGAAAGATAACATTTAATTCCAAAAAAGCCAAGATTTTTGTCTACACAGGAAAACAATTTTGTGTAATAGTGAACATAATGTCATGTTTTCTTGGCAGGAAAATAAACTTTATAACGTTACAAACAACATGTGTAAAAATGGCGGCATGATCCAAAAGGAATTGTTAATTATGAATAGTTATAGTTTTCAGAAATAGTTCTAAAATAGTTAATTGCTCTCCATTGATGTCTATTTCCTTATTATTTTGTAGCCCTACAGCATTCTTGGGCTGAAAACCTTTTTTCCTGAAGTGTTTTCAAAAAATCTATACTGCCATCCATCACATTTGCATTGTAACCACAGCAACTGTAACCAGGTTAAACTTTAAACTGATTGCAGTAACTGACAACTAATTCAACACAGCTTGAAAGTGCAATGTTTAATGTCCCATCTGAGGATGAGGAGCTGGGCTGGCGGTTGTAACATGTTTGTTATTAATACTTAATCTTGACTTGGTTCCTTTTTTTTCTTTCCTTCTTTCCGTTTTTTATTTTTATTTTATCTTATCTTTTAAGCAGTACACTGTATGCCTGAGACTCTGGGGCAGTTCCTCTCACCCCCGTCCTAACCTCAGTCCTAAAGGTGTGCGTCCCAGTCTGTGGACTCATTTCATCAATCCAGAGAGGTGACGAGTCAAAGTAAAATTAGGCTGAGGGGTAGTCTCTGAGTCTTCCCCAGCTTTGGCAGGTCCCCGGGCCCAAATTGAAAGCAGACATGTTTGGTTGAGTTTATTCTCTGAGTTACTACTGTTCAATTGTGATTTACAAGAGTGTGTGAGATATGGCAATCTCTCACGCAAGTCAAGATATGAGCTGAGTGAAAGCACATTGTGTAAGCGGCCTGTGGGACGGATTAATCGCTAAACTCATGCTATCCCTCCATTTGGCCCGGGCTGTTTATTCCCTGTTTTCATCCCCGGCCTGTCATCTGCTCCAATTGGGGATCTGCTCGGGTTGACGAAGCACGCACCAAAGCTACTCCGACACAGCCTTGGCTCCAGTCTCAGTAATTCTAGAGTCTATTACACTTTTAGACAGTTTGGTTCAGTAAAGATGGAGTCTAACTACATTTATTACTATCAAACAGTTACCTTTTTATGGCTTTATGTGTTTGTCGGAGAATAACATCCATTTCACAGATCTTTCACAAAACAAATTTTAAAAATAAACTGCTTATGTTACAAATTCAGCCAGTGGTCACTCAAAGGACTGCAACAAAAAAGTCTCAGTAGTATTATTTTTGTGGCAGTAAAATATGAAGCACTTATTAAACAGTTCACACAGAAGACAATTTCATTAATACAAATATTATGAATTGTTTAGCCTATTCTATTCTGTTGTGCTGCTATCATACCGCTGTATTTCTAAATCAGGTACTTTAAATTGTGTCAATGCACTAATATCTAATTTAGAAGCACTGTCAGAAAATGGACTTAGATATGAGACTCTAGAAATGCAAAATAATAGTCAATGCTATTCTTTATACCAGTGTTTGTCATCTATGAATATCTGCGGCCATATTTTTTATCAAAGTCAATATGTATCACTGCATCCGGAACGCTCTGATGAGCTGAGAATGGTCTGTGGTTAAGCGTACAGATGAGGGTTTCCATTATTTTCTCAGGACTCAGACTAGTACACCAGGTGAACTTGTTGCCAAAAAAGTTGTATATATATTTCCTATACATCGAGCAACATGGGTCATTAATCATTTTAAAAGTTTTAAAGGATAATGAGTAAATTTATTAATTTTAAAATTCAATATAAACCAATTCATTCATTTTCTTCCACTTTGTCCCATTAGGGGTTGCAGGTGACTGGACATTTAGACTGACATTTAGAACCCATAGTAACACCTCACAGAAAGGCGACCAAGAATGCTTGAGTCGGCCGGAGTTTGAACTCACAACCTTCTTGCAGTGAGGCAGGAGCATCAACCGTTCAGCCTACAAACCAATTGTCCAACGCAAATTATACTTTTCTCCATTTCACTAAACAAAAATAATGACAATTGATCACAAAGAACCTTGATTTTTAATGGAACTGAACTGGCTCAACAAACAATGCATAAACCGTTCCTTTCAAAGCTTTATTGAATTGTTCAAATATTTTACCTGGCGAGTGTTTCCCCTGTGCGTGCTCTGTTACCGAGCAAGGAGGCCATTAGGTAAATGTTTTAAGTGTTTTTTATGACTAATTCTTCAGAGCAGATATAACAGGTAAACAGAAACACATGGTGCTTGTATGTTCAGCACTTTGATTTTCTCGAGAAGTGGCCTACAGCAGGAGCAGCCCACCTTCAGCTTGTAAACCCGGCGGTGTCAGGACGTCACAGTTCACAGGAGTTATTTCCTCTGGCATGGATCCTGCATGGCCTCTTGCATTCATGTCAACGCACCCAAACACATCCCTGACACGCACCAGGGCTTTTTCTATAGCACAACACCTGCTCTCCTCACGAACAAACTCACTTACTCTTTATGTCGCTGGAATGACAGCAATGAGGCCACGTCTGGTTCATATACAGACTTTAATGAAACACTAGGAAACCAACCTCTGCCTCACTAAAGATAAACTTAGCCAAAAACTCAACAAAAATAGTGTATGATACATATTTATCCGCCAACCAAGTCCAACCTACATGAAAGGTTTGTAAAAAGATGACGTTACTGGCACAAAACCATGCAGCTTTCTCTCCCTGGGGATTAACATTTGATTTATGCTTCTTTAGGCAGGAGGCGGGTTGAGGTGGGGGATGGGACATAAACCCTAGGATGTTGTAGAGTTCACTTAAAGGCAACACTTAAGACATTTTGAAAGTTTCAGTTTAGCTTATGTAAACAATGAAAATTTGCTGACTCAGGAATGAAATTAACTTTTTCATTTCTACTGAGGGATATTTCTGTGATTTCTTATTTAATTGTACTGAAAATAGGGGCTTTTTAAACCAACTGCAAGTAGGTATCAGTACTTCAAAGGTATTGCGATACCATGGTACTTAAATCAATATGATATCACGTTTTTTAGGTATCGATACTTCATTTCAATACCTGACATGTGTGCCGTCAGGGCCAGGGTGGCTAATCAGGAGAAACTAGATGGGCTGGATTCAGAAAGACTGGAGGTAATGGTTGTACGCAGCCGGTGGGCCGTTTTGGGACCGCTCTGTTTAGTGACGATACAACAGGGAATTAAACATATGCTTGGTCTGTGCAGGCTCGTGGCTTTATTTATGGCAATTTTGTTAGGCCTTTGTTTGTAACACCAAAACAACAGCAATTAAACGTTCAGTCAATGAGTTCTTATCTCAAGCACACTCACCACTTGGTCCAGCGTAAAACAGTGGCTGAACTGAGCAACACATGTGTCTGTGGCCAGTGCAGTGTAAATATTTACTGTAGACGTCCCGTTATCCCCATACCCTGTCCCAGCAGAGGACAGTGGGCTGTGAGCGGCTGCTTTACAGCTTGTGTGTTTATGACCCGTTTTAATCGAATAGTTTTTTTAAATTTCTATGTATTTGTAAGATTCTTCAACTTTAATGCATTATATATCATGCTTTATTACGGTCTATATCTTTACAATAAATGTAATGGATGTCACAGACGTATCTACAGCTACCAATATCTATAAAAAGTATTTTACTGTAATTGAGTGAGGACCCGAGAGCACAGAGACGGCAGAGGTAAAAGCCTTTATTTTATAACAACACAAGACGGTGTGCCACCAGCAGGAATCGAGCTGAGGAGCCAAGCCCGATGCTGGAACACGGACCAGGGCTCGGCAGATGCAGGGACCAAGCCGAGAAGGTGGAACACGGGCTGGAGTCATGCTCGTGCTGAAGCCAAACCCGGAAGCTGGAACGCAGGCCAGAATGGAGCCGAAGCAGGGATCAAGCCAAGAAGGTGGAACACAGGCTGGAGTCACGGTGGGCCAAAGGCTGGAGCCGAGTCGCAAACTGGAACAGAGCTGACGGTAAATAGGCAAATACATGGAACTGGAAACAAGGCTGGTAAGTCACGAACACGGAGAAACCCTGGCTGGCACTCATGCAGAATGCTGCAAACAATCTGGCTCTGAAGAGTGGGACAGGACTGGTTTAAATACCTCACAGATGACAATAGGCTGCAGGTGCATGGAACAAGTGGAATTGATGAGGTGACGGAGAGAGAAAAGAAATGGAGCGGCTCATTACATTTAATAATTTCTTTATTTGACCTTTGGATATTTTATGCATGAAATTGATTCAAATAAATATCTTCAGTATAAGGTGCCGTGTTATTGAGCAATGTAGTGTTCTGCTGCTGCACAGCAGCCAGCTCTGAGTGAACAGAGATTGGGCAAACTAGAAAGATATGGTCTATGTCTTTGTTTAAACATCCTTAAACAAATCAAAACAGCTGCTATTCTGTGTTCCTTCACATGTAGCCTCTGTTGTACCATGCCTCACTGGAGCTCAATGAAAGGTGTGAGCGCAAAAGAAGCTGGAGTTTAGCATGAGCTGTATCCCGTTTGCTTCTCTGTTTTGGACACATTTGTGTCAAAAACCCAAACCATGTCTTGTATGTATTGATTGGTAGCTTATGACACAAAGTGTGTTACAGGTCTGTATTATTGTAATAACAATCGTAAGAGCGGGTCAATTAGTAGCAAATGAGCGGAGGAGCGTTCAGACCAACTGTGGCCTACCACCGGAGAGTTACAAACCAGCACTACATTTGGGTCTGGACTGTATTTGGGTCTGACAGAACTGTGACAGAACCCCAGCTTACCTTCAGGAGAGCAGTGATTACAGACAAACTAAACTTTACAGGGAAATGCAGAACTTTTGTTCAGAAAAACCCAAAACTGTCAATGGAGTTCAACAAATAGGTGAGTGATATAAAACATGCTTCTCTTAACGAGGTACTGGGTTACACGGGAGGCTGGGTTGGTTTTATTTTAGTGTTGACAGTGTACAGATAATAAATAATAGTTTATCTCAGGTGTGCTGTGCATCCTGAGACTCTGGCAGGCTCACATGGGCTTCTTTAGGCTTGTGTAAGAGCACATATTGCCGCGCGACTGATTTGCATAGTTGAAGTCACAAACTGACGAAAATGTTAAAACATTTAAATGGGTCATTAAAATGTATTTTAATGTAGTTTTTTTTTATCTGAATGTTGTTGGCATTTATCACTCACTCATAGACAGTCAGCAGAGCGGGGGCGGCAGTAGCTCAGTGGGTAGAGCAGTCGTCTTTCAACCCGAAGGTAGTCGGTTCAATTCCCACTCTCCCCACAGTTCATACTGTCGTTGTGTCCTTGGGCAAGACACCTTGACTCCAGTGGCTGTAACACTGGTAATTACTGTAGAACAATGTAAGTCGCTTTGGATAAAAGCGTCAGCTAAATGTAAATGTAAAATATTAGTCACACATTCTCTCTGGGGAATAAGACTTCTATTCTGCAAAGAGAACCACAAACTGATGGAGTTGCAACTAAACTTGAAATGCCACAGAGATTATGCTTAGTATTGAAAGCATCAGAAAAATAGAAGTTAGAAAAATCAGTTGTTCACAAATATTTGTTCATAAACTTTCTCCAGAGAGTACATGAACTGGTTGATCTTTTGTAACAAGTTAAGAAAATCAAACAGAAACTCTGGCTCTGGATGAGTTTAGGCATAACACATGACACAGACATTCCTCTGTGAAGCCAATGAGAAGCAGTGACTCACTGTTGTGGTTAGAGCCCCTCTACAGTCAGTAGCTATGGCACGATTAATGACAAATTCAAGTTTATCCAAAGTGCTCTGACCCATTAGGAATTTATCCGGCCTTTCACGAAAGACATTAAGGTTGATCAATCAAGGCAAGAGCTAACATCTGCTTTGGGTGCGAGACCAGGAGGTGGATCCCGAGATAATAGATAGAACAGATAGAGAATTGGATGTGGTACTGCATTTTGCTTTAGACCACAATGTAAAAAGAGATGTTGGTGAGGCCACAGTGTTTCCCGTTGGTCAAGGTGGCAGACGACTTTGGATGTCCAAATTATGCATCCTCAAGCTAACCTACATAAACTTTCCATCACAAAAGCACAATTTAACGTTTATTAATCACATCATTTTTACTATGCATTACTTAATTTAGCAGCACTTTGGTAATAATTGGTGTGTGTGTGTTGCAGGAATATGGTGTATATACCATGGGCCTATTTGGGTTAAAATTCTGTAATAGCTAAATTTCCACTCATTATGATGTCACTGCATTGTTCCGCCTGCAGTCCATTGGTCAGAGTAGTGCAGCTGTAGGTCATATGCTCTGTTGTATGCATACCTCAAAGAAACCCCAATCGTGAAACATTATTGATTCATCTGCAGTCTTCCTTTACAAAAGTTCCATGTTGTTGATAAATTTAGCATGCTAAGAAAATGGGTCTTTATAGCAAATTAAAGGCATTATATTTTAGTTTTTGTTTTATGGGACACTAGTGAAGGGATTCGAAAAATGAAAAACCCTATTTTTCCCTTTATGTGAGCTGATGAAAGTTGACTGACAAGCTAGAAATGAAAGTTATTTTGGTGCTGTCAGATTGTTTATAAGATAATTGTGATGAAAGTTTATGTAGGCTCGCCAACACAGTGTAGCGTCACCACTTCTGCAGGATCTATTATCTGCTTATTGTTTGCACTAATTGCCATTGCTTTCTGGTTCCAATATGGCCCCTGCTGGAGCTGTCCCAAACCACAACGACTCAAATGTTCCTCAGCGTTTCATACAGTCTTCACTTTGTTTTGTAGCACTATCAAATGATTTAATTTCTGTCTGACAACAACACAGTGTGTTTCCTGGAGTGAGTCATCCACAAGAGCTGAGTGAGTAAAAATGTACTTATTCTCTGGAGTTGATTATGAGCAAACATTTATTTGGGTAGTTCCTAGTATTTTTACACAAATGATAAGATTTACCAAATGATAAGGTTTACCAAAGAATAAGAATGCGGCAAAGACTATAAACCACTTGGTAACTACTCAGTTAAGTGGCCAGTAGCTTCAATATTAGGTGTTTGTAAATAGTTTACCTTTAAAACTTTTATTATTTACAGGTTGCATGTAGCATGTAGAAGTTTCAAAGACAAGCATCTATATGTGCTTGTCTTTGGACACTAGAGTATTTGGAGAGAAAAGGAAACTCATACAGAAAGACTATTGTCGGCCAGCTCAGGAGTCGACCCCAAAACGTTCTTTCTGTGAGCCAGCAACCTTTTTTTTAACTCTGTCCATCCATGAAAGACAGGAATGATTTGTCTCTATTTTTTCAACCTCATTTCCTAAGTTTTCCATCTTTCTCCTTTGTTTTTAAAAGGCAAACTTCTCAAAACGTTTTTTGAGAAGTTCACAAAACTCAGATATGTCTAATATTATTATAATCTGTAGAATATAATATGATCGCCTGGCTGGCCGTCACATTCACTCACTCACACTCTTAAAGCTGCACTACCTGATTTTCTTTTTTCCGTGCCTGTGTCAGATTCCACTCACTCCCAAAAGTAACCGGGGGGCCTCTCCTGTGTCTCTTTTAATAAAAAAAATATGACCGAAGCAATTATTCCTTTAAAAAAAATACTAATACATTACCCCAAACTGAAGTTTAGAATATACCGTTAGCTTAGCTGCGAGGACAGCTAATATCTCCGCTGTGTTAAACATTACGTGATTGAATTTACAGTAATTATCTACATTTTACGCTGCCTTCATTTTCTCTGTTGATGTTTTTTTTTTTTTAATTGTTTCTCCATATTAAAATATATATTCAGAGTTCAATATATACTTTATTTGCAGCTATTACACTTTCTGGAACATCACATGACAAGCTGGTATTGTCCAATGGGATTACTCAATTTTTAAGCATGTGATCTGTGTGAGCATTGATTAGCCCAGGTTTGCTGTTTCAGGGAATAGTTATAAAATCCCCTATAATAAACAGATGGCATCATGAAGCCTGTTTTTTTTTTACTAATGATTGCTTGTATGTATACTATTTGGGGTTTAAACCATTTTCCCCAACTAGAGCAAAAGAAAAATCAAGTACAGAGTAATTTTAATGCTTCTGTTACTTTAATTCACAAAATTTAAGAAAAATGTCTATAAGTTCAAAGTTCAGTGAAACCAGCTTTATTATAACAGTCCACATAGCCTACCATATAGCCTACCATTTAAAAAAGTAATTTATCCAAAGAGACCATTTCAGTGCAAATAAAACTTTTATTTGTAAACTGAAAAAAACAAACCCAAAAAAGTGCAAAGCAGAAAAATATGACAATTCATTTCCTCCATTTACCAACCAAATAAGTCCAATTAATTGTACTACCTATAAACATAATTGTATACAGTATAATCCATTAAGTCAGCTCTAGACCCAGATTAATAGAAATAATTATGAATGAACAAACTGCATTTAGGCTCCTAAAGTCAGTTGCATTGTCTACCAAATTTTTGCAACTGAGTTTAGATTGGCACATGTTAGATATTATATGTTATTATGTGTTATTAAATTAGAGTAGCCAACTTTATAATGTTCCAACTCGGACACTAGAGAGGCGAAAGGTTCAGACGAGTCAAACCGTAAACATATCATTTTTAGGTCAAATCCATTAATTAAAACAACAAGACGTAAACAAACTCCAGAAACAGTCTAATCTGTTGTCTTTTTCGACCCCTCCAGCGCCGTAGACCAACTTTTGACACATGCCTCGAGATGCCGGAGTCGAGCCAGATCCATTTAGTGCCTCATTTAGTTCAGTGCACCCACCGCTCTCTGCTCTTTCATGGAGTTATTGAGCTTGGTGCTTTTGAACATTATGTGTTATTAACACTTCAACCTGCTGTTTGAAAACTCCCCTATGTTTTTATGATGAGAGCAGAATCGAGAGGAGTGCACTCCAATGAGCTGTGTTTTATTAGGGCGCTCTTTGTTAGTCTGTTTTTAAAAGCATGTTGTGCAGGAGGTAGTAAAAGAAGCTACATGCAGCTGTGGGCAGCAGACATTACAAGCTACACTCATCCACTCAATGAACATCTAGCCCCACTGCCCTCAAGATGCAGGTACAGAGCCCTGAGGTGCAGAAGGGCCTGTTATGGAAGAAGTCTAATTCCCTCAAGCATTAAATCCCTAATACCAGTCCCTGCTGAATGCAATCTTATTCTTTTATTTAAAGGTGGTGGGAATTGCTGTCTCTGTGCTCACTGTTATGTCTAAGGTTTGTTGTGTTGCTGTGTTTTCTGTATTTTGTTTTTGTGTCAAACATGCAGTGCTGTTAAAAAGAATTTCCCCTTTGGGAAAATAAAGTCTAAACAACAACTTTTGTAACTGAAATTTTAATGAATGAATGAATGTTAATTGCAAAAGTTAATTAAAAAAAGCCATGCACATATGAGTTTATCCAAATATAACTAAATGGGGTACATCATTTTGCCCTGATGATTTGCAGAAAGTTCAGTTACCTGCAGACGAGCAGCAGAGTAATATCCAAAGAGCTGCATGTCAGCGGTTTTGTTGCACACTTGTCGACCAATCAGAAGAGTATTCAGCCAAACCGTGGAATAAGATACAGTACAATAAAGTACAAATAGTTAAGCAGATGAAGTTCTGCTGGTTAGCAACTGTCAGATAATGGGGTAAATTAGGCAACAAGTCATCAACCTTTTACACTACAGTGAATACAGGAAATACGTTGCAGTGAACACTGTTTGGTTCAGGTAATCCATAAAGCATCTTGGATTTCTACTTTGATATGGCTACATAAACACATTGACACACAAATTGGGTTTCTATGAGTTAAAACTTATATTTACAGTGAACATTCAAAACCTAAATGCGTTACCATTAATTTGATTTATGTCAGTGCTCCTTTCTAGAGAGAGAATGTGTGTTGTATACATGTATATGAATATAATAATACATAATAATAAATATTTGTGTTTTTGTTTTAGTTAAGGATCCTCTTGTGTTGGTCACACTACTTTCAGACACTTCAGACAATTTGACCTGTATAGCAAAGTAGGTTTTAAGAAAGTCACTGGTATAAATAAAAAGGATGACATTTTGTTTGATCTATAAATAAATTCTAAATCAGGTGTTACTATGTAAATGGTGCTGAAGAGCTTTTTTTAGACAGGCTCTCTCCTTCCCCTTCTCCATCAGGGCAGACTGTGTTTTTCTAAGTGAGGCCCAGCTTTTTCTGATACATGAACAGATATGGTGAGCAGTTAAGACTGTGATCCCTAACAGCTGTTCCTGCATTAAATGGGATCAGAGTATTCCTTCGAGAGTGGAGCATAACGCCGGTGCAGATTCTCCAACAAGGCCGATTATTGCAGGCTTAATGCACTGCAGCGGCACACAGCATCAACATCATGTTCAAACAAAAACTCCTGTTTGTAGTTCACTTGCAAAGGTGTTAAACTAGACACAGAAACCAATTATGCAGGAGGACAGGAGGCAAGGTTTGGTGATAAACTAAATCTGGAGACCAGTGAGAAAAAGTCTTCAGGAGCCAAAGGTTGCTTGGTCAAACTGTGAAACAACATTCAGGGATTACTGTATACTGTGGCAGAGGAATAAGGGTCACAGATGTTGGAGGTGGGCCAAGGGGTGGAGACGAAGAATTGATTAGGGAAGACTAGACAGGAGCGTAGGAAAAGGTTGGAATGAACTCGGCAAATGTTTTTTAACTTCATTTATCCAGGTGAAATGTTTGAGAACTAGTTCTCATTTTCATTTACAGCAGGAATAAACAAACATAGATGCTGTAGTAAGTCTGCCCGCGCAGTTGGGGCCTTGTGAACCCTACTTCCGATGCAAAACATGTTCACATGGAAATGACTGGTCCATATATTGGTTAAAAACCTTCTATGGTCCACACACAACTGACTCTTTTAAGTTTCAGTAGAAAGAATTGCTGTGTGACTATAGCATGTTCAGGTGTTTTGTTTGAGTAACTCTTACGGCCAGTGTCCTATCTTGTAATCCTAACCAGAAACTAAGACAACTGTATGTGCAGTGAAGGACCTTCTACATTTCTGTATAGAACACATTTAACTGTAACACACACTATTAAGCATTAGTGGAGTATTAGTAACAACTTAATTCTTAATTCATCATTTACAAAGCATTAATCCAACATTATTAATCCCCATTACGTTATAAACATTGTTTTAAATGTTTTAGTCTTAACAATAACCCCATGTATAACTATACGCATAAATTATATTTCAGATTTTATAAATAGTTAACTCATTAATTAATTAATTAATTAATTGTTAATTACACATCTTTTTTGTGTAACTATTGTTATCAGAGTTTAAATAAACTATATAAATTAAACTTAAACATCAAATAAATCCACATCTTGAAATGTGGCAACTGTCTGATTATCACACCATAAGTTTGATTGTCTTATATTTATATCCATCTATCAATATTGTAAATAAATAAAACATGCATATTAGCTCATTAGTGCACACTTTTGATCCACAGGTGTTTATGATTAACTAAGACCAGACACCTATTACCAAGACAAATGACACATTTTATGAGACAACACTGTACACCCCCGTCCTGAGCAGTGCCATGTGTTGCCTTTTACAGCCCTGACACCTCGTGTCACAAAACCAGGAAGAGACCTAGCTCAGAGCCAGTGTTAAATGAGGACAGCAGTCACACCAAGCCTCACTTTCCCCAGGACACTGCCTTAAATGGTAAGTACAACCACAACATTTCAATCCTGATCTTAATAAGGGCAAGAACTTAAAAACACTGCATAATTGGAAAGAATGGATCTAAACAAAACAAAAATGTGGGTAATTTTTTTATTTCTGTGTTCTTTTTGTCTTAACATTCATAGTTTAATAATGTTCCCACAATACTTTGTAGCATTGTATTAAATAACTTTTAGATGTATATTTACGTAATTATTATGAACAGACCGTTACCAATAACTTTACCTTTGTTTGATGCTCAGCAAAGTTAAGATGAGTTGTGTGCATTTATTTGCAGACTCCACACAGTGCTTATTGATCCCAGGAATCTGGGTTTAATCCATATGAGGCATGGACTAACCTCCGTGCCATTGTGCACCCCAGGATAAAAACAAAATATCTTTAATAAACTAATTCCTAAACATGGAGCAATGTCATGCATTTTATCCAAGTGACGTTACTCTTATTGTAAAAATAGTTTGATTTTCTGTCATTTCCAATGCTCAAACTTCTCTGTAGTTTGCTGGTTAGTTGTCTAAAAAAAATGCTGAAAAACTAAACCTCAATGTTTTTAATAACTCTTTTTTCAGCTTCATAAAGAGTACCAGATAAGAATGGCAATTGACGGACTCGAAATATACATAAACAACTTTAAAGATTAAAAAAGAAACTCTATGGATAGGTTTTATTATATGTCTTGTGGAAAAGGCTTTGTGTTTCCAAAAATCAAATGTGAGACAGAAAAAGAAAAGTGTGCGTGTGATTGTGATTGTGTTTGGAAGCTACAGTTATTTATAGAAGGAGCTAATGTTGTAAGGCTCTATCCCAAGAGATCCCTAATTATCAAGGAATTTAGAAAGCAGAAGCTAAACCCAAACAGTCTCCAACAGCACTAAGAATAGACTGACCTTAGACATAATCCATTCTCTGAACATAAATGCAGAGCAATCAGAGGAAGACAGGGCAATACGACAAACAGGACTCCTCCGTCGTCTGCAGGAATGCTTTTAGACGCTTGAGAGCAGACACAATGTGGAGGCAGATGGATCAACATTAATAGTGGAAACTGTCACAAATTACTAGAAGAGGCTTCTCATAAACATCACAAAGGAATATCAGTTTTCCTCAATTACCCCTTTCACGTATTCCAGGCCTGGAAACAAATCAAACCGACCAATATTCATCTTTTAAAATAACTCTGCAAAGAAACTAGAGCTGCTTTTTGCAGATGATGTTCTCTTGTTGGCCTCATCAAACCAGTACCTTCAGTGTTCACAGAGACGTTTTGTAACAAATACAAGTCCGAGGCCACCGTTCTCAGCCAGAAAATGGTGGCCTACCCTCTCCTCTACCCTGGAACTGTAGATTGATAGATCAGTGATGCAGTCAATGAAAAGGTCTGTCGCTTGAAGAAGGAGCTGAGATGAAAAGTGAAGCTCTGGATTTATTGGTCGATCTACGTTCCTACATGAGCTTTGGGTCACAACCAAAAAGACCAGATCTCGAATACAAGCTGCCAAAATGAGTTTCCTCTGCAAGGTGGCTGAGCACTCCCTTAGAGATAGGGTGCGTAACCCGTTCACTCTGGAGGAGCTCGGAGTAGAGCTGCAGCTCCTCATCGAGAGGAGCCAGCCTCGAGCATTTGTCTCGGATGCCTTCTGGACACCTTCCTTTTTCCAGGCATGTCCCATCAGGAGGTGGTTAAAACCCAGGACAAGCTGGAGGGACTTTGTCTCCCATTTGTCCTAGGAAATCCTTGGAATGTCTCTGGAAGAGCTGAAGGAGTGGGAAGTTTGGGAATCTCTGTCTATGTTCTGACTATGTTCTTGTTTAAGATACACACCTTTTTATTGCATTTTTATTTAACATGTAACAAGTAATATAAGAATACAACATTTGAAAATATTGACATAAGACCAACATATTGTCTGTGAATGAATCAACCAGACACAAAACAAGGCCTTGTAACAATCATGCAGGCTTTAGTTTCATAGAGCGCTTATTGCATGTTCGCGTGTAACTGTGCAATCTTATAAACCCTCACAGGCTTTATGGCTTCTAACACAACGTCCAACAATGGGAATAAATTAAAAGGAGTTGTGAGATCTAAAAGACTGACCCTATTCATCAAAAACAGCCAATAACTTTGACATAAAAAAGGAGGAAGGAAGGCCGAGGTAAACAGTGCAGAGATGTGGACTGATGGCAAGAGAGACACGCAGTGATTGGATTTTAAAGAGACTCACTCACGCAGGTCTCATGGCCTGCCTCACGGCCATGCCACTTCCTTTGCTACTGTAAACTGCAGACAGCACCAGTCCTTTGATCCTTGAGCTGCAAAGAGCAACTGTTCAGGCTGTAAAGCAAAACTACCTGCTCAAACACGCACCCACTACTTATCAAGACCAGTCCTTATTAAGACCACTGTAGCCTATATCGGTTGTAAAATTCTCCAGTCTACAAGACCAGTCTAACACCAATGACAAATTCTCCCTGTAATAGTGATGGGATGCTCACACTGGCTAACCAAATATACAAATCAAAGATAGTCTTTGTAAAAATAAATCTGAAAATAATAGTCCATTGGCTCGATTAGTTACTGTGTTGCTAAATAAAAAAAACATTTCATCATGAACTCAAATAATCAAAATAGTACTTTTAAAAGGTTTGATGGGACACACTTAGGACTCCTTCAGCAGGAGCAAAAGCAAATGTGAAATGTAGTTTAAAAAAAAGTTGTATAAATAATCTCAAACTTTTTCACCATCAAACTGTGCAAAGTAGACTCTGAGAACGCAACGCTGATTAAGTTCTTGTTTACTGTTTCCACATAGTGTAAGGCCACTTAACCTTTGATCTCCGGACTCCTGGAAAAAGCCACAGGTTCCATTTAAGTCACACATGCTTGAGCTTCACAAATTTAAACCTTCTCATTAAAGCCCATTAAATGATATAGGTTTCGGTTACGACAGGAAACACAGGACTTATGTTCTCTCTAAAACTTAAAAGGGACTTACAGCAAGGCTATATCCCTGTTAAATTATTTTAAATGGATGGGCCTTCGAACAAGTCTGACAACTGAGAGGTAGTAACCTTTTGTATATGGTAATCAAAATGTAATCATTACTACAGCTTTGACTAAATAAAAAACTAAATAAATCAATTATGCCACTTGCTGGGTTAGCAGCATGTCAGATTTATGTTAATAAAAAGTGGAAAGCCTGCACATCTGTATTAAATGCCACATAATGCTAAATAAGACCTGTTAGGTATGAGATCAACTATGTTTATTTAAACTTTATGAAGGTGTCTTGATTTAAGTAAAAAAAAGCACACGGTGACCACATGTGTTGGTCTGACATTGAGTGGAGTGGACCCCTTTTCCTGGAAGATTCACTGAACTTTTTTGGTGTCTTGGAACATTTCCAAACACTGCCTTCCTCTGTCAACAAAGCACTTGTAAAATATTTTTATGGGCTCATAACAATGACAATGTTTTTTCACACTCAACATCCGTAATATTGCATTATCTCCAGCCTGTCTCGTCATCTACTGATGCTGAAGGGGTCTCTAGTGTTCAAAAAGTGACTTGAAACAATCATGCAACACTCAGAACCAAAATAAACCTTTGGCCATAACAATTACTTAGTTATTGTCAATGATAGATCTACATAGGGTTATGGAGCCCATATCTATAGTCACCTGTTTGAAATAAGTCATAAATAACTTCATTCCTCTGTGCATGTTTCAAAGATATAAATACTTTATACAGAGCCTAAATAATATCTGTGTTCTTAAGATTAAGGCATTAATGGAATACAATTAAGAAACCCATGTTATTTTCCGGAAGCGCTGTAACTTAGGTTCTCTATTATGGAAAACACTGCTCCTATTGAGTATATTATTAGAACAATCATATTACTAAATAAATATATATATTTTTTTATTATAAAAAATAATTGTATTCTTGTAATGTCTCGTGCAGTTGAGCAGCAGCTGTCAGTAATATTTCAGCAGTGTTTCCCTCACATTTACCTCAAAGGCCAAATGTGGAGTGTCTTTGAGGTGATGAAGGTGACACCTAATAGATCAGGCCTTTACGATCACCCGTTTGGGGCCAAGAGAGAGGCATGCTGTGCCGCTCTGTCAGCCCTGCAGTGCTGACCTTCCCAAGGGATAGTGTCATTAGGGCCCATATAAACTTTTGAAGTGGAGAGTACAAGCAAGGGCCAGGTATGTTAGGCAATAAACTGTGCCTTTTAATACAAATACAGAAAGTAAAAAAGCAGTAGCAATGACTACTTCTGAGCATTTAAGTTCTGTGTTTTTCTCTTCGTGGATAGATACCTGCCAACAGTAACTTACTGCTTCATATTATGTTTCTCAATAAGAACTGAAGAGCGGCTTTGAAGTCAGTAAATCCTCCCGGGTGATTCACTGCAGCTCAGTCAAACCACTAATTGGTTATGACGTTTAAAATGACAGGGATGGCATCCTTTTACACTTCAATCAAAAACTAATATCTCAACCATGCTTTTAATGAGTCACTTTGGCTATGTTCACATTAGAGGGAAAAGTGGCTAGATCAGACATCTACATGGCACTTATCTAAATATCCTGCTAAAAGCCCTGATAAACACTAAAGGGTGTTTTAATTCTGCATTTAAATATGTTGCACCCAAAGGTGTAACTTGTAGAGTTAGTGTTAGTGACCACACTAAACGAGACCAAGTCATGACCAAGACCAAAGTGTTACTGAGTCGTTACTGAGTACATCTTTATCCACACAAAAGGATACTGTGAAGAATTAAACCTAAATATATTTGACTAGTATGAACTTACAACCCCTAGACCTTGATGTCTGGGTGAGCCCTAAAAAAGTTTACCATGTAAATACGAGTTTGAGTCTAAGACGAGGCCAAGACCTTTCGAATCCAACCAAAAGTGTTGGTCATCAGTGACTGAGAAGCTGTACGAACCTAGATAGGCTAAACTGAACATAAGAGTCTTTACACTGACATCAACAAATCTGATCTGAAATGGAAGATACTTAAACAATGACATAAGTCAAGGACAGGAATGTACATACACACTAACAACAAAATAAAATGACAGCAGATCAGCAGGTTGAGGCAATAAAAAGAGCGTAACTTATCATGAAATAAAACATTGATATACAAAGAAAAGCATTTAAAGTGGTTGTGTGAAATACTATTTGTCCTCTTTTGAGGCATCTTTACAATTCTGAAACTGTCTTAAATTGTATATGTTTGTTGGCAGACAGTAGTCAGGTTTTACTACGCCTTGAGTGTGTATGCAAATGTTAAGAGCACATACCAAGGGTGTCCCTCTATTTTGGGCGCTTATAGCTCCCTCTCATGTCTGCTGAGTGACTGACAGAAAGAGGCAGGCTGAGGGTGTTTCTCCGCTGCGTCTGAGCCAGAGACAGCTGACTGGCTGGGATCTAATTGCTCTCAAGTGAGGTCAGCGGGAGGCATTTATCTGAGCAGTGCACGGCAGTGGACAGTAGAAGATGCTCAGCACGCCAGGATCGTCACGTCTATGGGATTTGACAGAGGCTCCCAGCTCCGCCTTAGCTTCACTCCAGCACTGGAGTTGGTTTGAGATTTTACAACTAAAGAGCTTTAAAGTTATAACTTTGGTTGAAAGGGACCACAATCCTACCAACTGCTGGCTTCATTCAGTTCTCATGTAAGTAAAATGTTTTTAAATCTCCAAAAAGATGGGTTAGACTTGTTTATATGTGTCTGACAACCGAATATGTCAAATATGTGTCTGGCAAAATATTTAATATCATTGAATAGTAAATTTGAAATGAATGGTAATATTTTTATGTTGCTCTTCATATTATTCAGAAGGACCTCACAAAAACTCATTAAGGGTTATATACTGCCTTTAAAATATCTTAATCACCAAAATGTCAAAACGTTCTATTTTAAACATTTCCTGTGTCAAAATATCTTTTTTCAAAAATGTTTGTTGAATCCAGGGATAATTTAATTCAGTCAGTCAATTTTAGGGGATTTTTTTGCTGAAATTAAAGGTGCAGTAATATTGCAAAATTAACTGATTGATTTCAATTATATTCAATTATATGTTAGATAATAATCAACATCTTTCTTCAAAAATCTCCTATACATGTACTACTTCTGCTTATGTCTGAGTAGAAAACTGTATTTTTTATATGAAGTTCTGGGATTACAATATAGTAAAACGTTACTGAGGACCTTCTAATAACAATAAAGGGCTAAGAAAGGCCAATAAACAAAACTAATATATGTAAAGGTACTACATATAAAGGATAAGGATTATCCTTTATTGTTTATTAAATCAACACTGTCACTTCCAAAGATTTGTACTGATATAACGACTTCACCTGCCCTGCTGCAAATCCACATCAGACTGTTACGTCTCATGTATGTGCGTAGTTATGTTAATCTGCCAAGATGTGCATTCTAATAAGTCCTGTCACTCAAAGCTACAGAGTGGAGCACGGTGAGCTGGCTGCAGGGGATAGGGAAATTTGTTCTTTGCAGTTATAAATGCATAGAGTTGGTTTAAGTCTTCAAAAGGCCACTTTTGTTACCATTTCAAAAGTGTCTTGCAAACATTTCTCAATGTGTTTTAGTTATTAAAGCACAAAAAGGCCCAAAACATAAAGTGTATTAGAGCACATAGTACCCAATCTGTTTTGCTTTTATGTTGCTAAGATTGTTCCTGTTTAAAAACGTTTCTCATCTTCAAATTGTCTCAGAAGTGTTATATCTCGTCTTATCTTGTCATCTTACAGTGTCAGAGCTTTGCGTGTGAATCCACGTAAAATATGTTTGAACATGTTTTGATTGTTGCAGTAACATGAGCGTGGTTATTGTTGACCACGGAATAACACATGTCTCTGCTGCATTCCTTTTAGTGACGTCTTGGGTTACCTCTCCTGAACCGGATTATTATGACGTCCCATAAAGGAATATGATCTTGAGACAATGCAGTGCAGTTTGGACTAACTTCAGACTTTATTGATTTTTTTTTCTTTTTTCTGATCTTTCCACCTCTACACTGTCATCTTTTTTAGGGACTGTCCTGCTGTTAAATTAGGAATCCCCATCAGAAACAAGCACCAAGAGGTCACAGTTCAAACAGACTCAAGTTTTATTTATTTTATTTTTGGGGGTGTCAGAAAGTGACTGGACTAAGGGATAGCACACTTTCTCAGTATGTTGCTCACTGATGCCCACTGCATTGAATGATAATGCGCAAATGGATGCTGACATGGAACCTTCAAAATCTGTTTTCGGGACTGTACCTCCATGCAATTTTCCTGTTTGGCAGTGTGCGTGTGGTCTACAGTGACTGCAGTCCCGAGCAATTGGCTGCCATTATGAACTGCTCCAAGCACGAGCGCCACACCAGGAACTATGACTACATGGAGGGGGGTGATGTGAGGATACGACAGCTGTTCAGCCGCACGCAGTGGTTCCTGGCCATCGACGACCAATGGCATCATCAACGGGACGCAAGACGCCACCAACTGCCACAGTAAGAAACACTTTGGTTTAATGATTTAACTGATTTAACTGTATTTTCACTATTACTATAACTCGCAGATATGGTCATTCATTTGGCAAAATTCTCAAGTCACAAGATTTTTTTTCTGAATTTAAAAGGCCTAAGAGTGAAATTATTCAAAAAAATATATAATTTACTGTATTTTGATGCATTACAAGTCACTTTGGAGCTACATAAAATGCAAATGTTAGTTTACTGATCTTTTGATCACTGTTAAATGTTATATATAGTAACTGCAGTATTCACAAATCTAAAGTAAATGGTAAAATGGAAAATGGTGTGCATTTATATCCCTATACATTTCTCAGGCACCCAAAGCACTTGACATGTATATGCCATTGACCCCATTCACTCACATTCACACCTGGGGCAGGCGCTCATGGCCTTCTCCAACCACCACCAAACTCACCTCCACAGTCACACACATTCAGACACCAGTGCCACGGACACTGGAGGAAAGGTGGGTCAAGTGTCTTGCACATAGACAGTATGAACTGTGAAAAGTGGAAATTAAACTTCAACCTTCTGGTTATAGGACGACCGCTCTACCACCATTACTTTGGTGATCCTTTAGTTCGAAAATTATAACTTCATGTCAATTTGAGATCATCTGAGTGTTGTGAATGTATCTAAAGCTTGACGTTATGGTATATTTAGCTATTTATTCAGTTATTGGGTAATGAATATTCTAGTTATAGCTCCTTCCTTAAAGATGAGTAGGAAAGAGTTTTCACTTTCCTAGAGTCACCTCTTTGTACTCACAATGACCCCATACTTGATTCTCTGTTGGACATATGTTTCTAAAATTAAACTGCCCCAAAGTATTGATGACCCAATCAATAGTTGAACAACAACTAACAACAGCTCTTGTTTTCCCAACTTTTAATATCTGCTTGACACTTTTCTGCCACTTTAGCCTTAATGTCTGCGCTGTCTTGGTTATCCCTAGTGTAGTTCATTTCTAAGAGTACTGCCAGTAAAAGGGCTTTGTGAGGAGGTGGCGGCAGCATGTGGGAGGTGTTACTGGATAAAGTTAGTGCGATGGCAGTGTTAATGAATCATGTGTCGAGGAGGGCAGCCAAAGTGGTAACATGCAGCAGGTGGCAGCTTTGGCCTTTTCAACTTTAATACCATCTAAACAGAGTCTGTAATAAAGTAAACTGCTGGGGTTTGATGCCAGGACATTGACTGAGTCAGACTTACTCACTGCATATTTGACCATTTAACAATCTCATTTATTCAGTGACTCTATGTGGGACAATGTACACCTATTGTATGGTCTTTAACACTGCTGAATTAGGCTACAATTACATTTGATTTGATGAGATGGGATTTTTTTTAGGTCCATTATATTACGTAAATGTGCGTAAGTTGAATGTAAAGCCTGAATTGTATTAAAATACTATATAAAGGTACAATGTCAACAATGACTTCCACTGCTTTAAAAAAGATTACTAACTTCTACATTTGGTCTGATGGTCTGACACAGTTTCATTTAAAGCTCTCTTTAATTACGGCAGCGGTGGAGGAGTGGTTAGCACTGGTGCCTCACAGCACCAAAGTTTGACTCCTGAGCTGTGTGGCATTTGCATGTTCTCCCTGTGCTTGGCTGGGTTTTCTCTGGGTACTCTGGTTTCACCCACAAACATAAAATACACTTTGGGGGCCCCTTGGTGGCTGCTGACTATAATTTTCCCCATCAGAATAAAAAAAAGTAAAAAAAACTTCACGGTCCGTGGGCAGTCTCACCCATCCAAGCTAAGCTGTTCCTAGGACTGCGCTCTTCTGGACCGAGATGTCTGGTGTTGTTCCTGGGATCTGCTGTAGCCACTCCTCCAGTTTGGGGGTTACTGCCCCAAGTGCTCCGATGACCACGGTACTACTGTTGCCTTCACTTTCCAGGCCTTCTCAAGTTCTTCTTTGAGGCCTTGGTATTTCTCTAGTTTCTCTCGTTCCTTTTTCCTGATGTAGCCATTACTCGATAATGCTATGTCAACCACATTCTCTTTCCGCTGCTGTTAGTCCACCACAATGTCCGGTTGGGTCACCATTTCCATTTTATCAGTCTGTATCAGGAAGTCCCTCTCTAACACCTTCGGAGGTGTTTCCCACTTTGACTTTGGGGCTTCCATACTCTGCACAGATGTTCCTGTTCACTGGGCCTCTATTGCTCTGGGGCTCAAGGCCTGCCCCCTGTGCAGCCAGGATTAGTGCCTCTTTGCTGACCTTTAGTCCAGCTCTTTCTAGCCATTGGTAGAAATAATTGATATCAGCCACTTCTGTTATCTGGTCATGTAGGGGCTTTTCCTGCTATGATGGTACCTCCAGCAAAAACATAAATAGTATGTAAATAAAATACTTTTTTTTTCATCTTCCTGTGAAAAGAGTGTGACATCTACATCACACCAAGCCGCAAGTGGCACATGTGATATCAGTGACAGAAATCCCTCCCTCAGTGTCACAGGAGCATGAAAGGGGACAGTTATCAATGGATTTTGCCATTCTTTATTTTTGAGATACATTAAATTCACTCTATATTGTGTAGATCTAACTTTTGATTTAGCCCATTTCCACACGTTTATTTCTGAATCCAACTAATGTGTAGTATAGTGTAAACAGGTCAATCAGATTTCACACACTCACATTACATTTAATCTGATTTAGCAGCAGTAATAAGAACACTAAGGAGAATAAACATACTCTTAAAATATCAGATTTGGGGCTATTTTTACCCTGCAGTATAAACACAGCCTTTGACAACACATTTTTGAAATTCCCTCTTTTAGTTTTGATGTAAACCCCTGCCACAGCAAGGATGTTTTGAGGTAGTTATCATTTCCTTCTATCAGACAGTGCAGCCGGGGCAGGAATTGCTGGCACGAAAGGCCTCAAAGTGGATTGAAAAGAGGCTTGCACAACAACTGGCAATGAAAGACAGTGGAATTGATACACCCATATGTGGCTGACAATAGCATGCAAAAGGCATTAACCAGTAAGCCTTTGAAGACAATAGTGTGGGCTAGATAGATATGTAATAAATCAGGGATTCATAGTTTTGGGCTACAGACAATGCAGGAATGAATAATGCAAATGAGGGGCATTTCTAGGATTTATTTCATTCCATCTTTCCAAAGGTTATAGTAAGTCAAGGCCTGCCAAACAGGTCTACCATAGCCAACATTTCCATAAACCACTAATATAAGAAAAGTCAACAGTTTCGATTTTTATAAATTGGTAATAAAATACATACACCAGCCATAATAATACACCAGCAGTTTAAGCTATAGGCAGAAAGGCAATATTCAAATATGTCGAGCACAGTGAAAATAACATTAACTGAAAATGACTAAACTCAAATTTTTACAATTTACAATACAATACAAATTTTTAATTTTAACTGAAGCCCTCTGTCTAAGTTAACCTGTATTTGATTTTTATTTAGCAAAAAAAACTAAACCAAATGTATTAACTAACATTCACCTGGGGATGTGTACTATACTTGCCACAAGAAACATATATACAAAATATAAAATAAAAATCTTGGCATCTAAACTTTATGAGTCAAAATTGTATCTCAGATGGAAAGGGTCTGGGTTATACGTCCCATCAGTCTGCCTCCTGTTCAGACAGAACATTTGACATAGACATCAGAGGGGTTAGCTTTTTTATCTTTCTGAATGGCCTGTCTGTGTGGAGTCTGCACGTGGGTACTCTTCGGCCTTCCAGTATCTGAATATGTTGTGAGTGTGAATGGTTGTCTGTCTCTCAGTGTGTACCCTCTGCTTGACTGACAGTTGTCCATGGTGTACCCCAAAGCACTCATAACAGATTGTGCATATTTAAATACCCAGCACTGGATTCAATCATTAACCCATCATTTAATACTCTTTATAAATAGAACCTAAATCCTCTTCTCTGAAGGCCTAAAGAAAGACAAATGACATAACGCAGAGTTAGGGATTGCCTGTGAGTTACCGCTGGACGAGACATGTGTTGAAGCTGAGGATGGTCTGTCAGTGTCATCATAGTTTTAAAATGTTTGTCTGCACTGTTACATAAGCGGTTATTAGATAATCAGTGCTCATCATATGATTTTAGCAACCACCAAACAGAAAAAACACAATATCCAATCAGTAAAGTCAAAGGAAAATCTTACTTTAGTCTTTACTGTTGCAGTCATGACCACACTAACCAGGGCCAAGTCAAGACAAAAACAAGCCCAAGACTTTTAGAGGCAAAGATGGACACGAGCACAATACCAAATCACTACATAATCCACTGGAGAATTTGTATACTACAAAAACATCCAGTCTCCAGTGACTTACCAATGGTCCAGCAGGACAAAAGGATGAGGTTATCAGTGATTATAAATCACCAAATTCCAAAACAACAAAGACTGGATCCCAAAAGACTGGGTCGAACAGTCCTGCTGCCTAGTCTTCAAAAGTCATTTGAAATCCATTGAACTAAATGACAGTGTTCATTTTAGGTATCGCCTGTACATGTTGCGTTGTATTAAAGGTGAGGTGTGCACTTTTGGCAACATCTTGAGGAACATTCCAGTTCTAATTGTCACATATGTCTTTTTGTGTGTGTGAACAGCTATGGTAGCCCTGCAGCGACATGCTATTGCCTTTGAACAAACCCAGTGGAAATACCTCTGATGGTGATTTAACTTTAAATCTTTAAAACAAAATCTGTTTAGTTCATAAATGCAATAATATAACATCAAAAATAAACATGACTGAGCTTCTTTTCTGCAGTGCTCAGTTTGTCCCTGGGCTCTGGGCAGATGTACATGAGGTGGCTTCTTTCTCTGGATTTTGGGAGCTTTAATTGTTCAATCAGCTGCGGGTTCAAAAAATCTGTATAGACCATTAAACAATACCTTTGTGTTTTATGTACAAGACTGAGACAAGACAAAAGCCTTTATAAAGACCTGTTTCAATACAACAACCAAACAGACTGGAGGGTTGGATGTAAACCCTTTACAAAGTTACAGCAGAGTTTCTCAGGCATTCCAGGTAGTAATATTAACCAAACCAAAAAAAGGAAAGAAATCAAGTGAGCACAAACAACATTCCTGCATCAGGCGACTGCCATCTGTTTGTGATCTGGCCAACACTAAAATGCAGCATGCTCAATGTCAGTCTGATGGCCTGTAATAGAGCTTTTCCTTTTGCCTGTCAAATGGGGAAAAGCCGGCCATAAGATCACATTAAAGAAGCAGTAACCGCCTGTGACAGAAGGATTAATGACTTGCATATGTGCCGGATTAAATTATCAAGGAAAAATGATGAGCACTTTTAAATTCAGGAAGGTGAATAGTAGGCCCTTCTTTGTAAAGGATGGTAATCACTTCTACACATAGTATGTAATAAACAGTATGTAGTTCTCCTTTTGTTTCTTTGGCACACAGTTTTCCTTTTTACACCATCCATTCTTACCAAAAGATAGTAACAGATCTCAGATCAAAAGTGAATCCCTAATTTTAAGGCTCTATTTAATCTGGTTAAAACAATCCAAACGGTCCTTAAGGTAACTATAATTTATTTTATATTTATTATGCATTTTGCCACTAACCAGAGACATATTTGACAGTAGAGCACCTCTAAGAAGTGCATCCAATAAAATCAGCTACTGATATCAAACTTAACCTACTGAGCTAACAAACACCCATCTAGAGTCAAATATAGCTCTGTTTTACGCTCTATGGAAAACTAAACATTTTGTGATGTTTTTGTCGTCAATCTATGAAGCTTTTCCTGTTTGGGCTACTTGAGACGTCTCTGGTCTTGAGTTCAGTAGCAAGCGTTCCGACTTCAGAGACCTGTGTTTTAAAGGAATCTCGGCCCTCATGTTTCATTTAGAGCATTCACACTTAAAGAGCAACCTCACCAGAGTCTTTGAATTGCACCAAACACAGTGTGAACCCACCCTTAGAGGCAAAGATTGAAACTTGGAAAAGATTAAGGGTGAAGCTGATCTACAACCAAGTGATTCAAAAAGTCCATACCACAACAATAATGATTTTCCCGGCAACGGGAAATTGGAAATTCTATTCTCTGGTTATTGATTTCGGCATTCATGTTACCATTTAATCTATAGTTCCTCAAAAATATATCACTTTTTTTCTACAAAGTATTTAGGACTAATGGATTCAATTCCAAAACCATTTTATTCTTAAATAAAATGTAGACATTTATTTTCTATTAAAATGCACCGACATACAAAACCAAAAAAGTGGAAGGATTTAGATTCATGGGGCCAGGACTCCCTTCAAAAAAGATTTGTAATCTTGGTGGGACTTTCCTGAATAAATAAAAGCTTAAAAAAAAATAAATCCTATTAATCCCATCTGGGTCTTGTTGTTTAATCAGCATTATACAAGACACACCAAACAATCCCCCTCAAGGATATACAATAAATTAAAACAATAAATAAATAAAAATCTCAGGAATCAGGGAATGAAAGTAGATAGTTAATACACAATAGAGTGATATAACCTGTCCAAAGTGCCCAGACTGAGAACCCCCACAGTCTGGTGCAGGTTTGAGGAGCAGGTCCAAAGTGTGGCGTGCAAAGCTAAAGTGAGGAGGTAGTTTCCGGCATCCTGAGGGAGAGAGGCCTAATCTGTCTCCCATATGTGCTGGGGCATGGGCTGGGGTTTGTTGAGGCCACCCAGACCAGCTAACAATCACTGAACGAAGCCAGAGAGCCTGCCGACTGATTAACCACAGCCCCCCGTCCCGACACTTGATGGAGATGAATGAATGGAAGCTGCTGTCTTATCTGTCTTAATGTCCCGCTCTGTGTCTGGTAGGCATCCTGGAGATCAGGACGGTGTCTGAGGGGGGCATTCTGGCCATCAAAGGAGTCAAGAGTCAATATTATATCTGCATGAACAAGGCCGGACTGCTGCAAACCAAGGTAAAATCTCATCAGTCTTCTTACGAAACTTGTAAATTACCTTGAGAGTAATAAAAATATTCACATATTCTGTAATAAATTATGTATATAGTATTTATGTTCTCCTCTTGCATTCATAAACTGGGAGCACTTTATATATTCTAGCTCGGTAATAACTAAAAGGAAAAAATACAATTACTGTCAAATTATTTTTTTATTAGGAAAATAGGAAATATTATTGCTCAGGGCTCTCACTTCTGCACATGTTCATATGCTTATTCACATACACTTATGACTTCATGTGTCTTCAGATGTATCTCCCACTGACGCCATGCTAATCCAAACAAGACAAAGACATCTCTTTGCACTACATCTAATCACTGTTCTGTGTCACTCTGTTCTGTAAAACATAGGGGCATATACACGTAAACTTATTCACATTTATGACACGACAGCTCATTACACGTCAATCCTCAACATCCCTGGGAGTGAGAGGCCTATAAAAACTTCATGTACTGTAAACTCTTCAAGCAAATCACTTTGTACCATTGTTACATGTGTCTCATTTGTTTCGTGATCCGAACCAAACAATTATTTTAACAATTACAATGCTATTTCCGAGTGGAAGTGCAGTCTATAATCTTAAAAGTAGATTTAGTTCAACAACTACTTGGCTTTAGCTGCATCATGAGTATCCAAACCTTATACTCAAGTGTGGGTTTGACCCTCTGAGACTGCTGTAGTTTGTCATTAAAGAGTGGAGTTTAAACTCCAGGTAGAGGCCACACATAAACATTACTTTTTCCTTTGAAAAACTGACCACGGGACAATAATATATAATATAATCTTTTTAACTAAATGTATTAATAACCCAAATGTGAAAAATACCCTTGGAGCTTGATTTCTACACTAATCCATAGAAAAACTCCTGCATTGAGCCCTCTAGTGGCAGTACCTCCTCACTGCATTACAGGTAAATCATCCCAGTTCATTGTACTGAGTTAACAGTGTATCATCTTTCTTAACAGAGAATCTACAATGACAACTGCAACTTCAAGGAGGTGTTCCTAGAAAACTACTTCAACGCCTATGCCTCCGTAAAGTGGACTAAAAACGGCAAAGAGATGTTCATAGCCCTGTCTCAAAAGGGACGTCCGTTGAGAGGCAGGAAAACCAGGAGAGAGCATGTGGCGTCCCATTTTATCCCTATGCAATGTCGAGAGGAGGAGCGCCGGATGGACTAAAACAAAGACATAAACTGTATGATTTTAACTCTATTATATTGTATCAGACACATTTAAAGTAAAGTCACTACTCTCCCGCATCTGTACACAATGTAAAGCTGTAAAGACCTGTTATAGTTGAACTGGGTTACAAAATGTAAAGCCTACTCAATGTTCCACTTATTGGGTTTATATCTTTTCTTGTAAAGCAGTTGTTTTGGTATCAAGCAGTATAAATGTTTTATATTGTATTTGTGTGATGTACAGCCAGCCACAGACAGGTCCAGGATGGAGATTTGCCTTGTCTTAGTAAACGCTGAAGCAAGCTGGACTTGACTTTCACAAAATGCTTAGAGCAAACACAAATGCACAGGTTATAATGGACTGAAATGAACTCGGAGGACAATCGCGCAGAGTATTCAGTGTCCTTCCTTTAAACTACAGACCAGACTCAAAGGCTACGTTCAGACTGAAACCCAACTCAGAATTTTTGCGGCAATTCAATCATGACAGCCACACGCTAAATCAAAGTTTTTATTCTGTGATGCTGGAATAATTGGTGGCCATCAGATCTTTAGTGGTACAGTGGGAAGGTGAAACAACTAAAAAAAAAGCTGAGAGCCACTGTTCTAAACTTACTTCTGCTGCTCACACTAATGCCAGTGAACCTTTGATTAAAAGCTCTGATTGGTCAGCTGTTATCTCTGAGACATGACATCTAATACAATCAATACAATTTTTTTAAATGTAGATATTGTGTAGATAATGTACAAATATGTCACATCTTAAGAGTTAAGAGTTTACATAATCTTGTTTTTAGGTGACTAAACAAAAAGTATCTGAATGAATCCAAAATGACATTAGCCTTGGACATAGACAGGTTTAAACAATTTTTATTTAAACTCATCCTTTTTAAAAGCAAAAGTCAGTGACTTCAGGGATTTCAGTCTGAACGTAGCCTTGTGCTGCTCCTGGTGTGACTTTGAAAAGCTACAATATTCTGCTGCTGCTAAATCAAGATAAAATACAAATGTTCAACTTTTTAATGTATATTTTACACAGTGTTTATTCAAATTATTATAAAACTTTGTTTTTACAAGAAGGTTTGAGACACAGTTCATCCATGTATATTTCATTAAGCTCTGCATGTGACGCTCAATACAATAATGTCATATAGCATTATCTGAATTTACTGCTGTAAATTATTGGTTTTATTTATATAAAAATGAGTATTACTTATTTACTGTGTGTGTTTCTCAGTGATGATTGAGATATTACAAACTTAAAAGTCCAGCCATACATTATTTTAAAACGTTAAATGACTATGAATTAAATTTGTTTCCCAAAACCCAAGGTAGGTAACAAAAAGTCAGAAGCGTGTCACGTGTTCTATCAACATTTTATGTTTCCAAAAACTGGGTCAGACTCACGAAGGTTATTTGGATTGACACAAAATTTAAAGAATATAGTTGCACATAACCAGAAGAACCCAGGTTCAACCCCCGCCTCTCTAAGCCTTGGCTCTAGCAATTTATTTACTGTAATCTATGAAATAAAAAAAGACCAAAAAAACAAATACAATTTAGAAAATCATTTAGATTACCTACTAAAATTCTGTATGGACTTAATGTACTACTCAGGCTCTGTCGGCGGCCATCGGCCTTGACTGGTTATGTAGACCAGGGGTTCCCAAACTTTTCTTACCACAACCCACAAAATAAGAACCCCCCCTCTGTCCCCTGAGATGGTTCAAACATACCAGTGCTGCACACAGGGAATGAGGTCTCTATAAAAACAACACAAAGAGCAAACACCTAACAAACATATTATTTTAGTAATACAAGAGTGTTAGGAGTCCTAATGTAAAAAACTGAAGTCCCAAGTGAACACAGTATGCAGGTACAGTTCAATAACAAAAACATCTTATACTATATTATGTCTTATAGGCTACTAACTACACCTGAAACATACCTGCTGCATGTGTCACTGTGGTGCTGTAAACTGATGCATGATTGATGCTGCCACACTGTCACTGACCTTTACTTTGATATAAACATGTGGTTCAACATAATGTAGCATTTAAAGCAGACTACATTATGGATTACACATACTGAAATATTAGTCTTTGCAGGCTAACAGTTTTCAAATAAATCATAAAATAACAGTGCAATACCAGTGAATATTGTTTGGGTTTAGCTTTGGCTTTATCTTTGGACAAAATAACATCCTTCAATCTTAATTTATAATCAGCACAAGCCTTTTGGGAAAAGGTTTTAAAAGTATTAGGCCACTACTTCCAAACCATAACACACGGTCCTCTGGGATATTAAGCCGCCAGTTTCTGAGTAGTTTTATTGATGAGCTAATGAAATCTGCTGTATTTAAAAAGATTATCTCCCCAGTTCTTCTTATCAATGTGTATTTACACATTGATAAGACGCACTGGGGAAATGAGCTTAGATGAATGAATAAGAATGATT
Organism: Neodontobutis hainanensis; assembly: GCA_024349245.1. Taxonomy (NCBI): domain Eukaryota; kingdom Metazoa; phylum Chordata; class Actinopteri; order Gobiiformes; family Odontobutidae; genus Neodontobutis; species Neodontobutis hainanensis. Next base: position 1,123,840 of record JALDNG010000046.1, read on the forward strand.
TGTTTCGATCTGGATCGCTGCTGACGTTGGATTTATACGTGTATGTACACATTCATCATAAAGGAATACATTCAATTTCCAAGTATACCATGATTTCCAGCAGTCCTATCAGTGGAGTGTATATATCACAGACGTGTTGGCCAAGTGCCTTATGGACATACATGTGAACATATGTGTAGACAGACACACAAAGAACGCAGCAGCAGCTTTCGCCTGAGTCCACATCTGGATCAGAGAACCCCTGTCAGACACTCAAATTGAGAGAGCAAACCCCTGAAATAGGTTTGACCCAAACAACATCTGAGCAAGGTGAAGGCTTCTGCCAAGTCACGCAAAGTTAGTCTTCGCAGATAATTTGTAACATGCTGTAAACACATTTCAAGCTCAAGGCTGTGTATTCCCAACAGGACCAGCAGTGGCTAGAGCCAACCAGAAAGAACTGTCACAGGCATGAAAATACTCTCTTTTGAGAAAAAAGACGCTGCGCAGACATGCCAGGCACAACTACATTCACACAGGTCGAATGATGGATTTTGTTTATCAAAAAGCTTCTGAAATCGTTTTTCAATACGTTTTTATAAATTATTTTACAAAATGTGGGATTCCCAGGCAGTTTTCTACATCTGCAGCACATTAAAGTTTGCTCATTTCTAAATAATGAAACAGGTTCTTCCCAGTAATGACTCAAGGATCTTGTGATCATAATTGTTTTGTATTTTTTTACTGAAGGTATTGAGGAATTAAGATATCATCACTAATAGGGAACCGACTATTGAGCAGACATAACATTTACTATAATTTCACTCAAATCAATAATGGGTCTGTGTATTATTGATCTACTGTAGTAAAAAGGATGAATAATTAAAAGACACACAATTGTAAAGTTCTACATGATCTGTTATGACCAATGGTGGAAAAATGTTGTGATCATGAAAAATATGTTGTTATTTTTTACTGATTGAGGATTTTTAATAGAAAAAAGTATTAAAGTATCAAATGATTAAATGTAAAGAAAATACCACAATTTACCAGACAGAATTTCAACTCAACTCTGGCGCCCCCTTGAATGAAGATGCAGTACACAATAGCTAGTAATGCTAAAACTCTACACCCCAACCAATATTATACTTATATGTTTATAATAAATGAAGATAAAATGTAGATTTTCAAGTATAGGTTTGTGTTGAGGTCATTTTTACTGCATGGGCAAATAAATCCATAACTGAAATAGTGGTCAGGATGTAAACTATTCTCAGTATGTTTCAACAGTGTAAAGACTAATCCCCGGAATTTGATCAATTATATCTAAACATCTTTGCTTGACAGCTACAAATTGCACTAAACAAAAAGCCGGGCCTCAGAGGATGAATAATGCCTCCATAACAAGGATTTAGTGTTCGCTGCATTGTTTTAAAACAGCTTTTGCATCTGTGTAGACGCAGAATCACATGTGTCCTATATTACAGACCGCATGTGCAGACAGGGGGTTGACGGAGTCTGGCTGAGAGCAGGACTTCAGCAGAGACGGGACTAAAGGGGGGGTTTGGCCCTGAGGATGAACAGGAGAGCGGCTGGGGAGTCTCGTGCGATGAGAGAGGTGGTCCCGGGGCAGAAGCCAAGCGGGGAGGCCCACAGGGGGAGGAGGGGGGTAAGGGCTGGGAGCACGCAGCTGAATTTGATACATTTCAGGGCCATAAACCTTAATTTCCCCAGAGGAAATGTGTGGTTATGCAATGCAGGGAGTTCTGTGTTTTGCGACTTTAGCACGGAAACCCCAGATCTCACAAGCAACGGGGTCAGGACCTCCGACAGCGCCCCACTCTGTCACACCTCACTGAAGTTAAAACGAAAGGAACAGCAGTCAACAAAAGCCTAGTAAATCCATAAAAATAACGGTAAAAATGCCTCATAAAAACAATGTAACAGGAGCACGTAGAGCAGCAGCCTTTGACTTAATGAATGTGAGGCTAAAGTTCACTGAGTTTAACGCAACACTACTTTACTTTCCAGGATTTATGGCGACTAAAGGACTCTGTCTGCAACTGCACTGCTGCAAAGTCACACGAGACATCTCATAATGGAGGAATAATTCATATATTAGAAGTGTGGAAAAATGTGATCCTGCAATTTGTGTTGCTATGGGATGATAACATGAGTGATGAACTACAGTACAAGTACTCGAGACTGGAGTGTTTTGTAAAGGTTTTGGTCTTCTCTTGGTCTCAAACTAATTTATACAATGGGACCGCAGATGAAATATAGCCTGAATGGCTAACTCTGGCACATTTGCATGCTGGACTAATAAATACATGGTGATTAATGTGCACTGTCCCATATTAAATTAAAAAAATTAACATAAACTCAATCTTTTCTTGGTCTCAAACGTCAAGACCATAAATGGCACATTTGGGACTGAATAATAAACACCAATTATTTTATATTCAATTAAATTGAAAAGTCTTCTTCTAGCCCTGTCTCCTTCAACAAACACTAACCTCCATGAGTCTGGACCTGGTCTAAGACTGGACTTATATCTATTTAGTGTATTGCACATTGGTTATAGCAAAATGTCTTGGTCTTGCCATGGTTTTGCTATGATCTGGTCTCAGACATGACTTGATCTAGGTCAGTGCGGTCTTATAAACAACACTAAGGTGAACCATGAGTGGAAAAAAGGTCTTCCTCTTTCATTTTAGAGAACCAACAAAATGACAACATTTTAATAATTTCACAGCTTTGTATTTTCTTGGCAAACAGTTGCATAGGGTTGCCTTAATTTTTAACACATTCATTTAACAGAGACAGAGAGACCCTGAGCCCTACACAACAAACTTCAAGGTTTGGTTTACCATTACAACAGACAATCTTGGAACTCCTGATACCACATTTGATAATGGGAACAAATGTAAAATAGCAGGCCTTCCCAACCCAACCTTAACCACTGAAGAGGAGACATGGCTCACAATCAGATTATGCTTATTATATTGAGGTAGGTCCAGAGTTGAATAAAGTTATCAAAATAAACAGTTGTTGATGCTCAGTTTCTGCAAAAGACAATAATCAAATTCAAAGAAAAGAGTGACATTTGAGTTTGATCTTTTTGTTTTCATACAGGTGAATGGAAACAATTATATCAATTAAACATGATTATTCCAATCCGCTCCAATAATTACATTAAGGTGCAATGGAATCATTTTGAAAGGCCACACATCACTGCATCACACGCAACATGCACCAAACGCATTCAATGTTTCACTTTACTAGGACTGTACGTCGTTATGTAAAACAAATTCTTCAAACTAATATTGGTCCTAATCTCAGTCTCAGTCAAGTCCAGCCTGATCATCAGCCATTCTCTTTTTTCTATTTTAAAGGAATTAGTCTAATCTCTGAGTTGGATTTTCTTGGAAATGGAGAACTCTGGATTAAGATGCTAACCCCCAGAGGGCTATATCATCTGATCTCACATTACAGAAAGTATAGGACTAAAGTTAGTCACTTTTCCCAGGAGACTTAGATGAGTAGATGTGCCTATAAGCAGAAACGGAGCCTACATTTAATTATAGAGACTTTGACCCCCAAAACTCTGTATTGCATAACGACAATGTGAATTTATACAGACCACATCCTTCACTTGTTGATGGCTTTAGCTGCTAAATGTGCTTCAATTTCATTTTGAACAAATGCTATGTTAGAGCTGAAATTTTGTTTATTCTGCTCCCTTTACGTGGAATTTGCTGCAGAACAACTTAAAACTTAGTAAATTGATATCTTTGAGTGTTTTTAAGTTAAAAATTAAATGTTTTGAGTTGGCCTCTCTCACATGTCAATGTTTTAATTGAGATTTTATTGTAAATGCATAATTGTGTGTTTTTGTATGTATGTAATGATGTGATGGAATTCAGCTGCCTATCTTGGCCAGGTCTCCCTTGCAGAAGAGATTTTTAATCTCAATGGGCTTTTCCTGGTAAAATAAAGGATAAATAAAAATAAAAAATAAAAATCTGGTTATTATTGGCTGTTACTACAAAGTTTTCTTTGGCATTTTGTGATTTTTGGTCATATAGTTTAATCATTAAATCTGATTTTATAACAAACTTGAACTTTTCTTTTCTTTTGATGTTGTTCTGAGTTTGAATCATTGAAATCCCATTAGAGTTTCCATGGCAACAAACAATCTTGTTTTTTAGCTTGTACAGTTTTTGTTATGTCTTGTGTTTCAAACTAATGGCATCCAAAATGAGTACAGACATGGTCTGCTCTTTCTTATTCAAACGTTTGAAGAAAAGAAAAAACTCCTGCTCACTGTCTCACTCTTATTCCAAACATTTATTTTAACGTTTTGGTCAAGTGAAAAACTTTAAAAACATTGGCGCACCATACAGTGTTTTGAGCCATTGCCACATTTGATGAGAACTTCTGAATGATGTGACTAATATAAAACTGTCTACATTTCAATCACAGCGTCCTGATTTAGACGTTTTTTGATTGTTTTGGGTCAGATATCACAGACAGAGGATGGTCTCATTAGATACACATCTGTTTGCCACGCAAGCCTGCATGCAATTCTGTGGTTATTGAAGAAGTTTGACAGCTCAGGTATCTTTGAAATTGAACATCAAACAATCCTGTTTTTCATCAAACCAACCTCCTGGCCATGAACCTGACAAATGCATATTATGATTGGACAGTTTATCTTGAACTACTCTGAGGTTTTGGTCAAATATCAGTTTAATGGTGTCTGTGAGAAATGGATTCTGGTCTAACAACAAAAGGGATAAGGAGATTATATGGAAAATTGAGACTTAACCTATAACTTATGCATTGAAAATAGTTCAAATGTAGCCCTTTTCACTCTAGTGTTATAGTTATAAGTATGACTCTTTTGGTTGGTGCTGGTGTAAACGTTTTTTACAGTTTCTGCTTTGATATTCTTACACTGTCTTGACTGCAAAAGTTGTAGGCCTATTTGTGTTTAATTAGGCCTACTACTTAAAGAAGAGTTCAGGGTTCATTTAGTCCTGGATTTAGCTTTGCTTATCTGAAATCTAATGTTACTGAAAATGTCTAATGTCAAACCTATAATGCTAATTTAGGCCTATTTGTAATTTTGTCCTAGACTTACCCCTCATTTAGACCTGCTTTAGTCGTTTAGGAGTGGGTTAATCTTTCTTTTTGTCCTGGAGTTTTAAATACATTTTCTCTATATTTCAAAATAATAACCCTTACTAAAAAAAATATTTACTTATATTGAAACGACCTCTGTCAACTGTGGCGCTATTTCTTCCAAAGAGGGCACCACTTCCGGCGTAGAAGAAGAATACATGTACACATGGGTACGTTTTATGCTGATTATTGTAATGAACACTGAACATCGATTAAACTGAGTACATCCGTGGATCGATTTAAAGCTTCAAGCAAACGAGGCTGAGATACACGAACTCACCCAGCTGTCTTCTGTGTTCTGCGATCATTGTTAACTTTGTCATGAAGCTAACCTGCAGCGGCTAAGAATCAACATCACAGGTAGTCAACCTGTTTTGCCCGAGCATGTTAATAGTAAGTATAGGTAGCTGCTTCACGAAAGGAATGTGACCCCATTTAAGAAAGTACTTTTTTTTTACTCCTTTTTGCTATATCTTGTTTTGATCAAAAGCAGAATCGATTAAACTGTCTGTGGTTCTTAAATGATGATTTTTTTTCAGCAGTAATAAAGCATATCTATGTAGCTAATACTATGAATCGTGAGATTTGCTGTAAGTTCTTGTGCCATATAGGACAGCCTCCTGAATTCCAGTTTTTAAGAGACTGTATGGTTAAATTATGTGAATCTAGCTTGTTTGTGTGGGGGTGGGAATCTCCTCTGTGACATGCTGGTGCTGTCAGGGATGATTCCTTACATCTTCCCCACAAAAGCTTCAAGAGCCTTAAAGAGGCATACAATGTGTCTAACATATTAATGACTCTTCTTGACTGCTGCCTTTATTATTATTACCGCCTCCACAACACATAAAGCTTTGTACGTATTATTGCTTTCTAATATTTGTATCACTTGTTTTCTCATTCTTCAGCTATTTGGTTTGCTTAGCTTCAGCTTTGGTTTGTCAACATTAAAAGAGAGTGAAGCATGAGTACTCTGGACTCCGACCAGCATTTCCATCCCAGTTGCCGTGACAAAACAACACTCGCTGGTGATTCATCAGACATCATTGAGCCTGCCAAGCAGCCTCTCCAAGGTCTAAAATTGGCATCACATGAAGTGTTGGAGAAAGCACAGCAGAGGGGCAGGTTGAAGTGCGTTAAATGTGGAGGATCAAGGATGTTTTTTTGCTACACATGCTGCTCATTAGTGGGGTTCAGCCTGCAAGACATCCCCATAATCAAGGTCAGTTAATGGTTAGAGCCTAATTCTTGTCTCTTCTAAGAAAGTTCTTTAGCCGTAATAGCAATGTCAAAGCTGTGAACATGTCATTATAATGTCTTGACTCTGTATGTTGTCTTTAGCTTCCAGTGAAAATAGACATCATCAAACATCCCAATGAGACGGACGGCAAGAGCACAGCAATCCACGCAAAACTCCTGGCTCCAGATGATGTCACCATTTACACTTACCCCTGCATTCCTGAGTTTGACAAGGACAAGGTTAGTTTATATAACATCCATGCCTGCATCTACCAGTCTCCACTTTAGGCCTGGTTTGTTTTTGGTCATTAACAGCTTTTGGCAGTTGGAGTTTGACTAGGTTTTCTCTCCTGGTCAATACGTGCACCAATCAGCAATAACTATAGAGGAACACCTACTGGTCAGAAATGTGTTATGCTTTCTTAGGGCCTCTTAAGGCTGTAGATTCTTGCCAGAACATGTTAGCCACAGCTGGCAATGGCACTTGATTATAGAGCACACCCTGGAGATGCCCTTGGACCTGAACATATTTCTGTCCTAGCCACACTTTTGGTACTTATATCCAACTCCAGCAATAGCCATTGCACAGCGACAGCCATAGCTCCTCTACCAACTGCATTATTGCGTAGCAACTAGATAATCTAGTTGCTACATCAGGAGTTATTCCATTGAGTTCTATTACATTTTTAGTAAGACATTTTACAGATATTTTAGTGATTGTGGCTGTTGCCAGTTATGGTTATTGTTTTCACAATGTAGCAACTTAAAGCACAGATGCTCACTTGATTTCTAATGTATGTGAAGGTTGTCAGTCATCCAGATCATCTTGAAGAAAAGGTTAAAGCCAAGGCATCTGGACTTGTGAAGGTTTTATTTTGGTTTTTAGTGGCCTAAATGTAAATAGTGGCCTAAATGTTTCTGAGGCCATCTCCTATATTCAGAAAAGGCTTCCTTCATACCCCTCTCAAACCATCTGGCCTCTCTGGCCATAATTCAGACATTGCTGGGATGTCCTTTTTCTTTGAGGTAGAGGTGAACTGCAAACTCAAGTCCACCAGGATTGGTTCCTCTGTGCTGATACATCCTCTTGTGAAGCCGTTGTTTTGTTTCACCAACATAACTGTTACTGCACTTTTCACTGAACTGCATAAACTACATTACTCTGTTTTACTCTGTTTGTGGGGATCTTGTCTTTGAGATGGACCAGGTTTTGACGCAGTGTGTTCCCTGGTTTAAAGTGGACTGGAATGTTGTGTTTGTAGAAAATCCTTTTAAGTTTTTCAGATAAACCAGGGATAACTACACCATTCCCTTTTGTCCCTGGTTCCTGTCTGTTTGGCTTCTGTGTCCTGTTCTTTTCGGTTTTGTTGAAAGTCCATTTGGGGTATCCACAGTCTCTCAGGGCTTTATGGATGTGTTGTTCTTAGGTAGGGGGCACCTCTTGTGTCTGTGCTGAAGAGTTCTGATGACTCCCAGCTTGTGCTGCAGAGGGTTGTCCTGTGTGTGTTTGCGTCCTATAAACTTCTACTTGGAGAGTCCTGTTCTCACAAATAACCACTGCACAGTCTAAAAAAACCAGGCGGTTGTTTATGGCATCTTCACAGGTGAACTTGATGTTCTTGTCCACTGCGTTGATGTGTTCTGTGAAGGCTTCTACTTCTTGGGTTCTGATTTGGACCCACGTTTCATCAACATATCTGAACCAGTGACTGGACTCTGCACCAGAAAGAGACCAGAGCTCTGTTCTCCACTTCCTCCATGTACAGGTTAGCCACAATCGATGAAATCCCAGGTGATCCCATGGCACAGCCATGTTTTTGTCTGTAGAAGTTACCTCTGAACTGGAAATATACCTCCTGTAAACTGCAAATATGGTCTGGGGTGAGGCTGGTCCTGTCCTGTTGAAACGTGTCCAGTAGTAGTCCGACAAGGGCTTCATTGATGGGTATACAGGTAACGAGGGCGAGGTTACATTAAAAGAAAATAGTCTCATCAGCGTCTAGTTGTAGATGTTTGATTTTGTTAGTAAAGTCCTGTGAGTTGATGATATGGTGTTGTGAGTGGCCTAACAATGGAGCCAAGATGGTGACCAGGTGTTTGGCTACACTGTAGAATCTGAATCTGTGCTGCTTACTATGGGTCATGGTTAAGTTCCTTCCTTGTGTATTCTGGGTAAGCTGTAGAAACATGGAGGGTGTTCCCAGGCTGTATCCTGGGAACACCCTCCATATACGTATGTATGGCTTACCCAATATTAACAAGAAAGGAACTCCACACCGGCCCATTAGCAGAATACTTTTTGTGCAGAATTTAGGCTGTGGTATCTTGAAATGTTTGGAAAATGGTATAAAGCACTATCTTTTGTATTTTCTTGTGCAATGTCTCCTTGAACTGACTCACCTTTTGGTGTGTGAGGTTTCTTGACTTTCATCTTTTCTCTGTAAATCAGGCCATCCCTCTCTGTCAGTGTGTGTCTTGAGTCAAGCCAAACAATGCATTACATAATTTACTTTCTGTTGTCTCTCTCCAGGTGGTGTTGGTGTTCCCGGGTCCAAGAGCTGTCACTGTTCAAAACATGATGCAGACTTTGCATGACCGCATTCACAGCGGGTTACGTGACCCATATGAACCCAGCAGGAAGAGGTTCAAAAGTGATCCATCTGAAGGTCTCACACATGGAGTTGTCGACCCCCTGTCAGGGACCTCGGGTCAGGGAAAGGGAGCAGAAACAAGGGTGTTTCCTCTACTAAAGGTTGTCTTTATTGACAGCACATGGAACCAAACCAACAAGATCAGCACCGATGAGAGGCTGCAAGGTAGACCGGACATTTGTGCTGCCTTTGAAATACTGATTGTGGAGGGACTTTTCTTCTTTTTCGTTTCACAACATTGCTCCGGATCCAATGTTTTTTTTAAATATATAACATAATAACATAATCTTTAACCTATTTTATTAATAATGCAGAAAATGGCACCAATGAAATAAAAAAAAACTTAAAACCTAAAAGTTGTGCGTGTGTAAAAGGTTGCCTGTAGACTTTGATTAAAATGACAGTATTTAACAGTATTTCCAGTATGAAGCTTCTAGGAGAGATTGGTAGCTGGCTGGATCAGTTTTTTGTTTTAGGCTCTTATTTTTACCCGTCAGTAACCCTCTGTTATTTTACTATTGTCTCACTTTTTGAAGAAGCTTATGTGGCTTGTGGACATCTTTTTTATTTTACAAAAAAAAAAAACAAATGGGGTGGAAGGTTGACTGAGACAGAATATTGCTGGGAGAAATTCCCACCAATATCCCAAAAGGGGCTAATTTTCTTATCGAAGCTTATTTTGTTTGAAAATTGAAAAATGGGAAAGGCTGCAGGATTCCGTTATTTAAAAAGAAAATTTTAATAGTGAATATTTTGTAAATCTTTTTGTTTGAGTTGTCTTATGACTCTTGGTTTGTGAAAATCAAGCATCATAGATTGCTTTTCTAAACTGGCTGTAAAAGTAAATAGGCTTATAAAAGTTATTAAATACCTGATGCCATATTTTTGGAGAAAATAAATTGCTGTCCAACATTCTCTGAACCATTGTTTTTATCCTCCAGATCTGCTGCAGGTCGAGCTGAAAACGAGGAAGACATGTTTCTGGCGCCATCAGAAGGGCAAACCTGACACATACCTGTCCACTATCGAGGCCATCTACTATTTCCTCAAAGATTATCATGAGCACTGCCTCGAAAATGTTTACAACGGGGAATATGACAACCTATTGTTCTTTTACTCATATCTTCACACGGTGATCAACAAAGCAAAGTTGGCTGGTGGAAGAATATAAAAACTACTTTAACTGGACTTGCTGAATCAACCACTTTTTTTAAGATGGACAGTAAATATGGAGACATTTGTCTATTGTAAAGGTTGTGTTAGACTCAAACAATAAAACTACTCAGTGTGCAATTTTACAAAGATAAAAACTAGTTCTGATGCTGGAATTACAGGAACATGTCAGACCCACTTTGTCTCATAAGCCATACCCTCTAAAGTCATTCATTTAAAGGTGTAATGTGGTTAAAATAGAGTTGGCATGCTCAACATCCTCTTTGAGGTGTGTGGAATTTGTCAGGATTATTTTTATAAAGTCCTGGACATTATAGTTTTATTGTTCAAATGTTAAAACCTAAAAACACAGAATCAAGACCAAGGGGAATCTAAATAAGAGAAAGCACAATAAGTGATTTACTGAAATTTCTTAATCCAGAGACCACAAGCTAATGTGTTTGAACCAGTCTTTAGAAAATTGGTTTTCTGGCAATATGATGCATTATAAATCTGGTGGTCTTGCCGTTTTCTGTGTAAAAAAAAAATAAAAATTTAGAATCTCCCTACTGAAGAATCTAAATGTTATGGAAACACTAAATTGAGACATGGCAGTTCTTGGTTGCCATAAAAAATAAAACAGGAAGTCTTGTTAAGGTTATAGTTGATGTTATATAGAGCAAAAAAAAAAAAAAAAATGCATAAAACTCCCCTATTTTAGATTAACAGTTACAATTTGTCTGGAATTTGCTGTGAAGGGAAAAGAAAAGTTTGGTTTCTGACACTAAAAAAAGAAGTATCCCTTTGTTCTCCCTAAAACAAAATAAAAACTTAAATTAAAGGATAAAGAGCTTTACATTTAAATATCTTTATTTACAAATTATTACACTTTATGGAGTCATTTTAAAAATAACCATCCTGGGTGCTTTTAACAATTATGGCAAACCAAAGTTCATTCTTTCCAGTTACAAAATATTTATTGTAAGTGGAAGTACAGCATTATCCTGGCGCTAGATGCAAACTAGAGTTAGTGTATTTTTTTTTGTAAAGTGTGGGTGACTAGTAATACGTTTCTCTGATTTTTCCTTGGAGAAGGTCACATGTTTTCTTGGCGTCTCCGAGCAACATGGAAGTGTTTGGTTTGTAGAAAATGGGGTTGTCCACCGCGGCATAGCCCACACCCAGAGTACGCTTCATCACAATCACCTAGAGTTGGATAAAGAAAGAGTCAATACTCAGTTTTAGCCAAAAAAAATTTTGTAAATTAAAACGCTAGTACAAACCTGTTTAGACTTCCACACCTCGAGGACAGGCATACCAGCGATTATTGAATTAGGATCTTCTTGTGCGGCAGAATTTACAGTGTCATTTGCACCGATTACCAGCGTCAAATCAGTCTCTGTGGGACACAAACATTTAGACACATCAACCGACCATTTATAAAAAGACAGCTGCATTCATTAGTATTGGCTTCCCAAGTGCCGCATTTATCCGTTTCATCGTAACCAGAACCATGTGTGATCGAGAGCCTGCCCGGTTGCTCCGAAAACAGGAACATTTCTCTCAAAACATGGCATTTGAATGAAAAGACACAGCAATAAACATCTCCAAAGAAAATGATGATATACAGAAGGAAGTAGCAATATTTATCCCATTTCACAAAGCAGGCAATCCAGAGTTAAAACCTAAAAACTTCCGACTCAGACCAATCCGAAATAAGTTTGGCATTGGTAATCAAGTGTGTAAACAAATGAAGTAGTTTGGAAAATAAGATTTCATTCATTTTCTACTGCTTGGTCCCATTAGGGGTCACGGGTGATTTTAAAGTCATAAGGACGGGATTTGTATTAACGTGAAATGAAGAGGACACATTAATTATAGAAAAGCAAGAGTATTTACGTCACTGCATATTACACATACTCAGCAAAAATGTCTAATAATATGTCAAACACTACCTGGGAAGTCCTCGTTGATCTCATCCATCTCCAGCACAACGTCATAGGGAACTCCAGCCTCGGCCAGAAGGACGTTCAGCTGACCGGGCATACGACCGGCCACAGGGTGGATACCGAACCTGACGGAGAAAATGCAGCATGTTATTGTTTGAGTGCTTCCTTGAGCACAAGATATTTGTTTGAAGATGCTTAATAGAAAGTTGTTTTCATTTGCTTTTGAGCTAAAAAAAATAAAATGGTGGGTCAAGCATCATAGAAAACCAATCAAGTTCATATTGTAATACCTTAAGAAGTAGTGTTAAATAAAAATGCAAATGATTCAAATTAAGAATCTCATACAACTTCAATTTATAAAGCCAAGTGTAAAAGTGTCCCAAAAATGCTCTATACATTTCCTAAGATTCAAACACAAATCCCTCAAACTAAATGAGCATCAAGACAATCTGATGAGAGCCAAAGACGATCCTGTAACTGTCTTGTAGTAATCATTTACCTGACAGTCTTTCCCTGCTCCCTCAGCATCTTCACCATGTCGGCGATGGGATACTGGGCCTTGGCTGCACACAGACCCCAACCTTAAAAACAAACAAAAATAAATTACAACCGATTAAAAATGTATTTATTACTGTATACTTTACTTGAGGGACGAGCCAGAGAAAAAAATAAAGATATAGCATTTCTTTTAACAGTATTTGGATGTGTCTATGTAGTTCTTCTAATACCTTTAGTGCAATCAACCAAAAGTGCACTGTTGAACAAAAATCTAAACGGAATAACACTCGATCTTGGAAAAATAGATTAAGCTCCATTAAACCCAGTTGAAGATAACATTACTTCCTGTTCCTGCCCAAAGTGGACAAAATGAAATGAAGGAGAAGCATGTTCATGTTTCTACCTGAAAAAGAACTGAGGTCTTCATCAAAACAAAAATGCTGCCCACCCCACCTTTTGCACATATTTGTTACATTTTGTGTGTTCCCATAATGCAGATGCAAGAAATCATGACATTGGAGCTAAGCTAACATGTGACTCATATAGACACATTTGTTCATGGAGTTGGTACATTTACCGTTCGTTTTAAATTTGAATTGGCCATGCTATTTGAAACCAGTCGTTTCAAATAAACACAGTGGCCCTTGAGGATTAAAACAATAAAGCCAGTTATTCTAAACTCCATTCTTTCTTTTGTCTTCTTAGTCTTTTCACCGCAGAGCCTTTTTGGTTTGAAAGCACAGTGGTTCAATGTTCCCTTGCGTGCGGATGGTGTGCATTTGGGTCCCTTGCGTGCAAAGAAGTGCTTTCCGTGCGTCTGTGTAACCTCTGCATAACCCTGGTGGTACGGTAACTTGTACAGTTCAGCCATACCCCCTAATTCCCCCCGAGTTTCTTGAGTACGGTCAAACATAACCCGTATATTAGAATTCCCCAGACAGCTCGAGTCTTCCGTTTCTTCGCTGCCATGCTTTGTTGTTGACAGCGCATGGAGAAGTCCCAAGTCTGGACTCAATAGCTCTTATGACTTTTCACTGTTTGCCTAATCAAAGCAGCATGTTAGACCACACAGCTGCCCTAGCGTTAGTTTTGATTCTCTGGAAAACAACTAAAGTGGAAGTCACTCAAGAGTGGCCATCCCTTGTAGAGGCCACGCAGCAGCTCTCAAAAGTTTTTGACTGTCGGTTCAATAAAATCAAGATCTGGTCATCATCTCGTACTAAAAATCACTCAAGACTGGTTATGAACCAGCGTGACCACAGACAGACAATAATGTATGCATCAAGAGACTGATAAGTTATCATCCATGGACTGATCGCTCCCTCTTGTGGTTGAATTACAACTGCTTTTCTCTGACACGTCAATAAAATGCATCTGTTTTTGATCCGAGTTTGGCAGTGTGTTTGTTTTTTGTCGTGTGAAGCTAATCAAAAGACAAAGACTACAGCTGCAATGAAAAGGAGGAGTGGACCAGTCAAGTAAATATTGTAAATGGTGTGCATTTATAGAAATACTTTTTTGTACTCTTCTCAGGCATCAAAGCGCTTTGCATCATGCTTCCACCCTTCACACCCATTCAACACCTGGGGCAGTCGGAGAGGGAAGGCAGCCATTCATAAGGCCCTTATGGTCTTCTCTGACCACCAAAAATCACCTCTACAATCAACTTTACTTTTACAACAAGTTTTTTCAGTGAAGTGTATTTTATATTTCACCCAAAGAAAGAAAACGTCAATTGAGCCAAGAAAAGGCTCCATGGCAACTGTAGTCAAACGGGTTACCATGTTTAAGCATTTGGTTTATTGAAGCCTTTTTGGGTTTCACTGCTTTATTTAAATAATTAAGTCAAAGAACACTTCTTATCAAGCAAAAAATTCAAAACTGCACCAATAAAGCCTTTGTGTGTGGAGTCATGTCCTCTCCTTGTGTGTATAGATAAATTGATTCATCTGAATTGTCCGTAGTGGATGAATGAGAGTGTAAATGTTTGTCCATCCATGTTTCGGTCTACGTTTCTAAAGCAGTCGAGTTATGCTCCATCCCCCTGCAACCCGTGAAGTGGTAGAACAACAAATAAATACATAAATATCTACCTGGTGTGATGATGACACTGTTGGCCTCTTTAATGATGTCAATGGTCTGGTCCACATTCACCTCGGTATGAGTTCCTACGATCTCCATAGGCTTCCCTCCGGCGGTGGAAGTGGTGCCGAAGCCACCGAGGATCACGTTGGGAAGCGAGCGGTTCATGGCCTAGAGCCAAGATGGTACATTGGTTTGACATGATCATCACTGACATAGAAAACAGGTTGTATGTTACAAGCAAAAACAGATATTAACTTAGTTTTTACACTGATCAAAAAAAAAGTCCCATTAAATGGCACTGCTTTG
Organism: Neodontobutis hainanensis; assembly: GCA_024349245.1. NCBI lineage: Eukaryota > Metazoa > Chordata > Actinopteri > Gobiiformes > Odontobutidae > Neodontobutis > Neodontobutis hainanensis. Next base: position 1,138,883 of record JALDNG010000046.1, read on the forward strand.
TGTGATGTCTTTAAACAGCCTTTTTTTGAATTGCATTGTTATTTTTTTAATTCCCAATAAAATGCTTATCCCTCACTTGTCCTACTTCTTGTGTATACCGTTCTTATCGTTTTTATTTCCTTTCAATTGTTGCTTGTTAAGCAAGATGCTCAATGACTAGTAATTTTATTATAAATTCTAACGGTACATAAATATTGTAAGGGAGCATTTCCTTTAAAAAGTGGGTCTATTTTAAGTCAGTAATCAACAAATATTTTTAAATGTATTCATTCATTTCATTATGATAATATTTACAAATTCTGTCTAATGTTGCTACATTAAAAACTGGTACTGACCACACACATAATGTACGAGAGGATGGCACCAGACGAGCCAATCAGAGCGCCCACAATGGTCATGAGGTTGTTGTCCAATAAGAAGCCTTCAGCACAGAGGGCCCAGCCGGAGTAACTGTTCAGCACTGTGATGACCACAGGCATATCAGCGCCCCCAATGGCTGCTGTCAGAGTTACACCCTGTGAGGAAAAGATCGTACATGGTTCGTCCAACTTGTAAAATGTCTTATTGTGTCTCAAACACAAATGCTCAAAACAGATTGTATCAAGAGCCTATTTAGCGTTTTAAATTAGTATATTAAAAAAAAATAATAAAAAGCTGAACAAACAGCTCCGCTGAAGCATCTGGTGACCTGCCCTAACATTTCAGCATGGTCACTGTTCAAGGTAAATCTGCAAACAGTCAGATAATCTAGATGCAATTTTCAGCTTTACTTTTTGCATGTAGTGATGATGATTTTGTGTAAACCGATTGATCACTTTGTTTTGAAAACTGTAGTTGTATATATGCTTTTGTTTTTGTGACAGAATCTCTTTAATAGTGTTCCAAGACTTCTGCACAGTATTGCATCTACCAAATGTGGAAAAACAATGACACCAGAGCTGGGCTAAAAGTTTCTAAATAGAGTGGTCTGGTCCCACACACCATGACAGTAGAGAGTCCGGACACTCCCAGCAGACAGCCCATGCCAGTGCCGTAGCTGGAGCTGAGCATGAAGGGCACCATGCCTCCCACCGATGCTGCCATGAGCCCGGCATTCAAGGCGTGGCGACCCGGCAGCAGCAGAGGGGCAGAGTTCAGGATGCCTAGAATCACACAGATTAGAGAAATGGATACTTTTTCCAGTTGTTGAAGGCTTTTAAACATATAAAAAAAAATAAAAAAAATAAAAAAAGTAGTAAGTATCAAAAATGAGTCTTAAAGGAAATCTGTAACCTCTGGTGATTGAATAATACAAAAGTAATTACGATATGAAACATTAACCCATTTTTAATGAATGTACAAAATCAAAACCAGTGTCTGCGTCCATGTTTTTTGAGTTCCTGTAATTAATGCCACTCTTTTGTGAGGCTATGGGGAAATATTTTGTCCAAGATAAACATGTAAATACTGTTGTCTTGTGTGGTGTATTGTAACTTTGAACTGTCAGACATCTTTATGGAGGCCTCTAATCAGCTGTCCCAGTCTGTGCCATCCACAAATCAAGCTGCAGTCCTCCAACCACAGCCTCGCAGCCAGTGCCCCGTCATTCCCGTAACAAATTATCATCTCATCCGGTCCTCTTGATCAGACCCACGACTATGTACATTAGCAAATCAACGAAACAAGCGCGGATTTACCAGAGGATCCGGGGCCTTAGGCAGATGAAAGCAATGGCAGATGAAGGAATCACAGAACATGGAGGTCAGTGGATTTATGTGGATCTAACTGCATCTGTGTTAAATGATGGACCATGATTGGACTAAAGCGTTTACACATCATGCACTGTACTGTATCATGTGCTTTTTCTTCATATAGTCAGATGGATTTTTTTTTTTTTTTTTTTTTAAACTAAAGTGTCATTTTACAATAATTTTAAGTACCCAAGTCTTCATTTAATTGTTACCACCTTATGTATGAACAAACATATCTACAGTTATTAATAAAAGCCCACCACTTGCCTTGAAGTTTTCCGTAGGCCACTAATGACCCACTAAAGGTGACTCCTCCGATGTAGGTTCCCAGATAAGCCACAGTCTTCAAGACGCCAGCGGAAGGATGGGTGTCAAGGTGTGGGTACTCGATCATGAACTCAGCGACACAGGTGAGGACCGCCGCCAGCCCCACGAGGCTGTGGAACGCTGCCACCAGCTGTGGCAGGTCAGAGATCTCAATACGCTTTGCAATGGTCAGACCTATAAATGACCAAGAGCAACGTATTAACACAGTTTGCATTTTATGTCCCATACATTTTCTGACAATAACTTGTATATAATAAAAAAAGTTTCTTCTTGACTCGTTTCATAAAAACATTGCCATTTTGTGCTTCTTTCAATTCTCACTTTCACATGAGGATAATCCATCATACAGACGGCAGTGTTTAGCTCCAACTCAGAACCACATTGTTGGAAACAAAGCCAAAGGGTACAGTACACGGTATTTAAAGCTTAATATCCTTTTTGTCTGTATAATGAGCTCACATGTTCAGAAATGAACAAATGTTCACATTTAACTTTAATTAATTCCCAACATATGAAGACTGATAGTTCAACACAGCGTAAACCCTTGTGGTCTGCTGCCTGTCTGCGTTTGTCTTTGTCAACATCATTTATCTTCGCTCTTTCAGAAATCACTATTAACACGTCGACCAGTGAGTCGCGACAACCACGACCGGATGATTGATGCTCTGTTTTAAATTCGAAATAATTCACACTCTTCAAAGACTGGGGCAGTTGCATGAGACGTTACTGTTAAACACTCAACGCCTGGATGTCTTTTTCTAAACAATGCATCGGGTTTCAAAGGAGACATGCCCGGGGTTTACTGGGATTGTTTATAATAAAAAAGACGCAGAATTTCCTTGACGTGATACGGAGCAGTGCTTTGGGGGGGATTTGATTGTAAAAGAGCAAAAATTATTTGAGAACAAAACTAGACAGACCCAACACCAATGATAATGAATGCCAGAACAGTTGGAAATATTGGCACTACAGCCACTATATGTATATTCATCATATAGTTTTACGTATGATCCAACACAATTTTTAAACCCAATACAAATCTTTTGTTACAAAGGCTGGCAACACTTAAGACTAAGGTTTGAAAGTCATCTTACCCAGGGTTCCTCCTGTGGCCATGGCTAGAGACATTTGTGAGAGCAGCTCCGGTGAGGGTTTGAGGGCTCCGAGGGTTGCTGCGATGCCCCCCGCCACTCCCATCATGCCCAGGGCATTACCAAGGCGACTGGTGCGCTGAGCGGAGAGGCCCGCCAATGCTCCCACGCAGCACAAACCAGAGCCCAAGTACATCATCTGACGACAATAATGAGAAATTGAGAAAAGGCATACCTTTATAATCTGAAAAGGGTGCATTTCAGGGTATGTTCAATAGACAGTACAGTGCTAAACATGTTAGTGTGTAAACAAATCTTCCATAATGCTTCAAGATGCTGGCAAAGTACGGTCACTTTGTTACCTGCTCAATGCTGTACCCAGCTGCAACAGTGGCACCATATCCACCAACAAATGCCGCTGCTGGCAGTGCATACAGGTAGTTATACTCTGGAGGGTCCGTGGGACGCTTGAACATGTCCAGCATCCTCTGTGTGATCAGAAAACCACCTGCACAAACCAAACGATATTATAGACTCTGGACAGGACATGGTTTTTATTAAATTTATTAATGGGGTCAGACCTGCGATGTTGATGGAGGAGACAAATGCAGCGGCTAAAGCTAGTGTCTCTGGCAGCGAGGAGGGAGTGAGACCTCCTCCCATCAGCACCAGGCCTCCTACAGCTGTCAGACCTGAAGCACACAACAGCACAGAGTGAGACGTTATATAGAAATAAGTTTAGAATAGTGGTAATACTGTGTGTCTCTTACCTGAGATGGCATTGGTTACAGACATAAGAGGCGAGTGCAAAGCCGGAGTTACACCCCACACCGTGTGGTATCCCACAAGTCCAGCCAAACCGAAGGTGGTGACCATCTGGGTGAAGGCTGCATTTGGAGAGATGAGGCCCAGGCCTAAACAGGTGGACAGACCTAAGGAAGTGTAAAAGGCACAACATTAGGGGCTTCTTACAAGCTGTTGTAATGTCAGGGCAGACTTAACATTATGTTAGATGCAAGTTAAGGTGCAGTGTGTAAAATGTTGTAGTTAATAGAACAAAAAAAAAAAAAAAACAGCGCACTGCTGAAGGAGTACCACATTTACTTTGTTAACCTTATATTATGGCATTAAGGTTTACAATAAATCTCACTATTATTGGTACTTTGGTTTGTTTGGTGTCTATTTTTGTCATAGCCCTGAACCAAGGTTTGAGTTAAACTAAATTAACAAATCACACCATTTTGCACTGGATATGTACCTAGACAAGACTTCCCTGCAGCTTCCAACATGCTTTTAAAAAGGCCACAAACTACACACCCCTCATTTAAAGCTAAAAAGCAAAATTTATTTTGTTGTACTATATGCTTAAAATGGCCAATAATAAAATCATTGTAAATTTTTTTTTGCCATGAAATTGTTTTAAAAAGATGCATATTTTTAATACTACTATTTAAAGCATCACTAATTTTTCCCCTAAAATATTGAGCCAAATTTATTTTGGTGGTTTCTTGAGACTAACTTTTTTTTTTTTTTTAGACAAACTGTGCCTGAATATGCACACTACCATCTATCTAGCCAGAACTACAATATTTATAAAAAGTTAACAGTATCATTCTTAAGTAATTTAGTGGGTTTTAGCCTGAAAAGTTACAGTGTTACTTTAATACTCAATAATAATAATAAGTTTGGTTAGCATTATAATGTAATTTGTCATTGTGAGCTGTTGAATGAGATCAATATTACTAAACAATCCTAATATGAAAGTATTTGACAAAAATACATTATTTTTTTATACACAATGTGTCTTGAAAAGGCATTAGCAGTTTTATATGATAAATATTGGTTTTAAAACATGGCAAAATCATGAGAAAAACACTTTTACCTTTTATGCTCCACATACCTGGGCACAATCCCAGGCACCTGAGGGCCCACACCCATCACTGGAGCCATTTAAAAATGACATTTGTAAACTATGTATTCAGTCCACAGCAGCTTTCAAAATCTCCAAAACAATCCTTTTTTATCTCTGGATTTGTGTGTGTAAGTTACTTGCCTTGTGCCTAAAACATGCTGAAATGAACGTGCCTTGAAGTTGAATGCTGCAACTAAACATGGGTTGTGTAATTTTATGGTTCGTTTTACAACATAACATTTTGTCAGTCAACACAGTGTGAGTCAAGGCTGAGTTAGTTTCACACAGTTTGTCTCGGGCCCAACCTGCAGTGTAGGCGCTAGCGGAGGTCAGAGTGCGGTTGAATGGAGAGACCGTAGCTGCTTTTTCCGCTTGCAACTCCGCCACGGATTTCTGTTTGACCGGCGGCGGTGGGACCGTTTTAGGAAGCGGAGCCGGGAACATGTTTTTGCCTTCCTGGACGCACAAAACAGTGGACAATGTGAGAACATGCGTGAGAGGCTTTATTCACAAGATCGTGACAGCTTGTTGGATAATTAAAATGCATAATAACTCACTGACTGAAGATTGAGCTGAGCTAAGAGCAATCACATACCAGTTAACAGTGGTTTGAGGAGATAAATGTGTTTTAACAAAAGAGAAAGCCGATATGTCCTGTTGGGGTTTCATGATTTCTCTGCTATAAACATTGTGTCAAAGCTAAATTCCAAGATATTTTGAAACATCCATAATATCATTTTGAGCCCCTTTTCCCAGCTGTAATGGGGTTTTAGCATGACAAGAGTTAAGCTTGTGCCGAGCGGAAAATAACAGTATGCAAAAACAGAAAAAAAATAAAAATAAAAAAATAAGGTAGTTATTTGTACCATCAAGCTCCCTCAAGTCAAGTGTGGCTCACAGCCATACCTCTAGTTGTGTTAGCGTCAACATGAGAATCAGAGCCAATGCAGTTTCATAAAGACTAGTTCTCAAGACAAAACTAAAATGAAATTACACTGTCAAAACACAAGAACAGAGGGACATAAAACGTTAAAACCCTACCTTCATAACCAGAGTCCCGCGGATCACATGATCGATGGTGCCATAGTCAAAGTCCTCTATGGGCTCGTAGTGGAAGACCTCTTTGTCTGGGCTGATGGCTTTGAGCAGCTTCAGGATGTTGTTTGAGTACAGAGTGCTGGCCTGGGTGGCCAGTCGGCTCGGCAGGTCAGTGTAGCCGATGTGGGTCACCCCCTGGAGTTTATTAACGAGAACAGCATTAGGAGTCTCAGCAATTTTGTAATTTGATTGTGAAAATACATTTATATTTTAAATGATAACTCTTGATGAGGCTGTAACAGTTTTCACATCACATGGCAGACTGAGTTTTAGAGTCTGGCTCAGGGACCTATTACAACAATCATATTAAAAGAAAGGCAAAAACGTAAAGCAAAGATCAGAAACAAATGGACCTAGTGAGAGTGGGTTAAACAAGTTGAAAAGTGCATTTTATTTGGGCAATAACATGGCAAAGCACATTTATGCATAGGCACCTTGTAAACATACAACTCTCCAGGTTTGGTGGTCTCAATGTTACCGCCCGCCTCTGCAGCAAGATCCACCACGACAGAGCCATCCTTCATCGACTCCACAAACTCCTTTTTGATCAGGATTGGCGCCCTCTTCCCTGAAAAAATTAAAATAAAAATAAGCATTAAGCATGATGATCAAACCATCTACAATATAAAAACACAGAAACATAACTTGTCTAATGGTGGGCCAATTGTTGGGCCGTTGTTAACCCAGGACATGACTAATGCACAAGTTATATTAATGAGTGAGTTGCATTATTCATTTTACATAGGTTTTAAGCCGGATGACCTGCCTGTCACAACCCCCTCCATTTATCATCAGGGCTTGGGACTGGCACAAAAAGCACACAGAAAAGTACAAGTCTACAAGTCCCTTGTGGCTGGATTATAGTACGTGAACTTTACGGATAACAAACTTCCATTAAGGCTCCATGAACCTACCTTCAGTCAATGATGGTGCCAATTATTAATGTAATATTAAGAGTCAAAAAAGTAAAAACAAAAGCAGGTTATTTTCTTTCCTCACTTTAGTTTTAATTTAATCCTTACGTCTGTCCGTTTTGTAAATGTGCCTTGTATTTGTCATGTCTGCATTTTTATTGCAAGTGGTTGTAGTATAGGTCCAAGAGAAATTTTCCCAAGTATTTTGTAGTATTGTATCGTTCATCCATGTGTGTGGTTTGGATTATGGAAGTATTGATGTGATATTTTCTTATTGAAAGTAAATAAATAAGTAAATAAAATAAAAAAAATTAAATAAAAAAAATTAAATAAAAAAATGCGGAGAAGTGACTGACCTGGGATCAGAGCAGTGCTAATGAGGATATCAACCTCTTTGCACTGCTTTGCGAACAGAGCCATCTCAGCTTCGATAAACTCCTTGGACATCTCTTTTGCGTAACCTCCGACCCCTTCACCGGACTCTTGAATGTTCACCTCCAAAGGTTCTGCCCCGAACGACTTGAACTGCTCCAAAGCTGCCGGTCTGAAAATGCAACAGTAGAGTCAACTTGCATCCCATTTGTAAACTATTGCTTTTTTTCCCCCCATTGTAAGAAGGTGGACAGTGGTTTACATACCTGGTGTCAAAACCTCTGACTATGGCTCCCATGGACTTGGCTGTACCTGCTGCTGCTAAACCTGCAACTCCACCTCCAATAACTAACACCTGAGTAAAATAAACACATGTTACTAAAGAATGATATACTGTTATTGATTTAGATTAGATGGATATGTTACCTTGGCCGGAGGTACTTTTCCTGCTGCAGTGATCTGTCCTGTGAAGAACCTCCCAAAATGGTTTGCAGCTAACACCACAGCCTTGTACCTGCACAGACCCAATCATTTAACTTCTCATCCAAAAAACAACTATAAATAGAAGAAAAGGTTGAACGAAAAGCATCTGGACCCATTTTTTAATGTGAAGACATCTGGTCTCTAATTCCAAGAGACTTTCACCAGTTGACCAGTCCTGGATCCCTCCTTCTGTGGTTCTTCCTGAGGTTTCTTATTGTTTTTTTTAGGAGTTTTTCCTCACCCTGATGGAGGGTCTAAGGACAGGAGTGTTGTCTAGTGCAGTCTGTTAAGCCCTTTGAGGCAGCTGTGGCTGATGCTTTTGCTTTTACCTTTTCTTCAAGATGACCTGGCTGACTGAGAACCTTCAGACAACCGTAAATCTACTAAATGGACATGAATTAATAAATGTACTCTCACCCGGCAATATTAGCCATGGAGCTGAGGGCGTCGTAGCCCTGGGCAATGGTCACTCTGGGGACCTGGTCCATAGCCAGTACAGTGCTCTGTCGCTCTGCAAGCTTGTTCATCAGCTCGGAGTTTTGAGCCGGATAAATGAAACTGACCAAAGTGGACTTTGGTTTAAGAAAGTCCACCTCGCTTAGACTAGGGGCTCGGACCTAGTGGAAAAATAAATTTACAAGTTAATAAAACAAGTCTAGATTTGTTAAGAGAACATATGAATAAAAGTTATGTTAGCCTACTCATCTAAAACATTGGACGAGTTGAATAAATATTTCACAAGGCGATCGTTACTCGCAGTGGCTCAGTGGTTGAGCGGTCATCCTACAACCGGAAGGTTGGCGGTTCAATTCCCGCTTGGGTCCTTGGGCAAAACACCTAACCTTCCTTTCCACATCAGTGTGTCACATTGATCAGTCACATGACAGAGACAGACTCACCTTGAGGACCAGGTCTGATCCCAGGGCCCCGTTGACATCAGTGATAGTGGCCCCTGCATCTCTGTACTGCTGATCAGAGAACTTGGACTCCTCACCGGCTCCACTTTCCACTTGAACCTGAAAACCCTGTTTGACCAAAACCTGGACTCCGGCTGGGGACAGGGCCACACGACGCTCATTCTGCAGGGTCTCTTTGGGGACGCCCACCACAAGGTCTTTGTAGGGAACCCCTAAAAAACACAAAAGAAAGCCTTAGGTAGCCAGGTAGATTGCATCATTATTTGTCAATTTGGTTTACGCTTTTGTTTCAAAAGTGGTACTCAGTTTTAGGGCTGTGCAATTTTTTTACAATTTTTTTTCAACCAATTGCGATAATGTGATTATTTTCTTTCTGCTTCTTTACGTCCACAATCAATAAATATGACCGAGACTTAAACTCGTTTTTCTTGTGGCCATGCCAATGTTATTAAGACCTGGCTCACTTTATTTCTTTAACAGTGATATTTAAATGATCGATGAAACTTTTTGGTGTCATTTTGTTCTGCTTTAGCTTCAGTCATGAGAGAGAAACCTGCATTTTCTTTAATCCAGAGAAAAACTAAAGTACATGTAGCAGAGCTATTCAATTGGGGAGATTGGGGCCCCCCCAGACCTTGCTCACTTGAGAAGTGCTGTGCCTAAAAGATGCGGTTCTTACTGAAAAGAAGAATTCGGCAGGCTCGGATCTCGGCAAGTGCTACATATTGCCAACTGGTGTGCAGATTTAAACACATCCTTATTGTTATCCTTATTATTAAATTGCTTCTGTATAAAATAATACTTGACACTCCAGATATTCATCTAGACACGAGTATAAAAAGGTTAAAAATTATTATATTTAACCAAATACTTGTTGTTGATGCCTTGATTCTTTGTGTTTGCTCGTCTGATTAGCCAAATACAGTCACAAGATAATGTAAATGGCTGATGTAAATGTAAATGATGTGTAATACTATAATTCATTGCATTTTAAGCGGTCGAGTCTGTAAATGCACATGCATGCATGAAAATACATTTAACTGCAGCTGACACTATAACTATGTACTTTATGCAAAAACAGGAATACTTGAGTTGGTCAGACAGGACCACGCATGTGCAGACTGAACTGTGTGGCTGTGTCAGGTTACACATTTCTCTCCAAACGTGGCACGGTGACCTCGCCGTCATGGAGACAGCATTAGCAGGTGATTGGATTTGAGCCAACTCACAGAGGAAGACTGCATTCACTAAAATGCATGCTGAGAAAACTTTAAAACATCCAGTTCCTACAAAGTCACAAAACTGGCAAACACTCACTAATGTGGTCTTTAAAATAACAAAATGTATAAAAAGGGCTGCAGTTTAACGTTTACTTGTCACCTTTAACTGACCTCTCACATACAAAACAGCTCAGTCGGGCAAAGAAAAACACTCTTTTCTATTTTGGGAACAGCTTTAATAACCTGCTGCAAACATTTCAGCAAAGCTTTCCATTTGTCTGGCCAGAATAAGTGACCTTGAATGGCTTTATCTTAAGTTAGGAGAGCAGAGGATAAGTGTCCTCTATGTGCAAAAGCAAGACGAGCGGTACATTTTCTACCTTTGGAGATGTTTTGGTCCCATAAAACAGGGTAAGTCCTGAACTGTCTCCTCCCGGGAAGCCTCTGCGGGACACCAACCCGGATCAAAGTGGCAGAACAGCAAGAGACGCAGCGCAGCAGGGTCGACATGGCCGCTCGGCGTCCTCCCAGACTCTGGAGAAACACAATGAATAGAGGTAGCCAATTACAATGACACTACTCCTGCCGGTGCATTATAAGACTTCCCAAACACACTCTCCAGCCCTGCTTTGTTCTGTGGGGCCTACTAACTGGGTGACATTTCAACTGGCAGGACATCCACTGACACTGGGTTTGTTCGCGAGAGTTGGACTTATGACGGAGAAGGGAAACAGTGCCAAGTCTGTTGTGGGAAAGGGCTCTGATAATCTCAGTGAATGAGGGTAAACCCAAGCAGATAAGCACAGGGACAGTCAGTAAACTGTTAAAAGATTTACGGAAACCAATACCGTGCCACCACATAACATAATGACTCTGACATTTACCATGTTGTGTTCAGAGATATATGTATTGAGAGCCTGGTTAGTAATTAAATACATTTTTCATCATAATTTAATTAGTCTCTTTTTATAATGGTCAGGTCAAATAGAGATAGACAGACAGACGCACACAAAATAATATTTATAATCATTTAATTAAATATCTAACAAAACCGTCACCAATGTCTCTAAAGGAACAACAAACCATTAATATCAATTACTGATTTTATTTTATTTTTAATTTCTTAAGTGTTTTTGAAGCCTTTATTTTTCTGTCCATTTCATTCCACAGGCAGATCCCTCTTAACCTCTACCCCTAATTTTGTCCTAAATTTGGGTTTATTAAAAATATGTTTGTACCGACTATTACCTCTTTTGGATGTTTAATGGTAATGTTTGGTTGTTTGCCTTATACATTATTTAAATAGTACTGAAATTAACTAACCTTTGAATTTTACAAATAATGGGTTTGACGGAGTTCTATAAAACAACAATTACTTATTGAGCCCTTTTTGTAAAATAAATACAGGCTGCAAGTAAGTTTTGCATGTCGACCCCCACATTTCTACACAGTACGTTAAATATGGCACAATCATGGAATTGTACAGCGTAAATAGCGCAGCTTTATTTAGAAATTGTTTTGTTTTCAATTTCTCCTTATGAACTCCCATATCAGTTCAATTTTCATCCATGCAAAGCCATCCATCATCATCATCATCATCATCTCATCTTTAACTGCATGCATTCACTTTCCAAACATGCTAAGCACCTCCTCTCATGAAGGCTTTTCAATGTATTGTTAAACACTTACTAGATTTTTTAAATGTTTTTTTTATAAAACAGTCCAACCCCTTTTGAATCTAGGCTAAATATATTAAACCCAGAGACTTACAAAGGAACAGTGAACTCTACTGTTCTTCTAGGAGAGCATGGAGAAGACATTTTGATACATTAGCTTTAGCAATATTTGTTCCATTTAGGACCATTGGATGCATTTATGCTACAAAAATCTTCTGTTTACAGTCTTTCTTGTAAGGAGTATTATTTTTGCTTCAGTTTTAGTCCAGTGATAAAACATTGCAGTGTTTCATAGAAGCAATAAAGACATTATGTAGATATTTCTGAAAGTTATACATTTATGTGTTAAAGAGAAGGTTTGTTTGGCTTAGTCCTTAGTTGTGTTGAGTAAAAGTTTGTTTGATAAAGATTAGTGTTGCTTGTCTGTAAAGGTTCTCAATCATCCAGATTATCATGGGGAAAAAAGGTTAAAGTAAAAGCATTTTGAAAATTAGCAGATACTATTAATGTTGCTTAAACTTTATGTCCCAATTTGATTCTCATCACTAGCCCACCCACCAAATACCACCACCAGAGGCCACTGATGTGTCGCTACTGTCTGCTCGTAAATGTGTTGAATGACTACAGGAGATCGTTTTATCTGTTGACTGTCCGTGTGTTTGCAATAATAATGTGTGTGAGATTTAATTCCTGTAAATGTGGTTACCTAAATAACTGCATGCTGTGTGACTACATTCCATGTGCAATAAACAGCTTAACTCCTACGTGTGTATTATTCTAAATGATGTTGCATAAGTTTGGACAAAGGGGAACATTATGTGCTTTTATTTAATGCATGTTGTTGAGCGATTATACGTCTGAAACGAGAGCACTAAAATCGTATTGGTGCGTTTGTCATTCAATCGTTTATTGAATGACGCCATGTGCCCTTGTCCTTCACGTTGCACGGCTCGAATTTACTTCGACAGAAACACATGGCTGTAGCCGCTGATGTTAGCTATAGACTTGCCTTTCAGCGTCGAGACAGAGCGGGTTTTCTGGAGCACTTTCTCTCGGTCTGCAGCAGTAGGTCACCGGTGAGACGTCCTGCCCAGTTCCGTGTGGTCAGTGCGCAGTCGTCCTTCCGCAGTTTGATATCACTACCGCTGCCCTATTTGTGCAGACTTATGAACCACGTGACTGATCTGCTGTCCACCTGGAAGCAGATAAAAACCTATGATAAAAACTCTCTGCGGGCGACTACTGCTTCGGTCGGGCTGTGCTGTACCGTACCAGCAATAAACCTCCTACAGCTGGTCCAATAGGCCTGGTCCAGAAGGGGTTTGATTAAAACGAATCAACGTACTATTTGTTGTACTACATTTTAAATAATAGTCAAAAATATCTACTATGTATTTTAAATTAATGCGAAAATGTTATTATAATTATTTACATTTTAATGCATAATTTCTATTGAGCCAGGTCGTGAATATCGATTATTATTTCATTGTAGATTAGGGTAATGTACATTTTTATTATTTGTAATAACTGTATTTTGTCATGGTAGATTCATTCTGTATTACATGTTTTTAACTTTCTTTTTTTATATTTTAAGTTGTAGTTTCCCACTTTAGCCGCAGCAAAGCAGCAGTGCTCCAACGAAAAACATGAAGGACTTAGTAGACAGTCCATAAACTTACCGTCGTCAATATAAAAAAAAAATGTCAATGGTATGTGTAATTTCTTACTCGGATATGTTTATGACATTTTCTTCTGCAATAACAAATAAAATCAAATACAAAGAAATTATAAATAATTTCTTTTTGTTATGGCTGGAGTTCTCCTAACCGGAAGCCGGGGTTGCTGTTTCCGGGAACACTGCAGTTTGGCCAACCTTTTTCAACCCTTTCACACGCCGCGTGGATTTTGTAAATAGGCGTTTCTTGTCTGTCATCGCTAATATCGATGTCATTAGGCTCAAATGACCTTTCATTTCCACGGCTCGGTATGTTCGAGAGTCATCGATTATTGCACAGTGATCGATAGACAGAAAAAATAGTTTTCCTCGTGTGTGTATAACATTATAACTTGCATCTAGCCAAGCTCTCTAACAATAATCCCAATTTACTCTTAGCTAATTTTGATCACAAAAGTTTTATTCATTGCAGCTCGTTTATTCTGGTTGCGTTGGCGTACAATTGCGTGTTGATTTCTTGCAAACAATACAATATACATAATGGTCATTCACTTTTTCACGTATATTCAGATCATGTTAAATCAAATAAAGTCATACTATTACAATATGTAAATGCATGCAAGTTCAGTTTATCTAAAGTTGCAATGTATTAAAATGTTTTTGAAGAGTCATACACACTTTCATTGAATCCCAAATGATGAAATGAAACATTTCAAACGTTAGTGATCCCACAGTGGGGTACAATTCAAAGAAAAATTCCTACAGGCAGAAAGTTTAAAAGTCAAAGCACTTTTGAAAATAATCTGTAATATATAATGATGCACACATACATGTTTGCTTTGACTGATTAAATCTTTACTTGTCCCAATTTTACCTGCCTTTTCTGTTGTACTCCAGGGCAAAGAGAAGTCATGACCATGGACTTTCTGAGGCTGCTGTCAGTGGACCCATGTGACTGTGGCTCTCAAAGATGCAGACTTGGCCCAGGTCTAATGTCCACTTTAGGCCTGAGCTTGGGATGTCCCCTGCTGGTATCTGTATCCGGGGCAAGCTGCCTGTGCACTGCCTGGCCTCGTCCTGACTGTGCAGAGGGTTTTCTTCAGATGGACCTCAAATGCTGCTCTCCAAGTCTTATTTTTCACCCTCCCACCACCTCACACCTCACTGTACACTCTAACCAAATCTCTCCAGTGCCCTGTCCCAAACTTAAAGCCCTCAAATTAACAGTGGTGGTCCAGAGTGCAGATTTTAGACGGAACGCACCTCCACGCATTGTTCATGAACTTGTAAAGGACATGCTTAGAGGAGTTTACATTCATGTGAATCATGTTGTAAACCTGGAGAATTATGGGACAGATATTAAATATGTTGTTGTTGAAGACATTAATCCAGAGTCAACAAACTATGGACTTGTGACTTCTAAAACTGCAATGGAGATTGTTGGCATGAAGACGGTCAGACACTTCAGGAGTGGGCACGACGATCATCACACAGTTCCTCTCGGTGGTCTGAAGGAGGTCAGGGTATATTCATTGTGATATATATTTATTTAATGTTGGTATGCTACGTTCTAGAGTGTAACTCTAGTGTTGTTGTTTTTTTTTCTCAGGTCAGTTCATCATTGAGAGAGATGTTGCATCTGCCTTTGGTTTATCCACAGACCCTGGGCTCACTGGGCCTGGCCTGTCCCAGAGGGGTGCTCCTGGTGGGACCTCCTGGTGTAGGAAAAACCCAGCTAGTCCACAGCGTGGTCAGGGAGGTGGGAGCAAGCCTGGTGGTGGTTCATGGTCCAGAGGTAGAAATTATAACACTGCACATATTTCATATTTGTGCTGTATGTGGCTTTATGTGTTTCTCATAAATATAATAAATATGTAAAATATATAAACATTTGTATTGGCTAATTTGAAAACTTTTTGGTAACTGTATCTGTACCATGGAAAAAACTCATGTGCAGCCGGTTTTAGGTGGTCTGGGCCTTATGGATCCAGATGTTTTCAGATCTATGTGGAAATGTAAATAGGTATACATTTTAGCTCAGCTTACCCTAATAGTGACTTATACACACAAATATTAACCCTACCACTTTCTTAATATCTAAAACTGGATTAGTTTTGCATATGAACTGGGAAATTGAGAGCCCTCCTTGTTATACTTCTTTAGCAATTACACATTGCTATGTACAACATGATAAATAATAAATGCTGTCAAATCAGGTCATATTAAAATGACTGTTGGTTATTGTCCACAACAGCATGTCTACTTATATAGCAATGTTGTACTAAACTAGTTATAAAATGGGTTGTACTCATCTGTTTCAGGTGGTGGGTTCGAGGCCCGGTGAGAGCGAAGAGAGGCTGCGTGCTGTTTTCGATCGAGCTCGGTCCGCAGCTGAAGAGGGACCATGTGTGATGTTTTTGGATGAGCTGGACTCCCTCTGTCCGAAGAGAACTGGATCAACTGCGGCCGAGAACCGTCTGGTGGCTCAGCTCCTCACTCTGATGGACGGCATGGACCAAACTAACCGTTTCCTCATCGTCGGAGCCACTAACCGACCAGACAGCTTAGACCTGGCATTGCGTCGACCAGGAAGATTTGATCGAGAGGTACAGAGAAAACTTATCTGATGAGTTTTCCATAATAAATGTAGGAAAAGGTAGCCACCAATTTTATTTTACCAAACTAATTAACATGCAATTTAAAAGAATAATGCCTTGTTTAGATTATATTCAATTTGTTGTTTTTTCTATTTGGTCATGTTTTGTTCCTGTTTTTGCAATATTCTGCTTGTATATACTGTGTTTTTTTTAGTTTTTTTTTTATCCTTTCTCTGTATTTTTGTTGCGTTTTAGAAAAAATATTCCCTTTTGTATTCATGTTTTAGCTGCAGTAAGGTATTTTTAGGTCCAGTAAGAGACAGCACTGTAGCAAAAATATAAAAAAAACTCCTACATCATTTCTTATTTCTCAGGTGATCATTGGGGCGCCCACGCTGCAGCAGAGGAAGGAGATTTTGTCCGTTCTGTTTGAGAAGATGCCTGTGAGTCCTGCTTTGGACACTGATGAACTCGCTCAGAGAACCACAGGATACGTCGGAGCGGACCTCTGTGCACTTTGCAGAGAGGCAGCTATGAACGCTATTCGAGAAATGGCAAAGGTAAGTTAAACAGTGTTATATTTAGTCATAATTGAGTCAAATATTGATGTCTGAATTATTTTATCATACATTTGCAACTTTATATTCCTAAAATTTAAAGGGCTGCTCATTCATTCATTTTCTTCCGCTTGGTCCCGTTAGAGGTCATGGGTGACTGGAGCTTATCCCAGCTGTTCTGGACACCCTGGACAATGGCCAGTTAGTCGCAGGGTTGACATATAGGGACAGACAATAATTGGCAAATAGTGTGTTAGATTTAAACATTTTCCTACATACACATTGCTAAAGACCAGGAATCATTTTATGGTAATCATCGTTTTATAGTACTCACCATGCATTTGCATTATTTCTATTTAATAACGTATAATTATAATATAATTTCAAAGCAAAAAGACACTAACACCCTTTTCTTTCATCTCATAAATCCTTGAGTATTGTCAAATGGGAATAGTAATGATTGCATCATTTAGTATTTTCCGCATTATTTAAATAACATTAAGCTTTAGTCCATTGTGTTGACTAGCCTCAAACTTTGTGTGAGAGCTTTTTATTAGCATTTGTTATTGGGAGCACTTTCTTCTTGATCATTTATGCTGCGTTTCTTAGTCATATTTGATTTTCACCACATGATGGCACACAAACGCTGCTCAAGCTCAGAGGCTGTAGACTTTAGGCTTTTTCTGATACAGGTGTTGTGTGAGTGGAGGTAAAAGTTTAGCTGTCTTTTTGTGACACCTGCATCTCTACCTGGAGTTCAATATCCATGTCAGTGTCTTGTTTTTGCAGGGTTCAGGAGAGCAGACACTGAATATGAAGCATTTCTACGAGGCTCTGAAGGCAGTGGGTCCCTCGTGTCTGAGGAGCAGTTTGGGACGCACCGATCTCGCTCCTGTGTCCTGGGAACAGATCGGAGGGTTGGATGATCTCAAACTCAAACTTATACAGGTATAAGCAGCAAAACACCTACAACTGTAGTTGTTTGTATGAAGAAATGTTAAGTACATTTTTGTAAAGTATTGTAAGGATAATAGACCAATATTGTTTTGGAGGCAAACCCTATTTTGCCTAATTAAGCTTTTTTCATAATTTGTTTTTTTTTAGTCACACGTCAAGCATAGGAGCTGGTTAATGAACTTGTGGACTTTGCTATTGCTGTGTTCAGTTATTTATTTAACTGTATTTACTGTAGTAAATACAGTTAAATAATGTGTTTGTTGAATGTAATCTGATTGTATCTTATTGACCATGCAGAGTATAGAGTGGCCGATGCGGTATCCTGAAGCGTTCTGGCGTCTTGGTCTGTCCCGGCCACGTGGTGTTTTACTGTATGGCCCTCCAGGATGTGCTAAAACCACTCTGGTCAGGGCTGCAGCCACATCCTCTTGCTGTGCCTTTCTGTCAGTCAGCGGCGCAGACCTCTACTCCCCGTATGTGGGCGACTCTGAGAAAGCTTTGGCTCAGGTAAGAGATGTTTACTGCAGGTAGAACATAATAACCTTAATAACCAGATTTAACTCTTGGATTTAATTAATGGACACCTTTCCCACTTTGTGCAGTTGTTTCGTCAGGCCCGGGCCTGTGCTCCCTGTGTCCTGTTTCTGGATGAGATCGACTCTCTGATTGGCTATCGGTCGAGCGGTCAGGTGTGTAACAGCGTCCAAACACGACTCCTGTCTGTGCTTCTGAACGAGATGGATGGTATCGGCCTGAAAACAGATGAAAGGAGGGGCACTGGGAGAGTGCTCCAGGCCGAGGGAGTGGACGAGGGTCATTCACAGGAACAGGTCTGGTCCCCACTCTTTATTTATTGAATGATTTATTGACATATTCTGAGGTTTTGTTAAATCTGACTTATTTGACTTGAACAAATACAATTTTGTGAGGAAGCTAAAAAGCTGCATTCAATAATTGTTTTTTTAAAATGCAGATCACATTCATATTTTATGCTTTGGTTTGTTACAGTTGGACTTTGAGGAGGTGTGTAACACAGAGGTGATGGTTGTAGCTGCTACAAACCGACCGGACTGCCTGGACAGCGCTCTGATGCGACCGGGACGTTTGGACCACATTATTTATGTCCCACCACCGGACGAGAGGGTAGTGTATTTTAATGGGACATACAGGACATATAGTACATAAACCTTTTAGAAAGAAAGAGGTTTGAAAGAGTGTATTTTGTCATATTGTGTCTGTAGAGCCGTCTGTCCATCCTTAAGTTGTGCACAAAGTCAATGCCGGTCGCCGACGATGTTTGTTTGGAGGAACTGGCTCAAAAGACGGACTTCTTCTCTGGAGCAGATCTGGAAAATCTGTGTAAAGAGGTATGGCCTGCATGCTTATTGAAAAACAACAACACTGAATCTTCCCAAACGTTCTTCCACTAACTTTTACATTTGGTCGTACCACAGTTTGATTAAGTTTTTTTTTTTTTTCACTGAAACATGAAATACCATAATGTTATTGCATATATTATTGCACTAAAGCAGTTCTTTGTAATGTGGCTTGCGAATATTGATATTGCTATACAAATTATGTTTACATCGTTACAATAAATCACATCTGAGTTTGACCACAATATACAATTTACAGGCAACAAATCCCAACAGATTTATCACAATAAATCTACTACGTGGGATTTTTCTGTTAATTTAGTTTATTATATTGTTAATAATAAAAAGGTCCCCAAATGTTATCTTGAATGAAGTCTTGTTAATGCCCCCAATGCCCTGCTGCTGTAAAATCTTGGCATTAATAAGTAAAATCCTCTGTGTGTCCCCTTTAGGCGGCTCTGCTGGCACTGCAGGAGGAAAATATGGAGGCTTCTTACATTAGACACACATACTTTATCCAATCCCTGCGTAAAATAACGCCTTCTCTCAGTGAAAAGCAGATCCGGATGTACCAAACTCCCCCCCGATGATGTGCCTCATACTCTGTCCTCATATGTTTATAATCTGTTTAAAATAAAACTGCTTCTAGATTGAATTTGTTTTTGTTTTTTCATGTTTTTGTCCTTGATTAAACTGTTAATTCCTAAAGTAGCCAGAAGAGGGCAGGGCTCACTGAGAAAATGTATTGATTCTCACAAAGTCGAAGTCCTGATGGGTGCATCTGAGTGCAGGAAGCTGAGCGTGTACGTGCCTCTCACCTCGTACTACCCCTCATCTCCTGCCTACATGAGCTCGCGCCCGCGGGATGCTGCGCTGAGACGAGTCGAGGACTTCACTTAGACAACAGGTGAGCCCTGGCAGACACAGCTGACTCATCTTAAATCCATTAAAGACTCTAAATATGCACTAATTTGTGACTTGTGGCTTTTAGGTGATACAATTAGGAAAAAAAATGAGTGCGATTTTACAGATGATGAAGAAGAAGAAGGAGGTAAAATACATTCAGTTCTATTTAACTTTATTAATCTCCACTAAGCATTGCTTTCTTACTCTTCAAGGGTAATACTTCAAATAGTTATTATTCAGTTCTTGTACATCTTACAATTTACAATTTGTCACTCTTTCTAGCTGATCCCTTTGATTGGGTTCATGACTTTTGCTGCTACAGGAGCTACTTCTGCTGCCATGTACTTTCTATTCACCAAAACTGACGTTGTGTGAGTGATCCTATCATATCATTACTGCCTGCTTGTTTACAATTTTTTAACATGTGGCAGACTGATTTAAAAATACATTTCCTGTTACATGCCTCTGTTGAATTGTTTCTAATCAAATATATTACAATCTAACTAAATTTGCTGATGCATGGTGACATCATGTTATTTTTAGCATTAATAAGAGCCGAAACCCTGAGCCTTGGGAAAGAGTGGATCCAACCAAGCCTCAAAAGGTAAAAATCTTCTCTCTTTAACCAAAATATTTCATCTGAACAGGTCAATGTGAGTTGTGCAATAAGTTGAATATTCATGTAGTAGATCAACAGGGAAGTGATATGAGCTCAGTTTTACATAAGTGTCTTATATTCTCAATTTTGAGCCTGAATTTGCCTGGAACACAAAACAGACTTATTTTAGGGCTTTAAAGTTGGCAGCTAAATCAGGACACAAAACCGTGACATGATGTTGCCACGGAAACCCAGCAGTACCAACTGAAAAAAATGGAGGAATGCATGGCTCTCAATGGGCAGAACTGTTGCCACGGTAATGGAAGTTCTGAGGTGTTTAAAAGCCACATATATTCAACACCTCCACAAAAGTTTAACTTAAAGCAAATTAATGTTTCAATGTTCATTCAAAGTCACCTTGAGATGACCTTGAACAATAGACACACTTAGACATCTGTTTGTGTATATTAATAAATATAAATAAATGTATAGCTTCCCTGGATTGACTCGGTAGACATGGTAACAAAAGACTAGTTGTAATATCATGTTTAAGACCAACAAAGCTCTGATGTAAATTACGTTCATATTATTCATTCATATTATCATTTTGTTTTTTACGTCAACTTCCATTTAAACAAGTATAAATATTCTGAACACTACTAAAATATTGTGGAGGCTTCCGTTATCTGCAGAGATTTTTAAAGAATGTAAATATGGGCTATTTTCTCCCGCCTGTTTATAAATGTGTATAGACATTCCATAACTTTTGTGACCTTCACACTGATTAATGGTGTGCAGAATAGAATCTGGATTTTAGCTGAAATCCAAACTATGTCATGCTTCTTCAGCTCTTCAGCTCAATTAGCCTGTGTAAGTAATGTCTCTGCATAGTAAGTGAGCCCTTTAGTGTTATTGAACAAGCAACAATCCAGTTCAATGTTTTAGACCAGCATTTAATGTTCTGGAGCACAAACATTTAATTAAGTAAATGATGTTTGCATTAGCTTGTTGATTCCTGGTTCTTGAACATCCACCTGAAACCTGCTGAGTCACTGTGGTGAGCACTTATCTGAATGGATCCAGCCGTTTAGTGTGGCAGCAGGCCAATTAACTCCACACTGTCTCATGTTACACTTAAAGGGACACTTTTGTTTTTAATTGCATTTTATGAGCTACTCCCTATGTGAATAGTTTCCTCTCACTCAGATATTGTCAGCTTACAGCAAAATAATGCTAATACTCAAGTACATGGATTTGAGTCTTTGACCAAAAAAAGTACTTTGAGAGGACACTTCCTACTGTACTTGTAGTGTAAATGTAACTAGTTACTTCTCAGTTCTGACCTTGTCACAGATGCTTGTTATATTGTAGTATTTTTATGTATTTTAACCTAAAAATATGTTCATATATTTTCTACCGCTTTGTCCCGTTAGCGGTCGTGGGTGAGTAGAGCCTATCCCAGCAGCTTTGGGCCTGAGGTGGGGTACACCATGGACAATGGCCAGTTAGTCGCATTTATAATAAAAAGCTGACACACACGCAAACATGCCAACATTTTCCGAATCTTTGTTATAGTTTTATTTTCTAAACATATTCCTCTATTTCTCCTGAACTGAACTAAAACACTCTTAATATACTGTATGTAACCCCTTAATGTCAAATGTAACTGTAATGTAAGTTAACTCCTATAGCATTGTTTATGCATTGTTTATATAATTATTTTTATTATATTAGAACGTCTACCTGTCCAGGGACTACAGGTGGAATTTAGCAACTGAGCTAAAACTTGGCACAACACATATTTTCTTTGTATGAGGTTAATGTTTAATTGTGCACTGTCCCTGTGTAAATAAATATTTCATTCATTCATTAATACTCACCTCTGTGAAGCCCACTGGTATTTTTTGCCTGGAGGCCCCTTTATCTCCAGAAAAGCCTCTGGTCATTTGTGTGAGACTGTACTTGAAGTATCTGAATTTTTAAACAGGTTTTGGTTACACCCTTCACATTACACAGCTGTGTCCTTTAATCACCCACTAGCACTTGGCAACCCATTGCCTACTCGTCAGCGACCCCTAAAGCGTTGGTTAGTTATTTGAAGTACTCTCTTTTATCTTTGCACCTGTTCCAAAAGCAGATGTGCAGTTTTCTTCCTTAAAAGGTGTTGACCCAATTTACTACAATGCATACATAGCTATGTCCCAGTTTTGTCTGCTTCCTCAAACTGAGAGAGAGACAGACTGACGGCTCTTTACACAGCCCAGTCTTCCAAATCAAGTGAAAAATGACTTTAGTTTACACTGTAGTTTAGTTACATATTTTGTTGTGTATGCAGAGTAGTTATCTTCATGCAACACCCACTTAAGGTTAGGAAAACTTTGCCACTTATGTAACTCAAAATCCCAGGTTTTAGGCTTCATCCACTGCCCCAATCTGCCTTTGAAATGAAAAGAAAGTAACACTAAACCTGAAACAATGCCACTAAAAAAGAAGTTAAATTGTGATGCACTAACAACTTGTGTACTTAAGGAAAACCTCTTCAATTGATTTCACAAAAACATTAATAATTTCAAGCAAAGCTAGTTATTTAAACTAAAATAATGCTTTATGTACTGTTTGAGACATATTTAACACTAAGTACTTTTTTGTAAGACTGAACGACTGAACTGTCTCTAACAGTTTGTGCCACTTTTTAACCGTGTCATGTGACAGCGTATGTTTTTATTTCTATCATTTTTTGCAGCTCGTCACCATAAACCAGAAGTGGAAACCAGTGGAGGAGCTCGAGATCGTCAAGAGCATCCACAAGTAACCTTGGGGTTCAAGAGTCCCCTGCAGCCCCCCCATCAGTCTAACAGAATCCTTTCTGCACAAACTCGACTTGATGACGCTCAGTGTGCGGAAATGCTTCTGCTCCACTGGTGGGGTTTGTCCCTATCTCTGTAACGGCTACGACGTTCATCCAAAGAAACTGAAATTAACATTCATTCATCATTCATTCATTGTCTACCGCTTATTTCTTACAAGTCTGAAATTAATATGTGGTATATAATTTGGAACAAGTGGAAAAAAGTAAAGGTATTAGTGCTTTAAAATGAGTGACATGGGAGTGATTGTAGTAGTTTAAGTGATTACTTAAAGGCATAATATGCAAGATTTACAGGCAAATGTTTGTAAAAAAAAAAAAAAAAAGAAAAAAATATACTAATTAAACTGCCCACATGCCTTATCTCTTTTTTAGTGCTCAACAGTGAATAAAAGTTAAATCCAGGTTTACTGTAAACAAACTCTGTCATTTCCTGTATTTTCCCTGTTATTTCTTCTGTGAGCTGTGATTGGCTGGAGACTGCACACTCAAACACATCCTAGAAACAAGGAGGAAAGTAGTGAAATTAGGTAAAAGAAGTTTTTTTTGTTTTTTTTTTTTTTTTTAGAAACCTTTCTATCTACATCATTTTATAGTGTCATAAATTTGTAATAAAAAGAATTTAGGTTGTTCCTAAAAATTCCTACATATAATACCTTTAAGATAGAGTAAGGAGCACTGAGTTTGTTTTGAACTACCTATAGATAGATGGTAACAGTCATATCAATACGTCCTCTGAATTTGCTAAACAGAAAGAAAAGGAAAGTGACTTAGTGATTGTGACTAACTGTCAGGTTTTGCTGTGATCATGACATTTCACCGTTAACCACTGTTTAGGCTGTAATAGAGACCTGTGCCTCAAACAAGTCCATTCAGTAATATCGAATAATGAGACTGCTGAATGTGTAGAGTTCTTGCGTCTTATTGGGTGAAAGAAAATGGGATACTGAAAAATAACAAGAAGAGACACAGGGACAACCTGATACTTCCCTGTTACTGATTCAACAATCGGTTCCATGACTATAGCCTATATTAATAAAACTGTAGTCAAATGTAACTTTAAGAGGAAGTTTCAGTTAATCGACTCTTACCATTTTTTGAAAAAGGTACTAAAAGTGTATATGTAACTACCCCACCTCTAAATCACATCTGTCCACCACTAAAGAGTTTTTTTTAAGGTTTGATGTAAAACGGTGCAGCTTTTAAAGTAGATGTGAATATGTTAGAAAAAGAATGCATCGCTGGGAGATGTATGTAATATAAGAAAACTGTACATTATGAATAAATTATTGTGACATGAACATTTGTTTTTGTTTTTTTTGTCCTTTCATATTTCTTATCTTGTTTGGTTCGAGTTACTAAGGAGTGTAATAAAGTGGAAGTAGAAATGCCTCATGCAAAGATTACACCCATGAGAAAAAAAACAGATGACTAATGTTTGAAAAATGTAATGGGAGTGTCCAATCATAAAGATCTTTATTGTTGAGATATAGACATTCTACTTTCTTTTGTTTGTGTTTTATTTGATCAATGACAATGTTCAAAAGTTTAGTTGAAGACTAATGGCTGTATGTGCTCTCAGTGGTGCCTCAGTGGTCCTATATTTATTTTCAGCTCACTTCCTGTTGGTTTTATTTTTAAGGCAGACATGATTTAATCTTGAGACTATTACAAAAAGGTGCATGAACAGTGAGGTGACTGTAAGAGGGGTGTGCCCAAAGGAATGTGTGGTTGAACAGTTCGCCAAAACAGAACAACAGACTCCACACAAACCATTTTAATTATTTTTATAGAGACGGGGATCAGTCAAAAGTCAATGCCTGGACAAATGTCTTGAAGCAAGTGTTGACCTCCAGTTGTTGCATACTAGTAAATATGACTCTATGCAAAATAATAACCCCACAACAAATACAAAACAAAAATGGCCAACAGGATATACAGTTGTGCTCATGCTAATGCTTAGTTCTTAGTACCATGTATTAGCACCTTCAACACATTTGCTTTCTCAACCATGCAGCCCATTTTTCTTCAAGTGCTTCCTTATTGTGCATTTTGAAACAGCCACACCACTTTTTGAAATCTTTGTTGGTTTATCTGACCTTTACATTTTCCACTTCTTTATTAGAGTTTGAACACTGCTGATTGGCATTCTCAATTACTTGGATATCTTTTTATATCCCTTTCCTGTTTTATACAGTTCAATTACCTTTTCCCACAGATCCTTTGACAATATTTAGCTTTCCCCATGACTCAGAAACAGAAATGTCAGTGCAGCACTGGATGAAAGCTGCAAGGGTCTGTCAGGAGTCCAGACACTCACTAACCTTTTATAAACACACACTGATTACAAGCAAACAGATCACAGGTGAGGATGTTACCTTTAGTAGCCATTCAAACCTGTTTGTGTTTTGGGGTGCACGTGGCAGAGTGGTTAGCACTCCTGCCTCACAGCAAGAAGGTTGTGAGTTATTAAACATTCTCGGCCGACTCTTTCTGTGAGGAGTCTGCATGTTCTCCGCGTGTTACTGTGGGTTCTTTCCGGGTACTCCGGCTTTCTCCCACCGTCCAAAAACATGCATGTACAGGTTAATTTGCAAATCTAAATTATCCCTAGTGAAAGAATGTGAGCAAGAGGACCCCCTCGAAAACAAGATGATTCATCTCAAGGGATTAATCCTCACAAAAAATGTAAATAAATAAATAAACCTGTGTGCATGTTATTAGACTAAAATCAAATGTAAACTTTCGATCAGGGTCAATTGGACAGTTTCTGTTGTCATTATGTTTTAAAAAGAGTAAACACAATTGTTTGACAATAAATAGCTTCATCCAACACTAACTATGAGTGAAAGGAAGGTTTTTGTGTTATTATTCACATTCTCTGAAAAAACACAAATTTTGTCAGGGTATTTAAAAAATTATGAACTTATAAGCACAACTGTTCTTAAAGTGGGGGGGGTGTAGTTTTTTTTATTCCTGGTGTCAAAAGTGCAGATTGCAGTTCCAGACCTGACCCTCTTTAGCGCATGTGAGCAGCTATGGAAGCCCTGCAGTGTCATGCTGTTGTCTATGAACAAACCCAAAAGAAACAAGTCTAATAGTGATTTTTTTAATGAAACAAAATCTATAACAATATTAAATACACTGAACAAAGAATGTGTCCTAAAAAGGGTGAGTGTGCTTCTTTTCCAGCGGTGCTCAGTTTGTCCACTCTTGGCAGCTGTAGGAGGAAGTGAATGAGTAGCCAATGTTATTTTAATGTAATCATTAATATTCAACAGTGTCTCCTAATGTCAAGTATTTTATTCAATAGCTAACATTTTGTACTAAGCCTTTTTTTCGTTTTGGCCGTTATCTATTGAAAAAAAAGACTTGACTTATGGAAACACTCAATATATGGAATATGGGAATATAGTTGAATATTAAGAATTGAGCCTTCAACATCAGCACCTCAAAAGAGATTATTTTAATGTACTCCAACGTGGTTTTGACTGATGTGTTCCTACATGTTACACAGTGCACCTTTAATGTGGACAATCACAGGTTGGATTCTAGGATATCTGGGCCACACTGGGGTTTGTAAAACATGTGACTAGCAAATGGCCAGAACTAGAAATATAGCCTGCTCATTATTATGATCTAATCTCTCACATAGCTGGATAATAACATTTTATAAACAGAGCCATGTGGCAAAAGAAGTATTCATAGAATGTGAATTCTTCTCAACACCACAAAGGGTTTCAAATGAAAACACAATTTAGAGGTTAGAGTAGACGTTTAGCTTTGAGAACTCATGTACATAATAAGTGACTGCTCTTCCTTACTGCCAGTAGTAAAACTTAACAGTATGTCACAAAATAATATGCAGTGGTAACTAAGACAGCATAAAAGTCACACTACCTTACATTCAGGGGATGGATAAACAAATGAATTTAAAACGGACAAACCGGTTTTGTGTCTTTGAACTGTATGTTATATTCAACAGCTTCCGTCTGACTTGGTCCCAGTGTCACAAGGTTGTATGAGGACTGCGGTAACATAATTAAAAAGCTCTTTCTCTGATGCTCTTCTGTTTTTGTCGATTATCAGGCTGTGCAATCCTCTTAATGTCCCGTTAGGCATATAATGCTCTGCCTTTCTCCAGCAAATGTGGGGTTGTCATTAATGATTAAACAGAAAACAATGAGGGAGAGCTGAGATCAGGGTTGGTGTTTCCGTCTCAACCTTCTTCCTTATTTGGCTTCAGAGATGTAATTTTTGGCAGGGTGTTACTCAGAGTGAAACCTGTACTTCCTGTTTGGTGTTAGTTTGGTGTTGATAGGCTATTTCCTTGTACACATAGATCTACAATAATATATTAGAGGTATATTGTTTAAAAAGTGTGTACAGAATAAAAGAGAGAAAGAGAAAAGACCAAATGCAGTAAAAACTTTGAATCTACATTAAAGCAAAAAAGCCAAGATTTTGTGCTGAAAATGCCTGATATAAATAAATGATATAAATTCTGTAAATGTGGTTAGAAGAGGCTAAAATTGCGTTGGCAAATCACACACTAGAGTTTTAGTAAAGGACACAGTAGACTGCAATTCCGAACCTCACACTCCTCTGTTATCAAGCATGTGAACAGCTATGGTAGCCATGCAGGGACATTCTGTGAATAAACCAGAATAAAACAGGGGAATAGTCTAGTGATACTGGGGGCCCTGCTCCACACTAGATATTTGGGTAGTTTCTGTTGATTTGAAAAGAGTAAAAACAATTGTTTGACAATAAACGGCTTCACCCAACCACTAACTGTTACTGTTTTTGTTGTATCATTCATATTTTCTGAAAAATGGCCAAAATTACAAATTCTGCCATGGTGTGTAAACTTATGAGCACACCTGTATGTGGTGCGCTTCTCCTCCAGCAGTGCTCAGTTTGTCCACTCAGTATACTTTGGTGTATTTTTCTAAGATATATATATATATATATATATACAAATATAATGACCTAGTACAATATTAAAAACATAGTTTTGATACCATTGTGTCCAAGTATGTACACAAAGACTTTACACAATGCACCCTTAAAAGACAAAATAATACCAGATAAAATTATATTTTTATTGTTATTTTGAAGTATACAGATAGTAGGCCGACTGTGTTGTCTTAGTTTGGAGAAGCAGACAGAAGCAAGGATGTAGAGCAGATGAAGCCGGCAAAAACAGCCCCATTTGAAAAACAATATTATTAAAGCTGTGGACTCACTTTTCCATCTTTGCACCTTGTTCTTTACTTTCCTGTTGTGGTCTTACCTCAGATAACCCCAACTAAACAGCATTCATTTACCACAGGCACTGACCAGTATTAATGCCAAAGAAGTACTGTTTGAACATATATTTTCTTTTTAAGACCAGGCCACTTCTGAGATAACTCTGATGTTCACAAAATGGTATGACTTTATTGCAGCAGCCCATTTACCTACAGTTTTATTGGGACACACTGGTAAACCTCAACTTAGAGATTCAAATACTTTATCGTCATTTGGATATACAGCAGGAGAAGGACATTTTAGTACCAGGCAAACTTAATATCAATCATCAGAGCAGCATACTGTTTAGACTTTAGACTAAAACTTTGTAAGACTGAGATTACATATTTCTATAAAACAGGCTCACTGTGCAGCCGTCCCCATGAAAACATGACAGGACATCTGGTGAATCAGTCAAATCATATATTATTAGAAGATGGCAAACTCAGTCGCTATGGAAACTCATGCTTTTTGCCTGATTCTTTAAGCATTTTGAGCGGGCTTAAACTCAGGCTTGTCCCAAACATTTGGTGAATCTGAGCTATTTTAATCACAAATCAAGTGTAAAGTGGAAAAAAATCACAGAATAAATCATAGGCTAAATTATGCACTTTAAAACTGACTTTTTATTTAAATCATTTAATAATTATAATGTAGTTTCATAAAAAGAGGGCTGTTGCTGGAAGCGGACAGAACAAACTCAGAGTTGCAAAATAAGTTTTGAGTTGATTAAACCAAACTAATCCAAACTGGGTAACTTTGGGTTTATCTGTTGCACGACACTGGTTATCAACGTTCTCTCTCAACTCAAGTTTAAACCCTTAACCAAAGATTACTGAGTGTGTCTGTGCATTGATCAGCCAATAACATTCAACCTGGAGGTAAAGGGGGGTGGAGTTAATTCTCCTGAGAAACAGGAAGCAACGGGTCATTTTAGTTGGCTTAAACTGAAGATGGCAAAACTTATGGCCTTGACATATTTTGTGATATTTCACACCAAGTATAATATACTGTAGGGAAAGTTGAAAAAAAAAATCAAAAGAATAAATCAAAAATGTATGCATTTAAAAAACCTGTGACTCAAATTCTAAACCTGAACTTACCTGGATCAAAACCTAACAGGCCTCAGGCTATACTGTGTGTGTGACAAATATGAACTGTCTCTTCCATATTTTTGGTTGTCTTACTGGTATAATACTGGAACAGGGCCTTCACTTGTCCTCGTGCAACCGGTTTTGCCCAGATTTTCAAGTCAGACACAACTTGTCAGAACAAGAGCTGAATGTTTGGAATACCCCTTTGTTCACAGTTGTAGATGCAGCTGTTTGTTTTTTACTATCATGTGATTCATGCACAGCAGTATTTGTCTGTGGCCTGGGGTTTGTCACGTGTCTTTTATTACCCATCTCACACTGGGTTTGTTTCATCTCTTTACTGCTAACACTTCCCTCTGGTGTCTGTCAGTAAACTAATCAACACAATGAACAAACAAACAGCACAAAAGTAGAATGCATTATTCATCAAGCAAAACATTAAGTAAGCATTTATCCACTTTCTTAATCATCTTGTGAAAGCATTTTGCCTCCTTTGTCTTAATTTATATTTTCTCTGTGTAAACATACAGAGTCAGTGTTGTAATAGCCAATTTCCCAATAGGATTTCTGTTTGATTCAGTATTGAAAGGCTGTACAGATCAACAACTAATGATGGCATGACTTATTCAAAGCATAAGATGGTTCAATTGATGTATTCTGAGGTATGTAAACCTTTGATCAGATTGATGTAAACAGTCAAAAAGAAATGAATGAATGAGCTACATTACATTTTACAAAAGCAATCAGTTCAGCCTAACCACATATTGGTCACATGATTACATGAGCACAGTGTGTATTGATTTTAGTGTTTAGACTTGGTTGTACATAGATTTGTACTGTTAATACAAATGTAGAGTCAGTAATGTCATTAGAGGGGACACTGGAGCATAACACTTAATTATCAATTATGAACAATAACACCATATAAACCTGTAAACAGTGTAGGTCCCACTGGGAGGGAGAGCGGCATTAACACATATCATGTTGTGGTCATGAGAGCTGTTATTTAAAGACACAATGGATCAGAGGAAGGATATACTAAAGAGTGCATTGGTATCTGTGTACGTGACTGGCGGGTCCTGTCACTGAAACCATGTGACCAGCAGCAGGTAGCCCTACACTTTACTGAGCTTCACACATCACGAGTTCACTGCTCAACACCGCCCCAGAGAGGTCAAGGGCAGGGTCTACAGATAAAGGGATGAATTTTATGAGAAAGAGGAAGACTAAGCTTAAGATTTAATATAATTAAGAACTTTCCTGTTTTGTTTTTTGGGCCCATCTGTTAGCGTCTATTATTATTTACATAACTTTTTTCTGGTTTTTGAGTGCAAATTTGACTCCTTGAATATACAAAAAAATCATTAAAGATTACATTTATTCATTTAGCAGACGCTTTTATCCAAAGCGACTTACATTGTTCTACAGTAATTACCAGTGTTACAGCCACTGGAGGCAAGGTGGGTTAAGTGTCTTGCCCAAGGACACAACAGCAGTATGAACTGTGGGGAGAGTGGGAATCGAACCAACTACCTTCGGGTTGAAAGAAAACTGCTCTACCCACTGAGCTACTGCCGTGGGTGACTCAGTGGTGACCTCTGGAAAATCAAAATACATTGGTCATATGGAAAGTGAAATAAAAAAATTTCCAATGTAGAAAAAGAAAACTTGGTAGATGCATAGGACATGTTAGGGAAAACAGGAAATTATATTACAGCCACAGCCCAACAGGAAGTCCGCCTTTTTGGATGAAACATGCAACCCACTAAATTGCGCCACTCATACAAAAATGTTATACCTCCCAGGGTTTTGATCCAAAAGGCTCTATATTTGGTCATAATTATCTAGACATGTGTGCCAACAAAAGTTATCAACAGCTTTATGATATCTTATTGAGTGTGGCTGTGGCAAACCCGCAGCTAAGCTAGCCTGCCAAGCCAGACCCAGCAAGGAGTCTGGGAAAGCTAACTTCCACCTTGTTTTCCTCAAGGTGTGGCAAAGCTACTTGGGGCCAAACAATTCGAATTGCAACGACATGACGTTAGCTAGCTGCAACTGTTTTGAACAAGGGACTTGGGTCGTCTAAGTGTGACGCAAGGCAACACTGCAGCGACAGTCAAACGTGATTGTTCGGTACAGAACATATCTGAGGAAGTGACTGGCTTACAGAGCTGTGTCAGACTAAGTTCCTATTTACAAAGAGCTCACGTCAGGCTGTGCCCCTAAACTAGTACAACATGTGAGCTTTTTGGACATTACTAAGCTACTAGAAAATAAAATGCAGTCCTTCCGAGGACATGTGCTCCTGCAATTGCAAGAGAAGGCGAGGCCTTTTTTTTGCCACATGTGGCTTTAATTATTTGTTTTTTTATAAGCTATAAGTAAATGCATAAATTAGTTTCAATTTTAAACAGCCCTAGTCCCCACTGTTCTAGTTTTGAAAAAAATAAATAAATAAATCTGCACGTTTTAATAAAAGGTACTATTGAGCTCACGGCTGTGTGGTACAACACCATCATCTCAGGACTCCTTCCTAATTTTGAAGAAAGGTCCTAATGGCATTAGGGGGAGTCACTCAATTTAAAGAAGTTTAAGCTTTTTCTTCAAACCTTACCTTTGAACAGTACTAGAAGGAACTCATGGTTTTGCATCATACAAATAAGAGGCAGGCCAGATACTGAGATAATGTATTGGTACATTCATACATCCTTCATGCGAAACCCTTTATTGAGAAACGTGAAAGACAATGTATGAGATAAAACATCGGGATCATTCATTTTCTTGTGTAATTTTTTAGGACGAATGGTAGGTTCAAGTGCAGATTGTAATTTCACCGCACACTCCGCGGACACTGTGCACCCCCCGGCTCACCTGTTCACTCACCAATAACTAAACAAACCTTGACCACTTTTAACGCTCACAGCAAAGCGTCTTCCTGAGCTGACCCAGAGGAGACAAAGAAGAGCAGAGTAGCTTCACAATCCCTCTGACTTCCCTCTTGTTTAGTTCAGATGATATTTGGTATAAGCCTATAATCTGCCCCACTCCAGAACATACGGGTTTGACAGATAATAGAATCAAAAGTCGCACAGTAAAATGCATTTCCACATTTACTATTTCTAAATGTATTGACACAATACTGGAGTCAATTTTTAGAAGTTCACTTGCTTTAGCTCATAAATGTCTAAATCTGTGCTCAGAAAGAAACATGAGGGTACTGTACTCTGTTTGTTTGCTCTGGGTAGGAAAAAGAGGAAGTAAGGGTTTTATGTTGACAGGCAATCTAAAAGAGTGATGTCATTATACAAATATCTTGACGTCTTTCATGTCTTTCTATATATTTGTTAATTAAATGTTCCATTATAACCATTGTGGACACTACTGGACCAGACTATAACACAGATAAAAACACATCAATGGCTGACACGGTTTAATCTGTTATCTGTCTGAAGAGGCGTTACAACAGTGTTTTAGAGTTGGTTAAAGGTCACACAGAGCAGGAAGAGAACGTGTGGGAGGGGCTTTATGGTTGAAGTAGGGCTGTGAGCTATAAACCAGTGTAGAGTAAACAGAGCGTTAACTGCCACTGGTTTTGACTGTAAATTTACTGCTGTCGCTTGGAAACAGTGACAGTCCTGGTTCGAAAGTAACAATAAATCTTTGACCTGCAACAAAACATTAACTTGAAGTGGCATAAGTTTCTGTTCATATGACACAATGTTGAAGTAAACTGGCTTGTCTTTATTGATTATATATATCGTTTTTTGTTAAGTGGATTAACAAACATATTATTGCCCACTGATAAACTTCAAATCAATTTCTACAGAGTGGCTGTCCCGTCTAACGTTTTTTATCCACAACACAGAAAGGTTGCTCTTGTTAACTCCTAAAGCCTGCATTAGTTGGCCTTGTATAGTCAAAATGTATGTGTGATATTTAAATTCAAGGGTAAGCAGTAAAATACTTTTAGGACATATTTTGTAACACACTTTCACTTTCTCTTTTAGCCAATTGTTAAAAATTGTCTACGAAGCACTTGGTTTTCTTCTTTGGATATTTTTTACTTCTTCTTCCTCACATTTTGAAATAACTTTATTCAAGTGTTGCAATTTCAAAAAGAGACATTTAGACATTTACTTCTATCATTTACTGTACACATACCAAGGGCTGGGTTTGGGGAGATTCTAAGAGGTCCCTTGGTTTTGTTTCTAAAGAACATTACTAATAAAAAAAAAAAAAAAGCATTTAGTCCTTGCGTAACATTGGTGTCCTTACAGTCCCATACACCACCCTTCTGTTTTGGATCACACACTGCTTAACTTCAAGAGATAAATGCAGCAGACAATAGCCTGTAATCCAAACTATGTTGATGTGATTTTATTAATGTAAACCAGTCATTAAAACACCATTTACTTCGTTTTGAAATAGCACCACCCTGTGTTGAAATGTGGCTGTAATGTAGTCCATACATACAGTATGAAATAATACTGATGACTCACTGCACAATGTCAGTCTGAATAGTTTTTGTGAACTGTGTTAAATTTGATTTTTTTTTTAACCCAAAGGCATAATGCAAGGTCAGTCCTAATTAGTCCTAAAGTGTACTGAATAATCATGTGATACACAGAGAAACATAACATTAAATACTTTATTACATACAAAACAATAATTCAGTTCCTGATTTTTTCTTGATATTGACTGAGAGTCTATATTAAACCCTCCACTTTCTCATCACTCAACAAAATTCACACTTGCACAGCAGGTTTTAGTTCAAACACTTTCTGTTTCCTGTCAATTTTCTGCATTTGTCAGTTTTATATACCACGCTTATGAGGTGCACTGCATTTCTGTAAATCGGGTCTGCTCCATGGTGTTATTTCTATGTCAGCTATATTGTGATTGTCAGATGCTGTATTTAAAAGATAGTGTTGAATACATGTGTTGTCAAAAAAAGTTGTGACAGCAATGTTTTAAAATGTCTATCTTAAGTTGGTTACTTATTATTTAAAAGATTGATTATTCCACAAAGGGGGCACATTTAAGTGTTTTGTATTAGCATTAGAAAATCCAGTAGACAGTATATAATAATAATGGACCAAGGGATTGCTGAACAAACACAGTGAAAGCAGAGTTTATAAAGCCCATTACTTGATCTTAAAATTTTCCTTTCTTCATTGTTGCTAGCAGTCAGTAAATTACTGCTGAACTTTATAAAGCCCAATGTAGTAGAGCAGTCTGTCTTTAATTTAAACCTTTTAAAGGCATGACAGACAGGATTTGCAAAGGTTTGTTAATAAACCCATTCTTTCTTTAAGTGCTTATCAGTGAGTAAAAGTAAAATTCAGATTTAGTCTGACTATTAAATGAACTGGAGCCACCTGCCATATAGATTTGCTATTTGTCTTTTCTTCTCTGAGGTGTTACTGTCCGAGAGCTACACACTCAAAATGTAACGCAGACAAGAAGGGTTGTGTGAACAACAAACTCCTGCATATAATTGCTTAAAGGTCTTAAAAGAAGCTAGCAACAGCCACAGGAGCATGTTATGTATTTTAAGGTTTGTTTTGGAGAGAGAGAAAAAAAAAAAAGTATCATATATACATTAGAGCCATACATGCCTTCTGGAGCCAGCCTTCACATCAAAATAAAATACCTCATCAGTCCCTTGGTCCATTAATTTTACTGTCAACTTCAGGGCTACAACTTTTCCTTCAGTTAAGTGCAGATATTATTTGACATGAGGTAACTATTAGAGCAGACATTTAGTAAATTAACAATCATTCAAATGGTTCAGGTAAAAAAGAAAGTTACATTTGCAACTGATGACAACCATCAGATGTAAAACAATAGAAAAGAAGAAATTACTTTGTGAAACAGGCTTTTATGGTGATTTAAGTGCTTTCTTCAGCAGATTATCTGACAGTATTCAACCTCTTGTTAAAAGGCTTTGAGAGACAACCCAGTCACCACAAGAAAACATTTTCAATGGAGAATAAGTATAACATTAAAACTGTATAATTTCACATTTTAGGATATTCTACTAATGTATGTCAACAAAGTCCAATACTCCTAATAGCTATGGTCAGGGTTAAATAACTATCTGGACTGAGCTGGATCATTGGATTTTTATAGATTACACACAGGGCTGGTCTCAAGTTGTAATTTCTGACAATGTATGTTTTTGAGATTCTTTGATTATTTTTTTTTTATAAATTAAATTACCTTAAGATTATTTAGTTACTATGACTCCCTATCTACATATTAATACATCTAATTGTATCTTTTAAAGTGTACTTTTCAAGAACCTTGGATTCCCCATCACTAAATCCTGTAAATAATGTCTAACATGCAAAAATAGCAAGGGTCAGTTTCATATACTGTGGCTAAGTCATGTTTGGTAAAAGTCATATTGATGATGACATAAAATACTGATTGAAATGTATTCTAGTTCAGTCACGTAAAAGGTTTTAGGCAACTTTAAGTGGGTTGTATTGTTAGAATATTAGCAAAAAGAAAGAAAGGTCTCTTTTACAAACACCCGTTGTGTGAGCAGGTCATTTGAGATTTTGTGGCTTTAATAAGTGAAGCTATTTTACTGCACGTATTTCTTTATGTTGCCCCAGTTTTTACAGTTTTTAATGGATGTGATAATTTACTGGATTTGTTGTATGTGTGCGAACAATTATGTTAAAGATGGAAACTGTAATTTCTTGAAATTAATGTTTAAGAAGCAAAACTATGCATTTTTATGGCTTTAATTTGACGAATAACAATTTGTTATGCGTTGCTGTACAGATTAGAGGTGTTGAGTTGTGCAAATATGACATGTTCTGGTGAGATACATGTTCTAGTGAGATGGTGTCCAGTCCCTCTCTTAATTGAATATGTGCTGGGCCAATCTGCTTTGTCTATACAGGAGGGGTTTATATCATTCCTTCATGCATCAATAAGATACATACTCTTATGAGAATTTATATGGCTTTTCACTCTAAACAGTACTATGCTGTATTTTATCTTGGTGACTGGGTTGCCACGAGCAGTCGATCTCTGGAGACTGAGCAATCCTATTATTAGAAATCTGCCTCGGCTATTGTTCCACTGTCTGTCCTTTGGCACTGTCCCGTTTCCACAAACATACCGCTTACTATGCCCCGGTGGTGACAGTGGAGAACAGCAAGTTAAATGCAGTTTAGCTCGAGCGTCCTTATGCGGTGGGTGGCTGGCAGTTTGTACAGCTGCGGCTTAGGCGCTCTCTGTAAGTTTGGACTTGAACCGTACATTGACTGAGACCGTAGGTGCGGAGCAGCAAGTGTCGAGCCTTGGCCTGGACCTCCTCCCAGTTTGTCCCACCAGAGGGCGCTGCAGATATAAATAAGTTACAACCCCATTTATTTATTTTCTAGCATCAAAAAGACACATGACTTGAGGGTGTCGGAAAACTGAGCTGATCTCATTTGACCTATTTATTTAGTTTTTATGTATCAATAAAAATATTAAATTTTTATTTCTAAAGACTCAAAAATGCATTTTTTCAGGAAGAAGTTGATATATCTTTCTTAAAATATAAAATTTCAAGTGCAGAGCTTTATTAAAAGGGTGTGTAGTTTTGGCCTGACTCTAATTCAATCTTCTTTGAGTTTATCAATGTAGTAGCAGCACCCTCTTGAGGCTGTGCCAATAAATCAAGGGCTCCAAAGACTACCTACCAAAGAGTCAACTTGTAAAACTGTCAAAAATCTTTGACAGCATGTAATGCAAAAATTGCTTTTTGCATTACATGTGAAAACTTGTTTTTTGCATTTCAAACGTATTTTTTTTTAGATTTTTATACATGTCTGCATGATAAAAAATAATAAAATAAATTAATGTTTAATATTCAGATTTTGTGGTATGAAGAACAACATTTCTGGCATACACATGATGATGATGATGCCATTTTTAAACCTACATAAGTTTTTAGAGTCAAGGGACAAGTTACTGGTTATCTATTATGTCATGACACCACAATAGTCTAAAGGCCACCAGGATAAAACTTACTCTAACATATATACAAATTACCCATCATAACAAAGAGATTGGGGTTTTTGAGTTGCTGTCTGATGTGTCGAGTGGGTTGTGAGGGGAATTTATTGTGTGCTACAGTGTTAAGCCATTATTTATACATATTCATTAATATGTAGGAGGGCGGTGGTAGGGTATATTAGTAAAGTGTTGGCAGAGAAAAACTAAAAAATATTAGTATGACACTTACAGAGCTGCAGATGCACTAATGCTGCAGTTTTATCAGCAGTCAGAGCCCAGACATTGAGTTCATCCACACACTGGACATCCTCCAGCTTCAGAAGGTCTTCCCTGATTCGCTGAGTGTCCAGGTGTCGGGGAACACCTGAGACGGCAGAAATAACCACAAGATGATGCCTCTACACTTAAAACCTTCAACCACATAATGATGCAATAGAGTTATGACTGTGGTCTTACCTTCAAGTACAATCATGACCGTGTCTCGGATGATGCGGAATGTGGTGCAAAGGACCAGCACTGAAAATATGTAGGTGCAAATGGGGTCGGCTAGCTTATACTCCGGCTAAGACAGAAAATGCACACTTCATTTAGATGTAACTAAATAATCACTCAGCCAAATATTTAACTGGTTACTTGGTTTCTTTCATCTGAGCAGCGAGATTAATGTTGCTAGTGTTGTTCTGAGGCAGATGTCATTCAAAAACAACAGTGGTTATATAAAATGTTTGCATATTGTTGCATATTTTTAAAAATGTTGTAGCTCTACATTTGTTTTCCTTCAATAATTAATGTTAGCAATCAGACAAAAAGTCAATACTAAATACAAGTTATGGTTATAACATTGCTCGCGCTCTAAAATTTGGTCTAAATTTGAGAAAGTAATAAACAAAATGGACTAATAAGGCAGTTGAAAAACAACCAGTAGATGGCAGCAAAACACAAGATGTATACCACAAGGCAAAGAGTATAAAGATTAGGACTGCATTTTTAATTTACTGTTATTCAAAAGAAGAATGAAAACAAGATTATTTATCCTTTTGAGTGAACAGAAAATAAACTGAATTACCTTAAAGCGAACAATGTAAGCAGCGATGAGCACGCCGATGCTCTGAAGGAGGTCTCCTAAAGCGTGGATGAAGGCGGCTCTGACGGCCAGACTACCGTGGGACTTCTGCTGCGGTTCAGACCCAGGCAACTGAGGCGCCGCTGGGCCGTGAGAGTGACCGTGCGAGTGACCGTGACCATGACTGTGAGAGTGGAGGTGTCCATTTTGGTTTAATAAGAAACCCATTCTACAGTGAAGCACAAGAAAAAAACATAATTGTTGAAGTTAGAATCTTTAATTGGCAAAAATATCAGTGAATGTAATGCATTTTAGACTGTATGTAGTTCAACATAACCCAGACTAATGTGTAAATGTTTTTTTTAATGCAAAATGTGAATGTTTAAAGTTTAATAGTTGATTTATATTTAATACTCAAGTGTACCTGTAGCCTATACACAGCTAAATTAACTAAAGGTAGTAGATGTAAACTGTCAGAAAAGCACTGTTTTAACCAATCAGTCCTGCATCTGAAGCTGGAAAGTGAGAACTGATCAAATGCACACCGAGGAGGAACACATGTAAAGTACTGGCTGTGAATACAATGAGTCAAGCTGACCACATGCATCCAGAGAGAAGGAAAGAAGATGGACTAAAATGCAGAACCTGAAAGAGGCCAGACCCAGGAAGAGGCTGTGTGTGACTCACATGAGGTTGACGGCGACCCCCACAGCTGCAGTGATGAGCATCACGTCTCCATCGATGTTGAAGTCCTGGTGCACTGTCCTCTGAACCGCTTCAAACAGTAGGATGGCCGTGAGGATGTAGATGAGCATCACACTGAGGACGGCCGATACCACCTCTGGAGACAAAATGGAAATCGGTCAATACAAAAGTCATAGGGGCGAGGGGTGTAAACAAGAGCATATGTCCAGTATTGGTCTCGCTCCACTGGCTCCCAGAGCGGTACTACATAGATTTAAAAGTTTTATTGCCTTTTAAATGTTTACATGGGTCTGGCACTGCTGTTTGACCTACTTGACCGGTAGGTTCCTTAACGTTCACTCAAATCAACTGATCACGGCTTCTTGGTTGTTCCAAAGACGATGGGGAAGCTTAGAGGGGACAAAGCTTTTGCATTTGCACAATTGGCTGTTTTAAAGGTCTTCTTAAAACATACTTTTCTTCCTTGGCTTTTGACACAGTGTAAGATATTGCATTTCAAACTCCATGTGTTTTTACTCTTTTATCTGTCCTGTTTAGCTCTTTGGTTACAGAGTTGTTGTTTATCAAGGTGCTTTATAAATAAAATTGTATTGTATTCCACAGTCACATTAAGTCAATTACAACATCTGCATTTTATCACCTTAAAACATTTCCAGAGTCAAAGGGATGATGTCTCAACCAGACTTAGAGAAACTTATTCATGCTTTTATCTCCAACAGGTTATATTACTGTAACGACTGCTCACTGGTCTCTCAAAACAAGGGTTAAGACAGCTGCAGCTTATTCAAAACACTGCTGCTCGGGTTCTAACCAAAACCAGGAAGTACAACCACATCCCTCCAGTTTTAAAATCTATGCACTGGCTTCCTGTTGCTCAGAGAATAGACTTTAAAACTGCTGGATAACAAGCCACTTAATAGTTTAGCACCAGAATATATTTCTGACATGCTTCTGAACCTTCTCGGACTCTGAGAACATCTGGGACAAGCCTTCTGCTCGTGCCCAGAGTTAAAACTAAACCTGGCGAAGCACTTTGAGTTACCCAGTGTATGAATTGTGCTATATAAATTAAATTGCCTTGCCTATTGTATCTCAGAATGTAACTTTTCTTTCTTAGTCCTTAGTGAATGTCCAGTTTAATGACACTAATCGACAGTGAGTTGTTGAGAAGTGTCAGTGCAGCTTCTGGGATGAACGCTGGCTACAGTCAATGAACATGTTAACATTAGTGTCAGGATAGGGCTGCACAATAAGGGGAAAATGTGCAATATGCAATAACCAGTTTAAATATTGGGATAACAATATTACCTGTGATATTTAAATGCTCTTTTACGTAAAAAAAATAAAAAAAAAGTAAATAATGCTCTTGACTAACTACACTCGTCAAAGCAGGGGCTATCCGTATCAAAGATTACACTGAGACTAAACCAGGTCTAAATTTGGACTATACCAAGATTAAACAGGTCTAAACTAGAACTGGCAGAGTGGTTAGCACTCCTGCCTTACAGCAAGAAGGTCGTGAGCTCAAAACCCGGCCGGCTCAAACATTCTCGGTCGACTCCGGTCTTTCTGTGAGGAGTCTGCATGTCCTCCGCGTGTTACCGTGGGTTCTCTCCGGTACTCCAGCTTCCTCCCACCGTCCAAAGACATGTATGTACAGGTTAATTGGCAACTCTAAAGTGTGCCTAGTGAATAAATGTGAGAGTGAATGGTTGTCAGTCAGTGTTTGTCTCTAAATGTCAGCCCTGCGACTAACTGGCCACTGTCCAGGGTGTACCCCGCCTAAGGTCCAAAGCTGCTGGGATAGGCTCCAGTCACCCGCGACCCCTAACGGGACAAAGCGATAGAAAATGAATGAATTAATAAACTAGAACTAATAATGTACTACTACTAATGTATAAATGAATCTGGACGTTTTCATTCAGATGCACCACAGTTGGATCCGAGGCTTTGTTTGGACAGTTTTGGATAATTTTTGGAAAATTTGGATTAACATTTGTTCATTCATTTTCTACCGCTAATTTCCAGCACTCTGGACAGTGGCCAGTTAGTCACAGGGCTGACATTTAGAGACAGACAGTAACAGACAACCATATTCATTCACTAGGGATACTTTAGATTGGCCAAGTGACCAGTATATGCCTGTCTTTGGCCCGGTTCTCTCTGGGGCAGAGTACCCGGAGAGAACCTCCGGTAACATGTGGAGGACATACAGACTCCACAGAAAGGCTGGAGTTGGCCGGGGTATGAACTCACAACCTTCATGCTGTAAGGCAGGAGATCTTACCACTCCTTAGCCACGTGTACCATGATTTTAACAGAAAAAAGTAAAAGTCTATCATGGATGAGTATTGTATGATGGATGAGTATTATTGTGATAAAAGTCGTACTTTCAATAACCATACATTTGCAATGTATTGTGCAGCCCTAGTCAGGGGTTGTGAGTGTTAGCTGTGAGTGCTACATCCAGTTCACTATAAAAGTCAGGTATTTCCAGTGAAGAGATAGAGCAAGTGCAGAGGGTAACAGTGAAAGCCTCTCTTTGAGGACACGTACCGAGTCGATGAAGTCCAAAGGTGAACTTCTTTGTGGGAGGTTTTGTTGAAAGCCAAAGTGCCAGGAGAGAAAATAAAATGCCCACCACATCCGTTAGCATGTGCACTGCGTCGGTCATGATCGCCAAACTGTTGGACACATAGCCCCCTGAAAATAATCACAGAGAAAACACAGATTAGACACCAATTGGTGATCTGTAAAAAAATATTGCACAAGGCATCCCTATTGTTTATTAGGGGACAAAATGTCCACTAAAATAAACAGCTGTAAATATATATCAGGTAAATATATATATATTTTTTTTAGCAAATCTGCTTATCAATCTCTGTTCTGATCAAAACTACTAAATTGGAAAAACAAAATCCAGAATTTAAACTTTTTAATTGCCAATAAGTGATGGCACACATTTTCTTTTTATTTATTTTTTTTTACACACAAAATGAGTGACATTCAAGATAAAAGTGATTGTGGATTAGTTTTTTCAAACCTTTTATCATGTAAAAGAATAGTAACAGCATTGATGCATTATTATTTTTTGTGCAGATTTTTATTTTTTTTATCAAGAATGGAGATAAAAAAAATACATTCTCCTAGAATGTTGAAATAATGAATTTAATTTTGGAATAAGGCAATAACAAAATGTAAAAAAAAAAGTGAAGCACTGTAACTCCATATAACTAAATCCGAACCTATGCTTTCTAGGGCTTATTTAAAAGATAAAATGGCCCTTATTGGTTTTCAACAGTGAAAATCAAAAATTCTATCTCTTT
Organism: Neodontobutis hainanensis; assembly: GCA_024349245.1. Lineage (NCBI taxonomy): Eukaryota > Metazoa > Chordata > Actinopteri > Gobiiformes > Odontobutidae > Neodontobutis > Neodontobutis hainanensis. Next base: position 1,181,657 of record JALDNG010000046.1, read on the forward strand.
TTAACAGGAGAAACCACCAACAATCAAGAATGCATTATTATATAGAGTCATGTTATAAAGTAGTTTAGTAGTTTTGATCAGAACAGAAATTAATAAACAGATTTGAGCAAAATGTATTGATCTAATATATTTTTTACAGCTGTTTGTTTTAGTGGACATTTTTGCCCCCAACAACACATTATAGTATTTTTTTTCAAAGTTAATTATTGACTTCTAAAAATCTTTTGCATCATACTTCTAAAATTTCAGTAAATTTAAGGTTGTCACCAAAAATCCTTCCATTTGGTGAAATATTATAAAAGTTAGGAACAAATTATGTGTTAAAAATGACACTGGCAACAGTGTCATTTTTAACAAGGGTTAACAAGGGTTAAACTTGTTTTTATCTTTATTTTATATGGTGTATTTTATAACATTTATGCATGTATTTATAGGTTTGGGTCAAAGTCTATATAAGATTGTGCAAAAAACATCCCAGTTGATTTAATGCTAATTCATGAATGTATCGAGGTGGTTTTATTCCGCATACATACACATGTTTCAGTTTGAAAGTGTACATTTATATAGACTCTTGTTTGATTTTTCCTGTTAGACTTGTGTGTTTGCCTTGCTGAGTTTAAAACAACTGCCCTTCAGTGACAATGAAGTTCATGTAAAATTTGAAACATAGCATCTGCAGCCACTCTGTAAACATGCATAACTCCCACACAATAAATATCTATAAATATATATACTTTTACAGCTGTTAGGTTGTGGTGTCACCTTCCAGTAATGTTTTATACCACATCTTCATGTGAAAAGGTATCATTTTTTTGCTGTAATTTTTGTGTGACCCAAATAAGCATAAAAAAATACAATGCTCTTCCTCATATAATCTGAAGGGACTCTACAGTCTAAAAACTTTTTAAAAACAGGGAACATAATGACGCTCCCTAATTTATTTTAGTTTAAGTTACTACCAATTTATAACTGAGAAAATATAGTACTTCTAGTGTATTGCACGAGAAGGAATTTGTGCTTGCCTCAGACTCAACTTTATTAAAAAAGACTGTTGCTAAAAATAAATAAATAATTCTAAATATGATAAAAAACTACCCAGGACTTTCCGAGCTTCCTTCAGCAAGCTTCAAACTTCATGTGAATTTGTCACTGGTCTGAGAGCAAACTGTTCCCTAATATTAGCTCTTCCCTCATGTCTTACACTGCTCTAGGTCTTTTCTCAAGCTGCATTCATGTGGTGGATACCGTATCCCTTTGTTGAGTTTATGTGCTTCCAATTCAAAAAAGGAGAAATATTAATGCTACTGTTAATAAACTGTTAGTACAATATATGTATTGGCGCTTCACACAAGTCAGATTTAAGTTAAATACTGCAGCAACTACTAACAATGAAAAACAAAATGTAATTTTAATGAGCAATAATTTTATCCGTACTTAAATTAAGAATTTCTGAGTGTTTTTCAGTAGATGCATCAGTCCTGTTTTCCTTCCCCTAGTGTAGGTCTCGACAATACAAAAAATACAGCTCTCTGTCACTTGTTGTATTACTCATTGTCCTATGTTTAACTGAGGAGCTTGTGTTGTGTAACCCACTGTCATTTAAAGCAACCTGCTGTGCACTTCAGGGGCCTAATGTTTAGTGCGAGCTCTTACCTATAATTTCACCGGTCATAAAGAGAAAGTACAATGCAGCAGCGATGATCAGCTTCCTCATCACTCTCTTGTGTTTTAGCTCTTCCCTTTTCTTGATGCAATTTTCGCAGGTGTCCATGTTTAGCCCGGGACTGCCCAGACTGGCATCCAGAAGAGGGTCATCATCATCCGCTGCTACCACCAACGTATTCACTGCCACACCGTTGGACGGAGAGCCTGACGAATAGTCTGACATCTCCCCGGACACCACCACTCTCAGTTTGTTGAATTTTGGTCCCTCATCTTCGACCAGCTCCTCCGAAAAGTCAAAAGTGGCTGTGTCACTTAAGTCCCAATCGTTATGGTCCTTCCAGAAGGCGGACCGCATCTTGCTCAAGAAGCTCCCGCCTGACATGGTTTTAATGGTGGTGGGCAATGTGTATCCAGGTGAGCTGTGTGAGTCGGCCACTGTCCTATCAGGAAATCATTTACACAGCTGGAACGGGACACAGCGAGTTAAAAAAATAAAAAGGAAAAAAAACATCCCAACTCCCTTTTAGCTCCTGTGGGAATAGAAACACAACACGGTGAGTTGGTGAGTTACAGCAGGGATCTAACAAAAGGAAGAGTAGGCAGCATAGTTGCAAAGGGGGCCATGAGGCTGTACTTTTTGAATTGTGGGTATAGAATGCTTCTCTTCTGATTATATTAACAATAACAAAAGAAAACCCAACATTTGTTTACCACTCAAATGTTTAAGAATCACAGATTTACAGTGACCCCTAAATAAATAAATGATAGTTTACAACAACAAATGAGCTACATCAACACTAAGACAATCCAGACAAACAAGGATAATAACAGTGCACATCTAAAACCTAATCTTGTGTACTTCAAAATATGCATGAGAGCCTATATTACCACTTTAAATAAAAACTATACAGCCGAGTATCTTTTAAATACCCTATATGAGAACCGGTGTTACAGCAAAGTGTTAAAAATGAAAACAACAAAATGGACAAAAGGAGGCCAGAGAAGATGATCCTGAAATATGATCACGGTCAGTCAATAATGACATAACAAACATATAAAAAGGTATAAGACATAAAATATTGAATGTAGCAAAGTGCACATTGCAAAAAGCACTAAAGCCAAATAGAAAGTGCACACATTGTATGAACTTAGAGAATTGTCCATCTAATAATTAATGAATCTGTAAATTTCTCGTGTATACTTGCTTTGCTTTAACTGGGGCTCATTGACCTAATATTACAAAGTCAAGCTAACTACACGAATCTTACGGAACAAAAAATGTGTAGTTCAGCATCTTTAAAGACATTTAAACCCCTCATTACACGGACCGACGCAAAAGAAAAACTGCTGAGCTGAACTTCACTTAAGTTACAGTTTCGGCTAAACAGTTACAGGCTAGTAAGAGTTAGCGACGGTTATCACGTCATTTCTGGACAAAAAGATGAGACCCCTGGCATTGGTATTTTGTTTAGAAATACAAGCCAGACCTACCTACTAGTTGCCATATCAATTCTTCAATTTACTTTGCTATTTAATTTTAAAACTGTCATTGTAATGTGTGAGTAAACACCAGACTCACCGCGGCTTGCTTCAACTCGGAAGTAACGCCAGAGACTGTTCAGTGTAAGGAGATTCATAATTAAGGCAATCTCCCATAGAAAAAAAAAAAAACCTTAACGGAAATGGTTGGGCATGGAATATATTTTTGAGTATTGAAGGCTATTCTGTTTACTATGAGTTTTTTTCCTCCCTATTTTATTACTTTAGACAGCCTTTTTATTTTTTATCCAGGTATATTGATATAATTCATGTGTCTCGAATTAGCGTAATGTTTCCATCATGGTTTTCATAACTAGCATGTTTTATCTCCTCTATTTAAAGACTCTCTGAGGAGTCACGTGATGACGTAGCTAACAGTCACATGAGGTTTTGCCAGACGCAGCAAGATATCTCAAAATCTTTTTAATCTTTCTGTAAAATTTTCAGTTGTAAAACAAACCACGGTAAACTGTAAGTACATTTTGATTGGGCTTTTCCAAAAATCCAGGAATATGTGCTTGTTTCTGTTTCGTAACTTAGTTTTCACATTTTGAATTACCCTGCTAGCTTCCTTCCGCAGTGTGTTTTGGTGTTTTGACAAGCTGAGACCCACAGCTAAACGAGTGTACTGACAATATCCCGTTCTTCATAAAGATCGGTATATCTGACTATAAGTCAATTTTCAGGTTTTACTGAAGTCTGGTCATTAGTGTTGCTGTTCATGGAGGCTGAGGGGAAAGAGGACGAAGGGCCATCGGCTCACAATGAACATCTTCACAAAGAAGGTGTGTGCTTATGCTTCACCATGTTTCACTTTCCTTTTCACAAAATTAGACACGAATAAGAGAAAAATGTGGGCTAATAGAAAAACATTAGGTCGCACGAATGAGCTAAAAGACATGATTATGTACACTTGTTTTAAAGCAGACATGTTGAACTCAGACTGTAGCTTCTCGTTCATTTCAAAGTGGTTCAGAGATAATACAATATATGGAGGAAAACATACGAGGGCAGGGATAGTCATTTATTTGGGTGGCATGCAGTAAAATTGAGTTTAGCATCAATGCTCACTATTGACACTTTTAACATACGCCTATTAAAGGAAATGACAGTGCTTACAGCAAAAACTAGTTAACAGTTATTGAGGTTTGAGTTAGTGGCTCTGCTGGATTTCTGATGGGCCCAAAGATACATCAAAACAAAACTGTTATTTAAAGCTCAGTTGAGTTTTCACTTATTTTCATTCCCTGCTCTTTCACGACAACAGCAGCTTGTCCCAAAGACTGGGACTGAATAATCTGATTGCATACCAGAGAAAGGCCTTTGCCAGGACCAACAGTGCTTCTCTTTTCACAGTCATCCTCACATCACAACAGCACTTCAGTATTGCTATCCTTTTTAAAACAAGTTATAGAGAGCAATCAAAACAGCATGCAGGTTTATAATAATAATAATAATAATAATAATAATCTTTATTTTTAGATAGCGCTTTTCCACCTACTGTAGTAGGCACTCAAAGCGCTTTACATACATTAAGTTATTTACCAGTGTTACAGAACATCACTGGAGGCAATGTAGGTTAAATGTCTTGCCCAAGGACACAACAGTATGTGGGGGAGAGTGGGATGTTATGATGTTTTGGGATGTTTCGAGCAGGGATTGAACAGCCCACCCGCTGGTTGAAGGATGGCCGCTACCCACTGAGCTTCTACCGCCCCAATTTATGAAGTTAATGCACTGATGTTAAACATGTACCTGCAAGTTACACAAAATAAACATTTTTGAGGGCAAAGTTCAATTACAGCTCACAAAATAAAATAAACTGCATTAATAGTTTGGCTATAGTTTGTCAGAGTAAATCTGGCTTTTACTGATGAGCCCTAAAGAAGAGAATATGGGCCATGGTATGTTCACAAATATTTACTCAGAAAATCCTGCCACCTGTGCTTTTTACATGTTTTGAATCTGACATTATAGTCAATAGAGCAAACATCATCCAACAGTGTACCTAGAGTATCAACATTCCCTCATGCTTTTACTAAAATGGATTTACATGTTGGAGTATTATTAACGTATGATTAACTTTTCTTTATTTAAGAGAGTCAGACGAGATTGCAAACATATTTTTTTATGTTAGTTCTAATCCCACATTTGGACATATTGTACGTGTTTTTAATGGTGGTAGGGGAAACTTTCTGTTGTGTCTGTAGTAAAAGTAGTCTGTCTGGTTTCTTTGACATGTTGGTGCTGATCAGTCCTTCAGATAACTACATTTTAAATACATATGTAAAGTGTTTTAACTTGTCTTTTTTCCTCTCTTTTAACAGATCCCCCATTGGAGCAGGATCCAGTTTCTCTTCCAAACTCTGTGAATGAAGAAAAGGTATATGTGGACAGAAAATCAGTGGACAAACTCACAGAAGGTTTACTGTCCCATTATCTCCCAGATTTACAGAACTCTAAACGGGTCCTGCAAGAGCTCACGTAAGTCTCTTTTTTACTTAATTTTATATTTTTACCTTTCAACTGGAGTAGTACAGCTTAGGTTGGGTTAGTACCGCACACTTTTAGAGTCACTGTGGGAATATAAGCCTCTTTAGGAGTTACTTTTCCCAAACCACGCCATACCCGACCCATACAGGGCTGCACAGTAGTCTTTGAGTAAGTTTGGAAGAAACCTCGGTGGGACTTTTCAGATAAAGATTGTATATTCAAAACAAATCACATCACTTGTTGTTGTGGCCAAATGAAAAAACAGTAAGTACCAATGCAGCCCGGGAAAAGTTGAAAATTCAAATCTCTGCTTCAAGGAACAATACTGTTTTTTTAGGGGGAATAATTGTGCCCTATTTTAATTGATCACTACCCAAACATTTACCTGTCTTGTTTACTTGTGTCAAATATCTGGAATTACCATAACATTATTGTGTTACAAAATATTCTTTGTAATATGGATATTGGAGTATTATTATATTCCTACAACAATGAATTTGAGACATTCCTCAGGCCCAATTCTTTTAATTTTCTAATGTGCATAACTGTAATGCACAGTGGCAGAGTGGTTAGCTTGAACATCCTCGGCCAACTCCAGCCTTTCTGTACAGAGTCATGTCCTCCCCATGTTACTGTGGGTTCTCTCCAGATACACAGGCTTTCTCCACCGCCCAAACACATGCATGTATATGTTAACTGGTAACTCTAAAGTGTCCCTAGTGAATGAATGTGAGAGAGAATGGTTGTCTGTCACTGTCTCATAGTGTCAGCTCTGGGAATAACTTTCCATTATCCAGGGTGTACCAAAGCCTAAGGCTCAGAGTTGCTGGGATAGACACCCGCCACCCCTAACGGGAGAAAGTGGGGGTAAACCGTTCGAAGCTCATCTGGTAGAATCACATACGCGAGAGACCCGTGTTTGTTTTCTGCTTGAGTCATTTGCAAATTCCTTGTTGAGATATCAATGACTGCGATATCCATTTCACAAATAATTTCTTGAATCACAATAATGTTATGGTATTCCAGATATTTGACATTACCCTCTCGCTCACTGTTTCTTTTCTACCATCCTAACCAAAAAAAATATTTAGTTCATAAATGCCATAAATTATACATATTACCAATGGAACTGCAATAGTGGTTGTGAATTTCGTATCTTTGTATGTAATATTTTCATTCACTTGTAATATCATTAAGTCATATCCATTGTTGCAATATTCAGTGTAGTTATTATATGTTTTCTTGATGTAATGGAGACATGGTCAAATTTGTAATAATTATGTTTTTCTTCTTTTTTTCTTCTGAACAGACAAAACCAAGTCATTTTATTAGACACATTGGACCAAGAAGTGACAAAGTTCAGAGAATGTAACGCTCTACTGGACCTCAACTCTCTGGTAGGTTTTCAGGTTTACCTTAGATCTGATTGGTGTTTTTTGACCAATGCCACTGTCTGACATTAACGATACACAACGTCAGTTTACAGAGGCCAAAGTTTACCACAACAAACTGGTGACCATCAGAAAAGAGATGATTCTGCTTCATGAAAAGACCACTAAACTAAAGGTAGCAGTGAATTGCATTACATTTATATTTTTCAATCAAACTTTATTTATATAGGACATTTATACTGTATATGGCTCTTGCATATATCTATGTTTGGGCAAGTTTTCTATAAATCAACAATATTTAAGCAATCAGCAATTTTTTACTGACTTCTAGGCAGCAGTTTACTAAGGGTTATATTGATTTTGTGGGATATAATTAACATTTCTTTGTAAAAATCTTGCATGTTATAACTTTCTTCTTGTTTTATTTTAGAAAAGAGCACTGAAGCTGCAGCAGCAAAAGCAGAAGGAGGCTTTGGAAAAGGAGCAGCAGCGAGAAAAAGAGCTGGAGCGAGAGCGCCAGTTAACGGCCAAACCAGCGAAACGGACCTAAGCAAATGCTCCGCACGACAAAATAGTTCAAAGACTGCAGGGCTATAATGTTTTAACCTATTTATTACCAAGCTACTGCTGCCTTTTCGAAAGTATACAGGATAATGTACCTGCTTTAAGGGCAGCCTCTGGTTTCTGTTGAATTTGATTGAAATTCATCAGAAAGAAAATGGAGAGATCCATCAGTGAAGCCTGAAATCCACCTCAGTCAGTCTTGTCTCACTTTTATTGTTTTGTCTTTGTCTCAAACATGCAGGTCTGTAGTCTTGAACTCAAGACCAAAACATATTTACTTGTCCACATTGTCCTTGTGATTGAAAGAAAACTTCATTCATTCAAAATATCTTTCTCTAACTTAATCCCTCCATGAGTTTGGACTGGTAGTGTTTGGATTTTATAACTCTTCCCTGGGATCAATGTAGTATGTCTTGGTCTCGATACACTCTGGTCTTGGTCAGGATTGCTCTATAGTTTGAGCATACGGACACTGTGTCATCATGTAACGAGTGTACACCAAGGACAAACCCTGGAGATCAAGCCAAGAGCAGGTAGTGTGCCAATCATGCCGATGTTCACTTTGTGTCCCGTTTGTCAAGGTTGTCTCCGTTAGCAGTGGAAAAGTCCTGAAGGACAGACCTTTCAGCCAAGCTAAGAGGAAAGTTTAAACACTCCTCTGGCAATTTAATCTACTTCATATCTTTTATATTGCCGCTGCAATAACAGTCATTTCCTGTTTCTGTCCTGATCAGTAACAAGTGCAGCAACAAACCACAGGTTAGTCTGACGCTCGGAGTTAGCTCAAAATAAAACTAATATATTCACTTATTAAGAGTTTAAATGAGTAACCCAAATCACAAGTATTACAGGGTGAGTTAACCGTGCTCTAGTTACATTTTAATGAGCACACATAAACGATCACAGCACAGTCGACTTATCCATCAGTCAACACCATCAGGAGTGTTTGGGATTTATTAGCCATGTCTTGTTTAACATTTCAGTCAAATCCAATGTAAATTGCTTTTGTAAGACGATTGAATTCTCAAATGTTAATGAGAGACATTTAATTACGCTCCTCTATTTTATTTTCTGAGATGTCTTGAGGCAAACCAAGAACAAAAAAAAACAATAAGAAAAACCCACAGATGAAGCCACAAGAGCACACAGCAATCTCCGACAAATACACATACGCTTCAACCGTTTTATGTTTCGTTCAGCAGTTCAGTTGTAGAAAAATGCTTTGTTTCATATATTCAGCAAAAAAAGAGAATGGAGTCTTTGAATTTCAAGATGGCACCTTATTACAGTAATTTTGAGCGTATCCGTGTCCTCAACGGTGCTGATGCAGGCCCCTGAAGACGGAGAGCTGCTTGGCTTTAATCATCTTCTCAGCAACTGTACAAGGATCACACACACAGGACAGACAGGTGGATGGATGACGCCCAATGACACAACTCACTTCTTATCCAAGGTCTTTTATCCCAGTCAAATCTTTGTTTGTTGATGTACGTATATATAGCACAAATATGAATTTACGTAAATGTACAAACACCACTGAACGTTTGAATAAAATGTTATAGAGAGAAACAGAGCATGGATTCCTAATGGTTTCATTATTTACCCAACTGGGGAGAATAATGTAATGTGTAAATGTCAAAAACTAACCTGTTGCTAAATTATTATTTATTTGACAGGGACCATGTGCAAACACATTCATCTAACAAAAGAAGAGATGCTTTCCACCAGATTTAGCAGTCCCTGGGCAGATAACACATTAAGATGGCTTTCTAATAATATTTTTTTAACATTTTAAGAAAAGTCTCTCAGGTCAGAGGTCAGAGTACCTGGGAGCTTTGAATGAGAAGGCTGTCTGTGCAAAGGCAGAGCTTCTTTTGGATAATCTGCAGTCATTTCGACTTGTGGACCTAGTTGTCCTACAAGTCTGTTCTGAGCAGAGCTGTACAAAACGCTTCAGTGGTGGAGGTGCGCTGTTATTAAGGATCTTAAAAATTAATCATACATTTGAGTACACAATTAGATTCTCAAAATTTAGCATTTTTAACTGTAACTAAAACTTTGGCAATGATGATGTCTTAATGTTTTTTATCCAATATTTTTACAGCTTGGTTATAAAATGATTTTAATGGTGCTCCACTTGTTTGAGACCAACAGGAAATACAATAGTTAAAATAAAAGACAATCTTTGCATCCAGATATAGTTTTGCTGTGAGCATTTGTCGAATATATCTAAAAATTTAAATATTGTATTTCAAAGTATTAGTCATTTGTTTGACATGCTTTTTAAATCTAAATGTTGGTTCTAAAAGGACTCCTAAGTATTTATATTCATTGACTACTTTGATCTCTTTATTTCCTTTAGAAAATACATGGAAAAGTCATTGATTTTCTAGTTTTTGTGAAATACATTGCCACTGTTTTATTTATGTTCAGTGTAAGAGAAGCCGAGGTGAGCCAATCTGCAAATACAGCAGATGCTGAGACAATATCAAAGCCAATGAATCAACAAATGACTTCAATAAATAAAAAAGTATAAGAAAATACTCAGAGCAGGTATATGTTGTGATTTGATGCTATATTCACATTTTAGAAAACAGACACTGCATATAAGGTTAAGGCAAGAAAAAATAATATACATTATTATAATTATACATTATTGTTCCTCAAAAACATTAATATTCTGTAAATCCACATTTCTACCAAGATGCACTGCATATGGAAGATAGGGGTGTGTTCACAGTGCAGTGAACTTAATTAGTGTATACATGAAACTGGAAAAATAAGCAATTAAAACCTGGGTTGTATATTTGCTTAGATAGGTAAACGAGGCACGTGTCATTAAGGTTTTTAAGCTCGAGTGCTATACCACACAGTCTAATGGTTGGGAGTTAACCTTTACATAAAAGACCAGAGGCTATCAGAGACTGTGAAGGAGGAGCTGGAGTAAAAGAAGATAGGGTTCATTCAATAATTCATGCAGAGGTATATGCAAGCCTCACTTCTCACCCCGTCCTGCCTTTAATGAGAAGAGTGGAGGGCCACAGGGAAAAATGGGTGATTAGAACTTGCTCCTGTCCTGTTTCCCTTCTTCATCTCTTTGTGTGCGTTGCATAAGCATCTTCAAATTCAAGATATTGAAATTGTTCCACTACTACAGCGCAGTGGGTCGAGACAAGCTGAATTACAGGTGTTAAGGTTAACAAAGTAGTATGACACTGGAAACAGACTGACAAAGTCTCTTGGAATTAGAGATGAAATGTCTTCACCTTGAAAACTGAGTCCAGATGCTTTTACTTTAACCTTTTTTTCAAGATGACCTGGATGACTGAGAACCTTCACAAACATGATTTTACAAATCTAAAACAAAGAGCTAAAAGACAAAGTAATTTATCATAGTAAGACGTTGCTCATCTCAACAACCAGTGTTGTGCAATAGATTACTTATTACTGTTATTTAAATGTAATACTTTACATTACAATATTACTGTCTCAGAATTGTAATACATTGCATTACTCCTGTATTACTTTTAGGTAGATCTTAAAATTCTAAAATGACAAAATGTAATACAGAGCATTTTACATCCAGTAGAAGACAATTTGATGTTCCATAATGACTGTGGGCTATCCAGGCTACTAACAATAAAGCATATAATTGGCAAAGTGAAGGCTCAAGACAAGAAAGGATGACAGACAAAATCACAAATGATTAAAGTCTGTTTAAAGTATGGTAGAGGTAAAATTATTATCTGGCAATATCCGTGAATAGCTTGGGTCTATTAATATTAGACACAACATAAGTAAACTCTAATGCCATGACAAGATGCACATTTGTTTTACTTTATTCTCTTTGACTCTAGGATTAACCCACGCAAGGCTGCGGGTCCTGACAACATACCTGGCCGTGTACTGAGAGAATGTGCTGCACAGCTGACAGATGTCCTAACAGATATCTTCAACACATCACTGAGCCAGGCAGTCGTCCCAACATGTTTCAAATCAACAACAATAATACCAGTACCGAAGAAATCACCTGTGTCCTGTCTAAATGACTACCGTCCCATAGCACTGACCCTAATTATAATGAAGTGCTTTGAGAGACTAGTCATGCATAATATCAAAGCCGGACTCCCCAACACACTCGATCCACTCCAGTTTGCATACCGTCCAAACCGCTCTACGGATGATGCAATTTCCTCCACCCTCCACCTGGCTCTTACCCACCTAGAAAACAAAGACTCCTATGTTAAAATGCTGTTCATTGACTTCAGCTCAGCATTCAACACAATAATCCCACAACAGCTCATCAACAAACTAAACCTGCTGGGCCTCAACAATTCCCTCTGTAATTGGATCCTGGACTTTCTAACTGGAAGACCTCAGTCAGTCCGTGTCGGCCACAACACCTCGAGCACTACCACACTGAGTGCAGGTGCCCCACAGGGCTGTGTGCTCAGCCCGCTGCTCTTCACGCTGCTGACCCACGACTGCACTGCCAAGTTCAGCTCCAACCACATCATCAAGTTCACTGATGACACAACGGTGGTAGGTCTCATCAGCAAAAATGATGAAACTCACTACAGAGAGGAAGTGGCACAGCTGGCTGTATGGTGTGGCTTTAACAACCTGTCCCTCAATGTGGAGAAGACAATGGAGGTTGTGATGGACTTCAGGAGAAACTCTGCTGACCACTCCCCACTGATCATCGACAGCTCGACTGTAAAGAGAGTCAGCAGCACTAAATTCCTGGGGGTGCACATCACAGAGGATCTCACCTGGACCACCAACACCATGTCAATCTTCAAGAAGGCACAACAGCGCCTACACTTCCTCCGCCGGCTGAAAAGAGCAAGTCTCCCTCCGCCTATCCTCACCACCTTCTACAGGGGGACCATTGAGAGCGTGCTGACCAGCTGCATCACTGTCTGGTACGGGAACTGTAGGGCAGCGGACCACAGGACCCTACAGCGGACAGTGAACACAGCTGCAAGAATCATCGGTGCCCCTCTCCCCTCCATTCTGGAGATCTTCCTTGCGCGATGCTCCAGCAAAGCCAACTGCATCGTGAAGGACCCAACCCATCCCTCCCACAGTCTCTTCCAGCTCCTTCCATCAGGAAGACGGTTCAGGAGCATCAGAGCCCGCTCCGCCAGTCTGCTTAACAGCTTCTTCCCCCAGGCTGTGAGAGCCCTGAACTCAAACCCTCCCTCCCCTCCCTGAGACCCCATACAACTCTCTACCTCCTGAATCATGGGCCGAATCTTTAGAAAATTGGTTAAAATATGTAAGAAGTCTGATTCTGACTTTATCGAAATCACCACAAACCAAAGACAAAGACTGAAACGTCCAACTCTGATTTGTCAGACACTAACCACAGGCTGGAGACTTTCACAATCTTCAGACATGGGATGATCACAAGAGCTGCCATTTTTGAATCGTATACAGTCAAACAAATGTTGTAGAAGCATAATTTCACCAAAAGAATTAAAAGACAAAAAAAAAAGATGACTGCATGACTTTACAGACATTCATCTACATTCAAAACACACTGCAACTTAATGTAGTTTTTTTATGCTGTTTCTTTTTGTTCATTGTAATAAAAATAGAGCTGTGAAAAGTGCACAAAGTGTAACTGTTTATAAGACTGATTTAAAGTAAATGATGGAAACTGGCACTGCTTTTTTCTCTCTTTGTACAGTTAATAAACAGCACAATATGATTTCATCTAAAATAATTCAGTGGATTCAGTTTTATTTCGACCCGCTGATCCCCAGGTAATGACTTTAGACAGTATTAGTCTAAAACTTACTGGTGTTTGTGTTGGAAATGGCATAAATCATTGGATTCCCCCAAAAGTTTTTGCAAGTTATCATGCACATGTTGCATTATAACTGTCCTTTTGAGCAATCTTCTAGAAATTGGGATTATTTCATTACATTCAAGAGTGTCATGTTTTCTTGTGGCTTGTTTATTTTCTCCTCCAAATCCTCAGATCCCATTCATCAGGACACTTTAGGGGAACACATGGCCACATTATTTTGTCCAGATTTCATTACCAAGTCTAAAGGGGACAATGACAATTTCAACTTTGTCTTTACTCCACCAGGTGTCAGCACAAGTTAGTTTTTTTTATTTCTGTTTGTTTAACTCAAACAATTTTTGTGTCGTTTTATACTATGTCTGTATGAGCGGATACACACAGCTGTAATGGTTTATGTGGCAAGGCAAAAATTTAAAACTATAATTAACGTAAAGCAAATGTGAGAAGTACATCTTTCCCATGTTCTGTTGTTTTGTTCATTTTAAATTTATAGGTTTTTACTATTTGCTTTTTCTGTCTGTAAATGAACTACTGCAAACCAAAACCAAGGAGTGAAATAATAAATTCTGCCTTATACACCTGTGTTTGTAAAGAAAATGTGCAGAGGGTGTTTTTTAGTGCCATCAAGTGGTAACATTAGGGTTGAACAGTTCAGTAGATACTAACTAATGTACAGCTAATCACAAAATATGTGAGTCATTCCCAATGCAGTGCTTACTGGGTCTGTTAGATCTGTCAATCTGAAGGAAAGGTGCAAGCATTATATGGGACAATTGGGAGAATTAAACCTGTTTGACTGTATACATCAGACATTAACCATGACAGTAAACCAGAGTCTGTGGTTGTGAGAGTGCATAGGGTGAGAAATAAAACTGCACTAATACAAGAACAGATTGGAGGTGAAAGCCTATATTAAAGAATGATGCTGTGGAAGCAGTGTGCAAAGAACCAGCATCTAATCCTGTGCAATGAGGACACCTACAGTTTGAAGTAACATTGTTTTTCAAATAAAAAGTATGCTTCAGGTTTGTCTTTGGTAATTCTTAGTCATCAATAGAAATGTTAAGAAAGCACAGGTTCTGGACATAAGTCCTGGTCAATAATAAACAAACCTGGCTCCCTGTCGCCACCCACAATTTAGGTTTACTCTGCCTTTCCAATTAGGTTTAGCTGCTTGTTGCATAAACTCTGTGTATTTAATCCTCTGTGAGCTGTAATTGACAGAGAAATGCATAAACAAGCACGTCCCCACACATGTAAACAAAAGAGAGACTGAGGGCAGTGTGTGTACAGATACATTCACATCGACATTGTTAGAGATAAAGGCGTTTGGTAAGTTTTTCTAAATTAGAGTAAACCCTTGATAAACAATGTAAACAATTGTAGTAAAAATCTAGTCTTTCTGAACCTGGCTGGGGCTGCGTCTGATTCAGCTTTGTTTTTTTCCCATAAACCCTAAATTGGTCTGAGTCTCTTGTCACATTCACAGGCAGGAGTTTGTTGACAGCAAACTGGGTTACATTCCTCTTTAGTCCAGTGCAACTATGTGTCTGTACCACCCGCTTAAATTCACATAAAAGCCTAATTTTATCCTTACTACTACAGCAGGAAACACTGTCAAAACCAACAACAGCCAGTCCCGCCCCTGCCCACTCCGGTCCCGGGCAGAGACGGACCACAGTGTGGCCTGGAGGGGTCCCGAGTTGAGGCAAAGGGGCAACAACCAGATGCCAGTCCAAATGAAAGTGAGCCACAACAGCAGCAGAGTTTTTGCTGCTGTTGCAACACTTTATTTTCAGACTGGGTCAGTAAAGTGAAAGGGCCAAAATGGACAGTGGCCAGACCAGTTATGTTCTTAAAAATAAAATACAGAGGTCATTTAAATGAGTCAGTGGTCGCACAACAGTGCACAAACAAAAACAACACATTACAAAGGGATTTTTAATTACTCACTACCTTAACTTGATTTTTCTTTTAGTGCACAAAATGTCATATACAGTATGTTCTTTTTCTGCGTTTTCCTTACAGGTCCCAGGTCCAGAGGAACACCTGTGGATGCATTATTAGTCTTGGATTGTGAGTCAATCATAGTTTTGAAGTGCTTGAGTGCTTGTTACAAAGGTGTGGAGAATGGTGTTCTTTTGGTGCTCTTTAGTGAAGGAATGTCTCTCAATCTCAAGCAAAATAAATTAGGCAAAAGAGCATTTGTAGTGTATAAATATTTATTGTCAGATGAATTGTTGCTAAAAAATAATTATAATCCAATTGAGCCTCCCTAAATCAGTGCTTTGATTGAATGGGTTTCTTTGTCTCAGATGCATGAGGTGTGCAGCAGCGTGGTTTCCGAGGCCAGTTGGGTTTTGACTTGTGTCTGTTTTTAGAAACTTGGCCGTCGGGAAAAACAGAGACGCCCCCACCCCCCCCTCTTTTGTTGAAGCCACAAACTCGTAGCAGACACAGATGATGATGTTGTAGCAGGCCACCTTCCTGTTTGAGTAAACAGTGATTCAGACCAGTGAGGAGTGGGTGGCTGCGGTTGATGCAGACTGGCTGCGCCAGGCCTCTCCCAGAGCCACCAAAACAGGATATGCTCCCCATCCCACACTGAAGACACTCGCATCATGTTATTATTCCCCTCAGGCTCTTACCAATGGGTTAGTGTGGTAGCTTTCACTCACTGTTTACAGATGAAGAGCAGGGCTGGAGCATCTGGAAAACAGATCTCTGCGGTGCCCGACCAAAGTGACAGTGGATAATACCCGACTTATATAACTCCAAATGCGTAAGTTGGGATAAGTGGGCATGGAGAATTTGGTAGTTAGGTTTTAGTGACTCAACAAATGGGATGGACCGTGTTTTTGGACCACAACAGTTTATGAAGTGTCTTTCTTTAGTAGACATTTAAAACGTCACGGTGTAGCTGATATGTTAAAACAAGAAGTTGTACGGCTGCTGTAGTTTTGAGGATATGCACTTTTGGATATGCTGCAGGTATGTTCGACCACATAAAGTATAATGCACAAAAGACAATTTTTCATTTTTGAATTAGACATGGAGGTAAAGAAGATAAAGGGATGTGTGTAAAAGAGGTGAAGAAGAGTGTGCAGGCAGGTGGGAATGGGTGGAGAAAAGTGTGATAAAGGTGTGTTGTGTGATAAAAGAGTACCAGCGAGGATGAAAGGAAAGGTGTACAGGACAATAGTGAGACAAGCGATGTTGTATGCTTTGGAGACAGTTGTACTGAGGAAAAAACAGGAGGGAGAGCTGGAGGTAGCAGAGCTGAAGATGTTGAGGTTCTCTTTGGGAGTGACGAGGATGGACAGGATCAGAAATGAGTCCATCAAATCGAAAGCTCATGTAAGGTGTTTCAGTGACAAAGTTAGAGAGTGTCTGAGATCGTAATGTTCAGAGGAGGGACAGAGAATATATCAGTCGAAGGATGCTGAGACATGAGGCTTATAGGAAGTCCAAAGAGGAGATTTCTGGATGTAGGAAGGTAGTTGGTGTGAAGGGGATAGGGTTAGATGGAGGCTGATGGCTCACTGTGGCAACCCCTGAAGAGAACAGCCGAAAGGAGAAGGATGGAATAGCTGATCAACTATAATGGTGCTGAAATACAAATTATAATATTACATCACGGTTAGATGTTTTCAACAGAGGTGACGTTGTTATACAGATATCTTAGCTGAAGCTGGATTTGAGCAGCAATAAACATTTATTAAGGCAGCACTGTATACATTTTCAGACTGTACAGTTGTGATGGTGATTTTGGCCTGATAACATGTACACAAGTGACACAAACAGGTTTGAATGACTACTAAAGGCTCACCTGTGATCTGTTTGCTTGTAATCAGTGTGTGTATAAAAGGTCAGTGAGTTTCTGGGCTCCTGACAGACCCTTGCATTTCTCATCCAGTGCTGCACTGATGTTTCTGTCTGAGTCATGGGAAAAGCAAAATTGCTGATTGTTTAAACGCTAATGTTTTGGGAATGTGTGAGATAGAGATACAAAGAGGAAATCCAAGGCCAAGTCGACCTGTCATTGGCTACAACAATATAAAGTGAAGGTTCTGGACTGGCCTCAGTCTCATGACCTCAGTGTCATTGAGCCTCTCTGAGGAGATCTCAAATGTGCATTGTCTATTATTCATATTCTCTGAAATTTCACAAACAAAAAAAATCACAATTTATGCCAGGGTATGTGAACTTATGGGGACAACTGTATATACACCAAAGGGAATCAAGGCTGCTGCAAACTTGACTCTCCAGGACCAGATGAATGCAGCTTTAGGAAAAAACTTGAAAAAAATATATATAATTTAGATGAATGCACAAACAAGCCCCAATAAAAGATATGTCCCAATCAAAAGCATGCATCAACAAAAAACAACAACAAACCAAACTCAAACTCACAAAAAACACAACCAAAACAAGACACATTTTTACATAATGAAAAAAATAGCAATAAAAATAGCAATAAACAGCTGTTTTAATCAAATACGTTTGCACTAAACCACCATAAAATTCAGTGAACATCTAATAAACAGGCTTTAATGACGTGTGATCATATTTATAGTCTGTGGTTTGGTTCTTTAACTAAATCTAACTCGGTGAAATAGTTTGGTTTGCCGAGGCCTCGTGTGGGTTCGAGCCTGTCTTGTTGTGTCTGGGCTGCGGTGCCGTTTCCGCCGCGTGGTGTAAACACAGGCTGCCACTGAAGGCTTTTCACTTGGACGACACAGGTGCAGAATTATCCCAATGCCAATTTTAAAGGTTGCATTCTCAAAACAACACAGGACAAACTGTAAAGGTTTTATGGCACGAACTGCTGGTCTCATAGACTCCTCTGAGACCGTAGTAAAGCTAAATTTAGAAGGAGGCCGAAGAAGGAGGCTTCAGTTGTGGTGAAGGGAGAGGATGATTTGATTAAATGGGCTCAGTCCTTGTTATTCCGCTTTTCTCTGATGTAGAAAGCTGAGACAAAGGTTGTTGTTTTTTCCACACATGACCCACATCTGGTTTATTATTGAATTGTATCTTCTCACATGCACAGTAAAATAGATATAATATGTGTCACGGCTAAAGGGGAACGCAACAAACCAGCACTAAAACCTTGGATCAGCCTTCAGCAATGCTCCAGATGTTTCCAGAGAGCAAAAGGGGAGGAGAAAAGGAGTCTGTAAGCGATTGGGCGCATCTCTCCCAGTGAACATGGAGTCCAGGCCAAACTGAGCACTGTTGGAGGAGAAGCACATTCATGGGTTTTTATTCACACTCGCTGACAAACTAAATTGATTTTGTTTCAATAGTATTTATATTTATAGACCTGTTTCCTTTCAGTTGCATGTCCCTGCAGGGCTACTCTAGCTGCTCACAAGCTGTAGAAACGAGCAGCGTCAGGTCACAGGAACTCATCACATCACCTTTTATGTAGTGACTTGTCAAATTCTTCCTGTTATTTTGGCACACACCTACATTCAGATGGCAGGATTTATACTCACAGAAAATGCAATGTATTTCTAACTGAACCAAACATGCTAGTACTAACACATCCTTGGTTTCTCTCAGACATACTTGTCTAACTTGCAGAGCTGCTGTAATGTCTCTTTCAGCGTTCTTACCTCAACAGTGGATGCAGAAAGGCAGAGGAAGCCACTGTCTGCTGTGGTCTTACTCAGATGGAGCAAATAAACAACACCATAAATCCTCCTTCAGCCAGTAACTCCCTGCGTTTACGGTTTGGATTTGCACCTCTCTCAGGTCTCAGAGCAGAGCCCACTAAAGTCTTGGCAGCAGAAGCCTGTGGATATGTGGGCTGCCTGTCTACAGTCTGTCTTTGTCTTTAGCCACATCCAGACAATTCAATATAGATATAAAGTAGCATTATGCAAAGTTTTCAGGTTTTGAGGCCACATATTGTTACCCTCTAGAAATGAACAAAAGAAGCAGAAAATATACAGTGACGATAAAAAAGTACTATACAAACTGCATTGCACAATTAAAGGTTGGCAAAAACTAAATAGACTATAATGCTTTGCACAAGAGCAGAACAAAGAGTCTAAAATAAATCTAACCTACACTAAACTATTTGATATTATGTTTGAATGAAAGTTTGACCTTCTGTCAATGTAACAAGTTTGGTGTAAAACTGGTATCAACTAAGTCACTACAATATTAAATTCTTGTTCTTGTTATTCTGCACACAGAATATGATAGCTTTCCTTATAGGGCAAGAAGCAAGTTTTATTCACTAATGTTAAAATATGGTTCAATATAATAAGATATTTATGTATTAATTTGTATTAATCACAAAGTCTAGTCAAAGTTTATTACAAAAATCCACTCTCAGTAAAGTCCTTTTTTTAAAAATCTTATTTATATAGCGTTTTTCTAGTAGGCACTCAAACCGCTTTTGTTTAAATATGTGCCAGTAATTAACTGTAACAAAAATCAAAATTAGCGCATTGTAAGATATTGTTCAATGCTGCCTCACCCGGTAGAGTCTGTACCATATATACTTCCCCTCTCTCTCACCCTGTTTCATCTCTGTCAAAATACATTTCTGTAGATGAGGCCCCAGGCAGGGGAAAGAATAATAATTATAATGAGTTAATTTCACCTGCTTTGTCCGAAAACATAGAACAGGTGGATTGAGGTGTTGAGTAACAGACAGTTCATATGGAATAAGTAAGGTGTGCTGAGTTTTGTATGACGTTTGCAAATTGGTGAATAAATAAATATGTTTTAGATTCAACAGTAGGTCACTGTTTATTAGGGACTGTCTGGCCTCCCTCCTCACAAACAGACTTTTGTAAACATGCACCTGGATGTTGGCACAGAAACATTTCACTAACACAGTTATGAATCTATGTTGTTAAGTCTGTGTGTGATCTGTGTGTCAAAGCAAACCCTAAAATAACTTGACTCCTGATCAATACGTCATGTTGTCCCTCTGCTTTGCAACAAACTGCCAACTCATTTTCTGGTATCCCATCCCCTTTCATCCAATCAGAAGAGAGAACTTCTTAAATAGGCTGCTTGTCTCGTGACTCTGCAGTAGCCACATGGCTGATTGTTAGCTCAGTAGGTTAGGTCTGTCGTCACTGGAGGATTTTATTGAGCTACAGTTTGTCACTCACATAAACCAGATCCGGTAAGAGCCAAGGCTGCAGCCCTCATTACTCTACAATGGTGGCTGGTGCGGTTTGGGGAAACTGCAGGGTTTGTTGACGTCCTGGGGCAGAATGGGTGTGAGGATACAACGTGCTCTGTCACCACGCTCTGTCCTGGGACAAGCAAGTTTACAATAACACCCCTTTCATGACCTGAGGCTTACTTTGACATCAAAATGTTGTTTATGTCTGAAGCTGTGGGGTGTGGAGTGTCATTTACATAGTGAGTCAGAAACACATGCATACATTATAATTACATGTCTAATCTGTACATATTTTGGTAAAAAAGTCATTTAAGGTTTTGGGAAGTATGTCCAGATGCCACTTTTCAAAATTACATCTGCAAGAAAATCAGTGAGTGGATTACAAACACATTACAATTTAATTCTGATGGCCACCCAATGGCAAAAATAATCTAACTACACAGATTTAAATCTGCAGTAGGTGGAGGAGGACGCTGGAAAGAATGGGCAGTAGCACAAAGAGGATAGACTCCACACAGAATGTCATTGTGGGGATCAGTCCACACCCTTCTTGCTGCAAGCCTTCAATGCTCCCCGAGTTTTAACAAACCTAATATGCTGCTGAGACTTTCCTGAAAGAAGTGTCAGCAGGTAATGAGTTGTAATTGCCCTGTTGTCACTCTGGTACTAGACAATTACAGTTAGAAACAGACTTAAACACAGACTTAAATACACCTCAATACAAGGCTATATGCAATTGCAATAAAGAAGACAATAGTAAAATGCCGTTGTGCATGTTGTGTGCAGTGTAATACGGTTGTAACAGATCGGTTCTGTTTAACTATTCAAAAGTAGATAAGATAGGACTTTATTGATCACACAGAGAGGAAAGAAATTTACTTGTACAGGAGCTCTCAGACAAGTGCAAAAAGTAAAAGAAAGGTGTGCGTGCAATAGAATAAACAAAAAATGTATATACAATCTCAGCAACTTTTAATATAGAATAAAGGTAAATAAAAATTAAAATAAGCTATCTATATACATGTGTACAAAGTAAAGTAAAGATGTTACACATGTGGATTATAAAGTCGTAACTGCAGCAGGTAGGAAGGACCTGCAGTCGTGAGAGTGTGATTGCACTTAAGAAGAAACTGTTGATTTGTGTCGGGACGGTTCTGAATCTCCTGCCAGAGATGTCGTCCAACTCAACAATAATGTAACCAGGTCAGCCTTGTTTCATCTTTAAAAACATTTCTAAAATAAGACCTTTTGTATCTCTCTGATGCCAATAAACTGGACTATTGCCAACATAATTCACCTCCTGTAACACTTGACTCCTTTTATAGTGGTAGTTATTTAATATTTAAGTGTAACAGTATGGTCAATGTCACAATATTGTGACCGCAAAAGTGTCAAACATTGTTACAAAGTAAATCCAGTTTTGTTTAAGCGGCTATGTCCTGCAAACAGACCTCTATGTTGCTTTATCAAAAGTAATGCACAGCTGGTCCCACTGTTGTCAACCTCAGCATATCCTTATGTCCCAGCAACGACAGTCCTGAGTGAGAGTACATGGGACAGACAGAAGGGGACACTGTAAATGTTCCAGAGAATGATTTGAAGAAGAGTATATACCATGGACTTGTGACGGCATTAATGCATTATTTTTGATTGTATTACAACATTGTAATGAACATCATACCCTGGAGTTGCACAGTAATATGTTGCTACATCCCTGCAATTAAACAGCACCACATAATGTCTGGAAAAGAAACACACTGTAGAAATTGTTCCAACACATACTTGTACTGTATTTTTAAAACAAGTACATTTTACATTGTATTTATATATTTTATTCTGCTATGTTGATATGGTTATTTTATGAAAGAAATGAGTCCTAACACTATACGGCCTCTTGCTCAATAATAATGAATAATTTAAACTTTTACCTTCACTTGAGTTATTTTTGTTTTCAGGTAACCGCAGGTTTACTTGAAGACAAATTGTGGCAAGCATTGACCTGCTTTACAGAAAACACACAAAGCTAGGTCAGAAAATGTGGAACAAGCCTTTTTCCCCTTTTTTTTCCTCCACTGAAGCAGGTCTTGGCAGTTGCAGCAAAAGTTACATAACGGCTCATCGCACACTTCCACGTCTAGACCCATGAGCTGCTGATACATGGTGTGAAGTGACTTAGCTGTTCTTTGCACCAGCTTCATGTAATTATATCACATTTGAGAAGAAGATTACTTTAAAAACGCTGATCTGTTAGTTCAAGAAAGACTCAATGAAAAACACTGACAGCTCATTACTTCTAAGGGAAGCTCTGAGCAATGGCTCTGAGTTATGATCTGCCTTCGCCTTATTCCTTTGTGTCCCATATTTTGCCACTTTAAGGGCAAATGCGTCACTATAATAGCAGGACATTTCATTCATTTTAAGTGTCTAGTATATTACATTTTTAACAAAACAAGAAAATATAAATAACAAATTTCAATTGAGTTTGATCATAGACAACAGTATGTCCGTGCAGGGCTATAATAGCTGTTCACATGCTTTAAAAAGGATAAGTGTGAGGTGTGGAATTTTAATCTTTACTTTCACCACCAGATGTTGCCCAATAGGCCAAAAAAAAACAAAACATAAACTACCTATATGCACCATGCCTTAAAATATCAAAACTGCACCTCTCTTTACCAGAGAGTGGATCTGTTGTCTGTAGGATGTGGAGCTGTTGGCAATGGGACTGAGACCATGCTATATAGCAAGAGAGTTCTCACATGTTGTTGTGGTTATAGTTTATACTCAACCAAGACATGCATATGAGCTATTAGTTTGGATACTCTGAAGAAGTGGACATCTGAGATCAGTGACATAACTGCCATAAGACAATGAATAAGTTTATGGAAGATAAGATCTGAAATCTGAATTTAATTTGCTTATTAGTTTATCTGAATAGAACTAACAATAGAATTTCTCCACTGGGGATTAATAAAGTTGATTGAACAGTCATGTTATAAATGCTACAATATACAAATACTGTATAATTGAGGTATTAGGATCTGATGGTGAATTAACAATAAAAATGTAGAAATAAGATTTATGGCAAAGTGTAGAAACTGAGTTTTTGTAAAGCAGTTATTGGACTTATTACTAAAGCTGCTGAATGTGATGTACCAATTAAATTATACAATGTTTTACAAAAAAAAAAAAAAAAACTAGAGAAATGTCCAGTAACTCTGGAAAAGTTAACCTATTAAGTTAAATGGAAAATAGAGGACTTTTAAAGAAATGTGGATGCCCTTTATGAATCTCATCAAAGACTGTGACATGTAGAGTTTATGGACATAGAGTAAACTGTGGGTTTTGGGGTTGGTGGGTAAAAATAAAAAACATTTTGGAGTAAAAAAAAAAGATTCATATTAACACAGATGACTTACGGCTTTGGGAATAGTTGTGTGCTCAAAAATAAATATAAGTAATGGAACTTCATTTCAGCTTTTAAATGTCTTGACAAATGTAAAACAACCATGTCTCATAGACACCCAAAGAAGGTATTTGAGGACCTCACATTGTAGAAATATTGACACTTTGAGCGTGTTTTTGACTGGCGCTGAATGAAACTGTAAAGACATGTCAATAGTCCTGCCATGTGTCTGGAAAGCCATTTGTCTGCTGTGAAAACAACACATGCTCTATTTGAGCTGAGCATAACATCAACAGTTGAAGACTTTGTCCCGTTACCGCAGTGACTCATGCCTCGTTGAAAAGTGGAAATATTTCTAAAAATATGTAATATATCCATAGGCTACACTTTTGGGCCAAACATTAGAGTCTAAAGTCTATGCAGGTCTTTAATAGAGTGATAATAGAGTTAATAGAGTGTTTTTTTTACTATACACTATGGTCTCACTGACCTACTTTCATCCATGTGCCTATGTAGTAAGCTTACATAACCCGCTCCGACAGAGGAGTGCGAAAAGGACTCTGTGAAACCAATTTCTCCCCCTTTGAGGCCTGACACACCCATGACTCGGTCTGAGCTTCCGCCTACTAAATCACATTTTAATCACTGTGTCTGGATGAATTTTAGGCCAAGAAAGAACATATGTTACAAATAAATATGTAGGTTAAATACATACAGTATATCGGGCTTGATACAGCTCTGGTAGAGGCTTGTACTCACCCAAACCACACAGAACAGTTTGTACTAAACAAAATATTTGGGAGTGATATAAGCAGAGATGGACTGTAACAAGGCCAGATCTGTCATATTGGAGCTGGGATAGGCAATAAACTGAGAAAAAAAAATAGAAGAACATTTCCTGATGCAAAAAACATTACTGTACTTAAAGAGCCTGTACCTAACTTATTATTTTTTGTATTTGAGTGAAAATTGTTTTAAACAGTCATTCATGTAAAGCTTAAATTTCTACATGCAATGTTTTTACTTTTAAGATTGCTTTTTATTTTAGCGAAACCGGGAAGCAAGAAACTTTTCTTTTCCTGAGACTGGCCCGTTCTTAGCCTATCACATCCTCAGAAAAGGGGAGGGGCCCCATTGGCTGCTGCTATAAAGCTGCAAATGCCTGTGCGTCTTGTAAGCATGGCTACTATAGCCCCACTGGCTGTTACTACACGACAAAAAAGCAAAAAACAGATACAGATAAGAAAGAAGGAAAGCGCATAAGAGACCAAAGAAGAAGTAAAACGCGCATAAATATTGGTGTGCATGCGTAAGAGAGACGTGCTTGATCTCGTGCATGTGAAGTGGGAGAACAAAGGGAGGGTTTGTGAGAGTGAGGAGCGATTTGGGAGGAAGGGCTAATTTCAGTCTGAGCCACATGTCTCTCATGGTTTAGCAAAGGCTGCAATCAGGTAAAGCACGTTTAAACATAGTGTAGTAGGTTTAGCTATTACTACAATACTTGTATTGATTCATAATATGTATGTATGTGTGTGTGTGTGTGTTTTCTATTGGGCATGTCTTCTTTTTATTATGCAGATATTTTTTTTCTCTATTGTACTCTATTGTACAGCTAATTAACAAAAACTATTGAGAAGTTAATTCACTAAATACAAATAAAATTTAGTTTACCAAACTGTGGGTCAGGGTACAATTGGTGGGACACAATTAGATTAATTTGGGTCACCATAAAATGTACAGTTTCATCATTTGTTGAATTAGGAAAGCTGTTTATTAGCATTTCATGAATAATAATAATAAAAAAGCTGGATAGTCTTTTCTATTCATTTTAAATTTACTGTATTTAAATCGTGCAGATTTTGGTTACTATAATAACTTTCCGTTACATAATCAATGCAATTATGAGGTTTACAAATTTGATAAAACTGGATGTGATAAAAGTGCATGAGAATTAAAAATGGATGTGGTTATAATACATTTAAACTAATAAACTGAGATGTCAAAGTGTGCTTAAAAATGATTAAAGGAGATTTGTCATTTGCAGGTGAGCAGTTTACTTTTGGTCACATTCTTATCATGTCTCTTTTTAATTTATATGCACTTTTACTACATACAGATTTATCCGTTCATTTAGTTACGTAGCATAATGAGAGTGGACAATTTAAAAACAAGGAAAGCGACTTTAAAACAGAACACAAACCACTGCAAATGTAAAGTGATTATGCCTTGTTAAAAAAATACCGGCTACTTGAAAACAATCAGGACAACAATGATGACTTTATATATTACTCTTTTAAAGTAGTAAAGTTCTCAAATCCACTCAAGGTATGTAATATAGTTGTGTATTGTTATGTAATTTCATCTTATAATTAAGAAGGGTGGATTGTTAAGTATTGTAAACTAACAATCCCTGTCACACCCAATCACATTTGTGGGGTAGGCAACGTCTCTGCGCTGCGGAGCAATTCCAAAACAAAGAAGATGGAGCCTGCAACAGAGAGAAAGTTTGCCGCGGCACTTTTGTCTGTTTTAAGTGACCTGGACATGTCTTTAAAACCGCAAAACAAATGAAAGCTCTAAGAAATTTTTTGCCGTACTCCCAACTAGATTGGGAAAAAGTTGAATATATCTTGCTTTCATCATGTCCTCTTTGTGTGATTGGTTTATTTGGCACCTGTTTGTCACGACATGGTCCCGGCCCTATGTCTCTGTATATAATAGACAAAAACATAGTCTGGTACCCAGGCTACAGCGAATACTTAGTTGTGTCACAATTGCATGTAGAAAAAATGTTACAAATAGAGCCTAAAACCCTTTTCAAAGTTTTCCTGTCCTTCCAGTCTGCTTTTACATTGACCTCTACAGGACCAGATGCTTATGCTTTACTCTCACATGCAGATTTAAATATTATTATTGCTGTCTTAAGGTAAAAAGTTTTATTTAATATACTGATTTAAATCTATAGTAATAGTATTGTGAGGCACTGCTAGACCATTTCTAAATTTATGAGGCGTTTGGAGGAGTCAGAAATCTCCAATAGTTCATATTAACTAATATTAACTACATATAATGGACTACACAGTATTTTTACTTTGTCTCTGAGATAAAGGTTGAATATTGCTAACATTCTTACCATATAATAAACCTGTATTATTGGGGCCATTGTATTTGACTTGTCTGTGTGTTGTTCCTGTAGGAGGTAATTCAGACAAACCTGACCAGTGCTGCTGAAGACCAGACCCCTGCCACTTGTCATCTGACTTTTTACAGACCAGAAAATAAACACTTATTTGTGTGCATTACTCAAATTCTATTCTAATGAACAATTTTTGTGTAACAATGAGCCTCCCTCTAATGCTGGAACTTTAATGTACATACTTGCAAATGAAGGGCAGATATTTGAAAAAGTATATAATATATTTAAGAACTGGAAAGAATTATAAGACCAAGATAAAAATGTTCTCATGCTTAAGATTATGATCTCAAAAAAAGCTACACCTGTAGTTTTAGCTGGGCTTTGTTTTCTTTTATTCATTTTACCATTTAAAATACATAGAAATGTTTGTCCTTTGGTAGTATCACTTTAAAGGGGTAAACCTCACAGTGAAGAATTCAAGGGTATTTAGATAAACAGTGCCTCTGGAGGTCACAAGGGCAAGGCTTATCAATGCCAGCAGCTGCCTGAGAGTGAGATAGTGCAAGTAGTATACTCAATGTACCTAAACTAGCAGCTGCCCAGATAAACACCACACATAAGCATAAGCAGATTAAGTTACTTTTTATGCTATGAAACTGGGCATGTGATCAAAGAATCACGTGAGATAGTTTACATGAGGATCATTTATTGACATAATGCAGCCAAATGCAAGTACCCTCTTTAACGGATCCATTGACTCTCAACAAAAATACAGGCTGAAATAAGCAATAAATATGGTAGATATAAAAAAGTCATTAGCATCTTGTGCTAATTTAACATTTACAAAAAAAAATAAAATTGTTGTAGCAGTCAGCCAAAGAGCTGCCAGGCAGAAACTTAAGGCAAGCGGTGTTGCTTCTTGCAGGTTATGTAGATTGCTCCATTTAGCCGATCAAGTGACCTGGAGGAACAGAAACATCAGGTTACAAACATGTACATGCATTGAAATGTTAACTTATGTAACAAGAGTGTTGTACCTTTGTTAGAGAGAGTTTTGGATGTTATTGAGGATGTCCCCATAGACAAAGTTGAACAGCTGTTCCTTTGACTTGGTTCCATCTAGCTGCACTGTAAAATATACACATATAACAATTCAGTTCATGTGCTGCACTGCATGTCAACACAACTGATAAAGCAGACAATGTGGTTATGAGAGTTTGAGGGGATGAGGACAGAGGCATGCTATAAACAACACAATAAATAAGAAACAGTTCTGACCTCTCATTTTAGTCAAGTGGCTATACTAGAACAAATGTTAACACTGACCACTATGTAGGATCCGATCACTCAGGACATTATGTTACTACCAGGTCAGGACATAGTCTAAACTACAACTTACCAACATCAACAGCAGATGTTTCCATGATGGTCTTGTGTTTCAGGTACATGGGCCAAACGTGGCCATCGAAAAGGCCTGGTGGATCTGGCACCGTGTAGTTCCTTGAGCTGGACAACAACCGGACACCAATAAATAACAGTTAAGAGATTTAAAAATAAAATAAAAACTGTAGTTTATTAATCTGAGCATGTAAATGCTGCAGTGTGCTATACTTGAATGGAATATGGTATAAAACAGAAAAGAATAACTGGGTGCACTTACCACCTCCTCTTTTTGCATTCTTCGTAGGGGATGGAAATGAAGAAACACTGGTCTAAAACGTCGATCAAAGGTCTAAAAAAAGCGAAGGTCAGACAAATTATAACTTCTTCTTAAGAGATTTGTTCCAGAGACAGATGCATAATCAGCGGTTGAGCTCACCCGTAAGTGTAAAGCAGAAAGCCCTCCACAATCAGGATGTGAGTCTCTTCCTCCTTTTGGTCAGACTTTGGGACAATCTCATCATCCAGGGTGTTATTAACGCCGTGAGACTTCTCAAACTTCACCGGGTTTTCCAGCCACGCATAGATGGTGCTCATCATGGCGTCCATGTCCAAAGCAGTGATGACTATGTAGTGGAAGGAGAAAATTACACACAGTAAGTAAACAAAGATATGTTAAGACAAGTTATGATATGAAGGCATGCAGTTTATGAAGATGCTGAGCCAAAACAAAACAGCAGAAAACACAATCCAGGGTTATTATAGTTTACTTGTGTGGCATTAAGTCCTCAATGGTGGTCTATATTTCTAGAGACAATGCTATTTACTTGGTTATGCTTAAATTTCCCACGTTTTAGCCAATTAATGCCATAGCGTGATTACAGAGTGGTGAACAAATGTAGTAGCTGTAAACAGTGAAAACATTGACTTTAACCATACAATGCCAATTCATTTTCTATTAGATTATATACTATGGCATTACTAATGTATAAATAATGCAGTGTATAGATAAACAATCTATTAAACTAATCAAACCAACATGTCAAACTCATTATATTAAGTATATAAGAAGTATAGTAGACTATAAGGCCAATTAGACATACAAAGCTATGCAATTTACACATGTATAAATGTGTAGGCTTTTTTTACAGGCACTATAATAACCCTGGCAAAACACAGACAACACTCAAAACCCCTTCCATACACAAACCCAGGCTTACCATCATACTGCTTAAAGCCATCTTCACCAACTTCAATTTGATCTTGGGGCTGAAACATACATTGATAAAATGTACCGCAGCACATACTACTAATCCTCCTCCTGCACTGACTAATAGATGGCTCTGACACCGAGTGCACTTGGTACACACTTGGTTACTGTACTATAATTAGTAACAAAGGAAGCCAAGTGTTTACAATCTAGCAACAATCACTTCATATTTTTTAGTGTGCGTGTGTTAAACTCACCTTGAAGAAGTCATCTTGATGAACAACACAACAGTTGGGCAGGTTCTTGATCAAACGGTTGGTGAGGGTAGTTTTTCCTCCGTTGGTAACACTGCATGTGACAAAACAAAAAGATATGATTAACAATAAAACAGTCATAAACATGTTATAAAAAAAAAGGTGCAGAGTTAATTATTGATTCAGCTTAACTCTAATACAGACAGAGTGTGAAAAGAGTCTAATTTATAAACAGAACAGAGATTTTATTAATCATCTTGAAAAAGCTTAAGTCATATTTATAGCACTGGTTCTACAAGCCTAATAGTCCAATTTTAGGCCACAGTCATTTACATTAACATTTTATCTTCAAATTACCCTTTTTACACAGAAAAGGGTAAAAATTCTGATACACCGCCCAATCAAATTGCTCATTACGCAATTACTACCTTTTTTTTCCTCTCCACACTTTTGTAGCAATCCCCTTCCTTAAATGTAATGCTAGTCTAAATTTGACAATAAGGCGATTATCTTTTGAGTTTTGAACGTCTAATTATGAAAATAACTTTACTTTTCATTCATATCTACAGCTAATCAAAAGGGTGGGTCAGTGAGCATGCGGTGGGTAAGTTTACTATTGCGCGGTGTGTAAATATCAGCGTCAACAAACCACCATAATACATTGATATCTCGTTACATCGATATTGCAGACGTCGTCAACTGGACAACAAGGTAATCAAAGAGAACAAACATTCGTTTAACAAATCGGCTGATTTCCTGGTTTCCTTCAAACACGTGCAGCAGGCCCAGGAACAGCCGGTTAGCTTAGCATCTCATTCATTTCTATGGGAAAACTTACCCGCCAATGCCGATAATGTACTTCATGATTCCGTGTGGTGAGGTCGTAAAAGTCGTAAGCCGTTTAACAAAACCGATTTGGGAACACTGTGATCAGACGGGAAGCTTAAAAAAGAGAAGGTTGGAACAGGAAACGTCAACTACTTGATTCCTCCATGGCACTTGGGTTGAGTTTTTTAGAGCAGAGACGGAACGGTGTCACTAGGACGCGGTCTTCCACTCAGAGAGGATGTACACTGCACAAACACTACTTCACATACTGACGGGATAGACGTGATTGGCTATTTAAATGCTTACGGCCGCCAGGAACAGCGGGTACAACCAATTACAAGCGAGTGTAACCACAGTCCCCGCCCACTCTTTTTCTTCCGCACAGTCCGCCAGATAACCATGGCAACCCCTGATGTCACGGTGGTTTTTGGCGTAAAAAACAAAATATAGCCTGACATGTCAAGGTGGTATGGCACCGTTTATGTAACACATTTCATACTAAGCCAAACAATGTGACTCCCCATTGTTATTTTCTCACGTTTTTATGTAATATAGAATATAAAATCTAACTAAAACTCAAATTAGTTCAGCTTGTCAAAAGTGGCTGTTGTAATCTAGACAGTTTCAGTGTTAATGGGCGGGACAGACTGGGGCCAACAGTTTAATGAGGGGCAATCATGACATTGAAGAAAAAAAAAACTATTTATGGTATTAAATATCACACTGGTAGAAATTCATTTAAAATTACAGAATACACTGCACAAAAATATCAAACTAAAAAAGATAGAAACTATTTTTACCCATAAATTGAAATAAAATAAATGTCTATCATATACATTTAATTTACCACAAAGACAAAAATACATAACTTCTCCTTCAGTGTGATTTGTGATGGCACTTTGACCTTTGTGTTACCAGAGATTATTATTGTTTGTGTATTGTTGTGTATTATTAAATGTTGTTGTATTTGGAGAATCGGCTAATAAATTTTCGAGCTGGAATTGATGTGGAGCATGTTTTTAGCCCTGTGTTTATTAAGTCCTATATACTGGACTGGACCAGCCCTTTAAGTTTCTTTTTGATCCAGTCACAATGTATGTTGTTGAATAATCAGTTGTGGTCATTATTTAATATGTGTTGTCCATAAACTGAGTAGGTATGTAAAAATTCTGAGCCAAAGAAATCCTCCTGTCTTTTTACTGTCAACACATACTTGGTTATTTCTCCCACTGTTTGGGTGAGTCTCACTTCAAAAACACAGCAACCACAGGACTCGCCTCATGCACCATTGGATGGATACTCCCTATGAATGGTTAGAGTCTGGCAAAACTGCTGCGTTAGAAAAGATAGTGTCTGTGTGTGCATGTGTGTGTGTGCATGTGTGTGTGTGCATGTGTGTGTGTACATGTGTGTGTGTACATGTGTGTGTGTGCATGTGTGTGTGTACATGTGTGTGTGTGCGTGTGTCTGTGTGCATGTGTGTGTGCGCATGTGTGTGTGTACATGTGTGTGTGTGCATGTGTGTGTGTGCGTGTGTCTGTGTTTATGTGTGTGTGTGTGTCTGTGTGCATGTGTGCGTGCGTCTGTGTGCATGTGTGTGTGCGTCTGTGTGCATGTGTGTGTGCATGCGTCTGTGTGCATGTGTGTGTGCATGCGTCTGTGTGCATGTGTGTGTGTGCATGTGTGTGTGTGCATGTGTGTGTGTACATGTGTGTGTGTGCATGTGTGTGTGTACATGTGTGTGTGTGCGTGTGTCTGTGTGCATGTGTGTGTGTGTGCATGTGTGTGTGTGCGTGTGTCTGTGTGCATGTGTGTGTGTGCGTGTGTCTGTGTGCATGTGTGTGTGTGCGTGTGTCTGTGTGCATGTGTGCGTGCGTCTGTGTGCATGTGTGTGTGCGTCTGTGTGCATGTGTGTGTGCATGCGTCTGTGTGCATGTGTGTGTGCATGCGTCTGTGTGCATGTGTGTGTGCATGCGTCTGTGTGCATGTGTGGTGCATGTGTGTGTGCGCATGTTTGTGTGCATGTGTGGTGCATGTGTGTGTACATGTGCGCGTGCGTCTGTGTGCGTGTTTGTGTGCATGTGTGGTGCCCACTGAGTTGTCATTGACGGTGTGTTGTCTGAGTGACTAAGGCTGGACTGTGAATGTGTGAAAAACAATAACAAATAACAAGTACCTTTAATTCCAGCTGACAATGACAGTACCTTTTTGAGAAAAGTAAGGAAGAAGCACTATGTATTTTTACCAGAAAGTGAATATCCTCACAACAATTAAAATATATATTTTTTATATTTTTCAACGATATTTTTATGGTTCCTTTGCATGAAAAGTCACTCTTTCCTTCAGTGCACTGAGACTTTACAGACTTATGGAGGTTAGCAGCAGGATAAGTGCAGATAAACTCCTCTGCTGGCGGACCGGAAAGTGATGCACTATTGCTATAATTTATGTGTATTTTAATCAAATCAAATAAAATTTTATCTATTGAACATTTTACACAATAAAAAAAGTAACTACATTACAGTAACTACAGTTACTCAAGTACTTTGAGTAGACTACATTTTCCAAAAGATACATCAAAGTTCCCTTGAGTAAAATCAACATAGTATTGTTGAATAGCTCAACATTATCCCCTCACAGCAGCAACCACTTTTTATTTCATTCTTTTACTTTGGTTCAATAATAATTGTGTTGACTAGTTTTACTTCTACTTGAGTAATGTTATTGTCACGTAGTACTGTTCATAGCGATAACTTTCTGTATCTCACACTAATGTCAATGGATGCAGAATAGTGTTGTCATTTTCACTATGATTGTATATGATTGGAACTTTTTCATCTATTTGTATTTTATTTTATGTGTCTGTAAAGATGCAACAATATTTTTGGTTGGCTGACAAAAAATGGCAGCAGCAGGTTACAATTTAGTTATTTGAAGTTCACACCCAAATGTAATTGTTTTGCCTTTGACTTAACTTTTGGAAGAAATCTGAGCTTCTATCTTTGTCAGCGCACAAACAGCTCAAAACTATCTAAAAGTCCCATCACTGCTGCGTATATTTCACCAACCATAAAGCTAATCTTGTTTTCTTTAGAAACTTGACAACAACAGTGGATGTCACAGTTTCCTGAGGTTTCACCAAAATGTCACTTATGTTGGGGTTTACAGGCCTCAGGAATGAAGTGGCATTTGTGTTTGTAATATTTATACTCATAGTTCACAGAGTTTAATCAACCCAAACCTTAAGACTACATTTTGGAAGTTGAGACACAAAATGTCTCAAAATGCCCTTCAGATGTTCAGGCCACAGTGAAAATGACCTCAGGAGACAGTTGTGTAACAAGGTGTCAACTACGTCAATAAGTCATGAGCCTTTACACCAAATTTGTGTCCCCTCATTTGACAGCCACGGGACTCATGAATGGTATAATAACCTTTAAAAGAAAGCGAATTAAAATGTCAATTGATTAAAGCTGTACTTTCTTTTAAAATTATGCACTTTAATTTCTTCGAAAAACAATTTCATGGTGTCATTTATTGTTTACATTGTACAGTATTCTGTTTTTTTCCAAGTCACAGCTGCAGTACCTTTCTAAGAATAAAACTGTGCTTTATACAGACTCGTACAGTCATCTGCGTGGGGACCTGGAATGTAACCATGTCTGCTTCCTTTCGCTAATTTTCTTTTTTCCTTTTAGACAGTGCTGACTAATGCACAAAACCACTTTTAGTCTACCTTTATTTAACATTTAAAGACTTCCAATGCGGTTTATGCCTCTCAACAAACCCATGAGCAAATTATTATTGCATTAGCTAAAGCACCTCAATCTATTTTCAACTTAAAAGTGCATTTTGCAAAATGTTGCACTTGTACAAAATGAGATCAGTCCAAATAAACCTTAATGAAGTTGGAAGGAGCCATTTAAGTCACTTCTTTGTTTCTACAGCTGCCCAGAAAGGAAAAACTGAGCAAAAAAAAAGTGCAATTACAATGGATGATCAGAAGAGAAGAAACTGTGGCATAAATTCAACATCTTAAATAAAAAAGTGCAATATAAACCAAGTGAAAAAACAAAGAAAAGCTAAAAAATAACTCTCAGGCAATATTTTACAATCCACATGCTGCAGAGGTGCAATTTATACAATTCTTATAGTGTTACTTTATCATCCAGCTCTAACAAGTTTTGTGATTGCAGGATTGCTGGCCTGCCATAGACCTGTAGAGGTTGTGGTGCTGAATCAGCTGCTGTGGGAATATTGTCCTGTTCCACTTGTAAATGTCTCACTGAGCTGACAGATACTTGCGGCCCAGACTGAACATACTGTGCACAGGACAGATTTGACTTTCCTCTGGGTATGAGATGGTCACACTTCCTGCTGAAGTGGTCACATTTGTGTCATCCCTTAGTCTTCACAGTTAACCGTGTTGGATTTATAAATGCCAGATTTTATGGATTGCTCTGTGTCAACTGTGATTCTATGAAAATCTAGCATCTAACTGCTTTAATCGCGTGATGAAGAGTTTGATCATGTGCAGTTCATGCTTCAGCTCATAGAAGTCAGTTAATACATTACAGTGGATATAACTTGGTATAACTTGACTATTATGTGCCTAAACATTTAGCTTTAGTGACTGCATTGTTTAATTTATGAGTTAAAAAAATAATATACTTTTATATAGTGTCTGTCCGAGAACACTTGTGTATTGGTCACTGCTCATTTGATGTGCCCTTAATCACTGACTGCACAAAGCAGGCATTTGACTGCCATCTACTGACTGTTCCCAATCTCCAGCTCATGGATACCTAAAAGTGTCATTAATTGTTTCTTGACTAGAAGTGTGGATACATTAGCAATAGAAGACGACGCTAGAAATCTAGAGAAAAAGACCAAACTAAAGCAGGAAGAACACCAAATAAGCTGCAGATGAGGATGTCTAAGACCAAAAGAAAAAAAAAACATGTCAATTTTAACTAAGACAATTAATGACAGCAAACAATTGTTAAAATATATATTTTTCCACTTAATTATAATAAAGGGAATATTAGAGCCGAAATATTAAAACTCAATAAAGCGTGAGAATGAAAGAAAACAACATGTGATTGTAGTTAGAGCAAACATACAAGCAGCTGTCCCGGGATTATACAAAGGAGGTTTTCTGCGTTGTCTTAATGTCTCCTGACTGGAAGTGTGGGGTGTTCCAGGGAAACGTCCTGTGTCTCCTCTGTGAACTAACCCCAGCTGTTGTTTTATTAAGGTCCTTAAGATAACAATAACGCTGGTGTTTTTTTTAAAGCACATGGACCACACTACCTAAAAGAAACCATGAACCAATTATGGAATTAACATAGTTTATTTTCTTTTTTACTTGCTGTTTTGCTTTTTACTCTCTGATTTTATTGGCCTAATTTTAAATATCCAATTCTTAAAAAAAAAATTTTCAGTAGTGTCTCTATTTATATTAAAATGTATAAATATGAGAAGTAAACATCTCTTTGTTTCTTTTTTTTTATTATTTATTGTACAGCGCTTTACAATACAATTTACTGTACGATGTAATTGCCAAATAATTATTTTTGGCAAAGATATGTTTAAGTTAAGTGAATTCTCTGAACAATTAGGTGTTTTAATTATATTTTATATGGGAACAGAATGTTTTAGCACTGTTTTAAAACTATGTGAATAATAATGCATTATTTTAAAGGCTTGTCTCTTATTGTATGTTTGACTCGTTTGCCCTCTGGTGGATATTTAATAAACTGTAAGTTGTAGACGTGCAGAAATAAATGGAACTTGTGTTCTCTACAATGGCCCCGTTTCAAAAGGCAGGGTTCTGTTTTCTGAAAGAGATTTTTTACCAAACTAAGGTTCAATAGAATGCTAGTTCTCCAAATCACAAGCTTCAAAAGAACTATGGACATGTCAAACTAAACAGATGATAAAGCAAACTATTCTTCTGCAGGAGGCTTTGTTTCCTTTTATATGTGCAACAAACTACTGAAGATGTTCGGTTAGCCCATGCACTGTTCTTGTCAATAATTAAAATTACGAAAATAATTTGCCTCACAGCTCACACGGTATCACCAGCTCTTTAGTGTTGCAGGTTATGAGTCTTTAAACCACACCAACACCTGAAAGCCCTCCCACATTGATCACAGCTACAGAATACGGTTTCTCTCCAGTGTGGATGAGCTGGTATCATAAGAGGCCTTTTGATTGAGTAAAACACTTCCCACGTAGCAGTTCTTCAGGGTGGACCACTTTGTGTCTTTTCAGAGACACTGATTGGCAGAAGCCCTTCCTGCATTCATCTCAATGTGGGGGTGTGCAATTTTACGGCAAAAGCTCTCTCACATTAAACCAATGATTGTAAAAATTTGGATGTCTTAAACCCATTGGTCCCCTATTCACCGATATTGTTCTCACCACAAGGCAATAAAATGGTGGTTACATGCGGGCTTTTCTGCTTTTACTCAATAGTAAAACAATAGTTTCCAGAGAGCATAAACAGACGTATTAATAAAAATTCATCGTCCTCCAGAGTTGTCATGTAGGAAAAACTTAGCTCTAGAGACCGGAGCCATTTTTTGTACCAGGCTGTAAACATGATTTTTACACTTGTATAGTCGCCTTATATTTCCGCTTTTGGAGCCTGCCCTCTGGTGGACGGCTGTATATCGCTCTATGGTAGCACCCTTACTCGAGGACCTTTTAAAAGGGTTCCATGAGAGAAGCTTGCATTAAACACAGCATATGGTTTCTCTCCAGAGTGGATACGTTTGTGTCTGTAAAAAGGCTTCCCACAGTCGTCACAAATGTACGGTTTCTCTTCAGTGTGCACTTTCTCATGTTCTTTGAATAAATAAAATCCTTCCCACGCTCTTTACAGCTGTACAGTTATTTTCCTGCGTGGATGTGCTGATGTAGTTTGAGCCAGCTCTTATTAGTAATTACTTCTTAAACATGTTAAATATTTCAATGGAAAGTTGTGTTGATAAGTTCAGGTAAGATGTGTTTTCACCAGATAGTATGTCAAGCTAGGCACGGTTTGTCCCGTTTCATTTAGTGATATGCCTTATATTTTGATGTAAAAATTTAATTTGTAGCTTTAAGTCCAGATAAATTCTTTAAAGCAGTAGGCAAGAAAAAAAAAACACATTTGACAAAGTGCAAACTTCACAAACTTGAGCCGCATGTTAAATATTTAAAAATGGAAATAAATAACCAATGTCACAATTAAATGATGCAGTGGGACTAGTTTGTTATAAGATTGGATAGACAGGCTGGGGAACTATATTTTGAGATTATAGCTGTGCAGAGGTGGTGGACTCGAGTCACATGACTTGAGACTTGACTCAGAATTGAGTTAAAATACTCAGGCAGCATTTCTACATGGGCTCCATTTGGGCTCAAATATGGGTCCCAAGTGGGTTTGTCCAAACCCATGCGGAAATGCTGGCTAAGTTGTTAAATAAATGTTTTTGAATGCACTGCAACCTTACCACATGCAGCAAGAAAGCAGAGAGAGTTAACGTAAGAGCAGTTGTGACTGAACACGGAAGGCACTACGCCAAAAATAATTAAGTTCGGCTACAAGTATTATGTGCAAGACGGCAATAAGAAAAGAACAGCAGTATGCAAGGCCTGCAGCACGAAGATGCTGTATGTGATACAACTACCTCCACAAATTTCATTCAACACTTCAAATCCCACAAAAAATGTAAGCAACAGAGTCATTTGAGAGACGCCAAGATCCCAAACTGGCGATTGGCATGCCAGTGCACAGGCCACAACCACCAGAGGGAGGTTTTTTAGCCGACCATTTTTAAAAGTGGTCGACCACTTTTAAATATGGCCGATCACTTTGGTCGACGAGAGCACTCAGAGCTGGGAACAGAGAGTTGTTTTTATCTGAAAATAAACATTAATAGCGTAATCATTTAAGTAGTTTGGAAAAGTGAGAGCATTTGCCTGAGACAGCGCTGTGCAGTGATGAACCCAAACTGTTATAGATTGAAAAGATTGCAGTCTATTGTTAGATATGTTTCATTGGTTTTAAATATTGGGATGATTTGAGCAGTTTTCTTGGTTGAAGGGAACACAGAGAGCCTAATGCAAAAATTATGTGAAAGATGTAACATTAATGCTTTATCTATTTTTTTAATAACACATGAACCTGGCTAAACAGAAACATGAGTTATTCATATTTATTGGTTGTGGAAATGTAAAAAAGTAGAAAGAAAATAAATGTAATTGAAATATTGGTAAAATATGGCATCTCTTGACGGATGTGTTCGAGTAAAACCTGGCTTCCTGCCTTTGATTCAAAAACATAAACTACATTTAGTGTGTTTTGACGTACATTTTAATTTGCAGCCCTTGCAGAAACTACAAACACTACCATTCCTAATGTTGCCACCCGCTACACCTGAAGAGGTGTGCACAGGTCTGCACCAGCACCAAGTGTTAAAGGTGCAGCGAGAACCTACAGTAACACAGGGCACCGGCAGACTCCTCACAGAAAGGCCGGAGTTGGCCGAGGATGTTCGTGTCGACTGAGGTATAAACTCAGTTTTACAGATGCAACTCCTATTTACAACAAGACATTATTGGTACAGTTAAAATTCAATCTCAAAGTACAATTTTGTGGCAAAATATGACATGGCTGGACTATTTGGATTGGAGATTATATCTCAATATAGTTAGTATAGTCAATATAGTCTGTATACAATAAATGTATGTTTTTTTTATACAGCATAAATAAAAACATTTGCCTAATGTCACAGACATTGACAACATAACAGAGTGCTGCTAAACATGTAGGCTACATACAATGGTGCTTTAAAAACACAAAGTGCATATATACTTGATTACAAAACAAAATATATATTACTATATTCATACACACACCATGATGATACACCTGTGGCAGTAGTACATAGTAATTCTGATCACATTTTTTATGTGAAACACAGTTGTGAAAAGCTTGCTGACATATGTAAGTGCTTGAATACATCCACACCTCCACAATGTGGTGTCAATTTTAGTCAAAATTTTGCTGGAAAGTCACTTCCATCAATCTAAAACTTAATTAGTCCTAGAATTAAATGTGAAAATACTTCATGTGGAGAAAACTGCAGAGAGCATGTTTTCCGCAGCGTGACTATGACGCCAATGTTTTCGATAATCAGGTTGCGTCCAAAATATTTTCCCACACACCTCACATGGTCTCGCCAGCTCTTTAGTGTGTCTGTCATTGTGAGTCCTTAAGGAAGACAAACTTCTGAAAGTCTTTCCACATCGATCGCAGCTGTACGGTTTCTCTCCAGTGTGGATGAGTATGTGTTGTGAGAGGCTCTTTAAGTGAGTAAAAGCTTTTCCACAGTCTTTACAGATAAAGGGTTTCTCCCCAGTGTGAATGCGTTTATGTTGGGAAAGGGACCCCGTATCAGCAAAAGTTTTCCCACATTCATCACAGCTGTAGGGTTTCTCTCCAGTGTGGATGCGTCGGTGTCGTTTAAGGTAATTTGAAGTCATAAAGGTTTTGCCACAATCTATACAGCTGTATGGTTTTTCTCCAGTGTGGGTGCGCTTGTGTGTTGTCAGTTCAGATGAAGTGACAAAAGCCTGCCCACATTCATCACAGCTGTGTGGTTTCTCTCCAGTGTGGATGCGTCTGTGTCTATAAAGAGAGCCTGAAGTGCTAAAAGCTCGCCCACAAAACTCACAGCTGTACGGTTTATCTTCAGTGTGGACTCTCTCGTGTTCTTTGAGGTAACATAAATAAATAAAGGCTTTACCACACACTTCACAGCTGTACAGTTGTTTTCCTTTGTGCATGTGCCGGTGCAATTTGAGCTGGCTCTTATTAGTAAACTCAATTCCACATGGTTTACAGATGAGCATCTTACTGTTGGAGGCTGGAGAATGAAATCAGAGTACTCCTAACCAATGGGTTCTGCAAACAAATAAACTTTTGTTAATTCTTTAGGGTGAAAAGAGTTCCGAGTTTCAAATGCTAAGTACGGCATAAATCAAATTAATGTTATTTCTTTATTCAAATAAAATTTACAGATATCTTCTAAATTCTGTTGTCCACCAGGCTAAACCTCATGTTTAGTATTACACAGACAAATCACATGATGCTCAATTAGTGTGCCATTAGCTTAGTTAAGTGTAACATGTTAATATAGATTAGAATACAAACTAGTAGTTAGATGTTAGCCAATGTAACGCAAGTTTAAAACAGTTTGCTAACCACGATATAAAAACATGCTTTTACTGAGTGTCATGCCTAAGGATCAGATCAGAATGTTTCCAGCGATCTAGTTAAATATGATGTGGCGTTTGTAATATGTTAAAAAAAGCAGTTATCGCCGTTTTACACTGACCTGAACAAATAATGGTGCGTAAAGCAGGAGCATCCGCAGCAGGCACGTCGACTTCCTTCAGACCATTGTAGAAAACGTAGCTTCAAAACGCAGAGGCTGTGCAACGCTGCCACCTGCTGAAATGGAGGGTCACTGCGCTTTTTCCTGTCTACATGTCCTATTGTGCCATCTGAGAAATACAACTTTCACCAGAATATCAGCCTGAGAAGACGAAAGACTTCCAACAAATATTTCTATTTTATATGAAACCTTACACACCTGTAGTTTCTATTGCAACTGTTAGTTCTGACAGTTCAGTAGTGTACAAGACTCAAACTCAAATAAAGACCTGCTTGAAAAAAGTCAATCAAAAATAAAATCATATTTTTATATAATAGACAAAGAATATACATTTGACATTACATCATTTGCATATTTTGCATAATTAACATTTATCAACATGATGCATAATAAAAGATTGCCTTTATAGTGAAGCGTTTGTGGGAAACTTTTGATCTGTGTCCTTCGTCATTTCACAAAAACCTGTGCAGATATTAAAAATGTGTGGCTGATATTGACAAAGAATATATACTTTTATACAGTCATATTAAGATTGTGTGGACAGTTGAAGAGTGGATTTTGAGGATTTTGCCGGAGCATGATGACAACGCCAGTGGGACCGACAGTCAGCTGGTGTCCAGAATATTTTCCCACACACCTCACATGGTATCACCAGCTCTTTAGTGTGTCGCAGGTTGTGAGTCTTTAAGGAAGACTGGCATCTGAATGTCTTCTCACACTGATCACAGCTGAAAGGCTTCTCTCCAGTGTGAATCCGCTGGTGTCGTACAAGACAATTTGAACTGAAAAAGCACTTCCCACAGTCTTTACAGCTGAAGGGTTTTTCTCCAGAGTGGGTGCGCTTGTGTTTTTGCAGGTCCGATGCAAAAGTCTTCCCACATTCATCGCACCTGTAGGGTCTCTCTCCCGTGTGGATCCTCTGGTGGCGTATAAGGCAACTTATTCTCAAAAAGCGTTTCCCACAGTCTTTACAGATGTATGGTCTTTCTCCAGTGTGTGTTCGTCTGTGCTCTACAAGGGCCCCTTTTATTACAAAAGCCTGCCCACATTCAGGACAGCGGTATGGTCTCTCTCCAGTGTGGGTGCGTTTGTGTATTAGAAGGTTGCCTGAATTGGAAAAGGCCTTTCCACAGTTATCACAGACATATGGTCTCTCACCAGTGTGAACCCTCTGGTGTTGTACAAGATAACACGATCTATAAAAAGCCTTCCCACAAACCTTACAGACAAAAGGTTTCTCTCCGGTGTGAGTGCGTCTGTGTATACTAAGATTTCCTGTATCGCCAAAGG
Source organism: Neodontobutis hainanensis (assembly GCA_024349245.1). Classification (NCBI taxonomy): domain Eukaryota; kingdom Metazoa; phylum Chordata; class Actinopteri; order Gobiiformes; family Odontobutidae; genus Neodontobutis; species Neodontobutis hainanensis. The sequence goes on from JALDNG010000046.1 coordinate 1,224,238, forward strand.
TCTTCCCACATTCCTGACAGCTGTATGTTTTTTCCCGTACACCCGAGTGGACAGGTCTGTGTCGTGCAAGGTCAGATGATTTAATAAAACCTTTCCCGCAGTCTTTACAGACATAGGGTCTTTCTCCAGTGTGAAGGCGTCTGTGCTCTACAAGGTGCGATGATAATGGAAATGTCTTCCCACATTCATCACATTTGAACGGTTTCTCTCCTGTGTGGAATCTCTCGTGTTGTTTAAGGTAACATAAAGAAAGAAAGAATTTCCCACAGTCATTACAGGTGTACAGTGGTTTTCCTGCATGCATGCGCTGGTGCAGTTTGAACTGGTTCTTATTGGGTAATTCTTTTCCACACTGGTCACAGGTGAGCGTTTTACTGGTGGCTGGAATCTGAGGAGCCTGATCTTTCTCCATGCTCCTGATGAATGTTAATTCTGTGTATACAAACAGGCTACAATTAGGATTCTTGCTGTGCACACAGTACACACATCCATCTTCATGAAGCTTATAGTATTGGAATTTAATACACTAGTTATTTGAAAACAAAATCAAAAAGGCATATCCATGTGCAGATATGTATATTACATAGCTCTGAATCAGTAACAGGAAGCTCACAGCAAAATATATTTTTATTCAAAAACGTAGGTTTTAGATTAAGCATTTTAATGTTTTTTTTGTTAAACTATGTTCAAGGCAACTGTCCAATGTGTGCAGTTAAAAATAATCATTAGTTTAACTGCTGATTAGGATGCTACTTAATTAATGCGTTTTAAAATGTGCATCCACATTTTAAAACGCCCTTTGCAAGAACAGTGTGTAATAAATCTAACATCATTTACCGTTGCTGGCCTTTTAATTACTTGTAGCCAACGTTACATTAAAATCAACTGAGCCGCTTGATGCTCTATACTCGGAATACAATCATTGCGACAATGCTTTTGAACACAGTCCTATATTCCAGTTTAATTATAGTTGTATAGCCTACAGCAAATACAACGCCACATGGAGAAAATTGAACTGTACAGTGCACAAAACCGAAAGAAATAGACAAACTTGAAGCAGAGACGAAAGGCCGTTTTGTCGTCTTTCTCCAGATTCTCTGCAGGAAGAGAAGGCCCTGAAGAAGGCAGCGGCTGCGTAATAGCGCCACCTTCTGAACTGGAGGATCTAACATGTAAAGCCAGTGTACATTAAGGGAAGGATATATCTTAAAAAGCTTTAATTTTAACTTAAAGCTTTTTCATGCTTTTTTTTCACATCTTGAATTGCTGCATTTTTTTATTAAATTACTTGCATTCTATGTCTTCTATTACACTAAAAATACGTTTCTATGACTATATTTATTTATTCTTAGTTTGATTTTTTTAAATCTTTTTTTTTTGCCCACGATAATGGCCATAAATTTGATTGTAAGTGGCACAGGGTAAAAAAATCTGGACAACGCAGAAGTGCTCTTTTTTCGTGGTTGAGCACCTGCCCCTCAAAATGTCTGTTTTAACTTCCCCTTGAACATTGTTAAAGTTGAGGCTGTTCCAGATTTATGCTGCATGAAATTTAAACACTGCTTCACGCTGTTTAGTTTTATCTCTGGGCACGAGCAGAAGGCCTCCTGCCATGGAGCATAGGCCATGCTCCTATGGTCCATGAGCTGCTAGAGAGGTGGCCTGCTCTCTTCACTCCTGTGGAGGCAAGTGAAGTTTTTTAATTTTATTAATTTGTGTTTCATTTCAGCTGTGTAATGCGTTGTAAATGTATCTTTCCAGATAAATGCGGAGTTCAAACGCATAACCACTATGCCTCTTCAATCACGTTTCCTGTTGCAAGACCTGCTTACACCCAATCTAATGAAGGTTTTTGAAAAGAACTCATGTCAACATGGCAAAAGGCTCAAGGATCTGGTTGCTGAAATGTCTGTAAGTACCCAAGCACCATAAATGGGTTTTAGTTACAGAACTTTTTTTTAGTAACTTTCATTTTGAAGACCTGCATAGCAACAAACCATTCATGAAGTAAAATGTGTTATGATTAGTTCAATGCTATGCAGTGGTCCTAAAAATGGTGCCCAGTGACATCACTGAATCTATGAATAGTTTGTTTTTCTTACTAATTTGATATGGTTAAAACATTTTAGACTTTACTAATCCGCAAGTGACATTACATAGCCAATTCACCCAATTGCACAAAGTACAACATACTAAATATTAAAAGGCTAAATAGGCAAGGAAAAAACTTGAGGAGACCTGACGCAGTGAGTAGTTTTTCTTAAACACGCATGTCAGAAGACACATCCTGTGGTTGTTGCATGTCACAACATAGATTACATCTGCCACTCAATGTTTAAACACTAGGTTGATCTAGACCCACACTAAAAAGTGACTTTATGTTTGCAGTATAAACATGTATTACTGACTTCATCTTAAATTTCTTTCCTTAGAATGACACTGAAGGGGCTCTGTATATACCTTAATGAAGACTTTGAGGCACTAGTGCAAGAGCATAAGGTAAGTGTGCAAAGCCATTTTGAGCGTTTTCATTAATTGATACATATATAATGTGTTCAATCCCACTAGGACATGCCTGAGGAGACCCTAGGAGCCATAGAAGAAACCACTGTAGGGATCTACGTCACCAAAGAAGATCCCATGTTGGAATATTCCGATATAGGCATTATTCTTGAAGTAGAGATTGTCCTTCGTGACTTGGACAATGTCGCTCTAGCCTCTGGAATGATTTTGGGTCTGTTCTACGCCCTAAACCTAAGATATCCATCCAAGCTTCGCTACACCCTGGAAGTTATGCAGAAAATAATAATGGAGATTGAGGCAACAGAGCTTTCAAAAAAGGCTCAATCCCTGAAAACAAAAATGTACCAGTGACTTTACACAAAATGTGTTTGACCAAAAAATGAGCAGGACTCGTGGTTTGAAATTGACAGTTTGTTTCAGTGATGCTGTTTTAAAGTGTGGATCAAACTCATACCTTGTTATTTACTGATATTGTTTGATCCTCTAACCCAACATCTGTTTTTCCACTTGAAAGATAGTTTGCAGTTTGAATGTAACAAGTTTGGGTTTTAACAATGTTAACAAGTATGGTTAGATGCAAGCATTTTAAATTGCATTTAAATGCATTAATAATACTAATACCAGTAAGTGTAGTAAATATTGGAGCCAATCTGACAGTTCAGATGTTCTGGTGGGATTAATGGCCTGGGATCTGTTTTGTCCGTTTTGTAATGTCACCAGATTTATTGCAAAATTTCTCGGCAGCAATAAATTGTTTTTCAATGTACACTGTTAATTACTGGTATCACTGTTAATACTATAGTGCATTCAGTATTCTCCAAGATTGTGATTGTTGGCACTTTAAATAAAAAAATAATAACCAACCAACATTCCTCATTGTGGGTGCACGTGGCAGAGTGGTTAGCACTCCTGCCTCACAGCAAGAAGGTCATGAGTTCAAAACCCGGCCGACTCAAAACATTCTCAGCCGACTCTGGTCTTTCTGTGAGGAGTCTGCATGTCCTCCACGTGTTACCGTAGGTTCTCTCCAGGTACTCCGTCTTCCTCCAACCGTCCAAACACATGTATGTACAGGTTAATTGGCAACTCTAAAGTGTCCCTAGTGAATAAATGTGAGAGTGAACGGTTGTCTGTCACTGTCTGTCTCTAAGTGTTAGCCCTGCGACTAACTGGCCACTGTCCAGGGTGTACCCCGCCTCATCCCAAAGCTGCTGGGATAGGCTCCAGTCACCTGCGACCCCTAACGGGACAAAGCGGTAGAAAATGAAAAAAAATGAATGAATGAACATTCCGTGTTGTTGAAAAGGTTTGAGTAACAGCATCTGGACTAAGTTTTCAAGGTAAGGATGTTTCTCTAATTCCAAGAGACTTTATCAATTCTGAGTTCAACTTGTAGGTGAGCTGAGATTATAAGCCTTTTCTTCAAGATGTCCTGGATGACAGAGAATCTTCACAGACATTCCATGTTGTTATTATCATTATTGTTTTTGTCCTAGTTATTATTACTACTATTATTACTAATTATAGATTTTTGTTTACTGTGATTTGTGACAAGTATCCACAACTGATGCCACCACTGAGTTGGACATTGAGCTGGATGAGGAAACAATTTCAATTATAAATATGTCATGATTTTAGCACATTGTGGTTGTTCATGTGTGAGCACTAAAACAATGTGAATAGTATTTGTAGTTGTACCAACAAAAAATATAATTGTAGAAATCTTGATATCATGGTGATGTCAATACTAAGCTTATAAAGAAAAACTTTTTTCTGTCCTAGGGGAACACCCTGTAAGCGCTGGTTAGTGCTTTGGCAACACACAAGAAAGACTGACATGTCAACATGGTTCTAGTCTCTCAAATCACCATCAAAGCAAAGATATTCAAGTTAGGCACACCTTCATGTATTTGAGGCGAGTTTAAGTATTTGTGATAAATGGCAGACTTTGGCCATAGATCTGCATGTTCTAAAATTGTAAAATTTTGACCTGGGTAGGTCTTGCTTGACTGCAGAATTAGTCCTGGTTCAAACTTGCTTTGGCACAGTACTTCTTAATGTCTTGATGTACAGCACATGCAAATACAATGGTTGCACTGTTTTTTTATTTTTGGTTTGCTTGTTTTTTTCCTGTAGGCCAGCGAAGATTGAAGCCTGCCCTTCAGGAAAGGCCTCTCTCCAGGCCTGTACTCTTGTTTGATGAGACCATTTACAATGTATCTGTAAGTCATGTCAAATTTACTGAATCAGTAAGTTTCAGTGTAATAATGATGTTCTGAATGTATAGGTTTCATAAATTTAGACTGTTCTGAGCTGTTGTATAATTTTTTTTTATTAAATCCAATGAAGTCAATGGAGTTCATACTGGTAATCAAATACAATTTCTTAATTATTGATTAAAAACATTTGACATTTAAATTTCTAAAAATCCACCTTTTCTCAGCTAACTGGCTCACACAGTGTTTCTGTGATGGTTTTCCTGTTTTACTTCTGGTGTCCACCACCTGGTTCGGGGATTGCCGCCACGACAGGCACCGGAGACTTTGCGGCCACAGCTTCGAGTGGCTGCGTCGACAATGGAGGTGGAGAACATGGTCCACTCGGACTCAATGTCTCCAGTCTCCCTCGGAATCTGGTCAAAGCTCTGTCGGAGGTGGGAGTTGAAGATCTCTCTGACAGGGGACTCAGCCAAACGTTCCCAACAGACCCTCACAGTACGTTTGGGTCTGCCAAGTCTGTCCCGCCTTCTCCCCCGCCATCGGATCCAACTCACCACCAGGTGGTGATCAGTTGACAGCTCCGCCCCTCTCTTCACCCGAGTGTCCAAGACATACGGTCGGAGGTCAGATGAAACAACTACAAAGTCGATCATCGACCTCCGGCCTAGGGTGTCCTGGTGCCACGTGCACTGATGGACACCCTTATGCTTGAACATGGTGTTCATTATGGACAAACTGTTGCTAGCACAGAAGTCCAATAACAGAATACCACTCGGGTTCAGATCAGGGGAGCCGTTCCTCCCAATCACGCCCCTCCAGGTGTCACTGTCGCTGCCCATGTGAGCGTTGAAGTCCCCCAGTAGAACGATGGAGTCCCTTGTTGGAGCACTTTCCAGCTCCCCTCCCAGAGACTCCAAGAAGGCCGGGTACTCTGCACTGCCATTTGGCCCGTAAGCACAAACAACAGTGAGAGACCTATCCCCGACCCGAAGGCGCAGGGAAGCGACCCTCTCGTTCACCGGGGTGAACTCCAACACATGGCGGCTGAGCAGGGGGGCTATGAGCAATCCCACACCAGCCCGCCGCCTCTCACCGCAGGCAACTCCAGAGTAGTGGAGAGTCCAGCCTCTCTCGAGGATTTGGGTTCCAGAGCCCAAGCTGTGCGTGGAGGTGAGCCCGACTATCTCTAGTCGGTATCTCTCAACCTCCCGCACAAGCTCAGGCTCCTTACCCGCCAGCGAGGTGACATTCACAAATCATATGAGTCTGAGTGAAATAAGCAAACCTGATGGATGATGGGCCGTATTTCTTTGAGCTGGAGACGGCGAGCTGGAGACTGGCTCAGTAAGTCATACAGACTTATGTCCATTCTCTCAAACTCGTGACAGAAATGTCCTCTGAAGTAGAACGAACTGAACCAGCGTACAATGTTAAAATTGTCTGATCCGAGTCGTTTCATTTTCCAGAGGATTTCCATCTGTGGGTTGAACAAAGTCTGTTGTTGCAGTAAATCACTAAACATGCTCCTCTTTTTACAGAGTGTGTGGTCTGTGTTGTTGTACCTCCTGCTTTCCGAGCTCAATATGCTGGGGGTCTTTCAGCACTTTGACTGCCACAGTCTGGTTGGCGTAGACATTGCGGCAGAGGGTCACATTCCCATAAACGCTGGACCCCAGGACCTGCTGGACCTCGTAGAGGGCAGAGGGCCTCACTTGCTACTTGTTAAAATACTCAACAAACATTATTATGCTTATGCTTATTATGCTTGTTAAAACTTTCAATAAACATTAAATCAATTTCAAGCTTTAAATATAACTTCAGAAAAAACATCTCCACCAATTTTACCAAACATTAATTATTAATATAACCCAACAAATTGTGCTTTATCTGTATATACAGTATATTCAATAGTGACTAAATGGATAAGAATAGAAAGTCCAATTCAGAATTTACAAAGCCATTTATTGACATTTTAATATATTTCATGGTAAATAAACCCAAACATTTAACTTCACACAAAATAATCACAAAATTCTGATTGTTTTTAAACTGACTGTAAAACTTATGAGTGAGGACTTCCATGTGTTTGTTTCACATGAAGAATATTGGAGACGCCTCAAAGAGAAAACCTCAAAGGGCTGAGTCCAGTAATGGATGACACCTCTTTTCAGAGTCCAGGTCGTTCCAGTTCACGTGAATTCAGCTCGATTCACTTTAATTCATTTAGATTCACCTGGAAATGGCTCACAGCAGTGACACCAAACCCCAGCCTCTGTGAGAGTCAGCATCTTCTCCATCTCTCTCTTCATCCTCAGCTTCACCTGCAGCGACACAAAAGCACAGCCGAGTAAGACAAAGAAAAAAAGAGACTCTGGGACTCTCTTAGAAGTCTGCTTTTTATGGATTCCTGTACAATGTTAAAGGCAATATACTGTATATGTTCTAAGTAGAATGACATATAATGCTGCATATACAGAATGTAGAGTTGTTCTGACATGAAAAGGCTGTACAAATAGGATTTCCACAATTGAAAATGTTCAAATTTGAGACTCTTTATGTTATGTTTAAGAAAAGATTATGGTTAGTTGGCTCTGTAGGAACATGCTGTACTCTATATTTAATTTGTACAGTATTTGATAAGTTCACTTTGAAAATATAGAAACAAAATCCTTTCCGTTCATAAATGCCTGTTTGTTCAAAATGAATGTATTTTTCCTCCAGCTGTGTATTTCTGCTCTTGGCATTTGTAAGAACTGGAACTGGACATATTTGGGCTAATGATCTGACAGTCACTGTGTGATTTGAAGTAAAGACCGTTTTAATTGGAAGGTCTAGTTACTGCCCACATTAACAGGTCAAATTAAATGACCCTGTTATAGTTTAGTAGTAATCAGTTTAAATTACTCTTTGTTACAGTTCTCTAAAATTCAGTGTAAATTTGGACAGGGTAATTCTTATTTGAACTTAATCTGGCCTGGTCTCGGTTGGGTCAAATGTGAAAAACAACAGGAGGATAAATGGACACCAGACGTTTTGGTCCTGCACGATTTAAATAAACTTAAACTTATTAAAGTTCATGTTTGTATATATATATATATATATATATATATATATATATATATCTCCTCTGGGGGAGTGGATACTGTTGCAGATGTCCCGCCTGCTGTTAGACGTCCCAGTGATGAATGGACCTCAACTGTGCCCGTTCTGTGATGCTGTCCCGACCCATGGACCCCCCCCAACCCCACCTCTTCTCACTCAGATGGATGAACTGTTCCCATTGATATTAAATAAAGTTATTTTTATTAATCTATATGTGACATGGACTATATTTGAGTGAATGGTTCTGTTTGAAGAGCTGTGTTCCATTGATGGGACCAGATTGTCTGATTTGATTTATTTGAGTTTTTGTTTTCTCTGAGATTTATTACTCAAAGTATATCCAGGAAATAATTATTTTGAGACCAGACTTAGACATTATTTTTAATGTTTAGCTCTGCCTTAAGTCATGGAAATGGAGTATTATAACACAAAACAATAGATGGATCGTTTAAAAGTCACTATAATAAATATTTCAGAGCATTAAACACCTGTCTCATCCACTGCATTTATTTTATTTTAATCAGGAAGAAGAGAAGAAGAGAACCAAAGTTGTTTCTCATTCTGCAGGATCCTTTATTCAGTCGTCAAGACTAGAGTCTAACTCCAGATGAATGTTTTCTGGAACAAGCTTCAAGCGACCGGCTGCATCAGAAAAATCTGTGACCTTACTATTTTTCTCTAAATACACAACAAATTGTTTTATTGTGTAAATGTTTAGTTTATTGTAAATCATTTTTTAAAATATTGTATACATATGTAGCCCACCCATATCCACAGTAATAAAGAAAAGGCCTTCTAAGTTCTTTACCAGCTCTTATGTAGTTACCACCGGGCTTGACACTGACACCCGACAAAGGACAAATGCAGGTGGATTTCAGCTGTGCCGGGTCATAGTCACTTCCTCATAAAAGTTACACTTGGACCTAGATTTGACTAATTATAAGTATTAAGCAAGAGAGATTTTTAATTATAGTGCAGAGAAGTGCACTAGACGAGCATAAGAGCATTTCTGGATCTGTTTTTCCTACTGGCTGCAGAGACTTTTGAGACTCTTTAAATATAGTGAAGGCATGTTCCCAAAACTGCTTTGAGAATTTAAAATTATTATTATTTTTATTTTTATTTTTAGTATGGTTTGAAGTAAACCATGTTTTCAACATCTGATCTTTTATCGACACACTGATTACAAACATCACAGGTGAGGATGGTTATCTTTAGTAGCCTGCATGTGCATGTGATCAGGCCAACAGTGTCATCTGGGTAGTTTCTGTTGTCATTATGATTTAAAAAGAGTAAACACAGTTGTTTGGCAATAAATGGCTTCACCCAACCACTAACTATGAGTTTTGTGTTCTCATTCATATTCTCTAAAAAATGGCCCCCACAAATTTTGTAAGGGTATGTAAACTTATGAGCACAAGTGTAAGTCAGTGCTATATCCTGTACTTAAACAACATAAGCGTTGTGTGCATTTATGTAAAGCAGACAGCAATTTTCGATGGACAAATTAACATTAGCTAATTCTGCACCAACAAGATTATTACATCTGACCCAGTGTGTTATGTTACTGAGTGGGCGAAAACAAACATTAGCATCTTACATTCACTCTCTAGTCCAGACCAATTTGTAAAATTCTTGATCTCAAACATTAAGACCTTAAATGGTTTATTCATTATTAATAAATCTTGTGTTTGAATGAAAACTTCTATTATTTTATTGAATATACAATAAAATCTCACTCTCGGGGGTTCCTGACAGACTGGCCCACTTGGTCATCTGCTGGGTTTATACCACTTCTTCACTTTTACACACCATTTCTTTATGAATACTTATACAAAGTATTAATCAAATCTTACACATTAAAAGTGTAAAGGATTTTATTAAAATGTCAGATTTTGTAAAAGTCTTTTACTAGTGTAAATGCATTTGACTGTGTGTGTGTAAAGGAATACAGTTTGTTTAAAAAAAGTACAGTGAAACATTAAGGCTGCTTAATGAAACAGAAAGGCAGAACATAAAATATCACATAAGCCTGTAAATTGTTAATCTGGATCTGCACAAGAGTGAATACTGTTGACCACATTTGTCTTGAACACTCACACCAAAATAGTTGTACAAATAATGCAAAGCTGCAAATGTAATTCACACACATGCACTTCATTTGTAGCTATGTTTATGTGGGTTATAACTGCAGAGTAACCTTTTTGTGTCACAGTTGTCACACTACAGCCCAGAAGACCCTTTCTTCTGATCTGCCACAGCCTCAGCCTGACCTTTAGGAACTTAGAAGTGACATTCATAAAAGAGGGGTATTTATGTACTTTGTATAAAAGGCATATGCCTGCGTCTGTTTGCATTTCTTTTTTTGTTTAATTTCCTTCTTTTTTTTCTGATATTTATTTTATTATTTCTCTTAAATCTCTTTCTGTAAAGCTGTGAAACACACAAAATACAAATTAGTAGGCTTTATTATTAGGCTACAGTAGATGAGAAAAGCTTACATTTATTCAGTCTAAACTAACACTTTGTGGGTTAAATAAGCACTCAAATACAGAAACAAAATAATATAATCAAATGTACTGTATATTTCCATGTATGTTTAAAGATATGCAGAATAAACTACTTAAATGACACTATAAAATTTGATAGCATATTAAATTAGCATGCAAATTAACCCTAACCCTAACACAACACCTCATAGCTATGGACTCTACCGTAAAGTAAAATCTAAAACATATCTACTAGAAATAAATTATTACTTATTATTCAGCACTGTTTATTGGTCATTTTTTCTCATTCACAAAACACTTTTAAATCAACGTTATTACACCAGTATGCAGATAGCGTCCTTCAACAATAACTAAGAGTAGATTTTCTGATAGGGGTATTCAAACAGCAGAGCTTGATTACTTTTATTGTTAGCAACGTTAAACGCATCAATATAACTTTGATATTTGCAGTTTAAGCTATATGTGTTGAACAAAGCGCTACATGGCACTGAAGCCCATAAGAGCTCACAATCAGGCTGAAAACTGTCATCTGTCACTTAATGAGTCTGCGCAGACTAGCTTGTCTAACCTTGCGCTGCCGCTGGATTTTTGCAAGATTTGGTAGTTTCCAAACTCGGGTTAATCCATATTGTATTGTGCCAAGCCAACTGCTTGAGTTGAACCTAATGACCTTGCTGTTTGAGGCGTTTCAATCTGACTGCTGCAATGCCATAAACTTAACAGTCAAAGCAACATAAACACATTTTTTATTATGTTCGTTTTGTCTAACTAATTTTGGTAGCAGTTTAATCATGCATCCATATTAATTATTTTTAAAACTGTAGTAATGTGGTTAATTAAATAATAGTATTTATTGTATTATTTATCTCAAAGGTGACAAATCAGCACAGCACAGAAAGTAAGACCTTGACGCCCTAACCCTAACCTGATCTGATGTTTGCAGATGCCATTCCAAAAATGTGGGGGAGATTCAGAAAGAGTGGACAGCAGCTGGAGTCAGTGTTTCAGGAACCACTGCACACAGACGTATGTGAGACATACAGGGTTTCAGCTTTCACATTCTTTGGGTCAAGCCACTCTTGAACAGCAGACACCATCAGAAGCGTCTTGCCTGGGACTGCTGCTGAGTGGTCCAAAGTTATGTTCTATGATCAAAGTAAATTTTGCATTTCCTTTGGACATCCGGGTTCCAGAGTCTGGAGGAAGAGAGGAGAGACACACAATCCACGCTGCTTGAGGTCCAGTGTAAAGTTTCCACAGTCACTGATGGTTTGGGGATCATGTCACCTGCTGGTGTCGGTCCACTGTGTTTTATACCAGGACGTTTTAGGGGACAGACTGATTGACTCCATGCCACGCCGCATTGCTGCAGTAATTCAGTCAAAAGGAGCCTCAACTAAGTATTGAGTGTTGTACATGCTCGTACCAAGATTTCTAAAAATCCTTTCTTTGTATTGGTTTTAAGTAATATTCTAATTTTTATAGTTGTCAGTTATAATCATCAAAATCAAAAAAAAAAAGATTTAAAATATATCAGTCTGTGTGTAATAAATGAATATAATATAATATAATATACAAGTTTCACTTCTTGAATGGAATTAGTGAATTACTTTTTGAGGATATTCTAATTATATGACCAGCACCTGTATATGTTTTATTTGATCATTAGAGACTACAGATACACAGACCATTGTTACAAAGCTCATGAACTTTATTTGTCTCTGAAACATGCACTTGGTGCTGACAAAAATGTAAATGGGTGAAAACATCATATGTCTACAGAGCCACTGAAACGGATTATAACAACCATGTACATCCTATGGCCTTTTAAACATAGCCTAATTAAAGTAAAGATGTTATGTTATTTGTTGTTATTGAAGTGTGTATTTCCAAATTAACAGCAGTGACAGAAAAATATCTAAGTCTAAGGTCAAAATGTGAAATGTGTTGAAATTGTTACTCTTCCAGTGAAGCTGACAAACTGTGAAGCTGCTACTATCTGCTTCTTTAACAACAACATGGTACAAAAAACATGGCAAGTTTCAGATTTTTAACATTCATCCTTTTCCATTTACACAAACAAGTCAAATAAATAATATGTACAGGTCTCAAAAGGTGGAGTCAAATGCAACACACAAAACACATCTTGAAACAAACACAGCTTACATTGTGACAAAAATGCTTCGCCGTGTCAAAAAGTCAAGAAAGCAATTTAGGATAAACATTAAATGCACGTTTCCAGCATTCACAAAGAAAGTAGAAACAATCCAAGTGAAGTAATTAATTAACAAAGAAATGGACTTGAAGTGGTTTGTGTTTCCAGATTTACAGTGCGTTGGGACCATTTTGTTTAGAAATAGCCCACGTTTCGGTTCAGATTGCTACACTGAGGTGTCTGGGTTGTAAAAAATAAAAGTAAAAGCAGATATTTTACTAAATAAATTCATGCAAACACCATTCAAGTAACACAAGCCTGCAATAATGGTCATTTTTGAAGTTTTGAACCCTTGTTAGTTGTTTTAGAAGTGGCTGGCCCTGTCTGCAGCTCCAAACTGGGAATGTGGGACAATTATCTAATAAGCTAAGTATCGTATCGACCCTTTTTATTTTTGTAAAAACAAACAACACAAAGAAAACATAGAATTCCTTTAACTCTTGCTAAAACAAAAACTAGTCTGACATTATGTAAACTGCAGCTTAAGATCAAACATGTTCTAAAATGTAAATGATTTAATGTGGACATAGTGGAAAAGAACAGCTCGGTCACTAATCCTGACATTTATCATCAAAGTGGTCAGGATTTAAACAGACGAAGAGTGACATTAGCAACAGTGGTTTAGCAGCAGAGACAGAAAAGATGTAAATGAAAGCACAGTTCATTTGGTGCTGTTAAGGCACCATTCGGCCCAGATCTGCAGTGTCTGACCTCAAACACAGGGGTCAGTCTCAGGGCGGGACTCGGAGAGGTGTTCGTGAAAGTTTATTTGTACTTTGAAATATGTTGTTAAGCCATTTTGAGCTTTTATTATTTGTGCTGCATTTATGCGCTCCACAGATAACCTGGCCTGTCATTCCCATTCATTCCTTAAAAGTAAAATCTGGTCTGGAACCCTTTCCCTTCACAGTGACTTAACAAAACAATGGGTCTAATAACTATTTTCAATGATATTAGACCCATTGACCAATTGTAACTGTTTAAAATAGAGATGGCTTTATGCAGGCTTTAATTTTCTCTGAGTGGTTGTATCCATTTTTATTTATGTCTCTTGGTAAAACCATCATTTATTTTTAACAGAAAGGAAAAAGATAGAAAAAGCTATTCCTTAGATGGCAACAAGTTTTTAGAACTTTTCAGGACATTTAAAACAAAAGTTATTCTTCAACATCTAACACCACAACCAAGTGAAGTCTCGTTTCAATTGAAGTGGAACTCAATCAGTGCTTAATTTGAAAAGCTGGAGGTGAGGGAACACAGAGAGAATATTTAGTATTCCCTCAGCATCAAGAAGGGAAAAATTAAAGAAACATAAGGTATGAAGACTGCATTACAGCTTTATGTATCATTTTTTTTTTTTTTCAAAATTTTTATAAATGACTAAGGAAGAATAATATATTAATGTACAGCTTTTCTAACAAGTGCAAGTCATTCATATGTGGACATACATATTAAACAATGTTTTTATGCAAGGTGCTTAATTGCAATGAACAAATTAAACAGATACTTTACTCATGTTGATGAGGCGATATCAAGTCAGAAAGTTTAGTTTTTTCTTTAATGTGAATATTTCTCAGGTTTTCAAGAACCATATGAATGCAGCATAAATTGTACGCATATCCACAAAAAGCTCTGCTAAATAACTTGAGAACCTCCAACTAAATGCTCTCAAACTGATGCAGCTCATTTATCAAGAGGAGTTGGGAACATACATCCAAATGAATTGAAGACACAAGGCTGAACATCCAGTTTGTTCATTCAAATATTCAAAGTCTCTCCTCAACATTAGCTCTGAGGGTATTGTGTCAAAGCCAAGTCCTGTAGTCTTTTGTAAATCAGTTCTTTGTGCATTTTGGTGATCTGTGTTGAGATCCAGGGCTGACTGTAATGAAGAGTCCATGGTGTTTTTGTGCATGCACTGACTGCTCTTCTGTTTTTGTTCGAGCCAGTTTGTGTAAAGTGTGTCACTGTCCGGAGAAGGTGGAGTAGTGTTTGGGGGAGTGAGTGTTTATGTGCGGCTGGGACTGTGTGTGCATGTTGGACAGGGGCAGTGTGGTGTGGCGGTCCACAGACAGTCGAGAGGACAGTAGTTCGTCATCTGTGGAGTCGCCTAAAACATAAAAGAGAGACATTAGGAGGTTTTACAGGATTAACATGCACATACTGGTCACAACCCCTCATTAGATTTTCTAGTTTTACTGATTTACTAAAATGTGATGTTGCCTATATGTTTTGGTGCTAAACACCAAACACCAGCCGTAAATGCTATTCTTATGGCTACTACAAACATGTTTATCATAAATAAATTGGAAAAAATTATTAAGAAATGAATTAAAAAGAAAAGGTTGAAGCAAAAGCAAAAGCATCTGGACTCAGTTTTCAAGGTGAAGACGTTTTGTCTCTAATTCCAAGAGACTTTATCAACTCTGAGTTCAACTGGTAAGAGAGCTGGGCTTATATCTCTAGAGGGAGGAGTTTCCCCTGAAACTAAAGCTGATAGGACCAGACTGTTCTGATTTATACTCGTATCTATGAAAGGCAGTGTGACTCCTGATGTGAGAGTCATTAAAGGCTCAGGTGAGTTGTCAGTGACACTGTTGCATTCAGGTGTTGTTGTTCTAGAGTGAAACTATTTTAATTTAGGTTTTAAAACACTGTTGTAAATACTAGGAAACATGTATCTGAGGCCACCTCCTCTGTTCAGAGAGGGCTTTTTCCATTTTCTCAAAAATGGCTTCCTTCACCCCTCTCTCAAACCATCTGGCCTCTCTGGCCAGGATTTGGACATTTACTCCAATGTCCAAATCTGCCCTCAAAGGAATGTCTGCCCTCAAAGGAATGTCCTTTGTCTTTGAGTTGGAGGTGGACTGCAGACTCAGGTCCTCCAGGATTGGCTCTTCTGTGCTGGTACATCCTCTTGTGAAGCTGTTGTTTCTCTAACATGTCACTGCACTCTTTGCTAAACTGAACTGCATAAACCACATTGCTCTGTTTGAGAGGTGATCTTGTCTTTGTGATGGAATGTTGTGTTTGTAGAATACATTTTCAGATAAACCAGACACATAAGGGATAACTACACCCTTCCCTTTTGACCCTGGTACCTGTCTGTTTGGTTTCTGTGTCCTCTTGGAGTATTGTGGTATATGCAGTTCAGCAACTAGTGCTTTGAGTGTTGGTGAAACGAAACAACAGCTTCACAACAGGATGTATCAGCATAGAAGAGATAGATATAAGCTCAGCTCTCCTACCAGTTGATCTCAGAGTTGATAAAGTCTCTTGGAATTAGAGACAAAACGTCTTCAACTTGAAAAAAGAGTGCTTTTACTTTAATCTTTTCTTCAAGATGATCTGGATGACTGAGATCCTTCATAGTAATAACAAATGAATAAAAACAATAGTCAGAAAGTATAGATCCTTATTAAGCTCATAATGAAGTCTGGGAATGAAGACATGGTTCTGGCTCCTTCACGGTGCCGTTTATTTTAAGTGTTTGATGGTGAAAACAACGAGGCTTTGACTCACTTTGTCTTTTAATAGCCCTACAGTCATAATTGATTGTGATTTTTTGAAGTTCAAAAGCACACCCGAAAAGTGCATTTCCCGCTTCACGTACGACTTGAAAGCAACAGCTGGGAGTACTGCAGTCATAGTGTCCAGCTCTACAGGGCATAGTGACCAGATTGACCTCAAAACTGGGATATTTAAATTTTTTGATGTTAATCAAAGGACAGCACCTTAACAGAAATTACTTAATGGAAAATGGTGCACAAAATCAATACCACCAGTAAAGTGGCTGCATTGTGTAACCTTTTTTATTATATTAATATGTAACAAACATGTGCTTTCCTTAAAACAAACAATTGCACTGTTCCTTGAGCTTGTAGTATTGAGTACAGACATGTGGAACACTGTTAATCTTTTCCAATTGAAAAAAAAAAAAACACATTTATTATATATATAAATATATTGCCGTAACCATGGAAATTTTGGCACACAGACAGTCTACTGACAAATGAGTTACAAGCAAAGTATGCCATCTGTCAGTATAACTGAACTCAGTTATTGTTATAGTTCTGAACTTTCAGTTTCACATTTTTGTTTTTTATTTACAAACATTATGAGCTATAGCTCCATGAACAAACTCAACTTTTGCTAAAAGTGCAAAGAGATGTTTTTAAGACATATATTTTAAACATTTCACACAATGTACCCTGACTTCATTCAGAATGACCTCTGCTTTATTTGTAAAAGAAACTATAACCCAAGTATAATATAATAATGGAAATCCATGTTCACATTGAAATTAATACATACAACAACAGACAAGGTAAAAGGTGGACCAGAAATCTAAATATTATGATATGTATAACAATATAAGAATTAAAATGGGTGATTGGTTCGTACCGATCGGGTTTCCAGTGATGTGGTGCCAGTAGGCCGATCGGGGCAGGATGGCAGTGGGGGTGCAGGGGTAGGAGCCCGCCTCTGAGCCTTTTGACAACAACTGGGGACAAATAAGTAAAGATATTTTCTCTCTTTTATGACTTTAATATTTGTTTCTATAATTAAAACAGTAAAGTACAGTGCATTTTTCCAGTTTTTCAGCCTGTGGGACTGGGCTGTTGGGCATCGCTTGCTGCAGGTAATTACATCTCTGTTTCCTCTGGAGCAGCAGTGTGGGAGGGTTCAGCTCAGGAAAGTAGAGGCCGGGTCAGGGAAACATTATATTATAATTATTACATTAAGATACACTCTGAGGGAAAAACAGAAAAGCACCACAAACTGAAACTCCATTAAGCTGTTAAACATAACTAATGGTGTTTATAATTTAAGCTCAAATGTAAAAAATATGAAACAACACTAAACTCTGTGCAAAGTTATATTATTGTGGATCTCAAAATAAAAACTATTAATGTTGGCGCTAATTGGAAGAAGGCTCCTAACTTTACAGTGTGCAATGGGTCGGGCATCACTTCTAGACATCTTTTTATCTAAAGCAGAAGAGCCTATGTTAGAGATTTAAGAGCTGAGCAACTCATGAGGTGAGCAGCAAAAGCAGGTTCATCCAACTTAATAGTAGGGGGACAATGTTAAAATAATACAAATGTTTTACATTGTGGGATAATGAAGTGGGATGTTGCTGACAGTTTGCTGTTCCCAGTGTTTAAGGTTGACTCAAATGTTTCATGTATCACTCGCACTGCTCCTGAGCCACACTCGGAGAGAGGTGTTTTATCAATACTGCAAAAAAAGTTTATTTTAACATTTAAGTATTAGCCTTATTAGATCTATTGTTAGCACGGTTTAGCAACATAGCCTACCTAACTTTCTGTTATAAGTGGAGCTAAATCCCTTTTGAGTTTCTTCTGAAGCCTGTCTACACTCATATGAATGTTATATGAATGATAACACAAAAAAGTTAAAGATATAAAAAGATATCCAAGTAATTGAGAATGCCAATCAGCAGAGTTCAAAATGAGGGATTCTGTTGAAACCAAACCAAGGTCAGATAGACCAACAGAAATTTTAACCACCAATGCCAGGAAAATTGTTCGGGTTGCAAAGAAAAACACACAAATAACTTCAGCTGAAATACAGGACTCTCTGAAAAAAGGTGGTGTGGCTGTTCCAAGATGCTCAATAAGGAGGCACTTGAAGAAAAATGTGCTGCATGGTCGGATCGCCAGAAGAAAGCACAAATGCCACAAAACACCCCGCTTACAATACACCAAACAGCACAAACACAAGCCTCAATACTTCTGGAACAAACTCATTTGGAGTGATGAGACCAAAATTAAGCTTTTTGGCCACAACCATAAACTTTACATTTGGAGAGGAGTCAACAAGGCTCCATTCCTCCTGTGAAACATGGAGGTGGATCATTGATGTTTTGGGGATGTGTGAGCTACAAAGGCACTAGAAATTTGCTCAAAATTGAAGGAAAGATGAATGCAGAAACTTGTCAAAAAAATACTGGAGGAAAAGTTGTACTAATCAGCCCGGAAGATGGCATGGGCCGAAAATCACAAATTCTGTAAACTCATGGCTACGGGTTCAAACCAAAGGGAGAGACACATCTTTTGCCCTCCTGGCACTGCCAATGTCACATGACTAAAAACAATCAATAGAGATAACTTTATAAATATGTAATGTAGTTGTATTGCACTGACCCTGCTACTCTTCTCCATTTCCAGCAGGACCTTCTTGTGCTGCTCAGCAATGGCCAGTGTCGCGGAGTGGACCCTTTGGTAAATCTGCTCCCCCTCTCGAGTCTGAAACGTGTACAGGCCTTCACCACTGTCACACATCCTGCAAAAGGTGGTTTGAAAACAAAATCATTAAAACATAAAGACTGAAGGAGCGTGAGTAAATGGTATGCACTCATATGGAGCTTTTTTGCACCCATCTTGGTCACCCAAAGCGATTTACGTTAGGCTTTCATTCACCCCATTCACACCGGGGCAGACAGAGAGGGGGGCTGTCATACAAACAGTGCTCACAGCCTTCTCCGATCACCACCAAACACACCTCAACAGTCACACACATTCATACACCAGTGCTACGGACACTGGAGGCAAGGTGGGTTAAGTGAACAGGGGAGAGGGGGAATCTAACCACCAACCTTCTGGTAGTAGGACGACCGCTCTACCACTGCGCCCCCTGAGTAGATGGTAGGTGTTTCTATGTAGCTGTTCATAACCCTTAAACTGCAAGTGTAAATGGCTTGGAAATCGTTTACACTAATCACAGGATCTGTATCAGTCAGTCAAGAAGCATTAGCACAGTGTTGTAGGCCTACATCTGAGGGCCAACTTCAGGACACACTTCAGTTTGTTTATGTATAAACTAGAGACAATATGCCTCAGTATAGTTCCCTGAGTGATTCCTGTCATAATTCTACATGGGGAAGATTTTACATTATCAATAACAACAGATTGCTATCAACCCTTTAATTTAATGGACTATTACTGCCATTATTGCACATTATCAGGAAGAATGTGCATAATTAGTAATATGAATATAGGGCTTATTACACAGTGGATGTATTGTGACAGACCCACAGCTAGAGGGCAGTACTGGCCTTTCAGTTCCTCAAATGTTATGCCATTGCTGGAGGCATCACACATCAGGAGGAAAAACAGGTCTGGCCCGGTATTGATGGGGTTGAGCACAAGGTTACTGTGTGTTTCAGGTGTTTATATTACACAATATTCACATTTTTGCCAGAAATTCTGAGTTGTATCCTACTTTTAACAGTTTGAACTGCATGTTAGATGTATCAACCTAAGATTGAAAAAAAAATTGCTTTACAAACCACACAAAAAGAAAACAAAAAGAGTACATTTCTAGTTGTTTCACTGATAACCTCTTTCTGACCTCCTTCATTATTAATTTTGAGAACAGATTTAGAGTAGCAGAGCAGCAAAGCCATTTGGCCTCCATGTGTATTCTCACCGTCCGGCCTCGAAGGTAAACCGCGTGGCATCCCGTCCATAGCGACGCAGGGAGCAGAGGGGCCAAGTGACCAGTTTGGTGCGAGGATTATGGATGTCCCACAAGTAGATGTTTTCATGAGTGATCTGCATCATGCACTCTCCGTAGATGTCCAGGTTGGGACAGGGCAGGAGAAAGACATTGAAACGCTCTGGGGAAAAGGAATGGTGAAACAAGTATTCGGATGGTTAATAAGGTTTGTAAAATGTACTTTTGTATCAGTTAAGTAAGTGTAATTTTTCAACAATATGAACTGATGCAGAGTGATATAACACACTATACACCCGTTTGTTTGCATGGTGGCTGTGAGAATTAGCACTTAATGCATAATATTTGGTGCATTAATTACTAATTTAGTTGAGAGCAACACAATTTTATTTGGCGAGAAAATTAATGAATGATTACTTAACTGCAATCAGACAACATATTTGGAAAAAGACGTTAAATTTCATGAAGAATGTGAGCAAATTTGAATGTTTATTTTTGCATTTTCATTTTGTGGTTTTGTGGTTACAAACACATTATAGGCAAAACTGGTTAGCTACACAAGACAAAAAACAATAGAAAAACTTAATGTATTTTCATCAAAACATTGTCAGTACTTTCATTCACCACTCTCCTGTCACAATGTGAAAGACAATATTTAAAACAATTATACCTGTATGTTCACACTGGACCCCAGCCGCCAGCAGATCCGGTTCTCCCAGACTGATGTCATTGAGACGAGACCCTAAACACTCAATGGACAGTGTCTTGAACCAGTCCTCTGCCTCCAGTTCTGAACAGACACAGAAATAACATTAGAAACACAAAAGCAAAACACAACAGCAACTGCAAATGGGCTGCAGTTGTGAAGAAATATAACATGATTCATTCATATGAGACATTTCCAGGATCAGGTTCCAGGATACATTATACGCCTCTGCATAATCTGGCATTGCCTCTACACAGA
The DNA here is from genome assembly GCA_024349245.1 of Neodontobutis hainanensis. NCBI lineage: Eukaryota > Metazoa > Chordata > Actinopteri > Gobiiformes > Odontobutidae > Neodontobutis > Neodontobutis hainanensis. The sequence continues at coordinate 1,245,253 of JALDNG010000046.1, forward strand.
GTAGAGTCACACAATAAATCTTGTTGCAGAAATGTTAAGTGTCGTTGATGACTGACAGCCACAAACTGAAAGCCGTACTTTGCTCTTGTACATTGTGTCATATTTGATTTATGTGTACAATAAACAATAGTCAGTGTACATGGGTGAGTATGTGAAAAAGGCACCTGGACAAAATTTGGTCCCTCATCCAAACAATTTCTACATTCCAAAAACATGTCCAGAGACCTACTTACATTTACATTTACATTTAGTCATTTAGCAGATGATTTTATCCAAAGCAACTTACAAGTGAAGAAAACAATGAAAGCAATTTTGACAACACAAGGTAGCAAAAAGCATAAGTGCACAACTTTTGCTTACTTATTTTTACTGACATTTTCATTTGAACCAGATACAATTTGACTGATTCTACATTTCAGGACAAATGTCACCACTGTTGCTGTTACAGACTCTTGTGACACCCTACCTGATTCACAAGTGAAGGTCCTCGAAGTGTCATCTGTGAAAACAATGGCCACTGCCTGTCGTTTGGTATCCCTCGGCAACCGTGTGACAGTTTTGACATTGCTGATTTCTGTCACCTAAAAACACAGGCAACCAGAAACGGAGGAAAGAAAAGTAATCTGTAACAATTTTCAAATTTAAAAAGAAAGTGTCCCACTTTAAAGGTAGGTCAGTGAAATGTACATGAGGGGCTAAGTGCGAAACAAAGTCCAAAAAGCAGCTTGATAAAAGCTGAGAATAGATTCTGGGTCAATTGTGAATGAATCTGGAGACTTCAGAGATCAGCGGGCGTGCAGCTGAGAGACTGGGACAGAGGAATAAAGCAGAAATTAAACTAAAGCGTTAAAAGACTGACACTAAATGGATACAGTTGGACCCTCTTTGAAAGAAACCACAATATACTCCATTTTCTTTTGCTCATGTAGGCGCAGGTCACAGGGGGCAGTCAGAGCAAGGAACCCAAGACTTCCCGCTCCCCTAATCAATTTCTCCAGCTCTTCCAAAGGAAATATGGCCTGCTGTTCCCATGCCAGTCAGTTGGCCCTGGTCAAAGTACCTATTTTAGGTTTTTAGTGGTCCAGCTGTAGATTATTGGTCTGTTTCACCTTATTTTGATATAACCAGGTCACAACTTGATTTTTTTTATAACTTTAATTATAACAAAGACAAGTCTCTCTTTTGTGACAGTAGTTTATGTGATTAAACAATACAATGTGTCCCATAATTGGTTTATAAAGACATTCTGGTCATAGGCATTGGAGTCAAAATACTGTGCAAAAAAGTGGTTTTGCTAAGATGAAAAAGCCATATACAATGTACTATACACTAAATGCACTATACTATTCCATACTATAGGACCCTATGAAATACTACACCATACCATTCTATATTATATTAGACTATACTATTTTCATAAAGATTACTTTGACTATTTTCTTTCAGAATATTTTCTAAGGTATGAAAAGTTTCAAACACTCTTCTTTTTTTTACCGCCAACAAAGTACAAACAAAAAAAATACAGGAGAAGATGATAAGGAATAAAATATGAGTGAGTCTGGAAAAGGACAAAGAGACTGAAGTTAAAAAGCACAAAGATGTTTTTTTCATAATTCAGTAGTGACTAGAGAGGGCTGTCTGTGTGTTATTCAGAAGTACATTTTCAGTTGAATGCAGGAAAAAACTCACACAGACCTTGGGGCAGGCTCGGATGTAGGCCGTCTTCTCATCAGGATATTTCTCCAGACGCCGCGGCCCTTTACTGGACGACTTCTTAAACACCAGCCAGCAGCGCCGGTAGATCTGCCACACGCACAGAAACAAAAATGGTATTGAAAAGCAGTTCATGTAACAATTTACAGTTAAGATATTATTTGTATAAGAATAAAGACTGGAAAACTCTGCAAGCTTTACAAGCTAATATGGAACAGCTCTTTGTGTCAGCAACCAGAACTAAATATATATCACATAAATACAACTATTACAGGATAAAATTACAGCAATTACACATAAACAGACACACAAACAGCCCTGTACTAATGGAAAACCAAAATTTGATTGTTTAGGTTTGGTGGAACCTCAGATTGCTGGTGCTGGAGGGGCTGTGGCCTGCTGGAAGACCATACACATATTTTTTGGGACTGTCCAAAATGATCAAACTATTGGAAAGACATACAAAGTGAAATTGCTAACTACTAGGGAATAAAAATTCCACTAGTTAAATGTTGTGTCATATTCGGAGTATTTCCAAATAATCTACAAAGTAATCATCATTATGCTCTGTAGAAAATCCTACTTCTAATTGCCAAGAAAATGATTACTGTTGCCTGGCTGAGGCCCCCCACAGTCGCTCAATGGAAAAATAAGATTAAGGAAGTGTCTTATTAGGATACATTTGGAGAGCAAAACTGTGAGATTAAAGATGAGAGCTGACATATTTGTTGATAAGTGGTCTCTAATCCACGTGTATCTCAAAACAGAATGACCTGCTCACTGTTTGTATAAGACATGTGCTACTGTTGTGTCTCTGTTGGCTAATATGTTTTCATCTAAAAGTGCATGGAAAATATGGATTTCAGCTAATACACAATCTCATTAATGAGCTGGTGTAAACTGTTTCAGTATTTTGTATCACTACTGCTTCCATCTCTTCTAACTCGTTTTTACCCCCTTCTCTGTCAGTCATCCTCCCTCCATCCTTTTTCCCGTTCACAGTTTGAAACAATCAGGCCCCAGCAGATGGGCCGGCTCTGAACAGCTGAAGTTAAAGAGAGAAGACGATGCAGGACTCAAACTGCTAAGCGCCGTCTTCTCTGAGCTTCAAAGTCGAGTTTACTGTAAATCCACAGGGCTCTGATCTCATCAATGTGAGAGAAATGTGGTGTTGTTACATTCAACGCGCTGTTATTGTAACCTTGAAGTGCTGCGTTGGCGGAAAGTTTAAATGTGCGTTTGCTGAAGGACAGGTGATTAACTGCTGGCTCTTTCCTTCCTTCTTAAATAATGATGCAATAGTATTTTCTTTGAGATGTGCTTCCAAATGTCCATCTTTGATATACTGCTGAGCACACAGGATTAAAGCTGCTGTATACAATGTTCTTCTTTCTTAATAGACTTCCATTATTTAGAAGCCTTTACAAGTGCAATGTGTAAAATGTTTTTGTTTATAGCTGAACAAAAATATTTTTTGTTAACATCTTGGTGCTGACAGATGTCTAGTAAACCTCAAACCCCTGTTAGCCAGTCTACCAACAACATCTATAAGTAACAAACAAGAAAATTAATAAATGTACCTGAATGAACAAAACATTGTACTTACTATTATTCATTTGCAGAAAAAACCTAACAAAAACATAATGGTCGCTTGTTTGATAAAATAACTAGATTTAAAAATCCCTTTTTGTGACTGATGCACACTGATGACTGCAAAGTTCCTGAAACACAATACCAATAATTATGTTCTCCTAAAGACCATGTCTTTGTAAGCTCCTGAAAGGACTTCATGTTACATAATGAGGTAGATAAGTGATAAAACAATGAATGACAGAAAGTATGGATCATGAAAAATCAAACTTTACATTATTATTATTTTCTCCTTTTTTTGTTGCTGGTAGTTGGTAAGCATATCTTTCTGATTTTTACTTTTTAGAAATACTGTATGTCTAAAATTCAAATTAACCTAATGTGGTAATGTTTCTGACTTGAAATTACTTTATCTTAAATATATACTTTTATTATGTACCTGTCTTAACATTTTTATCAAAGTGGCCTCAGAAAACACTCAGAGAATGAGGATGTCATCATTAGAGAAGTAACCAGCGCTATTCAAAAGTACTCAAGGCCAATTTGTAGAGGTCGGTCCACTATTTGTGTGGCTTGACTAAAGCTTACAGAAACCCAGGCGAACAGCAAACACAAATCTATTAAGTACTCTTAAGAGCATTACAGAGAATATAAAATCTCTTTAGTTCATCCACATATCTTTCAATAAGGTCAAGTCAAGTCACAATGTTTTTTCTTCTGAAACCTTTCTTTTGGGTTCATTGCGGTTCATTACAGACGTGACCTTCTGCCGCAGTAGGAAACGCTCAGAAGATTGGATGTTACATTGTAAAAATAGAGTTTCAACAGCATATCTGAACAAAAACCTGTCCATGACTCATGTCCTTGAGATTTCTGTGGATCTGTACTAGCTTTTACAACTGCTGGCTCTCAGATGAGATTCAGCTTAAAAAGAAATTGAGGTGACAAAGGTAGATAGGCTCCTTTATAGAATAATATATGACATATATAAGAGTGGGTCCAGTTAGTCTTGACCTCCCTCCCTCTGTTTGTATTTCACTTCTCGGTTTACACAAGAAGGACGTTTTTGAATGTGTAGCTCTCTGTTAAAGACAGCCCACAGAAAAACAGACAATAGAGTTCCTTCAATGTCAGAGCACAGCATTACTTTTAATGTTAGCAGTACTAACCTGTACTTTTCAAAGTGGAAACGTAGCGTAATGAGTAATAATATTTGAAAAAAAAAAGCAGCCATACTATGTGTAGTAATACATTTAAATATATAATATTTTAATCTAGATGATATTTCAATAATGGCAAACCAAATCACAAAAGACCAGGCTTCAATTCCCAATGACAGAAGCTGGCTATACAACGTGTGACCTGTTCCCATCAGATTAGACACATCTTTCCCAGCGGCAGGACAATCTCCTTTGAGCACACAGCATCGATCTGCCTGTGGGGAAGCAACACCATTTTACCCAGTGTCCCCAAAGACATTATTAAACTTTGATTTTATCGCATCCTATACACACTTGCTGAGTTAACCCTTGACATGCTCCAAATACACTAAAGCCCAGATGAACAAAGGATATTACTTTCTACCTGACCCTTTGTTAAAGGGATAGTTTAATAAGGTATAAAAATTCCCAAGACATTTGGGCTTTTGATCAATTATCAGATTATTTCCAGGTTTTTCAGGTTTTCCAGAACATTTGGTAACCCTGAATGGCACTAGAATTAACAAACAAACCAAATTGTCCCAGAAAGATATTTGTTAGTACATAAATTTAAATAAGCTTTTTTAAAATGGGAAAAAATAAGTCTGCTTCTAGGCTATTGCTTCTGTTTTTTTGCTTCAAGTTCTATTTGTACAACACAACATTTTTGGGACACATTTTTGTTTATGTTTCACTGACTCAAATACTAACATTTTACTAATGTTACAGTCTACAGAAATGAACCCATAGATTAAAACCCAAACGCGCCCCTGCTTCAATGGGGATGCAAAAGGTTGAATTTGAATTGAATTTTAACGTTCTTTAACTGAGTGGATGCACAAATGTATTACACAATGAGTGTTTCTGAGATTCTAGCAGGTGCACAACACTGGTCACAGTAGTTGACCCCCTTTTACTTTGAGATGCACCACCCTCAGTCATTATATCCTAAACCCATCAACATTGGTTACAATTGAAGTTCTACAATTGGTTCATCGAAGGCTAAGTTCAAATTTTGAGCTGCTATTTCTGCCCATGACTTTGGACTAATATAAAAATCAAGGTCAGTGCTAACGGCTTTGGCAGATTATGGTTTTGAGTGATCATCTGTGTGTTTCAGTATCAGCACCGAGTGGAAAACACATTTGAGAGTGGTTTTAATATCTCTCATGGCCTTTCCATCACACGATATCAGTATGACTGAAATGTGCCGCACATCATTGACTAATGGCTCATCAGTCTCTCTGAGCTGCAGAATGGGAACGCTATGCATTATGGGACATGGCTGAGCACTCAGATGGCAGTCGGGCCATCTGGCACCAGCGTTTGCTATCAGATCATCACTGAGGGCAAACTTTATAGACAAATATTAGTTTGATTTAGATCATAGTTTATAATATTTATACTGGCTTATGTCTGTATCAAACTTGGCCTTGACTTCACTTACCTTTTTTGAGTCTGTCTCTGTTACATGCATTTTTACCTAAGCTTGTTTGTGTTTCAGACATAGAGAGACCACAACTGATTATTTATTGTAACCTTATTAAATGAACCAAATAACAAGATAGAGGTGTCACAAACAAAAATTGTTTGACATTATGACTTTATCTTAATCACTGAAGTCAAAGGAGGCATTCAATTTATTCCCATCCAGGTTCCAACTGTGTGACAAGTGGTGCAAAGATAAGAAAAACACAACAGTGTGCAGAAGCAGCATGTAAAGCTACAGTAGAAGACACCGTGACAGAACTATTAGTAACTCTTACAAGTTAAAAGTCCTGTTGTGTAACAGCATAAATGACATTATATTATATAACATTAACCACAAGTTTGGGAAACGTGAACATTTTACTGAATTAGATGGCACTGCTGCCAATCAGAAAAAACATCTTGAAAACGCAAGTATCTATATTGAATGCAACACAGTTGAATCCCAGTTTTCACAGTACAGGGAAAATGGCAGACAGCATGTCTGGCGTTGTGAGGGTGAGCGGCTTGCTCATGTCATCGTTGTGGATCGAGTGGCCCATGGAGGCGGTGGGGTTATGATTTGGGCATTTATGGTTTTTGAACCCCCCCCAGACCCCAGAAAGTGTCCCAATCTCCATGTTGGGCATATGCACAGCTGAACTTGTTTTGCCTTACTCCCTGGTGTGATACAATCTGTCCCCAGTAAAAAATCCAAACACTATCAATAATGTTGCCAAGTGACACAAGACATCTAAACGAACTTCTAACATAACAGCAACATAACAACTAAAATTCTGAACACTTTTATTGGATTAGTTAGATATGCTAATGTAATGTCAGAGTCAACGTGACAATTTAAGCATTTTACTATTTATTTATTTTATATTTAATGTTGGCAACACCTTAAACATGCACTTTCTTCCAGACATTATCCTGACTTAATCTGGAGGGACTGCATATATAAACACAATCAACTTGTTGGCCTAGTTTTATTTATCATGTGATTTCATTATTGTATAATGTATATTTATATAAAGTGACTTGCACTCTAAGTGTAACATAAAGGTCTCCCTCTGCATCTTGTTTTACAGTACCTTCCACTCTAGGAAAATGTTGTGCTTATGTCCATCTATTTGAATAGCAGCATAGATGTCAGTGTATTAAATGCTGTGACAACTGTAGTCATTAAAGCACATGCGCAGAACAAAGAATTACATTCTCTTTTGGGCACAGGCAGTCCAAAGCCTATAGCAGTACCTCAGCTAATCAAGTCCTCTGTGTATCAAGGAGGTCCCCCTTTACCCTTGAATTTAGTCTAAAGTCATGGAGAATCTGTTAACATGACCTAGAATTATCACTTAACAATAAAACCATCCATCACAGAGAAAGGTTTGTTTGTCTAGATTAGCATTTCAATAACCTGCCCCTGTTATACAGAAGGATCAGTGGAGGGAGTAACTGTTACATGGAGGAGCAGGGAGGTCAAAATGCCTGAAGCCACTGCCCGCTCTTTGAGAAAGGTGACGTTGAATCCAGATCAGAGCGTAGTCTCTACAGAGCAGCCGAGCTATTAGTCTCAGAGTGCTCCGTATATAATGACGCCTTAAAGGCACATAAGACACACGTTCACAGGTTATTGAGCCAAATGAAAACCAGGACGAGGCAACGGTGAGATGAACCTGGACTCTGAAAACGAGAAGTTTAACAAAGCCACATATATACACTTTAATACTGCATTATTTAGTTTTAACTTTTAAAAATTAATTTCAATCACCAGCAAAGGGCTCAGTGAACAGATGTCTCCAAACGCATCAGGAAGAAGGACACATCACTTATTACATGTAATGTGACACTCTTACAAGTAATAGGATTGTTCTCTTTCCCAAAGCAATAGCAGTTTTTAATCAAAACAGCATGTGTTTATGTGCAATAACATCTACACTACAGTGAATTATTGCACATTATTTCTATTCAACTGCTTTGCCTTAATGTGTTTTATGGAGTGAGTGCATCTTAGTGTGTCTTTACTTGAAGCACCTTATAAAGAAAATATCCAATATACATTTTATAGTGCAATGTGTAGGGCCTCATATTCTATAAAATTTTATTCAAACAAAAATTAAGATAAAACACAAGTTTTGTACTTGTGACTTGTAAACCTGTAATTTAATGTAAGCTTAAATTGTGCTCGTACACATTGTTTCATTCTTTGCTTCTAACTTTTGTATGTCACATGGAGGATGGAGCAAATCTGCTTCAGGTGTCAGGTACAAACTGTACAATCACATACATGCACTCCCATATCATTCACTATGGGTAGATTCACTAATTCACCCCTTTATATGAGTGCCTATGAACGGTGGGAGACAACGGGAATATCCTCAGTAGCACAGGGAGGCACTGAGATAAGGCTAACACTAGTTTAGCAATAGTAAAACAGAACTTGTTATAAAGCAAGATAGACGATAATACCCCCGTCAAATGAGCCCCAGCAAGTCCACAATGAGTTTATCACTGTTCGTAGACTGGCCTGTTAAAACTTTTATAGCTTTAGGTAGTTTATCTGACCATGTATCATGCACTGGTCTCAGATTTGACACTAAATTACAGTTTTTGTTCAAACAGATCATATTCTAATAACAATGATGGTTTAGCAGTTTCTTCCTTCTGTTGCGCTGTAGCTACACTGCTGATTAACTGTTGTGGTGGCTGCAGATGCTAAAGTCGAGTAATTATTACTAGACTAGAGAAAACTACTGGTTTGATTTTAATGAGCGGCAAGAAATAAGTGAAAGTGTGAAAAGTAGTGTGAAAAGTGTTCATTTATGCCCATTCGCTTTGTGCTTCAAGTAAAATAAAAGCCTTTTGACCCCTACATACAAAAGACCCCTTCCAAATCATCATCAGTAGTTAGTTAGAGCAAGAGTTTTCTGCTATCGTAGCTTCAGACTGACTTATATGATAAGATCGACCTATGCTGCAGTAACTAACCTGACTGTTGGGTACAAACTTGTGTTATTGCCCGAGGTTGTGATCAGTGTGGGTGTGTGAAGTGATGCCTCCTTCATGTTGGCTCTGATAAAACCTCCAACCTTCAGGTGTCGTCGGTGTGTTTACTCAGGCCTCGGGCAATGTCACATCTCACAACAACAAATGAGAGAGTCTTCAGTGACTCCTGGGCTTCAGGAGGTGTAAACAAGATGAATATTAATCACATGTATTTTTAAAAAGCAACACTTCTTTCGAGGAGCAGTGGGATCAGAGTAAATCAAAGTGATGTAGGGTTGTTGTGCTATTTATTAATAACTAGTGCTGGATACTTGAGCTATTATAGTGCAATTAAATGACTGGATTGTTAGTTGAAATAAAACTTAAAGTAGCAACATGTAACTTTTAGCCCAAAAATATATATTTCTAATGTTTCCTAGACATGGGATCAGTAGAATTATGCCTATCTCACTGACACAGTACCCTCAGCTGAACAGAACCTCCAATAAAACTTGATGAGATGGTGGCATATGGCGAGAGATTACGCATATTATAAAGGAAATAGGCCACTGGACTCTAGCAGAGTCCTGTTTGTACAAAATACACTAAAATGATCCTACCATTTCAGAAGGCATGCTCTTTCTTCCAAACTTGCAATCTTAAACGTCTCTACTGGTAAATAAACATTGCAAACAGGGACAGTGAGGTTGTACAAAGAGGGGTCTGCGCCCTTTGCTGGCTAAAGTTTATGCCAGGTTGCTTTAAATATCACTATATAAAAATGGTTATTGTGTGTGTATCTGCATATTTCTAAAATGTAATGTGAATGCCAAATAAATGATGGATTTTTGGGGATCAGAACAACATATGCAAAATTGGCAGCACTATTCAAAGGGAATCAAGAAATAGTTTTTGTCTATTGACTTTCATTTCTTTCTTTCCTCTCTATATACTCTGAATGGTTTAGCCTCACTGATTCCAAAAATGTGGAAGACAGCCCACCATTTAAAACAGAGCTAATGTACAGTCTTTTTTAGCATAAAAGTGATCCGTTTCCTTCAGATGAGGTAAACACATGCTTTTGGTCTCCGCTCTTCTCATGCAAACAAACTGGCTTCATGCTTAATCAGACCAGGCTGGTTTTGGGCGGAGGTTTGAATGGCTTTTTATCCTGATGCCTGAAGTCTGATCAATATCAATTTCAGCGCCAGAATGTTTCAACAGAATCAGAGGACGCTTAACATTAAGCAAACTGAGAGTAGCGTGGAATCTAAATCAGTAAAACAGTGCTCTGGGGTTAGTTAGAGTCACTGTGCGCTGGGGACTGTGCACGTCTTGGGCTTTTGTTTTATCCTTTGGTGTTGCAGTTGAGATAAATTAAGCATGACTTTGGTGGACTATCTATCAAGCCTCAAGCGGGACCTCAGCTGTGCAAGTCCTCCATTCCCCCGAGGATCAAGAAACTAACTCCACTAACCCTCTTTTTCACTGCTCTCAGCCTGGTTTAATTCATGCCCTTACTTCTTCTGTGTCTTTTCTGACTTATCTTTAACGCTGTGTTAACTTGCAGCGTGAAACCCTTCCCCGAGGGTCAGACCAAGACACACTCACTCGGTTTAATACTCAACTGAATTAAAAAGGATTGCCAGAAACTTCAGAAAAACACAGTAGGTTCCTAAACTAAGGGCTGTGGGTTTTCCTGTCAAGCCTCAATTTCAGTGTCTGTGCTTCTGTCAAACCTTGCAATGTCTAAGTGAAAATTTGACTTGTTTTCATGGTTCATGGTGTATTTTGAAAAGGTTTTCAAGTATAAATTGGTTTATTTAAGCTATAAGCTATTTATATTGTGTCTGTAAGATTACATTTGCCCTGTCCCAATACTCGCACTGCGCCCTAAGCCCTTCCTTGAAGTGCACATTTTATGAAAGCGCACAAGAGTCCAAAGAATTGGGACACACTTGGATACGCAGTGTTGGGTGTAACTAGTTATAAAGTAACGCGTTATTGTAATAATATTATTTTTTTCAGTAACTAGTAGTGTAAGGCACTACTCGTCTGAAAATGGTAATATTATTACAGTTTACCCGAACTTGTTACTAGCGTTACATTTGCCAGTAGCACCTTCATCAGACACAAGGCACACAACACAGAGAACAGAAGGGAAGAGGAGGAGGGCGTGAATGGAACAGTGATTGGTCTGGGTTTGGCATGAGGTATTATTTACCATCACCGATTGGTCGACACCCGGCAGCCAGCAGCAGAGCGGCACCCTCAAAGACAGATGGGGAAAAAATGGAAGCGTCAACAACGGCAAGCTCTTTTTCAGAGGAAGGTTCCCAGAAACAGAAAGCTAGTTTCGACGGGTGGAGATTCAGTCATTATTTTGAATATGTTCAACGGAAGGAAAATAACTTGACGGTGAAGTGCACACTCTGCCCGGGGAGAAAGCTGCTCTCCACCGCTTGTAGCTCTTGAAGAAGCACCTGCAGCGACAGCACGGACACATCAAGCTCGAGTGAAATGAACGAGCAGCCCTACAAGCAGCAAAAACTTTCTATTGAACATAAAGTAATACCAATTGTTTGCACCAGACGGTGTTTGTTAAACATTGAGGAAGTTAATACTTGTTTGTACTTGATTGCACATAAGTACAGTTGTTTGTAGTTATTTGTGCTAGACAGGGCCAGTCTGTTGTTTGCGTAATAAAGACCCTAAAGAACACTCCTCCTTTATACGCTTTCCCTCAAACTGATGCATTTCAGGCAATTATAGATTAATTAATAAAAAAATGTAACTAGTAATATAACTAGTAATATAACTAGTTACTTTCTCCAAGGAGCAATAAAGTAAAGTAAGGCATTACTATTTTTGAGCGTAATATGTAATATGTAATATGTAATATATTACTTTTTTGAGTAACTAGCCCCAACACTGTGTATACGTCACACTTCTCGATAACTTTCATTATGATCAGAACAAAAACAATTACAAAAATGAGCAAGCACGATGCCATCTTTTGTAGCGTTGTTTGCTGTTGCTATGTTTATCAGAAAATCAATAACAGCAGATAGTTGGCATACACAACATTTATACAGGCTTGTTACCGCGGCAACAGGCAAATTTATTAATGTTTTCTTTATTGATTTAGCTTAAAACATGTTTTACATTTTTGCCAGTTACTAATTTTTGCATTTTGCGTTTTGTTGCTTAAAAACAAAAATATTGTCAAGCTTCATAGCGAAAGGGATTGTGGGTAATATCCTTCAGTGAAGTCAGGTCTGATCCGCACCACCAAGTGTGGATAAAGTGCACAGTGCAGTTGAGAATGTTACGGAAGAATTGGGAAACAGGGCAACGTATTTAAGTTTGAAAATTACATTATTGGCAGTCATACACCTTGTAAATAGCAATTTTGTTTATATACCATAACACGTTTTTCAATACTTTATGAAGTTGGCAAAAATAACTAATGTTCTCCTTGCATTGTTTGCCACAGTTTGTGAAGACTCACTGTACAAGAATGTATATATATATATAACTGGGGGTGCACAAAGGCAGAATGGTAAGCACTCCTGCCTTAAAGCTCAAAGTCATGGTGATGGCCTTTCTTGCCTTGCATGTCCTCTCCAGTTAATTCCTTTAACTTCTGACCAATGACCATACAGCTCCAGTTAAACTACTCTCCCTGAGGGATATAAACTCTGCTGTCTCACAGTTTACTTTAGGATTGACAAAGTCCAGGAGCCTTCTTTGCACCTGTTTATTGTATTGTGACCTGGATAACTGTGAATTTTAATGTATGTGTTAACCCTGCCTTGTACCCTGAGCCACAGCCAGAGCAGGTGGGATATACTCCGGCCCTCCACTACACTTTTTTTTGCAACTTATGAATGTTACTTCTAGTTTGAGGCCCATCCCACACCTCAACTTGCATCCTGCTTATTGACAAAAACCTTTAAAAATAATTAATGTACAAAAAACAGATTTCTAAATGTGTTTTTCAAGTATGTCATTAACGTTTGGGGCTTCATAAAAAAACAACCCAAAAGAGAGCAACATGGGTGTACGCAGCATTGAGGTCACTGAGATCTGGACTGCTCTAGTTTTTTTCATCTGAGCATGCAAGTGGGCAGGGTGTTTACAAAATACAGAAATCCATACCATGCTTGTTTCTGGACCTTAGTATTTTTAAAACCTAAGACCATGAAAAATAAAAGTGTTTTTAAGAGTCCATTTTCAACGTCAGTCAGGAGGGTTGATGTTAATTCAGATGAACCATTTTAAGCACCGCTGAAGACCTTCCTTCCTAATCCACTGCGTGAGCATCAAAGAGTGAGTCCAGAGATAAGAGTGAGTCAAGAGATATAAAAACAACTCAAATTAATTTTGTTTGTCAGAGGTTGTGAAATGACATTAGTTGCTCGGACATCTTTTAGGGCAGTTTAAAGAGAGAGCAGTAAAGTTTATTTGGCTGTTGTGGATTAATTTAAGAGCTGAGGAGTCTATAAAACAGGGCCAAAGGGACACTGAGGGAATACAGATCCCATCTGTGCCAGACACTGACATCGAGACCAGGGACCTGTTCAGGGAAATGTCTACAACTCACAACCAGACAATAAAAATGGTTATTCTGCAAATTATTTTCATATTTTTTAATGTGCATGTCCTTATTCAGACCAAGTACAACTTGGGCGTACATTGGTGTTAATGTCAATACTGATTACTGATACTAGTGATTTTCTTTTCTAATGTCACATTTAAAGGAAGAATAAATTATATATATATATTTGAAACAAATATTCAAAAGCTACTTATTCAAACAGACCTTTGCTTTACAAAAAAGTATCCTTTTGGTATCCCTTCCCATTTGATCCAGTCAGAAGAAAGTCTGTGTTTGCTGTGTTCACAGGGTTACAACAATGGAGCAGCAGGTACAGAGCTGGATTTAACTGTAGCCATATGGATGTTTGTTAGCTCAGGAGGTTAGGTGTGTTGCTAGTCGCAGATTTTTTTTTACATACTAAAACATAAATACATAAAACACTCTTCATCACTACATTGGTTAATGACAAATGCAATAATTATTGCAAAAACATAAAGTTAAAAAGTTATAAAGTTAGCTACAATCACCTCCTTTATCTAAAACCATGTCTGTGCTTTTTAACTATGTAACATTTAGTCACTAGGGGCGCAGATCCCTCTACAAACTGACTGTGTTGTTTGTTATCAAGAGGAAACATTCCAAAATTCTGCTGCTCCCTGTGTTTGAGCTGCTAAGCATGCAGACCCAGGAGAGGTCTGCGCGTCCCGGTGCCATGGAATTATAAATCATTTATATCAGAATTTTCTGTTGATGAGAGGGTGCTGTGTCAGCAAAATATCTATCTACTAATTGGGTGTCAAAGAATCTTTAAGTCAATGCGAGAATATATATTTGGGGAATTTAAAATGATGTGATGCGACTAGCTAAAAGTAAGCAGTGTTACTTTCAGCCAAAAGAATATTCAGACCCAAATTCAAAGGACATTACAACTATTGTTTGAAGGTTTTGAAAGAAAAAGAACATTAAAACACAGATAAAACTATAATAGATAATACAACATAACATAATAAAATGATCAAAGTGAGGGTGACTTTGAGTTTGTACCCCCGAGCAGGATGAGCCGTTTCTCCCTTATGGCCAAAAGTAATTACTGCTAGTGACACCAGGCTCATTAAAAGGATAACAAGGACACTAAATGTACTGTGCAGAAGCAATACTGTAAAAACACTGACTGTGTTGTTTCTTTATTATTCTACACAAGACGAGAGAAACAGCAACTTAACTTAATTTAACAGCTATTATTCATTGTTTTGTCTCTGCAACCCAGTAATGAGCCGCCCACGTCTAAAGCTGATGACTTCTGACACAACGCTGAACTCCAGGTTAAATGTAAAGCTTGAGTCCTTCGATGATGTGGATTGTGATGTTGGGTAAATTTGGTTACATATTACGTTGGTAATATATCAAGATTTCTTGAGATATCTAAATTGCCCAAAGAGAATACATGTGAGTGTGAAGGAATGTCTTTTAGTGTTTCTAAAGCCTTGGTTCCCCTGAAGAGGTTACCAGGTCCTTAGTGTCCCCAATAAGTGCACCGTACCTTTGGAGAAGCTTTGTGCCCTGGTCCAGTCAAGTGTGGAGCATATTTCATCCAATATTGGCACATTTGATGAAAAGACTTTTTAAAAGATGTCAAACTATGCTTAAGGCCCAATCAATACCACTTTTCTGCTCCAAATATGTTTGGATCCATAATCCACAAAACCCAGCCTTAGTTTGCCCCAGGCTTGATTTAAACGATCCCTGCAGCAAGTCATAAATGCTTCACTAAAAAGAAAAATGCACTGTAAAACTGATGATACTCAGTAAAATATTACAGCAATATTTGCCAAAATGTTTATTGTGCTCACAGCCAGATATTTACTAAAGCCAAAGCAAACCCAGGTCTGAAGGGAGCTGTGGTGTGTGGGAGGCCCACTGGACCTGAGCTGAGAGATAACCAGCACTGACTTTACTGTCCAACCTTTTTAAATCACAGCCCTTGGTCTTTCTGCACAAAGCCCATCCAGCACAAGGCATCATGCAGCACTGTATAAAATAAAATATAAATATACTAAAAATAGTTTTTCTAAATGTAGCCTAATTTTCACTGAGGACAATGGGTTGGGTAAGAGGGAGTGCCTTTACTCTTGATGTGCATGTGGACATTAGCTGTATGAGTATGATCAATCCTGTGGGAGCCCCCAACTGTAGCCCTCTGTATATTTTAAAATATATTTTTTCATAGTATTTTTTTATAGTCAATTTTTTATAGTCAATAAATCCAAACTGAATCACCAAATAGTCTGTGTCTGTGACATAGAACCATAGAAAGTGTGAAAGGAGCAGTTATAATAAATAACTGGCGAAAAGCTGATGATTGAATTTATCATCTGTGAGTGACCACAACTTTATCTACAACTTCAAACCTAAACCACGCTCAGGACTGTCTGTACTGCCACATCACTGGTCGAACCGGCAGCCAGTCAGGACACACATACTTTGAGCATTACGATTTGAGTTTTTGGAGTTTGCGAACTCACAAATCTCATCAAACCATAATCATCTGATCATTCAACTGAAACCAACACCTAAAGATAGAAAAATCTTTCCCTTTTTTGCCTTTACATTACAAACAACACTCTAGAGACAGTAGACTTGATGCTCACTAAGACTGGGCATACAATCAAAGAACAAGTGATTGTTTCAAAAAGTTCGAGTTACATAAATTGTTATAGGACATTCATAAACAACAGAAACTGCAATCTGCACATTCCTCACCAAATGCTGCCACAAATAATGCCTAAAATTACACAACCAAACCTAAAACTGACCTTCTATCTAATTTCTGGCTAATTATGGCCTACTGAGATCTGCATGTCAACAAAGGCACAGTCTTCCATGTCTGTATTTAATTTCTCAGTGTTGTCTTTTAGACATTAAAGGTATTTACATGTTGCATTTGTTCTAACTTCATAGCGCTACTGTAACTCTATTGAGTGTTTACACTTAAGAACCAAACACAACAGTTGAACCTCTTTCAAATGCTCAACGACAGACTAAGAGTTACATCATTCCCCTCAAGAGCACTGTTGATTATGTGGCCGAACACAAGCTGCCTGAAACTGATTTGTGCCAGTTTACCATATTGTAATGTAAGCCGTGCAAATGCATCAGGAGAGATGCCTGCACCATCTGAATGTGACTCACGCTTGTTCGAATTAGCATTCAGCACACAGCATGTGGAGCTCGAGCCACAGGCAGAAACATTCGGAGCAGAGGACGTGCAACTCCATCTGTTTTCAACAAAGAATACATCCTCGGGTTGTTTAGTCTCAAACTCACTCTTAAAACATTAACACCTTTTACAAAACAACTCAAATGATCTGCCAACATCAACTTTGTGATCTGCTTTATGATACATGATCTTGTTTGAAAGTTTTTTCTGTTACTTGAAGCCAAAAAGTACAGACATTTTGTATCCCCAGCTGTAAAAACTCACTATTATCCTTTTCTAATGTGTCTTTTTGCTTTGAGGGGTTGACAGCGGTATAAAACACTGCTAAAGACAGCTATATTAATGCTGCAAAACCACAACACTTACAATTCTAACTTACAGTTGTGGTTCAGCACAACACCTGCATTACTTCATCCAGAGGTAGTTTATTTTTTACTCTCCTGTAAAAAGCAGTAGAAACTTGAAGTTTACTGTAGTCCATCATGGTTGTTTGCTCCAAAGACATCACCTGGCTTCCTGTTACATGTCTGTGAAGGTTCTCAGTCATCCAGGTCATCTTGAACAATAGGTTAAGGCAAAAGCATCTGGACTCAGTTTTCAAGGTGAAGAAACCCTGTCCTTTTGAAATGTGGTTGCATCTCACACATCAAAGGGATCTTGTACATTTTTCACATCTGATGGATAGTCGACATAGTAAACATTGAAGGTGGTGGTTAAATGTGGCTTCACTGCTTTGTGTTGTTCGAGAGGCAGACTCACTCTGCGACAATTCCAGGAAATTTATGACACTGCATGCTATCTGTCTTTGGTTGTAAGAACTTTGTCCCTGCCTCAGTATAAGACATATGACCACCGTTTTTGAGCTACGACGGCCGATTTACCTCATGACGACACATCTTTCGTCTGCATTGGCCGAAATCGTACAGTGTAGACCAAGCTTAACACAGCGTCCACAAAAAAATAAAGGTCTGTTTGTTTACGTTAGATATCAATCTATACTGACAAAAAGGGGTAGAATTAATATGGTCCCTAAAGCTCTCTCTGAATACCTATGTTAAGTATTAAAATGACAGTACAAATTGCAATATTTCAGTTCTTCCTTTTGCATAAAAAGTCAAGCAAATCTGTTCTAAATATAATAAAAGCAGGACTAGGGTAAGCAACTTTCATTTGGCTGCACCACAGTAGGATTTAAGGCTCTGACTGCACTACGTTGACATGCAAACAGTACATTTCTGGTACATTTTAGTACAATCACTTATTGCACTTCAGCAGTCTTTGCAATAAAGATATTGGACATGCTTCTTATTGCATCAAATATACTATACATTTGTGATATAAAGTGCAGGCCGACTTCAACATGTAAGATACAAGGTAAATGACTTGAGTTTTGTCTGTTTGTTTTGTTTGTATGGCTCTCTTTGCCTACCAAACCTAATACCTCTTAAAAAATACAAATTTGTTCTCAAAAACTGTCCTGTATGTGCAATTAGACAAAAGAGGCAATCCAATGTCTGCATTATAGTATCACAGCAACAATTCAAACCTGCTAATCCAATAACAAACAAAAGCTCAAATTTATGCAATCAACCAAGACTTACCCCCAGTTTGCGGCTGCGCATGCGTACATAGCCTTGCTTTACAATGTCGTTGAAGTTGGAAGCCATATTTTAGGGAGGGCAACCTGCTCACAGCCACCGAGGAGACCATCCAGATCGTCTTTTGTCTACTTTCTTGCTTCTCTTTGTGATGTTTTCCTCTTAACTCCTTCCTATTTTTATTAAACCACTTCACATCTCTCTTAATGCTTTGCTCTGACTTCAATTCCGGTTCTTTGTTGGCTCTCCAGTATTTTACGTCTATCCACTTGCCGTCAGACAGAAACCAGAGCAGGCCCCGTCTCACGCCTTGGCATCTCTAAGAAACAGAAAGAAAGACAAAGAGATTGAAAGAGAGCAGCTGGAATGGACATATGTATATATTATTCATCGTAGAGTCAGGAGCACAACATTATCGTCTATTATTCATGCAGGGAGGCACACGGTTAGCAAGGGTGAGTCTGCTGCAGGATAGAGACTGGTAACAGATCCTTGGTTTGAGCTACTGGCTTTATTCCATGCTTTTTGTCTTTTGAACTTACTTTATATAACTGGCTACAATTAATTGGTTTTGTTTTAAAGTAATATTTTTTATGAACCAAGATTTTGTTACTTTTGTATTAGTTTTTGTTGTTTAATTAACCAGTGAGTGACTGGACCTTTAATTAAAAACACAAAAGTCCATTTTGCATTTTTGCAGGGGTTACAGGTTACTCTGTTAAACCGTGTGCTGATGTGGTTGTCCTCATGTGACCTCTTTGTTCTTTATTAAAGGTACCAGCTCTCTACAAACTTATTATTTCAGGTTTTTGATCTAAAAAAGGTTCCTTAATCAACCATTTTCTTACAGGCAGGAGTTTTTAAGGCAAAACAGATCTGCTATAATCCCATGCTGATGCAATGGTCTGCTATACTCACATATTACCATCACATATCCAGCTCCTTTTTGGCTGTACCACAAACATATGCAGGTTCACAGCTGACTTGTCTTGTTTCTTGTAAATGGATATTAATTCCCAGATACAGTTGTGCAAATAGGTTTACTGAAATTGTGATTTTATTTTTTGACATTTTTTGAGAATATGAATGATAACACAAAAAACTTTTTTCACTCATAGTGGTTGGGTGAAGCCAATTATTGTCAAACAAGTTTACTCTTTTTTAAAACATAATGACAACAGAAACTACCCAAATGACTCTAATCAAAAATTTACATACCCTTGTGAACATGCACAAGTTGACACACACAGGTTTAAACGGCTACTAAAGGTAACCATTCTCACCTGTGATCTGTTTGCTTGTATTCAGTGTGTGTGTATAAAAGGTCAGTGAGGTTCTGGGCTCCTGACAGACCCTGACTCTGACGTTTCTGTATTCTGAGAAAGAATTGTCAAAGGATCTGTGGAAAAAGGTAAAGCACACGTCATTTGGAGTGATGAGACCAAAATTAAACTTTATGGCCACAACCATAAACGTTACATTTGGAGAGAAGTGGACAAGGTCTATGATGAAAGGTACATCATTCCTACTGTGAAACATGGAGGTGGATCACTGATGTTTTGGGGATGTGTGAGCTACAAAAAAAAGATGAATGCAGCATGTTATCAGAAAATACTGCACATGGGACGTACTTGGACGTTCCAACATGACAAAGCACAAGGCCAAGTCGACCTTTCATTGTCTACAGCAGAATAAAGGGAAGGTTCTGGACTGGCCTCAGTCTCCTGACCTCAGTGTCACTGAGTCACTCTGGGAAGATCTCAAACGTGCAGTTCATGCAAGACAGCCCAAGAATTTACAGGAACTGGATGCTTTTTGGCAAGAATGGGCAGCTTTACCATTTGAGAAAATAAAGGCCATTAACCACCACAAAATACTTCAAGCTGTCATTGATGTTAAAGGTGTCAATACACAGTATTCAAAACTGGAGTATGTAAACTTTTGGGTCATTTGGGAAGTTTCTGTTGTCATTATGATTTAAAAAAAGTAAACACAGTTGTTTGACAATAAAATGGCTTAACCCAACCACTATGAGTGAAAAAAGGGTTTTGTGTTATCATTCATATTCTCTGAAAATTGGCCAAAAAAAATCACAAATTCTGCCAGGGTAAACTTATGAGCACAACTGTAAAAACAATGGGCAATAGTGCAATGGTTTTAAATGTGTATAAGCAAAGTCCTCACAGATAAGAGATGTCTGTCTTACATTAGGCTGGGTTTATTAGATTTTTTTTATCCGTTAACCTTTATTTATCCCGGAAAGTACCACTGAGATTAGAAATAGACAATTGTGACACTGGGATGGCCATCAATTTTAAGGCATAATGAGTGAGTTTGCTTGAACTAACTCTAAATAATACAAAATGCAGAGTGTGACAAGGGCTTTAAGCGGTATGCGTAAACCCCAATTACACTGTATCCACTCTGCCACGCATTCTGCAGCAAATACATTTACATTTACATTTATTCATTTAGCTGACGCTTTTATCCAAAGCGACTTACATTGTTCTAATGTAATTACCAGTGTTACAGCCACTGGAGGCAAGGTGGGTTAAGTGTCTTGCCCAAGGACACAACGACAGTTTGAACTATGGGGAGAGCGGGAATCGATCCCCCTACCTTCCGGATGAAGGACGACCGCTCTACCGAGCGGATGCAGCCGTTCTATTTTTGCCGGACACCGAGCATAAATCTGAACAGCAGAAACAGTACGTGCACAACATCTGGATTTTCAGTGTAATAGAAAAATGAACCCATTCAAACATGTATATGTTTATAAACACAATAAAACTAGATGCAATAAGATCTGCAAAACCAAAGCTTTTTCATGGCTAATGGAGGAAATACCCGTTAAGTGTTTACTTGAACAACAAGTGAACTCAAACTAAACTTGTTTTCTGGTTCTCTTCTCTCTTCTCTCTTCTTTTGGTCCCGCACACATCTTTTTCAACAACTTTTGTCACGCCATCTCGTACTTCCCGCGCATGCTCTTCTGAGCTGCAGCGGAGCGGACCTGAAACGCATCCAGTGGGCGATGGTCTGCAATGTCATTCTGCAGCGGAGCTGAGCGGAGTAGAGCCGCATGCAGAGCAAAAATCTAAGTTGGGTCAGTGGCATTTAAAAATGTGGATCCCCAGCATAAAAAAAATGGAAGCAGCTGCATACGGGTTATAAAACTAGGACAAAGGCCAACTTCATTGAGTCTTACTGGGGTAATAAAAATAATTTACAAGGCTGATGTGACTTATACGACCATTTATGCATCCCAATCACGCTCATGTGGCTTGCTTCCCTGTGTTTACTGTTGGGGTTATAGCTGTGGGGCAGTGGGGCAGACAGGTCCCAGAGGGCTCAGTGGTAAATCTGCCCAACAACAGCGGCACAGAGAAATTAAGCTTTAATGTGGGATCTTTACAGAAAACATACTCAAGAACAGAGATGTAAGGAGTGAGGAGTTGGTTCAGATAAGTGTCACTATTAAACATTCAGCAAACACAGAATTAGCCTAAAGATATGGCAGTCGGTCTAATGCTCTGAATTAATGTACAGGACCAACTTATGAGTTACAAATGGGCATGGGACAATTACCAAGGTGTACCGTTTCTTCAAAATGTGACATAGTATAAAAGACGGTGATACTGTTCTGACAGACTGAGAAAGAAGTGAATAACACAAAATAGAAATAACTGTTTGCACATCAAAACAGCTGCTAAATCAAACTGCATGGTAGTAATGACTGAATCTGTGTCAGCCAATCATAGCAGCTTTTGCAAGAACCATGAAAAAGGCAAAGTAAAGTACACTATAAGGACATGGATGCCTATGGTGTTTAATGAGTGTTGGAAGAAAATTAAGGTCGCGAGTGGTTCTGCTGCACTTCAGATCATTTCTGTCCAAGTCCTTTGTGTGAAGTCACTTGATGATGTGGCCTAAGGAATATGTCCGTAATACCAAAATACTAATAGAGATTCTTTTAAAGCAGCTATAAGAATATTGCATTTATTTATTTATATTTATAGAAGATTTATATTTATATTTCACTATGATAACATTTGCTTATGTGCAGGACTTGGGATGATGGGAAAATGGGAAAAAACTTTCTGTAGCATGGTCAAAAAATAGTTAACGTAAGGGTTGTTGGTTGTTTATGGTTTGTTGTTAAAGGTTGCTTTTGGAGGCCAGATGTTCCCGTCAGATGCGATCTCCAGCGGTGCTTGGTTTTGTTGCACGAACAGATACAACCACTCGCTTTCCAACACAAGTCAATGTCAGTCTCCATCGCGCAACAATTTGGTCACTATCTAAACTGTATTAGCTAACATGCAAACTTCTAAATCCAAATCGTTTTCTGAAAAGCTTGAAACATACTTTTTATTTAAGGAAGTTTCATAAAAAGAAACAGGCACAATGTCACTTTCCTGCCATGATTTTGATGCATTGTCAGACTGAAGGCAATGTTTCACTGCTGTCAGGTGTTTTAGGTTACAAGAGGCTGTGGAAAATGATGCGCACCACACTTTAGGAGGCACTTCTTCAACAACGCAGGATAAAAATAAAATGTCAAGGCTTCTTGATTTCGGTGCTGTTTAATTCTTGAATGGTTGATGACGCTGAAGAGTTGCACCTTAAGTCTATTTTCTTATAGCGTTCCTGGTCATCTGTCCTCAAATTCCCTTCTTAATGTTATCATAACTTAGCCTTGATGATGCACTATTAAATACACTGAGTCGAAACGAATGAGCTTCAATATTAACATAATATAGCCATAGCAACAACGGACGGTTAAGCAGCAGCCTCACGACTCGAAGGAGAAAATGTAACTGTTCAATCATTTCCCCAAAATGTCCCCATCTCCTACATCCCTTTTTATGCATGAACTTACAATTCCAATAAGACAAAATAAGAAGACGTGTTTTAAAAAGACATAGTTTTCTCCTTCTCCTTCTTCTTCTCCCTCAGTCTTTAAGCCCAATCGGTTGGTCCGATTGCCCACTTGGATGTGATAAATGATCTTTTAAAACAGGACATTTGTACACCCGTATATTAGTCTTATACTTGAAACTTAACATGACTAGTCTACGATGGCCGAGACAGCTCAACAGCTGCAAATGAAGAAAGCACCAGCAAATAAAGAAAACATCTTCATCAGTTTGACAACACGCGCGCTGTAAAAGTTCACAACACATACAAATACAAAAACGCGCTGCAAATTCAAAAACGCGCTGCAAATTACACAGACCACAACGGAAATGTTTTAAGGGGACTCCTTTGAGTGACGAACCCCTAATGGGACCTGCTTATTGTTTACTCGCCTGTCGCCAGTGTTGTTGTCACTGACCTGAAAGGTGAGCTTTTTTTTTTTTACTTTTGGATCATGATCGTATAATTGCTTAGTCGTTTGGATATTGTTGGCCTAAATATATTGTTCGTCACTCAAAGGAATCCCCTTTAAACATTTCCGTTGTGGTCTGTGTTATTTGCAGCGCGTTTTTGAATTTGCAGCGCGTTTTTGTATTTGCATGTGTTGTGAACTTTTGCAGCGCACGTGTTGTCAAACTGATGAAGATGTTTTCTTTATTTGCTGGTGCTTTCTTCATTTGCAGAGTGTTGAGCTGTCTCGGCCACCGTACTAGTCTAACTAAAACCAGGCTTTCACAAATATTTGTAAACATTATATGTAGAATCTCACAAAAAGTCCCTCTAACACATTTAGATAATGCAATGCAACATTTGTGGTTGAGCTATTGCTAGATGTATAAGGCTTAGTGGGGCTGACTTTTGTTTTGGTTTCAGTTTTTCAGATTTGGTCCAGTAATGGTACAGACTTTGTGGATCTGGTATTAAACAGCTATAAATAAATTATCATCCAGTTTCAGAGCACTAAAAGATTTTTCCTGGGGCACATATTACATCATTATTCACTATTAAATATTGAATTATGGTGTAAACAATATTTGAAAGAACATTTGCTTAACAGGTGTCGGCTGAAGCTTATGCTTATTGCATTGATCCTTTTTACATTAAATTTGTTTTAAAGACACACAGAATAAACATTTTTTGGCTTTGGATAATGTAATCTTTTCTTTTAAAATAATAATAAATAACAGTTCATCTTTTGACAAAATGAGTGAAGACCAAGAAGTTTAGAGATTAAGACCAAGACTAACTTCAAAGGTCTTTGGTGAAGGAGGCCAAGTTAGAGGAAGGGAAAAGTTAGGTAAAATTTTATAAGAAGATTAAAAATATGTGATTGATTTTAAATCTTGAGACATCTATGTCCAAGACGAGTAAAAAAGACAGGTCTTGGGTACCACAAAACATAGAAAATCAATCAACGCTGTGTCCCTAACATGGCTAAAGAAAGGTGTGTGTTTTTAAATAGTCTTTGATTCTGCGGCAGTCAGTCATTCATCCATCTAAACATATTTATTATCAGATGAACACACACACACAAAGGACTGGAGGCTTGTCAAAAGCAGATCTAAATCATTACAAGGACGCTCCATCGATCGTGTGTTTGTGTGAGATGACATTGAATCAATAGACAGGTCACAGTCCACTCCCTGGCACTCAAAACCTCTCAATACATCGACACGGAGCAGGCTTCATTTGAAATTATGCTCAGAGGGAAACTCCAACAAATTCAATCTTCTATTTTTAAAATGTAAAACTAGTGTGCAACAAATCTCAACAGGTCTTATCAGGTGTATATTGTATATACCACTGGGGGGCGCAAAAAAAACGAATGTTGAGTGGTGCTGCAACACAGACTCTTTTAGGTGACACCAAACATACCATACCTTCCATGGTGACTGTCATGCTCCTGGCAGACTTCAACATGGAGAAATACACTGCAGGAGCAAAACGAAAAGCAAGCGAAGAAAATACAAATCTAGACATACATGAAAGACTAAGACACGCAATAATGACAACACTTATCTTTACTGAGTGTTATGTCTAAAAGCACTCGCTGCAGACTGTATGAAACCTTCTAAGTTAAGAAGGCACATAGAAACATTGCATCCCTCACAACCAACCACTTGAGTTTTTCCAAAGGAAATTAGGAGAATATAACAAGCAACAAAGTATTTTTACAAAAATGGCTCCTATAAACAACTCAGCACAGTTAGTGTCCTATCGATGTGGTGCCATCTGTGATAGACAAATTTAAAGTAAAAATTAAAGTAAGAAGCAGTCGTAATGTTTAATTCTCCTGTTGGGCTCTGTTGGCTTGTGCAGGGAACTATGGAGCATGTGCAGAGGCCTTATAAGCCATTTAAAAGCAGCAAGAATTAGGCAGCTTGACAAAAAAAAAAAGTTAATAAAAATAAAACTCAGGTCAAACCAAGATCTTTTTTCAAGTCATATTCAAAACAATTCAAGGGCATTCATTTCCAGTGCCTCACTTTTCATCTTCGAAATTATAAACATTAGACAAATATTTACAACTATTTAAAGAGTTAGTACTAATATGTTTGTAAAAATAACTCTTGAAATGATATGTTGAAATGTTAATAGTTAGCTGAAATGATTTCCCAGCTATTTTACTTCTATGTAATTTGTCATGGCTTGTCCGTGAATCCAAAATTGGTAAATTATTTTCAAGTATTTATCAGAATGTGGGAAGTCTGCTGACTCTTTGAGTTGATCAGCAGAAAATAGAGTTTGATTTATTAGACCATTTTTCACAAAACGGTGTCACAAAACATAAACAAATAGCTATTATGCAATATGTAGAGCCCAAATGGACATCAACATCTAACCGCTCTGCGCGGACACACAGACTCATTAGCTCACACACAGACTCATTAGCTCTCCTAAATCAAAGACATGCCCCATAATTGATCCTTGGTTCAAATCAATTGATCGAGTCACTCTATTTAGGACGTTCCCAGTTTAAACTGACCCACTGATAAACTCTGAGGCCTGTGCACTTTGAGAAATGCTAAAAGGAGCCATTAAAAGTGATGTTTGTTAGGAATTGATTAGTGAAAATACAATGAAAGTCCTGCCCATGGGGTGTAAATGTGGAGCACCTGGGGACCGTGGTCATTAGTAAACAACTGGAGAAGTACGGGACACAGCTGCTACATTTGATAGAGGTTTCTCGTAGCGGCTGCTCGCTCATTTCCAGGTCGTGAAAATGCATCTGTGTCATTATCGCCAAAGGATGAACAGATGTTTGCTTGTGATGATAAAATTAAGAAGTAAAATGAGCAGGTTTTAGGCGAGAGAGTTGTAAGATATCTCTGTGGACTGAAGTTTGGAATGGGCACAGCACTATAAACATACATACATTAAAGACGAAGTCATGATTGAAACTTTTAGAGAATGGGACCAAAAATAAGACCAGATTATGATCCATAAGAAAAAGTCAAATACTAACACTTCAAGTCTATTTCAGACAGACGAAGAGTTGGCCAGCACTCGGAGACAGGAAGGAAATTTATTTATAATTTAATATAATGTCCACTGATTGTATTTTATGGGCTGCAGGGGGCTGGAGTCTATCCTTGCTGCTTTGGATGTGAAGGGGGGTATACCCTGGACATTGACCGGTTTACCACAGGGGTAAAACCTGGATACATTACAGATACAGACAGACAACCATTCAATCAGCAATTTAGCATCACCAATTCACCCAAACCTGCATGTGTCTGTGAAAAGAATGTGCAGACTCAAGCCAGAAACAAGCCATGTTCTTGTTTAAAACTCAAGACAATCACAATAATTATGTGGAGAAATACAGGCAGTTGTGGTCAGTTGCTGATCTTGATTATAAAAATGCGTTTGATTCAATAAAAGAAAAGTGTCCTAAAGACTAGTTTTAGATAAAACAGCACTACACTTCAGCTCCTTTTCTACGGCCTTGTCCAGGTTGGAATATATTTCGACTCATTTTGAAAAATGAATAATGAATTTGCCAGGATTAATCTATGCTTATTTATTTGATTCTATGCTTTGTACATTTTAGGCAGCACTTACCAATACCGCCACTCAAAGCCCTTTAACATCAAGCGTCCTCACACACATTCACATTATCACAGACAATGGAGGTTCACTGTATTGCTCAAGGACACTTTGACAATGTGAAGAAGATGGGATTAAACCATCAACATTCCGGTTATTGAACCAGTGCCATGATGTTAGATCCTTTAAGTCCTTGAACACAACTGTGTTACTTAAGGAGTTTTGCCATAAAATAAAATATAGATTTATTCATATCTATTTTTGAATTTTCATCCATAGAAACCAAAAAAGTGGGTCTAAGCCTTAGACAATGCTTTAATTGAATTCCTCTCCTTGTTACCAGTGATAAAACTGTAGTCCCAATCCTTTTACAGTTTGGCAGAATGTGTGTCTGTGAGCGACTGATAGCAGCACCAGTGTACATCACACATTCTGTTCACGCCATATCCTTCATTGGTAATCCTTTTGTCTGTATCCACGACTCATAGTTTTATCCCATTACTGCCACACAACACTGCACAGTGCCACAGACCCACTAGAAAGAACACACATTCATTTTTGAGCATTGACCTAAACTAGACATTATGTTATTGTGTGAGTAATTTGTGCCTCAAAATGATGAAATGCAGCCGTTGGAAGGTAAATGACAACAGAGGTACACGTTTGAAGTAATGGTAAAAAGTGTTGAGTTGGTTACAAGGTTGCCCTAGTCGTTCTGTTTTGCAACAAACAGGAAATCATTTTTTTGGTATCCCTTTTATCCAATAAAAAGAGAGCACTCCTTAAATAGACTCTGTGTTCACATGGTGTGAACAATGTGTCGTTTGCTTAATAGGTTTTGTTTGTTGTGAGTGGCTGGTTTTATTGGAAATAATTTATCATTTCAAGGGTGCACGTGGCAGAGTGGTTAGCACTTCTGCCTTACAGCAAGAAGGTCGTGAGTTCAAAACCCGGCCAACTCAAATATTCTCGGCCGACTCCAGTCTTTCTGTGAGGAGTCTGCATGTCCTCCATGTGTTACCGTGGGTTCTCTCCGGGTACTCCGGCTTCCTCCCACCGTCCAAAGACATGCATGTACAGGTTAATCAGCAACTCTAAAGTGTCCCTAGTGAATGAATGTGAGAGTGAATGGTTGTCTGTCAATGTTTGTCTCTATATGTTAGCCCTGCGACTAACTGGCCACTGTCCAGGGTGTACCCCGCCTCAGGCCCAAAGCTGCTGGGATAGGCTCCAGCCACCCGCGACCTCTAACGGGACAAAGCGGTAGAAAATGAATGAATGAATGAATTTCTCATTTCACTGTGTGTGTGTGTGTGTGTGTGTGGGGTGGGGGGGCAAAACATAAAAATAGGAACACAAACAATTCCTGAAGGCTGTATAAAATATGCCACGTGTTCTTAAAAAACATTTTAGGTAGGCAAATAATAAACATAGAACATAGAACTGCAATCAGATATTTACAGAAACGAGACCTACACCATTACTAACCCAAGTGTCTATTAAACTGCGGTAGACACATAATATATCATTGTATCCCTGCTATTACTGTCAGCATCTGTGAAGATTGTAATGATATGACTATTGTCCTTTGAACAGAGAATAAAATGAATTAAATGAGGGGCAGTG
Source organism: Neodontobutis hainanensis (assembly GCA_024349245.1). Lineage (NCBI taxonomy): Eukaryota > Metazoa > Chordata > Actinopteri > Gobiiformes > Odontobutidae > Neodontobutis > Neodontobutis hainanensis. Next base: position 1,274,227 of record JALDNG010000046.1, read on the forward strand.
CAGTGGTTGGTGTTCCTGTCTCAAAGCTAGAAGGTTGTGAGTTCAAACCCTCCTGTGAGGAGTCTGCATGTCCTCCACGTGTTACAGTGGGTTCTCTCCGGGTACTCCAGCTTCCACCCACCGTCCAAAGACATGTATGTGTAGGTCAAGTGTCTCTTGTGCATGAATGTGAGCGTGAATGGTTGTCAGTGTCTGTCTCTAAGTGTCAGCCCTGCGAATAAATGGCCACTGCCCAGGGTGTACCCTAAAGGGTCCAAGCAGAAGGAAATTAATGAATGAATTAAATGCCTATAGTCTAACTTCTACAGGTCAGTGAGGTCACATTGATATTTTGAGTTAAAATAAAAAACAGCTTTCTCGGCTGACACATTAGTAAAGTGAAAATTAATGCTGCCTTAATGGTGCTTTGATTTCATTTGACATCAGCCTCATCAAAGGGAAAAAAGGGCCTGGTGCCACTTGCATCAAGAAGCCCACTCTTTCTCTCCCACAGGCCCAGAAGACAGTTCATGTTAGACCACTTTAAATAAAACTTTCTCTATAATAATATGATTAACTGTGTAGAAGTCACAGGAGACCTGCTCTTTGTTGATGTCTCGTAGTTCTCAGATGTATTCACTGTTCGACATAACAAGTAGTGAAATGCAAACTAAACTTAAGTGCACTGATAAAAACAGAGGAGACGTTTTATTGGCCCGTAACAGTACTTTTTGTAATCTCCTGACACTAAAACTCTGCAACAGAAACAGGGGTCAATCTGAGTGCAAGTGGGGCTACGACTCAACGGATTACTGTAAAGTAGAATAAAGTGTGCTGTGAAAAAGAGAAAAATAAAAGGGTAAATATTTATAGGTAACAGGACCTTTAATGCAAACTGTTCTCAGAAGATAATCCCAAACGGACTAATAAATGCAGGCTGAGAGTCAACAGTGGTATAAAGCAGGTCCTGTTTACAAAGGTCTAAAGGTCACTGTAACAGGTCAACACTATGTTCACCTGTAACATGTTTTGCAGGATTATGTTGTTAGTTCTAATAGACAAACTTATTAAAGCCGGTTCACAGCTGCTGTGGCTGTTGGAGTCGTTACCATGGTTACAAGTATGCTGAATACACAACAGACAAAAATAATCTTTACTTTGGAAGGCGTTTTTAAAAATCTGTTTTGTGTCCTAAAAACTCTTATGTGTGGACACAAACATAGAACAAACATAAAGAAGTATGTATTTATAAAAACACCTGTGTACGTGTAGCCAGAGCCTTAAATCTGTATTGCATTTTCAGATGAGGTTAACCTTGGTGGCAAAATAAAAATGATGGTTCAGGACAATTACTATTTTTGAGTTAAATTTAAATGTTAATTACATTCATTTGAGTTTAATTTGGAAATTCTGTTTTCCTTCCTTCTGTTGTTATCCACGGTTGGCCATGGGGGAGAGATCTTTAAGATGACTATTGGTTTGGATCTGAGAAATGGTAAGACAAATGAAATGGTAAATGATAAAATCTTTAGGCATGTGCTTCAACTGAACAGTGTGCTTCTGTGTCTGGTAACAGGACCTACTGTGGTCATGCGTAATACACTAGACTGTTTTTTCAGACAGAGAGGCCATAGTGATGATCATAAACATGCAAAACCAAATAAAAGGCAGAAAGCCTCATATTTACTACAAAAAGATAAGGCACAATGCTAGGCTGCAACTGTTGCTGCTTTGTTGTTATTATTTGGTGTTGACATAGAGCTTATGGAAGAAACAAAAGCTTTTAATAATAATAAAAAACAAAAACTGCATTTGACTTTGCTTCAGTTTTAAAGATAATAGCAAATTATGTATTTTTATTTATTTTATTTGACAAATAATCCAATCCCAATGAACGTGCAATCTTGTGTCATTCTGTAACATATTTGCTGTTCACACACATTTATATACTTAATGACTTTATAAGGTTATAAAGTGTACCATTAACATAGTCTTTATGACTATATGGCTTTCAGAAATCAACCAACTAAACTATTGCTAAATATAGGTTTGCAAACTAAAATGTAATGTTACATTTTCTTCAAAACATTATTACCACTGGGCTGACGGGCCGCCCCACACAAGCCTCTTTTACAGCACTGGTCATACAAATACAGTTTTTGCACCAAAATAGTTTTTCCTCAACATGTTTTTTTCTGTTTTGGCAATCTCATTCCATTTTAAAGTCTTCCAATCCTGTCAACAGTCCTTTTTCCTCTTTCACTGAAAGAATATCCAGTGTGCCGTATACTATTTGATCGATTGTGTAAATGCAACAGTAGGATTGTTAGGAGACAAACTACGCCCGAAACAGCCCCCATTATCTTGTAGTGTGCAGCCAGCTTTCATCATAAACTTGTTGATAATAAAATAGATGTGTATATTTGCTCTAAACCAGGGATAAGCTGCAGTTGAGTGCTTTATCTCTGCGCGAAGCTTCATGGGGCAGAAGCCTGAACATGTTCTGTTCCTGCCTCACAGCAGCAGCCAATTTGTATCGACGTGTCCCGGCCGCCCGCTTCACACAAACACCATTTGACAGGCAGCGCAATGAACTTAATTGGCACTTTGCTGTCACAGTCCCTGCTCTGTGGGCCTCGTGAAAACAGGCCTCACTCTTCTCCACACAATGCACATCTGTCATTATTTCTGATACTGACAGACTACACCTGTTTACGGCTATTTGCCAAATAAACACTTGTGTTGGAGTCAAGACCAGACATACCGAAACTATGGTCTATCAGGACGGTGACAAGAACACCTTTTAGGGACTGAGACTGAGTCAAAATGAAGACCGGTACATGATTTGTAGGCAAAGACACCAGAGAATAGTTGTAAAATACTACTGTTCAAGTCTGGTCTTATTGGGTTTTTGCTTGCACTTTTGTGGCATAGATATGGAAGAGCGAGTACCCCATTAAATCAGTTTTAGTGGGTCTCTCTTGGTTTAATATTGGAGAGCACAAGAAACCCTGGCAATGCAAAATGTATGAAGTTATCTGAGGTACAAGTACAAGTCAGTGAAACCAAAAAGATAAAAAAGCAAAAGGTGTTATTGGTTATTGGCCAAATCTTCACTGTCTGAAATGAGGTATTGTGTCAACTACACTTCGATCCCAGCTTTGGTGATATTCAAAGTCCTTTACTTCAAACCATTTTGCATCATGTCAGAGACAAAAGGCAAGTTTGTCAGTAAACATACAGTAAACTGTATCTCTTCCTTAGTCTAAAATGTTTCATTCTTGTGCTAAGTTGTCAACACCTTTGTCTTTCCCATACATGTTCTTCAGGACTGTGAAGCAGAGAGCACGGTCACTTAACACTTAACTCACTATAAAAGGCATTACTGGGTTTGTTCATGCGTTTGTTTGTGTTCTGTAATTTGAAAAATAAAAGTTTTGAAAAATGAAATGAAAAAAAGCAAAATCCACAAATATTCCCATAGACTTCAATTAGAGACAAGTTAAATCTTTCCTCTTATCACAATTATTATGTTATACGTAAAACTAGAAGGGTCGTCAAATGTCATCCCCCCTCTTGCCCAGTCAACCTACTGTCTATCAATAAAGGCAAAGGCCCAAAAAATATCTTTAAAAAAATATATATAAATTCAGTTGTAGTCTGGGTGGGACTTACAAATAAGTATGCAACTAAGTCAATTTGTCAAACTTTCTGTCAGTTTTTGCAGCAATGAATGCATTTTATCAAATAGAATTAGCCACTGACAACAAACATCCATAAGGTTGTACTTGTCACTTGCTGCATCATTGACTGAACCCTGAGAACCCAGCACACATTAACTATCTAAGGAGTTCTGACTTCTGATTGGATAAAAGTGAACGGGATATACTGACCTAACATTCTATGGCAGTGATGTCTGATTGAACATTTGACTTTTTAACCATTACTTTTTAAAATATATTTTACTTACTTCTCCTTAGGCAAAAATGGGTTTGTTTGTTTATTTAGAGACCTTTAAAAACTGGTTCCAACAACTCAAACACTGAGCTGTTTACGAGCGGCAGTGATGTTCAAAAGTGTCTGACAGTTTAAAAGGCTGTAGTGAGATAAGCCGGAGTGTCGTGTGAGCCGTGTGAGTGTACATTCATCTGATACGAGGCTGGAGACGCCGGCTGCTGTCTGTTCTGTCTGTCCTGGGACGCTCGTGTGTGTGGAGGCTGGGAGTGTGGGTTTATCCCTGCCGTTATCTGTGACACATAGTTATGAGCAGACAGACTGACGCTTTCCCCAGAGTTAGCCTTGGGGCGGACTCAGGCATGAGGGCTGTGTGAACGAGACAGGAATGAGCTTGGTGTTTTTTTGTCTAAATTTGTCTCATCCTCATAAGTCCCAACCGAAGAGATGACAGATCAGTTTTCCATTAATGGGAAAGATAGTGAAAAATAGAGCTGTGTTTAGGCCACTTTATTAACAGCCACGCTCTTTTTTTTCCATTGTGACATTTAACAGTTTTTTTATGTACTGTTTTTGGTGCTTGCTTCCTAAACCACTTTGGAACTGTGGATGCCATTTTTGGGAATCTGTGGTTGAATTTACCATCTCATTTGATCATAAACAACCACCGGTCTGGACAATGGCTCACTGTGGACACCAGCATTCAGTAATACACCATGTTTCCAAAGAGCAGACTGACTGTAGGGAAATGTGAGATCTCTATCACAAGACAAATGAGTTAGCAGCTAACAAAGCTAATTATTGCTATCATACATTATGCTAATGTTTAGATGCACGAGATGGCAATGCATTGAGAAAACAGCAGGTTAGGGCTGGCTGCACAATCTCAGATAAACATGCAACAACTGTTTTAGAATAGGGCAATAACCGTGATATTTAAATGCTATTTATTTTTAGACTTTAGACTTTATTGTCCCTTTGGGGAAATTCTTCTCCACAGCACTAACATCTACAGACAATGACACATCATATAACACTAATTCATACACGTGAGCACCGTCCCGTTACTAACTTTCATTTGTCAAAGTAGGAGCTAAAACAATATTAGACTGAACCAGGACTAAACCAGGACAAAACAAGTCTAAATTATGACTAAATGTAGGAATGAACCATGACGTTTTATTTAGACACTTTTGATGTAATAGATAATGGTTTTGAAAGGAAAAGAGAAAATGTCACAAGGAAGAACATTATTGCGATACTGTATTTCTATAGTTATTAAATTACTTGCAGTCTAAAGCATGCAAACATAAATCTGTTACAGGTATACTATAACTATAACTATATAACGATACAGTACCACATACAACCCTACTTCAGTAATTGTGTAATATCACTTTAGGTTTGGATATTAATTGATTTAATCCTTTTTTAGACTCCATAATCTATCACTGGCAATGTCCTAATAAGTCCCCAAACAAGCCTCAACCCTGTTTTTGTTACATGTTTGCATTTGTGTAGTCTTTACAATGTTTGGCTTTGAAGGCCCTTACTGTGAGCGGACATTAAAAACCAAAGCAGAAGGCAGTAAGAACTCTAGTAGCTTAAAAAAATCTCTCTCTCTCTCTCTTCCCTGAGTGAAACTGCTTATTTTTGTGAAAGACTCGATAAAACACTGACAGACTTTCCTTCAGGCCCAATGTGGTTTCATGTCTTAATGCACAAATAGACACATATTCAGCAGCTAACAGTGGGCAGCGGTAAATCCTGTTGGCAAGTCGTCAGTCTGTCTGTCTCTCAGTGTCTCTGTCTGTCGAGGGCTTTCAGGGTTCAAGACCACAGAAGACAGGGTTTACCACAGACGAGAGGGACTCAGGAGGCAAAGAGAGGAGACCAAGGGAAGGAATGAAGGAAGTATGAGGGCAGCGGTCAATGAGCACCATCTGTCTGCACCGGGACTCACCACTGAGCTGTCCACAGCCATTACAGCCACATCATCAGGTCCCAGCAAACAAATGCACCAGACAACATACATGTTTCTATGTATCCAGCCATGTCGGGACACAATAACTCTTAACTCTTTAATCAAAGATAAACATGGTCTACTGAAATCTCAAAGCTGAACTTAATTCAGGATGTTTGTGTCCCCTTGTACACCCGGACTGCTCTTCAAGTATTAAAATGAAAAAATAATCACTTTTGATGGCACAGCCTGATGCGTCTAGTTTTCTGCTTTATTATGCACTATTACTTTCAGATAATTGAGTGTCCTGTGGTGCGTTGTCTCAGTTTGTGCCACAGCTCAAACTAGTAACTCCAAATAAACAGAAACAAGCATCCCTGTCCTGCAGCAGACACTGACACAGTTTCTGAGTTTGAGTGCTCGCAACCACAGCGCAGTAACGGGTTTCTAAACCATGCCTAATGTCTCTTTCTTAATTTTGTGTCACAAAGATGGAGTGATGACTGCCGCAAAAACCTGCTGCATGTTTTGAACTTATATTTATCCGCAGCCTGTTGTTAGAGCTGTTTCAAGTCAACACCTCAGGCACAGTAAATTGTCAATGAGGAACGTCTGTACAGAACTGAGGCTGTGTTTAGAAGCAATACAACAAAATAATCCTTACACATATCGTCCCATGGCAGCTGGGAAACTAGGTGGCCTCTGTCCATCTTTAATTCTTCCAATTTTATGCATTATAATTATACAGATGTTTTTTCTCTTGTAATAACTGGCTTCTTTCCAGGTTATGTACTCCTTTTGCTCTGTTGTGTATTGACTTGTGAGGTGTGTGTTGTTGGTTAAGCATAAATGGGTCAAACGACTCCCTTTGACGGGATATCGGAAAGAGAAAACCAAACCAATACCAGGGAAATGAGCATAAAAGGGATAAGTTTGTTTGTTACTCATATACTGAACATAAATTTTAACGCTTTTGTTTAACTAACTTATTTTTCATTGGCTGAACTCAAAGATCTACGACTTATTCTTTGTACACAAAAGGTCTTAGACAGATTTGTGAACAATATTTAAGAGAAATAGGCCTTTTGTGTATAAAGAAAACGTTTAAGATTTTTGAGTTCAGTCAAGGAAAAATGGGGGCAAAAACAAAAGTGTCTCAAAAATGTTTGTTCTGTATATGAGATTTAGATATCATTACTGGCAAAACTTGATTTAAAAGGGATAAACACAGCAGCAAATATCAAGAACATTTTTGTGAGAACATATACCTTGAAAATAAGATCCATAAATAAAATACATTAATTTTGTGCTTTAATATTGTCTGAAGAAGAGGTGTGTGTGTGTGTGTGTGTGTGTGTGTGTGTGTGTGTGTGTGTGTGTGTGTGTATGTGTATATGTGTGTGTGTGTGTGTGTGTGTGTGTGTGTGTGTGTGTGTGTGTGTATGTGTATATATGTGTGTGTGTGTGTGTGTGTGTGTGTGTGTGTGTGTGTATGTGTATATGTGTGTGTGTGTGTGTGTGTGTGTGTGTGTGTGTGTATGTGTATATGTGTGTGTGTGTGTGTGTGTGTGTGTGTGTGTATGTGTATATGTGTGTGTATGTGTATATGTGTGTGTGTGTGTGTGTGTGTGTGTGTATGTGTGTGTGTGTATGTGTATATGTGTGTGTGTGTGTGTGTGTGTGTGTATGTGTGTGTGTGTATGTGTATATGTGTGTGTGTGTGTGTGTGTATGTGTATATGTGTGTGTGTGTGTGTGTGTGTGTGTGTGTGTGTGTGTGTGTGTGTGTGTGTGTGTGTGTGTGTGTGTGTGTGTGTGTGTGTGTGTGTGTGTGTGTGTGTGTGTGTGTGTGTGTGTGTGTGTGTGCATTGTAATTAAGGTCTGGTCTAGACCCAGAATAAACCTGGAGCTGAAAGTAAACTTCAAGAAAAACTGTGATAACTAGTTCTAGTAGTAGGGCTGGGGATTGGACACTACGCCTAGGACTTAAGTTACACTGTCTTCTAGAGTTATTTTCTGCATTTAAGCATAGTTGGGCCCTCATAAGCAGTCACTCAGTCGATCTAAGCCATACCTGACTTAGGATAAGCCTTGTGTCCATGCAGAGACGCTGCCAGGAATTTTGTGCCCCATTAAAAGATCTCACATTGGGGCCCACCACCACAACTTCTACTCAAATATTACTGAAACTGGAAGTGATGGCTTATATTTGATAATGCACTCCCCCTGAAGATTTGTAACAGAATAAGTGTAATTTTCTATAATCGGGTGTACAGTATTTTAACAGCTGTTTGATATTGCTATAGAACAAGTGCAATTATGGAAACTAAGCTTAATAAATTTAAGAACTGACACTTATCTTCTATAATAATATATGACTAAGAACTAGGAACTATTAGTGTAAAGAGTTAAGCCTGCCTTAAATAGGCCCTATAATTATGAATTGTAAGCTTTGTATTTAATGAATGACAAAATAATGTTTAAAATTAGTTTGTGGTCTAATTATTACAGATATAATTTATACAGTTTAGACCGTGTGCATCACTGCAGCTGTTCTTTAGCTTGACCTGTGACCCCTGCCTTCTGCCTCTCTCTGCTTTAATCTGAATGGACTTAACAGGATGGAAAAAAACTCTCTTAACCTAATGTTGGCTCTCAACATAAGTAACTTACTTTTTGTGTTCTTGCTGTAAATGGCGTTGAATCCATTTCTGACCTGTTTTTTTTCTGACTGTAGTCTGTTTCCAGCCTCACGTCACTAACCTCTGTGTCCCACAGCTGCATTAACTCATTATTTTTATATCAGATTAATAAAGCTAAAGCGCTGTTTACTCATCAAGCTAAAAACAAAGCCAATCACATGCAAGCATTAACAGAGACATCCAATCAAAAGCAAAGGAGGCGGGACTAGTGCAGACAGGGCAGAAATCATTTTTACTGGCACAGACTGGCTTAGATCACCACTGTGAAAGGGTAATGAGGAGATTTATGTAAATTTCTTAAGTCTTTTTTAATTTCTAATATCTTTCTGGGCTAATGTCAGTCATGCCCCCCACACCGCTGTGTCCATGTCCACACAGTGTCTGTCCAAGCAGTTAAACCTTTCCCTGAACAGAGATAGGACCCAGCAGACAGAGTTTAACTACATATTATGAAAAATTAAAAGACAAGACTTATTTGTACAACCCATTATAACAACTTGTACCTGTTGTTGTATACATTGAATATTTTGAGAAATTAAAACCGAAATCTTTGAGTCCTCACAGGTTTGACAATAGCCATGACCCTACCATCCCACTGGCTTTATGTGGACTAATGTTTTAATCCAAAAAAACAAAGTAATTACAGCCCACCCTTTTCCCTTTCACTCTAAGCCACTGCCTTTGTTTCCATTACTTTTTATGGCTTCTATCAAATACAAAAACACCTGAATTATTAATGACTTCCTCATTGATTCTGACAAAGAGCCAACTGTTGCTCTGTCTCACTGCGTCTGCTGCTTTATTGGCTGCAGACTGAAACTAATTACAGTCAGTGAAAACCATAAGAGGTTGTTTTTGGTCATGAATAATTACAATTAATCAGCATGTGGTCATTCAAACCATTTTATTGCCTCTCATGTTACTGCAGATCATCTAGGAAATGAAACAGAAATGGCAAAAAAATGAGAACTCTTCTAGAGTATGCAAGTATAATAAATTATATTAATAACAAAATCTGTACTTTTTCAGCTTTTTCAACCTTCCCAGTAGTTACTACCAAATCTGAAACATTTTCACATTTTGAAATATTACATAAGAAACTGTGCAAAGAAACTGTATCTTTAGCAAAACAAAAAAATCCAAAAATAAATGTTTGAGGTTTAGAGAAGTAACCCACTCAAAGATTTCAAGCCCCTGTTTACTATTTTTTTTTATATAAAGTTGATTTTTGAGCCTCTTATATTTTCAGTTTGCTCTGCTTTAATCTTTAGTTGTTATTATTAAAACAGTGATATAAAGTAAAACTTGGAGAGGAAATTCACACAGAAGTGAAAAAGATGAATGTGTTTTGAGGCTTTGATACTGGTATAGGTATCTGGTCAAAAAATGAAAAAAATAGAAATTTGTTTTTGAAATAGAGTAAATGCTTTATGCTAAAAAAGGAGGAGAAGGAGTTTATGAAACCATCAAATAGATGGATAAATCCCTGCTCTGGCCTTGCAGTTCAACAAGGGATTTTTAAAAAGCATCTGGGTTACTCACAAATACAGAATAATGTTAATTTGATCCAGAAATATATGAAGACCATAGGAAATGTGATGATTTATTTCAAATGTTATGAAAACACACCCAATAGTTTTATCTCAAATGGCAGCTTTCCCAAAAAATTCCTAAGCATTCCTGTAAACTCGATGTTATCACATCATCAACATGAGGGTCGTTATGCCATCACTGTACTAGACGTCACTTCTCAACACGGAAGTTCAAGATTCTGGTAACGTCTACACAAATATGGATGGTTTTGTAAAGTGATATTTTCATGAGGGCATTTGAGAAAAAAACAGCCTAAAAAGTATTGCAGGCCTTTAGGTGAAGATAAACAATATGGCTGATTCAAGGAAAGTCTTACAGTGGCCCAGAGAGCTCTACAAAAATACAAAAGCCAGTCTAAGCAGAGATTACCAGACTTCTCTCTACCCAGACACTTCCTTCTGCTCCGGAACAGATGCCTGAGCCACCTCAGCTGGCTCCTCCTCAATGTGGAGGAGCAGCGGCTCTACTTTGAGCGTCTCCCGATTGACACGGACAAACATTCCCAACAGACCCTCACAGTACGTTTGGGCCTGCCAAGTCTGTCCAGCTTTCTCCCCTGCCATCGGATCCAACTCACCTCCAGGTGGTGATCAGTTGACAGCTCCGCCCCTTTTTTTTCGGAGATCAGATGAAAAAAACACAGTTAATCATCGACCTCTGGCCTAGGGTGTCCTGGTGCCACGTGCGCTGTTGGACACCCTTATGCTTGAACAAGGTTGTTTGTTATGGACAAACTGTGTTGCACAGATGTTGCACTGTTATTGCACAGAAGTCCAATAACAGAACACCGCTCGGGTTCAGATGCGGGTTCCGTTCCTCTCAGTTACGCTCCCTCCAAGTTTTACTGTCGCTGCCCGTGTGAGCACTGAAGTCCACCAGTAGAACAACGGAGCCCCCGGTTGGAGCACTTTCCAGCACCCTTTCCAGAGTCTTCAAGAAGGCTGGGCACTCTGCACTGCCGTTTGGCCCATAGGCACACACGACAGTGTCCTCTCCCTAAACCGAAGACACAGTGAAATGACCATCTTGTTCACCGGGGTGAACGCCAACACAAAAAGAAACAGCCAAACGTAATTACAACAATAACCAAACAACATCACAAGATCACATCAATTTTATCCATAAGGCATTACAAAAATATCTTTCCTGCAGAACATACATCACTGGAAGATAAGAAGCCGATATCTGCATAAACCACAGTTTATAAAACATACTATTCTAAAGCCACAGCGTCATATACCTGACTTTTATTGTTCACTGTTGATGCTCGATGCAGTAAAACACAACTTTGCAACAACTTTTGCAAACAAACCTAAGCTGTATGGCTACTTTCCATAAAGCCACAACGGCATTCACCATGTGTCATTAATTACCACAAATAAATGGAAAGGACGTGGCCAAATAATCCACCAAAGACACGTCCTTTCCACTGATAAATGCTGGATTATTTGTCCAGGCCAAGACCAAATCAGGACCAGACCAGGACTATGGGTGGATTACAGCTATTGAAGATGTTGCTTTATGTGAGTCGTTTATGTATTGAATAGGCTACATGCACACACTCAAAAAAATTGTTGTAATGCTGTGTGGTTAAATGTTGATGTAATGTCATGTGGTTAATATTATAATTTTTCTTTGGCTATTTTTGGTGCAGCTGTATGTCCGTTTGGCAGTTTCATTTTGTAAAGTGTGCTTTGGCTTTTGTATTTTGTTGACATTTAGTTTTTTGGTTTTTTTTAGCTTTCTGGGCCAACGTAGAATCTAAATCTTTGAATTAATTCATATGTTCAAACGTTCCCACACAACATGAAGTATTGACAAATGTAGTGTACAAAACCCACTAAACAGCAGTTATGTAAAATGCCTGATAGTGCTTGCTTAAGCTGGGAGCATCTGTTTTTCTTCCTGTATAAACGTTTCCCAAAAACTGCCCAAATCCCAAATCCTAGACTACTACTACTTGCTGCAACTACCACAAGCTATTCCACACCTCACACTCTTCCTTTCTGAGAAGGACCCCGTTGTTTGAAGTAACACAAGAATTTTATAGAAACACCTGAATGTGAGACAGAAAGGTAAAAATATTTGATGGACAACAACTAGTCTAAATATACTTTTTTCTTACAGAGAAGTATGGGTCCTGCTATTGTAGTTTGACACATATACATTAAAGCCATTAAAACAGCAAGAAAGAGCAAATACTAGTTATCCATCCAAATCTTCTGAAATAATATATTTATAATTATATTTATTATATATAATTTTTTCTCAGCTTTTTGCAAATTGCATTTAAAAGCTTTTCTTTATCCTCAATTTCTTTTTATGAAATGGACCATAGTATTTTAGTCTGTGTTACTTATGTTTTGGCTAAACGTCCCTGTCCAGTCTCGTCTCTCCCGTGGCTGACCCTGCCCTTTGGTCTGAGTGTTGTAGTCAAGGGTTAAAGACACAGTGGAGGACAGTGAAGGATGAAGATGGATGTCTAAGGACCCCTCAGCAGAAGAACGAATGACAGCGTATTGTGACAAATGGCTGCAGGACACTGGAGTGTATGTCATTGTGTAGCACCCTATGGGCGTCATATGTCAGCTGTCAGAGCAATATGCAGCTATTCTCCTCCCAGATGGTTTCTGCTGCAACTGGACTTGATGATGAATATAAATGTGCGCTCAGGCTGCTCAAGTAAAACTATTTGTACAGCCACTGACTTTGAAAGAATTACACTCCAGGTCACACGTGAGCCATGCCTCAAGTCTCACAGTCTCTGACATGTAGTGCAGTGATGGTCCACTAAGAAAAAAACAAGCCAGATAGCATTTACTAATCTTTTAGATGTAAATGATCCATGTGATTGTATTACTGTTGAGGCTCAGAGTGGCAGAGTTGTTGGGATAAATGTAGATAGACAAACTATAACTGGAACATCTGCTATAAGAGATCTTAGCAGATCCCCTTTATGTTTTAAACATTTGAGTATGAGCTCCTGCAGTGTGAGAGGAGATATAGGATTCCTTTTTGTTGAAATAATAGTAGATACAAAAACTCATTTGTCCCTCATTCTCAATCTTTATAACCCTAAAACTGTGAATACATGAAATAAAACTATTCCTTTTTCTACTTTCAAGTATGTATCTCATTATTAAGCGTCTGAAAATATGCAATTAAGGTCTCAAGTGATCCTCCCATTGGTCAACACCAAAGTAACAACGTAACAGTTACAGAGAAAGTGTCTATTCCAGTACTGGATTTGTGTGCTTACACAGAATCACACAAATACAAAAGGGAAGTAAAGTGGAACATGGACAATAATAAAAAATGTAATCAATGTATTGTTTCATTGGAGGATCACATCAGTCAGACACTGAATAAGTGCTAAACTTTGATGATGCAGTTTGATGTAATGTCTTTGTATTTTGTGGGAGATGAAGGGTTGGGACAGGGATAGAAAAATATTTCAGGTAATGCAGCTTTAATACTGAGTGTCAAAACTTGATAGAACACTTTGCAAACACTGCACTTTTAGAAAAATCAAAACCAAATTCCATATGGCATATTTGTATAAGGAACAGCTGTTTAGGTATACGACACATCAGACAGTACTTATTAGGGCACCATATTGTCCTGCCTCACTTCTGTTGTGTCAAGACTCCCTTTTGTAGAATACAGATGGTATGACTTTGATACTTGATACCTTTTCCTGTGAAGATGGGGGGGTAGAAATATCCCAAAACAAAATGTGCCATTACAAAGTGATGTACAAATTTTGGAACCGTAAAGAGTCCTTTGTGCACTGATATAATCCAGACTGAAGCAAACCAACATGTCCTCATTACAGCTTATCAGAACACTTCTCCTCGTTAATAACAGGCTCCAAGATTCACCCGAACACTGGAGAGGTTTAAAAACATGTTTACACCACTCAAAATGATGGGGATATAACTTATGAAAGGTTTTGTTTGGTTGGTTCTTGGTCATAATTTAATTTTGTTTTTTTTAAATTGACCTTGGATTTTGCACAGAAACGTATTCCTGACTAGGCTCTAAAGTTAACCTTGTAAACACAATGACAAGGAATTGTTCTTACCCTGGGCCCACATCAGTTCCTATGGGCCTAAAGCGTTGGTCAGTTGCCAGTCAGACCCACAAAGGACCAATTGTCATTTTATTCCCTCATTGTCTCTAATGCATTCATGTCTTAGTGTTTTTATGTTGTCTTAGCAAAAGTGCTTTGGTGCAGAGCCGTTTCCTACTGCGCTGTACACAAATGAAATTAAGCCGAAGCTCAGTGAAGCATCTCCAATTAAATGCGGGAGAAGCAGACAGTGAATACTCGTGTCTCTATCCAGCCTTCCCACCACCCAACACTGTTTATAGAGCCTGAGCCAATGGAGCTGCTGTCAGAGCAAATTAGAGCCAGAAAACACAAGAGAGAAGCCCCCTCCTCCTCATCCACCCTGAGACTCGACAGACATGTACACGTCACTATAATAGGGCACAACATTAAAAAGTCATTTCTAACAATGTGCCCATCAACCTCAACTGTAAAATGTGACATATTCCAATTACATATGATTACACTTTTAATTATAACAGGGATTTATGAAACAACTTACTTTCTCTCTTGCTTTGAATGCGCTCAGGTATTCAAGTTAATTTTCAGTACATAGTGTAAAATGTTTTAGTATACGGCTGAACCAGATAAAAAACATTTCTTATTGCTTTACAATAAATTAAATCACATTAAATAACAAACTTTGCATTTGTCTGTCTTGGAAAATAGACTATTAAACCCATTATTTAACCCACATTAGCTTTCTAGAAATTACAACATAAAATCCTAATAACTGGCCTTTAATCAAACCAAATCAAGCAGCCAATCGAGCAATGATATGTTCATCAAGTTCTAAACTTGTTACACTTACTACGCTTTCTTGAATAACCTTTGGAGAACAATTTCCTTTGTGAGTAGGATTTTTCTGACACATTCTTTTTACAGGACAATTTGTTACTTAAACTTTTACTTTTAGATTTTGTTGGGTGGCACTGTTAGTAGAAGTAGTACTTCTTCTAAACCTTTTTGTTTACTACATCCAAGGCAGTCATACTTATCGGTTCATCAAGCGTTAATTGTTGGCTTGCATGGTTGCGTATATAAATATATTTTAACCGATCCAATACACTTTTTTTATATGTGCTACAAAAATATACAATAAATATCCCTCAAGTAATATTTTGACTGCTTTTGACTCACTTTTATTGACCTTAAAGTAATATTATTACTACTTTTGTTTAACTCCACCCCCCTCTGACACAAGTTATGATTTTTTTTTATGATTTAGAGCAGTAATGCTGCTGAAATCTCTGATTAACGTTTAAAGTTGTTTGAAAAGCATTTTTTTTCCCTAAAGGATTGACATAAGTTCCTCTTGAGAGATAATAAGTAAATGGTCCTCTAAACTGGAATGAAAATCCAGGTTTATGTCATTGTCTGTCAAACCATTTAAGTCAATATTACTACATCTCATTGCAAGAAGAAGGAAAGCAGTTGTTGAAAATATCCTCACCAAACATTTCCCAATAGTTAAATTTGCATACATTTAAAGTGTGTGCCTTTTATGGATTTGATTCTTAAGACTATCAGAGGATGAAGGAGATTTCTGTCATTTTAATACCTGGTGTGAGAAACCTGACTACAAGTGCAGGAGACAAAAACACATGTAACGTCTGTTAATATGCTGTAGTTATAAGCATCTCTTTAACCATACATTTAAATGAAGGCATTTTGCCAAAGAAACCCTTCACATTTTCCATCCACTTGACAGAAACGCAGGTGTATTGGCTGTTAAAACATAAAACTAGCATCTGTGTGGGGGGCGCCCCTAGCTCAGTTTGTAGAGCACTTGCAAATACGCAAAAAAAACACTCGACTCTCGGGCGGGTCATTTGCCCAGTGTCTTCTTCCTCTCTTGCCCTGTTTCCTGTTGCCCTACTGTTTACCATCAATAAAGGCAAGAAGTTTAAAAAAATAGCGTCTGTATTGTGTTGATTTATGCAAATAAGCATGTGCACACACTAGACACCCATCTGCCTTTTAGAGACATGCTGATACACTCTAGAAAAGGTCACAGTGGCTCTCCATTTACCTAAATGGGTCAAATGGCTGATTGAGACTTGATCTTAGTGGATCCAATTACTGGAAATATCAACCAAGACCTCAAAATTGGCCAACTATATTCCAGGTTTTCAAGGACATGTGGGAACTCTGGCTTATTATTCCCCTTTGCAACTCTTAGCTCTGCTCCTCAGCATTTTCAGACTCGCTTATTAGCACTTTATAGCTGCTGAGATAACACGCGGCGGCGGTTCATTAACAGCACAAAAACACTGTCACCATTTCCAAGGCTGGAGGAGGTCGACTCAAATGAGACTTGAGGGGATACAGTGCACAGCATTACTGTAATGTGACAATAACAAATACAAACTCAATACTTAAGCAACTATATCATCTCTCTGTCTGTTTTTACAGGCATTTATTCATTCATTTTTACCACTTAGTCATGCTAGGGGTTACAGCTGACTGGAGCCTATCCCAGCAGCTTTGGGCCTGAGGCGGGGTACACCCTGGACAGTGGCCACTTAGTCGCAGGGTTAACATTTAGAGACTGACTGTGACAGACAACCATTCTCTCTCACATTCACAAGGGATACTTTAGTTTTGCCAGTGAAGCTATACATGCATGTGTGTGGACGGTGGGAGGACACCGGAGTACCCGGAGAGAACCCACAGTGGAGGACATGCAGACTCCTCACAGAAAGACCGGAGTCGGCCGAGAATGTTCAGGTCAGCCGAGGTTTGAACTCACAACCTTCTTGCTTTGAGGCAGAAGCACTAACCACTCTGCACCCACCAGTTCCATAATCACAATGGACATTACATTGGGCCATATATTATTAAAAATATATTAAGCCCACTTACCCTGCCTACATGTAAGCAGGGCACAAACCGTATAATCTTTGTTTTGGTAAATGCTCTAGCCGTCACTGAAATCTCATAAGATATGGGCCCCCAATTTTTAAAGAGCCCCTTTGCAACGGCACTGTCTACTCTGTTTATTGTTACAGCTCTGTATACAACCGTAATTAGGAAGAAAGGACATACGGAACATTTCATCTGCAGTTTGTGCACCAGAGACAAGCACACTAGGAATAATACCAGTTATACTGTTAATTAGTATGTTAAGTATACTCAAGTATCATTTTGATTCTGGGAAATGAATGACCTATTTGTCTATGATTACTTCTGTGATTTTTTGTTGGTAATTATTAGACATTTTTTAAAATTCACAAAAACATTTTGACAAATAACATGCACATTTTGAATTTTAATACAGGCTGCCAAATTTTCCTTTGTACTTCTAAATACAACCAAGAACTAATATAGTATCTGCGTTGGAAAAGCTCAGATGATAATCTTTACAACAACAGTGTCATGACCGAGGCCAGAGTGTAGTGGGACCATGGTTAGACCAAGACTTTCGCGCACGGAAAGTGAAAACCCAGTTAGTCTGATACGTAGATAATCAGATAAACCTAAAAAACTCTATCAGTGCAAACGTGTGTGAAAGTATTTACATGCAATTTTTTACATATGAATGTTTTTTTATTCAGATCCTGAAGCGCCCCAATCCCAAAATTTAGCACTCTTGTCTGCTTCTCCAAACTTAAAACGAGCTGACAATTATATATTGTAAATCCAAAAGTGTCTAATACAACAACATTTACAAAATACCGAACTGTCCCAAAGACATCTATGGGATGACACCGAGGCAGGACAGAGTAGATATGAGACGAGGTTGATGCGTAAGACTGGGAATAGCGCTCAGAAATAGGTTAAAGTCCCTGTCAGATGAGTCAAAAGCGTGTCTCTGTCTGATGTTTCCTACCTGACGCTGACAGAGAAGCGGTCCCTGAACGCGGACGTCTCTTGTAATGCTCCTGTAGCTGTCCTTTGATCGCTGTGATGCCTCTCCCGGCTCCCCTGAGTCTCTGTGCAGCCCTGTGAGACCGGGTATGGGACTGGGTTAGATCCAAGCGTAACGCAAGGAGACGCGGGCGGCTCGGGGTTGACGTCTGCCTCGGACACTGAGCTGGAGCCGGCGCGGTGCTGAGCAGACAGCAGTTGACAGGGCGCACACACAAAGCCTAAACACGCCCAGCAGCCAACCATGCCCTGCCAGACCAGCCTCCTACCGTAATACTCCTAATACACAGTGGCCAATGGGCTGATATTTGTGCCACTCGAAACTGAAACTGAAACTGATGTATTTGAATTTGAAGACTGAATTTGAATTGTTCAAGTTGAGTTAAAATCTAAATTAAAAAAGTATAATCTGAAATCAAATGCATTGGTTTTTAATTGAATTGCAGTAAATTAAAAATGAATTTATTTTGAAACCAAATGAATTTGCTTTGGAACTGCTTTAACCAGAGTTGAAAATGCACTTTTATACAATACCTTTAGTTTCAGTTCTACAGTTCAATTTCAGTTCAGAAATTCAGTTTTCTGAGCCGCACATACAGGTCTTATAGCGAGCCTTGGATTATTGAGTCAGGAGTTTGAAAACTGTGGTCCTGTGATGCGTAGCTACTGTTAGCCCACATTAGGTGGACTATATCGGGGCAGGTGAATGTGCCCCACCTGTTGTCACTGGAGCTGACTGGAGACAATGGGCAGGTGCAGTCTCAATGTAAATACCTGACCAAGAGTGAGAGTAATAAACTGACCGTCCCAGTGGTTTCTCTGTAAAGAGTTAAAAAGCCCAGCAGGGACCGGTCAGTTGTTGGCCCAGACTTTATAACTACAGTTCATCTCTAACTCTGAGCCGTAAGGCTAATGTGTAGGGCAGTTACAGATCTTAGCAGGGAAATCTGTAAAGACCTGAAAAGTACAGTGGAGGTCCACCGGAAATTTAGGGCTGAGCCATTGACTTCAAATACAAATAAAATAAAAGTAAATAAATAAATAAATAAATAATCAGTTTATTCTGTAACTTATTACTGATAATGACTTTGGTTCAAATAATTAAAAACTACTGAGCAGTAGTAAAACATTAGTAAATATGTAATTAAGGTTTAATTAATGAATGAATTATTTAAAGATGCTGAAGTAGGTTATCCATTGCCTACACAAGTTTATTACTCAAGACTAAAACATTAATACTTTTATATTTACTTGTGCTTTTTAATATAAGAGTAATGTCTGGTAAATGATGACTTAACTAATACTTATCTAATGTTTAAAAGAGTGTAGTTAATGTTAGCGCTACAGTTTATTCTTAATCAATGCTCCATGAAGCCTATTGAGTGCTTTCATGACTAATCTGGGAACTGCTATGGAAGTAAATAACTGCAGATATGTTTGTCATAAAACATAAAGTTTTAATGTGATTGCGGCTTAAGTCATGGTAACATAACTTTTCCAAACATGGCCTCAACTCAACATGGCAACAGCCTTTTCTGAAGATGAGCTCCTCTTCTTAATGCACTGTGTGTGTAGTGACTATCCAGGTCTACCGCAGTCCCACTCTGGATCCAAGGTATCGTAAAATAATATCTATGTCTGCTTTCTTGTGTTTAGGGCAGTCAGTTCAAAGTTGAGCTCAGGGTGAGTGGGCAGGGGACAGGACTGCTCTAACTTTCTCCAAACAGTGGTTGACCTGTGATTCGTGCAGTGATCACTCATATCACCACAGACTCCACCGAGAGCCCAGCAGGAGCCTCAACAACATTTTCCTCCACAAATGGCCTGTTCTGCTGAGTAGATTAGGCCCTCTGCAGTGTCTAACCGTTACTCACCCAGAATGACCCCAGTTTCTGTAAGAGTATAATAAAACAAGTTTGTAATTAAAGTTAATAAAGAAATTAAATGCAAGTTACTATAAGCAAATTAAGAAATCTTTGTTTAATGGCATTTTATTTATTTTTTGTTACATATTTACATCCATTACACCCTTTAGTGGGTCTATTCCAGGACTACTTTGGGTTAGAACAGACATAATAAACAGGTCAGTGGAGATCTCATTCAAATCCATCTTGAGTGTCAAATGCACGGTTTCACAAATAGTGCATCTGAACGGGGTCAACTGTGAGGCTGTTGGGAGCATTCTCAGTTTGATCGATGAACTCGATACAGTCCAGTTCTCGTCGCACGCTGAGAAATGCTGATCGGACAACTTTGGGGTGTCGCCTCAGTGACTTACCTTGACTATGTTGGGTTTGAGCACTAACATCATCTGTCACCATGACAGCCAATCAATTAGCAGACCAATCAGGTGAGAGCATGAAGAATGTATAGTCACGATCAACGATTCATTCTTTACAAAAGCAGCTAGTCTTGGTTTCACACATTTGACAAGACAGACCAATGTGGAGTCTCCATGATGTAAAGCTTGGTTTGCCTGAGTTTTTTCCAGTATTTTGATGGATGTGTCTGCAGTTTGGTCTCAGATGTGTCAGCCTCGACAGATGGCTGCAGGTCTCTATAATCACCCGTACGACACGTGCTCTATTTAAGACGAGCCATTGATATCTGACAAATGATAATAAATAGTAAGTCAAAACCTCTAGTGATCATTCTGACCTTCTGCAGTATTACTATAGTTAAAAACTACCGGGGGCACATCAGTAGGACACTGTTAAAATAATATACAATGACAAATTAAAGGTGCAGTGTTTTGTCTTTGCCAGCTTCTTGTACATCTGCAAATTGCAATTTCACACCTGACAGCCCTCTTTTTTGAGCCTGTGAGCATCTATATCTGCGTTTGCACTATGCGTGGTACAGGTATGCATTGGGTAACCCCTTCCCGAGGAATGCTTTTCCATTGTGCTGGGTTTAGGGAGGAGCCTGCTGCATAAACAATGACATCACCAAAAAAGAACAAATATCATGTCTCTATTTATGGATAAAAAATCATTTCACGCAGACTTTTTGAAACTTGGATTCATTGTTAATAAATAATATGAAGGAATACTTGTGTACAGCAGCAAGAGGCCAGAGGTACAGCTGCTGCAGTAAAGGCTGTTTCTGGTTTAGTCCCAGCTTTCTAAACATTCAATTCATAAAGCTACATCAGTTTAATCTTATGGACTGAATAGGTTTGGCTTGTGTTTATTTAATATACAATGTTTGAATTTATGAAGTGAGAGCTATATTTTGCTTACTTTTTTTGTAATCTATTTAAGAAACATTTCTCGTCTTTGCTCGAGTAAGGCTTATCTATTGTCCAATCAGCTCCTGGGACCCTAGCCAAAAGGTTTTCAAAGGGTCTCCAAAACGGTAGGGTATAGCAGGCTTTATGGGGACTCTTACCTTTTGGTATTAGAAAAGCGCCGATACTGAACCGTCCCAGTGGAAACACTGCTTAAGGTAACTCTGCTGTTGTTGATGGTGATTTGATCACTTTATAAATTTAGATAAACTAATCCAATTAAACCAATTAAACCAACAAAAACACCTTTTTTATCATAAGGCACAATGGGTATATTATTAAACCTAGTTGAGAATATACACAATATGCAAAATACAAATAATAGTGTTCTGGGTTAAATGAAAAAAAAAAACAAACAAAGAGAAAACACAGAGAAATATGTAATCATAATAAATTAGTAGAATCCCTGTTGTGGGAGCTGTGAGTAAAATAAAGGTGTGCCTTTTAAACAAGACTTACGGTACAGTTAATAACAAACCATCACTAAATTGCAGTGTGGGGCCCAGCTGTGTGATGAAGGGGTGACACAGTGGAAACTTGCCTCAGTGTTATCTCTGTCTTTCTGTCACTTTCTCACACAAACCCAGACACACACACGCTCTGGCTTTGGGACGAGTTGGCAGCGAAGATGCAGCCAGTGAAGGGCATCAGCCCAATCTCCCCAAGTGCAGTGGGGTAGCATAGAAAAATAAATGGAGCGCATATTTCAAAATGATTTAGAAATGTGTAGTAAACCATGGGGCCAGTTCAAAGCAAACCTGAACACTGCTAATAAAGAAACTGCAAAAAAACTACTTTAAAGGTGCAACATAAAGACTTTTGGTCAGGAGTATTTTCAGATTGCACATTGTTATTTTGTGTAATAAGCGTTTTGTAAACTTAGGTTATGGTTTTTAGATTAATAATGTCATTGTAAACATTTGTCAATCCAATACCTGATACGTTATATTTTTGTTTTTCTCATTCAGTTATATTTTATTTTATAACTCCCTCTATTATCTCATTTAAGGTCTGTCTACTTCCTGCCTTTGTTTGTCTTCCCACCTTGTGTGATCACCTGACCCTCCCTGATGTGTTTCACCTGTGTCTAATTGTGGCCCCATCCCCTTGAGTATCTAAACCCTTTGTTTGTCATTGTTCTTTGTCAGTTTCTCTTTTTAATCTTAGTATTTTAATGTGTTTGCTGATTTACCACTAATGTATTTCTGCTTTTTTTTATTTTTATTTGCACTGATACTCCTCTGCACCTGCCCATCGCTCCAGTGACAACGGGTGAGGCACATTCACCTGCCCCAATATAGCCCACCTAATGTAGGCTAACGGTACACATACAACATATTCAGTTTCTAGAAGCACAAATATCAGCACCATATGATCCTCTTAGCCCTGGTTTAATCCTGAATTAATCCAGGTATAGTCTTTCTCTCTCAAAATATAAACTTCTAACCTAAACAATTTCTACATTGATTGTAAGTCATTTCAAGTACATAATAAAATAACTGTCTATCTTCACTGTTGTTTTACTGTTGAGACATTATAAACTCATCCAAATGTTAGTGTGACATGTTTTCCCTTGGTGTCTATTAAGTTTACACCCGAGGTTCACACACTCACATCTGTTTGCAGCGCCATATGGTGAACTCATGGGGCTGAAGCGTAGTGCGTCTCCGAGAAATATCAACCTGTCTCCACCTTTTCCACACCACTGAGCTAACGCACACACACAACAGAAGCACAAATTACACAACTTCCTGTGGGGACAGACGCCACTCCCCAGATGGGACGTGTTTACATGTTTGTGCCGCATGGTGCCGAATGGGAATCATTAAGAGAAGACACTAAATTAACGCTCATGTGATGGGGAAACGAGGCGGGAGGGGCATGAAAGACAGAATATTAACGAGATGAACAGAAACGAAGGGGAAAGTAATTATTCTAGCGCTTATATAATGGTGCCAGGATAGACTGTGTTACAGTCCTGCTCACCATTATTGGCACCCCTTCATGTTTTGCATAACTGAGTGAATGTCTTCAGAAATAAATGGAAATGTACCAAATTTATATCAGCAGGATCTTTTAATTGGAGATCCAAAGTAATTTAACAAAGACAATTGTTATTTCAACATAGATATTGTAATTATAAAGGAAAAAAACGAAAACCAGCATGTGCACTAATATTGGCACCCCTCCTTAATATTTGGTTGCACACCCTTTGGCAGAGATGACAGCCTCCAAACGTTTCTTATATCCATCGATAAGCTTCTTGCACTTCTCGGGTGGCATTTTCTCCCACACTTCCTTTGCAATATACTCAAGCTCTTTTTGCAGGGTTTTTGCAACATTTGCAGGGTTCCTTTCTCCAATGGCAGTTTTCAGCTGCCCCCAAAGAGTTTCACTTGGATTGAGATCAGGACTCATTGCTGGCCATTTTAAAACAGTATTTTTTTTCCTTTTCAACCATTCCTGCGTGCTTTTGGAGGTGTGCTTTGGGTCTTTATCTTGCTGGAGGACCCATGATCTTCGCCTCAAACCAAACCAATCTCTTTCGCGATGATCAATCGCTCCTTTTTATGCCTTTTCTTTAGCAATGGGGTCTTCCTTGGCCTCCACCCATAAAGCCCCTCTTTGTTTAGTGTGCGGCGTATGGTACTTGTTGAAACAGTTACACCAGACTGCTCCAGGTTGGTCTTCAGGTCTTTAGATGTTTGACGGGGTGTTTTTTCCACCATTCGTACCAACCTTCGAAGACTTCTGTCATCAAGACTTGTGTTTTCCTCCCACGTCCAGGGAGGTTCTTGACAGTTCCATGCCTGGAAAACTTTACGCACAACATTACGCACCGTTGAAACAGGGATGCCAAGGTCTTTGGAGATGGTCTTATACCCTTTGGAGGTCTTGTGCTTGCAAATAATAGCATTTCTGGTGTCCTCATACAGCTCCTTTGTCTTTACCATTGTCACACATGAAGAGGGAATAACAGGTGGCTTTTTATAAAACCAAAATGTTCATTTATTGGCTAATTCGGGTCACATGGGTGGAGGCAATTCATCACAGGTGATCCTCATTTGAGATGAACAGGTGAGACAAATTGGGTTTTCATACTAATTTGCAGCAAAGGGTGCCAATACCACTGACAAGGCAAGCATTATGGTTTTCTCTGTTTTCCTCATAATATTTATCTTTTTAAATGTTATTTATCATTTACTGTTTTGTGTCAAACACAAGCTATCTGTAGTAATATTTTGTTTAATTTGATACATTTCCTTCAGTAGATAGTCCACTATGTACATAACCTTCACGAGTGCCAATAATGGTGAGCAAGACTGTATATATTATAAAGGGATAGTCCAGTGTTTTAAAAAAAGGGGTTATGAAATAAGAATAGAGGATTTGGAGAAGCAGACAGGAGCAGTGACTTTGGTTTTGTGTTGGGTATCTCTGCTAATGTGGCTAGTGACAACGCACTTTTATCAATTTATCAAGCAAGCCTGTTTTACAAGGTATTTGCTTTGACTTTAAAAATCTGTTCCTCATTTATACATTCTCAGTACCAGCGCCTCAATGTGTCTGTCTGCCCCAAAATGTGGGTATATTCTCTGTCAACCTCACATTTTAATAAAAGTAGTTCAACATTTGCTCAGGGTCCATACACATCACTACACTCCCTCTCGTTTATATGGTCCTCTTTAATATTTAGCCTTCATGCCAAGTTTAAAAACGTAATGGTTTTGACTGTATGTCAAGCACACGCTGCTTGGTTCAGGTTTTGGCACCTCGCCTGTCTGCTGCAGTGTGTCCTAATTCTTCAGCCACATTCTCAATCACTCCAATTGTGTCTTGCATCGACAGGTGCATCGGAGAAGGAGAATCCCGACACAACAGGACATTAAACCTGAGTTTACTGAGAAATATTACCCACAATCCTTTTCATTGTGACATTTCAAACAAAGCATCGCATTTGCTGTTTTCTTCTTTTTTTAGTTTGGCCTTGTTATGATCAAAAGTTACTTGCACAGGTCTGTCCCAGTTCTTTTTAATGACTTCGGTCCCTTGTGCACTGATGCCCTTCAGTGCACTTTCAAGACATGCAGACTTTGAGAAAGACCTGAGGGCGTAGTGCGAGTTTTGGAACAGAGCTTCACAGTGCATGAACTTGTTACAGCTGCAGACGCAGACGCAGTTGGCAGCAAGATACAGACCACTGTATGATGGTGTTGATGATGGCAGAACATCAAAATTAATTGCTCAGGGCTTTCATTCTTTGTTACCGGTTGCCATTATTTTGACAAAAGAAAAACAGAGAACTAATTATGAGTGTAAAGTGACAGTCTTTTCTACAGAAGAAGCTTTTTCTATTTGTTTGGACAATGCCATGAAGTGTTTCTCCTTTATATTCTGTATATACCGTATATAAGAGACATTTATATGGCTTTATTAAGTCACAACAACAGCAGAGACAAACAGGAAGAATGACACGTTTCTCAAAATGCATCAAAACATTCTCGTATTTAATGATGTGAACACTGAAAAACAGCTGCCTTTGAATGAACAAGACTTCACCTTGTAAATGTTGCCTTACATTTTCACATATTTCCACTCCAGCCCGCTTTGCAGTGCCTTTTATTGCACCGGGCCAAAGACTAATGGGAAGCAGGGGACTTTATGTTGCCGTGTTATGAGGCTGTATCAGGGCACAATGGAGATTTTTAATGACGCACTTGAAATGGAAATTACCACCAGCAGCACTTGATTGTGCTGACTGGAACAATGTTGTTACAGTAGAAGTAATGTTGATGTGCCACTGCTCACTAATGGATATAGGTTTTGGAAGGGTTTTAATGTGTTTTAGAAAGGTTTGACCAGGTTTTTGTTGGGTTTGGTTGGATTTGACCAGGATTTAGGTGAATTTGAAGTTTTATAAACAGATTGAATAGGATTTAGACACATTTTGCAGAGCCTTTATTTAGTTCTAATCAAAATCAAAGTGGTTTTGCTCTGGCTGTCTGTTTTTAGTCAGTGTTGGACAGGTTTTAGTCTGATTTATATATACACGAGGACATCATATGTGCTCTGGTTTGTCCAGAGATCCACTGGTGAGTTAGTCTTGTGTGAGCTATGGACCTTTTATTTATAGTGTAGAAATAAAGATTGAACTGAATTGTCTTTCCACTACATTTTTACAGATTACATGATATATTATCTTTATTATTATTGAGGACATTCATTTTCTTTTGCCTCTTCAAGTTGAGATCTTGAACTCACAACCTTCTTGCTGCCACCGTGCACCCTAACCCCTCACTGAGGACATCGGAAATCATAATCATGTTTGGGGCCCCCTGATATACACAAACACTGAGCACATTAGTCAAATTAATCATCGATTGGGAACTAATGAGATATGTTAATAACGTAAAACTCTTTAAAATATTGAAATGTGAGCATGAACACATAAAACATTTTAATCTTGTACTTTGCTGCAAATACAATTTTAACATCATTTGTGAATGTTTTTAATCTCTTCATCATTGGAATGTACAAAAAAGTCAAAGAAATGGATAGATTGGGGTCCTCTCTTGGTCGGGGCCAAAGCCAATTGCCTGGTTTGTCTTCTTCATTACAAAACCTGCATTTTGTGGTAAGAATTAGGTTATTATTGTTCAGTAATAATCAAATACGCCAAAAAAACATTGGAAATGAAACTAATATAAATGAAACCATACAGATAAACTGGTTACAACTCTAACTTAGGTTTTACTCTGCAGGAAAAATAAATATTGCCTGCACAAACAGTCCCACACTCGAAACTGAAATAATAACCATCATAAAGCCGAGCGTTGGATAATTTGGGCCTGTATTAAAATGCAGCGTCTCATTATCTGAAAGACTATTATTTCAGAGCTAGATTCCCTTATTTAAAGTCCTGACCAACAAAGTGGGCTCATTCAGCAGTAATCTAAATACAGCAATAGTGCTCACACAAACAAACACTATAATAACGATCACATGTTACACAAGCCTTATTTTATTTTTTATATATATAATTAGATAATATACACATCACTTTTGTTTCTGGAAAGGCAAACACCTCCTCACTGCCGTCCTTTACCAGCTTTAATGTATATGCAATAAGTGATGGAGGCCGTCGCAGAAGCAGCCAACAAGACCCGAGAGAGTGGAAATAAAATAGACCGACTTCATTTGCCGTCTCCACATCGGCTCATTTAAGACAGTATTGCGTTGCTTGGGCTTTTGAAATGGGACGGAGTGAGATATAGATCCAGAGGCACTGTTGAATATCAATCCCATTTATAACACAGACCGATGCCAACTCAATTCAACAGATAAAATGTGTCGGCAATATTTGTTTGTAGACTCGATTCTTCTTTCACACATGGCACTGCTTTCTCTCAGCCCTCCACATCTCACTGGACGACACAGGCTCCATGAATTTGTAATAAGTTTACATTTTCAGTTTCCACGATATTGTGTATAACACTGTATCCTTTCTTTTCGGAGAAAGGAGATGAGTTGGGGTGGAAAATATAAAACTAAGGAGTTCTCCAAAGAAGTTTGTTTTCCACCACACTTTTAAGTCACAGTATTGTTGAGTATTTTTAGAGTTTCAGGTATAGTTAAGAGTTTTAATTACATAAAGATTAATTCAAGAAAAAGACTTTATGTATCTCTGTATTTGTAGACTATGTACATATACAGTAAAGCTTTCCCTTCAACTATTGGCACAGTGCTTTAGTAAGTAATAAACACTGAGTGCTGAGTTGCAGCTCGGGTTGGTGTTATCCGGTTACTCCAGTTTCCCCCACTAACAGCATACACCGTAGTCTACGGTTATAAACGTTAGCACTCACTGACGTTAGATCTGGAGAAGCTCCTGAGTCGCTGCCCACTGCTCCACTGGATGGGTTAAATGCAGCGAATGAATTTCCCCAAATCCTCTATGTTTTAAAGAAAGGCAGCAGATATGGCTCAGCTCTCGAAGAGTCCTGAAGTAAATTGAACAAGTGGAAGTGGAAGCGTGCCTCTCTGCTTATCTTTGTTTGTTGATTTGTTTATCTGTCTGCTCTCTCCTCAATCCCATGCTCCAACAAACACAGCCAATGGACCCAGCCGACTGTGAGAGACAAATCATGGAAGTCAAAACAATGAGCAGTGCCTCGGTGTAACGCAAGATATGAGCTTATTCTTTCACAAATTATAAACATCACTTATCATTTAATACAACTACATCAGTTTCCAAGACATTTTCTTTTTATAACTAAGACTAGACCAAAGAAAACCCATCTACAATCTTTCCCTGTGGCTAAGAATTACAGAGAGCTGTTTCAAGATGCCACGGGTTAGAGGTTATTTAATGTTTTGGCCCTGTGTTTAGCGTATTTGTAAAAGTTTGTTTGGACTGAACTTAAGACCAACGTGGATTCTTTCGACACTAATGAGTACTAGTAAACTTTTACTGATTGACCAGAAATACCTTTTTATTCACTTTAAAAATTCAGTTCTTCTTCTGAATCTTTCACAGCCATTTTCAATCACTAGAAATCCTGTTGAATCAATCGTAACTGTTTTTCTAAAATGGGGCAGGGTTTATGCAATGATTTATGCAGCTGTTTATTTTGGATTATCAGGTTTTGTGACATTATGTGGTTCTTTGTCTCTCCATTTCCAATGTATACAGTTTATTCTGTGCCCATTGGTATTGTCCACTGAAAATACCAACACTGAAAATATCGACTCTCTTTTCTATTAAATAGAAATGGTATTAGAACGGTTGGATACGCTTATTGATTAATTGTAGATCTATGCTGTTGTAATCAATTATAATGACTCTTATTTTTATAGCAATGTTGGGGTTACAGCTTTTCCAAACCTTATAGTCTGTCACCAGCTTTAACAAAACTAAAGCCACTGTCACACTGTACAATCTTTGTAGTTACATAAGATAATTATTACTATAGATTACATTAGATGAGAGGAATAATCTCCATACTTCATTGATCACGAGAGAAACTAATCTATAAAATTACATGGCACACAGCACATAATGTTAGTGAAGTAAACAAAAAACACACAATAAAGTGTCATCTGTAGCAAAGGTGCACAGTTTTATGTAGGAGACATGCATAAAACAACAAAACAGTAACATTCTTCGACTGAAACCTGCTAAAACCAGCAGTAACGTTATCATAGCACACATTTGTTTACTCAGACGTGTCAGGAACACAACTTTTCAGGACCGGCAGGACTCACGGTGCAGACCCACACGAGGACTATGGTTCAAAGTTTTTATTCAAACAAACACAAGGAAACAACAAACTTGAGGATTACAACTTGAGAAGGACAATCCAGCACCGGACAGGGGAAAACACACAGACTATAAAGGGAACACAATGAGACACAGGTGGAGCACATTAAGGGCGGAGCAGGCAATCACAAAGGAGGGAAAGACACAAGGGCAGGAAGTAAACTGACATACAGGCAGGGGTGAGACACTTCACAATAAGACACAGGAAGTCAACTACAAAACATACAACAGATACGAGGTTGGGACATGACAAAACGTCTTGCTACCTTCTATAAAATATATCATTTTGACCTACAACCACTGATTTAAAGTATTCCACAAATAATGGCTTCTTGTCCTCAACCTATTGTTAAACTTTAGATACAAACGAAGATCTCAAGTGGTAAAGTTTATATGTCCCATTCAGATTAGTAAGTTTAAGGAGCAGCCGTCACTCAGTGGAGATGAACCACTGAATACAATTTCAAAAAGTAAAATGCTCTCAAGGGGAAATTCAAACCGTATACTATAATTAAGAGTTTAAACACAGTATTGACTCGTCATTGATTAGATGCTGTTGGTTCTAATGTAAGACTCCAGAAGCCAGTACATTTTTTCCAGTTCCATAACAGAGTCTGAGGTGAGGACGCAGTAAAGAGACAGGAGTTTATTGTGTCCTCTTGAACATCACAGGTGTTGATGTTCACTCTTGTCCTTTTGACAGAGCCACGTCACCTCGACTCAACGCCGCACAAATCGAAGTCTGCTCCTCTCGGTGTCCGTCAGTCGTACCCCAGTCTGTGTCAGGTCTGCGCTGTATAACTCAGAGGATGTGAGTGAGCCATGAAGATGATGGATGTAAAACTACTCCTAAAGCATTATATATTAAAGTGCTTCTTGGCTGCGCTGCAATATCCACTTTTCTTTCGCTCCACATTTTCTCACGTCTGTCTGACTCAAACACAAACCTGCCCTCCCCCTTCGTCTTCACTGTTTTTGTTTACCTTCTTTTATTGCTGATGCCTGCTGAAGAAGTGCAGTGGTAAAGTGTCTGGGGAGCTGTTTAAATGCAAAGAATACAAAATTACCATGAAATAGTCATTTGGGTTTTCGAAAGGGCTGTAGCAACAGTGCATTATATTTGAATGTTCTGAACTTTTAACTAAGCCTTTAGCTCACTTTCAGTCAGTCAGAACTTTCAGCACTGTTTACTCACATCACATGGAGTTTGCGTGTTTTCCAGTGTCTATCACCAAGAACAGTGTTGGGTAGAGTTACTTTTGAAATAAAGTCATTAGTTTACTGCGTTGTGTTACTGTGTCACCTTCAGATAAAAGTATAGTGTTAGAGTACTTGAGTGTTGTTGAAAATGAAAATCTTTTTGAGTGAATATTGAAGCTATTGATGAACATACTATCATACAACTAAATATCTTTCAACAGTGAGAGGCTTCATTACATCAGCTGTGAATAAACCTTCCCAGAGCTTTATTCATTCATGCTGCCACTGCCCATAGAATGAGAACAGGAGTTTAACATGTACATACCGTTAACACTCATGCTTCTGCTGTTGAACAGCAATGAAACATTCAGGGGGAACAGAAATGTCACAGACAGCCGTGCAACAGTTTGTCGCACAAACAGAAAACAGCTTTGGTCAGATGCTCTTATAAAAACAACAAAATCAGTGATAACCTAAACAATGATAACCTAAACAATGGATTATTTGGGTCAGCACTCATTAGGTTACGCATTACTCTGAAAGAGTAATAAAAAGAACAGAAAAACTTTCCTGGAAAAGGGATGAGATGTCTTCAAGCCTGGGGTATGTCACTTTGCACTGCAGCTAAATTCTCGCAAGATTTGTAAGTTTTCAAACGCACAAAAATCCATCTTGAACTGCTCTAACCAAAGTATTCCTGGTGCTGATATTTGCAAACTTGGCTGGTGTGTCAATGATGTGCAGCTCTGAAAGGTCTGGGTGGGTTTGATTGGATAAATCTTTTGCTGATAAATCCAATCACTGACCAGGTATTTATTTAAAATTTTCCTCAGGAGCCCTCCCAGATGGTTCTGTGGAGCAGTTGTATCTGGCAGAGTCAGACTAGCTGCAACCAGCTTTTTACAGAACCAAGCAAACTCACTTCTTTAAAAATAAATGTCTAGTAAATGTCTACTCTCCTTGTTGTGTTGTTGACAACTTTAGCTTTTTTAGGCATTGGCCTTTATTTAACCATGATACAAGTCATTAAGAATCTCTTTCACAATCAGAGTAACAGGACTCTGTCACACACATTACACCACACACATCAATATAGAATACATCCACTGTTTTTTTACAGTATATATTTAACCACACACTCATGACCTTCATGGGGACAGTACCTCTGGACTGGCAGACCAGGGTGGTGGTCTCTCTTTTTAAGAAGGGGGACTGAAGGATGTGTTCCAAATACAGGGGCATCACACTCCTCAGCCTCTCCTGGAAAGTCTAAGTCACTAGACTAGCTCTGTTTGGTCTGTAAATGTAATGCAATGTCATGTGCTCTGATCCTGGTCTGTTTTAAAAGCAGTGATGCAAACAGCTTTCGACACTGAACATAGGGAAGGAGCTGATGATGAAGCATATTATTACCAGGATTAGCTTGTGTTGCAGTGTCAGCTCCTTGGGGATTATTGTTTTCCTGTAAAGCCCTGTCATGCACTTTATTTACATGCACATGATGCTCTTCACACGCCTGTCACTAAACTTTGCTTGAACCAGCTTAAGCTATGATTAATTATAACACACAACAGACAGGATTTAACATGCTCTAATCGGAGCAGTGTCAGGATTATTTCATTTATTAGAAAATTGCATGTAATGTGCAGATTTATTTCAGTGTTTGTGGAGCAATAATCACAAAGGCGCCACAAAGGTGAACTCTGGGGTTAGTAGTAAGTAATGTCTGGTGTACTACGACATTAATAAAGGTATTGACAAATTCTCTAACTGGACTGGTTTTATTATAAGTGAGGGGCCATAATGGCAGAATGGCACCTCCTTCAGCCCTAACCGTTCTGTATTTGATCTGTAATGAAGTCAGTTGACGCTGCCTCTGGCCTCACAGTCATCCACCTGTGCTGCTGTTGTTTTCTTTATCCTTTTGCTTTACAGTTATTTCCCTATTATAGTTTTCCTTCCTGGAGCAGCCCTGGGGCCAGACACCTAATGACTGTTCACACAAGGCGATGCAACACAGAGAGGATATGTTTGAAGCTTGGGCTGTCGCTCAGTCAAACCATGTTACTGCTGCGACATCCCTTTCGCAGGTGAGATTTTTACTGCTCTATGAATCTAATGAATCGTATACAGACTGGACTAAACCTAATAAAAAGACAAATCTAAAAGTTGTGTTATAACTGGTCCATTTGCGTTAAGAGCTTCCAGTTGTTTTGGTAAATGTATACATTTGTACTGTTATTGGTTTTGAAGAACATGTAGTCATTTTCTTTCTTTACTTTTTAAACAATAATGGCTAAATAGAACCTGTCTAAAGAAAATTCCTGTTATTAAGTTGAATCAGTCGTTGTCCAAGTCTGCTTTATGACAAATACAGAACCCATTTCTTGCCTCCCATCCCTGTTTATCCAATCAGACAAGATAAATCCTGTTTGTGGAAGGTTCACAGGATTAAAAAGTGGTGCAGGTAAGAGCTCTATTTGACTCTAGCCATTTGGATGTTTGTGAGCTCAGGAGGGTAGGTTTGATTTTTGGCTGATTTTACAGGATGTACTTGTTAAAGGTAAACTTTATTGACCCACAAGTGGGAAATCTGTCTTGGCCTTTGCTTTTCACCCATGTTGCAGCCTCCACATCCATCATCCTTCAGTCAGAAACACAGCAGCTGTGCATTCACAAAAATGATCAGATTACCTGGTACAGCACATGCCATATAAACAGGAGACCTGGGTTCAATTCTGGCTTGGGTCACTTGCCCAGTGTCCTTCCCCTTTTCAGTCTGTCTACTGTCCTAAAATTATACAAAACAATAAATACAGAACATAACATCAAAGTGCATGTGCCATACACACACATAACACACGTGTTACGAGCTGCTGTTTAAAAAACTTGATACACATTGGAACAAAAAAATTTTTGTTTCTGTAATACCGTTTTAGTCAATAGTGTCACAACATTGTACCTGTGGGTAGATTAGTTCTGCAATAAAAAACAAATGAAAGAATAAAATACAACAAAAGCATCACAGACAGGCACCTCACAAGTTTGCAAAGGATAAAAACATGACTCAGCAGAAAGTAAAAAACTCTAGGAGTGAATGAGATAATAGGACAGATAAACGAACATCCTCTGTAGCTGTCTCAGTGCTTAACTGTGATTTTCCCCAATCAACCAACTGGACCATTTTGTAATTGGACTCTGAAGTCTGCCGTCAGAGCAGAGTATGTTTAAGGGAAAGCAGTTACATTTAGAATATTTGGGGTTTTAATAAAGAGACAAAACAGAAAATAGTTATTACAATTGTACAGATGCAAGTAATGAAGCCAAATCAAGACCAGTTTATTTCTAAAGCACATTTAACACAGCCTCAGTTGATCAAAGTGCCTCACAAGATACAGAAATAATTTATCAGTTTATAAAATTAGTAATATAGTACATACAAAAACATCCTAATAAGGAATAAATAAATAAACTTAAAAACTGTGGTGAGAGCTTTTATAAAAGAAATATAATATTAACATAAGACTCCCTGGATCAAACACTGGTATCACATCCTGGGATAAGAATAAACATCTCATGACAGGATGGGGCTTGAAAATGATTATATTTGGAAACCATTTTTAGAATGATCCCATGTTAGACGTTAGAAAGCTCTCATGTAATCCTGAAAAGTAGATTTACATTTACTGAGACCCAGGTTAGTTAAGTCTAATGACTAATTCCTGCAGAACAAACCCAGTGAGACTTGGATGTTTTTTTGTGTGCGTTATTACTCAGTCAGCTGCTAACTGGTCCCCCTGGGTCCAAAAGACAGCACTGTCAATCACCCACCTACACAATTAGACTTGGGGGAAGAAAAAAAGGGGGAAAAGAAGACCTGCAGGATGATGGTGGACTTTATGAATTGATAGGAAGCCTAGCCACACAGCAGAGAGATCAGTGTTGATGACATATATGAATGATTAAAAACCTCCAGGCTTCTTAAGCCCAGTTGTCTCTTTTTTAATGGAGCAGTTTACAAAGAAAGCGTTTCTCTCTGTACAGTGTTGCATTAATTTACAACAGTGTTTCAGGAAGGTCTGTAGAGTCTGCAGAGCTCCAACTGGCCGACACATTAGTCCTAGCTGGTGTGGTTTTTATTTTACTGTTTGTGCAGTAAATACAACAAATGCCAGAAACAACATCAGTTCATCTTGTAACACATCCAAGTCTCCAGTTCAAGCCAGATACAAGCCACACTAAGGCATATGACGTCAGGTAAGGACAGAGAAGAAAACACACTATAGATGAACCAGCTGGACACAAAATGCAGATTTATTTAGAAAAATCAACAAGATGACTTTTCCATTTTTATAAACACTGTTGTGTTTATCAGTAAAGCAAATTTAAATATTAAAGTAAAGTATCTCTTAAACGGACCCCGGAGGTCAGTAAAAGCCAAAAAGCCGGTGAATATCGGTGAATAGGGAAGCAATGGGCAGAACACATCCATATTTTTACAATCATTGGTCATTAGTCATTATTCTATTAAATATTAAAATGAATTTAAAAGAAAATTTAAAATGTCACAAGAAGACAAAATGTATCTATATAATAATAATAATAATGTAGCACTTTTCCACCTACTGTAGTGCTTTACATACATTGAGCTATTTACCAGTGTTACAGAACATTTCCGTTAAATACCTATAGCATGTCTTCCAAATTTTAGTCACTGTAACTACAAACAGCTGTCAGTGTGATGTCTGCTAATATAAATGTAATATTTCTAAATTAATTCCTTTCATCAAAATTTGATTGTTGTTTTCTTGTTGTGGTTAAATTTGAAACATTATTGAGGTGAACTTATTCTGCCTTTGAGTTATATTTGGATACGGCCTGCAGCCAATTTCATCACAACATGCACGAAGACTCCAGGACAGATCTGTGGTTCAAAGGTCGAGGGTAGGCCCACACTCAGATGTAATATACTGTGCATATGTTGATAATCTAAGCATGAAATATAAATGCACATATGAACTATTTAAACAGTTTACATTAAATAGTGCAGGGTCACATTTTGAGAGAAGCACATTTTGAGTCACATTCATGTCATTGAAAAGTCTGAAAAGTGCAAACCTGACAGAATTACTGTTGTGTGAGAGAGACCACAGAGGTGAATGATGGAGGTTGTGGCTTTTCCACAGAGCCAGTCCCGAAACTGTGGCCTGCATTAAACCTCTAATTGTAATGAACTTTCACATGGCTTTTATAATCTATACCATTATAATTAGGACATAGACTGTACAAAAAAATCTCAGTTTTAAGGGCATATGTACAGCACAAACTAAAACAATATAGCCATGTTATCACTAGAGCGTGACATTACAGCTTGGGACAGTAAGGCATGGATTCCATCATCAAAGGGGGCACAAAACATTCCAAATAACTGCATTTGCTTTAAATTTAAACATCTTGTGTAGTGTTTATAGGACAATGCTGTTTATGTAGACGACACACATGATGAACAGATTAACAGATTATGAAAAGTATTTTTTTTATCAACATAATTACAAAATTTTCCTTCAGGTTGGTTTTTATTTTCTGAAGACTTGACCAGCATGTTGTCACGTTGACTCAAATGTAAGCTGTTGTTGTAATGGATGTTCATAAAGCATTTCTGTGCCATGTTTGATTTAGAGAACAGCCATATTGAATCTGCTATTAGTGAACAGTAGCTCTATTTGTCTAGGCAATTTTCAGTTGCTAAAATCCTGGCAGGGCTGAAAATGAAATTATTGGTGAGCATGCTGCAATGTCTCTTTTTCTCATCAACAGGAAAAAACAGAGTAAAGCCAAACAACAACAAACAATATGTTACTGTCAAAATACGTAATTACTGCCCTTCATCATTTACACACAGCTGTACTGACAGCTTTATAATGGGACGCACAGCCAGAAAATCGACACTTTAAGTTTGGGCTACAGTGCAGGAACCTAAACAGGGACCATTAGCGCAGGTTCTGCTTCTGTTTAATGCAATAGTTGTAGACAAGGAACGCAATGTTTTAGATTCACAAAGAAACAAACCTGAGGTAAGTTTTGAGTGAACAAAACAGCCCCAGTCAACAGACAGCAGGGTTTATCTCCAGGTTTTTGTAACCATACCCTACTGCCAAAACAAGAGTTGTAGGGTGAAAATAACAAAGTGGTATGTTCTGAAAAGACAACTAAACGTGTTACTGACTGGACCTGTTCTGTACTGAATGTAGAAACAAAACAGTAACTGAAGGTTGAAGGTCTACAACAGGGGTCTCCAACCTTTTGTCCACAGAGATACTTTTACAAAATGAAAACGTCAGAGCACTACAGAGTTTGTAACATTTATTCTTATAGCTTATTTCAACCCAAACAAATTACATTTTGTTTTGTCAGCACATTTTTACAAAATCTTGGTGTCCACAATTTACATTTTGTATATGTTTATGCATTTCTTTCCTGTGTATCTCACACCATTTTAAAATAAAAACATAAATGCTGTCAAAACTAAACAATGCAATTCCAATGCACAGATAATTGTGTGAGAAATGAGTTTCTTTTTTCATTTGTTTAGTTCTCCTGTCACACTCTGATGGATGAATGTAATGAACTGTGGAGGACTGGTCCAGCTCCAGTCCCACTAAGCAGTAAATATGCAGTAGTAGCTTGACTAAAGACTGGATAAACTGGCAGTGTTAGTTTGACAGGTTTGGACTATTGTGATTTTGATGACTCCATTTTAAAAAAGTCTTATTTTCGGGACACCTTAGTGGTTCACATATTACACAGAGGGACTCGCATCTGATTCTCGGGTCTGTTTCGTCCAGGTTATTACTCTCTCTGATCCCTGTTTCTTGTCTAACGGTTAATTAGAGCAGCCTTTTACAACCAACAAATGAGCCGACTCCTTTGCAGTGTCTGCAGTTTATACATTAATAGTCATACTACATTTATGCAGACATGTAAGTTACATAACAAACAGTGAGAAATAAAGGACAAACAAGCATGCATTACAGAGGATATTCTGACATCATTAGCAATAACTGTCATTTCAAAACTGTGTTTTATCAAAATTTTGATAGCATTAATAAACTTTTGTGCATATTTTTAAGGGAAACACGGATAATACCCTTACACCAACATGAACCCAGCAGGATATTCTCCAGGTGAAAATTTAATGTGTTCACATTTGCGGGCCCTCCTGAAAGAGCATGTGTGAGAGGAACTTAAGGCAGTTTTTCACTTTTTCTCTGGTGTGAGATAAATGTGTGAGTGGAAAGACAAGCCAGATTAATGTTGTTTGTTCCAAACCT
The DNA here is from genome assembly GCA_024349245.1 of Neodontobutis hainanensis. Taxonomy (NCBI): domain Eukaryota; kingdom Metazoa; phylum Chordata; class Actinopteri; order Gobiiformes; family Odontobutidae; genus Neodontobutis; species Neodontobutis hainanensis. The sequence goes on from JALDNG010000046.1 coordinate 1,312,538, forward strand.
ACTGAATGCTGTAGTTAAACAAGGCTATTGCTTGTTCATGTTTTCTGTTGCTATAGAAAATAAAACAGGCCATAAAAGTGGGCTTTAAGACTAGAGACTTAAACTAATCTTTGGTTAATGGCAGCACTTTTCCATGACTTCCATTGTTGGGACTATCTAACTAATAAACTCTGAAGTAAGTAGACTTCTGCATTGTGTTTTTTAATTGTACAGTTTGTGTAGTGTCAGTATAGATTTTGTGCAATGCCACATATAGTGAGGTATTCTAGTCTTGTCTGTCCTTCAGTAAAACATGTTCATTTTCAGCATCCTGCTAAACTGATACTCGTTGGTATCAGCCCGGTTGTTTAGCCTCTTGTCATTTTCCTATTTTCAGTACAAAAAGTGGGAGTGATTTTTACCACTCCCCAAATATTTTCAGTGCAGTAAAAGTGAAGGACAAAAGGATGAAATGTAGCAGTAATTGTAGCACTTAAGAGCTGTAATGGAGCTTCTAATTCATTGCACACGCTGAAAATGCACAGTGCTATTATTGTTCTTATTATTGAAAAGGCCAGTCTGATGTAGAAACAGAACGATGAGAAGAGAGTTTAGAGCAATGGGACTCCTTTTCTCAGGAGGGACATTTATAGCAAACTGTTTACGATGACATTAACACAAATGGATCTTTGGCAAAACCTCAAAATAATATCATAATTAATGTTCAACATCATATAATTGTTTGCTTATGACTTTATTTAAACAGAAGATCACAAACATAACATAAAAGAACTACTGCCACTATCAGTACAATCGAAAATAAAAATTAAATACAATAAAGACTTTGTATGATAAACTGTATTACAGCAGGTTTATATAACAAACATCAAACTCAGTCAAACGATGGCATGCCGAAGTGTTGCTTGGGTCTCAGACGTGTGTGAATGTTGTCCTTTAGGAGCTTCTCTCAGTCAGGAAAACAGCAAAACACTGGGGCAATTAAGTCATTAAATACTAAAAAAAAGCCTTTATAGCAATTGAAAACTCACAAGAACTTCTTAATTAAAACACATGCTGTACAATCAAACACGCAGATCAAATCTAAATCAATTTATTTGCTTTCTAATCTATTTAAATACTAATAACTGAATCCCCCCTTGAATATTGATAAAGTTAAATTAAATTGAACTGAATTATTACTTGATCAGGGCACACTTGAGATGGTTGCCCCCCAAAAAAATCTCAAAATGGTCACATGTCCAAAGTGGTGGATGTAAAAAGTCAGTATTCTCAGCAAAGACTCAAAAATCCTTACTTGAGAGAATAAATACAAAAGAGTAGAAAAGCATAATGTAAATAAGTAAAGTGAAATTTAGACATAATATAAAAAACACATTAGCTTTACATATCAACACATAAATATTTAAGAGGGGCCTGTTGTGTGGGTAGGGTTTAACTCCTCTGATCTGTGTAGTATGCTTTGTTGTATCCTCGCTCATGTCTCCTCACAAAAGTCCCGCCTCCCCACTCAGAGCTGCATTAAGAGCTTTGGGACTGTGGTAAGTATGGCGCACAAAAATTTACTTCTGATTCAAGCTTGGAGACCAAAATAAGAGAAATTATACATTTCTCTCCTTTAGTACAAGCACTTATCAAAATAGTTTTCATTCTGTACAAATTTGTACAAATCATCCACAATTATACACTATAAGTTTAGATTCAGAGTTTCGTTCTTTGGTCTGAAACACCAGCTGAGCTCCATGTTCCTGCTGTGTTCACCACATGCTGACTTTCCAAAGAGCGAAGCCACATAAACGCTGTCAAAACTTGAATCACAGAAGGTAAATCTCATAGGACCTCCTCCAGTCGCTCCGCTGTTCGGCCCAATCCACTGTAATCATCAGATCGACTGTTCGCCGATGTGAGCTCTGAGCTTTGGACGCTCCGTGTAACCATTATCCTGCAGCCCACATGCTGTTCCCAATCACACAGCCTCTCCAGTCTCTGATCGGAGCTAAACACTGTCTGGGTCTCGCCGGTCTCATCGCAGTCATGTTGTTTTATTTATTTATTTTTACCTCTGAGTTACAAATGGTGCAGTCAGCCCCATCTGTTAGAGTTAAGCCTGAGAGCTGCTGTAATGGGCTGACACTGACTCTGCTGACACAAAGATATAACACTGCAGCACTCTGGGCTTTTCACTAATGGTTCCCAAGTATGTTGTGGGGTTAAGCTGCCAAAACAACAAGTCTACACTGTCTACACTGATTTTATAATGACAAAAAGTACAGTTTTTTGGAGGGTTAATGCGGTGAACCTCAAATTGTCACTACCTTGTTTTAGTAGTTTTAGTGTGGTGTAATTGGTTTCATTCATTGTTCATAGTGTCAGCTTGACTACAACACTAACAGACCAGGACACATGGAGGATTTATTTTGCCTGGTGCAGAGGCAAGGAGGGGTTACCATTTCTTCAAGATAATCAAAGTCAGGTTGAGTGTCAATGTTAAGGCTGACACTTAAACATTGGAAAACCTCTGGAAGCCCCGCCTTAAGGGAGTGGCTTTGTTCTTTTATTGAAATTGTGTCATATAAAATGATGTCGGCATAAAAACCCAGGACGTAAACAATACTCAAAAAATGGTCTAGCTTTGTCAAGCACCTTAACATGTATGAATGATTTGAAGACTTGTCTACCTGGTTTGAATGAATGTCTATACAGGAAAAGGAAAAAGAATGTCACACTTTGTATTTAAATGAACTATCTAGAGCGGATTGTGCTTTTTGTAGGTGCTTTTCATATTGGAATGTATGTGTATTTATTTATTTTATTTTTCCCTTGTTGTTTTTGCTATTCATTTGCGTTTGTCTCCTTATTGAGTGCTTTAGTTTCCCACTATTATTCTTATCTATGTTTGTCTGTACACCCTGACCTTTGGGCCAAAATGCCACCTCACCTGGCTCCCTGTTCGATGTGGAGGAGCAGCAGCTCTACTCTGAGCTCCTCCTGAGTGACCGAGCTCCTCACCCTATCTCTAAGGGAGTGCCCAGACACCCTTCAGAGGAAACACTTCGGCCGCCTGTATCCAGGTCCTTTTGGTCATGATCATAGGTGAGAGTAGGAACGTAGCTCGACTCGACTGGTAAATCAAGGGCTTTGCCTTACAGCTCAGCTCCTTTTTCAACTTTGTTAACACTCCTGCCTCACAGCAAGAAAGTCCTGGGTTCAATTCCCATCCACGGCAGGGCCTTTCTGTGTGGAGTTTGCATGGTCTCCCCATGTCCAAGTAGGTTTCCTCCGGGTACTCCAGTTTCCCCTACCACTAAATGTACAATAGTCCCCTCCACAAACACAAACGGGCCAGGAATTCTCTGCAAAAGAAATTAGTAATCTCAGTGGAACTTTTCCTTTAAAAAAAAATTCCAGGATTTCCAGGATTGTGTGGAATGCATACAAAGCATGGAGGAATGATAATCTCGTCACAAAAAGTGATGGGTAGCTGCACAAGGCCAAAATTAAACAAAAAAATGTATTTGAAGACTATCACATCTCCAAGTCAGATAAAATGTTAAAATAATTAAAGGCATCCATGCTGATGTTAAATGACTTGATAACAAGAAAACCAGAAAAGGATATTTTAAATGCACAACAGAGGCTTTTTGAATTTGGCAATAAACCAAAAAATTTGGCAGCATGGCCAGCAAATTCATGAAACCACTGAGCAGTGTGGGATGAGAATAATCAGCTTTACATGAAAAATAAATACATAAATGACTGTTTCAGAAGGTTCTTTGAGAAACTGTACAGCTCTGAAGTCATAAATTGAAAGAATCTCAGTTTTAAATTACTTGGATTTACCACAACTATCAGAAGATGAAGCTAACTTACTGGAAGGCGGTAGGTAAGACTGGTAGGTGGGTAGGTAGGTAGGACAAACTTTATTGATCTCACAGAAGTAACATTCACACAGCAGCTCTTAGACAGGTAAAGTAAAAAGTAAACAAAGGTGCACAAAGTATACAATCTCAGCAGCATTTTAAATAAAATAAAATATGTAGGTTGAATGAAACAAACAAAAAACTATCTATATCCATATTTAAGTAAATATATAAGTAAATAAAATAGATTTTGCACAGTATCCTGTGTAACTGTTACATGTGTGAATTATAAAGTCTAACAGCAGTAGGCAGGAAGGACCTGCGGTAGTGCTGTTTCTTGCTCCTAGTGTGTCTTAGTCTGCCACTGAAGGATGGATGTCAACCTGGCCAACATTCTCCACCTCCTCGATCCAGTCAGTCTTCTCGGGGTACACATGAAGATCTAAAGTCTAAAGTAATGGTTAATAGGCTACGGCAAGTATAGCTAAACATTGGGAGCACACACCAGATCGGTTTTATCAAGAGTCGATTGTCTTCAAACAATACTAGACGTTTGATTAATATTATTCATTATCTGTCATTATCAAATACCTTGTGTTATTTTAACAATGGACGCCAAAAAAACTTTAAATCGCATTTAACTGGAATATATGTTTACAGTGTTGACATTCTTTTGTTCTAATTTCATAGACTGGGTCAAACTTTTGTACAAAACGCCCATGTCATCTTTTTGTGACAAATGATCTTTTGTTAGCACCATTTAAACTAAAAACTAAACCTTGACACCCTGCTTGTTCTCGTTGGCAAAAGAACCATTGGCAATAGCCAATCGGCAGAATCAAAATATTAAAGGAAGAATACAAGGAGTAAAACAAATATATGCAGACAACATTTTTCTGACCTAAACAGACTCAAAAACAGGTGGGTTGTGATATCAAACTTGCTTTTAACAACTTATAATACAAATATCAATCCCCTAATTATACATATAAAAGAAAAGCTGACAGGAAGAAACGTCCTTTCTCGACAGAATTAAGATGATTATACTTCCTAAAATATCTTACCAAGTGTCAATGCTCTTCCAAAAGATCTTAATGACATTAATAAAGCTTTATCAGGCTTAATTTGGGCTGAAAAGAATAAGTTGGATACAGCTTCTAAAAGAGTAAGGTGGATGGGAGTTTCACGAGATTGAAAATATGAATGCATGCTAAAAATATTTCCATATTAGGAGCTGAACATGATGAAATGCAGTGGTAGAGAATTATCACTTATTATTAAACATAATTTCTTAGTTACCAACATTACTAAAACATGGAGCAACTTGAAGAAAATGTTTGTAAAATTTCTGACAACATGTCCTGAACTGCCTGACGTGTGGACAATTCATTTCCAGATTTTATTCTGAATTGCAGACATTGAAGGCAGACACATTTTTATGGACAACTTGGAACACACTGCTCAAAACAACAATATACTCTGAATCATGGGAGAAAATCCTGCTGCTGCCTTTTAGAATATAAATCTGTAACAGATATAAAGAAATGCAATATAATATTTTACACATTTTCATCTCTCCTTAAAAACACAGTTAGTTCACTAAAGGACCTTCTTCAAACATATGCCTGTATGGGTTCATTGGCAAATCTGAAGTGTCCCTAGTGAGTGAATATGAGAGTGTCTTTCAGTGTCTCTAAATGTCAGCCCTGCGACTAACTGGCCATTGTTTAGGCCCAAAGCTGCTGGGATAGGCTCCAGTCACCCGTGACATCTAACGGGACTAAGCGGTAGAAAATGAATAAATTAATGAATTATAAAAAGACAGAAACAGATGCCACAGCTAAGCCTAGAACACACATACAGACAAAAAAAAGATAGTCCCTGCAGTGTAAATAACCCAAGCTCTCACCTAAAGCAGGCTCACCAGGCGCCAGTGAACAAGGTAATTAGGATCATAATGTAGAATTCATAAAACCATGAATTCCTAATTATAAAGACAAACTGAAATTACCTCGATGCATAGGGCTGTAATGGAGGGAGCGGCTGAGTACACACTGGCACGAGCATTAGCGGGAATAAGACAGAGATGTTAGTGCTGTGAGGAGACTATACAGAGGTCGGACTGGGAGTCGTACCGTATCCATCCAGAGACAACAGATGGACAACAACAGCCGCCTAGAAGCACAGTAGAAACTTAGTGGAGCTTAGTGCTTCTGAGATGTGCCCTGTGTTACCAGAAGCATTTATTCAAGCTACATTTTATTATCGTTTTTACTGCGTAATGATCAGCCCACTGTGCCTCAGGCTTTGGGATGGTAAACATTTAGTCCATGAGCTGCCCACTGCTCCTTAAGTTGACCGCTGATCTCAGAGCAGCTGTAGGAGGCTGTGGATGATGCAAAACAGCCTAACTGGTGGTACAGACTGCAAACTGTGTAGAAAAGGGCAGTGCTTATTGAACAGTGGGTCAGGACACACGGGTGAATAGATACAACAATCTTTCTAATTGCATCATTTCAGAAAACCCAGAAAAATCTCAGCTTTAATGGAACGTGTATAGATGAAAACAAACCCAGCTGTAATGCAAATTTTCACTAGAGCAGTGCAGTATAGGACAGGTCAGTGCAGCATATTTTAGATAAATTTCCAAATGGCATCACTACAGTCACTAAAGGTGACAGTACAGTCTTTTGAGTATCCTCACTCAGGAGAAAACTGAATGTAAAAACACAGACAGAAACTCAGGAGATGTTCTGACTGTCCAACTTTCCAGACTGTGGTCAGCTATACGAGTGACTACACTATTAGTAACTATTACATACAGTACAACCTTCTTCAAACAATGTGTGTCACAGAATAGCATGCATTTAATGCACCCCATCTGCAAACAGGATGTGTGTGATTTTTAATTATCAGGCTTTTTTTTTTTCTTTTTTGTCCTTTGCCAGGCAAAGACTAACACTTTGGTTGCAGACAGTCAACATTCCAAGTTGTCTTCCTTTTGTTATTGATCATTTAAGTGTACATATTGGTGACCACTTCACTTTAAACAATTGAGTGACTTTTTTATTCTAAATTAGGCCTTATCATTAAATATTGCCAAGTTTGTCCTAACTTTGTCCACCCAAGCAGTCTGTGTGTGCTGTTGTGTAACACACTTGGCAGACTGTTGGGAGATGACAAAGCCTCTGAGGTTCTGATAACAGAGTTGGAAAAGTATAGGCTAGCTGTGCGGGCGACCATTGTTAGTTCGGTGTGGGCTAATAGCAGGTTAGCGCAACCAGGTGACGCAGCCTATAATTACACCCATCGAGCCGGGACAGGCTGACGTCTGCTCCCATTGGTGTGTCAAATGTGCACAGGGCTGTCTCCTAAAAACAGAACACAGTCAGACCTGAATGGAAGGGTTTGGAAAGCAGTTATTAACAATATAATTTTTAACATCAAGGTGTGACAGTAAGAATTACACTCCTGGTTGATTTTACTCACTGTTTGTTCACAGGTTTGACGTAAACGGTATTTTTGTATTCTGTAAACATTTATATTGTTCACTTTTTTCATTTATTATTGTGCTACTTATTTTATCCAGTATGTTAATAATAAACACATTTTAAGCTCCTTTCTGTAATATACAGCCTCACTTATCCCTGTGTTGTATTTATAATGAGTAAGTAAGACAAAAAAGTGACTCACTTGTGAGTTTCCTCTTTCTGACGTCTCACTTAGCCCTTAATGGTGCAGTTCAGACACAAACAAGAATAATGTGTATTTATTATGTGTTAACTATGTGCCTTTTGATTTCATGTGATTTCAGCAAGCATCATTTCAGTTTATTCCTCGTGGTTGTGTTGTACATAGCCTGTGTGACATTGACCTGTGTCACAATTATGCAGGTTCTATTGTCTTCTTTGTGCTGCATACCGAGCCGACTAGTGGGACGTATAAAACCGACACAATGGGACAAAACAATCAACAAAGCAACAAAAACAAACAGCATTGCATGTGGGTAAAATCAGAATAAAATACAAATGTGATGTCTCATAAATACTGTACATAAGGACCCAAAACAAGCACCACAACAGATTACTACTTTAATGGGTTTTGTCGCTTAAAGTCTGAAGATGAAGAAGAGTTGAGTAGTGGAGGCACTGGAGAGAACCCAGAGGAGTGTTCACAGAAAGAAAAATGATGTGTCCAAAAACACGAAGCAGAGAGCTCTTCCATAAAGAGCCTATAAAAAGTGGGATTTAATCCAATTTTGACTGGACTAAGTGCAAACAAATGGTTCAGGCCGAAAGGTTCATTAAGACTTAAGCAGATTCACTGTAGCTATGCCTCAGCAGCATTTTGAAGCCCATTGAGGTTTGGAGAGTTCTCAATAGATATTGAGTTTCTCTTTCTCAAGAAATTGTTTAAATTAAAAACATTTACTTTTACTTTTGAGTTTGACGGCTCTACCTTCCTCTGTCTGTGCCAAAGGCATTATATAAATACAAACGACAAAAAAGTGTGTGTGTTCTTGTGATTGAATGTGTGTCTTTGGAGGGATCACACTATGTACGTGTCAGAAACAGCATTGTTTGTAGAGACAGCCGTTTTAGACGCTTTCGGTGCCTGTGAATGCAAGGAGCAACACTTTCAGAAAATCTATTGTATTTGGTGTTTAGTTATTCGTCAGTTGCTCGGTGCTGACAGTCTGTCCTCTCTGCAGCTGAAAGGGACAATTACTTTATTGCAGCATGTCTTTGTCAGTGTCTGAGCTCCCAGCAGAGCCTCTCCTACAGTCTCTCTCACCTCGATGCTCAGCCATCACTTTTAAGAAGATAATTTATGGTCATATTTTTGGGCTCCATTGTGGTTTGTATCAACAGATCAGTTTAAGAGATAGATTCTGGTTCTAAACCTCTTTTATGTGAGCCTGCCAAGATTTCTCTTCATTTATAACCCGTCTGCGTCTGGTTATTAAGCTCAGATGTACATTCATTTGGGCAGTGTACAAGGCATAGGCTTTGTATCAATACTTGTGCCCTTCATGCCCCTATGGGCATTCCACTTGTAACTTTCACAACTGTACTCATCTTGTGCCCTCCAAGTGTGCACCAGCTCTGACTTCACCTAACATTTTAAAATGATGGCTGTTTCTAAAACCTTGTTTCTACTTATGTAATGGGTCAGCTCAGCCCAGTTTGGTACCTGTACCTGCCTGAGAGACTTACGTTCCCACTGCGTTGTGATCAGGAGAGCGGTATCTGCTACGTAAACAGTGACATCACAGAGGGACACAGAATTAGTGTTTATACTGAATATGAGATGTAAATCTGAAGCGGACTTTCAAAATGTGGATGTACTGTATGCTTTTTGCATACAGTACGACCCTTTAAGACCCTTTTTGCCGACTGAAACTAATCTAAACTCGTCTGACCTGTGTCGTGCTGCTCCAGTGAATGTGGCCCTTAAAACAGAACAGACTGTTTGCATTCAATTAAATTAACAAAAAAAAAACAGTAAAACCAAACCAATTTTTGATCGCAGAATAATTTGTTTACCGCAATAGCTCTGAGTTCAGCGTCAGACCAATGTCATCCCACAATTATCTCTGCCTCATTAAATGTCACGTTAATGCATTGCAAGTATTGATCGATGTCATAACAAAAGCAATAGTCACTTTTCAATACACAATACACAACAGACACCTGGCTGTGCGAGACTCACAAACAGCTTGTATCAACAATAATGATCTGAGTGTGTCATTTATTGGCCTTGTTCACATTCATCATTTATTGGCCTTGTTCACATGCAGCAGCCAGCTTTCACCGTTTTAATACAAGAGACTAAAAAACAGCTCTGCATGCGGAAATGGAGAGCATAAAACACAATGATCCTCACACAATGTTTGTGTTGGCGCGAAACTTAAGCGTGCTTGTGTTAACAGAGGCGTGCAGGCGCCTTGTGTGGTTCCTGTGGCATAATTAGAGCGGGATCAATGCAACGTTGTGGCTTCCTGCTGTCAGCCATTATAGGTCTAATGAGAAAATCAACATTATGAGCCATGCTCCAGGCTTTAGATATCAAGGCACAAATACAAGCTGTGGGAGGCTAAGAAGGAAATGACACTTTTGAAATGACCACAGCACTGTTCACTGCTTACAAGGCATTTTATTTTCTTTACAGTGCACGTGGGATTAACAGGAACATGTGCACAACTTTCTGTCTTTGTGAGGACATGGGCAACGTTTCTGCTTTCAGGATTAAATTGCCCTTACTAGAGCTCTTAAAGTTTAGGCACAAACTAAACCTCATATTGCCCAGCCTTTCCCTTCGGAGTAGTGTGCCGTATTGGTATTGTTAGGGTTAACTTGATTCATTCTCTTTAGACCAGCATTGATCATGTTGTGAGTTTGATTGACAGCTGTCTGTATACGTTTGTCCTCGTAACACCCACTCCTTATTGAACTGTGCATTTATCAGGTCTCTTTCGTCTACAGGGGGCTTCCTCTACCAGAATATTGTTTCAAGCAGCAGCATCTTTGGAGTGTGGATACTGCTCGCACTGCAATGATACGTTTGCATGAAAAATGTATGTGTACTCGTTACGGGTGAGTATTGTGGGTTAGTTGTAAGTTCACAACCCCCTACTGGCAAAAATGGTATCAGGATAAACTTAAACACAACTAAAACCCACAGGACAGATTACAAATACAATAAAGCAGGTTTATTCATTATGTACAGTTGAACTGATACAAAACCACAGCGATACACATTTTTCTATAAAAGGCATTAACAACATAAATAATCTGATCCGGTTCCGTGAAAATGTCTTGGTCCCCTTCAGCCTCAGCCGATGGTGGTGACAGAGCGACAGTCAATGAATGAAGGTTTTATTGCTTTGCATTTTAACTTTAATATCACAACTGTTCCAGTCCCATTCACAGGGATTTCCAAGAGACTATAAAAAAAAACAAGGGATCCCTTAAATCAGCTAGAAATTAGTAAAGCTTTAGGATATTCACGCATCATTACTAGGGATTAACGCTGCTTTGTAAGCTCTACTAAAGAATTTGTGATTATAAACTGGTTTGTAAGAAAGCAGGTTTCCATCACTGTGACAGAAACACATGCAGTAAGTTTATTAGGTTTGAAAATGTCAGTTATTCACCTCATCTTGAGTAAATCGTATTTAAGACCAAAGCTTATACATATAAACAAATGCACGCTCATTTAATTGGGACGGTTTAGTCTTAAACGTGTGTCATATCTTTGGCCTTTTAAAAAAGGGCTACTTACTTAGACATTTATTAGTGTCACATGGTAACAGCTACATTTTATTTAGTGGTTTACAACTTCATTATTAAACTGGGTAGTCAGTTTGTTCACATGCTCACATAACTGCACAAGACTTAAAGGTGCAGTGTGTTGTGTTTTGCAACATCCCGTGGCAACAACATATATGCCTTTCTGTAACCTCTGAGCACCTATGGTAGCCCTGCAGGGACATACTGTTGACTATGAAAATAAAAAGGTCATGACAAAGAGTCAGGTTTTAAAATGTAGAAATAAATTAAATTAAATTTATGCAAAATCTGTTGAAAGAGAAATATGAGTGTGCTTCTCCTCCAACTGTGCTCAGTTTGTCTGCTCTGGGTAATTAAAGACATGGGAAGTAAATAAAGTAAAATATTTCCTTCCGCTGGATTATGTGGCGCTTTAAAGGTATATTTAACAAGACAGAGTGTAACTTTGTTCAGCTGTATACTACAAAGAGTTACACAACGCACCTATACTGTAGGCCATTTATTATTTTCATTACTCATAATTTGTAGACCAAAATATGTCCAAATTGAAAATTAACACTTGTGCACACAATACAAAACACACAAATAACAGCATAGGAACACTTCATCTCTCCAAAAATGTTTGAGATTTGTTTGAGACTTGCACTGAAAATGGAAATATACTGCATCCACGGTCCAAGGCTTGTTTTTAGGGTTATAGTCATAAGAAGTTGTTAGAATCAATACTTTATGGGACATCGTTCTCACAGCTCAAACTTGGAACCATGTACGGTTTGGAAACAGTAGCATAATTCAAAATGATGAAACAAAAATAATCTTTGTGCCAATATGAGGTAAGTACGAATGAATACAATGACAAATATAAAAGTCTACAGATTCAACAAAGTTCATTAAAAGGTCCTAAGGAGGACATTTTCAGCATTGCACTGTCCATCAATTTGTTTAATACAACAATATCTCAGTTGTAGTCTTCTTCACCAAAATATCTGAAAAGCGACAAATCTGAGAAGAGTCACTTTAACACTGTGCTCTACAGGTTTGATGCTTTTAGTGTGCATGTTATGGGATCTGAAGTTTCAGGTCCTCCTCCTCTTCATCTAAGTCACTCGATGGTCCTTCTGGGTTTTCAGGGCCAAAACGACTCGATCGCATTTTCCCAAAAAGTCCCGGACTCTGCTGCTGCCGCCTCAGTCTAAAGAGAGAAAAACAATGAGGGATGACTCACTCAAACTTTATTTTGTTGTATTTAAAAATTATTGCTGACATATTGAACATATTGATCAACTGAGCAGCTGCTGGATGCAAAAAGAGACAAAAACTGAGCTAAAAAGAATGAAAACAGGAAATGATACACAACCCTTGGGCATCTGAAGCATTGCAAAAGGCAGCAATGTATGTTTTATTTAATTTTTATTGTGCATTATGCCGCATTTTCTTCTGAAAGGCATTTAGTCAATTCCCTGAAAAATAGTTACACTTTTTTTAAATGAACTAAAATGCTTTTGGCATTTCATTAGATACATGTCACTCCTAAAAGTTCAACCAATTCAAGAAAACTTGCATGAATGGCTTTTTATGGATCACTTGGGTCATCAAGCTCTCATCTCACCTTGAGCTGGATTAATTCACCTCTGATTGAAAAAGACAATGGCTATTGATTTTTCTCAAACTTGTAATCCAGGCCTATTATGAAGCAGCCTTTATTTGGACTCAGCGGAGTCAGTTCGGCCTCCTTTTGTCTCAAACATAGATATTTTAAAGTCTGAGCAGGTTTCAAACGTGTTTAATGAATATGTTGAATATATAAATGATAAATAGAAAATACACTGTTGTGAGTTGGAAATAAATGGCTTAGTGGATATTTTACTTTAATAACAATTCAATGTTTGTACAAAAAATATTCTATACTATTAATCAGAACGCTGTACTGTGTTTACTCACAACAACTGCTGCATTAGCTTCTTTACCTTGACTTTCTGAGCATTAGCCATAGATGTGCCACTGTTCAAACTGAGGCACATACATACTGCTTTGATAATGAAAACAGTAATAGTGATGCTTCTATATTCTATAATTTCTAAAAGTATATTACTATTTTACATAGAATCCACTTGACAGCTTTAAAAGTGTAATAGCAGGGCAGAATGTGGTAGAAAACACACAACAAACTGAGCTGATGTCCTGGTCCAACACTTTGATTGTAGCATTAGCGTGCATATCATGAATGCTGAGTCTTGTTTGTTTCCTGAGAATCTACTGCACCGACTGGTAACTTGTTTGCCACTTAGCAATAAGAAAATATACTCAAAACCTGGATTATTCTAGTTAGTCACATTGTACTGCTGTTATTTTGAACAATACTGTATATTACATATTCGAAAGCAAAACATTTTTAATGATGCTCAGATCAAATAGTAAAAGAGCTGTAATGATCATTAGATCATATGAAGCTAATTTTATCGTTTTAGTTAATCTATGTAACTGCATGAAACTTTGTACAGGTTGAATTAGACTTGATGACTTTTGTTGCTTAGCACATAGCCATTGTTAATCAAAAAGCATTCATAATTATCCCTGTTTAAACTTGAGTAACCAACATTCGTTTTCTTTCTTTCTTTCTTCACGCTTTAAAAACACTTTTATCACAGTAAAGGAGGGAGGGGGTAGGGGTTTCGCATAGGGGTCAACTGCCCTGTTTGAGAGAGAGTTAGGACATCAAAGTTGCCTTACATTTGTCAAACATTTCCAGCTTGGTTTCTGAAAGCTATACCCATAAAGAACCAATCTATAAGCACTTATTATAGAGAGTGGTTTAGAGAATAAAAACATGTCTGCCATTATTTTTCCTAAAGCCGGTTGTGGTCAGTGTCTCAGTGAGAAAAGAGCTGATCAATAAACAAGGCGGGAGCAACAGCCTAATGCATTAGATCAAATGTCTTCACCACAAAACAGAAACCTGAAACACTGCCGCTTTAGGAGATCTGTGTGTTGTGGACAGCAAAGCAATCCTGTGGTTTTTAGGACAAAGTCAACAATGATGCAGCTTATCTAACTGTTGTATCAACGGCAGCTAATTGATATATTCAGTTTAATAAATACATGCAATTAGATACTTATTATTTCTTAATTTAGCTGTTTATCATAAACCATAAAACACAATTACAGGAGAGCGGGATGTTATGATGTTTTGGGATGTTTTGAGCGGGGATCAAAGGACAGCTGCTCTACCACTGCACTACTGTCGGCCTGATACCATGGTCCTTAAACCAGGTACTGGTTGCTTTGGCACTGTGAGATAATATCACTGTTTGATGATTATATGACCAGCCCCTTTATGTCTTCCATTTTCTAATTGCTCCCAAAGTTGATTTCTACATACCAAGCTGCTTACCTATTGCAGATTCAGTCTTCCCAGCCTGGTGATGGTCTACAATTTTGTTTCCGGTGTCCTTTAATAGCTTTTTGGTCTTGGCCATAGTGGAGTTTGGAGTCTGACTGTTTAAGGTTGTGGACAGGTGTCTCTTTTACTGAGTGGAGGACAGAGGAGCCTTTTAAAGAAGAAGTTACAGGTCTGCGAGAGCCAAAAATCTTGCTTTTTTTAGGTGACCAAATACATTATATTCTTTCCACCATTCTCTCTCTCACCTATGATGAAAATTACAGGCCTCTCTCATCTTTTTAAGTGGGAGAACTTGTACAATTGTTGGCTGACTAAATACTTTTTTCCTCACTGTACAAGATTAAGAGGTTCACTAAAGATTAAGGCAGATAAGTTACACAATGGGCTCAAAAGAGGACTTAAGGCCAGTTGATCGATGCTGCTTTTATTTAAATACTATTTTTGGGGCTTTTTGCCTTTATTTGACAGCCAGTGTAGGTAGAAAGGATTTGACCCAGGTTGTTTCTGTTTTGGTGCAGACAAAATGAAGCAGACTACAGTCAGCCTCAGGATCCACTCTAAGTACCGGGAATCACGGAGTTGTGGTATTCCTGGTCTGTTTTGGTTGGATATTGACCAAGCAGCCTCCAAAACAAACTCTTATGCCGCTTCTTCTTCTTAGCAGCTGTCTCCAATTTGTCCTTTCAATTGTTCCACAGTGAACTGGGGCACCTCCTGTGGAAGGTCTGTTTGGGTTTGAACCTCGATGGTACAAGGTTTAACAGATGGTTCTTTGACTCTTTCAAAGGAGAGCTTCTTTCTTCCAAAAAAAAACAGGCATGTTTCTGCAGCCACTGGCTTTTCCTATTCTCCCAGTGCATTTTTCTATTATTATACTTGGACTGAAATTCCAACAAGTATGCATACAGTCTGCAAAATGGTTTCAAAACTTTTTTTCACTATTGTATGTTTAAATTCACCTCTATATTATTCTTAAGGGTTGTTTGAAATATGGAGGGTAATGTGTACCTTTAACATTTTAATTATAAATTATTTTCCTTCTAAAAATGGGTAAATTGTGGTAAATTGTAATACAGGCAACTTTATGCAAATTATTATGTAATGTATAGATGCCAATTGAAGCTCACAAGGTTTCAAAAACTTTAGTAGTACGTTTAATTGAAAGAAGATACATACTTTTACAATTTACGTATTTATTACATAGGCAATAAAACAATAATAATTAATGTGAGGACCAGAAGTACTTCACAAAAGGACCTGATTTGCTCCTGCAGCCGAGACCTGCAGTCGTCATAACACTGACTGTGCTATGAAATAATAACTTTTGGCTCAGAGATGGTTCAGACTCAGGACGACAGCATGCCTTTACAGTTTAGCCTCTTTGCTGACACAGAGTACTGCTCCCATTCCCTCTGTTCTCCACCGGTGACGGGACATTTACAGTACTTTTTGTTTGTTTTGGATTTTGTTGTGCGCTCGTTAAGTCCGCACAGAGCTGACTCGGCCCAGGACCGGTCACAGATAATGAACGGGAGAACGCTTTTTGCTAAAGTGAATGCATTTATGCTGCCACACCTCTGATTGAAATGTGGATGAGACTTCCTCAATATCAACATCCACACTCTTGTTTGCTATGCTAGAAACTGTTTCAGTTTCATGAATCAAAACATGAATCACGCGTTAATTAACACCTCAACCGACCTGAAGTGTCACATATTAACCGGCTCACGGTTAATTGTTACAGGCTAGTAGGCGACTTAAAAAACTAATAGAGAGGGCTAGTTCAACTACAGGGGAGGAAGTGGAGCAAAAAACATACTAACATGACTGCTATACTGAACAACATGGATCATCCCCAGCATTCAGCTTTTGAACAACAGAGCCAGCGGACATGAGCTGCAGGACAGAACAACACAAGAACTAACCCTTCTTCCTGACTGCCATAAGACTCTACAATCATATGTATATGGCAGATGACGTTTGACTGAACTAGTTTCAAGAGACTTCACAACTGAATCTCCCCTTGGGGATTAATAGAGTAATTTTGAGTGTGATGTGAATTCATTTGTCAGTAAGTAAACTTTAGTTACAATATTTTGAAACAGCATATTTCATAACACTTTTTTATTACATTTGTGGTAAGCCTTCCACAGACCTCTCATCTCTCAGTCTTAGATACTGTATCCCTCAAAGAGCTGACAAAAGTGGTTTCTTCATATATAGCAACTTCTTGCCTCCTGGATATTAAATTAAATAACTGTGGCCCTTCATGGGGCAAATTATATTAACCATTATTAACTTGTCCCTGTCTACAGGCAGTGTCCCTTCAAACTGTGGTAAAAAAACTTACTTTGAATACTTGATGCCAAAATAATTTCTGTCCTGTCTCCAATATACCTTTCATATCCTCAGTCCTTGAAAAAGTTGTGTTAAAACAATTTTCTCTATATCTATCAGAAGATTACTTCCTAGAGCCGTTTCCATTTGCATTTAGGGCCTCTTATTCCACTGAAACAGCTGTAGTTAAAGTGATAAATGATCTCCTCCTTCAGATGGACGAGGACTCATCGGCTCTACTGTTATTGCTGGATCTCAGTGCTGCATTTGATACGATTGATCATGCAGTTCTAATCAACAGACTAAAAGATGTTTTTGGCATCTCTGGCACTGCTCTTACTTGGTTGGAATCCTATCTGTGTGATAGGTCTCATTTCATCTCTTTTACTTAAACTTAAACTTCTCCATGGCACCAGTGAAACTTGGTGTGCCACAAGGGTCTGTTTTTGGTCCCATGCCATTTTTACTGTGTGTTACACCCTTGGAACAAATCATCAGAAGTTATGGAGTGAACTTCCACTGTTATGTCGATGTCTACCAATAAAAGTGAATAATACTACTGACATCATGCGTCTAGAAGCCTCATTTAAAAAAAAAATGGATGGTAAATGGCATGCATTTATATAGCGCTTTCCTGCACCCTTCTCTGACACCCAAAGCGCTTTACATTGTGCTTCCACTCACCTCATTCACACACATTCACTCCTGGGGCAGACAGAGAGGGGGGCTGCCACACAAACGGTGCTCAACCTTCTCCTACCACCACCAAACACACCTCTACAGTCACACACATTCATACACCAGTGCTACGGACACTTGAGGCAAGGTGGGTTAAGTGTCTTGCCCAAGGACACAACGACAGTATGAACTGTGGGGAGAGCGGAAATCAAACCTACTACCTTCCAGTTGAAGGACGGCCGCTCCACCACTAAACCACTGTCTCAAAACTTCCTCCATCTGAACTCGGATAAAACAGAGCTCTTGTTAATTGGTCCAGCCAGTCATTGCCACAAGTTTAATATCTCCTGTCTCTCTTTAGCTGGAATGCCAAGGAAAAGTACTCAGACTACAAATGGTCCAAAATACAGCTGCTAGACTTTTAACTAAGACCAGGAAGTTCAATCACATTCCGGTCCTGGCTTCATTACACTGGCTTCCTATTCTTGTTAGAGCTGATTTCAAAGTTCTCCTGTTAACATATAAAATCCTTTGTGGACGCGCGCCCTCTTACCTATCTGACCTCATCACCCGGTATACTCCAGCTCGTACCCTTCGCTCTCAGGACACTGGCCTCCTTCAACTTCCTCAAATTAAGAAGAAGTCTGCTGGCTACAGAGCCTTTTCTTATAGAGCCCCATTTTTATGGAATGGGCTCCCGGTGGAAGTGTGGCAATCTGACTCTGAGGCTTTCAAAAGCAAACTCAAAATACTTATTTCACCAAAACTATGGAGACTGATTGATCATATGTACACACTCACACTGGCTGTAGCTTGTAGATACACACTCACACTGGCTGTAGCTGTAGGTACACGCTCACACTGGTTGTAACTGTAATAGTAGGAACACACTCACACTGGTCGTAGCTGTAGGTACACACTCACACTGGTTGTAACTGTAATAGTAGGAACACACTCACACTGGTCATAGCTGTAGGTACACACTCACACTGGTCGTAGCTGTAGGTAAACACTCACACTGGTCGTAGCTGTAGGTACAAACTCACACTGGTCGTAGCTGTAGGTACACACTCACACTGGTTGTAACTGTAATAGTAGGTACACACTCACACTGGTTGTAGCTGTAGGTACACACTCACACTGGTTGTAACTGTAATAGTGGGTACACACTCACACTGGCTATAGCTGTAGGTACACACTCACACTGGTTGTAACTGTAATAGTAGGTACACACTCACACTGGCTGTAGCTGTAGGTACACACTCACACTGGTTGTAACTGTAATAGTAGGTACACACTCACACTGGCTATAGCTGTAGGTACACACTCACACTGGTTGTAACTGTAATAGTAGGTACACACTCACACTGGCTGTAGCTGTAGGTACACACTCACACTGGTTGTAACTGTAATAGTAGGTACACACTCACACTGGCTGTAGCTGTAGGTACACACTCACACTGGTCGTAGCTGTAGGTACACACTCACACTGGTCGTAGCTGTAGGTACACACTCACACTGGTTGTTGCTGTAGGTACATGCTCAAACTCTCATATTATTATTACATTTGCATATTGTTGCAGTAGTATTTTGCACTTCTTTTTCTTTTCTATTTCCTTCTAGGGTAGACGCAAACCTCTGACCTGCTGGGTAATAATGTACCCCTCCTCCCCCTGTACCCTGCTCCAGTATGAGGACCCCCAGCCCATCTGTCATCTACCTTGATGTTGGCTGAGGTCCCATCCACCCTTACACTCACACACAGCGTGGACACTGTACACTGCCAATATAAATGTTTTTTTTTTTTTTTTGTAAAAATATGTTGTGTATTTCTCTTGTTTTCAACTGTTCTGGACACATTCCTGCATGAGTGAATCCCTTCTTTTGTGATTCTCCCCGAGGTTTCTTTTTTCCCGGCTGGGTATTTTTGGAGTTTTGAGTGTGAGTGTGTAACCTACAGCTACGACCCTGATGGAGGATCTAAGAACAGGGGATGCTGTCTAGTGTAGTCTGTTAAGCCTTTCGAGGCGGCTGTTGATGTAATATTGGGATATAAAAACATAAATGTCTTGTCTTGTCTTGTCGATTGTGGAAAATGTCAAATTACGTTTGCAGTAGGCAACACTTATTGCATTTCTAGGTTTATTACATTTGTACTTAAAAGGTTATGTTTTTGCACACCCAAGAAGTTGACAGGTGCGTTGGAGAAAAATAAACACAAAAGACAAGAAAACCTTTTGACTGAAACGTTGCTAAAATAAATGTTTGGAATAAAAGTGAAACAGTGCACGGGAGTTTTTCTTGTCCTCTTTCATAGTTTTTTTTACATTTTAACAAAAACATGCATATTTTTGTTATTTTCCATGACATTACTAGAAAATGGAAAAACTGGTCAACATACTTTAACAGGCTGCTGAGGGCCTGTGAACATGTGTTTCCCGGTAACACTACACACTGTTATAAGAAAAAAAGCTGTTTGAAACCTTGGCTACACCTCTCAATAACACAGTCTTCTAATCAGTTGCTATGCCGACGCTCCTGTCACTACTCTCCACAAACTGCTGCGATGAGAGAGCTCCCTGTTACTACGGAAACTTGAGAGAAGGCGCTCACTCATTGGCTGCTGGGTGCTGTGGCAACGATTTGGAGCAAAATGTGGAGATTGCAGAGGATTGGGAGAAGATGATAAGTTATACAGTGACAGACGCATTACACAAGAAACAGAGCTAATGTGTACACCAGTTTGCTTTATATAAAACACACCTGACACTGGGGGCATTATCTGAGGTGCCAATGTAATTTCTTTCTGAACCAACAAAATAACATACAATTTATTCAAACATACAGTTAGTATGTAGCAGGGGTTGATTTTTTAAATTTCACTTCCACACACTTACCAAATGTGAGTTAAATGGTAAAAGGCATGCATTTATATAGCACTTTTTGTATCCTTCTTGGGCACCCAAAGTGCTTTACTTCAGGCTTCCATTCACTCACATTCACACTAGGGCAGACTGACAGAGAGACGTGGCTGCCATACCAACAGCGTCAACAGCCTCTCTGACCACCACCAAACACGCCACAATCACACAATCAGACACCAGTGGCACAGACACTAGAGGCAACGTGTAGTGCTCATCCTGGAGATGACGTCACACGACTTTAGCCCGCTTGCAGGAAAGCCCCCCATCTGTACATTCAAGTACAGGAGAAAAACTTAACTGTAGAAAAGCCCATTTCCAAGGCAGTTTCAAGTACATTTGTGTAATGTGTTGTCCCACCAACACTTGTTTTGTTTGTAAAACATTTAAACATTAGAAAAAAACTGAGAAAATATACCATCAACATTAGCTTTTGTGTAGCAACCAGCGTCATTAGGACCAGATTGGTTCAAGTGAGTTGTATATCAGACACACAAAGAGAGAAAACTTTTCATAATATACACACCAAACAACATCTATATAAAATTAAGAATAAATGTGCTTTGTAAAAATGAAAGGACACACATGGCTAATTAGTATTAATCAATAAAGCTACGATGGCATTAGGCTCATCATAATGCTACTGAGGGTGACATAGTAGATAATTGTTGTGCATAAAAAATTTGCTCCAGCGAGGTGAAAAACTGACTGTTTTTTATCATGTTGCTAAAGAAGATATCTAGACAAATCAAGGAAGTGTGTTTAGATCCTAATGTAACGCTGTTGTACAACCACTTCAGACTCAGGTAACGCTACAAAAACTTTTAGTTTGTTTTATATTTACAGACCTACACACCTTGTGAACTAACTTGTCTTGCTGTTTTAGTGACTTTGGGGTTACAGCAGCAACAACTCTTTAAATAAATGGACACCTGCATGATAAGGGTTAGGATATTGATTCAATGAAGTTTAACTCAATAACTGTGGTATTAAAGTGCTAACTAAAGTCTGTTTGAGAGCTACATTAGCGCTAGTTACATCTTAAATTGCTTTTTCCTCCCATTATGGCCGATAACGCATTTAGTCACATGACGTCCGTAGCTGTATTGCTGGTACTGTAACCTAATGTTCTGAAACTGCCTTCAATTTTTGTTCTTTCTTTTAAAAAATTTGGCATTTCCCTCCTTTTTTGTATAGTGGCAATGCTCTTTTTTGTGGCACATTCTACCATTTGCTTGAACTTTTGACATATGCACAATTATCATGCCAAATCTATGCAGCTAGAGAGGGATGTCACATGTTTTTGTGCCATGGTTAGATTCATTGTATGCTTTTTTTCTTGGGACCAAAGAAAGTTGGAATTTGCCCTTGAAAACAAACTTAAATCCACCGTGACCAGACTTTAAGAAATTAAGGTGGGTGAGGCTTATTTTGAATTTATTGGAAAAAGAAGAAGTTTTTGGTTAAACTTACACAACTTTCAAGTACAAGTAAAACCTATTAAGATGTATTTATGTTAAACAAAAGAGTTAAAAGAAAGGAGTTATAGAATTTTACATTTTTAAGGCAAATGTATGCTTTTCAGTAGTTTGCAGCTTTACACAGCTCTCTTTAAACAGAGCAGGTGGCAACAGTGACATGAGTAGCCCCCTGGGGTTTTACTCGCTGTTACTGTCACTGTCACTGCCATCATTTGCCTCCAAAACCTCTTAACATTGAGGACAGCCGATACAGACTCTGTACTGTACAGGCATCACACTGAACCTTCCGGCTCAAAGATAATGGCTTAAGGGCTTAAGTTTGACAAGACAGATTTATGTAAAAGGCACATTCATGAATCTGTCTCTGTGTGAGATTTATATGGCTCTGGTGTAAAGTACATTCACATTTCCTGACAGTAGGCTGCTGTTTGACACTGGGTCCTTTCCAGCTTCCCTTAGATTCAGGTACTTCCACTAAAACCTCTTACCACTGCATGCAACTATATCTTAACCCTGAATAACCTGCTCTCGGTCTGAGCTTGCCTCTGCTTAACACAGCCAGCATGACAACAAACAAGCTCTAAGCACATTTTTTCATCTGTCCAGTTGATTTTCTATATTCACAGTCATTACAAAACTGTAAAACATTGTAAAACAATTTCTATTTCACATGTCACTGGTAATGTGCTGGTTTGAAGAACTGTTAATATTTTCTCAAATGTATATACTACATTCATTTTCTCCAGTGAAACTGTTGTGATAATCTATCTCTAAGAAGCCATTTCTACTCTTAACCTTCCCTTAATGCTATTCACCCACAACATTATTAGGTTTTCTATGAGCTTAGCCGAAATATATATGCCATGTTTAAATCTGTTGCTCATGTTAGATGTTAGCTCATTAACCACAGTCACTATGAGTCAGCTGCTTTGTATGCCAGCTTCAAGTAAACAAGAAGATTCTGGCTGCGGTAGTTAAATGTCACACTTCACTCCCACACAGTGAACTCACCCCCCGTCCCTCAGTAAAAGGACTATATATTCCCCATGTGTGCTGCATATTCGAAACATGAATAAATCTTGTTGCCAATTCCACCAGTTTGCAGTGACAAAAAATCCCATGTGGCCCAGAATGGATTTTCTCCAAATACTTTAATGTAAAGAAAGGCTGTCTGTCAGACCGGTTTTGTACTGTTTGTTATAAATTTTCTAAAAATATGCCTTTGAGAGTAGTACAAGTATATGAAAACCATAAGTGTTGTACTGCGTCAGCTCTATGTGCCGTGTGACACAGAAACGCAGAAATCTTTTTTGAGGGGTATGGATTAATAAGCAACTTAAAAATGACTTTAAAAATGAATGACTGAATAGGAATCTAGCTCTAAAGAATGACAGTATGAAGGCACAGATCAAGAAAACCTGTTAAGTTAAATATTGATAGTTACTCCTTCTCATTTGGAAACTTTACCACCTCTAATACATGCAGGCCATGTTTTAAGATAAAGTGCAATATTATATTATAGTATTTAACTGAACAGAGTGTGTGCTGTCATTCCCAAATCTGCTGCTGCACTGACAGATGCGCAGGGTGCTTTCAAACACGTTTTCCTTAATATAGAGACAGCTCTCCATGTGCTGCCACAGCTATGCTCCCCGCTCAGTGTTTCTCAGTAGCTTATTCAGATAACTGGTGTTGGCTGTCAGGCTGCTGCTTTATGAAACTATGCTGTTTGTAAAGAGAGCACATAGACACAAGATTCCTGTCAAATCCTTTTTGACTCTATGAGCAAACTTTTTACAATAAATTAGACAATAGTAATACTTATTTTTAGTAAAATAAATAAATTACCATAAATTTTTATTAAATGTTTAGTAGTTATGAAGAGTATTTGTCACAATCTTACTCCGGATTAACATTGAACTCTTGAGCATTACGTCACATCAGCTCAGCTCCGTCTTGTCAAAAGCGTTCAATTTTACTGAAAATGTCTAATGTGAGAAATCTGTCCAAACGTCAGTGATTTTATTTGTGCATTTCTGTGTGAGAAAAATGATATGATGTGATTAAATAGACTCTGAATACTTTGGTTTATTTCTTTATTTCTCTGCTTCATGGAAGTAAAAGTTTTTAAAGCAGGTGCTCCATGTACTGACTGTAGAAGTATAGGGGAACGACGAAGTGTCATAATTTTGGACTCTAAATTACTTGTTCCTTGTAGATTTTTATTCAGTGTTTGTTGATTTAGAAACACCATTTGATTTAAAATGCTACACAGACAGGCAGGGTGAAGGTTATTGTTATAATAATAAGATGTGATCTATGTGCAGCTCGTCCAAGCAGGGACCTCACCTGGACTGGAGGTGTTCTAGTTGGACCTGCAGGTTCTCTGTCTGCTCCACCTGTTCGTCCAGAGACCGCTGCAGCTTCCTTGTCTGGTTGTGGGCCTCATCCAACTACAAACACATATATATATATATATATATAATACTTGCAGCCATTGTAACAAGCTGTTTAGTTCATAAACAACACAAGACTTACTAATACAATAGATTCTAAAAAATACTATTTACTTAATTTAATCAGTCAGTAGTCACCATAATGAGAGTAAAAAATCTCCCGTTTTCTCCAGTGTTCCAAAACACTGTACAAATTGTGAATAAAAACAGAATGCAATGATGTGGAAGTTTCAAATTGTAATATTGTATTCAGATTACAACAGAGATGACATTTCAAATGTTTCAATTTTGAGGGAAAAAAAAGTTGATTTTAAATTTCATGGCATCAACACATCCCAAAAAAGTTGTGACAAAGCCATGTTTACCACTGTGTGGCATCCCCTCTTCTTTTTTATAACAGTCTGCAAACGTCTGGGGACTGAGAAGACAAGGTGCTCAAGTTTAGGAATGTTGTCCCATTCTTGTCTGATACAGGCTTCTAGTTGCTCAACTGTCTTAGGTCTTCTTTGTCACATTATCCTCTTTATGATGAGCCAAATGTTTTCTAAGATCTGGCAATTTCAGAACTGGATTATTGTTGTACGCAGCCATGATGTTCACCGACAATGTATTCTGAAAGTATTGTATTGTATGTTGTGATTTCCATTATAGAGGCATTCCTGTATGTGATGTAGTGCCGTCTAAGGGCCCGAAGATCGTGGGCATTTAGTCTGGTTTTCTGGCCTTGACCCTTACCCAATCTTTGGATGATATTATGCACTGTTGATAATGATAAATTCAAAGTCTTTGCAATTTTTCGGGGCAACTCCTTTATGATATTGCTCCACTATTTTTTGCTGCAGCATTGGGGAAATGCCTATCTTGACTTCTGAGAGACACTTCCACTCTGAGAGGCTCTTTTTATACCACGTATGTTGCTAATTGAACTAATAAGTGGCAAATTGGTCCTCCAGCTGTTCCTTATATGTGCATTTAACTTTTTCTGCCTTTTATTCCTCCCTGTCCCAACTTTTTTGCAATGTGTAGCTCTCATGAAATCCAAAATGAGCCAATATCTGGCATTACATTTCAAAATGTCTCACTTTCAACGTTTGATATGTTATCTATGATGTATTCAGGATAAAATATTGAAATTTAAAACTCCCACATCATAGCATTCTGTTTTTATTCACAATTTGTACAGTGTCCCAACTATTTGGGAATACGGTTTGTAGACTTTAATACTGGAAGAAAATGTGTCAGTTTCATTAAAAGTATGTATTAGGGGTTGGTGTTGTAACTTTGTGGCTAACCCTGATGTCAGTGTCATGAAAGTGAATGTAGGTACAGTTGTGCTTTACATACTCTGGCAGAATTGATGATTGTTTGGTTATTTTCAGAGAATATGAATGATAACACAAAACTTTTCTTTCACTCATAGTTAATGGTTGGGTAAAGTTCTTTACTGTCAAACAATTGTGTTTACTCTTTTTAAATCGTAAAGGCAACAAAAACTACCCAAATGGCCCTTATCAAAAGTTTACATACCCTAGTTCTTAATACAGTTTATTGCCACCTTTAACATCATCTCAGATGGTAAAGCTGCCCATTCTTCTTGGCAAAAAGGATTTATTTTATTTATAAAAAAAATACATACAAATTCTGCCAGGTTATGTAAACTTATAAGCACAAGTCCGTGGAAATTTACGCTACTGAATAAATTTTTTTTTAAAAAGTGTGACGTGTTAGTTTGTACCTCGTCCTCAGCCTGTCCCAACTCCTTCTTTAGCTCCTCTACTCTGAGCCGTAGTTTCTTGACTTCAGCCTCGTGGCTCTCTACTCGTCTGTTCGCATGAGCCAACTCTGCTGTCTTCTCCTGAAACTGCTTTTTCAGTTTAGCCTGAACGTGACGCAGATCTGCCAGCTCCTAAAATGAAAATGCACAGAAATAATACAAATCAGTTTTTATAACTATTTACACATTTATTTTTGTACTCTTTCCAGGACTTATTCACAAGATTATGTACATCAATGGAAAGTGTGTATTATAAGTATCCATACATCTAGAGTTGAAACAGTCCTTTTTTTTTCTTTTTATAAAGTAACTCTTCACACTTAATTGCGGTTGTGGTCAGTTTTTAGTCAACAAACAGCTCGGCCTTCAAGCTTTACACTTAGATTAGGAACAGAGAAGGCTGCGCTTGAAGCTAATAGAGTCATCAATAATGCACTATTGTCATTCAGTGCACTTAAATGTGCTTTGATTGGGCTTCTCTCACATCTAGTGCTCCCTCGACTCAAGCGCTTCCAAGAAATCTCTCCAGTACTTCTTCACCAATGGAGAGAAACAAGAGCTCTACAGGAACAATAAAAGACGAGCTACCGGTGTAATGGGAAACACTGGCCTGTTAGCAGCCAGTCGATAGGCAATTTATTTATTTATACCTCTGTTTTCCATCTGACTTGAGTGTAAAAGATACAAGCCTCCAAGACATTATGAGTGATCAAGGCTGGGAGGGTTACTATGAAAAAGTTCAACATAAATTAACTGGAACAAAAGAAATACATATGGTGATCTTTTCTCTATTACCTTTCGGATTGCTTCTTTTCACTGCTGATTTGGTAGGTCAAATATTGATATTTCCTTTTAAACTACCAGAAACCTGACCTATGACTGAATGTTTAGTGAAAATAAAGAAATAATAATTATTTTTCTACCGCTTTGTCCCGTTAGGGGTCACGGGTGACTGGAGCCTATCCCAGCAGCTTTGGGTCTGAGGCGGGGTACACCCTGGACAGTGGCCAGTTAGTCGCAGGGCTAACATTTAGAGACAGACAGAGACAGACAACCATTCACTCTCACATTCATTCACTACACTTTAGAGTTGCCAAATAACCTGTACATGCAGGTGTTTGGATGGTGGGAGGAAGCCGGAGTACCTGGAGAGATGCAGACTCCTCACAGAAAGATCGGAGTTGGCAGAGAATGTTTGATTTGGCCGGGTTTTGAACTCACAACCTTCTTCCTGTGAGGCAGGAGTGCTAACCACTCTGCCATTATAATAATATAATACAAAATTATTTGTTTGTTTTTTTGCACCAGGTCTAAGGTCAGATTTAGCCCAAACATTTGGTGGACTAGAGCACATTTATCCCAAAATATTTACTTATTTTACAATTGTCCTTCAAATCTGTTAATATTAATAAACTTTGCTAACCACACAGAAGTCACTGTTTGACCTCAAGGGCCTGCGAAGCACGGCTTTCCCAGAGTTTATCAAGTCTGACTTGTGTTATTCTCGCTGCGGGAGCCCAGACTGACCTGTTTACGCTGAAACTAGCTAGAATTTGTGGGCCACACTTTTCTTAGTGACTTTTATGGAATAACCCCTCTGTGTTTCAGATTGTAAATCAATCTGAAATCAATCAAGAATCCATTTTCTACAAATAGAAAGCTTTGGCTTTTACAGCATATGGCCAATAATGGTTTGAAATTACACCCATTAACTTGATTTAATGATTTTCCAGCAAAACACAACACACACACATCTTATCCAATATACTATATATCAAGCTTTCTGGGATGCAAGGAAAAGTGAAACCATGGCAAATTTTAGATATATTAAATGGTTTTGTAATCATTGTTGATCTAAATTCCTACAGATGTGCGATGTAGACTGCCCTCCCCCACTTTTGTCATTATTGAACAAACACCAGTGCAACCTCAGACAGAGGAGCTTCATTAAAAAACAAAATGGGGCGGGTTTACGACAGAAGACAGGGATAAAGAGACAGGCTTGGGGGGGTGTAAAAGGAGGGAGGTGATCCAGAGAACAATAAATGAGAAGCTGAAGAACAAAGACACACACACCACCACACATTGGTTTAAGTTAAAAATAAATGGACAATTATTTTTTTAATTTCCATATCTCAAAGTATTTTTAGGTTAATATGTGCACTTGCATTGTACTAACTGTATATTATATATTATAATCAATTGTCATTAATTGCCATTATCAGTTTCTATAGACCATGTCATGGCACTGACTGGGAAATTTGTCTTTTGTAAATAATTTTTTTGTACATTACGTCCTGACCTTTTATAACTGCTCATAAATAGATAATAAATAATATTATATACTAATAAATGGAGCAGCTGAATATTAAGCTGCTTGCTACCTACTCATTGACAGCACACACATATAGTTAGTCTAAATTCACCAAAATCATCTTGTTTTGCAGAGCTTGCTAATTCCATTATTTTAACTGAAAAAAGCTTACTCTCTGTTCCCAGAAAGCCTATGCAGCTCATGTAGTTCACAAACAAAAAGGGGTCTATGAGTCTAGGGTTATAGTAAACGGTTACCGCCATCATTTAAAATATGATCATTGATGTGTGCCTTGATATGATCATTGAACAAGTGTCTTTTTTGTGCATGACTATAGCTTCAGATTCAATGAATAAAAGAGAAAATCTCTTTCCCATTGAGACTATCCCTTTCACAAAATTAGTATTGATTTTAACTCTGGAGTCAATTCTAGTCACAGTCATGTCAGGTTTAGTTTGCTGCAACTGCAACAATAGCTGATGTTCGATCTGGACTCAACATTTGGTATCTCCTGTTATTTAACATATTTATTTGGCTGTGCTGATATACATTTACCCATCTAGTAAAATGAACCTGTAACCTCAAACATATGTCCTGGTATTGTCTGAGGCTGGAAAAATACTGGAGGTCAAATTTTTAACTCTTAGTCAAACTGGGGCGAGTAATTGAGCCATGGTCTTCTTATTGTCATAATTGGTTCATCCAGATGTAGGGGTAAAATTGTTGACTAAAACAAACAAACAAAGAATATTTTTATTTACTTATTTAAGAATAAATAAGTAACATATAATTGTATTTACATCTACAACGCTGTGCGTTCGAGATATAGTGCTATTCTTGCAATTGTACAAAACAGGATTTACAAACAATTTTATTAAACATTCCTTATTTTGTATGTTAAAAAAAGGATGTCCCTATCTCCAGGAGAATCTTGAAGCAGCTCTATTATGCACTTTAGTAAGCACTTTGTCTTTAGTTTTGCATGTATACTGTGAGATAACATGTTTGATTTGAATTTTACAGTTTACTTCATAAACTGTGTTTTCTGTATCATCTTTGTACTCTTGACTTGCTCTTTGGAGTTGTGTGTGTGACTTGTTTAGTTTGTATTTGTCAGGGACCATCTAACAGGAAAAGAGATGCTATGTGCCAGCTACAAGCTAGTTTCCATCTGCCGTCCCTGGGTATGTGAGCACAACAAGTAAAATTAGTTTATAATTAAAATATCTAGGTTAATATTAAATGTTCAAGTTAATTATTTGCTCCACTGCAATGTTATATAAAACTGAATGGACACTGTAGAAAACACTCTTAGTATTCCTTATCCAAGAAATAAATTAAAATCCATACAAAAGGTGTAATATTTGAGAAAAGAAAAATATAATTTTCTTGCTTTTGCATACAAAAGGCAGAAATGTGTGACTTTCAACTGGGTTCTTGTGATGTCTTTGGTTCCATTTAAATATGTGAATCCAATATTTAAATAATTATATTATTATATATGTCATGGATAGTTTGCCAACTCAGGTACAAGATGAGGAAGCTACTACAACTTTTTAATTAGATGAAGTAATAAGTCTAAAAAAGGTCATCATTAGACCACATTAATAATTGAACAGGTCTTAAGCATAAGGAGTAACAAATCAACAGTAAACTTTGAATATAAGTAATGGTTAAGAAAATACACATCTTTCCATTTTCACAGAAAAAAATAGTATTACTTTACAGCCTTTGTAATGGATTTTGATCCCACTGCACATTGACCCCATTAAAATGTCACAGTGTGTAACCTGTGATACGCATTTGGCCCCGTGGCATTTTAACGACTCCACAATTACTTCATTAACTCGCTCGGATCAATAGAGCAGCCATTAGTCACAGACGAGAAATACTTCAGTTGATATGAATCCTTGGTTAATGAAATAATCCTTCAGCTTTGGACCCTCTTTGGACCAGTTTCCCTCAAAAGATCATTAAAGATTTATGTTGTCTGTGAGCTGGACAAGCCTAAAATGTTCACCTTCAGAAACGAGACGCCTATAAAAAAGTAACCTAAAACCAAATCTAATCTGAATTATTACAGTGCTAATTCAGGGATGCTTTGGCCGTTGATCCCAAGTGTGTAAACCAAACTGAGCTGTACTGAACAATACATACAGTACATGTCATTGCACTGTTTCCAGAAACTGGGTGAAAACCCATCTAGTGCGTTCATTTTGATACTACATCAGACAAATGAAATTATCCATTAGTGTGGATGAAAACACAAAAACGAGACATAAAGAGGATTCTGTCTGGTCTTGAAAGAAGATACGGTTTTATTTTTCAGGCCAATCCTTAGAGCGGACGAGCAGAATTAAACCCTTTAGGTGTTTGAATCATTTTAGGAGCCTCTAATGAGCGAGTGAGAGAGTAGGCAGAGAGGGGGGCAGGGAGAGAAGAAGAGGAATGGGGGCAGGGTGGGCAGCTGGGAGACCCCCACTTTATTAAATATGAAGGCTGGTTACAGTCTGTCTGGGAATGAACCCATGTGAGAGTATGTGCTTAAAAATCACACTCAAAGCAACCAATGCTATTTGCTTAATGTAAATGTGAATTGTGTAAATTGTTGTATTGTATTGTGCATTTTATTGTCTTTAATCTCTTATCACCTACCAAGGGACAGCAAATGAAAAAGTGCTACATGTTTGCAAATTTCTACACATTTACGCTTGTATTTTATGCTGGTGTCAATCAGTGTACCCTGTTAAATAAATAAACAAATATAAAACACAAATTTACCTTGTGACAGTTGTGATGTTGATTTTAATTGCGGGCAAATAACCATAAAGTGAATCAGAAATGGAAACACAAGCTATGGTACTCATGTTTTCAATCTGTGGCATGTTATGAGCGTTTGAGGTTGAGGCAAGGGATCTCCAACACTAACATTGCATTTGCAGACATGTAGACAAAAGATGTCCTACAGTTACAGTTGTGCTCATACCCCAACAGAATTTGTGATTTTCTTTTGGCTATTTTCTTAGCGAATATGAATGATTCACTCATAGTTAGTGGTTAGTGTTTACTCTTTTAAAATTGTAATGACAACAGAAACTACCCAGATGACCCTGATTAACAGTTTACATACCCATGAAAAATGGCCAAAAAAAAAAATCACAATTTATGCCAGGGTAGAGGCATTTTATTTACTTAATATATTACACTGTTGTTATTTATTTTATTTAGCCTTTTCTCTATTTCAAATACACTTGGTGTCTTGTTCTTGCCCCTAGCCGTTTTGTTTACTCTAAATGTGTCAAACAAACAAAATAATATTTCTGGCCTGCTAGATGATTTCTGTTATTAATGGTCCACAGAAATATATTGCCCCGTTCAAACTACAAATCCCGTAATGCATTGCAACAACTACCGTGAATGCCAGTGCCGCCCCTTCACCGCTGCTCTGTTGACACAGAAGAGCTCAGGGAGCTGCGAGTGAATTAATGCACAATGACTTTACACAGAGACATTTAAGGGCTTTCTTTAAAAATATGCTGAATAAAAAGTGCAACAACAAGGGCTTCTTAAACAAGTGAGAGGTGGAGAATGTTTGTGGGGAACCTTGTTTGTGGAGATGAGAGCATAATTCATGAACAAAAACTGTGCTAAAGCACTATGAGACAGAACATTCATCCAGTGTCCGTAGCACAGGTGGATGAATGTGTGTGATTGTAGAGGTGAGTTTGATGGTGGTCAAGCCTCTCTCATGGAACCCCTTAAAAGGTCCTCAATTTAGGGCACCACCATATACCTCCGTCCACCAGAGGGCGGGCTCCAAAAGCAGATATATAAGGAAAAATCCAATGGCAACTTTACAAGTGTAAAAATCATCAAATAATCTAATTATTTTTTAGTAATATGTCCGTTTGTATGACCGTTTTACTATGTAGTAACAGCAGAAAAGTCTGGCTGTAACCGCCATTTTATTGCTATGTGGTAAGGCCAACATTAGTAAATAGGGGAGCAATGGGCACACAGCATCCATGTTTATTTACAATCTGTGTAGGCGGTCGGAGAAGGCGTTGAGCGCCAGGTGTGAATGGGATGAATAGAAGCATCATGTAAAGTACTTTGTGTGCCCAAGAAGGGTACAAAAAAGTACAATATAAATACACCATTTACTATTTATAACAATATAATGAGTAAAATATAAGTTTTCTTTTCTTAAGTGGGCAACTACTTTAAAAAACATAATACTAATACTAATACTAAGGCCTTTAGGGTCTAAGGCCAGATGACATCATTAAACTCAATATATAAAATGCAACAAACACAAAAAACTAAATTCTGTTTATACACAAATCTAAAATGTACAGTTTATCCTTACATTTTTTTTATTGACATTACACATTATTAGTAATTTGCAAAAAAGCTATATACGTATATTTAAGTTGGGAGACATTTACTGTTTTTTCAAAGGCCTGTACATCAACCTAAGGAGACTTGTAGTAAAACAACCACAAGCCTGAAACAACCCTTAAAGTTTAGGATCTAAGCAGCCACAATGTGACTGTAACCCGTTTTACAACGACAGAACAAAATGAAAACTGAGCCACAAGAGCAAACGTTAAGGGCTCATGCAGGAAAACTCATTTAAAATGTATTGCTTTGACAAAAACAGTTTTACTGTGAGAAAAATAACTGAATTGCACATGGAAACAGCCGATGTCTACGGTCAATTGAGACCAACAAGACAGCCCAGGAGCTAATATCATGCTGCCTTTGCACACAGCCAGAGTGACTTTAACATTAGTTTAGACACACAGTTAAGTCTCCATCCTTTGTGGGGTGAAACTGTTCAATATCTGCTAAAAAGAGAAAAAATGGGGGTTTGGAAGATGTTAAAAAAGGGGGAAAAAAGGCTAAACTGAGAATATGTTCATATATTTCTTTGACTCATCACTCTGCATTACTTTTTATCACATTGCGGAGAGCAACAAACCTTTTTCGATTGTAACCCAAGAATGTAACATCAGACCTTAGTGTGATTTATACAACTGATCAGAATACCTCTTTTGGTTTTACTAATATTATTACTGACAGATAATGTGCTTCTATATTTTCTGTCATTTTCCCGGTATGGCATCATTCAGAGCTGTGTTTATAATTACCTGTATGGTTAACACAATGACATGACAAATGAAGGCGAGGCTCTTTTTGCAATCTTTACATGGGGCTTGTAATGCAGCCTTAAATTGGGGTAATAGAAACAACAATGTATGGTATATATGTCTCAGTCTTAGCCCTGTAATTCACTTGAGATTGTCCAGAGTGTAACCTACATTAGGCCCAAAGCAGCTGGTAAACACAGCCCTCATGACCCGTAACAGGATACGACTTAAAATATGAATGTATAATTATTCTTATACTCTCAGAACTCATACACAGGTGGACTTTGGCTAACTTCATTAAAACCAGTAAAGGTTTTTTTCAGCTGTTTTGTCTATGTAAGTGATGACAAAGTGGTGTCTGACTGTTTCCCTTTTGCTAATACTTTATTCTTACAGAGACAGCTTTAAAAATAATATACCACATGCATCACTGTAAACTCTTTAATGAAGAGTTACACAAGAGCAAAGTGTGAGTCAGTGATAAGGTATAGGGGATCATAGTGTAAAGAACTGATGAGTTCACACCATGTAAAAACATGCCATTAATCAACACATTAAAAGAACCTTGTTTCACCAAAGCAAGGCTGCAAGACAAGATGTGAATACACTAAATGCATCCTGAAAGATCAAATTAATTAGAAGCAACTAATAAATTAAATTACTATATACAAACTCTCTAAGAGGGAAGACGTAAAGTGGTAAGAGAAAGAAGAAGGTCTAGACCCTAGTTATGGAACACATTAACAAAAAGGAAAGAAAAAAAAACAATTGAAGGTTTCAAGAAAAAAAAAAGTTTATGACTTGACCTGCTTTTTTTGCAGATTCCTCACCTTGCCTTAATAAATGCCAGTTTTACAAAGTAGCCCATGGCTCTCTACTGTCCTCTGTGTGACAGTAAGCATTAATCTGAACACTGGTGCTTCCCAAAAGCTTGAATATCCTCTCACCTTAAATCAACCAGTCTGAGTGTATTATTGTAAAGCCATTGACAAACTGTATTATTTGCTATCTTTGGAAGGACACAGTAGTGACATTTTGACTTGTGATCCCCACCCCACTCCTGATATTTGGATTCCAGAACCCTCTGCGGTTGCAGGGGTTAAAGCTACAACAGGGTTAAAGTGGAGGTCAGTGACTGTCCTCACAAAGGTAGAGAAACTAGAGAGTAAGTGAGTGTTTGGTGTCTTACTCAGGTCTCTGTTTCCCATTTTCCGACCGGATCAATACTATGGTTTCAACACAACACAAAACACTATCAATCTCCTCCTTTCTCCAGCATGAACCTTTTAAGAGCCCTGAAAGACACTGGCGAAGCACAAACTACAGACATAGGATAAAAATGTCTGAAAAGTTTTACAGCTAAAGCCACATTCAAATATATGTTAAATGGGCCTCTGAGCAAGACAGCACGAGGCACAATATGTGAAACCAGTAGTTTGCTGAGACTGGAATCACACCATAAACTTTGACCAAGGAAGGGACTTTAAAGACACAAATGCAACCACACAAGAGGGTTTCTCAGAATTTTAGGATATTTAAGTGCAACTAGAGAGTAGAGGAAGTATGTGCTTGGAGCATAAATAGCTCACAAGACTGAATTTAATTGAGATATTGACGGGAACCCTTGCCGGCAACATCATGGAATAGACCATAAAAGAGGTCCTTTAACTTCAAAAACAAAATAATCACATGGTACTTTCTTAATCTTTTATGTAAATAACAATCTGGAGCATTTTATAATAAATATGTAGTTTCTAATATAGTGCCAAAATGCATTGTTTTAAACAGTTAATTGCAATAAAATGAATCACTAAACAAGTTCAAATATACATAGACATTTGATTGATACATGCTAAATACCAATGAAAAACTGCACCAAATTATTGAAATTGTTGAATGAAATAGGCCAGAATGTGTTCAGGAATGTGGATATTATTAAAACAGGTTAATACTTAATGTGTGGTTATGAGAAGCTATAACATCAAAAAGACATCTTAAATATACTATTGATTTAGTTGATTGGTCGAAATCTCTTTATTAAAGTGTCATTCTTGTCACCCTACCTTATTCTTCTCAAACAGCTCACACTGAATGGCCTTAAGGTCAGTGTCAAGGGCAGAAGAGGCCTGACGGCGTTTTTTGGCCAGCTGCTCTTCCAAGTCTTCAGTCTGGGCCTTTAGTTTCTTGTTGTCCCGCTCCAGAGCCAGTTTCTCCGTCTCTAAACGCTCCCTTCGACCCCACTCTGCTGCGTTCTCCACCTGAAGACGCTCCATCTGACAACACACAGATCCTTAAATAAGATGTGACAGGTGCAATGATGTACATTTAAAACTTATTATTTACACTTGTCCCTTGATATTTTATTGGACTATCTTAGCATTTTCATTATGGACCACCTTATCCATGGCATTCTCTTTATTATTATGCTATGCCTAAAAATTTATTTCCAATATTACTTCTCGACTCGTCCTCGATCTTTTCTGATGAGCAGAGGTATGATATCCTCTGTGAATAATGGTTTATCACTTCTTCCATTGAGTATTGCAACAAATAAGGCACTACTCTTTGCCTTAGTTAGGGTTCAATAACTTGTTGTAGCTAAACATTAGTTAGTGGTTATCAAAGTATTTTTTTGGCTACATATGGAGGTAAAAAGTGGAAACTGCAATTTTCCATCTCACACTCCCTTTTCATGGCATGTGAACAGCTATGGTAGTCCTGCTGGGACATGCTGTTGTCTATGAACAAACCCAATGTAAATACATTTGAGGGGGATTTCACTTAAAAAACAATTGTGCTTCAATCACAATTTTACATAATCAATCATGGTTCAGTAGACGTAGGCATTTACTAAAATTTAGAGGTCTACATAAAAAGATGGCTATATGGTTATAATGACCAATATCAATTGTACAGATTGCATTTTTAACTTTGTGCTGCTTTGATACATCCTCTAGAAATGTAGGGTTGGGTTTAGTCACTGAAATGTTTGATTTTGAGCTGTTTGAGTTGAAGCCATCAATGTTATTAAAATGATCATTTAGTTCCTCGTCCTTTTGTGCTGCTATGAATCACTCCTGTGCTGTGTCTGTTGTCCTCACCTCGGCTCGTAGCTCAGCCAGTTTCTTGTCCATAGTTGACCGTGCTCCCAGTTCGTCCTCCAGGTCTTCAGACATCCGTCCTAGTTCATCCTGGTGCATTTCCTTCAGGAGGTTAAGCTATGTCACACGAGGACAAAGAGGAAACCAGAACATTTTACCTTCAATGGACTAAACATGTTTTAAAGGCTTTGTAGGAAACATTAATGACACCAGTGGCTCTGAATGAACCATAGAAAGTAAAGTGCTTGCAAGCATTCTTATTTACTACATTATTAACGTGAAAAGAATCGATGAAGCTGTACCAATGAAGCAAAATAAGCTTCATTATACCTATGTGTATTTCATTTCCACAATTTTTTGATTTAGTGAAAGTAAAAAGTTTTTTTTTTTCAAAAAGACTGTTTTAAACTGAATTAAACGCTGCTGAATTAAAAATTAAATAAAACTAAACTTTTAACTGACATCATCAGCTCCTTATTTGGACAGTTGAAACTTTCTGTCATGTGATCTTTGCTTTGTCAACTAAACACATTTCTTGTGCCATTATGACAATGACAGGGTAAGAATGAGTCACTCCAAAAATGAATAAAACATATAAAGCTGTCTCTGTATTTTCAGATTTAGTCAAGCCAATCAAACATTCATTTTAGCTGAACATGACCAAGAAACAACTTTTGACTATATAAATTTATGCAACAATTGTTTTTTTTTCTGTGCTAAATACTGTCCTGCCAGACCAAAGACGAGACAATGTGGTTTAAACTGTCTTCCTATGGACAGCCCAAAGCCATAACACTGCTGACCTAAAACAGTGTCTCAAATCTCTCATCATTGTTCTGACTCTAATTGTTTGACATTTCTCTCCATCTGCAGATCCGCCCCAGAGACGTGCCGTTTCCTCTTTCAAAGGTTGCCATTTCCAAATGTTTCCTGTGATCTTGGAGTATCAGGGACCACATTTGAGCAGATAAGGATGACCCAGTCTCATTTTGGCTGCAGCGTGTCATTATCAGAAGGCTGCATCTCTTTGCTTCCTGCTCACTATCAGCTCTGGGACAATCTCGTCTTCATCTGCATTTCTACGGCCTGTTTATCTCCAAACGTTATTTGCCTCATATCTCCTGACCCACCGCCCTCCTTTCTTTTGCTTTAATCTTATCAAACCCTGTTTTAAAAGGGGCATTCTGATCCTAAAAAAGAGCCCTTTACAAGTGTATTCTCTGCAGTTCTGCACTGTCCCCTTGTGGTCAGACAGTATAATCACCGGCTTTATATCAACTTCAGACATAAATACCTATGCAAAAAGACCTAATGCCAACAACCAAAGAACAATGTTAGATTTTTTTTTATAAAGTTTATTGGATTCCAAAACTATATAACCTCTAAATGTCCTATTGTCTGTATACATCTCTTTCTTGTGAGTAAAATGTGCTTTTAAAAACACTTTAAAAACTCAACCTTCATGTTGGTCTCACCTGTTTGAGTGCCTCCTGCTTGCTCTTGCTGAGCTCCTCGTATTTAAGTTTCCACTGACTGAGTTCAGCCTCCAGCCGCTCGATGCTTTTACTGAGAGCCAGTTTGTCTCTGGGGACGACAAGAGACACAGCACATTAGTGGCTTAACACTCAGTCATTCTGCCTCAGAGGTTTATTATTGACTCAGCACAAGTGTAATGGAGATCACAGACTTTCAGAGTATAATAAGACACTGCCTTTTCTCATAAAATACAAGTATAATGTCATCCAGGTTTAGTTCAACAGCATATACTTACTGTCTACATTACAATAATTATGAGCAGAACTTGTGACATAAAAGGGTGAGTGCCTAAAATGTATGGGAGCTCTCTAAACTTAAATTAATTTGTTTGAATTAAATTTAATTCAGAGAGCCACAAAATGATACAGAAACAGTGTTCTTCTTCTACTGTTTGACCCTCCTGCCCCTATCACATGTTACACACCAAGATTTATATACTTCTTTTGCTAGATAATGTCAGTGCAACATAATATACATTTAATTTAAGCTATACCACGAGCAAATGCAGCAGGTATGTCAGATATTGCATCTATACTTACTCTCTCTCTTTGAGCAGAACTTTCTGGGACTCATCCAGTCGGAGCTGAAGGGCGTTCAGTTTGCTTGAGTCTTCTTCAGTGGTGCTAATGTCGTCCCAAAGCTGCCGGCTGCGTTCCTGCCGACTCAGACCCGACGGTAAACGGGAGGCGGCATTAAGGGTGCCACCTGTGTCGCCCCCTGGTGGACATGAGTGTAACACCGACTCCAGCAGCTCTATATCCTGTTGAGAAAAAAAGACAATTACAATAGAGCATCAGTTTGTGGAGTCATAAGACACATTTAGGTTCCTTTCTGTGATACTGTTAATAATTTTTCCAACCAATATCTCGTCTTGTGTAAGCCTTGTGTCTCATTTATGCTTCACAATCAGCAGCAAAAAAAAGCCAGCCAGGCCCTATGCTACTTGTTTAGTGTGTTATGTACACACCGGCTCTTTACACATCGGGGCAAAAGTAATGAATGAAGCAGAAAAGCACTGTGAAAGCAGAACTATAATAATCTTTATATAGCGCTTTTCCACCTACTGTAGTAGGCACTCAAAGCGCTTTACACACATTAAACTATTACCAGTGTTACAGAACTTCACTTGGGGGCAATGTAGGTTAAGTGTCTTGCCCAAGGACACAACGAAAGTATGCGGGGAAGAGCGGGACATTATGATGTTTTGGGATGTTTCGAGGGGGATTCGATCCGCCCACCCGCCGGTCGAAGGACAGCCGCTCTACCCACTGAGCTTTACTGCCGCCCCAGACATCCAATGACTTGTTTATAATGCCGAGCCTTTAACTGCACCTTTTATCAAGCGACGTAAGAAAGACAGGAGCATTTACCAACAAAAAGTAAGAATAAAACGGTGATGGACAATGAAAAGTAAAGAATGATGCTATTTTCACAGAGGGAGTAAGACCTTTTCCTGGTCGCCATGGGATGCTGTATTGAAAAATAATGGCACAAACTTGAGACCATTGTCAAATTAAACTGATATAGACAAGAGTTACAAGATCAAGAACAGGACATGCTGGAACTGAAACAAACTTGATTTTTATGAAGCTTTGCAGACAAATGCAACATTATTTTAATTTAATTATACATGACTGAAAAAGAGTTTTGACTGATGTGCTCTAGTTTGTCCATCAATATATAACATTATTTACATAACATTTACACAATGTGCCTTTAAATACCACTCATTCATCTTCAGCTTAGCCTCTCCAAATATTTGAGATATTTATTGCTTTCAGGTTTTGCAAAGTAGTCCGTTTTTCATTTTATTCAAAATTGTAAAGAGTTTTTTCCCCCCAAACGCTTAATACATTAATGTTTAAAACTTTCCAAGAATTTTAAGCCCCTGTGAGAATGCTGTATGTTTTATATTAATCTCTTTGAAAACAGCTTGAATCCTGACAAAAACCAGACCAGTCCAAAGTTCCCACAATTCCTCTGTTCCTCAAAGCTGCAAATCAAACCTTTTCTTGTTAAAGCCATCTATACTTTCTGCCAATTTGCTGTCACTGCAGAACCCCTCTCCTCCAGGGCTCTCATAACCAAACATTGTCACATTTCCACTTTAAAAAAAACCTTTAACAGAAATTAAACAGAAAACAGAGAATGTTCCTCTTCTCTTTGTGCAGTAAATCAGTCTAATTTGGCACTACTTCAGTAAAAACCACAGTGTTTCTCCACCCAGTATCTTTTACAGCCTCTGCCTGAAATAACATGTGAGCTCCATCACCCACAGCTTTCATAATGCGGCAAGTTGTTTTAAGATATAAATCGCCCTAGCGTTAGGACTTCCTCATAAATACCTAAATCTGAAACAGGGAGCTGTAAGAATTTCTGAGGTTACATTATAGAACATTGTTTACCCTGTGGGACATAAAATGT
The DNA here is from genome assembly GCA_024349245.1 of Neodontobutis hainanensis. Lineage (NCBI taxonomy): Eukaryota > Metazoa > Chordata > Actinopteri > Gobiiformes > Odontobutidae > Neodontobutis > Neodontobutis hainanensis. The sequence goes on from JALDNG010000046.1 coordinate 1,353,262, forward strand.
AGTGACCTCTATGGGAAATTAAGCAAACGAGAGCTGCTTTATGCATTACTGTCTATAAAATACAAATACATTTTAACTGTTGCTTAATGTTTTATGGCCTGCTATTTTGTCAGGAACCACATGTTTTATGTACCTTAGCTGTTGGTTTGTGTGTTTTAATCTTTTTGTATTGATAAAACATTTGGACTGGTTTTAAAACCATGACTCTTAAAAATATGATGACATAAATCATAATATGGTGCAAACCAGTCCTTATCTTTCAATGTTGAGAATTTGTACTCCACAATACAATAAAGGTGAGTAGCTAAATCTGAAAAAACGTTAGCAACCAGTTCTTTTACATGTCTGTGATATCATGAAGCAGACCCCATATATCAAACAGATTTGGTCCTGCCTATTGCAGACTAGAGCAGACTTATATTGCAAATTTATTGTTATTGCATTATGCAGAATGGCAATATCCATATTTCAAAGAATCTGCGTGAATCACTATAATATTATGGTAGTCCATCTTTCAGACATTAAGTCTTTGCAATGATAAATGAATTGTCTGAGAGCTTTAAATCAAACTAGTGCAATCCATTGAAAAATGCTGAGGAGTGAATGCAGTGGATAAGATTGTATTTGTATATATAGCTCAAATAGCACAATAGATTCCCACTGAGAGCTGAAGGATCAGTTATTCACTTTATCTGCCGAAGTCTGAACGTAATAGCTGGCCAGCGCTATTTCATTGGCATTAAACCTTATAGCTTCCCGACTCAGCTCGAAAGGGAAGCCTGAGAGAAATCCTTTCTTTCAAGTTCTTTCAAAAGCAGACTCTCTCCGAGTTTCAGATCACTTTTACAACTTTAGAGTTCCTCAGAAGGCCGGCAGCACAGAGTTCATTTGGGTAGACTTCTGTAGAACTATTTTATTGCACAGCTCCTGAAAGAGGTACTCGCAGATGGATTTGTCAGAGGAGAGTTTCGGAGAGGTGTGTCAAGTGAGGTATAAATGATGAGCTGCGGAAGTAGCGCTGAAGGAGTCTGTTGGAGAAAGAGCTCCGCTGCCCCTGTATAGTCTGGTTAAATGGATTAGGATTGCACAAGAAGTTTGTTCAGTGTCCCCCTGGCCCTTACTGACACAAATGTCTCTATACTGTGGTCAATTACCTGACCAGCTATACTGGTCTTACGCATTAGAGTAGTTAAGTCTTTTGATGTCCCTCTTGCTGACACAGACCACAAGCTCATAAAGTCATTTTACTACTTTTGCAAAACAAATCTATAAAGTGTAATGTACAAAAATATATAGACAGACAATTTTTCCAAGCTGGACCATATGGATTATGTCTTTGAAGCTTAGTAAAAAGCTGTGGCGTTATTACAGATAAAGACCAACAGATGGAGTCAGTGCGTAGTTAATGGGTGTTACTTGAACTGGAAGTGCCACATGTGGAAATACTCAGGAGTGAGAACAATGGAAACAGACAGGAAATGAAGCGCGCTGAGAAAGCTACACTCAGTCCTCTCAGACCACCTCTGCTGCCACCGCGACAGGCACATAATCACCGTTTACACTAAGGCTGAAGCATAAAAGTATATTTTTGGGGTGTTGGTGAGTTTGGACCAATGTGTAACCATGGAAACGCCACTGAAGGCACTGAAGGTCAGGTTTGACTGACACTGCCACTGATCCCAAGTGACTGTTGTTTTACATAAACATCTCATCAACAGTGAGGTTATATTATATACTCACTTGACTCTTATACCACAGGATATTGGATCTGATGGAACCGCTTCTTCTACAGCCCAGTCACTATCCAAATATATACCTAAATATCATTTTGATTATTTTTCAACCTACACATATTTACACACATTTTTAGACCTAAATATCAGGCAAAAATACCAAATATTTTAGTCACTTTTACCCCACTTATCCTGTCATGAAGGTCTGAAAAATGTATCAGGCCTAAAAATATTGTTTCAGGTAAGTGTTTTGTGCTCAGTGCAAACTAGACATATTTTTCTTTGCACAGCAAAAGGAAGATGCCACTGGTCTAAATGTGGGTCTTTCTGACAGAGAAGGATGGCTACAGTGTGTGTGAGCCCTCAGGGACAGGAGATGATGAAATGGTGTGTGTACATGGGATGCGCTATGGCAGGGTCCCCAAAATAGAAAAATCCCCTTCAACGATGCACAAAACAGATCTGGGTTCTACCGTCGACTCAAGACACAGAGGCTCAGGTCACTTTGTCAGGGCAGGGAAAGGGCACATTGGCCTGGTTTGGGGTCACAATGGCATGGTTTACACAAATGGGTGTACAAGAGACAGCTACAAACTATGGAGGTGTTTGGTGCCAGAGTTGTAGTACTTACATAAGAGCTTAAGACTTTTAGGAACAACTGATTGTGAATTTTATGTGCTTGGATCAATAACGAATCACTTACACCACGATCTGACAATAATCTGGTTTGTTCCATGTCAATAAAAAGACCTCTCTACCCTTTTCAATCATCCTGCACCCAGTCAGAGTTGCAAATGTTTCTGACCATGTCATTAAAGAAGAGTTAAAGAGTGGTGGAGAGTTTGGTGCACCCAGTTTGGGTGCGGGAGATAGGGGGTGTGAATCCCCTGGGGAGCAACTCCAGCAACAGTCTATCTGTGTTGGTCCCAAGCCTGGGTAAATGGAGAGGGCTGCGTCAGGAAGGACATCTGGCGTTAAAATACATTGCCAAGATACTTGTGTGAACTACATCGCTTGGGGTTTTTCTCTGCAACCGCCAGAATTTTTAGGAAAAGTCAGCATCAAAATCATTTAGTCTAAACAGGGCTTTAAACCAATGGTCGAACACTTATTTCTATTCTGATCAAAAGTGACATAATAATCATCTGTATCACATTCTGCTGCCTTCTTTGGTCCAGAGTTTCTTTTCATACCACACTAAGAACAATTACCAGACCAAAAACAAAAAGTCATGATAAAAACCTTAAGAATATAAAAAAAGACCCATAAAAGTAACTTCACAGTACTTTTGACTGTAGACTACAGTGTATGTCTTTAGTGTGTACTGTATGTGCCTAAGATGCACTGCAGACCTACCTTTTGTTGAACCAGCTTTTGCTTCTCCAGGTCCACATCCCGAACCGGTTCTGGCTCAGGAGATCCCGGTGTCCCATCTCTGTCCGATTTCCCGTCTGCGTGGACCTGGCAGGATGAGGCCGAGGAAGCAGGGGAAGGGGGCATGGATGAAGAGGAGCAAGAGGAGGCTCCACGGGCGACAAGGTGCGATGGGGAACAGGAAGCAGATGTGCCATTTGGGGCAGGAGCTGTGTTGTCACCATTGAGACGAACCATTTCCTGTCGGAGAGTCTCATTTTCCGAGGTCAGCTCCTGTCGCTCTCTGCGGACACTGGTGAGCTCTTTGGTCAAAGTGTCCAGTCTCTGTCGCAGCTGACGAACCTCATCACGAGCTCGATTACGCTCTGCTCGAACCTGACAAACACAGACAGAGGGTAATCCTATTTTGTCACATTTAGGTCTGCACATTTAACAAATAAATAAATAAATAATACATAATTGAATGTTTGAGTGTATTAGTATTTAAAAATAGCAACCAGTACAGTTGCCCTGGGCCTCAGAGTCTGGGGGGCCCAGAATTAACTTGAATAAACTGCAGAACAACTTAAAACTTAGTAAATTGATATCTTTGAGTGTTTTTAAGTTAAAAATAAATGTTTTGAGTTGGCCTCTCTCACATGTCAATGTTTTAATTGAGATTTTATTGTAAATGCATAATTGTGTGTTTTTGTATGTATGTAATGATGTGATGGAATTCAGCTGCCTATCTTGGCCAGGTCTCCCTTGCAAAAGAGATTTTTAATCTCAATGGGCTTTTCCTGGTTAAATAAAGGATAAATAAAAATAAAAATAAAAATTAAGCCCTCCAATGCTTTAGTAATATGGACAAAATTATATTCAACGACTCTACCATTAGGGTTTGTCTAGGTCTCCATCAATTGGCCCTAGCCGCAACTACAGTACTTGATGTTCAAGGGCGTACTGGGAAGCAAAAAGACATTAGCCCCTTTTATTGTATTTCAAGACAGAGCACAAAGGGGGAGAGTAGCTCATCTTTTTGCTGCTTTGAAATTGGGTCTCACCAAGGCTAAGCAAGATGGTACATTGCTAAGAAAAATTCCCACCAATATCTCTGTAAGGAGCATAAAAGAGACTATATTTTGGTTTTAAACTTGCTCACCTTGCTCCACTTCTCTCTCCAGTTTGCCGTACAGTCCGACCACCACCTCATGGTTTTCTCCATCTGTGCAGCTCTGGCCCGGGCTTCCTCCAGTTCCCTCAGCCTCAGTTCCTCTCTGCTCTCCCAGTCAGCGCCACCGATATCTCCAAACCCCAGTCCCAGACCCCCCAGTCCTGGAGACAGCAGGAGAGGGGGGCTGGAGCTGGGCGTGCCCCCCGTCGGGCTAGGGGTATGGGCCAGGCTGTCTGGGGAGCGGATCCCCCTGTCGCCCCCCAGACCCAGGCTGCACAGCAAGCTGCCCCCTGTAGACTTGCCCCCCTCGGACAGATGGGGGCTGGGGGTGTGGTTCATGGTGCGGGATGAAGTAGGGTACGCACGGTAGGACAATGTGGTGATTTAAGGGAACATTATCCTCTTTAGTCACTGGTCAGTCTGCAAGAAACCACAAGAACAGAACAGTGTGACATTCAATATAAAATGTGAAAAAAAAATGTATGACTATCTGTCCCAAAGTGTATTGCCCTATTTTGCCCCAAACCAGCCAAAACGTAATGCTTTGACAGCTTTTTATTAAAAACACCAAAACCTACTGAGCAACATTAGCTATTGGGCCTGCTTTTGCTTCATATGCAAACACACTTTTTCTTCCTTGTACCACTTTTGATGCAAACCACTGACCGAAAAAAAAACTGTCTTGGATGCTTTGGCCAAGTTGTCTAGGTTTGCTGTGATTGTTTTATTTTACTGTATGTTCTTGATTGAGGTAAATAAACTGAGCTCTGTTGACTGCAAAATCTGACAGAAAGTTAGCCAAAATCAAATCTTACTCCTCTTATATAAAATCAAAACCAGTTTGAGAAAATCAGAGTCAGACCATGCTGCTTTTAAAAAGGAAAGCCCCTGTTGCAACTTAATGCAACTCCAGAAACTGTAGACAGCTGTTATACAGTACATGAGTGAAATGATTCTTCTTCTGCGCCTAAACGAAAAGCAGCTTGACGACAAACACAAACCAAGCACACAAACGGGACTGGAAGTGAACAATCCTACTTTATCTACAGACTCCAGACAGCTTAGTGAGAGGAAAAGCTGAAACTGTGCAGCTAGAAGTCTTGTTCTCACAGCAATGGTTCTCGCCCTTCACTGCATGGGGATTTCAACACTTGTTATTAACTTATGAAATCTCCTTTAACCTGTCTACACCCCACATCGCTGAGTATAAAAGCAATATGAAAGGTCTATGGAATATAGTAAATCAGGCAATGAACATGGGTCCTAAAAATGTTTTTTTCCCTAACTACATTATTAAAAACAATGAAAATAAAGGCAATATGAAAGATATTGGAAATTTATTTAACAAATACTTTGTTGACATCAAACTCAATTGGACTCAATAGATATATTCATATACCTTCAGAAAGCATTTGACACACTAGATCATGCAATAAGTTTATTGAAGTATATAAGAAATTGCACATAACTGGGTCCAATCATGTTTAACTGAAAGACAGTAGTATGTACAGGTGGGTGAACAAATATTAACATTAATATTATTCACTGGGGCCAAAACAATTTCTGCTTTATATAAATGATTTATGTCTTGCATCAACTTAATTAAAATGTATCCTATTTGCAGATATATTGCATTCAGGTAATGATCTAATACTAATGGTGACTGAGATTAAACACAGTGAAGGAATTGTTCAACAGTAATAAGTTGTCATATAACAAAAACAAAAATAATACAGGGAAAGTCAGGTCATTACCTGCTGAAGGTTTGTTCCAATTCACACCTCCTCTCAAGGAGTTTGTTCTGTTCTGCTAAAATACCAAGAATGCATCTGTGGATCCTCCATGGCCTTTGCCTACCCAAATGGGTAGTGCGGCTAAAACTTTTTATTGTTTAATAACGTTTCAGTGGTTCAGTCTAAGACTTTTACTACAATCTGCCTGTGATTCAAATAATATCTGCTTAGTTTTTTCATTTTATACATTTTTCTAATACATTTATTTGTAACTTTATTTGCTTAACATTAAATTAGCATGTCATACTTGACTGTTTAATCAATCTCCTATAACAAAACTTCAAAAACATACAACATTTACATTAAAAGTAAAAACTTTTATTTAAAGGAGAAAAAAAAAGAAGACTGCACCAATAATGTGGGTGGAACTGCTGAAGGTGACGCTCGGGCCACTTGAAGACTGTTCCAAAAGACTCATTACCCAGGACTCTAGCCGTCTGAAAGCTTGATTCACACGTTTCTAAGATTGTTAGATAGTAGTTTCTTAAAATGCAGATGCAATGCCATTAACTAAAATTAAAGAAAGTAATAAATGAGTGCTTATGTTGTTAAAGGCTAAAGGTATATCAAACAAATCACTCTTGACACAAAAAAAATAGCTGCACCAGTTTCTACATTAAAGAGTTTGCTTGGTTCGACAGAGCAGTCCTCTTAAATTCACAAATGAATGACTTAGTAACACTAGTAACAGCTGATAGACAAAAGAATAAAAATAGCATCCATTATTGAATGTTTCTCAGTAACATATGCAAATAGCAGCTTTGTTTGAATCTGTGCCCTAGAAAAAGCCGCATTTCAAATCCATTTGCTATGCCAAAATGCCCCACACTGACTGCTTCTCTGGCTCCAAATCCCATCCTCCAAGTCACTGTCAGTCAGAGCACCAGTAGCTGGCTCCACAGAACAGCGGCCCAGTCAAGAACACTGCCAAATCTTCCGGTATGGGACAGAAACATGAGCAGAATGAGAGCAAATATCTTGTTCACCGCAGACATGAAATATCTGATGTTATGGCCTTTCAGCACAATCAAGGCGAAGCGTTACGGCTCGCCAACCAGAAATTAAACATTTCAAGACTTCCTCCTAAACCAGCTCCATCTGTTAGAGCGTGTCGACTGTGAACACCCAAAACCACAATGTTACACACAGCTATGAGAGTATTATTTAAAAAAATGTCAATGGGAGCTGACAGAAGGTTCCTCTGGTGGCGAATTAATGTTTTGGTTGAGGCAGATTTGTTTACAAAGCATTACGTGCAAGTATTGTTCTCATGGCCTATTTCTGCCTTGGTATCTCAGCCACTCAGTCTCTATTAAGGATACGATGCACCTCTGACAGAAATACCCATCTTTTTTATTTAGGGAAACAATTACATGTGGTTTCATTTCTGGTTCTTCAAAAATACAACTAATTTAAATCCTGAAATTTGATTTACCACCACTGCTCAGATTTCCAAAACATACAGTTGGGTAAAATAAAAAAACTAACTTCATGAATTTTATCTTTAAAAATAAATAAATAAACATACATAGGCATAGGTCAATTATAATCAGCTTTCTTGGCAACCTATGATGTACATACAAATTTTATTCTTGCTGTTGCCATTCAAGTGAGAATCAATAAACTATAACAAACTGTACAATAGACAGTGTTTGAAATTAACAAAGTCGAGTTGAGTTTTAGACGACTCAGAAATTTCTGCACTTCCTTTATTTAAAAGGCGAAATCTGAATATAACTTATCTAAAACTACAAGTAATTTAAATGTTATAAAATCTTCTTACGGAAACTTACAAATCAACAAACTCCCAATATTCTCACTGATAAATCTGAAATCCTACATTTGTTTTATTGGGTTGTCTATATGAGAAATTGCATCCCAATTCAAAAACCTTATTTGAACAAAAAGGGCATTCATTGCCTCCTCCATTACCTTCCTCAATTGGCTGGTTTGTTTTCAGCCCAGTGACTGAGGCAGAGGTCTACAGAGCTATCAAACAGCTGTAACAGACAAAATCTCTTTTTTTCTCCTTAACTTATCAAAAGATTTTATAACTAATCCTCTGGCACATTTTTATAACCTTAGTCTTTCAAACAAGGTTATCCCCGCTGTCTTGAAATCTGCTTTTATACTTCCCTTGCTGAAAGAAAGGGACTCGGCCAAACCTAATAACTACAGGTTGATTAAAAAATTAGGTATCCTAACAAAATTGTTGCTGAAAAACTTTAAAAATGTATTGAGGTTCATGAATCTGGTTTCCAAAAATGACATAGTACAATAACTGTTACAGTTCAAGTAGTTAATGATATCATTGAGATTCTTGATTGTAAAAAATTTTGTACTGTGCTGTTTATTGACTTGTCAAAGGCCTTTGACACCGTCAACCATGCAACCTTGTTAAATCGGCTTTATAAAATTGCTGCTGTTGACTGTTTTTTAACTATCTGTCAGGTAGAGCTCAGTGTGTACACCTTGTTGGCCTGTCCTCCTCTTTCCTTTCAGTGTAGTGTCTCTCGTACCAGGAGGAACCAACACCCTTCAGAGTCATGAATAATTTACAACTCCGAACTTTTAAAGACTCTCCCTTTTTGTTTATCCAGGCCAAGGACAGATGAGGAGATTCAATTCACGTCTTCTTGCTAATCCTCTCCAGATGTTCGTATGTTGTGTTAAAGAGTTCACGCAAGAGTGAAATTATATTTACAGCTTTATTTTTCAGTACTTCAAAGGACGATGTAGGTACCGCCTCTTGGCAAACCCGACTTTGTGGTGCCTCTCTTGGCACGTTGATCCGGTGATATACAGCCCACGATATGACGGTCTTTATTATCGCCAAGAACTGTGCTTCTTTGTTCTAGCATTATAAATTGACCAAACAGTGCACTCTGCTGGACAAGCAGAGAAACAACGCTGCATCGAACCCCAGCCAAAGTGATTACTCTAAAATGTAACCGTGTATTAAAGATTGTTCGTAACTATGCAAACCTCACCATTCTCCCTTAACAGGATCCAACAGGACAAGAAACATAACGATGTTACTCTGTTTTACTTTGCATAAGTGTGTTGTACAATAAAAACTAATTATTAATTTGTTTTCAGAAAATGACAACGAATATATATGTGTTTGATATCTAAATGTTCGTAAAGACATTTCACGTACAGATATGATACAATGCAGAAGCAATACGCTTTTAAAATGTGTCTAAGTTTATTTTACTTGATGGAACAAGAAAGTTATCTAAGGATCCCAAACTTTCAGTAAACGCCCCTCTTCACCAAACGTGTGTAAACACACCCATTTTGCGTCTCTTACAAAAGAGTCGGCAAAGCGGAAATCGTACCCTTCAAACTCTCTTTAAGCTCTCTCAAGTTCCCTCTCAAGCTTCTTAAGCTCAAGCTTTTACCTCTTAAACTTTCTTCACGCTCTTTCTTAAGCTTAACTTTCGTCGTATTTTTCCTCGCAACTCTAAAGTCTTCTAGCCGCAGCACACACCGTGCCGACGTAAATTTTTATCCTTTTTGAAGATCCAACACATTCAATTTTTGTTTGAAACTTTTCAACGGAACGACGTAATCCACGCGACGGAAGTGGATATTTTGTAGTCTTTGTTCTGGAACGAGATCGCTAACAAACAGCCCTCGTTAATCAAGTAAAGACTAGTTTTAAGCCTCTTCAACGAACACTTTTTGTTAAAGACTTTATTCTCAACTGCGGTAAAGTCCACTTTACCCTCGAGGACAATCACAGGACGCCGCTTTGTTGCTAAGGCGCGCCTTACCAGCTCAACCCCGTGCACCGGTGGCGCCTCTATACGGCCGGAAGCCAGCGCGACCCGGGAATTTGAAGCATCCCTTTGGACTTTTCGAACCGCACCGCTGGTACCTTTCCACCACATCAGAGTGAGTGAACACTGGGCACAAGCTTGGCGTTATAAAAACCTGTGTGATTAAGTCCAACCGCACATCTTTTCCCTTTTTACGATCTCCAAACAGCCGTCAATAGTCCCTTTTAGCTAAGCCATTTAACTTTCTTCTCTCTCCGTAAGAACTCCGAGTAATTAATAAAATTCAAAGGAATTAAACTTTCTGTTCCATCAAAGCCATCATAATGTTATAACCTTAACCTGTTAACTGTTAATTTTATGTTCATTCATCATTTATTTTCATCATTCTCATCCTTTGTCAATAATCTTGTTTTATTTTATGTTGTTCATATTTAATCTTACATAATTTTTAATAAAACCCATAAAGACATCCTTGTTTCATGTTTACGTAGATTTGGTCTGAAAACGAGTTAGAATTCATTCCTTCAGTATTGAGACTTATCAAACATAATCAGTTTCCTTAGAACTGCTAAAACTAAGGTGGTGCCCCGAAAGAAATTAATATTTTCATAAACAAAATATTACTTATTAATTTTCATAATTCATATTCATATTAATTATTCATCAACGAGGCCATATTCACTACAGTATTATTTTTGGTGCCCCGGCGTGAGGCTCGGAAAGATCCGGTCTTGTAAACACTGAAATAAGTTAACATCCTTAAGGCCTTTTACATAAATCTCTGTCCGCTGAAGAACTAAGAAAGCTAAGTCTTATCCAAAACTAATCAATGTGTTGAGAAATGTGTGTTGTGTTGCTGTTTGATAAAAAGCGCTTGTGAAATTGTGTGCCTAAGATTTGAAAAATACCAGCTGGTCTGATGTTTTGATAATTCTGAGATATGCTTTGTAACTTGGTTAATATTGTACGTACATTTCTGCCAGCTTGCTAAGTGTTCAGTGAAAGACTGAAGCTTTGTGGAGCTTGTGAACAAAGGCCAGAGAGCCGGATTGATTAAATGCATTTGTGACACGTTAAGGACGTGTAATTTTTATAAGGCCTAACAACTGCGGATTCTAAGATGCTCTAGAATTTTAGCATAAGTTGTCTAATAACGCGTTCTGCAAGTTAATAAATAATCTGCGATGCTCCAGTTATTTAGATAAACTTGTAAAACCAAGTAATTTATCTGTTCATATTGTGTCAGACGAATTAAAAAAACTTGGTTGGGAGAACTCTGAACGGATTAGCTACCCGCGTCAGAACTCCAGTTACACACAGCCAAAGGACCTGTTTGCATTGTGCAACAAGTGTATATACAAAGTCTTGGCCCACGTGGGTTGTGTAGTGCTTTGTGAAACGTTGTTTTATCCACAGCACTGCTGTGTTGGAAATTGCGCTTTTTAGAGCGCTGCTGTGTTATAAAAGTGGCTGTGTGGAGAAGTCTTGACTCCCTCAAAGTTTCAGCACACTGAAGCTAACCAGCCATTTCCACTCCGCGTCTAGCAAGGGGCGTGACACTGACGTCACCCGGAAAACAAACTCATTGTAGTTCCAACTGCCCCCTAGCGGAAAGAAGTGGTAAACCACGGACTCCAGAAAGTCTGCTACCCCCTAGTGGAAGAGAAGTGCGAAACTTCTAAAAATCTCTGAGAGGAGCTCTACGTCTCTCTCTGGTGGTCACTCAACGGAATTACACTTTTTCCTTAAAATAGTGACTAATTCAAGTTTAAGAACTTAACTGAATAATTTAAGCTTTCATTGACACTGAAAAGCCTGATTAACTTAACATAAAAGTGAATTACTATGCTTTATTAACGAATACTAAACTGCTGTCAAGCTGTTTTGCTTCTGTTAATACATGTGTTTTTCTTGTAATATACAAGTTTGCAAATGCCATATTGCTTTTGAAATTAACTGCCTGTGTTTAACAACCTTGAATGCACAATAGGAGTTAACTAACAATTGTGACATTTTTAATTAACATTGCATCTGCTTTTGGAAATCTTTGATGCTAACCTTGCATATAAATTGATTGATTAATTTGGCTTGATTAACAATTTAAGACTTGTTTTGTGACTTTCCTATCTATACAGGATTTGTCAAATTGGAATGCTAACGCGAACAGCTTACTACCACTACGACACCACTGCTGTTACTTCTGAATAGACTTAACCCTGCACGAATTGTGTCATAGCTGTGATTTAAAAGCTGATTACCTGCATGAATTGTTAGATTAAACCCACTGATTCTGCACTGTTAATTTTACAAATTAGCACAGCAGCATCCCAGCACTGTCAACCCTCATTAACATTCATACCACTAGGCTATTGCTAAATAGTCACTGTTAATACTCACGTAAGGTCACTTCAATCACAAGTAGACTTTATACTAAACTTCCACTTCAACAATTCCTTCTTTTATTACTTTTAATCTGACTTATTTGACTTAATACCCCTTTTATTTTAATTTAATTGGAATTTTATTTTATTTTAAATAAAATAAAATTTTAATTTTATTCCTGCATTAATTTTTTTTTATTTACACTTTTACTCAGATTTTAAAAATTCTTTTACAGTCTGCTTGAGTTTTACGCTTCTTCTTCGTAACACTCTACAAGTAGTAACTCTCTCCTTGCAGTTAAAACTTAATCTAACAATTACTCACTTACCTAGTGAAACCCCAATTCTCAACATGTCTAATCCACAGTCCACTGGCTCGGATAGTCCCATCAAGCTTCTGGATCACTTAGACTCAGCTCTAAGTGATTTAACAGGACAGGTGCTACCCCAATATGTGGACGAGATTCAGACCACACCTCCCAACGAGCTAGATTCAGTTCTTAGCTCCTTGATTAGCTTTGCGCTAACCTCTAAGCCAAAATACAAAGACCTAACCAAGCTGCTAGGTCAAATGGCTATTGTTATGCGCGCGCAGCAGAAACAAGCCGAGGATCTCCTGGCACGCAGCCACGAGAAAATCCAGGTCCAGAAACAGGACCTCGCCCGCTTCCAACGCGAGAACAAGGCGTTGAATCAGGAACTCCAGCTGACCAAAGGAGTCCTGGAGAATTCTGAAAAACAAAACCAAGAGTTACAAACTCTTGCCCAAACACTCCAAAAGGCAGACCCTGACTTTGAGGAGTTACACACTAAACTCCAGATAACTGAGGGGACCCTCAGTGACCTAAAGAACGAGCTAAGCGAAACAAGGTCTGCTCGTGACATAGCAGAGCTTCAGCTCAATGACCAACGTGATGAGTACGACGCTATGCGAGAGGAACTCATCAAAGCAGGCAAAAGTGCACAGCTCTCCGCGAATATGCTGGCACAAGAGGCTCGGCGGAGAGAAACCCTGAGTGCACGGGTAGAGACCCTCACTCAACAAGGTGACTTAGACCGCCAGCTTATTGAACGACTTCAGGCGCGCCTGACAGAGGACGCCCGAACACAACCTAGTAAGAAACTGGAGTTCAAAGGTACTCCAGACCTAGAACCAGTTACTCCATTATACCAACCCGGTAGATTTGAAGACTCCCAGAAGGGAGCCACTTCACTAACTAACCCAATTTTGCGACCACTACCGCGCCTGGACGCAACGGAAAGAGGACCAACCGAAGCCGAGAGCCCGGCCGTCTTTCCGCGAGCTTCCACAGGTAGGCATTCGGATTACTTCGCACTACCAACAGGTAGGCAATCGGACTTTGTCCAACAACCAGCTCCGACACGGAGACATCTGGACTACGGTCCCACTGACAGAGACTTTGACAAAATCGCGCGTCATATCACTCGCCAACCCCATCAAGGATCGGCTCATGACACTAGCGTACCTTAGAGACATTGAGTTCTACCTCCAGAGAATACCCAATGCTACCGTTGAGGACAAAATCTTTTTGATAAAACTAACATCAAGCAGAGATGTTAGTAGCTTCATCGAACGTCAACCCCCTGAGGTCCAAGCTGACTTCGATCTCCTTAGTCAGTCCCTCATGGAGGAATTCTCAGACGTTACAACGAATGTGGGGCTGACAGCCGCCCTAACAATCAAACAGGCACGGCAAGAGTCACCACAGATATATTATCATCGGCTACGGAAAGCCTACTTTGGTCCACTCAACGAACCAAACATGGAGGAGGATAAAAACTTCAAAACACTCTTTGTGCAAAACCTCCATCCAACTACCAACCATCATCTTGGCGTCGCTGCCTGCCCGCTGACTCAAACCAGCCGCCAACTCCGCGAACTGGCAACAAGGGCATTTACTAAACAGAAGCTGACTCAGACTAAACAGCAAGAGCCAGCCGCTCTGTATACTGTTGATCAGAGTCTAGCGCTCGAAGGAGCACCTACCTCCAAGCCAAGCGGCCCAGGAGCCTACCGCTTTCCAGACAGGAAAGAGGGACCTCGGCCACACAAAGGAGAGCCGGGTCCACACCCGACCTGGCCTGAACGTAAGTTCAAAGACCAGGGCCCTCAATGGAGACCTCGGTTCGAAAATAAATTTCGAACCAATCCAAACCGTAACCAAGGGGGGTCCTATCAAAACCGCGACGACAGGAGAAACCATTATCGTCGGTCCCAAGACCAACGATCATCAGGTAGCCCACCTGTCGAGCAGCGAAATCATGCGAGGACCGAGCCCTGAAACTCAGACTAATCGCGTGGGAAACCCCTGGCGACAGTAGTCTGACTACAGAGGAGGCTCGGGCCATAGAACGCATACTCAAACAAATGCGCGAAAAGTCCAAGGACAAGGCTGATCTGTATACGGTGGAGGCCTCTAAGGCCCCGATTCAGAAAAAGTCTCAACCAATCCAAGTTGGCTTAACACGCAACGGAAATACAGAGTCTACTGAAGGGAATGAACATCTCCCAGACCTGTACTTAGGCTCTGACGATCCAGAGCCACTCAATGACATTGTCCAGGACCCTAACACGGACAACACGGAGAGAAGTGACACAGATCACAAAGACACCACTCCGTCTAGCGCCGTCCTAGTGGTCCAAGCAAATCCAAATGTCGGGCTGTGCCATGACCACGCCACGACTATTGAATGTGAAACACCCTTTCACCAATTTCTAGGTCACCTAACTGAAAAGGAGTAGCTCGGAAGCTTTATCTCTCTGTCTTGTTAGAAGACCACTTGACGACGAAGCACTTCTCGACACAGCCGCTGACATCAGCCTAATTTCAGGCAACCTGTTCAGATCACTCCAGGCTATAGCGAGAAGATCCCACAGGGACTTGAAGTCCCACCCGTGCTCTCTAGAAATAAGGCCTTACTCTGATGATCGGACGATCATCAACAAGGTAGCCTTAGTCCAACTGACCATCGGACCCATGACACTGATACACCCAGTGTACGTGTCCCACCTTGACAATATCCCACTCCTGATTGGAAAAGACGTCCTCAATCGCTTTGAACCACTGATCGACTTCAAGCAGCTGAAGATTTGGGCCCAAGTGCGAGAACCACTTCCAATCTTACTGAATGAATCTCAGTGCTATGCGATTGACAGGGAATCACCAATCGACAGGGTAGCCACCGACACCGCTGGTACAACAACCATGCAACCTCGGTGCGAACCAAACCCCTTTACATTGCGTGACACCTTCCTATGCACGTTGAAGGACCCATTAGCAATGACACCCCAGATCGTCAATGGCATCTCACTGGAAGCAACTCCAGTCGACAATGTCGTTATGGCCTTATGGGCTGACAAATCTGCCATCAGCCAGGAGCTGTTTAACACTCTAACGCGGAAAAACCCAAGTCTGACCTTCGTAAAGAAGCGCACTCGGTTCCCTGCTAACCCCACACCGACTCACGCGTTAACCGCCGTAGGTCTATGCTCTGCCATCGTACGATGGAACAACAGAGAACTGACCCACACTTTTGCGGTCATCCCCGATCTGCCACATTCAGTGTACATTGGGGCTGACATGCTAGTCAGACTCGACGTACAAGTCGACGCCATTAACAACGTTCTCTGGTCACTGACTGGAGTACGTAAGGAATCACCTTCATTGACCGAAGGAAACTTGAAATCGGGTCAAACCATTCCCGATGTGTGTCAGGTAAGTAATGACTGCCATCTCACGATACCGCCGCGTACCATCATGGACATACGTCTGAACGCGTCTACAGGACAACAAGTTAACTCTCCACAAGCGTTCTTCCAACCATCGCCTCTGTTCTTTGAGTTAGGCTTGTCTGTTCAGGCAACTCCCCTGGTCGAGCTCGACTCTCGATCAACACACGTGCTAGTGCAGAATCCTACTGCCGATAGCATTCTCGTCCCGAATTCCACACCTTTAGGGTGGCTAATCGACACAAGATTCCATGACTTTGAACTCAGAATTCCAGTCATAGGACGCATGCCACCCTCACTCGTGACTGAACAACAGGAGGCCGGAGTCGTCTACACGAAGCCTTCCGGAGCAATCGCCATATACCCCTCACTTGTGGTCGATACCGACACTATCTGCAGGGTCGATCTGGCTGATGCTGAGGTAATGGTCGTACAGACAGTCTCCCTGCTCTCCATTGATTCAGATATAGACAAAACCACGTCTCTACCGAGTAACGTCACCACAGACAAATCGGTAACTGTGCAACCAGACTCTAAACCCGAACCGGACTTTGAGTCTCAGTTAGAACAAGCACTAGACTTGGCTGATGCGATAAACAACGCTGAGGAACGGGACCTGATGCGTCAGGTCCTCCTCAAATATCGCACATCATTTGCAACAAACTCGCTGGATTGTGGTTTAACCCACATCCACACGGTACGCATTCCAACAGCTGCGAATGCACCACCAGCTTACGTCGCCAATACAAAATACCACTGGCGTCTTATGAACCGATACAGGAAATCATAGACGACCTTTTGGATAAAGGCATCATTCGTCCGTGCAACAGTACTTATTCGGCTCCTATCTGGCCAGTACTCAAGCCCAATGGCAAGTGGCGTCTAACAATTGACTACCGTCAATTGAACAAGAGCGTACCACTTTCCAGGTGGCCAATGACCCAACTTGGCCAAGAACTGCCCAAAGTACAGGATGCCAAGTACTTCTCCACACTGGACATAGCATCCGGCTTCTGGACCATTCCTGTAGACCCACAGGATCAACACAAACTTGCCTTCACGTTTGCCAATCGGCAATACTCTTTTACAAGATGCCCATTCGGGTACTTAAATTCCCCAGCCGAATTTAACATCTTCTTGAACAAGGCATGTCCTGACGCCGCTAGCCGCGGAACTCTGATCTACGTCGATGACATCTTGATGCGCACCGCGACACTCCATGCGCACATTAACGAAATCGACCACGTCCTGAAACAGCTCACCATTGCTGGTGCTAAAATCTCCTTGGAGAAATGTCAATGGTGCAGAAAGAAGGTAAACTATGTGGGCCTTCTAGTAGGCGCTGATGGCGTTGAACCACAGGTCAGTCGAATCCAAGGCATTGCCAATCTGAAACCGCCTTCCAACTTGTCAGAACTCCGCAGTTTCCTGGGAGTCTGCAATTATTCTCGACAATTGTCGATGACTATGCGGCATTGGCTAAACCACTGACGGACCTTCTCAAAAGGACACCGCCTTTGCGTGGGGTCCACAACAAGAGCAGGCAATGCAGGCGCTCAAACAAAATCTGTGCAGAGCCCCGTGCCTAGCTTACCCGGACCACACCAAAGTCTTCTACTTAGAGGTGGGCTTCTCAAGCCACAGCCTCAGTTCAGGCCTCTATCAGGTCCATGACACGGACAAGAGAGTGGTGGCCTACGCCAGCAAAACTCTCTCGGACCAGAGGTCAAGTATACCGACTGTGAAAAAGCCCTCCTAGCCACAGTATGGGCCGTGAAACACTTCGCCCACTACTTAGGAGGCCAAAAGACAATAGTGAACACCAATCACCAACCGGTGACTTTCTTAACAAGTCAAAGACTCAGGACGGCGTAGTAACTAACGCCGCGTGGCATCGTGGCTCATGGCTCTCCAAAGTTTCGACGTGGAGATACGCCACGCTCAAAACCACAAGTCGCACTTAGGCATGGAACTCGCTGCATGCCAACAATGCGCAATCGACACGCCCGCCACAGCCGTCCGCTAAACGAACACACCTCCACTGTATCAACACGCCATCACTACTTCGATGCTGACGTGTGCCAAGACATGACCACTGCTTATGTCGATGGATGCTCCTTCCACCATGAAGCTCTGGTCCGCTGGTGCAGGTGTGGTATGGCTCAATGACAACCCTTATGAGCCACAAAAATTTCAGTTAGGATCTCAATCCTCACAATATGGAGATCGCAGCCGTGATCATAACTCTCCAACTAGCAGTGGCCAAGCAGATCAAACAGCTCGTAATTTGCACAGACTCAAATTACGCACGACTCAGCTTCTCTGCCCACCTGCCATTATGGAAGAGCAATGGCTTTCTCACATCCGCGAAAAAGACGATCAAACACAAAGACCTGTTCGTCGTAGGCGACGGTCTGGTCGAGGACCATGACATGCAGGTGTACTGGAAGAAGGTCAGGGGACACTCTCGAGCCCCTGGACTGGACAAAGACCTGAACGATCAGGCAGACCTCATGGCAAAACAAGGGGCTCTAGACGGTACGCTCTGGCATTTCCAGCCAGAACCCTCGTACGAACGACCCCTTCCCACCCAACCCACCCATTCTGTCTGTCTGCTTACCCGGTCTAAAGCAACCGCAACTGATGCCTCGGTTCCGGCCCCTGCAGACCAATCTACTTCTTCTCTTTCTTTCGCTGGTTCCGACCTCGTTGCCCTTCAGGCAGCGGACTCGGCAATCCACAAACTCATCCTTTACCTTTCAGACCCGGTGTCTAACCCCATCGTAGACACTGACTTTTCCTCCGACGCTTATCTTAAAAAGCTATGGGCGGTGCGCGCCGACTCCACCTGCGTCATGGCTTGCTTGTTCACGTCTCTGACACCCTCACTTCACCTGCGTTCGTAGTGCCTCAGAGCCTAAGGGGGGTCATGCTAACGCACGCACATGACGCTCCTGTAGCAGGCCACAGAGGTGTTCGCGCAACACACCAGGCACTCCAACAAGTGGCATACTGGCCACACATGCAAATGGACGTGGCAGAATACATCAAAGGCTGCCTAGTATGCTGCCAATTTCAACCGACAAGACCACTCCATTGTGCACCCTTACAAAGAAGGGGCATTTCTTTTCCGTGGTCTGACCTCCAAATCGATTGGATGGGACCCATGACTAAATCAACAAGGGGCAACAAATACATTCTAATGGTCACCTGTGCCTTCACTAAATGGGTGGAAGGACTTCCAGCCCCAAACGACACGGCACAGACCACGGCCTTTCTACTCATGAACCACGTGTTCTCCAGATTCGGCTTACCCTGTAAGGTCGATTCTGACCGTGGTACTCACTTCACAGCCGAGGTGATGGGACAACTGTGGCAAACCATGGGCGTGAAAGCAAAATTCCACGTCAGCCACCACCCCCAGTCCTCAGGCCAAGTAGAAAGAGCAAACCGAACGGTGATCGACATCCTAAAGAAATATGTCGCATCTAATCACCGAGACTGGGACGTCAAACTGCCCTTGGTCCTGATGGCTATCAGAGCCACGCCACACACGGCGACCGGAGTCTCCCCGTTTGAGCTCATGACCGGTAGGCAGATGACGCTTCCCTTACATTTACTGTATCAGCCAGGAGAGGCTAACATCGCTACGGCCTATACCACACACCAGTACATGGCTGATCTCCAGGCACACCTGAGAACCACCTTCGCCTTTGCCCAGGAAAAACTAGGCAAAAGTGCAGAAGGACGTAAGGCCTATTATGACCAAAAGTCATCTAGGGACGAACTACAGGTGGGAGACAAAGTGTGGTACTACATGTTCAGTCAACTCACTGGACAAACAAAAGGTGGTACCAACCGACTGACGCGGAAATTCCTCCCGCGTTGGGCAGGACCGTACACCATTGTCAACAAACTATCCCCGGTGGTGTATCAGATAAAGATCACCAAAGGGAGAAAGGAACCCACTCTCAAGTGGATACACCGCAACCAGATAAAGTTGCACAAAACCCCCATGGGATCTACAGGGGACGTTCACGCTCCCAAGTAGTCTCAAACAGATCCCTTAACTTGCAGTAACCACTAACAACTAACCTCTAACTCTAATCCTAACACCTTTCATTTCTTTTTCTTTTTCAGTGGTAACTGTGAGTAATTCAACAACTGTAACTAATAACTCCGGTATTTGCTGTCAATGAAACCATTGCTAAAAAGTTCTCTCTCTCTCACCAGGATGACGTGGACGATACTCCTCCTGATCACCAGCCTTATGGGCATGGGATCACCAGATCTTATAGAGCCCGGACCAACAGCCGGGATCGTTTTAAAGGACCAACCCGGACTGTTGATCACAAACTGTCGCCTGCATACCCAAAGGGTTTTTGTCAGGTTAAACCCAAACGACGTGTATCGGAAACATGTCCGAGCCACTCAAGGGCTCACCAGTTGGGCCGGCGCTAGCTGGACCACCTCTATTCTTAACCACGCTGAAACTGATATTTCCCACATGCTTAACCAGCTTGAGAAATTTACAATTACTCAGGCTGAACTCACTGGCGCTAATCAAAGGTCTAAACGGTTTATAGGAGGACTTCTTGTTGCAGCGGCTGCTGTGGGTACCTTGTTTAACCTCGGGTTGTCCACAGTCAATACTGTTAGCATCTCCACGGTCAAGAGACATGTCTCAGAATTACAGGCTGAAATCCCTGACATCAGAGCGCAGATCATTCAGCAACAACAGCAACTCCAAACAGTAGGGAAAACGTTGAAGGACACTGTGTTGGTGGTAAACACACACAGTGAAGCTCTAAACAAAACCCACCGAGCTGTAGAGTTACTTATGACCCTCTTCCAGGTTGACTACGTACAAGCACAAGTAGTCACCGCACTAATGGATGACATGCTCCGAGACATAAGCTCTTCAGTGGACAGCTTAGCCATGGGAAGAATTCCACCCTACCTTATCCCTCTGTCACTAGTACAATCCCTCCTTGGAACCGCCACTAGAGATCTTGTAACCCCACTTCAGGCCCATTTAGCATACACTTTAGGTAGTGCCGTACCCATTTACGTCAACCCAGAGTTCCGGGAAATGGCTTTTATTCTAAATCTGCCTATCATTGAATCCCAGAACATCTATCGTCTTAAAGACGTCGTAAACGTTGGGTCCTGGCACGGAGACACGCACGTTAAAGTGCACACTCCTTCAGTAGTGGCATACCATGATGCCAATCCAGATTTGTACCTGGCCCCTAATCTACGCATGTGCACCCTAACCAAGGACATACACTACCTATGTCCCAGTAAACCCTTTGTTCGGGACAACACCGACGGGATCTGCGGCCTTAAGCCCATGAGCCCTCAAGCCAGATGTTCAACGACAATCACGGCTCGCCACCAAGTTACCGTCACTCAAGCAGAGATCATCGGTAACCGCTGGCTAGTAAACACCCCTCTTCCAGACGGAATGCTGACTTACGATCAGCACGACACCTCATCCCGTGTTAACTTGCCCGACCAAACTTTCTGGGTAGATGTACCCCAAAACGCAATTCTTCACATTGGGGACGTCGCCTTGTACCACCTTGACGCTGACCAATACGAGAGTGAAATAGAAATATCAGATTTCTTTTCAACCCATCCTCTCGAATTACACCCTGCTACACTCAATCAAATCCAGTTTGAAGGTAGCAGAACCATTGACATTGCACCCCTTGATAATGTGTTAAAAGAAATAGAGCAAAAACAACAAGCTCCTATCCAACCAATTATGTATGCCTGGTCAACTCCCGACACTGTTCTTGCAGCCACAGTAGGAATAGGCTACTTCATGACCATCATTATCACCATCGTGCTTCTTAGAAGCGTAAAACGCCTTAAAACACGTTTAAACCGCTGTACTCAGGGCGTTGCACGAATCGTGCGTCGCCGCCCTGGGAATAGAGAAAACATTGCAGGTAGTCCATTACCCCCTGAAGCCGATGCATTTAACCAAGACCTCTCTGTTTCCGAAGAATCTGAACCAACCCCAGTCATACGGAGGTTGACAGATTCAGTTTAATGTGCTATGTGTTATGTATGTTCAATATAACCAATATAGACCTCATGTAACTTTATGACTACCCATACCCCTAAAATGCATGCAATGGCCCTTAAAAGTTATAATCATTTAATGTGTGTTCTTTTATTATCAACAATTTAATAAACTCTAAACCCATTTAAAAATGAAATAACTCTCTTGTTCTTTATTCCCATTAAGTCCATCTTTTAAATGATAAACTCAATCTACCTCCCTTAGCAGATGACTTAATGACGCCAAGTAAAAACCCCCTTTTACTCTTAAATACACTCCCATTATTACACATGTTATAACGCCAAACTCTGTGTCCTTAACGTGTTACTTGCTTCCTGGTCCTGGTACTTCAAGGATGGAGTCGGCACAAGACATTGGAACCTGCCTTTCGCCGAAAGGGGGGACTGTAGTGTCTCTCGTACCAGGAGGAACCAACACCCTTCAGAGTCATGAATAATTTACAACTCCGAACTTTTAAAGACTCTCCCTTTTTGTTTATCCAGGCCAAGGACAGATGAGGAGATTCAATTCACGTCTTCTTGCTAATCCTCTCCAGATGTTCGTATGTTGTGTTAAAGAGTTCACGCAAGAGTGAAATTATATTTACAGCTTTATTTTTCAGTACTTCAAAGGACGATGTAGGTACCGCCTCTTGGCAAACCCGACTTTGTGGTGCCTCTCTTGGCACGTTGATCCGGTGATATACAGCCCACGATAAGACGGTCTTTATTATCGCCAAGAACTGTGCTTCTTTGTTCTAGCATTATAAATTGACCAAACAGTGCACTCTGCTGGACAAGCAGAGAAACAACGCTGCATCGGAACCCCAGCCAAAGTGATTACTCTAAAATGTAACCGTGTATTAAAGATTGTTCGTAACTATGCAAACCTCACCATTCTCCCTTAACAGGATCCAACAGGACAAGAAACATAACGATGTTACTCTGTTTTACTTTGCATAAGTGTGTTGTACAATAAAAACTAATTATTAATTTGTTTTCAGAAAATGACAACGAATATATATGTGTTTGATATCTAAATGTTCGTAAAGACATTTCACGTACAGATATGATACAATGCAGAAGCAATACGCTTTTAAAATGTGTCTAAGTTTATTTTACTTGATGGAACAAGAAAGTTATCTAAGGATCCCAAACTTTCAGTAAACGCCCCTCTTCACCAAACGTGTGTAAACACACCCATTTTGCGTCTCTTACAAAAGAGTCGGCAAAGCGGAAATCGTACCCTTCAAACTCTCTTTAAGCTCAAGTAAAGACTAGTTTTAAGCCTCTTCAACGAACACTTTTTGTTAAAGACTTTATTCTCAACTGCGGGTAAAGTCCACTTTACCCTCGAGGACAATCACAGGACGCCGCTTTGTTGCTAAGGCGCCGCCTTACCAGCTCAACCCCGTGCACCGGTGACGCCTCTATACGGCCGGAAGCCAGCGCGACCCGGGAATTTGAAGCATCCCTTTGGACTTTTCGGAACCGCACCGCTGGTACCTTTCCACCACATCATAGTGAGTGAACACTGGGCACAAGCTTGGCGTTATAAAAACCTGTGTGATTAAGTCCAACCGCACATCTTTTCCCTTTTTACGATCTCCAAACAGCCGTCAATAGTCCCTTTTAGCTAAGCCATTTAACTTTCTTCTCTCTCCGTAAGAACTCCGAGTAATTAATAAAATTCAAAGGAATTAAACTTTCTGTTCCATCAAAGCCATCATAATGTTATAACCTTAACCTGTTAACTGTTAATTTTATGTTCATTCATCATTTATTTTCATCATTCTCATCCTTTGTCAATAATCTTGTTTTATTTTATGTTGTTCATATTTAATCTTACATAATTTTTAATAAAACCCATAAAGACATCCTTGTTTCATGTTTACGTAGATTTGGTCTGAAAACGAGTTAGAATTCATTCCTTCAGTATTGAGACTTATCAAACATAATCAGTTTCCTTAGAACTGCTAAAACTAAGGTGGTGCCCCGAAAGAAATTAATATTTTCATAAACAAAATATTACTTATTAATTTTCATAATTCATATTCATATTAATTATTCATCAACGAGGCCATATTCACTACATCAGTAACTAAAGGAGTACACCAGGGTTCTGTTCTGGGGCCATTGCTGTTTTCTATTTATGTGAATAATCTTTGTCAAAATGTGTCAAATACCTTTTTTCACTTTTATGTTGATGACACCGTTATCTATTGTTCCTCTCCTTCAATTGAACAAGTGTTTGATGCAGTTAAGTCTCATCTAAATCAACTGAGACTAGTGTTAAATGCAGACAAATCTAAAGTTATGGTCTTATCAAATGGAAAACGGCTAACCTCTCAGAAGAACATACTGATGGTGGTTCCTAGAGTCAGAACGGAGTTTAGTAAGGCAGCATTTTAGTAGCTCTATGCATGTAATGAACTGCAAAAGTACTTAAATCTATCTGAACTTGTTATATTAGGAGAATTTAAATCTATACTAAAGAAGTGTGAAATCAATGAGCTTGGTAAGTGTAAATGTTTTTAAACTTGCACAAACGGACTCTATTGATAGTAAGTTTTGTTCTGTGTTTGATAATGTCTTGTATTGTCAGAAACCTTTTGTTTTTCTGCCGTCTTGGCCAAGTCAGTCTTGGCCAAGACGGAAAATTGATTTTCATTCTCACCTGGTTAAATAAAGGATAAAATAAAAAATTGTTACAGATGGCAATGAGCTAAAAGTATTATGGATGTGTGCATGTTGCATACTTATGTTATGATATTTATGACCTGGAGTTCAAGCTTATGTATGTATCATGTATCGGTAATAGGTGGTGGGTAACAGTTTAAAAAAGATAATTAAGCTCTTGGTCAACTATGAGGTAAATGCAACCTCAATATATAATATAAGAAATTCATTATTTAACCATGCCATTATATATTTAACAGGGAAAAGGTACCTTTTGGCTTTAAAGGGAAGTTGGGGACTAAAGCTGCTAATCACAGTAAGCGTGTAAGACTCTATATAGTAGTTTCAGTATAGCAGTTTGCTGATCTGAAAGATACAGGTGCGTGCCAAGAGGGACAGACCTCAGCAAAGGTGTTAGATAAGCTATTTTTGCTGCACAATTCATTGTTTCATTATTACACAAAAGTTGTTTTTTTAGGTGGCAACAATAACTAGTCAACTGCAGAGGAAAATGATTGAATAACTGTATTGCAGATAACACTACTTTAAACAAATCCTATGTTTTCACATTACATTGTCAGCTTTACCGGGTTTCTCTGCATTAGCGAGTACAAAACGTTTTGCTGAGATTAAAAGGTCAAAGCTCCAGAAATAGCTTGTTGAATGTCTAGCTTGGCTTTCTGATTTGAAGTGAAATAACTATATAACATTTTAACGAGGAAATAAGGTATAATAAAAGAAGCCAATGTGTTACTAAGTTACCACATTGTTACCCACAATATTTTCCAATCCTCTGGGGAGCACCTACAACCACAGTCTATCTGTGCCGGTCCCAAGCACGGATAAATGGAGAGGTCGCACCAGAAAGGGCATCCGGGAAAACTCCTGTGAACTACTTTGCTAAAAGGTACTTAGTTACTTACCATTTACCACCAATCCCAGCAGAATAGATTTTGATGGAGCAGCTGTGACACTATGTAGTCTAAAGCAGCAGTCCCCAGGCCGCCGCATATTATGCAGAGCGGGCTTGGTGTGGAAATCACCTCTCGCTATAAATCCATATTTTAAGTAGGACTCTTGGTATTGTCTGTTAAATGCAACTATGTCTTGGACGTCATATCTTCTTCTTCTGTCTCCTTACTTTTCCCCTTTGCGAAAAAACTTTCCAAAGACGTTTGTTTTTTACTCATTTTGCTAGCTTGGGAGTTTAATTTTAGTGGCAACGTATTAGCGTCAAGAGTGAGTCATAGATGGATGTAATAGAGGGAATCCAGTAATTTTTCAAAATAAAACATTGTTTAGAATCTGAGAATAAATAAAACGAAAATAATGTAAGTTATTTATTCTTTCTCTGCGGTCCGGTACCAAATGACCCGGTACTGGTCCGCAGGCCAGGGATTGGGATCCGCTGGTCTAAAAAAAAATGGATAGCAAAAATTGGGAATTCTGCCAAGAGCAACTCTTCTACAAATGAAAGGGGGATCATACAAATTGTCGTGGTCAACTATTGAAAACCAAAGCACAAAGTTTTGACCGTGAATGTAAATGCAAAGCTTTTCAAGCACAGCTCAAAAACAAAATGATTATGAATGAGCTGAATAGTGAGCTTTCTAAACATGTCAGATGCTAATGTATTACGTATTTGCAAAAATGTGTATAATTCATGACCCAAGAGGCTACCATCAGAAGCACAAGGAGAGAAAAGGAGCATGTGTGTTTTAAACTGACAGGATAAAGGCCTGATGTATTTTAACTGCTATACAACGCAGTAGGAATGTGTGCAACACGCCGCGGATAATTACGGACTTGCTTAGACTCGCACCAGACTCCTCCTCTTCACCAAAGCACCACAATACTGTCAAAGTGGGTTTGGAAATGTATGTATTACCTTCACAAATAAAGCTGTCTCCATATTCACATAGAGTTGATTGATGAGGATTTTCCAAGAGCTAATGCCTGATATTTACAGATCAGGATGGCATTGTAGGTAAGATAAGTCATGTTTTTAATCACAAACTGTAATAATTTTTCTTTACAAGTGACATGGTAACAAACTTTTAAGTCTTCGCAACAGAAGTACTGAGTCCAGTAATGCATCTTTGGATAAGAAACTGAGCAAATTATGAATTTGAAATGACCAACCAGACCTACCCAGTGACAATGCACACAAATTAAAAGACTAGCGCTTTCACGGAGAATATAATAATTGTTCAGAGACAAATTACACTAAATGGAGATAGAAAAGAGTAGAGTTATCTAACTCTAACTCAGCTAACATGTAGGCTATGGTGTTTGGATATGTCTTCTTTGAGATTCTTTGCTTTGTGGGAATATGTCACTATTTTTTAACACTTAAAAAAAATCGATAAATTTATATATATAAGCCTGTAATTGGAAACAATAACTATTATTTATATTTTTTGGCATTAGTGCTAGCCTGAACCAGTCAGCTTCAGATCTGCAGGCTAACATGAAGCCTATCAGGAGAATCAAAGGTGATTTTGAATACTATGGAGCTTTTGTATGTCTCATCATATACGCATTATAACAAATTGATTGATAAACTCTTGTTTTTTGCAGCCACCTAGGCCAGAACGCCTATAGTGTTGTGTGTGTGAGTGTGTTGTGTGAGACAGACACTGATGGAGCTGTCTAGAATTAGATCTACACCAATAAAGAAGAAAAGATGTGAGGTGTTCACTGATGACTCCAGCTAACATCCAGATGGAAGTGCGAGAACCTTGAACTATACAAGGTAATGCATTTAGTCCTGTTCGGTTTTTGAGTGATATTTGAGTGACTGCTATAGTTAGTACTTTATTTTATTTTATTATTTATATAGCGCTTTACAGGTGTTACAGCAGACACCACTGGAGGCAAGGTGGGTTAAGTGTCTTGCCCAAGGACACAACAACAGTATGAACTGTGGGGGAGAGCGGGATGTTACTTGTAGTACTAGTGCTAGTACTTGATTTAAAATATCCTAACCCAAGAAGACATGAGGTGTGATTTTATTGTCAATAAAATTGTCTAATTTAAGAAACAAAAGTGTGTATATATTTTTGTTTTGATTCCAGAAGGACCTGGTTGCTGTTCCTGCATTTCTTACTTATTTTGACAATGTAAAGCGTCTTTGAGCTATGGAAAGGTGTTATATAAATAAAACATCTTCTTATTACTTCACTGTTGAAGATACTTAATCTTTTAAGTTTGTTGCTCTCCATCATCTCTTAGGTTCGGTCTTTGAAAACAGCAATTAGCACTATTGAGACTTAGTTTTACTTTGCTGACTAAAGTTGGAGTAATCTGTCAACTAAATTGTCTTTTATTTCTGTAAAGCACTTTGAGTTACCCAGTGTATGAATTGTGCTATATAAATAAAATTGCCTTGCCTTGCCTTGCCAAATCTAGTAGAAACACAACTGCGCTGTTGAACACACTCAAGATTCTTTAAAATTTTGGAACAGTGCATGAAGTTGTTTAACACTGGCTCTTGCATTTTACCACCTTAGCTTCCAATAAGTGCAATTGATAGTGTCCATCAAACACAAGGTAAAAAGCCTGGAAGGGTTATCATGCCCACTACCAGCCTTGTCACAACTGTCTGTCATATGCCAGAACAGGAAAAGCCCAGCACTTTTTTGGACCGGTGAGTCAATAGATTTTTATTTATTTAAATGATTGTATTTTATGACATGGAATCTATTTAAATGGTGCAGTTCAAATGTACATAGTTTATGAAAAATACTTTAAAATTCTTGAAAATACTATAGAATGTTTGAAAAAGAAAATCTGTAAATAAAATTGCTATTGCAATATTTATTTAAAAAAGTTGCAATATGCACAATGTACAAAGTGGTGGGTAATTTTTTTTTATTTACTTTACTATTCTTCCTCAACAAATGGCTAAAGATATGTGTAACACTACAATACAAGTGATAGTACTTTTAACACAGGGGTTTAGTGCTACTGCCTCAAAGCCTGGATGGGCTGTTATGCAGCTCACTCACCAACCTGTCACACCTGTGCATTACCTACAACATGACAAACAATGTTTATTACTACTTTGTTGGGATGTTAATGTTTTATTTGGTGGGTGGGACTTGTGTGTTTTGTGCATATTACTTTCAATTAATTGGACTTGACACTGGTCTTATCTTATTTCAGCTATACCATGGGTATCTCTTTATAACAAACATTCTCTACCTGGGAGAGTGAGCTGCAGTGTCCACAGGTGCACTTGACATTAGTTTTTAACAGTAGAGGAAAACCGGAAATCTCCGTTTTTTTTTCACTTCAGATGAAGGGGGTTAGGACTGCTTCATAGAAAAGTTATTTGTGTCACTTCAGTCTACATTTTTGCGTGTCTGACAGCTGTCAATCAATCTGTGCATGTCCCCCACTCAGCATTTTTCAAATACTATCAGTGGGTGAAGTTAGGCTCTGACTAGGGGTTAGTTACACTTCAACATTGCAACCAGAATTTACAAAATACGATTTCAAGCCTCTCTGATCCCTGCCCCCGAAACATCAAAGATAATGCCATCCGTGAAAGTCTGAGCACCAGGGTCATGACCATTTGCACACCACAGCTGACATAATTTATGCCCATGTGATCGTAAAGAGAGGCACAACCTGCAACAAATATTCCCCCAACACTCATTAAACTCTTTTTGTGCAGTGAATCAGCACCATCCTCATAGTTTGCTACACATAACTTCTTTAGTAGTCATTTATAATAGTTTTTTGTTTTGGAAAAAAAAAACATGTTGTTACTAAATGTGCTTAGTTGTAAACAAAAAAAAAAAAACGTATAGTATCATTTTTTGCAAAAGGGGGCGAGGCCTAAATTGAAAATCTGAAACCCTGACGGAGCCAGTTTAACGACTGCTCTGAGCCTTTCCGGTGTAACTTCATATGGAGACAGTCTTTTTCAAACAAACTTCCACTGCACAAGGTAAGTGTTCAAAAACAACTTAAATATGTAGCTGTAAATGCTTGCCTCTGTCTTGGAATCAAAAAGTAAGCTAATGTCCACTGTGCTAATATTTTGCTAATATCTGTGGTTGTGAAAGTGACACTGCAGCTAAGCTAAGAAGCGCTAACTAGTTAGTTTCTTCTCCATCTAAGCACTGCAATTAGTTTAAATGTTATTTGTGTGTGTGTTAGAGTTTTACTTTGCTCACAATACAGTCTACTTAAATTAAAAAAGTAAACTGGGCAGTTTTGCACTCTGTGTTTAAGCACTGCATTTGAACTAGCAGCAGCCATTTGCAGGTGCTCTGTCTTGACAAGTGTAAGTTTAAATATTTTTATGGTTGTTCATTATTTTTCAAATATGTATTGGCGGTAGAGAGACAGCTGTATGTATTGGGGTGTAATAGATTGTAGAGCTTTTAGTTTCATCTTTCATTAATTACACATTTGTGTTTACAGGTTTTGTGTACAATGAAGTTCATTAGAAAACTCAAAACACAACTTATGACACAAGAGATGGACCTGATGTTTGCATTAAGAAGAATAGAAGAAGCAGTGTTTTTGATGATGGCCTACACTTTACAGAATAGCCAGTATATTAGGTATTAGGATTATATTTTTGGCCAGTCAAGAATATTGTATTGTATTGTTTTGAAATATTGAGTACATTTTCCATAGTGTTGTATTGTGCTTAGACATATTGGTTAAAATTTAAAGCTTGTTGCACTCAAAAAGGTAAATGACAGTTGGCTTATTCTTGTACTTTAATATTATAAAACCATTACAAAATGTACAAGGATCTGAACTAATTGATTTTTGATAATATGTTATGTTGCATTCCTTGACATTGAGATTGTTCTTGTTGAAGAGGTAACACACTCATCTTCCTCACTCCACCTCCACACTGCCTGGTTTAAGGTCATCAGAGAAGTCATAATACATAACATCAAAGATCTGTATAAAGCCATGTGCCTTCTTTTTAGGCTCGCTCACTCTCTACAACTGAATTACCCCAAAACAATACAGATTGCATTTCAATCCAAACAAGTATTTCTTGAATTGTAAAATTGAAACCCAAGGTGCAAATATAAAAAAAACTGATAAAAACTGCTTACAATTTTTATCTGCTAGAAAAATTGCAAGCAGATTTTACTAAATCTGCTTGCAAGATTTAGTAAAACATGTTTTTTCACTTACCTTGAAACTAATTCTAAAACAAAGAGTTTGTTTTTGTTCTTATAATATTATTATTACTAGAAAGTGTGAAGAAATGTTTGGATTGCAGATATGTCATTTTGTTCTAAGCTGCCATTACAACAAGGATAAAACTTCTGAGGAGTTTTGTTTTATATCCAGTCACAGGATCATTTGTTGTTTAACCCTGTTGAAATGTTTCAGTTAATGTACACCAATACTGCATGTTTTTCGGCTTTTGTATAGTAAAAGAATAGACAAAAATATTTTTTATTGTTTTCATTTTAACACTAGATACCTGTAGTATTACACTTATTAAGATAAGAGTAAATATGACTTTGGTGGACGGAGGCATATCGCTGTATGTTAAGGAGAGGGCTTGCAAAAAATGTTAACATCATTCAACCAAGGTTACAACATTCCTTTCTAGAACATTTTGCCAAGTTGTTGCAAAAGAAATACCAAGACACACTTGAACAAGTAAAATCTACAATAAAAGCCATAGACAGCAAAATTGCCCTGACTGCAGACATATGGACAAGTGTGTCCACAGAAGCTTACCTGGGAATCAAATGCCACTACATTTAAAGTTACTGGAACATTAATACAATTTGCCTTTCAACCATGCTATTGGAAGAAGAACATACAGCTGGAAATGCAACTTGATAGATTTGAGATTTCTCCTGATAAAGTAATTGTAATTGTTTATGACAAGGGTGCAAATATTGTAGTAATATTGTAGGAAGGATACTTGAGGAGAAATATGGCTAGTCCACCCTCAGATGCACTGGCCTCATTAAAACTCGTAATCACCACTGCTCTAAAACACCAAACATTTAGACAAGCAATTGGAGCTACAAGATGTCTTCTTAAGCATTTAAAGAAAAGTGAACTTGCATCCACCAAACTGAAACAAAAACAACAGCAAATGGGCCCAACTGAACATTAACTAATTCAAGATGTGAGCACTAGATGGAAAAGTTTATATGAGACATTTTATATGAGCAGTCGACTGCTGGAGCAACGGTGGCCTGTAACTACAACCCTGACTGATGTAACTGTGACAAAAACAATCAAACATTATTTGGACTTTAAACCAGAACATTGGAGCCTGCTAGAAGAGCTCTGCACATCAAAAAAGGCTTTGCACTGACAATAAATAAAGTAGCGATAAAGCTCATTATGTAACTGATTTGAACTGTTTTATCAGAAAGTCAAATAAAATGCTGTAAACTGCTTTGTTTGATATAAATAAAAAATAAAAAATTATCAGCAGATTAAAAGATTATTGAAATAATTAGTTGTTAGTTGCAGCCCTAATTTCCAATGTTGCGTGTTCACACCAGGGGCACCAGCGCCGCTGCACTGTGTTGATCTCCCTCTCTTTTGCCAACTTCATCCATATTTTAGTGATATTCTTGCTTTTTTAAGCTACATTATCTACTCCCAATACATTTGTTGCACTATATTGTATTTTTTAATCTTTAGTTCAAATGAAAAATGTGGACATATTTACTGTAGTTTTTGCTACAATTGAGCTTGCTCGGTGATCAGACAACACAAACTACCAAGGGCGTAATGTTTACATCATCGCTATGTTTTAGTGAGCTTTTATTTTGATAGCGTAGCGGAAGTTTATTTTGAAACTTGGTGCCTACTTCCTGCGTTTTCACGGTGTAGCTCGCTGTATTGACATGAAGTTGCTTAAAAAAGTCCAACCTATCATTAGCGTTGTGTCGAGATGCTTCTGAGAGGCTTCTGGGATGCAGCCGGTGTGAATTGTCAGACTGACTAAAATACACCATATTGGTGTGAATTGGCGGTGAGAGGCAGTGACGCATGCATCAGTTTCACGCTCCCTCCCCCTCGCCTGCGCTCTCTCTCTCTTTTTTAAATTTACGCAATTTACACAAGTAAAATACGGAAATTAGTAGAGTAGATTTCATTTTATCTTTCTGGGCAGCTCACAATTTACTGGGGGGGCGCCCATGTGGAGCTTAAATATGGGAAACACTGCTTTGTTAAAAGAGCTTAACTTGTTAAGTTTGAGCTTGTGTAAAACCTAAAGCAGGATAAGGCAACAGGTTTCCTTGCACCATTTTAATACCAACTAATTTGGATTTACAGTGCTCAATTTTAATGAAAACCAGGCCTCCAAAAGTCTCCGGCCCAGTTGGGTTGGATTCAAACTGCATTGTAAAAGAGAATAGGCACAAGTAAGTTATTTGTGAAAACCTGGTTCCAAGCAAGGCTCACACTCTTTTTACAAATTCATTTATCTGGCCATTTACAGGATAATTCTTGACAATATAGTGCAAAAGAGTGACTGAATTTGAGCCCATGTCTCTTTTGGGACAGTACTCACTGGAGCAATGACTCACTACAGAGAAGAACAAACTTCATAAAAGATGAACTAAATTAGTACAAAAAAAAAAAAAAAAGGTCTGTTAATTTAAACCAAAACCACCGCAGCAAACTAAGGCTGCCATGTTGCCAACATTCTACTTTTCTTAATTAAATCACAATGTACCGTACTCAGTTTATGTCATTTCCAGGACACCAATAATTTTGATGCATGTGATTCCAGGGGATTTTTTTTACATGTTTTTAATGGCCTCCTATATTCCAACCTTTATGTATTTGCTGTCTCTGAAAAAAACATGTAAAATAAATCCCTATATGTACCAGGGGATTATTCTCCTTTGGATTGTCATTTTGATTGTTTTTTTGATATGTAAAGGAAAGAAAACAACTATTTTAGTGGTGGCCGAAGACTGTTTCTCACATATCTTACATAAAAGCTTTGCAAAGCAGGTGCAATTCCTTAAATGTTGCATAGTGTTGCTTTAATTAAAGCTGAAATAAAAATGTTTGCAAACCTGACAGTCAATGTATCAGCACTTTTCTTGCCATTAAATCTACTTTTGAGAAGCAGCTTTGCTTTATTAAAAATGGCTGACTTCATGCTTCTCTGGTTCTAATATAAGGCTAATTATTTCAACATTGGCTCCAGACATCTTACATCAGGCCTGTTCCAAGTGGAGTTATTGAATCAGAGCCAGGGGGATGTTTCTAACATCAAAGCATGACCTGAGCTGGGATTTTTCCCCGCTAACAAAGCTACAGAGCTATTCACAAGAATAAATCTATATCTATCTGTAAGGGTTGCTTCATGAATCAGATCAGTGTGTATTATAATTACCAGATCTAAGACCTAAGATTATGGTTTTGAAAGAAATGGAAGTTTCTTTAAACAAAAAGGTTATGGCTTATGTCATGTACATTTTGTAAATGCAAGACGCTTGCTCAGTCCCCTAACACTAATAGATCCATCATTAAACGCTGTCCCTTCCAATATTTTCTAATGGTGCACACTGTGCCATGTCCAGGTTGGAATAGGTGGGATGCAAAACGGACAGTTTCTCACACAAGCCATGTACATTATGTGAAAGATTAAAACCTTTAAAACAATAGCGGCAAAACGTTCAAGGTAGTCCAATATTAGCCTGGCACAGCCTAACTTTCTATTTACAGATATAGCCAGTCACTTAGCCAGTCACCTCCTCAGATATGTTCAGAACCAACCAATCAAATTTGAATGCCGCTGGAGTGTTGCCTTGCGTCACACTTAGGCGACCCAAGTTCCTTGTTCAAAACAGTCAAGAAGGCGCGCTGGAGTTTGTTCGCCCCTGCTCTTCAATAAGTTTTAAATAATCAAGACAACATTACGTGTTTAAAACCTCAACAGCAGAGAGCGCCAAGAGCATTCCTTTTTAAAGAAGTTTTTGCATGCAATGTTGGTCTGTTTACTTCTTCGTAGTTTGTTACAATTTGAATTGGTTGGCCCTGAGTCTCTTTGCCCCGCCTGGCCCAGCTAAGTCCCACCTTGAGGAAAACAAGCTGGCATTAAGCTTTTTTTCCATTGCTGATAAAACGAGTTTGGCTTGTGCACAATAAAAACTATTCCTTATAGAAAGTTAGGTGCAGAGAACAGGAGAGTTTATTCTTGGGGACATGACAATAAAAATGGATAATGACAAAATAGAAAGTAGATTGCATCCAAATAGTTTTGACATAGTTGCCTAATTTGAATATGGAGTTTTGAAAATGGTTGTTTTTTTTAACATAGTAGGAAGAGAGATCTAGCTGCAAAAAAAAGATTAAAATGCAATTTAAAACAGCCCTATTGCTCCAATCTACCATGTGACCTCTGGATATTTACTCTTGTACACTGTTTGCCTCACACTTATTTTGACCTTGTGCCTCTGCCGAGCTCAGACATTTTAAGCACCTCTCAAAGTATAATGGAGCACTGAATTGGTCCTTTTCCAAATGCTACACACTACACATCGAGGTGTTTTAATTGTACCTCAGGTTTTATTAGACTGCTGTGGGTGCAGATTGTGCTTAAACACTGTACACCTGCAGGTTTGATTAAGTTGGCTGAGGTGGGAAAATCTGACTTTTTGACAAAGTGCACACAAATCCAAGGGTTGGACATTTGCAAGAGCTTTCTCAGTTTGTCTAAAAATGTTTTGGATCTGGTTATACGATTACAGTGAAGGGGTCATTATTTGTGCCTTGTGGAAAAAGTGGGTAGTCAAGTAAATGGGTGTCTCATTGTGAGTATTTGGTTTTATTGCTTGAAATACACGGTTTCTATCTTTTATTTTATGTTATTTTATTCACTGTTCACAATTATTTGGGCGCAAAAATACGCAGTTGACCACTAGGCTACATATTGCAGGTGTTTTTGACTAATCTATACTATATCTAAAATCTATCTGTCTGTATCTAAAATAGTCATGATGCACGCTTTGGGTGCAAATTTGTTTTGCCACAATAAATGGCTCTATTTAGAAATGACTAGTTGCAGTGCTATTTGTGTGTTAACCATAGGACATGGTTATTATCAATTGTGTATAAAATAAAAACAGGACAATAGTAATACAGCTATACAACATCATTGTATTAAACAACCCCACACCCCCAAGTGTAATATATTTCTCTGTAATTGACCAACCCTGGGTTGGAGTTCTATTTTTTGAGTGGCTTGGCACTGGATAAGCCCTTAGGGGACCACGTGTGTTGCTATCCCATTGTTGTCTGGTGTCTGTTACGCATGTTACGCTACTGTAGCTGCGACTATGTATGTTATGTTTTAACTGCAACTCTAGTTATGTCTGCTATGTTTGTAAAATGCCACATTTGATTTACCTGAAGATCTAGATGGCGGCGCGGGGAAATTTTTTGCATTGTATAAAATAAACTTCTGCTACACCATCAAAATAAAGGCTCACTAAAAAACATAGCGGTAAACATTGCATCTAGCACCCAGGACTTCTTGTTACACCATGGATAACAGTGGCTAGTTTTGAACACTGTAGGCGCTGTAGAAAGTACAGTAGAAACTCTACAGTAGAAAGTCTGTGAAGGTTTTGGTCATCCACGTCAACTTAAAGAAAAGGTTAAAGTAAAAGCATCTGGACTCAGTTTTCAAGGTGAAGACATTTCATCTCTAATTCCAAGAGACTTTATCAATTCTGAGATCAACTGGTAAGTGAGCTGAGCTTATATCTCTAGAGGGAGGGGTTTGACCTGAAACTAAACCAGATGGCGGTTCTGGTCTTATAGTTGTTAGCTATAAAAAGGCAGTGTGGTCAAATCCTTCCCTCTCTCAGAAAGAGTTGATCAAGAATTGATAAAGTCTCTTGGAATTAGAGACGAAGCGTCTTCATCTTGAGTCTAGATGCTTCTGCTTCAAACTTTTCTCTAAGTCACATGTGTAAACGTCAATCCTGTTACTCAATGTGCACACAATAAAGTGGAAATTAGCGGTACCACATTAAGTTCATTAAAACCAACACTACTTTTTGCATGTTTTTTTCATTAAAAAGCTTTGAATTGTATTGTAACTTTTTTCCCACCTGTCCACTTTTATAAAGCCCTCTTTCTCAATGTTTGTCAAGTTTGTTTGTGTCTTTAAGATGCTCCGTCAAAGTCCCAGCTGCTCTAATTGGTCAATTGGAGCAAAACTTAAATCCAAGCTGAATCCAGGATTAATTATTACCCTCCTCAAGACATGTTTCCACTGAGTTGTATGGTAAATTTCAGGTTAGTATAGCACAGAGATTTGCAATGTCCACAGATGTGACCATTAATCAAGAACAAGTTATCCTTTATTTGAGAGAATATTGCCATTTTGAGTTTTTTGGTCAATTCTTATTTTCATCCTGTAAGTAAGAGACCACTGAGGCATTTAATTTTCTGAAAGAAAAACTATTTTTCCATCTATATGACAGAGTTTGGGACATTTCGAAAACCATAAAAAACAAAATCTACACAGTAGACAATTTATATTTTATGCTTTGTGTAACTTTAATGTTTTAATAAAAACCATCTCCAACATGCCTCAGAAAATATCAAATCATAAGACTTCAGCTCCCATGGGTCCCAGGTGTTATTGCTGCGAGAGGCTCCTCAACCGTAACAAATTATACACTACATTCCTGAACCATGACTCGGCCTTTCGCAGAAGTCCTGGGGCTGTACAAAGTGAATACACCCTACGCCAAGAAAGAGCCGCTCAAACATGCACTAGGTCACCCGCTATCACTCCTGGCCTAATCTACAGATACACTAAGACGACAAAGAAGAGGAAGTGCTGTTTCTCAACCCTATCTCGCAGATTAAGTATCAAAACACTTAACGAGAGATATGTAAAATATAAATGTTACAGAGGACAAATTACACATAGATACGGTCCTATCTGTATGTTTTAGAGTGCTGTTCTCTTTTGTCAACAAAATGCAACAAATTAGGTCTAATAGGATTTGATAACAAGGGCTTTCTTTAAATAAAATACTCCAGCTGCACAATATATTGTAAATGTATTGTCATCGCAATTTCAAAAAACACAATATTTGAATAGCGAGGAATTAATTGAATTGCAATGTTATGGTTCTTCAATTTGAAAAAAAGTCCTGTTTAGTCCTTGTTATAGTCCTGTTTCAGTCTTTGTTTGATTTTGATAAAGACCTAGTTTTGACCAGAGAAAGTTACTCCAAAGCCTTGTATTGATTCATAAAATGTAATTTAACTTTTAGTGCGTTAAAAAGGCTAATATCAAGCAGCCTTTTCAAATAAATGGATATTGTGATTCATAGCCAAGAGCTGCACAATTACAGTATAAAAAAAAAGAAGTATTCTTTAACTGTGTTGAATATTGCAATGCTAAAATGAGCTATAATATTTGGACAACCCTTTTTTGAGGGGGCCAATTTGCCTTTATTGATAGTAGACAGTAGGTTGGCAGGGCAAGAGATAGGGGAATGGCATTTGGAAAATGACCCGTCCAAGATTAAATTTAAATTCATAAAGAAATTTCGGGCTGTGGAGTCACATCAAAACTAGGGCTGAATGAAAACTGCTAAAAGGAAAAGTGTACTCCCATTCATTAATTGTTTGAGGCAAATGCAACTTTTGTACTTTTTAGGGAAAAAATGAAAACAGATAATAGTAACAATTATTCTTGTAAACAGAGCTGCATAGTGTCACAAATAAATTAATGAATCTCAATTAACAGATTTGCAAAGATAACAAACATAAAGTACTTTATTGCAAACAGTAAAAGTTCCATTGGCCTGAACAGGAGGGGTGTCTTTGTGTCACTGTCCACCTCAGCACAGAGCCTGCTGCAGTATCACGTTGCCATCATTTATTCAACAGTTCGGCAGGCAGCAGCAAGATGGGCCACTGTCAGGGGAAAAAGGGGCCATTACACCCTATCTAACCTATTTCGATGTTTGTTCATGGACAGCCGAATGTCCCCGCAGGGCTACCGTAGGTGCTCACAGAATGTAGAGAGCAGGGAGTGAGATGTGCAATCTGCAACTGCATCATCAGAGCACACCAAAACATTACACTGATCCTTTAAATTGTCCTCTTTAAACACCAATCAAAAATTCATGTTATAATTCTGGCCCTTTAGCTGCTTTTTGTTTGTTACAAAACTTCTTTGGCTAATTGTTTGAATCATTATTTTAAAATATGAAAAGCAGAGTGGTTAGCACTCACAGCAAGAAGGTCTCTCCGGGCTACTCCAGCTTCCTCCCACCGTCCAAATATAAGCATGTATAAGTTAATTGGCAACTCTAAAGTGTAGTGAATGAATGTGAGAGTGAATGGTTGTCTGTCACTGTTTATAATTATTTAAAATAGATTGTGCAAGAAGATGTGCGTGAATGGACCAGGCATCAATTTTGTAGGTTCACATGTCAGAGTTGTAATTACAATTTCCATCAACCAGGCACAATGTAAAGATCTAAGGACAACTGTGGTGAGAATTTTAAGCTATAAATGAATATGGCTTGTGTCTTTTCCTGCCACTGACAGCTACTGGAAGCAACAAATAATGACCAAGAAAACTTTGTCTTCTACACAGAGAAAAGCTCACTCTTCAACTGATACTACACATCTGAAGCTTAAAGTTATCTTGAGGTTAGTCAACCATTATTCTTTGCAGTTGAGAAATCCTTTAAGCTGAGTAAGGAAGTCTTTGTGTCATCTCCTTTTGGCTCCACTATCATCTCTTTCCAGTCCAGTCTGACTCAGGACAATTTGTCCTAGACATCTCTTGAAACTGACTTCTTTTTCCAGATGTTTGGACCTGGATCAACCACTGGTCTCTCTTCATCTCTCTGTGAGATTATAGCCAATATATCCATGATTTAGTAGGCTCCAGGGCACGCAAAATTTAAGAATACCTGGTAGCCAAATCCAGGTATTCCTAAATGCGGCCACTCTGAAAGTCTAAGATTTTTGTATCCCAAAGTAAAATTAACAAGCCCATATAATATTTTTTTCATGTATACAGTTATGAAAGGCATGGCTGACCACTGGACAGTAACAGTGTGGTTTTGTCACAGTTGTGGAACACTGGTCCAGCTCTATACTCTCTACAGGGTGCCCTAAACCACCTGAGCAGCATGGAACGTGATATTGTGTTATAATAATTTGTAGTTCAGATAAATGAGAGAGACGG
Source organism: Neodontobutis hainanensis (assembly GCA_024349245.1). Classification (NCBI taxonomy): domain Eukaryota; kingdom Metazoa; phylum Chordata; class Actinopteri; order Gobiiformes; family Odontobutidae; genus Neodontobutis; species Neodontobutis hainanensis. Next base: position 1,393,197 of record JALDNG010000046.1, read on the forward strand.
TGGAGACGGTGTACAATTTAAAATGAATGGTCAGGTTTAATTCTTAGCAAGAATGAAGCAAAGCACACACATGTAACAAGATCTTGACTGCAGCTTACACTCTTTCAGTCATTGTGGGTTTTATTTGATTAATGATAATATTGTATTTTTTTCTCTGGCTCGACAAGCTTTTTTTTGCCTGAAATAAACTAAACTAAACAATATACAGTAAATATCATGATAATGTTAAATTGTCTAAACTTAACTAATGTCTGTTACATTCTTTAGGTTTTTGCTTAGTCCCTCTTTTGTACATAACTCCCATCACTATATTCACAACAGCCAACAATGACCTTTTAACAAATATCATGATATCTGTAACAAGATAATGTATTAAAATAAAGAGCAAAATTAATGTTCTTCTCTGTTTAGAAGAACACTCGAATAGTAACATTCAATCAGCTACAGGTATGGTACTTCTTTCCCCCCAAACACAACTTTGACAACAGTCTTATTATCTGAACAAATTCCAGACTTGTGTCTAGTTAGAGGCAGCAGACTGTAATAAATAATCCTGGAGGTATGGTGCAAACATAAATTGTGCTGTGGAGCTGACTGTGCAGATGAAAGACCCTCTGAAGAGCTATTAATTACACTACTCTGAGGTTAATGAATCAGGTGAACCAGAGGGGTCAGGCCTAAGTCGTATATCACTGCGAACAGTCTCAGTAATTCACCTGCACTAAACAAGCCAGAATTATTTTCAAACTATTTCAAATCTAGTAAGATTTTCCAGTGTATTTAAATGTATTTCTCTGCTGCTGTGTGCACTTTAAGTCAAATTTATAGAATTTACTTTGGGAGAGGTATTACATTCCTCTGCTTCTGTGTTATTCTTTACTAAACAAGTGTGTTGGGAAACTCCAGACAGATTTGGATACAGCCTGTTGTCTTTTAGCCAAGCGTTGTAGTGCAGAGATGGATTAGAGACCTGATATGACCTTTGTTTGTCGATCTCTGAGGCTGATAGACTACAGTGGCAAACGGGCTAAGCCTGGGAAATCACAGGGGCAATTGAGCGTAAAAGTGAATTTGTCTGCGGTCACAGGGCAGGGGGCCCGGGGGTGATACCTGTCAGACATCAATGTTTAGATGAGTCAAGAGGGTTACAACTTTGACCCTAGAAAATTTATGACAAAGACAAGCTGTAGAGCAGGGGTCCTCAATTAAAATCAGACGAGGTCCACTTAGTTAACTTTCCTCAAGAGAGGGGTCCAGAAAATTTCAATAAAAGGATATGTGTTTGAATATAATTCTTTAAAGTAAAGTCTCATTTATTCCACACCTACAGCCTCTTAAACAATATGGAGATGAATGTAGATAATCTACTGTTTTCTGTATTTTATCCTTTGTTTCCATGTTTAGCTTTTCCCAAACACATCTCACAGACAACAGGTAAAAAAAAAAACAAATCAAAAGAGGCTAAAGCTAAAGCTCAGGACCTGGTGGTTTATTGACAATAGCCTGGAATTCTGCATATAAGTCCTAATACTCCTTTATACATGTGTGAGAACATTTTAAATACAAAATAATCAAATCAAACCAAAACATATTTGTTAAATAAATATGACAAAGATGCAGTCATAATTGGTCTCTTTGTATTGTCATTCCTCTGAAAACAACAGGAACAAGGAAAAATGCACTGAGCATTTCTTTAGCATTAGCTGTTGCTAAAAAATAACTGTTACTGTTAATTATTAGCAACAGCTAATGCTAACACAACTTAAGGAAGACTTAACCTGTGTCACTAATCTCCAAACCCTCCTCTCACACCTTTTCTGTTTTAATCTCCCAAATGAACATGTGTTGGGTTCAAATGAACATGTGTTGGGTTCAAATGAACGCAAATAGCGTGAGCTAATTCCTCACGTTGTTTGTAAATGAGGTCAAATATGCGAAAAACGAGTCAAGTCCCTAAATTACAATACAATAAAGAAGTTGACAGACAAATGTACAACTCACCACATTATTAGACGTCCTCACTTTCCTCTGAGACTTTTTAATCCCGACATGAAAACTCCAGTCCTGGTTCAGTTCTGGATTGATTCTCTGATTATCACAGCAGCCGGGACAAGAGGAAAAGGAGCTGTAGGAGCTGTATTTTCTGATTGAAACAAACGATCCCTCTCCGTCCACAACGTCAGTGAATCTTCGTTATTTTTTTGTCAAGGCTCAACTTTTAGATTTTAGTAGTTTCTAACGCATTATCGGGCTACGCTAAACATGTTGAAATTTCCCGCTGCTCTGTCTGTAACTATAGTAACCTGAGGACCCGCGTGTAGACATAGCTGTCCTAGGAGTGCCGGTTCAAAAAAAGGTTTTACTTGTAATTATGAATACTGTCTTGCGGTCCAGATCAAAGCCTCTCGGGGTCCGGATCCGGACCGCGGTCCGCCTATTAGTGACCTCTGCTGTAGAGTAATCACAACCGTTTCAATTTAGTATTATGTGTTTTATGCCTTTAGTACGGTGGCCGAGACAGCTCAACACGCTGCAAATGAAGAAAGCACCAGCAAATAAAGAAAACATCTTCATCAGTTTGACAACACACGCGCTTGCAAAAGTTCACAACACATGCAAATACAAAAACGCGCTGCAAATACAAAAACGCGCTGCAAATCCTCACAACACATGCAAATACCAAAACGCGCTGCAAATAACACAGACCACAACGGAAATGTTTTAAGGGGACTCATTTGAGTGACGAACAATATATTTAGGCCAACAATATCCAAACGACTAAGCAATTATACGATCATAATCTAAAAGTAAAAAAAAAAACTCACCTTTCAGGTCAGTGACAACAACATTGACAACAACGCGACAGACGAGCAAACAATAAGCAGGTACCATTAGGGGTTCGTCACTCAAAGGAGTCCCCTTAAAACATTTCCGTTGTGGTCTGTGTAATTTGCCGCGTTTTTGAATTTGCAACGCATTTTTGTATTTGTATGTTTTGTGAGGATTTGCAGCGCGTTTTTGAATTTGCAACGCGTTTTTGTATTTGTATGTGTTGTGAACTTTTGCAGCGCGCGTGTTGTCAAACTGATGAAGATGTTTTCTTTATTTGCTGGTGCTTTCTTCATTTGCAGCGTGTTGCTGTCTCGGCCACCGTACTTTAGTCTGGCACAAACATTAAGATATTTTTTAAATCACAGAGGCCCCATACATGACAATAAAATTATGTAGTGGGCGGTGTGTACCTCCACACAAAGTGATTCCCTTTGAGTTTGGACTCTTAACTCAGGAAAATCTCCAAGCTACAATAAATGTGACTTGAGGAAAAAAACACATAGCCAATAATTGTAATCCCAAATCTTAAAGTTTATACATCTTATCAATCTCTTTTCTTAAAAAGAAAAGAGATTGATGAAGACATTGAGGTGCTTCACCATTTACTGCAAGCTTGAATTGCCGTTCAGTCTGAAAATGAGCCGCAGCGTTTTATATTCACTGCAGTATCCTTTACAACCCTCATTTACATGCCAGATTTTTAAATACCCTTAATACTGTCATCTTTGTGGAGGTCGTTTTTGTTTTGTAGTCAGGAATTTTCAAATGGATTATCATAGTCCTTAGAGTCCCTTTTATTATAACACATAACTTTTATTTTACATAAGAGGAACTTAACTTTACCTCTCCTCAACTTTCACACTGACGTCAAATCTCTTGCCCCAACCAAGAAATTTACACACAACTAACACATCATTATAACATGGTGTTTGACAGAATGAGAACCAGCCAACACCTGCTGTGGGCTTTATATGACCCTTCACATAATGTACGCGTGTGCACAATGCATGAATACAGTCATTGTAAATATGAGCAGGGCAGATTTAGAGCGTTTACAAGCTGGGAAGGTCCCACTGGCGCCAAATATCATAAAGACCAAAGATACAGTCACAGGGGGCACGCCTTGTTATAGTTTGCTTTATTCAACATACAGATTTACTTCTGTTGGGGGGCAGCCATATCTGATGTCATACATGTCAAAGCTAAGTTGGAGCCTTATTTGGGAGCAGTTAAATCATTGTAATGACATCACACAGGAATATTTGGAGAATTAGTTACATCAAACCCAATCACGCTGTAGAAACAGAAAGTCAAGTCTCTCTCTAACGAGTGCACACATTCGACAGCTGTAATAGATTGTTCTGTAAGTCAAAATGAATAGCTGTGCAACATGACAGATATTCACTTTCCGAACCTTCAAAGTGGTTCACTAATGAGCTGTTTTTCTTTCATCCTTTTCTCTTTTATTTCTTAGACCCAAAACTAGGCCGATGAGCATGACGGCCGTGACCTCGAGCTGTCCGGGTAAGAACCGGAGCAGTCCCCAGACTCCACCCTGAGGCCATCTGCTGCTCCCATTCACCACAGCTCCACTACATCTGGAAGACACATCGATGGAAGCCACTAACAGCAATGACGTCAGTCAGCGGTAATCCACAGACAAGGGACAAATGTGAAGCAAGGTTTGTGTGTGTTTAAAGCAACTTTTGGTCGAAATGTTTTGAATATATACCACTGTTAATTGTTTTTGTTAAGGCGACTCCTTCATTTGATTTAAAACTGTGATTAGCCAAGCATTCTGATGTACAATGCCATAATATCTGGCAAATAGAATCCTGTAACAACTAGTTTAAAAGCTGCACCACCTGATTTTCTATAACTGTCCCTGTCTCAGATTCCACTCACCCCCAAAAGCAGCCTCGAACCTCTCTTGTTTCTCTATTTATATAAAATACAAAAAAAAAAAAAACGGACCAATTATTCCACCACAAATTAATAATACATTAAACGAAACTGAAGTTTAGAACTTAGCGTTAGCTTAGCTGCATCTTTAGCAATAGGACAGAAATTATTTCTGCCTCGTTTAATATTACGTGACTAAACTGACAATATTTATCCACGTTTTACTATGCCTCTTTTTTCTCTGTTAATATTTTTCTTTTTTGACCTGTCTCACTGTGCTTAGACATCCACACTGAAAAGGCACTTCCTGTAACATCATATGACAAGCCACTGTCCCAATGAGAACACTCCTTTTCTAAGCCTATGATTGGCCAGTTTTTCATAAATGATTGCTTTTACAATATACTGTTATGGAGGTTTAAACATTTTTTCCTAACTAGAAGAAAAATATCAGGTACAGTAAGTCACCTTTGTGTAACAGCTTTTGATTTAATATTGCATTTTTGGCTTCAAAAATATTGTTGAAGGCTTTTAATGTCAAACCCAATAACTTACACAGCAAAGTTTGCACCACAACATTGGCTTTACACTTTTTACTTTTCATACGAGGGTTATGAGTTTTGGTTACTTATAGACTAGAGCCAGGTTATAGTAATACACATTATCACACATTTATTCCAAAATAAATATTTCTGATGTACTTTGGTTATTTTTGTAAAAAATTTTGTACTTTGAAAAAGTAAACTTTATCATTATATTGTAATATGCCCCTAGTTTTATGTTAAACATTTTCAGATTTTATTTACTACAACTATTTTGACCAGAAAAAAATGCAGTGATTCCAAAACAGTGGGTCAGGCCAAAAGATAGGTCATCCAAAGTTTCCATTTGCATTATTGTAAAACTCCAGGAGCGCGTTTGTGACAATTCATGGAAATAAATGCTACAAAACATGGTATGGTACAAATATTGAGAACATCTTTGAAAAAAGTTGGGTTGCCACAATTTCTTATGAATTTTTGTTTTTTCCTAACCTTTGCTACATGTGGTTCTTGCATAACATGATCATAGTCATTTTTAATTGTTGCATAATTTCTTACAAGCAAAGCCATGAACTGTTTTATTGACTTGTCATAACAGTTTTCTTTAAAAAATGTGGCAATATTTCAGGTGGTATACTAAAAGGTCACAGATGTATGTTATTTGAGGGACAGACTTGGTTAAATGACAAGTTGAGGCTGGAAAAATGCTGTGAGCGTGGCTGTTTTCAAAAACACAGGTCAACACTTGGGTCAGCCATATTCAGAATTTTCTAATTTAAACATATATTTTCACGTAAGGAAAACTCCCATAATAAATGCCATAGAGGCTTGTCACACGCGGGATCAAAGTCACTGCAAAGACAACCGTTAACAAGACCAAAGGCATTCCTCTGCTCGCTCTACTTCAAACTCAGCAGCCATAATTATCCACTCCTAAACAAACACAGCTAAACATAGGCCCACAGCTTGCCCACTCCAATGGAAACACTCCCTCCAAAAACCAAACACCGCCCGAGTACTTTTAGTAATGCAGCAAGCTAAAATATAACCCGTCAACTACAGCTCTATTGTGTTTCATGGCGCCACATCCAGGCCATACTGAAATAGTTCATATAGTAAGTCCCAACGATGCATAAGAGTCCATTCAAATGAAGAGGATAAAGGCAAAGGAGTTACACATTTGAGTGAAATTTGCAAAATTATAGTCTTTAGTGCTGCTCTACATTGTAATGTTTATAATAGCAACATATATTTATATACCCATAACAAATTTGTAGCAGTAATGACTGTGAAGGTTCTCAGTCATCCAGGTCATCTTGAAGAAATGGTTTAAGCAAAAGCAGCTGGACTCAGTTTTCAAGGTGATTCACCTTAACCTTTTATTCATAGCAGTAATGAGTAATGCTGCAGCTGCATATGGGTTAGTGGGACTGGAGGTAGACATGGCGCTCTGCACAGGTTTGACAGTTTTTTGCACTTTGAGATAAGAATATAATTTATGCTATACCTCTCGTAAACTTGTTTTTGGATGTTTGATTTAAAAATGTTTAATGGTAGTTAATGCGTTTGTGGTTTACTCCAATCTAAACTCGAGCAAAGACAGAAATATAAAACGAGTGACTTCTTGTTCATAAGGTTTAAAATTAAATTGTGAAAAGCTGAAGCCATCATTTTGCCCATGTGAACTGTGTGCAACCCAGAGGGAATGCAAAATAATAATTCAAAAAGCTGCCTTTGACAATCATTAAACAGTAAATTAGCTGCAGATCCCACGTTGACAAGGGCTTGACTTAAAGACCTTTGGGAGGCTTCACTGTCACTGAGCTGAAGGAAGAAGAAAGAACTAAAAATGCAAGAGCAAGTAAAAAAAATGGGTGGGGAAAAAAGGAGGGATTCCTGAGGATAGTAAACAGTGCGTGGGAATAGGAATGTGTTTGAGTTGCCGATTTGACAGAAGGCACATATGAGCTAACTGTGGCAACAGCAGTGCAAATATATCATAGGTAACTCTCCTAAACCAAGGCAAATATAACAGCATTCTTACACCGGGCTACAGTCCCCAAGAGTCACACTGGGGCTGGTTTCTCAAAACTCACTAAAACAGACTTGTGTTTTAGGTGTCTATAAAGAGACGGACTGTAGTGAAATAAGTAGCAAGGCCAAACTAAGGCCAAACTGACATATACTGTATAGAGATACTTTTTTTTACTTGTGCAGACAAATATATTATTTTCTATATTTCTCACCACATTTTAGCCAATGTTGCTTCAAGGGCTGCACACAATCAGAAAAAGATGCAATAACAGAATGTATAAACAATGCAATATTTAAATGCTATTTACACAATAAAAAAAGTACAATTGATTTAAAAACACAAGGCTCTGGACTAACTTCCACTCATCAAAGCAGGGACCTAATCAATAGTTAACACTGAAACTAGGACTAAATTGACGAATGAAACAAGTTCTGTTGTATGATTTGACAGGACAAGAAAGACCACAACATTATTGCAATGCAAGTACCTTTATGGTGATACGGATATTGCAATTTATGATGTTGAGATAAAAATAAATTTGTGATTATATTTTGCAGCCCTCGTTTCTTGGTGTAACTCTTGGTGGTCTAAACATATAATAGCCCTAACCACAATGTACCAGAACTTAATTATAAGTGTGACATTTAGCAACAGTTGACCTTGTCATTTGTCCACATGATTGAGTCACTAGAATTGATTTAAATGTAATCCAAATAAGTGTTTTTGACTTTATAGGGCAAAAATGCAAAATGCAGCAGTTGCTCAATTTGACAACCAGTAGCAATATTTCAATTTCACTCTGGGCAGAATAACGTTTTCAATTGGAATTACAATAAATACAGGACTCTTACCCTGATTACACTCAAGCTGAGAACCTTTTTTGGGGGGAAATGAGCCTGGCAAAACTATGTTACAGCCTAGGTATGAATATTGAGCATAGTGATAAGTTTGCCTAGACAGACCTAGTTTTATTTCTGTGTCAGGGAAAAGATATGTATACTCCTGTCCAGACATGGTAAACTTTCTACTGGGGCAAAACTGGAGCTGCACTGACTCAGGACAGTTTGATCCCAGCCCTTTTCCTGGGTAAGACAATGAACCCTGACGTACCTCCATTGTAGCATTGGTGAATGAGTGAGTGTGCCAAGTGCTGGTGCTGGAAGAAAGGCACCATATAAATGCAGCCCTTTAATAAACTACCAAGTTAAAAGCATTGTCAATGTTGCTTTACACATGACACTATTGATATAAATGGATGAGTTTCTCAAAAGTTATTACGGAAAGGATAAAAGCAATCTTCTTCTCCTGTTTATTCCAGCAGTACAGCGTATACTAGACCTCCAGCCCCTCAACTGCTGAACAGGATTAGGCCGTTCTCAGCAGTTCTATTTACAACATTTCAATTCAAATTAGATTTAAGTGAGACAGTCTTTCTCTCAGACAAACAGACAGTCTAAACATAAGCTTGTGATGATGTGGACTAGAAAAATAGACATGGCTTTGCAGGTTTGGTCCGACCTGTAGGAGGGTGGAGCGAAAAACGAGAGGATGTTGTTATTCTACACAGGAAGTCAGACAAACAAAAGGCCAGCAGGAAAGACTTTGGACACATTCTCAAGAATGTGGCCAAAGTCTTTCCTATCTTTCCTATATTAAAAAGCCTTTGGTTAGTGCGGTTTAATTTTTGGACCTAGATCCATATTTCTTCTCTACAAAATGTTCTGTTTGAAGAATATCATTTCGTCCACATCTGTCTTCCTGTTTGACCAATGAACAGGATTTTAAATCAACCAACCATCCAGCCTAACATGACATTTAGGTCGACCCACTGCTTCCTCAGCCATTTCTTTGTACAGTAGATCTGCAAATGCACTTATGCTTCAAAGGAGTGTGATGCTTTGATGCAATGATGGCAACAGAGAAGGAATTAGGATTTGGAGCAAGAAATTTGCAAGACTTATAGGCTGATTTACGTTTTGATCTGTCTCAGATTATGGTGCACTATAGTTTCTAAAATGGGTGAAAGTGCTGTTGAACAATTCAGTTTTACTTTTTACAATGTTTTTTTTCACTTCTGTTATGGCATTATGAAAGATATGTTTAACATATTTGTTTATTTGATATAAGTTATACTTATTTAGGGTCAAAGTGACAGTAACCCACCAATTACATGGCTTGCACTTATGGTACATTGTTGACAGGTTTACTTCGATTGTCTTTGAAGTTTTGGAGGTCCACTTCCATTTGAACCCTTGTGGTTCATTTGAAGCATATTTATCTAGAAACATCAAAAGATATATCCCCAAGTTATTCCTTAATTGGCAGGAGGCTGGTTGATCTGTGTAATGGCACTTGTTGGTCATGTTTGACAATCCCAATATTATTTATAAAACCTCAGATATTATTAATAAAACTGATGTATTGTTAATAATAGCACTACCCACTGCCTCAACTGTTACTTACACTGAATCTAAGCTAATATTACTTATTTTTATTGTTAGAGTTATTATTATCCATCTAGAATGCAAATATGAGATGCATTTTTTTCTTTAAAAAAATACTTTAGCCACATTATTCACATGTACACATTCTTGTTGAAGTCCATTAGGTGCATTTTAAAGGACTCGCTCTGAGAAAGACCAGGCACGGTTGTTGAACCAGGAGCACAAGGGTGTCTTTAGAGTTTCCATGACAACCCCGGTCTCTACTTGAATGCCATGGTCCTGCTGTCAGTCCTACAGGCGTTTACAGCGGCGACAGAGTTTAACATTGACAGCCAATAAATCCCCTGAATTGAACTTTGTGAAAGGGGCCAATAAAGACAGCAGTGGCTTGAGCAGAAGCAGGGCGTAGTGAAGGCAGCTGTGGAGAAGCAAGCAGATGGCTGCTGCAAGAAAAACCTCTCTTTAGATATTCAAGGACCCTCAGACGTTCACACTAAATATTCACAACCCTTGTTCTATTGATTCAGTCTTTCAGATTAAAAAAAATCATGACAGAAGCAATTCTGTTGTTTTAATTCAATGTTGAAAGGTTTAGTGCAAAAATAAAAGTTACTTTATAAGTGGTGATTTATTATTTAGCATTATTTGCCAACACTAGAAGCACTTTTAAACAGTAAAAATGTAACTTATGTATCATACCCAAATGTGTCATAAAAAGAAAGTGTTCAAATAAAAAGCTATGCTGAAGAAAATTATACAAAATGTTTAAAATAAGTCTTGCAAGGCTTAATTTTGGATAATGCTAATGAGGGAATAACACTTTTAGTTTACCTTTGGGAAAATTTGTATACCATTACATTTGAATATTTAACATAGAGAAGTAGGTTTACGGGTTTATAATGTGTTGTTACTATTGTTTTGCAGTGCTTAATTGTTTCTCCATTAATTGTTGATGCCAATATTTATTTTATTTAAAATAATTTATGCAAATATAAAGCAGCTTTTATTTAATTGATGTATACAGCAGATATAGATCATTTAAGTGAACAAGTAAGGGAGGAGGGCTTGCAAGGGATTAAACAATCAATGATTTTATCCAAGGCATGCTACAGTTTAAGAGAAGATCTGTTGTCAGGATGTAGAGCTGTTGGCAGTGGTACTGAGACCATACTATATATCTATAAGAGAATTCTCACATGTCGTTACAGTTTATATTCAACCAAGAGCCGTGCCAGACACTGCCTGTGACATCATCAGCAGAACTGTTTCCAGGTCACAGACCCAGCATCTTGGTGCTCCCTTTTCATCATATTAGGTTAGGTAGTTAGTTTGGAGACTCTGGTTGAAACAATGGAACAACAGACACACAACAGGTGTGTCTGTGCATTGGGCTTTTGAACAACAAAGAGCAACCAGTGTATGTCTGAGATCAGTGATTAGTAGGACAGAACTCCAAAAGAACTCCTTCTTCCTGAATGAAATAAGACTGTACAATCAATCATTCTGTGGCAGATTAGATTTTTAATTTTTTGGAGGAGACCTAACAACAAGCTTAATAAAAAAAGTTTAATTTAACTGAATTGTATTAAACAGTGATAATTGTATTGCATACTGTAAATAATAACCTATTACCATTGTCAATAAGACATAATAAATTATTTGCTGTTGTCTAATGGCTAACTAATTTTAGCATTTTGATAAATCTTAGATTGATTTCTTGTGGAGGTAATCTTCTCAAGTGGTTTGTTTATTTGACATCTGGCAGAAAGAGTTTGTGACCTCTGCACATGTTTGACAATGTTAGCATTCAGACTATTTACTAGAAAGCTTTGTGCAAACCACTCGACTGGTAAATAGATCTGACCAAGCAAGTCTTTTTCTCATCTAGTTGGCAGTCAATTCACTCAACAATGTAGGGATACTATTTACCTCTCTCGGGCATTATAGTCAAGACCCCATTAACAAGACCTGGTCATGGCCTGAGACAATAGTGTATCAAGATCAAGACAAGACCAAGACTTTCAGGGCTCAAAACAAGACCACGACAGAGATAGAATGAATCAAAACCAAGTGTAAGAGGAATCATTTTTAGATTAAGGTAAAAACACACGTAGTAGTTGTGGGCTTTAAAATCCTGAGACATGTACAAGAATGAATAAGCTTGAGTCCGAGACAAGACCAAGACCTTTAAAAAGTGCTATTCAGTTAAGTTTCCAGTTGACTATGACCAACACTAAAGCCAGGATTCTCACAGCTTTTGAGTATGTCTGAGAGGTAGCAAGTCTGAAACATAATTACTTACCATGTACCATCTACAATATATTTTTAAGACTATTGAGGAGTAGTTTTATAATGACATTAAACCAATTTGTAACCAAGTATTTGAATTCACTCATGACCATTATGCATCCAATGTATTATAACTAGCTGGAAGTATAGCTATGAGGCAGTGTTACTGTCAGAGCATGCCATCTGTTATTACAGGGTTGACATTACCATACTATACTCACATTCTTATAGAAAATACAATTGTTAGGGTCTTTTCTGACTAGGTTATAATAACATAGAGTATATAACTCTCCATGGGACACTATATGATATTTAAATCCTGTCTCAGCACATTATTAATTATAAACAAATTAATGAGGTGGTAGCCAACACCTTGAGTTGTAGTCAACTCTTACATTGTGCCCCAAGGATACGGGTTTTACTAGAAGAGACCACTCCTATAATTTAATAACATGTAGGTTATAAAGTAAGCTAGATCGAACCATCCCCCACCCCTGTCTGACTTGTCACTCACTATTAGGAACTGAGATTTAAGACCATCATATGGATGACACTGTGGTTATGGCTATAAGGCTGAAGAAAAGTGCATGTAAATGAAAACATTAACAGTATTTTTTCCATGTTTGATTTATATCAGTGCTTATTCTGTTCATGGGAAATTCCTTTTTAGGTAGATACCCCTGGGGCTCCATACACATTACAAATGCTACAGGCTGTTATCTGGAAATCATTAGTTTTGCAGGTACTCCAAACATTTTACACTAAGGGCAAAGAGAGTCCCCCTGCTAAACTTCAACGTGCATAGCAACAACATCTTATACCAATAAAAACACAGAAGAAAACAAAACAGATTACATATTTATGAAGATATCGCTCAGATACAAGTGCATGCTAAAGCAGACGAGAAGAAAAGGTGATTTTGTGACACACGTCGGCTCAGAGCACTGTCTCAGTCAAACTGTCAGCCACTATAACAACAAAAAACAGTGTACGTACCGTTGGCGTAAAAATCGTTAATACTCCATATCCAGTTAGATAAGCTAAGGTTTCCTGTGTTCTTCACGCCAAACCTCCGTACGCTCCGGAGTAATCGGGATTTTCTTTTCTTTTTTTTTTTACTTCAGATGTGTGTGGATGGAAACGTCGACCTCGCCGAGAAAAGAAAAGGGGTGGGTCGGGAACGTTTGGAGAATGTGTTTAACCAATGAACGTTCACTACAACGGCTCTCGACTACGACTGGCCAATCACATCCAAATATCCAGACAAGAGCCAATGCTGATTGGTTGACGTAGAGAAAGCAAAGATTAGGCATAGCACCGGGAGAAGAGCTGGATTTACTTAACCGACTTACTTTTGAGTGTTTTAATATCTGTTGGCTGATTAAAAAAAATCTTTAAATAGTATGACAGCTAATTTAGCCCACAGTGATAGTAAAGGTTTTTAAGCTGTTTTTTTTTTTTTAATGTTGGCTTTTTGAATTCAAAAAGGGAACTGGTAGCCTACATTTTCACTATAGAGTGAATGCTTAAAAAGGTCGGTACTTAAAACATTGCATCCACTATATGAGATTGTATCAACAAAATAAAACACTGATGCCACCTGATGGCAGTAAAAGGAATCAATTGAGGTGGTCGTTCAATTACAATTTTATTTTAACTCAATCTGAAATTAGTGGAACAGATGATACAGGTAGGTAGGAGTAATGGTGAGGTTTATTTCAAACAGTAGTTTGGGATGTGAAGTTAGAATGGTTAAATGGTAACTTAATATATTAATAACTATAATATATAATGCTCATATCAAAATTTATATTGTTCTTAATATGTTTTCAGCAGCCAATGAATCAAGTGTTTATTCACCCTGACTCTAGGTCATGGATGAGCCAAGTTTACTTATGATTGACATGTGCACGCATGCGCAACATTAAAATTTTGTAGCTGTAAAACCGGATGTTGCACTTGTTCTCTGACTTTCAAGGCTAGCTTGATCCTGTTCCCATCAGAGTGAAAACACACAGGTAGGCGCTCTTCAAATTCTTGTCGTATTTGATCTTCATTCGCAGTGGTAGGAATTTTGAGTCCAGCGGCTTGCATGATCTACGACTGTCATCCAGTCACTGCAGTTGTTACGTTTAGTGTCTTCGCTACATGTTGGATTGGCCGAGATGAAGTTCACTTCTAGCATTAGCCACAAGCTAGCTTAGCTTTTAGCACGAGATTGGCCATATTTAATATAGGACCTATGGTGCTATTTATCAGTCTGAATTTTAGAACTAGCGTTAAATCAGTAAATGACATGGCATATCTAAAGGTTTGTTGTTGCAGGGGAAAGCTAGCTACATATTCAAAGCCGGTTGTGTGTTGAGCTTTTAGACTAATGTTCCCAGAAGAACCTGTCCCCACCGTGCTTTTGAGGAGAAGGATACAACTCACGCTAAGTGGCTTCATGTTAACTAACTAGTTATTTATTCTGCACCTAAATCTGCAAATATAATGAAACAACCCATAACCAAAAAATGATGACAACGCTAATGTTATAACTTAACCTACGTGCAGATATCTTCGGCTTTAGTTATAATCCACATAAGCGATAGTTTGTTCAGCTATTTAAATGTTTGTTTAAGGTAGTCTATGATTTACTATTATTTAAAACTGTATTTGAACAGCAGTATATCCTACATGAATATATTTAGTTAACGTTACATTTAAAGCTGCGTGTTTCTGCTGAAAACTAACAGTTTCGATTTCAACACCATGTTCTTACAGGCAAACCTCGCTGTACATTCTGTTTTTGGTCAAACAACGGCATTTGAAAGTAATATTACAGGTACACGAAATGTTCATAGCCTATTTGAACGGTGTTTCTGCACGTCTACATAGCTTTTGTATGATTGCTTTTAACGTGGCGAATATATACGCTAGCTTTTAGTTTACTAACTTTTATGACTTGACCCCACAAACTTTTTGGGATTTTTGGATAGATTTAGGATAGATTAATGTAATTGGCTAAGATAAAAACTATATTGTGATAGGGCAGGTAGCTTAACCTCAACGTTTACTGAAAATATTGCCAGTTGGTTATCACTTTTAGCTTAGCCTTAGCTCGGAATTGTTAGCCATTTTGAACACAAAGCTACAGACGACCTGTTAGCTTTTAAGAGTGACAGCGTAATTATTTGAAAAAAAAAAAATAAGTGAAGGCGTGGGAGAAAAAATTGCAAGTAAGATTTTAGGTTGTTGGTAAAATGAAGGTGCATAATAATATAATATATCCTGGAAATTATTGGCTTGTATTCTCTCTGGTTTGCATGTCGACTGAGTTCAAAGTGGCGTTGTATAGAGCTGTAAACTGGGTTACTATGGCCGTTAGAGTTTGCTGTATACAACAACACTGTTTCTCTACATCGATATATATTAATAGTCCATATTTTACCTGGTTTCTGTTCCTCTGTATTGCACATATCTGTATGTGTGGTGCTTGTGGGAATGTAACTACACACGTGGTCAACCTCCTACTGGGGTTTCTATACTTCTCTATTAAAAACACAGTATAAGCTACATGTGCTAGGTCCCAAAGAAGCAAACAATATGCACAGAGCAAAAAGCCCAATGTTTGTTTATTGTGGGAGGTGGCACATTAGGAGTCATTTTGATTAACATAACGTATTATTCTAAACTTGATATATTCTTGAGAATATAAAGCTAACAATGTTGTGTTGCCATAACATTTTGAACATTTTAAACTGGTGCCAATTGTGATGGTCCATATCTTTTCTATATTATTTTATACAATTTGCCAATTAGAGATTTTGAATGCTGACATTAACTTGTTATCAACAGCTAAGGTGTATAACATGTCTATGTGTTTAATTTTTGTAGCTTGTGACCTTTACCGATGGAGACGTCTGGAGTTTGTGAGCTTGATGTGGCGACAAGGAGGATAGTTGGAGGCAGTGATTCTCCACCTGAACTGGACAGCCCTTGTCAAGTAAACATTCACATTTTCTATTTGGGTTTGACCACTTCTACTAACTAGGATTAACTATAGTAAGTTAACATACACCAAGAATACAGTGGTTTTAATTGACCAAGCAAGAACTGCACAATATTGCACAAAGGTGTCACTTTCACTGTGCATAATAATTTGGGCTCTTGTAGCAGTAGTATAGTTGCCTTGTGTTAAAATTGTGTCCATCTGACTGTAGTAAAGCCTTAGAACTCATTTCTTAATCATTTGTTTTTCTAAGGAGGAGGAGACTGATTTTGGGTTGGGTTTGTGCTGCGCTGTGGAGGAGAGAGGGGAGACACCCGGTCGAGAGGACAGTCCTACTGAACTTGGGGAGACGGAGCTCGACCCCGGAGGTGAGGCCAAGAGTGGAGAGGATAAAGCCTTTGGTAAGAGTAGTGTTTTTTTTGTTGTTTTTTTTTATTAGAAAATAGATTTACTTTTTCATGCACAATAACTATTTTAATCAGCCCGATGATTACATTTAATTTGATAAATTGTTTCGATATTACAGGGCTCTAGGCTGTAACTAAAATGGTTGCATATTTGTGAAAACTGAAAGTGGTGGCGTTACATGGCCCTGTCAAAACTACACTGAGTGATGGCTGTATTATTGAGCCCAAGAGGAAACTGTTGGGTGTGCAGCTGATCACAGTAACGTTCACCCGCTTGAATCACACTGGTTCTCCGCACCTTCCTCCACTGCCTACCCCGCTCTCTTGCTCCACTGTCGCAGATGGCTCATTAATGAGCAAAGTTTAGCAAAGAGTGAGCCGAGTCAAGACAGAACACAGATAGATTACTGTGAATTTACAATAACCGCCACACTGTCTACTCCCAGCGAAGGACAGAGAGGATGAGTAAGCGCTGCGAAGAAGATCCAGCCTGTTTTTAGATGAGGTGGTGCTGAGGAACACTTTGGAGCGATGCACAAACGTGAGCAGAGCTAAATGTTTTAAAAGGCGTTTAAAGCTAATCTTTACTAGATAGCGGGTGTTTACTTTGAACAATAAGACCAGATCACTGTGAGACTCATAAGATGTTGAAGAACAAAGTGTTAATACAGCAATTCATCTCATTGAACATTAAGACCAACGAGTACATCCCATCAGATGATGTACTCGTTGTGTTAATGTCCTCCTCAGATAAAATAGAATTACTAATGTTTAATCTGCTGAAGTTGTTATATAATATTAATAATGATAATAATGATAATGATGAACAAGGTAAAAATCATGGTCTGTGGGTTGTAGCCTGTAACACCTGTCCAACACAAGGCCCAGAGGCCAGAGCAGGATCTCTACAGTTATCTGTCCCACAGAGGCTTTAGAATAACATAATTTACTGACCTGTACTATAGGGCAAATTAATCTGTAACGTGATTTTCAAAAGGGCTAGAAGGAAATGTAGTTCTAGAACTAATTTGGATATATATTGTCTAATCTACCATTTTTACTAATTGTACAATTATTGGTATTGGCCATGAGAGGCACTTGATCATTGGTTATTAGTAGATTTTCATATCGGTGCAGCTCTATTTTATTCGGTTATTTTAGGTAGAATTTCTATTCTTTTTGTAGTCAATATATGGAAAATATTCCTTGTAGGTACACTTGAAATCCATGATTGTTTTCCATTTAACTTAGATGTGATTTTGGTTTTAGGGAAGGAGGTGGTTTTGTTGATGCAGGCTCTGAACTCTCTTGACACTCCTGAAGAGAAACTGGCTGCTTTGTGCAAGAAATATGCAGACCTGGTAAGACCCCCATTCCCTTAGTCCCCAGCTTACTGTTCCTGACAACTTTTTATCATAATTTAAGACCTGAATCAGAATCATATACTTTGGTATTTAAGGACTGTTTATTGCCATCTAGAAGAATCTGAAGCATTTATAGGGGCAAAACATTTTTTTTAAATGGCGGGACAAGTATCTATGTGTAGCCAGTGCCTGAGTTTCTATTTGTGTCTCTAGATCAGTGAACAAAAATAGACTGCACACAATTCTGATTTGCTTGAGTTTGCTGTTAATGAACGGGTTTGTGTTGAGTTTAGTTGGAGGAGAGCCGCAGCATGCAGAAGCGACTGAAGGCTCTGCAGAAGAAACAAGCTCAAATCGTAAAGGAGAAGATCCACCTCCAGGCGGAGCACAGCAAGGCCATCCTGGCCCGCAGCAAACTCGAGAGCCTCTGTCGGGAGCAGCAGCGGCAGAACAAGACCCTCAAGGTACAGACTTTTTATTTAATTTTTAATTTTTTTAAGTGTTGCTTAATGGTGAAGAGAGGAAATGGTTTAAAAAAAAAAAAAAAGTTGACAGTAACTCTCTGTTGTGTGTTCACCTCCCTCTACACTAATCACTGACACTGTTTCCCCACCACTTGTTTTAATATAATTTGATGATGTTTAATACAATTTTGCTAAACCACAGACCAAGTGATATAGCTTGCTATGCTCCGAACAGTGTTTTTGCAAAGCCCAATGAGTTCAGATGATGTAGCAAATAGATTGTAGTGTATTTGGTTTGGTTTCACATTTTACTGAAACATAAACGTATAAACAGCTTTAAATTTAGGCTGAACATTAAATCAGAGTATAACATTGATATTAGTCCTAATACAAGTGCCTTTATGTTTGATTTTTCTCTTCAGGAGGAGAATGCACAGAGGTCTAGAGAGTACGACGAGCAGAGAAAGGAGGCCATGCTGCACTTCCAAATGACACTGAGCGACATTGAGGCGCAGATGGAGCAGCACAGCTCCAGAAACGCCAAACTGCGACAGGAAAACATGGAGCTGGTCGAGAAACTAAAGAAGCTCATCGAACAGTACGAGCTCAGAGAGGAGGTACACGTTCTCACAGTGAATCAAAGCAAATCTTGTGATTTTTAAATATGACCATATAAAGTCATATGACCTGTGTTTGAACGGCTCCATTACAATATATAATTTAAATCTATGCTCAAGTCAGTGTTTTGTCTTGTTTCTGCAGCACATGGACAAAGTGTTCAAGCACAAGGAGCTCCAGCAGCAGCTGATGGACGCCAAGCTGCAGAGAATCACTGAGATGATGAAGGAATTAGAGGACAAGCAGCAGAGAGAGCGCGAGGTGGTAAGTGCAACAAACTCAGAGGGACAAACTATTGATCTTTGTGTAAACGTTTCCTGACTGTAGTGTAACTGTGTGGCAGCTGCTGAAGGATGTCACTGATTCCAGACGCAAATGTGAACAGATGAAAGAACAGGAAACTCAGCTCAAGCAACAGGTGGGTCCCACACAAAAGATGGTCTTTGGAAAAAAACTAAATGAAAGTTGGGTTTTTTTAGCCTCTTCAATTTTTTGTGTCTGAAACCTTGTGTCTCAGCTCTCTCTGTACATGGACAAGTTTGAGGAGTTTCAAACCACTCTGGCAAAAAGCAACGAGGTCTTTACCACATTCAGACAAGAGATGGAGAAGGTCAGTGAAGTGCCTGTTACACAAAGTCTCCCTGTTTATGCCTCTGTTATCTCTTGTGTTTTTAATTTCAGATGACAAAAAAGATCAAGAAACTGGAAAAAGAGACGACACAGTGGAGGACCAAATGGGAAAGCAACAACCAGGCGCTGCTGCAGATGGCTGAAGAGGTGACTTTTACATTACACTAAAACAACTCCAAGGAATGGCCAGCACATTTTGTTGGGACATCTTTTATAATGAAATTACTTTTAACTGAGTCAGAGAAAATAGTTTCTAGGTTTGACATACCTCTAGGGATTTTTTACCAAAACTGTAAAGCAGTGTTCTTTGGACATTCCTTTTAAGACAGCGGAGAAAAAACTGGCAGTGGAAGAAAAAAACAGACTGCATAACATTGTGAAACACTATGAGCAAATGTTGCAATACTAAAGTTAGGAATCTGAAAAGAATAACAGTGTTCCTGATGGAAAACTCAAGCCCAAGGATCATTTGACTTATGGTCGATTTTATTTCTTTAAAACTATTTTGATTTACAAAGTTTGTTTCACACATGTTTCAATTAAACCAAACAAATGCAACAAGTTGCAAGGTAAGGTAAGTTCACTAAACATAATGTTAAAGGCATGGCAGTATGAATTGCAGGATTTTTATTAATCACACCAACAGACTTCTTCCTGCATTTTTACCATTTTCAATAAACATTTTACTTCTTTGTTTATTGGCATTACAATTTTGGTATGTTATCAACCAATACCTGCTCACAGGAAAATATAGCTAAAATATGACAAAGTATAAGAGTTCATTCAAATGCCAGCGTAAACCTGGATTTGGTATTTCCTCAGTGATAAAGGGGAAATGTGGCACATGATGAGGAAATCCTGCACAATTTTGACTCGACTAAATCAACAAATTTGAATAGACCTAACTCCTGAATTTCCTCTTAAGTTATTATTTTAATTTTAACATGATAAACCTTTTTATTAAAAAAAAAACAAACATACAAACTGTTCAATAGTAATTGAAAACAACCAGCATACAGATGTACTCTACAGAGTGTATCAACTTGACTGGTGTTTATATATATAAAAGAGGAACAGAAAATATGACAAAAACTCTTACAATGCTAGGACTATATAGTGCAGAGCTGTTGCAGAGAGCTGTTATAGAGGGCTGTTACAGTGCAGCGCTCTTACAGAGGGCTGTTACAGTGCAGCGCTGTCACAGAGGAGGGCTGTCACAGAGGAGGGCTGTCACAGAGGAGGGCTGTCACAGAGGAGGGCTGTCACAGAGGAGGGCTGTCACAGAGGAGGGCTGTCACAGAGGAGCGCTGTCCCAGAGGAGCGCTGTCCCAGAGGAGCGCTGTCCCAGAGGAGCGCTGTCCCAGAGGAGCGCTGTCCCAGAGGAGGGCTGTCCCAGAGGAGGGCTGTCCCAGAGGAGGGCTGTCCCAGAGGAGGGCTGTCCCAGAGGAGGGCTGTCCCAGAGGAGCGCTGTCCCAGAGGAGCGCTGTCCCAGAGGAGCGCTGTCCCAGAGCAGCGCTGTCCCAGAGCAGCGCTGTCCCAGAGCAGCGCTGTCACAGACGGCTGTATAGTGCACTTGATTAATGAATAGTAGACACTACACGGCTGTTTTTCTGTCGCCATTAGTATTGTGACTCTAGCATACATGTTAAAAAAACCTTTCTGATAATAGACTTCTGTAAAAAAAAATTGCAACACTTAAGTGTTGAGTATTAATATAAGCATATGTGTTTTAATTTACAACTCTTGTTCTAATAATGACTGAAATTGACTGGATTATTGCAACACTTTTATGACTCGAGGGTAGCTCTCATATGTTCTATCTCGTCATTATGATGAGGTAAGCTAACTTTAGTGATTTTTACATCATACTGGTTTATAATAACAAATTATGACAGATTACATTTCCACTAAGTCAGACTTGTCTCCACCACTCGTTTCATTCAAACCTGTGGTGTTCAGTTAAAAGACATCACGGTTTCAGTCTAGACATTCGGACACCACTACAAAATACTCAATAGATTTTGGTTTGTTGACTCTGACGCAGCCATTCAGAAAAGTCAAGCTGTTTGTACACATTTGATTTCTTCCTCGCTGGCTAGCCGCAACAATAAGAATCAGTCTAATCAGTTTGGTTAAAAGCTTAAATGTAAAAAGCCCTTGGTTTTTGTCTTTGTCCCAGAAAACGCTGCGTGACGGTCACTTCAAGGCTCTTCAGGGGAAGCTGGAGCTGCTGGAGAGGCTGTGTCGAGCGCTGCAGAAGGAGAGGAACGACCTCAATAACCGCCTCAGCCTCCTCCAAGAACAGGACCACGAGGGGCCGGAGCCCCCCGAAGCCCAGCCACGGGAGCCCTCGGTCGGGGAAGAGGGCGCAAATGAGGAGGGTAACGGGCTGGAGATCCACCAGGCCCCCAGACCGCCTGAACCGGACCAGACTTCGACAGAGGCTCAGGCTGAGACAACCACTAGTGCTACGTCTACACCAGAGGAAACCTCAAAGTCGCAGCAGGACTAAACCTCTCTTGGATATCCTGAGTGGAGATAAATCTTTTTTTTTTTTCTACAAAAAAAAAATATAAAAACAACACTTTTAATTTTGCTCCCTTTTTATCAGCTGAAGTGTAAGATGTGCAAATAAAGGGCTTATTTTTTAAAATTTTAGTTCATAAATTCAAAAGTGTATCAGTGAACACTTCTCATTTCAATCATCATCTTTGAACAGATCAAAATAAAAGACTTAATGTGCTTCTTTTCCTAAAAAAAAATGTTTGGAACAAAAAATAAACTCCTTTTTGAAAATTTTGAATAATACTTTTTGTATCCTGTCATTGGTTGAGAGATGTTAAAGCCCAGTGATGTTAGTGATAAAGATTATTAGAATAAATATAAAGTAGCTAAGCGACTGTTTAAATTAAAATACTTGGATTATTTACCTTATTTTAATTTTTTTTTACCTCGGTTGTTTAAAATGGGAGCAAAAACAAGTCTTGTGTTTATGTTTAGAATATAATTCCTAGTCTCTCCTTGTTTCTTCACAGAACCATTTTGTTTATAAATGATAGGGTTTTAAACATTACTGTTAATTATTGTCCCTGTCATTGGCTTTGAGGCGAGCACTTCTTAAAGGGATAATCCAGTGATTTGTAAAAGTGCATCAAAGAGATTCTTAAGTATAACTTAAAAACAATAAAAAAAAGATTATCCCCATGGAGAAGTTTACCCAGGTCATGTCATTAAGCATGTGTTGAGGTTGGGCAGAAACCCACTCAAGCACAGGGAGAACATGCAAACTCCACACAGAATCTTGGATTTTCTTGCTGTGAGGCGATAGTGCTTGCGGTGCCCACAGTTTGGAGAAGCAAACGGGAACAATAATAGAGGTTTAGTAATACGTGTTCTCACAATGTGATGGTGTGCCCCGCAGCTCAGAAACACACATCTGTCATACCAGATACACTTTAGTGAAAGTGGTTAGTTTCCCAGTTTCATAAAATCCTAGGAATACCATATGACACAAAGAAATGCACATAGAAAATAGATTAAATATCTGTTGCCTTCCTCCTGTCTGGTTCCCCAAACTACAACTTTCTTCTGTCGGGAATAAATTACCTAATCAAACCACATTTACAAAATACTGAGATATCACTTTAACCTGTTTTTATACAATATATTCATAGGGTCATAAGTTACTTTCTGTATTTTTACACACTGATTGTCATTTATTTAAATTGATTGTATTCTGGCCATGTTATCGTAGGTTGTCAATGAAAGGAAATCCAGCTCAATTTCTTTATTGTTGCTTCACAAAACCTCGAGTCAAAATGTGCTAACATTTAGACAATTTCCTATATTTTCATTTATGTAAACCATTTAAATTAAGTACATGCTTAATTAACCTACATTAGAAAAATAAAATAAAAAATCTTCTTGTAAATGGAGCTACAGTCACTCTTGGATGTAAAAGAAATTGTTACATGTAAGTCTGTTTGAATGTATAGGATTATGTACTGTGGTGCATTTGTCACTTTTTTTTTTCCCAATCACAACATTCCCAGCATTTATATTGATTCAAAATGGACAGTTCAGTTTGTTTTATTTTATATGGAATTTTATGATACTTATTTTATTTAATTCTGCTGATTACACTAAACACAGAATTAACATTTAGCATTTATTTAGTAAAAGAATTTGACAAGTCCATTTCAATTATATTTATTGACGTCAAGACTAGAAAAACTGGTCATTTCTTTGACCATTTTTAAAAATGCAAAGCAAAAAAATAGCTTCCAGAAAAAATATAGCAAAAATTTATTAAATGTAATATTGACCATATTTTTAAGTAGAACTATGTTAAAACATCATAATTACACAATGAGTAGTAGTAAGAAATAAACAATTGATTGAATCTGTTCAAATTTTATATAAAGCTTTTTATTCAAGACTAAAACAATGTATAAAACTTAATTGTGATAGTTTAATGCTTAATAATGTGTAGTAATTATAAATTCTTACAAAAATATCTGCTCTCTTTTCTATCATTCCACTTATCTGTAAACTAGGACAGAAAACAGCAAACAACCTGGGTTGTATAATTTGTAGTCTTTTGGTAAAATCTAGTGGCAAAAGTATAAAGTGCAGTTCCACACCTCTCACACCTCCTTTATAGAGCGTGTGAACAGCTACGGCAGCCCTGCAGGGACATGCTTTTGTCCAAGAACAAGCCCAATGGAAATAGATATGGTTTGACTTACAAAATCCATTTATTTCATAACTGTCCTAAAACTTTATGCAAGAATATTTGCTAGAAAAAGAAACAATGGCTCAGTGGGTAGAGTGGCCGTCCTTCAACCGGAAGGTAGGCGGTTCGATTCCCACCCTTCCCACAGTTCATACTGTTGTCGTGTCCTTGGGCAAGACACTTAACCCACCTTGCCTCCAGTGGCTGTAACACTGGTAAATTGTAGCTCAATGTAAGTTGCTTTGAATTAAAGTGTTAGCTAAATGAATAATTGTAAATGTAATGTAAATGAAACATGGAATGTACTTTCCTCTAAGGAAAGCAGTAGGAAAAGAAAATGTAGACAAATGTAAGAATGTTATTTTGAATCAATTATGCTATTATTTTAAAAGGTTTTGACTAATTGTTCCATTTCTTCCACTATATACTACAATATCATACACACCGCACCTTTAAACAAACTGAACTGTCCCTTTAAACCAACAAAAGGGTGAAGAATTAAATTCTCCGTTATTTTAATTATTTTTCCCACATTTTCTTTGGCCTTGCTCCAGATTTGACTCAGGTATAAGTAATTATCTACCTCTGCAGGTGAGACCTACTGTGAATGAAGAGGCATGAGTCACTACAGCTACAGGAAAGCTTTATTTTTACAAAAAAATTTTGAAAAAAATAAAATAAAATAGAGACATGAGCCCACACAAGTTTGATTGTACAATGTTCTGATAGGCCTGTCATGCTTTTCAATAAACATTTTGTAGCGTTTCCAAAAATGGTGGCTTCTTTTTTATTCTAAAGTAAAATGTGGATTGGAAATATGTTTGAAGACTCATTAACTAAAGAATTCAAAAGTTAAAAATTTTATTGCAGTTGATGAAAGGAACTAAACAGTTTCACATTATGTAACAACAGAAAAAAGGGAGCACAAAAAGAGACCTGCATTTCCTTTAAGTGCACAAATTTACTTCCACACATTTCACTCAAAATACTGAAGCGATTTTGTACCTAAAAACAGAAGCAGCAGGGAATGTTTTTCTCACAAAGAGCATGTAGCATGTTTAATCAAGAAAAAAAAAGAAGGCAGTATATGATGGACGTTCGGACCCCGACAAGAGCAGCAACAATTTCTAAGCCATTCTAGTTCCTTCTTAAATGTCTGTTCTTTTAGAGTAAAATAACACTTTCCATGAGCCCTTGATTAGTGATTATGCACAAAAATGATAGTATGGGCCCCTTTAGAAAAGAATAGCAAGCTAAATTGGACTTTCCTTTTGAAATAAAGGTCAGACAAATAGTATGTTTTTTATAAAATGGGGTGGTATCTGCTGTTTGTGACCTCTGTTTCTGCTCCAGCAAAGCACCAGATCCTCTTAACATTAATAACAGCTCAGTTTTTGACTTTGACAGTGTATTCTTATGTCGAAGGGCCATGTTTCCTTCTACCAAACAGTCAAAATTTTGGTTAAAAAAAAAAAAAATGCTACAAAGTATTTTAAGTAACAGGTTTAAGGTTTGTTTGTAAAGCAAGGGAAAAAAACCCGCTAGAACAAATGTTTTTAACATTAAAATTTTCCTCAATTTACAACATATACAACTCCATCTCTATGCGTCTGAGCAAAACTTTTTCTTTCAAGAGATCTATTTCAAAAAGCCAAAATCATGAGCCACCTTCCTGGTCTGGGTTTGCATCATTTAGTCACTTTGTAATAGATTTAGTCTTTTTCAGTGTTTTAATTATTTTTAGCCGTTTTAATTCACATTCACACACTAAAAAACTTGTGTGTAGATATATTGTGGAAAAATATAGTTTTCACTATTTTAGGGCAAATTGAAAAATGTAATGCAAAATAAATTGCTGTTTTGTTAAGTTAGAACATTTCAAAGGGTTTTTTTGCAATAGACAATGCAATGTGACTTTTAAACTGCTTTTCCGATACGCTGAGCGAGTCAAAACTTCCTGTTCACCGTGAGCTGATTACAAGTGCTCAGATGTCTTTGGGTACCTATTGGGGCTGTTGTGACGTGTTTGGGGCAGAGTCCATGCTGTTACTGCTCCACTAATGCACTGTCTGTGAAGAATGCTTCAGAATAAGCTGTGGTGGGAAACAAGGCTGGATTACAGGGGGGGAGCAGAGGATAAGGGACACACTCCAAAACCTGGTTTACGAGCTTTGAGCCTCCAACTCTGACGCAGGGGTGTCCGGCTCCTCGTCGTTGTAGATGTTCTCAGCCTGGAACCAAGACAAAATGTGTCATCTTTTTGTCAGAGTAACTTACAGTATTGTTCAAAATAATAGCAGTACAATGTGACTGACCAGAATAATCCAGGTTTTTAGAATATTTTTTATTACTAATTGGCAAACAAGTTATTATTCATGATATGCACGCTCTTAAGGCTGTGCAATTGGACAATTAGTTGCAAATAGTTGGGCAAGTAGTTATCAATAAAAAAATCTACTAAAAACCTGGATTATTTTGGTTAGTCACACTGTACTGCTAAAAAACTATAAGCTTTTGAGTTTATAGTTATATCAACGTTATATCAACAGAAAGACCTACCCAGCCACACTATATTCTCTTAGATGAACTCACCATTTGCCAGACTTGCATGATGTTGTCTTCAGACACGGAGCAGATGACCCAGGGCTCGTTTGGATTCCACGAGAAGTCTGAGATCTTGGCTGTGTGACCGCCGTGGATAAACTGACGGAGAGGAAACGCACACGTAATGATGATTTCAGACAAACAGGCTTTAGTCATACTTTTCCCATTGCACTCCTCTCTTTTGTATTTTCCTATGAATATTTGTAGTTATATATATTTTTACAAATACTATGATTGTGTCATTACTTACCAGAAGCTCTGGGGGACCGTCCTCGGCATCTTCTGCGGACTGCTCCTCTCCAATTTTACTATAAAACATGACGAACATTTATTTTACAGGGGAGATCTGGCCCCGTGTGTGGAGGGAGTAATGTACATGTTTTTGGTGGTAGGGGAAACCAGAGTACTCGGAGGAAACCGACGCAGACACAAGGAGAACATGTAAACTTCACACAGAAAGGCCCTGGTCCTTCTTGCTGTGAGGCAGGAGTGCTAACCAATCAGCCTCAGTAAAGGAGAAAATACACAGCACCATCAGCTTCTATAAAATGAGCCTGCTTTATGAAGGATAATTTATACCTGAGATCCCAGACGTTGAGGCGGCGGTCGGTGCCACTGGACGCCAGGATAGTCTCATTGTGTGGAGACCATTGGACCTAATGACAAAAAAATGAATGAATGAATTCAGCCTCATCCGGTCTGCAGAAAGTCTTCTCACTCTACATTTTTCAAAGAGATCTTATTTGAGTTTTCTAAATGCTTGCTTCTGTAATGACCACAGTATGT
Organism: Neodontobutis hainanensis; assembly: GCA_024349245.1. NCBI lineage: Eukaryota > Metazoa > Chordata > Actinopteri > Gobiiformes > Odontobutidae > Neodontobutis > Neodontobutis hainanensis. Next base: position 1,420,843 of record JALDNG010000046.1, read on the forward strand.
TCCACTTTAGACGCTGCATTAAAATACAGAATATACAGACATAATGCAAGGTGCGAATGTGCTAAACATGAACAGCTGCTGTGAATATAACAAGTCAAGCTGACCACATCAACATAGCTAGAATGAGAATAAAAAAACATTTCCAAAATTAAACTAATGAATTAGCAATTGAAAGCATTTTGTTGGATTATAACAAAATGCTTTCAATTGCTAATTGATTTGTTTAAATTTGGAAATGTTTGTTTTTTTGAGTGAAATAGGCGTATATATTTTAATATACTTCAGAATCTATCCAAGCTGTTAACTTGTGATAAACAGGCATTTTTACCTGGAAAATTTCATCCTTGTGCGACTCAAATGAGTGTAGCTTCAGTTTAAGGTTCCTCAGATCCCACAACGCAACAGTCTGCAAAAAACAAAACAGAGTATTATTATTTATTTGTAAGGTAAACATGCTGCATTATCTTTCATTACAATTAAATTTAAACTATTGATTTACAGATTAGAAAAAGATACACTACATTTTTTTCTTAAAAGAGCTTCAATGTCTATCATGTTAATCACTAACTTATTCTTGGCTGTACCTTGTCGGCGGAGCCGGTGGCCAGGATGAACTCGCTGTAGGGGTTGAAGCTCAGGCAGTTAACCTCAGCCGTGTGAGCGTCGACCGCATGACTGGCTTTGGACGTGTTGTTGGACCGTGTGTCCCAACTGCTCAATGACAGAACAAACTTGTCGTTATACATCAGTGCTGCGTGTAAAAAGACTAATACTATTTGAACATATTAATCATTTTGCATATTGAAAAAGAAGATCTATAAAATATCTATATTCTAGTTGATATAAATTTGAGAGACCACTCACATCATGAGTTTCTGGTCATCAGCCACAGAGCCAAACAGAGACTCGTGAAGCAGGTGCCACGACACATCCTCCACAACGGCTGTGTGTCCCGTGAAGATGGTCTTAGCGTCCACTACCTTCCCATCTTTTGGAGCAGCACCAATGTCCCATAGACAGATGGTCTGCAGACAAAAAAAAAACGATCAGGTACTATGATGTGACAGTTATTTTATGTATATATCTTGTTATATTGTGAACAAAGACAGCTCTAACTTTCAGAAAATTTTAGGCTTATGTTGCATTCATTTGGTCTCTATAAAGCTTTCAGAAAACTTAAATCAACAAAATACACCCCTCTTTACTGTGAATGTAAATAAAAAAATAAGACATACATGGTCATCAGAGGCACTCAGTAAATTTCCGCTCAGGTTGGGGTTCCAGGACAGTCCATAGCCCTCTTTCTGGTGTCCTTTCAGCCTCAGGTCCGGGCTGCACTCTCCACTGGGGTCTGATAGATGCACAGTCTACATTCACTTCAGGACATAGGTGAGAATATACATGTGGTGTGGTCAGTCATACAGCAGTGTCAGACCTGGTTTGGACGGGTGCTTGGTGTAGTCGAATACCAGCACGTCGGAGGTGGGGGTCTTGGTGGCAATGATGCAGGGGTTTTGGGGCATGTATCGAGCTCGGTTTACCTCCCCTTCGTGGTTGATCTTGATCTCAATCTCAATTTTTCCACTGACTGAACCAAAACCTCCAAATTCTGACAAAAGACAAACACAAAAGCAGTGTTATGCAACAATTAAATGGTAAATGGCATGGATTTTATAAAGTGCTTTTTCCACCTTCTAGGCACTAAAAGCACTTTTTAATTACGCTTGTTTTGTGGCTAATTTTGTGGATGATCAGGAGTTTTTTTTTAAACATAGGAAACTCTCAATTTTTCTACATTTATGTCAGTGGTGGTAAGTAGGACACCAGACGAAAAAACAAAAACAGATAACATAGCATAGCTTTTTTCACTGCCTCTTAAGGTTTTACCTTGAATTGGGTAAACCTGTTACCAAACTACCACAAAACCGAACCAAATGAGGAGTTACCAGCTGAGCCATCAACATACCTGCTGGAAGACAAAACAAGACAAGATTCAAGTAAAAGAAAGAAGGAAATCAACATTTAATCCCACAATCTCACATACAGTGGGGATCGAAAGTTTGGGCACCTCAGGTAAAAATTTGTATTAATGTGCATAAAGAAGCCAAGAAAAGATGGAAAAATCTCCAAAAAGGCATCAAAAGACAGATTAGACATCCTTATAATAAGTCAAATAAATTTAGATTTTATTTACATCATTTACACTTTCAAAATAACAGAAAACAAAAAAATGGTGTCTGCAAAAGTTCGGGCACCCTGCAGAGTTAATACCTTGTACTGCCCCCTTTGGCAAGCTAAGACCTAACAGTGTCATGGATTGTTCTCAATCAGGTTTTAAATGCCCAGACTCATCTGACCTTGCCCCAACAATCAGCACCACGGGTTCTTCTAAGCAGAAAACTCAAACTGAAAATAGTTGACGCTCACAAAGCAGGAGAAGGCTATAAAAAGATAGCAAAGCGTTTTCAGATGCCAATATCCTCTGTTCGGAATGTAATTAAGAAATGGCAGTCATCAGGAACAGTGGAAGTTAAAGCAAGATCTGGAAGACCAAGAAAAATATCAGACAGAACGGCTCGCAGGATTGTGAGAAAAGTAAGTCAAAACCCACGTTTGACTGCACGATCCCTCCAGAAAGATCTGGCAGACACTGGAGTTGTGGTGCACTATTCACTATAAAGAGATACTTGTACAAATATGGACTTCATGGAAGACTCATCAGAAGAAAACCTCTTCTACGTCCTCAACACAAAAATCTGCATTTGAAGTTTGCAAATGAACATATAGACAAGCCTGATGCATTTTGGAAAGTTCTGTGGACCGATGAGGTTAAAATAGAAATTTTTGGCTGGAATGAGCAAAGGTGTGTTTGTAGAAGAAAGGGCACAGAATTTAATGAAAAGAACCTCTGTCCAACTCTTAAGCATGGGGGTGGATCAATCATGTTTTGGGCTTGTATTGCAGCCAGTGGATGCTAACTTGATGCCATCTGTAAAAAAGCTGAAGTTAAAGAGAGGATGGCTTCTACAAATGGATAATGATCCTAAACACACCTCAAAATCCACAGTGGATTACATCAAGAGGCATAAACTAAAGGTTTTGCCATGGCCTTCACAATCTCCTGACCTCAACATAATTGAAAATCTATGGAGAGACCTTAAAAGAGCAGTGCGTGACAGACAGCCCAGAAATCTCAAAGAACTGGAAGACTTTTGTAATGAAGAATGAACAAAGATACCTCAAACAAGAATTGAAAGACTCTTGGCTAGCTACAAAAAGCATTTACAAGCTGTGATACTTGCCAAAGGGGGAAGTACAAGGTATTAACTCTGCAGGGTGCCCAAACTTTTGCAGACACCTTTTTTTGTTTTCTGTTATTTTGAAAGTGTAAATAATAGAAATAAAATCTAGATTTTTGACTTATTCTAAGGATGTCTAATCTGTCATTTGATGCCTTTTGGAGATTTTTCCATTTTTTCCTGGTGTCTTTATGCACATTAATACAAATTTTTACTCGGGGTGCCTAAACTTTCGATGCCCACTGTATAACACTAACCCAAATACATACAAACAAAAATATTTTATTGCGTAGCATAAAATAAATTAGGATGGCTAACCAGGCTATAATAAGTCCTATGCATTCAGTCTAAAACAAAGGGGACTTCTGCAGTACACACCTCCTTTCTCGCTGTCGTAGTGTGAGGCGTCAAACTGAGCGTCATCGTTTGGGACCTGAACGCTGGCAATGACCAGGTGATTCTGTTCATCCGACGTGTGTGTCCCCAAAACCAACCTGTGCACCGCGTAGTCCTTTCCCTCGGGTCTGTGGCACAAAACAAAGAGCACACAAGCACTCAGACTTAACAGAGATCAGTGCGTGTAATTATTGTGATTTACAGAAAAAATAAATAACAAAAAAGCAAACATAAGTAAAACAGACTTTCAAAAGTTTTTCACAGTTTTCGCTACAAACTGCAGTTTATTGTAGTTTTGGTGTTTTCTCATAGATACAAAAAAGATGATGTTTCTAAAGGCTTAAAATGTGGCTGTTTTTGTTTTTGGCAACATCTTGAGAAAAAGGGCAGACTGCAATTCCACAAATCACACTCCTAATATTTAGAGCATGTGAACAGCTATGGCACCCTTCAGTGAAATGAACAGTCCCTGTGGGCAATGTCTGTGGATGATTTCATACAAATAAAACAATAAATACTACAACCTTTTTACAAAATGTATCTTTAAAAAAAATTGTATTTTGCTGTGTTTATGACAAATACTGGCTTTCAGACTGTATAAAGTTTTGATCTTTTCCGTTTCTTGGTAATGAATATGGATACCTGTTGACATCTGGGAGCCATTGCACTGTGAGACTGGGCCACTCCAGAGCATGGGTCATCACTAAATCATACAGAAACGGTGTGTTCTTTTTCCAGATCTTGTACTCCTCATTAATGACCCGCTCCTCTACAGCATCATCATACACTGAAAAAAATAAAATAAAACATCAAACTGGTTTGTAAGACACCAGTAAACATATTTCCTTATTGGGCAGTAAAGGTGTCATAAAAGTCAAGAGCATGTGCAAGAATGGGCACACATAAGTAACTGCTGTCTAGGAGTCAGTTTGAAGAAACTTATGGCCCTCATTTAATAAAAAACGTTCATCTCTAAATGCAGCGAGAATGCCTCGGTATTCTTTGTTAACCCTGCAGACTATATTTGATTTGATACAGAAAAGGGTCATTTCATTGAAGTTTGAACTGGATGCACTCCCACTCTTCATTTATTTACAATTATTCTACTGTTTTAGGAGACGCTTCTTACTTGTGTATTCTGTTTGCAAAAGTGCCAAAAAAATTATACATTTCTGCAAATAAGTTGCTTCAATCTGAAATTGATAAGTTAGACTATTGTGTCCACTCTGAAACCTTTTTTAAAAATCTCAAACTTTAAGATAAACAAACATAATATGAATCATCATCATCATCCATTGTGTCACCTTAATTAAAGAAAAACTAAAGAAAAACAGTGAATGAATGAATGAAAAAAAATAACACAACATTAACATTTAAAGATATAATGTCAACGATTACTATAAATATGTGTATTTAATACTCACATAATGAAACTAATTACCCCCTCTAGAACAATAAAAAAGTAAATGAATATTTGATTTTTTTTCTAGATTTTTTTATTTCACTCCTTTGTTTACAATACGTTTTTTGTAGTCCTCAGACAAACACAGCTCATAGAAAAAAACAACATACCAAAACTGTACGAGAGTTCATTCAAAACTTGTATTAAATTAAATTTACTGATATGCACTAAATTAAATTAGAAATGAGACAATATTTTTTTCAAACATTTGCCCAAAAAGCCTGCATATTATGCCTTGAAGTATTTTCAGGGATTTCAAGAAGTTTATTTAGTGCATATCCCAAAATCATGTTATTTTATCCCACTGTTTGGTCATTATTTTCTCACGTCATACGGCTGTTTTAGAGGATCAAACTGAGGATTGTATTTTATTTTTGTCATACATTTTTAACCCCAGATATGCCCTGGCTGGTCTAATACACACGCCTCTTATCTTCTGAAGCTAATGTGTTGTTAGCATCTGAAGTGTTAACGTTACCTTAGCCCTAACACACGAGGAAACCAGGCCACACTTTAAATCGCTTTAAAACTTTACCTACCCTCTTTATCAGCCATGGCCCTGTTTTAATGCTGGGTCACGATGCCCAAAAGCAAAATAACTAGTCCCACGTGTAAAATACTGTAGTTTTAAGGGTCCTTCTGCTTGGATTGAAGCAGCAGCTTTCTTCCTTTTCAGCGCGGAATCAGTCGTCGGCAAGTACTGCGCATGCGTAGTCGATGGCGCGTTAAGGAAGTTAGAAGCTGCACAATGACCGCGCAGAGCATAGCCAAAATAAGGTAGCTACCAGTACGTATAATGCAGAATTGTGATTTAAGAAAATAGGGAAATTAAAACCAAAATATCCGAGTATTTTATTGAACACAGCATGTTTCCACCCGCTCAAGTCATGGCTGTAGGACTATTTTATAGCAACACATTTACGAAATGAGTCTGTAAATCATTGAAATGAAAACCCATCTAGCCAGACCCCTTTAAATCAACTTAAATTTACATTAAAGCCAGGATATTTGTGGGGTATTAGAGGAATTGTAACAGTTTTATGAGAGCTTTGCAACAGCACTTCGTCTACTTTGTTAGATTTTGTGCAGTAACACAGTAGCCTATTGTTTTAATGAAGGTCTTATAATAGGCTACATCAGGGATGGGCAATTATTTCTCCCAAAGAGCCACATTTGAACTTGGGACTCTTGTGGAGGGCCGAGCCAACACGGTGAACTCATTTATGCTCAATAAAAAAAATTGCATTCTGCATCAGTCTTTCACGTTTTAATCTGAAGTAACACTGCTGTACTCTAACGATAAAGCAACAATCTATTTCCTGTGTTCGTTAACCAGTCACCAATAATACCCACAGACGTCAATGTGAGTGCCTTCAAAATAAAAGTATTACAGTTGTATTATGTTCCGTACTATGTGCATAGTATACACTCTTGAATCCATTCCTTTTTTAACCAAGCCTCTTGAGGACATCACATGGGTGGGTTAGGGACGGATGTGGTTTCCAGAACTGAAAATGTCCAGGTCTGGGCTACCTGTATGTAAGAAAGACCTGTCTAAAACTCACTGATATTATCATGATTCGGACCCTAAAAATCTTGTTCTTGTCCAAATCTCAGTACACGCTGGTCTCGAGCATGACATGACATATGGTCTTGCATTAAATCATCAAAGTCTCCCTATTGCATTCCAATGAGTTTATTTTGTAAAAGTCTCGTACATAAACAGCAAAATCAGTTTACATTAAATTACAAACCTTGAAAATGCAAAACATGTTCTAAATACGAGCATAATAAAGAATTAAAAGAAATAAATAAACTTACATAAAGATTGCATTGTTATAAATACATTTATATTTCACAATTTTTAGAGCAAAGTAAATGTAACTGTCGCAAAACCAAAGAACTGTCTTGTGTTAAAAAACTGATAAGTTTGGGCCATTTGAAAGTCACTACCACACTGTCCGCCCATTATAATTTATATCTTTATTATGGAAGGGCATTTGTGACTCTCTGTTGTCTTGTTTGCATCTTGTTGAGTTATGGGACAAGTTGTATTTTGACAACATTTAACTGCTAAACAAAATACATTGAAATACAAAAAGAGTAGAGCCATAGACATAAAACTGGACATGTCTCAACTCAGCTGCTTAACTGTGTCTATGAAGCCACTGTAGTGAGGAAAACAGGAGTGCAAAAAAGATATTTGAGTTTTTGGTGCTTTAGTAAATATGCATTGCTCGTTGCAACAGTAAACCGATTATTACTGTAAGATGTGGGCCTATAAAAAACATGAACTTTTTCTATTGTCCCTTTTTTTGCTCTTATACCATTTTACCCACAAAGGAAGATGCCATTATTTATAAGCACACTGGCCAATGTTTTATTTAAGCTAGATTACACAAAAATCAATGAAGAATAAAAAAATAAAATCTGGTTGTTTATTGGATGACCTCCCTACTTTTTTTTTTAATCCCTTTAATATCCTCAATGGGAAATTCATTTTTGGCAACCTCCACCATGGGTTGCTCATGTACCAATGTCATGTTACTAACCGGAGAATATAGCATGTAGCATGGGAGAAACTGAAGTACCTAGAGAAAACCCACCCAAGCATGGGGGGGAACATGCCTACCCCCCCACAAAATCTGGAAGTTCTTGCTGTGAGAAGACAGTGATAACCACTGTGCTGCCATTTTAGCAGCTACATAGACGCAGCTCCAGTGAATGTGGCATCTACCGTTTTATATATATGCAGCAGTAGAGCATGCCACTATAAAAGGTTTTTGAAATATACGTACAATAATCTATTTCACAGATACACAGATGAACGGATGTATCACTTCTTCATTAAAGACGAGATGTTTTCAAGAGCAGTCCTAAGTACAACTGTCATCTTATACTCTACAATGAACCTAAAATATACAGATAAGAGTTAATAATACTGGGCTACAGTGTGTAGCCCAGTTGTGCACAACACTTCATACATTAATCTACGGGTTTCCATTTTTCTTGTTACATAAAAGAGTAATTTTCCATGAGACCCTCCCATAAATATCCTTGTAAAAAGCAACCCAAGCTACAACTAGAGTGATCAGTACATTGCAATAATCAACATATACTGTATAATAGACAGTAGGAGAGTATATATACGGTATGTATGAAAGTCTATGGAAGTCTCATGAAAGCATTTGTACACTGTGACACATGAGCGGTACGAGTTACAGTTATTAATGCACGGACCAGTACAAATACTGACAGATGGATATCTACACAGTGTGGTTAAAATGTTAAACGTAATCTTTAGTTTACACCTGGACTAAATGTAAAATTACAAATATTTTTATAATACTAAATATAGAATGCACAATATTTAATGGGTAAATTGGGCCAATAATGAGACATATCCTTTTAGGCTTATGTTATTTGCAGTAGATATGTATTGGTCAAAATAGTCAAAACGCCACCTGAAGTGTGAACTGTGAATTGCAGTTTGCTGCTTGGTAAATATCTCACCGTTTACAATACAAAGACAGCTTTTTTTTAATTTAAAGTCATAACTTCTTGAACTAGACAAGTGCGTCAGTAAAATTTAATCAGCCTAAAACAGGCCTGTGCTTAAATCTAAGTTTCACATTTTATTCGGAGACAAGTCAATACAATAAAATCTTTGTTAATCATAATATTAAAAATAATTTTCAAAGTTTGCTACTTACATTGCCTCTTATAATTGTGTTATTTGTTTATTTATTTAAAAGGCTGTGCAAAAAATCTTACACCAGGCTTTTAGTGATACATTCATTTTTAAAGCTTGAAGAAATAGGACTCACAAATTGTTTTTGTAGCTCTTAAGTTTTCAAATGAGTTCCATAGATTTGATATTAATGCTATAAGGACTATTTCTCCAGTAATTCTTATAACTACTCAACAAATTTAAACATTATATATAGTTTGGCCAAATGGGTAGATTTTGGTTGTTCCTAGCAAATAATACAATCACTTTTGGGGAGGGTTTGGCACAAAGATTGTTGTTTTGTTTTTGTATTTTTGATTTAAAAACATGGATTTCCTGGCCACTAGCCTACAACCTAGGGCTGGGCAATATGACTAAAAACCTCAATAAAAACCTCAATTTAATTAATGTTTTGTCTTGCTGCTATTGGCCTAAAAAGTAATTCAAATGTGTTTCTGTTCAATTCCAACACAAAACAATAACATCAGGAGTGTGCATTGCCCTCAGATGGAAAATAAAGCAGTTTAAGTTTGATACTTTTTAGTTTTAGTCATCTGGGTCTCCATTGACCAGGTATAATATAATTTACAGAACACACAAAAATCTTGTTAGATCCACACATGGCTAATGCATAAATCAACAAAGTACGCTAATCAATGCAGACACTTTTCTGTTTCTGTTTTAAATTTCCTGCCACTTTACTAAACCAAGGCATTGCAGAGGTAATATGACTCCTTTCTCTGGAGATTATCAGAGTTTAAAGCGTCTGCAGTCTCCATATTTGCGAAGCCCTTATTCAATAAAATAATAGATTAGATTTATATCAAGCTTTTCTACCAAGGGTCTCAGGGCTCTCACAGGCCATTATTCATTCACACCACAGTCACACACTGGTGGTGGTAAGCTACGTCTGTAGCCACAGCTGCTGCAAAGACGTGGTAGCCATTTTGCACCTACCACCAAACACATTTATTATTATTTGGGCTGCTCTGGTCACTAGCAGCATTTGCCACAAAACTGGCATACAGCGCAGGGTTAGAATTTTTTCCCTATTAAATTTGGATTTGTGATGTTTCAATATTAGAAATTAAAATCATTAATTGAATTTGTTACCTAGTAATTACCCATTTAGAGTCGTGACCTAAGAAAAATACAACAGCTTTCTTCTTACAGTTTGCTAAATCCATCTGAAATCACTAAATTTTTATGATATAAATATAAACCATGAAAAAGTAATTAAATCATAATATAAGTCCCAATAAATGCTAATAACAACAGAGATAAAATATTACAGCCAATTTACAAACAATGAGGCCATCCATTACCAATCAAACTACAACAAAAATGTTCGCCATTTACATTTTTAAAACATGAATTTAAAGTGTGAGAAAAAGAAAATAAAGTTGTACGCCAACTTTACCCTTTACATTTAAGAGCTTTAAATATGGTGTTACGTAATTCCTGCTGACCTGATATTTTATACCAGCATGGTCACAACCCCCAAAAACAACACACAATACAGGTCCAACAGAGATGGAGGCGATGATGATGCCGTCAATGAGAAATATACCTTCCAATGTCAAAGCTACACAAAATATTCAGTCAGGCTGTTTTTTTACCTAATGTTCTTCTAAGAGCAGCTGGTTCTGGAAGAGCAAGAGCAGAACAATAATCAGAAGTAGTAACATAAAGAGTAAGGATATTTAAAGTGTCACGTGAAAAGGGCGAGTTGAATTAATAATGAGACATGATAGGTCCAAGAAATATCCCAAAACACAAACAAGGTAACATCTCTTCAGGAACAGAAATTGCTTTTCACACTGGTGAGCATTATGACAACTGGAATGGTATGCAGGGTCTAGCAAGGAGTGCTCACTATAACCTGCGTGTCTTTTTAGAGACAACTCTGGCATCAACAAATATCAAATAACTTTTAGTGTTATAAATAAATCAAGCCGTCAGTTTTTTACTACAGCTAGGAGTAATTTTGCCAATTTTTTGGCTATGCCAGGCTTAATGGGTTATACCTTACTGTCAGTGGTATTTTGGATGTCATTGTCCTGGTCTCCCTCTGAGCCGCTCTTCTGGTCGTCGTCTTTGCCGTCTTTCTCCAGGTCGTCCTCCCCAGATGAGACCCTGGATTGTTTGGACGACTTCTTCCAATGTAACACACAGAGGACATTAGAGGGACAGAAGCATTAGAAAATATTAACTAAACTCTTATTACAAAGACTTGGGAGGATGCTGGAGCCATTAAAGGGTGCTGTGGACTGCTACACACGTTACAGTTAGAGCCAGTTATGGGGCACAGAAAGACCTTTATGATTTTTGACCATGTAAATTTGATATCAATTTACAGTCCAATTGTATTACTTTACATATTGTAGCAATAGTAGTGTTAGCAGAGAAACAACTCATCCATCCACAGCTGCCTACAACATTTTTACAGATAGATAAAATTGATGTTCCTCTCTGTATTTTAACAAGGCTCTATATTATAATTTTCCTCAGGTTCACATTCCCAGGACACTCAAACACACTGCACTGAAGTGACACCAGTACAGCTCCCAGCAGCGCCACAATCCTTCGAATGCACCACATGTGTAGTGCGTAATGGAGCCCAGTTGCCAGGCAACAGCGGTTGCTAAGTGAGGAGTGAGATGTGACTTTTTCAACCTGCTTCCTTTTACAGCACTGGCTTGCGCTCAAATACAGTAACAGAGTGTCAGGGCTCACCTCTGCAGTGCATCTGTTTCCAAAAAAAACAGCAAACAGCTTTAATGGATTTGGATTAATTGACTAATGCGGAAAAAAGAGACGGTAGTATTTATAAATGGGGTCTACAGCCAGTAATTCCTACGACCTAGTAATAAGTAGATAGTTGTAGATACAGCTACAGTTTAAAGACTAGACACAGGTTTTGATGTCTTGCTGAGACTTTTGAGACTTTTTGGAGACATAATAAGGCTGAACGATTTTGGAAAATAATAATTTTTTTTTCAACCATTATTGCGATTGCAAAAAGGCTGTTTATGTAATTATTTTCATTCTGTTTTTTTTTTTAGATATACACACTCGATAAATATGACCACCTCTTAGCTTAACAAATTCTTTTGCCCAGACCGATATGTTATGAAGAATTGATAAGTTGCATAAAATAATATAAACAACATTTTATTTACCTTTTAAATCTCACTGGATTTGGCTCCTGGGCCTAAAAGTTCAACTGTGTGGTCTTTGTTCTATCTTGATAAGGCATACTTTCTGGCCAATAAAGCCTTTTGGTGCAGTGATAGTGTTTTAGTTTTGTTCTCCTTCAGCTGCAGTCATCCGGAAAAAGCTTTTAGTACAGAGGGAAAAAAGAATGTAAACGACATGTTAAGTCTGAAAGAAGACATGTGATTGCTTTCCAAAGTGGGCCCTAAATAAGGTTGTAAACCATGGGCCCCCACCTTCCTAGTTCTGACCCTGGAGGACACTCATGTTCAGAAATAACAGCATCCTTCAATCTCAAGGCAAATATACCTGGATTATTTGCAGCTTTGAAAATCTTGCTATTTCATATTGCAATTTAATTGCAAATTTGATTTGATCAGCCCTTATCATAAATGACCAATTCTAGCTCTTTACTTGACAGTAGGCATTGAAAAACCTCCATCTGAGTCTGTATATATTTAAAATATGAGAGGGGGTCTTCAGTGTGACTTCTTAAATGTATCTGTAACTGGATATTTATTCAAAAAACTGTTTGTACTAGAATGTGGGTGACCTTTATTAATCTAACTGTACCTTGGAAGTTGCTGTCTTTTTCCGTTTGGACCCTGTCTTGTCTGCCTTCAACTTCTCCTTATCTTCCTCTTCTCCCACTGAGTCGCCCTCCTCTCCCTCGCTGCTACCGTCTGCTGCGTTTCCCCCGTCCTCCGTTTCTGATGAGCTCTGTTGCTGCATGACCTGTGTGGGAATTAACAAGATTTATTTTATTGTAGTTTTCATTTTTGTGTTATCTGCTTAATATGTGACCTTTTCCATAATGTAAATTCCAAGACCAAAATGAGGTGAGACCCAGTCAAGACCAAAACTAGTGAATGAAACATGGAAAGGAATACCAGGAAACTGTTTGTTAAAGGTGCAAATGTGAGTTAAAGGTGCAGTGTGTGAATGAAATTTAATGGCAGAAATGTTATTCCACGTCCCTCCTTTCAACAGCCTTGGCTGGCCTTTACATCAGAAACTGAAACAAGATGTTTTACTTGAACACTCTTGTGCCTCTGTCAGGATGTAGCTTTGTAGAGAATCCAGGCTGAGAGACATAAAAGCCAGTGTTTTCACTTTCACTGACTTCTGTACATCGCAGATTCTCTAGACCTCTCACTGACCTGATAACCTGTGAACTTGACTCCGGGGTTGTTCTCGATCTCCCACAGGCCCTCATTGAAGCCTTTCCTCTTGTTGGACTTGCCAAATTTGTCTTTGTACTCTTTGTAGGGAAGAAGATCCTTTGGGCCCAAAAAAGCGCTGAAGAAAACAAAGAAAGAAAAGAAGAAAGAAAATAACTGTATTGTTTAAATGCAAATCAGCACATCTAAAAAAGCTGAGTGTCTAAAATTCTATTTGAAATTGTTTTTTTATACAACCAATAAACTTTTCTTTATTCTCAGTTATAAATATATTTTTCTTTTTTTATGCTTATACTTTACAGATGGATTTAGTAAAACTGTGAGAGCAAAAGGTCATGTCAGGTTACAAGTTACAAAATTAGGACATTTTTTCAAACAAAATATTTAGAGAGTACCTCTCTAAATGTATTATTAACTAAGGGATGAATGTAACCTGTTCTTATTGACACCTACGTTTCATGGGTCCCAAAGAAGAAAATGGGATATTTGTTGGCCGGAGGTTTGACTGCTCCTTCAGGTAACTCATCGATCTGAAGAAAACAGACAGCAGCATTTATTAGTAACTAGATATGTACAAATAATTGGTAGTCAAAATGTATTTTTACTACTACCAAAAAAAATTAACTACTGCCATTTTTACCTTTACCTTGTTCGCTTATACACAATATTATAATACTTTTCTTTGAGCTTAGCCAAAATGTGTGTAAAAAAGAGAGACCTTTCTGATGGCATACGAATAACTGATGTTACACATGAAAGCATGTGATCTGTGGTGCTTAATAATAATAATAATAATAATAATAATAATAATAATAATAATAATAATAATAATAATAATAAATTGTGTTTATTTGCACCTTTTAGGACACCCAAGGACACCTTACAATAGTACATTACAATTAAACAGTTAAAACAGCTAAAAGACAGTAATTACATGGGTCTGCTTTTAGAGCTTGTGCAGCAAATAATAGTTGTAGCACAGTGAAACAAATTAATAAAAGAATGAACCTGGGCTATATGGTTTATCCGAGATCAGCAAAACATGTGTTACCATTTTAACCTTTTGACCTGTTTATATGAACTATAGGCACACAATATAATAAAACTTTATTTGAGCTTAGCCAAAAGATATGCAATAAACAACAATTTATCTTTAAAATGGCATGTCAATTAGTAATTTGCAGATTTCCAGTGATTTTACACATTGTGGCATACAGTATTGTGCTTAGACGTAAGCTATTCAATTCAAAGCCATGTCTGATGTTGGCGCTTATGGAGAAGATTAGCTTAAGTACTATTATGAAACAAGTGCATAAATAATGAACCTGATGGCATACGGGTTATCTAAGGTCAGCTAGTGACATATTTCAACTTTGTTTAAAATATAAAAGCTAAAATAAAAGCACAATTTGCGCAAAATTGTATGAAAGTAATGCTAGTGAAAGGAACGGTAACCAAGGTAACGGCTAATGAACGCCTATAAGTGTCACCGTTATGGCTAATTTGGGTAATTTTGGCTAGCTTTAGGTTACAAACCCCTTTAAACGGCTTTTAACATGGAGAGAATATTGTTCCTCTCTCCCAGGCAAAGCAGCGGCTGTACTGTATAAAGCCACCCCGCCTCCGTCCACTCCTAGCCCGGCTACATCCCAGACTCACCCTCGCCGGCCAGTGCGGGTATCCCTTCATCTTAGCGAAAACCAAATCTCCTGCCTTGTATTCCCGCGGTCGTGGTCGAGCCATGTCGCTGGATAATAAACAAGCTTACAGGTTTGTGTTTTATCCTTTTACGGTTCTCTCCTGGGCCCGGGAAGCAGACAGGGCTGAATAAATGACCATCAATGTTTTTATATCAAGACTGCAGTTTACACGAAAATAAATAATTAAAAAAACGCGGAAAACGGGGCCTTGAAGAGGGCTATCCTCTTACGTACAAAATCAGGTGTAAACGGGACCGAGAATGGCCCCAGTGAGAGCGACCCACCTGAAGAGACGCTGCTGAAAACGGGAAATATCAAACATCCGGTAAACAAAGGGTATAAAAATAAAGGCTTTTTTTTTTACACCAGCCATTAAAAAACTGTTTTTGTGTTAGTCTACTGTCATGGTATTTGTCTGTAGATGTTTGGGCATAATATTCAGGCTTTTTAGACTTGACCAATGAATAAAAGTCAAATGTGGTTTATTCTGGCTTTAAATTAAATCTAGACACCTACCATCCACCTCCAAATTGTTCTTGAGGGGCATGGTAATCAAATTTTGAATGTGTGAGATTCTTTTTTTTATGATAATAAAAATATTGCATATTATAAACTTCCTAAACCCAAAGGGAAATTTAAGGCCAAACCACATTTAACAAAGGTAACACACTGTATTTTTTCTTACTAGAATACATGTCTTTTGATAGTACTCAGACATGAAAATGAAAGAATTACGCTACTTGACTACAGACACACTACCTTTTGCTTAACAGGTAGCCTGCAAACATATACTGCAAATATTCATCTGCAGTATATGTTCTCATGTTAAGTTATGAGTCAGTACATGTTGCTATAAGTAAATGTTGACAATGAGCAGTGGTATTTTGTTACAATTATAAATATATATTTTTAAATATTAGAGATGCCTCTTTGATATTATGACTGGTAATCCTTCTAGTGACTCATCTATAGCCTCTCCAGTGAGAGCTGGGTCGATAATGCTTTCTTTTTAAAACTAGGACAAATCCAAGACAAAACCAGAACCAAACTATTAGACCCATTCATTACGGGATGAAGAAAAAAATAACATGAAGCTAAAGACACAGTTTCAGAAAATTACCAGGCATACTTTCCCAGTAGCACCAGTAATTTTCCCTGTTCACACATGTAGTCGCAGTAATATGAAAATAAAGTGCCAAAGTACATGGAACATGAGAATGTTCACTGTCCAGCTGGTAATCTTTCTGCTTTCATTCACAACACATCTTTTCACAGCAAATTACCTACAATGATTGTAGGTCATAGTCTAGAAAATTGCCAGAGCTTTTCACACAAACCATTTTAACGTAAAAGGCTACACTTTGTTGGCAAAGGCTGCATGTTTGAATGGAGCTCATTCAGACTGTGTGACATAAGTTGCTGCAGTAAATAGTAAATGTTGATATACTGTAGTAAGTTTTTGTTCTAAAAATATATATTTGACATTTTATTTATTAAACCTTTAAAGTAAAAGAAAAAATCATAATCTCTTCTTTAGTTATGCCGTTCACAGTTACATGCCGATGACCCCTCGTCTGCGTCCGTATTATTCTCTGCAGTCTGTTCTTCCCTCTTCTGTCCCGTCTCATCTTTCAAAGTGGACTGGTCCTGGCTGCCCTGTGAGCCTCCCGCCTGCAGCACCCAGGGGCTCTGTAAGATGCTACTGATGCTGATACGATGCTGCACTTCCGGGTGTAGTATATTCTGGATCAGGGCAACCGCTGAAGGTGAGACACAGAGACTGTCTGGAAAGTTAATGCTGTGCCTCATCTGAAGCTGGATCATCTTTTTAATGTTGGTCGAGTCGAAGGGAAACGTAGCGTAAAGCATCATAAATAGGACCACCCCCATGCTCCATACGTCAGCTGCTTTGGGGTTGTACGGCAAACTGCGTAAAATCTCCGGAGAAGCATAGTTGGAAGTGCCACAGTAAGTTTCACTCAGATCCATGCGGTTGTTGGTGTAAGTAAGTCTCTTGCTCAAACCGAAGTCACACACTTTAATGTTGTTTTTGCGGTCCAAGAGGAGGTTTTCACATTTCAGGTCTCGGTGGGTAACGCCAATGCTGTGCAGATACTGGACAGCGGCGCACAGTTGTAGAAAAAAACTACAGCTGGATTCTTCGGATAAAGGCCCTTTATTTTTGATGTACTGGCACAGGTCTCCATTCATACAGAGCTCCATGACAACAAAGACCTGCCATTGGATTACAAACATGAACAAGTCTCATTAAAAAGTAATTTACAAACCTTGAAAGTTGACCTGATTTGTTCTTATTTGGGCAGATATAAACGTTAGTGTCACTATTCATCTTCTTACTCCAAATGGGACCTTCAAATAAAGCAGTTCATATCAGTGTGAACAGACCAAATCAGATTTAAACATCAAACACATTATATAAAGTTGTTGCCAATTGGTTCACAGACACTTTTTACCTCACATTAGAGGCAAAGTTGTTTAGCTTTTTATTATGTGAGGACAAAAAATAAGTTAAATTTAACTGTGACAATCAAGAGTGAATTGGGTTTTGGATTTGGTGAATTGTGACACTAGACTTGGTCTAAGACTGGACTTGAAGTGTTTTGATTTTATAACTGTCCCCTGGGATCTCTTCCAATGTATCCTACAGTGGCTTTGGTCATCACTCAGTCTCTGCATTGATCTTTATTTACTCTAGTCTTCCTCTCAGTCCCTATAATCTTACTTATCTTGTCTCAGTACACTTTCTGTCACTCTTCATAGTCTCTAGGTTTAAGTTATCTTGACTGTAACAACCTTTGTCCGCTGTATATCACTAACAATAATACAGTACAAATAGTAATGGAAGCACACTCTTACCTTGCTGCTCTTTTCAAAGATTTTATATGTCTTGATGACATTGGGATGGTTCAAAGACCTGATGATATCCTTTTCTCGAGACAGAAACTTTTCTAAGTAGCTGGATTCAGCCTTTTTCAGATCTATAATCTTGACCGCAAAGTTCTTCCTCATGCAGTTGGAGTAAGCCCGCACCACTTTGCCATATCGACCTTCGCCCAGGCGCTTCTGAAATGTGTAGCCATGCTGCTCCATGAACAAACAGTCCATCGTGAGCTAAGGCACAATGGCTCTCAATATAATCCTCACACATTTTACAGTTTAAAGCATCACAGCATGTCTATTACCTGGATACACCCATTCCAGAAGCTTAAAAGTCATTAGGTTTAGTCAGGGTTTAGTTTCTTGTTTAATGTAATATTGTAGGCTTTATATAATGTAAATACATGTCTTCAGCAATGTCTAACAATGTAAAAAGCACCACTATCAAAAATATAGTGTTATAGGGAACGTAACTCTAAGTAAAGACAGACCAGAGTCTGTTGAGAGACAATATGCCTAAAGTTTTAAGTCCAGCTAAACAAACAAACAAGCAAAGTACAAACAGTTGTATGTGTTGAGTCATGAGAAGATTGTAGGTCATGATCTTCCAGCAGGTGGCAGCAAAGTACTTTCACTGTGTATTGCCTTAGCTTTTTCTAGTAGTAAAAAGTAAAAAACACCTATACTATGAAATTCTGACTGAATCCTTTACATGTTTTTTTATTTTATTTATCCCAACAGAAACAATGAGTCTTCTAGATTACCAATATAAAAAATAAATGTAATCTTATAATCACTTTAGAAATCTGAAAATATATTACATTTTGATGTGTGTAGTAATGTTCCCATTAATATATATCTGTCAGTTTGACCCAGATATAAACTTTAGTCTTGTTATTACTGTCAAGTTACACCCCTGTTCCAGTACAGTGTATCAGATAGCACCAGGTACCGTCATTGAATACTCCAATATGTGACTCTGACTCTCATCAATCTCACAGAACACACAGCAACTCAACTCTCAACATATATAATAACTATTGAGCCATTACAGTTTCTACAGTAGCAGATACCTTTTATAGTGTTGCCTTAAACATGAAGGAAAATACTAATTTTTGTTTTGAATAAATATAGGCATAAATATAGGCAATATCATTTTTCTTAATGTAATGTTTAGATTTGTTTCCCATTCCTCTTTAAGCCTGTGAATGTTAGAGCTACAATATGCAAACCTAAAAGGCGTGTGAAGCATCTTGACAGCCTTTAAATGGCAAAGAAAATTGTCTTTACTACTAAAGTTACTCATGTACTAACACTTACATTACATTTATTCAAACTTATCCTGATACACGTCCATCATCATTCGATTTTTAATTTTTTTTATTTGCTTTGCCTTATGAACAGGACTTTATCTTTTGTATTGTTTTTCATATTACTTTTAAATATGTCTTTACATAAGTCCCTTTGGGTTAGAGGCCAAAACAGAGCAAAAGCCATTGAGAGAAAGTTGAGTCTGTTCTGCAGTGTGACCAGTAGGGAGCAGCAGACACAAGGACACCTTAAATTGGTCTGTCACATACTTCGGTCCTCCTCCTGCAGATGTTTGGGCAAGTGTCATGTAGCGCTTTCTTAAGCATCAGGAAACCATTATCTTAAAATGATTACCTGCCTCCTCTCCTCGTCTCTCTGTTTCTCTATTCATCTCAGATTCCCATTTACTCTCCGCTCTAGTCGGCAGCTAACACCTTGGCAACAACAGGTGGTCAGATGAAAAGAAAGGCGTCTCTGTGGAGCTGTCGTCTTCTTTTGTGTGAAAAGCATTAACAGGGGTTGCTATCATTCATCGTGGCCTTGAAGGAGAAAGATACCAGGACATAATAAGAATTCAAAAAAAGAAAAGTCTGGAATAGAAAAAGTAAATACAGTTAAAAGCTGACTTGATAAATAAATAAATAAATAAAACCCAACTTCTCCTAAACATGACTGCACCTGATCTGTAGCCTTATGGAGCATTTTCTCTCTTGAAGTGCAATTGCAATTTCTCAGATGCCTTAAGGAGAACAGGACAGTGTGAAATATAAAACATGACCTGGAAACAATAACTTTTAACTTAACTTAACTTTAAAAAGCATGATTCTGTTCACAAGAATCTTCTTACATTTTCCATCTTAGAAGGTTATAACACAAACTTCTCCAACATTATTTTGGTCTCTTACAAAATGACCTTTAATGTATTTTCTGTAATTCTGCATAGCTGAAAGAAGCACAAACTGTCCCAAAAGTAGAAATAAGTACTTTTTTATTAACCTTTTGACCTTTGGTTCTTTCAGTGTGGTTCATTTTCCAAACAGGCTGTGCTAAAAATTGAAGTCTGTTGATTTTATAATCCTTGAAGCTAAAGAAAAAAACATAATTATATAATAACGTTTTCTCTAATGAAGCTGAACTCTTTACGAGGTTACTTGTACCACAAGCTTGCCCTGTGCCAATACCATAGATTGTAAATAAACATGGATGTAATCCGCCCATTGGTCCCTTATTTACTGATATTGTCGCTATGAAAAGGCAATAAAATTTTGAAGCCTGCCTTCTGGTGGGTGGCGGTATATTGCTGTATTTTGAAAATATTAAAAATATTGTTTATTTTGTTGTATTTCGCTGTATGGTGGCACCCTTACTCGAGGACCGTTTAAGAGGTTAATGAAAGAGGCTTGGCCAATACCCACACTACTCCCTGTGGTCTTCCAAGAAGGGTGTACTTGGTGGAAGTGCTTTGCTTTTTTTGCACAACCATTATACTTCAAGAACCAATATTGTGGAGCTTACTACCTTAACCCTGGAAATGACTTTGTTAAAGGCTTGGTGAATGAGGCCTAATATATTGTGGTCTTGGGGCATACGCTCTGTGTCTGTTTCAAAGGCAGATGGGACACTGGCTTTCTGTTAAACTCTTTTAAACTCTTTTTAAAGTTTGTGTTGTCCTCGTTCTCTGCTCATTGGTGCACAAAACCCGGCTAAATCTGCCCTCTATGGCTGCCAGTGCACTGTCAACTCCCATGATGCTAAATAGCCAGAGCCATAACAGTGCCTGCGACGAGACCCAGCACTTCACAGCCATAAAGCCCCCTTGGCACGGTCAATTTATCGTACATTTCACAGTTTCACACTGTTCCCAGCCAGTCCTTCATATGATATTAGTGTTGGTTTGTTCCGAGGCCCTCTGACGCACCTTCTCCACGGCCAACCTGAAGGAAAGCAACAAATGCGTGCAATTTGGTTCGCGGCTGACACCCAGCGCTCGGAATAAATGATCTAAATGCTCGCTGGAGATTGTTTTTGCCACTGCCGCCGCGCACCCCCTGTGGCCTTGCGATGGCCAGCCAGGGTGGATCTGGGGAAATGAAGCAGACATCCAGTAAATAACAGTTGCCATTGTAGCCCTCAGCGTGCAGCGGGGCAGAAGAGGAGCAGAGGGGGGGCTCCACATGATATGCCAGTCCGTGACATGGCACCCAGACCCCGAGCTGTCACCCCTGCGGAAACATCACCCTCGCCTCCACAATTTGTGCACTTAACACTTCAGTTGGCACATGACAGGTGCTTATTTTGCCGCTGTGGCCCACCCCTCCCCTCTGCTGTGAAAGCCCCCCGAGCCCAGGGCGCTCCCAACATCTGCTTTGGGTGTCTGCGGAGCGGCGGCTGGACGGGAATTGTGACTGCGGCGTGCAGCGATACTCCTCACATCTGCTCCCAATGCATTTGCTGCTCACAGAACAGGGCCTGTAGTGGGTTAGAGAGGGTCATAATGTGTGATTGTAGTCAGAGCTCATGTCCTCGTAAGAGCCGACTGCACTGGACACTTCTAAACTCTCTATGCACAAGTCAGTTCTCTTCCCAAAGTGTAAAGCAATGTTGTGTCACTGGTCAGCCTTGTTAAACACAGACACTCTGCATTTACATGCAGAGTTCCTGCAAGGCTATTGCAAAAAAATTGGATTAGTTTATCATTGCAGGTCTTCCGGCAAAAATGTGCGCTTCTCCTCCAGCAGTGCTCAGTTTGTTTGTTCTGGGCACAGATATAGGAAGTAATGGCTCCACCCTCTGTTTCTGTGGAGCATTGGCATTAGAGTATTATTTTGATGTAAATTTAACTCACTCACATTTTACACACTGGAAGTTGAGCTACACTTAGAGTAAGCAAACAATCTTGTGTGGACATGGCCAGCCAGACCCATGCACTTTCCTATAGAAAAGTGAAGTAGAACCCCTCCCATTTCAACCTAAATCAATCCCACCCGATCAATCATAAACATTTGTCTAAAATGGTGCAGCCTTTATCCAATTCTTTCTTTAATTGGTATTCTCATTTGCATGTTTTTCAACAACAGCACTTGCACTCTCTTACACCTTTACTTCCTTTGCAGGTGACGTCACTTGCAGTCGACACCTGAGAGTGGGTTAGGGTTAGGGTTATCAAACTCAAATCAACAGGGACCAGACTAAGTCTTTGTATACAGTAGGAAAAAATGTCTGGGCTTGTGTGAACAGAAGAAGAAGAATTGAGAAAATACTGTTTACGTCTGACCCTTTGCATTCATTGTGTCAAATCCAGTGCATCAGCTACACTCTTGACCTCCACCTGCAAAAGAAAATGACCAGACCAAATGTCGTATCGAACACTTGTTTAAAACATCAAGTCATTTTTACCTGCTTGACTATTTCTGTGCTGAAGTGAAGCCAGCGGCACATTGTTTGTCTTAAAATGTCTCATTAAAAGTGTAAATAGCGGAGTGTGTTGCTCTGAATGTTCCTTCTGTGAAGCAACTGTGAGCTGTTTGGCCTTGGAAGTACCCCCCTCTCTCCTGTGTTATGAATAATTGAATGTCCTGTTGAGACTGTCTCTTGCCTTGGCGCCCTAAATGACTTTCCTGGATATTGTAATCACACTTGTCATGCTTAAGTCCTTTCCTTCTTGTAGTCAAAGTCACGGTTTCATCCTCCACTCTCAAATCCCACAGCAGCGGTTGACAATTCAAAAACCCAGGACTGGGACTGCTCCTTTTTGTCCTTGTCAATCATAAGGAGCCCAAGACTTTTCCTGCAGGGAGCGATTGTCAGGTGGCATTACTGTCCCACGGACACCGCTAAAAGCCAGCTTTTTTACATTACAAAAAAACTGTTGATGCATTATTTAACACAGGGATCAGGCACAATTTCTAGAAGGAGCTTGAGTCGTGAAACTGACGACTGCAACCAAGGCTTGAGGTTGATGTTTGAGGCGCTGTGACAGGGCCTTTGCAGTTTGTACACTCTCTGAGACACTGGTGGACGCACGCTGATGTTATCGGTGTCATCCTGTGCATAAAATTTTCAATGCAACACCCGCGGTCACGTTTTTGATAATTCTTTATGGATAAAACATCTAATCACCCAGTGGGGGACTAGTGAGGAGCAATTACATTTTCACGTTTTGTCCAGATCTTATAAACTCCATCTTAAGGCCCTGAGGACATTTCTTCAAACTAATACTTCCGCGTGTCATTGCTCAAGGTGAAAATGCATCCACTAATTATTACAAAATGCAACTTTATTTCAAGATAATGCTTTCTGACAATATTCAGGTTTGTCCGGACAGAAACTAAAAATTCAAAAATTGACAGTCAACTGTGACAATTTATTTTCCAGTTGCGGGGCTCATTTGAAAGTTTACTTTTTATAGTTATTCCAGAGGGTTCACTCAAAGTTCCAAAATGACTGCTCAATTATAGTAACAGAAATATGCCTTTTGATTGCTGTGTTATCAGCTGTTTTAGAATAATTTTGTGAAAACATTTAACTTTCCATAAATGACTGTCTGGTCTCCACAGAGGACTGAACTCAGGTGACCGGCAGAAACAGTTCTTAAAGCTCTACAAAGTTGTATGTTTTATCTGTGTTAATAGCACATCTTTATGTTGTTTCTCTCTTTTGTGTTATGCACAAATCAGAATGGTGCATCACTGCTCATATTAATAAACTATGGTGTACTCACAAGCTTTAAGATAGAGATAACCATGGTGGGTCATCACTTTATGGCCCCTCATCTTCTCCTGATGACATCCAAACCTTTTTATTTTTTATTAATTTATTTAGTCAGGGCACAACAGTGCACAACAATGACAAACAAGATACATAAACACACATTAGGATATTAGGACAATGTAAAGTTGATCACAGGGCGGATTTCTTTTAAAAATCTGTTTAAGTTGCTTTCTTAAAAGAGAGATATTTCAACCATTCTCTTGTGTTTGTCAACAGGCATTCCAAAACTGACCTCCTCTGACTGACAGAACAAATGTAGTTTTTCTGTTTGGGGTCTCAACACATCTTTTAGTTGAGGCTCTGGTGCTGAAACCCCTCATGTTTTTGGTTTAATTTATTTAGAAAAAACAAACAGTAAAGTACATGTTTTGTAAATCAAACAGCCTTTTTTAAAATGAATACAGTTTTGTAAGTTAAACATTTTAGATTTTAGATTTTTTTTTGTTTTTTTAATTTTTTTGCATCTTCACTGAGTGACTAAGTAGTGATGCAGTAATCTATATGTGAGAAAATCAATAAATGTAAAATAGTGTCAATATTAAACATTTTTCAATGTACCAGACTAGCATTAATTCTAATTTAGTTCTTTAATTCTTAATCTACTTTAGTTGAATAAATCTCTGCACTGGCTTCCTGTTGCTCAGAGAAAACCCTTTAAAACAGCACTGCTGGTTTACAAGTCTCTTAATGGTTTAGCACCAGAATATATTTCTGAAATGCTAGTAGCTTATGAGACTCCTCGGACTCTGAGAACATCTGGGACAGGCCTTCTGCTCGTGCCCAGAGTTAGAACTGAACAGGGTGAAGCAGCGTTTAAGTTTCATGCAGCAAAACCTGGAACAGCCTCAACTTTAACAATGTTCAAGGGGATGTTAAAAACCTTCCTCTTTAGCTCTGCCTACATTACGACTTGAAGTGTTTTCTTTTAAAATATTAAACATTTTTTATGTTTCTAAATCTAAATCTTGTAAATTGTATTTTATTCCTGTAAAGTACTTTGAGTTACCCAGTGTATGAATTGTGCTATATAAAAAAAATTGCCTTGCCTTGCCTAAATGTCTTAATAACCTTGCCCCACAGTAGACTATCTGTCCTACCTGCTCCAGCCGTATGCTCCATCAAGGTCTCTCAGTTTGGCAGATCAGTCTCTGCTTAAAGTTCCAAAGACCAAGAGGAAACTAAGAGGTTACCTTGCTTTTTCTAACCTTATGCTGCAGCTGGACTTCTTGTGAAATTTGGGAGTTTACAAACGCTCAAAAATCCATCTTGAACTGCTCCAAGCCAAGTATATGTGGCCAAACTGTGGCCAAACTTGGCTGATGTGTCCAATAAAGTGACAGCTCAGACAGGTCTAGACATGTTTTAGGTTTAAAAATGTAGCCGTTACGAACGTAAACAAGATGGTGCTGCTCTGACTGGATAAAACTGTGGTTGATAAATTAAATCATTTATATTCATTTAAGGTACCTGCCCTTTTGCAAACGCTTTCAATGAGAGCCCTCCCAGATGGTTCTGTGGAACAGACTATGTTCTGTGGAGCAGTTTTATCTGAATCAAATTATGCTTTTTCAGTTGCTGCCCACAAACTGTGAAATAAGCTGCCAATGCACATTAGATACCTCCTTTAAAAAAAAAAAAATATTTTAGCTTTTAACTTAGATTGATATTTTGTATTTCACCCTTGTTGTATTATTGTCAATTATTTCAATTTATCCTCACCCAAGGAAAATATAATTTATTATTATTATTATTTATTTATTTATTCAAATTTCCTATGACAGTATTTTACCATTGTTTACAGCTGAGAGACATTTTTGAGTGTCTGTCTTTCTCTAATAGAAGTAGCTTACTGCTACTTTTATTCATTTATTCATTTAGCTGACGCTTTTATCCAAAGCGACTTACATTATTCTACAGTAATTACCAGTGTTACAGTCACTGGAGGCAAGGTGGGTTAAGTGTCTTGCCCAAGGACACAACAACAGTATGTCCTTGGGGGATTATATATGATATGAACTGCCTACCTTCCGGTTGACAGACAACTGCTCTACCCACTGAGCTACTGCCGCCCCACTACTTATATCTGTCTGCCTTATATGTAGGTTTACCTTAAGATCTGACTGTGCAGTGTAAAGCATCCTTTCTGAGGGACAAAGGGACCAGAGGCTACAGTATAAGCACACATCTTTGTACAGCCTCAGAATAAATGAAGTGGTCTGTAGTTGGTGGCATTAATAAAGCATGCTGGGGGGTGGGCAGTCTTCACTAAAGCTCCTCCACTGGGCGCAGTATTCCCCCCGTCCTGACGTCCTGACGTCCTGACAGGTGAGGAGCAGAGGCCAGCTGTGAGGGAGGGCCATGTGGGGGGGCTGAGGGACTGGGACCACCTGGCCCTCCCCCACTACATCAGCCACATCAGTCCACCGCTGGCCTGATTGGCATTAACTGGCAGGCCTTGGGTTTGGGGGCTGTGGGGAGAAGAGTGGAAGAGAAACAGAATGAGGACAAAAGGAAAGTGATGCAGTCAGTTTGGGCTATATACGTACAGTAGGTATTGACTTAGAGTTTCATCTGCTTTGACTGCCAACAGCAACAGTGGTGTTGTTTGTGCAATGATGGAACCAGTTCACACTTTTACATCAGATTTAACTTTGGTGACCTTGTGACAGCAATGATTTCAAACTCTCTGTGACTTAACCTTAAACATGAACAGAAGCAAAATCCAGTCAAACTAACTGTACACAGATCTATATTGTGCCCAACAGCATTAAAATACAATTTCACTTTAAGGTCAGGACCTCAGTTTTCCAAAGAAACCCTTGGCTATACGGCACAACCAGCCTAAATGTGGGCGGCTTTTTGCCTTTGGCCTTTTTACTGCACAGCTACTTCTTAGTCACAATATCTTATGTACATTTTATAGTTCAAAAGATTTTACTTTATGTGGTCACCAACAACCTCTAAATGTCAGCCCTGCGACTAACTGGCCACTGTCCAGGGTGTACCCCGCCTCAGGCCCAAAGCTGCTGGGATAGGCTCCAGTCACCCGTGCCCCCTAATGGGACAAAGCGGTAGAAAATGAATGAAAATGGTCACCAACAGCCTTGATTTTATTGATGACACATTCAGACTGTTGCTGCAAAAAGTGCCACAGATTAGACACCTGAGGCTCACTCATGTTAGTGGTGTCACCATCTCCATTATTTTAATGTTTCTACAGTGTATTGCTTTTAAACTGTTCCTTTTCCTTTAGTTCAGAGAGAGAACCTCTTTTTTGTGGCAGACTAGATGCCTGCTTTAATAACGTCTTACTACTTCTAAAAGTTAGGCTGAATAGGCCTACAGCACATTGATAATTACAAACTATATTAAACTAAAACAGAAAGATACATGCAACTAAAATAAAAAGTAGAGTAGAAAGAATATATTTTTCACACCTGAAGTAAGAGCTCACAATGTACTACTGTATATGTTTGATTCTTCAACTTTTAGCTTCAGTTTTCAAAACCAAACCATTGGACTTTCCCTGATGTTGTGTTTACCCTTGTCAGGACGACAGGGGGCAGGCCTCCTGGAGACAGTTTTATGTGATAAATGTGTTGTCTCTTCAGTGGCTGCTTTTAGAGTTTAAGCAGAGAAATACAATAATCAGAGTGGAGCCTATGGAGACATGTTCACATCAATACAGAATTAATACAAACAGCTGAAACTTCAAATGCACTATTTAGGACATGATTTGAATTATAACTCATTAGGAAATTGTTGGCTGTACTGGAGGCATCTGTTGTAGCGTAGATATAAGTGTCATACAAAACACACAAAAAAACAAAGCAACATACTCTGTGAGTCAAGTGTATTATTAAACCCAAACAATATCTGTTTTCTCTTCCTCATGTGCTTTATTGTTCGTCACTCCCTTTGTGTTTGATCCGAAAGTCCACTTTTAGGATTAAGCCATGATCTAGTTTGATCTGGACCAAGACCACCTCTTTTTGTCAAACCAAACAGCTGCTTTTCGTTCCGAACCACATACAATCACATCTGACCATTTGGTTTGGACCAAACAGGAAAGTCCAACAGTCTGGCCCAAACTGCAACTGCGGGAAAGTCCCCTAAAATGCAAATTCAAACCAAAGTAAAAATGTAGGGGAGTAGAAAGTACAGATAATTGCTCAGAAGTGTAGTGGAGGGAAAGTCAAAGGTTAACCACTTCATTGTAAAATGTACTTAGAAGTATATTACAATATATTTCAGCCATTTCCCAAACCATTCAAAGCATTTTCAAGGATTTCAAGCCCTCATGTAAACACTGCTCCTGACTCCTACACTCAGTCAATATGAGGTTAAACTTGGAATATTTCTACAAGCTCTCTTCTACCTTTCCATGTCGTATTCAGTCTCCTCGGGTGATATTTCAATCCGTGCCCTCCCATTATGTAAATCTTGAATACCAAATGTGTGTTGGTGTGAAAAGAACGAATTACATTTGAATAAAAGTCCGTTAAGAGTTGCATTTGACCTGAGAAAACTGTGTTACTCCTGGCTGCCATCGGCCTCTTGCTGACCATCGACCGTCGAATCAATACAGCGACCCAACATCACAACTCCATGTAGCGCCTGTACTTACCTCTTAAATTTATCTGGGCTTTTAAGGCTTCTCCGCACAGGACTGGTCTCAAGATAAACATAACCCTTGCGACTCCCTGTAATTGTTTGTGGAGCAGTTCAAACAAACCGTTTGAATAAACGGAGGCTCTCAATAGTGTCTCCTTGTCACTCCGGTGACAGTTACTTTGGAGCGACTGAAAAGCATGTTTTTCTCTCTCTTGCCTGAGAAAAGCCTTTTATCTGTATTTTCTTTTTTTTTTACCCATTTCTTTTTTTCTATTTTATTTTTTTGGCCTGAACCTGGTTGACTCCATCTTTTCTTCACTGGGGGCTAAATTGATGGCAGTGCAGGAGTTAATTGTTCAGGCATGTGTTTGGCTCCCCGACGGAGAGTGGTTACGGAGCACGGTGGGGTCAAGGTTCACAATGACATGTTTTTTTCGGCGCGCTGGAAATGGAGAAGAGGCCATGGGAGAGTGCTGTACATGGGGGTGAATAGGAGAATAGGAGTCCAAGGCACTTAAACCTGCCTCTATACAGCGGCAGACAAAAGAGAAAAATCACTGCACACCTCAGAGAAGACGGCATATCCAATGAGAGACGCCGCTTTATACCAGTTTGTACGAGACGACAGTTTTTTTTTAAATGTTGGACACACAAAAAGCCTCCATTTGTTTACATGAAAGGGATGTGACATAAAGTAAAATAAGCACAGAACAGTTGCTTTTCATCGGTGAACTCTGGGGAAACTTCAGAAACTTTTCATTTACGAAGGCAGACAGCCACTGCTCAAAGAATTCGATTAGCGCCATCTCTTTTTGTTCGCCGGTGTTTTTACTCTGAAAGCTCTATTTATGGACAAGTTAAAAGGAAAGTTTAAAAGGAACCCGTGTCAAGTTCATAGACTCTTTGCTAAACTAAACACGCAAAGGTTACAGCAGTGAACTTTCTGAAAGGAAATTTAAATGTTCATGCAAAGTTTGTAAACACTTGAGTAATTTAGATTAAAAACCTTTCTTTGTCCTGTTCAAATACCTGCATTTCCAAAGAGTGGTATGTGGAGAATTAACGTGGAAAACGGTTATCATTATGATATTGTATATTGTTTGTATCTTGTCATCTTAAACTCAGCTCAGTGTTTACAGAGAAGACCCCTTTTTAGGGAATCTGATAAAAAATAAAAGCCAGATTTTAATTATTCACAGAGAATAAGTGCATTCACTTTAAGGGTGTGTCCAAACGCAAACAGTGCAAAGAAAATTTATAGAACGTTAGTAGATTAGACAGTTTTTTTCTCAAATACGAGAAGAAAAAAATATGTAATTCTCTTAGAGATAAGTAAATATAGTTCATTTGGGACTCTTTAAGAGTAAAAGGAACTGTTTTGACCAGACAGAGCTGACAAAGAGCTGCTCACACAATTAACATAAATCTAGGGTTTTGTATAATTTTGTGTTTGAAAAGACACACAACACCTCAACACAGGTACTTCCAGTGTGTGTTGACTTAGTTGCATTTGATATGACTGGTTTCACTGGCATTTAGTGTAATCAGGTGCGTTGGCTTTAGTTAAGGCCTCAAAATAAAACCTGTGTGAGAGGTTGAGATGAAAGGCTTCCGCAGCAGGTGTCGGACCCCGGCTCACTGCGGGACGGCCCTACATCACTGAACATCTCCAATGGCATTACTTCAGCCAGCTTATGTTAAGAGCCCAAATTGCACTGTGGCTGGACAATGATCTGCTCATTTGCTTCGGGAGCTGGTGTTTGGCTCCTTTGACTTGGCTCACGTCGGCGTTGGGTGAGAGGAAATCACAGGGGCATTTAACAAAGCTTGTATAATTGGTTGTGGCAGATCCAGCCAGCCAACAGCAGGTCTACAGCCATTTCACTGAGCCCAGCAGAGGCCCGCAATGATGTGGATAGGGCAATTATCTCTACTCTGGTGACTCAGACCAGAGGACACTGGAAATTCAATTAAACCAATCTATGTTCTTGATGTTCAAAGGAAAAGAAGCAACTGTAAGTCTGCCTTTTGACATTTACAGACACATGACACAAAGATGGACAAATGGTGCTATCGGAGAAAAAAAAGTAGCAGGACTACTTTACCATTTTTATATTTTTATTACAAGAGGAAGTTTCAAAGATAGGCTTTTGGAACAGGTACAAAATATTGTGGCATTGTGCCTGAAGAGTTTGAGTCAAAGAATATACCTCTGAGCAAAATGCAATATTTAATAATAATATAACGGAAGCAGTTCTTTGTTGTTGCACATTGTGTGATTTGCTCATTGTACGCAGATTTACAAAGGGCAAATATGTGATCAAGCAGGTTTTGTGATGCACTATTTACACTATTTGAATGACGATTTTCTCAAACATCCAAACATCCGACATTTTAGGATTAATCATTGCTGGCTCTGGCCTATGCGGGACACTGGCACCCTAGGCGAGATTTTGTGTGGCCTCCCTTGCATTGTTTAATGCTGTTTTTGTTTGGTATATTTATCATTAATTCTATGCTGATGATTAATGAGAACAGAGACCAAAGTCAGGATTTGTACCTGTGTTACAAGCTTAACTGTGCTGTGGACCTGAAATGTTAACAGAGGAGAGGGATAATTCAATTTACTTATATCACGATATATTTGTGATGTTACCTTCAAAGCTCTACCTTAATTTAACAAACCACATTTTGGGATTGCCCTTCAATGTGTTTGATTTTATGAAATAAAACTATCCAGCAGCAATACAACACCAGCTTATTATCAAAGCTCAGCAGATAATAAATACATTAGTGAGTAAAGGCGCTTGTCTGGGTCTACTACAGTAAAGTCTTCCCTTTAATCCTGTCACACTCTGTAATGTTTGAACAATAATTTAAAACCCTGACATGCAATTTTCCTAGAACTAATTATTTGCTTATCGATGACAGCAAGAATTGTCCAGAACTGAACAAGTTACGGTATAACAATGAGTAACTATGTGTAACTGTGGTTTAATACCTTCTTGTTTCACCGGACTGATGTTTTTGTCAAAAATGTCTTAAGGAAATCATATGCATCTGCAGCTGGAAACAGAGTGGAAATATAGTGTGTACGGAGCAGGGAATAAATCAATTTAAATGAAACGCAACTCTACATAGTTTAGCCTTATCTCATTTTATTACATGCATTTACTGTAAATAAAGTACATCATCATCACATGAGCATCACCAGAGGGTTAACACACTGACTAATAGTCATCACAGTTTGACAGAGGTCGGCCTGAACACGTCTCTGTTTCCCAACTCTGTGTTTTTCAGATGGAGGTGACCGAGGGCCGCTGTGTGGGCGGATACCAGCGCCAAATGGGGTTTGTTGATGTATGTTTTACTGAGCTGGAGCAGTTATTTTCTCATGTGGGTAACTTCAGAAGCATTAACAGCTTTGTGCATGGTGGAGGCCAGGCAGCAGTCGGATGGGACCAGACTGTAGTCACTTAAATGTAATGCAGACTACAGCCTGTAGGTTATATAATCTCTTTTGTACCTTAAGAGAAACATTTACATGTCAACGCTTTTTGATGTATGTTGTTACGATTGTTACGTTTCGGCTGTTTATTTATGTGAGGAGAAAAAACAAACTTTTGAATCAGAACAGATCCATTTTCTTTGGTTTCCGTCGTGTAAAATACAAACACAGCCTTTAACAGGTGTCCCCAACCTGTCTTTATGCATAACATTTTAATTTTTTGAGACAAATGTAACGAATAAATTGAATATGTGCACAGCATGTATATTGTTCTGGAATTAAATGTTAATTAAGTTTTATGTCAATGCAACCATAATGTCACCATAATGTAGAGTCAGTAGTTTCCATGCAACAAGACAGTCCCATCTCAGGTTGAAGCAAGACTGTGACACGGTAAACCACCTTTTGCAATAAAGTAGGACTATTTTCTTTCAAATGCAGCTTTCTTTTAGTTGGCAGTCTTGTATTCTTCTGTGTAATCATTGGGTCATTTTCTCTGTTCAAGGAGGTTCTCTAGTGATTATTTTAGTGTGTGGGCTTAATTTGGCTGCATATAGAAAAACAGAGTGAGACAAATATGGGGTAGATGCTATGGCTGAAGTACTCAACACCCGGAACATTGAGATAATATATAAAATGGAAATAAAATGACATTTTGTTTTTATTCATCTTGGTACCAAACGATCCACAGCTTGGTATTGGCCCGCAGTCCAGTGGTTGGGAGTTTATGCTGTATAATATAAAAAGTAAAAATGGATAGGTCTATATTTTGTAATTATATATTTGAAGTTCATTTATGCTGTGTATACTAAGGATAGCCACACACAACAGTTTGAGAAGCACTGTTTTATATTCTCATTGTAAAAAAAGAAAGTATCCTGAGCTTGAATGAGCAACTCCAACCAAACACCTTGACTGACATTTACATGCTAAAGTGAAGTTAGAGCAATGGATAGTGGTGACAAAAACAAAATAAGTTATTAAAGTGAGAAGCTTTGTGTGGAGGCCACGAGTGAATCTGCAGAGTGAAGGTCGTGTGGTAACGTATGAAGTCGGCTGAATGAGCTGTTGAAAGAACTCCTATTGTGTCATGTCTAAAAGCTAACCCTTACCCACCTTCAAAAATCCTTTTATTCATGTTATAGCTTCATATCTGTCATTGTATGGGCTCATTTACACCAGAAACTGCTTTATTTAACCCATTTAGTATTACTGATCAAGTATATTAATTAATATTATTATTTCTGTGTCTAAGGAACCTTTTCTGAGAATGACATTAACATGTGCAGGTCCAGCATGCATTACTGAACAAAGACTGCAAGAAATTTTGCTGATGGACATTTGGAGCAAAGGAAATACATGTAATGGTATTATTTACAAATCTAATTGTGTTTAAACTAAAGTGTATTTACTTTGTCCAAGATCTAGATTTTTTTACATGTACCCTGGAATCACATGACTATCGACAACAGAAAAACTGTTTTGTGTCAAAAAACCATTCACTAATTAAGTGCACTGTATCCTTTATAGTGCAGCACTATAGTGATTGAAGGGTTTCCTTGTCAATGACCATGTGATCAGGGGTTGACCAATCTGGAAACAAACACAGAACTTGAGAAAAAAGTGGGAGTGTTGCTCAGAAAGGAGCAGAAAAATGTGTTGAAGAAGGTGCTCTTTAAGTATGTGTCCAGATGAAGAGAATCAAGAAAAAAAAAAGACTCAGCTGCAAAGTTTAAAACAAAGTCAGTTTAATGATTTGAGACATTTTAATGAACCAATCAACGCTGTTTATAGAACAGCGCACATACTACCAACTTGCTTTGAACAATACTGATCTTTTTTATGAACATGGCATTTGTAAATGGCACTATAAGTGACTAGTTTTAACAGAGCAACTAAGTCTTTTGTTGCAGACGCTTATATACTCAGATTATAGAAACAAATAGAATAGAACCCCAACTTAAATACAAATATAATATATGAAGAATAAGATAAATTTATATGATATATTCTGTTACATGGCATCATGATGGCAGAAGGGTTGACACTGCTACTGCCTCACAATGATAAGACTGAAGGATGAGATTCTTCCTTGTGTCAATAACCACGATTGTTTTACTTCATCATGATCTGATTATCAGCCTTCTGCCTGTGTAGACATGAAACCTAAGAATTAATATGTCTTTAGTGAAGTTAGACAGTGTAACACAACACATGGAGATGGGAGTGCCAGTCGGACCTAATTAGGTTATCACCCTGCAACACCCAGATATCAATTAACTCCTGTAGCAGACACACCTCAGTCAGACAGTTCTGGGCGACACTCAGCACCCAACATGTGATAGCCTAACACATGCGCCTCATCCAATATGTGACGAGAAATCGACTAATGAAACTGCAGCAGCATTTCCTGAAGACACTAATGCATCAGGGTTTACTGTAGAACTGAACATCATTAATCCAGTTACAATCACTTTAAACTCTGTCTTCACATAAACAGTTCTGTAGTTCATGTTCATTGACACTGAATTCAATTTAATACTGACATGTTGTTTTGGGTGATTCCTGCCTTTCTAACTTATGGCCTCATCCTTAAAGTTGCAGTGCCACTCCATTTTTTTTATTTGTTTTAGTGCAATGAAGTACAATTACATTATATTAGAAGTGCTCTGTCAATTATGTCAATGCTCTCATTAACTGCAACCCATAAAGGCTAATGCTGGCAACAGCCTGTTGCTGATCATGAGCCTGAAGAGCAACAGGCTGGCAACAGGCTGTTGCTCTTCAGGCTCATGATCAGCATTATTTGTGGCTTCTCATATTGAACAAAAACAAGATAAAAAAAAAAATGATTGTAACTTTTATTTATTGTAGGTTTACCAGTCTCTCAATCGGACAGTGTTGGTTCCAATCTAACTGGACAAATGCTATCTGTCTTCCCTCACAAATAAACCGTAAAAGAGCAGGACAGTACACAGAGATGTTTATTATGCTCCACAGCTGAACTACTGCTAACTCTGGGCTCCTTTACACTTTCCCTGTAAGTCTCCCTCCTTACATAGCTGAAGAGTATGGAACTAGAGTTAAAGACTTAACTCATAATAAACTCATTAACTACTGTAATAATAATAAGTGCTATGACTAACAATAATAAAACGATCACAACATCTATCGCTATGAAATAACATAAAGACATAAATAATAAACCAACAGTGAGTGCCCCCCCTCCCCCCACCTACATGGGAGGGATGTACTTCAGTGTAAAGCTCTCAGTCAATCACAGGTCACAAAATAAAGGAGACTTCAACAATACAAAATAAAACAGATAAAGAGTGCCTGGAGTTTATTAAAGAGTAAGAATAAACCTGGAATTTACATTTACAATATTACACACATGTGCACATTTCAATAAAGGAAATACTCAACACTAAATGCTACTCATTATGCCTTAAAGTTAAAAATTGTTATTATTGGTTGAACGCTGTTAACATCTCGGGGGATGACTCTACATTTTCTGTGTTGAACATAACCCTTGACCAAACTCTAAGATAAGGCCAGAATATGGTCAACACAAAGGTGAGAAATCCATGTTTGTTTTAGTAGATGCTGCATTGAGTAACTGCGACTTATGATTCTCTATAAACAGTGCAGAAAGGGCCGATAAAACATTGAGTCTTCTTTCACAAACTCACAGTGGCCCACCCCCCTCTTTCTTTCTCTCTCTCTCTTTCTCGCTTGTGGTAATGGATTTTTATCATGGCAACAGTATCAGGGCTGATTTTGACGAGTCCCTAGGCTGCTCTACAATTCCTTTTGAAATGCCTTTCTTTAGTAGTCTTGTTCAAGTAGCCCCGGGCCATGGCCCTCCGAGATCACAATGTTATTAATACAAACATGTCAAAGCACATGCTGAAATTCAAAACAGAGGTGCCAAAAATGTCAAGGTGTCAAACTCCTGAAATATAAATTATGCTTTAATATTCCTAAGCACTACACAAAATTATGCTTCAGTGCATGAAAAGCACCATGCGAAGCGGAGTGTTAAATATTTTAGCGTAATGTCACCCATTGGCCCTGGCTCTGATGTGGGACGAGGAGAAAGCCCTTAAGGATTAATGAGTGGACTTGGTATGCCACCCTGCCATCCCCCGGCCCCAAACCCCTCCTCAACAGAGAAACCAAGGGCATCCGTGAACAGAACAAAACTCCAGCTAATTATCAGATAATGTCTATCATTTCTTTAATTTTGCATCTTATATGTTGGCTTCTGTTTATAGACTGGTTATGTAATCAGAAATGACACTTGACTAAATCTGTTTGGAGGGGGTTGATTTTTGTATGTGTATAAACTGGTTTTCACTGTTGAATATGGGTACTATACTATTTTATTTATTCTTATTTTTGTTTAGTAGATTATGTAGATGCCTGCTGTTTCTATGACACTATTGTATATAGCAATTTTCAGGGCAACAATAAAGTATTGCCAATTTTGTGAGAAGATATTATTACCAGCCATGAAATTGGCACATCCTAATAATTTTATTCTGATCTTTATATAGACCTAATATTGCTGCTCTTTATAGTTATCAGAGCAGTTGTCAGTTGAGGGGATATTCCAAGAGCATGTAAATATTCTGTCCTAGAACTCAATGTGTTGGAGCCACTATTGCAGTTGAATCATCAGTTTTCAAGTCCAATCCAAGTCACCAAAGACTAGCACAAGTGAAGTCCGAGTGGAGTCCTTGTGCCTTGAAGCACAAGTCCGTTTCCAAGTCATCCAAACAAATTTTAAGTCGAGTCCAAGTGAAGTCCAAATCGCTTTGAATCGAGTCCATGTAAGCTTCAAGTCACCAAAGTTAGTTACAAATCTGAATACTGTGGGAGTGCTTAATGTATGCTTTATTTTGTTGTGTATTGTCTCTTTGTATTTTTGCACGTACTATTCTATACTTCCATTCTTTCCGTAAATGCCTCTGAAACCCTGGCTTCATTCAGACTTTAGCGTTTTAGTAACTAAAATAAACTAAACTAAGCCCAAACAATCAGATGTGAGCCTCTGTCTCGGTGGTGTGAGACGGATAAGTGGAGGGGCTAAGAGAGCACAGAGAGGAGAGAAGCTCAATTAAAGTTATAAATCAGTATTGTACCGGCAAATTACACAGGCTCTACTTCACCTCTGGGTTACATTTAGTTGCTGGGAGTTAAGTAAGAGCAGCCGTTTAGTTTTCTTTGTTTTGTTGGCCATCAAGTGCATTTGGGGGTGTGGTGGCTTAGTGGTAGAGCGGTTGTCCTATAACCGGAAGGTAGCCTTCCCCACGGTTCCTACTGTTGTTGTGTCTTTGGGCAAGACACTTAACCCACCTTGCCTTCAGTGCCACTGCAAAATGGCTGCCACGTCTCAGTCAGTCGGCCCCAGGGCAGCTGTGGCTACAAATGTAGCTTACCACCACCAGCGTGTGACACTGGAGTGAATGAATAATGGATGGCCTGTAAGCGCCCCTTGGTCCCTTGGGAGCAAAGCACAATATAAATCTATTCCATTATTATCAACAGATCTATTACAAGCTTTTGGAAATTGGAAATAGTACATCCTATTTTGACCCTGTTTGTCATGATTTTAGGGCTTTATCCTACTGTTATCTGTATGTATAGGTGAATTGGTAAATCTACATTGCTTTGTCCCTAGTTTACATACAAAGATCTCTTAACTGTGACACCAAGGAGCTTCGGCCCTGGCTCTGATTTCTCTGACATATGTCCTTTTTGCACATGAACACCTAATTGTTTTAATGATCTTTGTTGGTGCCAACAGAGTCTTGTTACCGGGTCAGTATTCACGGCTCTGGCAGCGACCAGTTGGCATTTGCCGCACCAGTTAACAACCAGCTAAACGCATCAGCTATCCATCCTCTGCTTTGCCTGGCATAAATGATACTTGTCACTTCAGTGAGCATTACAACTTGACGTAAAGGCATCTGTGACAGTAAAGAGTGGGATCCATGTGGAGAGACAAAGTGATGCACCACTGCTCATGCTTTGTCTTACAAGCATTACTCTTGAATTAAAAGTATTGGTAATTGATAATACAGACCAGTGTATTTCATTTGGTCAATTCTATAGTTTTTGATCTAAACCTGCCACCAAGCAGCTGTTTTGATGATGTCTATATTCCACACCAATATAGCCACAAGACTAAATGCATTCTATCGGGCATAATGGCTATTTATAATAGCTATAACCAAAGCACTTGTGTTTATTTCACACGGACAGACTTCATTTAGCACTTTAATACCCCAGTTGTTAAGTTAAACTTTTTTAAATCAGTATCCCAACCCTTATCATGAACCAGACGTGCATTTATTTAAAGAGTCAAGACCGATCAGATAAACCTGTAACACACAGGCTTTATTAGCTATAGCTGCTTGTTGCTGCTCAAAGTCACTAAAACAGGAAGAAAAGTTAAAGTTCACAAGGTGTGTAGGTCTGCAAATGTAAAGTAAAGCGACACGAACAAAAGTAGTTGTTTTTATG
Organism: Neodontobutis hainanensis; assembly: GCA_024349245.1. Classification (NCBI taxonomy): domain Eukaryota; kingdom Metazoa; phylum Chordata; class Actinopteri; order Gobiiformes; family Odontobutidae; genus Neodontobutis; species Neodontobutis hainanensis. Next base: position 1,459,459 of record JALDNG010000046.1, read on the forward strand.
TGACATTCTCTGTGTCTGAAGCGGTTTTAACTTGATGTTACCTGAGATGTTGCTGAAGTGGTTTTACAACAGAGTTACGGTAGGATCCAAACACTCTTCCTTGATTTGTCTAGATATCTTATTTAGCAACATGTTAAAAAACAACTATTTTTTTACCTCTCTGAAGCTAATTCTGTTGCACAACAATTATCTTCTATGTCACTAAAAGACATTAGGCAAATACATTAGCCTCATTAGCTTAGCATGTAGTTTGCTGTATTGATGTATGCTAATTAGCCATGTGTGTCCTTTAGTTTCAATTTTAACAAGATATTTTAATTTGTTTTTCTTTGCTAAATAATGACATTGTGGCATGTGTATTATCTATAGACTGTGAAAAGTATTCTCTGTCAGTATGTCTGATTTACAGCGCACTAGAACCAGTCTGCTCTTAATGACGCTGGTTGCCAAATAAAAGCTAACATTGATGGTATTTTTTCCTCTGTTTTTTTTTTCTTCTGTACTCTATTGTACAATAAACTGCCTTGGAAATGGGCTCCCTACAGTTTTTCTACAGTTTAGTTTTTACTCCTGTTTTATGTGGCGTTTTCCTGCCCCAGGTCTAAATTCGGGTTGTGTGATGGCATCTTCCAGAGCTCTACTTTTAGCATGTGACTAGCCTATGGTAGCCCTGTAGGGACATGGTGCTGTCTATGAACATACTTAGTGAAAAGTAAAGTAAGTGAAAAAATATAAAAAAAAATACTGCTGTGTTAAGGAATGAAAATAGTGTAATTTTGAATAGATTATACACAACTAACACAGCTTTGACATTGTTTTTATCTTTATATTTCATACTGCATACAAAGCACTGCCTTAAATACTGCTGTCTTTGTATTGACCAAAAACAATTACTCCCCCCAAAAGAAAAGGGCAAAAAATGTCCTCAGTCTTTAATTTATACACTCAAAGGCTGACATCTGCTGCACCGGTTAAAAACCAGCTAAACCCAAGCTGTGCCTTGTGTTTCAGAAAAGATGCTGTCACTTTCAATGAGCATTAGGGCTTGACTTGAAGGCATCTTGCATCTGTGACAGAAGAGGGTGGGAACCATGTGGAAAGACACAGGAATCTGATGTGTTTTGTCACCTCTTACGGCTGCCTGAGCATCGGCCGGTGTATGCGGAGCCTCGGGGGCCTGGGGAGTGTTGGTCCGCATCTGCCGGAGCTGCTCGCCGCCTGCCAGCTCCTCGTCATGACGTCTGAAACTCAGCAGAGCCGCACTGGTTTACACTTGAAATGCTCCGGCCACTCAGCCCAGTGAGAGCAAACTGTCAGTCAGACTAAGCAGGGCCTTGAAGCGCTGACCTGTTTGGTGAACTGAGCACCTCTCCGGATCGAGTTTTGGGAGTAGATCGTATACAAGCTGCCTGCCTTTTATCCACTGTCTGTGTTTAAGGATGCGCTTTTATTTCTCCTCACAGTTTCTAGGTAGAGTTAGAAAGGAGGAGGCAGAGAGTTCATTCTGCAGTATACAGTCTGACTTAAGTCTGCATTTGTCCATTCTAATTTCCTTGTTTTTTCTGGTGTTAAAGTAGCTATTTTTAAGATTGACTTAAATATCAACTGCACTTTTATTGCCAGTAGGGTGAGTGCTGACAGGGCCATTTTTATATATATACTACCACATTTTTCAAGTTGTAAAATGTGGTAGTATATTGTTGAACAAATGTATCATGTCACATTATAATACAATACTTTAGAAGTTTTAACAGTGTATGAATGCATCAAAATTACACTCTTTGCATTTATTTATTTTGGACCATTAAAAGTCCAGAGGGAGTTTCATGACTTTCTGTTCCCAAACTTACCAGGGAAGACAAAGTGAGGTCAGCTGGAGGAGCAACACAAAATAATTTATTTTGGAAATCACTATCAGACTATTTTGTAGAAAACATATCACCATAGAAGACATTTTTGTTTCCAATAGCAGATGTCCCTGATGAGAAGTCCTTCACTTGGCCTTTTTACCTCTTATGTCCCCTTCTTGTCTTATCGGTATCTTGTCTTAAAGCTCTTTTTTTTATCTCTTTGACTCCTTGCTCCTCGATTGAACCAGATTATTGTTTGTGCACCATGTTTAGTGCTGTCACAAAGCTCTAAGGAGTGAGGAGGGAAGACGGAGGAGACTTCCGTGTGGTCACTTGAGCGAGGACATACCTTAGCTTCCTACAGGAGTCAAAGTCTAGGAAGAGGAGTAAAACCCTGTTCACAAAGCATGTGGTTGAACGAGGCATACGTCAAGCATCTCGCATGAGAAATGAGATGTTGAAGTTTGATACAATGATTCTTTCTTTATAAATGTAATAAGTCATTATGTTTGTAATAAACATGACTTTGAGAAGTACCCTTTGTCTCTCCTCAGTCCACTAAGGCCACCTCGCACTGATAAACTTTCCTTGACTATCCTTAAGGCCATTACATACTCTGCAAAAGCAGAGAAATTTGTTCTTGTTCTTGAGGTGGCGAGAACAAGAACGTTAGTTCTGATCAGGACTTTCCATACTTCACATGGACTCCCTGTTCTTCATTAACCACGCCCACTTCAGATTTCTACCCAATCACAACAGTTCTCAGACACTCACAAGTAAAAAGTTTTGCCCAAACAATGTGTCAAGAAAATCCTGCATGAGCCTCAAGAATACAAGAAATTTCTCTGTTCTTGCAGAGTATGTAGCAGCAGCTGCAGCAGCGACGCTGATGTCCTTGGTGTAAATTGATGCTTTGAGGGAGATGCAATAGTTCTTGCTGTAAATCCAAAGTTTGTCCTGTCTTATGAAAAAATGGAGAAAGTGCCACTTTAAAACAAAACGAGTCGTATTTTTAAATATCCCACATCTGTTGAAAAAATGATTACATCATATAGCAATGAATTCAGTTTAATGAATGTAGTTCTGACTCCTGGCTCTAGTTAAAGACATCTCCAAGCATGTGAACATATCTAGTAGATTCAGCGAACCTTTTTGACATGGGGTATTTTAAAGACAGGATTTGTAAAATGGTGTAATAATAGTCGTTACGTTACTGAGACTATTAACAAGTTATTCATCACCAGATCACCACAAACCATCGCAGCCCACATTCCTCCCGAGCGCTGACACACTTATCTGCACATAGCACCCTGTCAGGGGTCAGCTGCTGGCAGAGGCTCACAGAGGTAGAGACGGGGCAGGCGGAGGAGGGTTTAGGCAGGGGTTTGGAGGGGGGGTAGGGGCTTTGATTCCCCGTGTACCCTGAGTCTACCTGCAGGCAACGTGGCAGGACTTGGAGAGAAACAGAAGAGGCAGTAGGGAGGGGGTCGGGGGACGGTCAGATGGGTATTTAGCCGCCAGCATCAGCCACTCACAGGTCATTGAACCCCCCTTAGAACCCCCGCAACCCCCCCCCTCACACACACACACCCTTCTCCTTTTTTTAAGTTACTCTTTAGCCTTGACTGCATTATTGTAAAATAAGTGGTAAACACATACTGTAATTGGTTAAAATCCGGTTACAGCAAACCTATGGTTGTTTCTGGGTTTGAAGGCTCTAAACACAGTTGGCAAAGAAGCCAGTAGACACACACATTTCTGTTTTTTTATGAGTGTATTTTTGGTAAATTTGTGAAACATAAACATTTAGCCAGTACAAGGCACAGATCCCGCTACAGACTCTTGTTACAATAGTGGTGCAATATTTATGAACGACGCTTGTTTTGATAAACCCAAATGATAAATCCAAACACCAGCCAGTTATTTATTTAAAGTACCTGACCTTTACAAATACTTCAGACACAGACAATAGAGGAGTCAGGTTAACTTTGATTTAGGGCATGTTCACACTTGTAGTACGCTTCATTAGTTCGCACCAAAACAGAAAACGATCTATTTAGTTTGTTAGCTAAAAGCCTCGGTCTGCAGAGCAGCTGCAATTTCAAACTGCGGACCAAACGGAAAAACATGGATTTTTTAAGAAACACACTAGATGAAGCTGTTAGTCCAAATGCATGTTACTATAGCATTTTAGAGTGTTTGGTGCGCACCAGTGAACTACACCAGAGTCTGTTTGAACAGCTCCAAACACAGCAAGTGTGAACGCACCCTAAGAGTGCTATAACTAGGGCTGAAACAATTCATCTAATAAATCAAGAAATTTCATTTAAGAAAATGCCTTTTATTTTTTGCCTATTATTTTTTTTGCCTCAATGATTTGAGAGGGCACGTCAATCCATCTCTGTGGCCGCTAAAGCCACTTACACTGAGAAACACATCGTATGCCGATTCTATCCACGTGCCCTGGTTGTATAAAGTGTTTTTGTTCAGTAAATTTTATTAAAACTAACTGTGCAGATCCTCTGCACCCTGTCCATCCACAGGGGCTGTTCTGAGAGTCTATCAGAGGTCCCATATAAACAGAAGTCCTTTATCGCTGGTTCACTTAAGTATTTACATCTTTAGGGTGAAAGACTGACTGTGTTTGTTTGATCCTCAGATTTTGGGCCGTGGCGTGGACACTGGTTAAGCTCTGTGGAGAAATACCTACGGGGTGCTGATGCTAATAGCACGGCTGTGGCACAATCTGCAAATATGCCTTTCGTGTTTAGGGGTGAAATAAATGCAGACTCCACAAGGGCCTGGTCCTTCCTGATCTTGTTTAGGGCTTACAAAATTGTTGTGAAATTGTGGGGAGATTTTCGAAATTATCCCCAAATGCACTGATGTACTTCAAAAGTGACATCAAAATACTTTGATTCAACACATATATCTTTCAAAGTTGGTGATATTTGATATAAGTGCCTTTAGCATTCATGTAAACAACACGGATGTGACCAAAGCGGCGTGATGCTGGTCTTTGATCCCTGCATCTGCGCTTTGATCTGGCTCACAGAGTAAAACATGTATTTTCCGAAGGGGAATTCAGACAGGCACCAAAGTGAAATGGCCCTGGCAGCATTTGCTAAACATGGGCTTGGGCTGCGATGTGAGCCGCCAACACAAACCGGACAAATTAACTAAACATACTTAGAAGTCGTACATGTTTGGGGCAGCAGTGCCCTGTGAGCCTTGACAAATTGTGAGCTGCTGCTTGTCTAATAATGCATTTACAGAAAGCTCTGGAAGATTAATGTAGTGGAGGTTGACACGGGTTATGCTGATAGCCTATTTGTATGAGTAGACACCGGAAAGAGCTTAGAGAAAATGAAAGCCACTGAGCTAATACTTCTGACCTCGGGGACACCTCAGCCAACATGCAGTAGATTTTTTACCACCAGCACGGTCGCAAATAATTTGTGCTAATTGGCTTTGAAGGCAATTACTGTTCAGAGAAGACACAGGAGGAATGCTGTGGAGAAAGTGGTGCGGGATGAAATGCATATTGATGGATAGCATCAAAAGGCGGCCTCTTTGAAGTGCGCCGGCGGTGTCAGCATGTGATGGGCAAGCCGCAAGAAAAAAATGGAAAAATAAAAAATAAATGGACAGCCGACAAGTTGTTCTTATGGGCAGCTATGCAAGGTTAACCAGCCCATAGCACTGTGTAGAAAAAGGACTGGTGCATGATATTAGCATTGAGCAACTGGGCACCAAAAGGCATGGAGGAAGTTAGAGGATTAGGGCTGAGAATAATTTCATAATGTAAAGTTTATTTTTGCTTTAAATTAACTTAAAGGAAGCAGAAAGAGTGGACTCAAAAATGACGAAAAAGACGAAAAAAGTTTTGCAGCACAACAAAATGTACAGAGAGTGAAAGTTGTCTTTAGATAGAGTAGTTCAATGGCACAGACCAGAAAATAAAATGAAACATGATGTACTACAGCAAGGACTAAGTATTTATATATACTAGTGTTTCAGATGACATAGAATTAACCATATGCTCAAATGTTTGCCAGGATATTTCATTCTATGTATAATAAACTTTATTAAGTGCCTTCAGCATTGTTTTTCACTTTTATCTTGAGAGAAATAAAGGATCATTGAACAACATGTTTCTGAACAATCAGCTTATAAATTAACAATATTTGAAAGTTGTGTTTGTGATGATGCTACAAGAAAAGGGTAAAGCAAAGGCATCTGGACTAGGTTTTTATAGGTTTTTACCTTGAAAACCTAGTCCAGATGCTTTTGCTTTAACATTTTTTTCAAGATGGCCTGGATGACTGAGAACTTTCACAGAGATGATACTACAAGTTTTTCTGGACAAGCCCCCATTTTTTTCGTACCCTGAATTATATAGCAATGACCAACACAAGACATAGGTCAGGTTTTAGACAGGTGCTATATGCAATAAACTTTGCTAAATATGCTAGTAAGCTATAGGCCATTTTTAGAGGTGTCTGAAAGTGCCCTCTGAAATTAAGTTCTCTCAAAGTTTCCCACAATGCATTAGTAAAAGTAGTGAACAGCAATGGTAACTGGATAATAAACCCTAATATTTTGATTCATTATAAGAGAACAACAATTATACAGTACTTGTACAAAATGTGTTTTGCAAAAGAAGCTATAAGCAGAGGTTTAATCAATTATAGGGTCACATGATAGTCATTATAATCAGAGTGAAAGAATTTGAGAATTAAGTAAACACCAATAAGGGGCTGGTTTGGTATTTATATGAAACATTTTAAGACAATTAATATGACCATACCCCAGCATCTAATAAATAAACAAATGTTTCTGTTGTCTTGAAGCTTGGCCAGCCAGACCTATTGTCAATGTGCAATGTGAAGTGTGTTTGGAACCCCTCCCGTTCAAACTGACTTCAAAAGCAACAAGGCAGCCTGATGGTTAGCACTGTCGGCTCACAGCAAGAAGGTCCAGGGTTTGACTCCCAGGCTGTGTGGAGTTTACATGTTCTCCCTCTGCACGGGTGGGTTTTCCTCAGGTACTCCAGTTTTCCACGCCAACATCAAAAACATGCTGTGTGCCCCTTGTGGTAGCTGACAACAGCGAATTTCCTGAATGGGATAATAAAGTGATAATAATAAAAACTAAACAATGTTAACACATTATACCTAATTTTTGTAGAAATGTCAAATTGATCTGAAGTGATTCCAGTTTTACTGCTCAGTTCTTTATTCTAAGCCATGGCTGTTAGTTTAGTTCCCCTTTGTACAAAAGTGTAGGATGTGCTCAGATGAATGTGTTGTAGATGAATCTGTGTTTGTTGTGACAGTGCAGTCAAAACAATGGCCTTTTCTGTTCACAGCATTTACCAGTGTGATGTGGTCTCTCTTGCCGTTGACTGGTGTTGTGTTTGCATAATGGAGTCCGAAGTGTTAGGAGCAGCCGGCGGCCCTCGTGTCTGTCACTTTTACTAAACTGTGCAGAAGCCACTAATGCCTGTCCCCTCTGCGGCCCCTGGAGGGCAACAGTGGACCCAAAAACCCAGCCTGTGTCCACTAACAGAGAAGCTTGGAGAAAAAAAACACTGATACGTTTTTATTATGGGCTGTATCCTCTGGAGATGCTTCACCTCTGGGCAGAATTTGGGTCTCAGCTTGACAGCGGACAATGTAATCCACTATTGTGACCCCTGATATGTAAGGTCAGGACAACATCATCATCACATCAAGTGCCATGGGCCAGCCCTGGGAGAGGTGGGGCCTGGTTCTCCCTCCAAAATACAACGTGAATCCAATTAACTGTTGCCGTCCAATGTGTACACCAGGGATCTGTCCAGCTTTACTCACTGTATTTATACCTGTGTGTCCTTCCGAATCTGTATTATAATGTTTCTTATGGTTTTACTTACAGTACTTTTGTTGTACATTAGCCACCAAAGAAACCAGGTGAACATTTTACTTTCTGTTTTATAAAGTACAATTATCAATGTACTCTCTTTTAGGTAAAATGCTTAGACCCTGTGAGCTTCTATTAAAAATACAGATGTAATTAAGAGTGTAGATAAAGCTGCATACTGCTCCAGTAAACAGTTCTTTGGTTAAAAAAGCACGTTACTGAAGAAGGGCAAAGTTAGGTTGTAACAGAGTTTGACTATATAAAGATCAGCCGATAAAATCCAATTTGTGAAGTGTGTGACGTGTTTAATATCTAAAACTGCATATGCAGCGTTTGTATCCTTTTGTACAAATTAGACATGCACTTTATGATTTTCAGGCAGCATTTTTTACTTGTTTACTGCTATTGTTGTGTCAAGACTTGCTTATGCATTATACGTCCCGGTGGCAATTTTTGTTTGCTTGTTTAAAAGAAACTTGAAATGGTTTTTCTCTATTCAGTTTCAATAATGTGCCATGAAATATGTCTATTGTTTTTATAGCCTCCTACAATGTTCGAGATATTGAAGCCTTGAGTTAAATTTTGCATTTACGTTCCTTGGTTAGCAACAAACATAAAGATTATGTAAATTATTGTATCACATTTCCGAAAGCTGTTTTAGTAAATGGTTAGGCTTAGGGTTAAATGTAAACTTGTAAGTCTAAAATCTTGCGACCAGTACAGATCATTGATAAAAAAAAAAAAAAAAAAAGAGAAGACTGTGACTTGCCGTCCATTTATTGACTTATTTTTGTCTTCGAAGCAAACATACTCTAGAAGACACAAGTTGGACGAGAGGTCTGAAGGCTCAGTGCCTCTCAGCAAAGCAAATATTACACACTGCTGTTTCTGCGGCCGACCCAACTTATTGATTTACCCCCTTTTGAAAAATACATTTGAAAAGGGCCCTGAGCTATTTGACACCAATGTGGGCCCTGACACGCACTGCCTAGTCCAGGGGCCCCCCTAGAGTATTTCGTGGGACCCCAAGCGGCTCTGGCAAGAGGAGAGGTCAGGGGTCGTCTTGTCAGGCCATGTCCTGCAGGTCCCGGTCCCCTGATACTGACATCCAAATAAATCTTCAACCCCCTCCCGACAAAGCCACAGAAAGAAGGGCACAGCCGTTAGCGGCGTTAGCAGCACAGCTCTGTTTAGATTTCACTCTTCCTTCCTGCAGCGTTTGTCATTATCGGACAACCCTCCTCCATGAGATTTACTCTCTCATTCCTCACTGTCTTTCCTCCCTGGGCCTCAAGAATCTGGCCTTGGACCGACTCAAGGATTAGGACACAATGGTGCTCTATGTGGCTTTAGGGTCCTTCTGTATTATTTACAGTTTCTATCTTGTTTGTGGGATTAATATGTTTTGTGAGTGTTTGGAAAGTTTGAAATAATGTAGAATTGTTTTGCTGCTTTTGTTGACACCACAGACTAACTTTGCTTTGTGCTTTGGTTAATTCATCCATTTATTGATAAGCAACAGTAATGACTAAAGTGAAAAACTCTAAAGGAGAAAAGATAAACACTCTCAAAATAATTGTTTCTTTTTTATCCAGAAATGCAGGTAATTGAACAAACGTTAAAGAAATCATGGCATACATTTTATTGCTAGTATTACTTAATGGAGTGTTTATTTTTTTAATAATTTATCCATCCTTATTCTTGTCATGTGTTGAAATTTGCAAAGAGATGTAAGGGACGTGTGCAGGGGTAACAGCGGAGTGGGCTCATGGTGTGATGTCTGTGTATTGAGTGGCTGACTGCAGGTGGCAGATTAACGTATTTGACTGGTTTTATATAAAAATGCGAGCACCCTGCCGGTTTGAACGTCTGAAGTCATTAAAGCTGCTCGGACATGAGCTTGTTCTGATCTGCATCTATTGACGTTCTCTGTTGGGGGATGCTTCGGTGGATCAGGTATCACCATTTTATCAATATTTTAAACCAAACAACACATGTAAGCTGCGTTATTGAAAGGTACATTCAAAGTTCAGTGTACTGTTCTAGGTCATTGTATATTCCTGTAAATTTTTGGGGTCTTTATGACTTTTGGACAGGGCCATGCAGATGTTGGCCTCTGCGATCTCTGACAAATGCATGTGGCAACCATCAGGGGAATTCTATGAGTCGTTTGCGGTAACTTTTTGCAACAGAGGGGCATAAATTAGACCTCTCTCCTGTCTTTCTTTCATCTCATTCCTTACAACACATGGTCTCGGGTAGAGTTGTGGAGGTCAGGTCTATTCTTAAGACCACCTTTTAAAGATCTTGGTCTTGTCTTGGATTGAATCACATTGTAACTTAGTCTTATTTAAGTTTAACATAAACAGATTTTGTATCAAGACCAGCCAAGACTACAATAAATTGTTTACCAAAATGTTTATTATGGTTGTATACCACTTTAATCTTCATAATAAACATTTGTAAATTCTTAACTTTAGTTTTTTTAATCCCAATTTACCACTCCTTCCTATTTTACAAAAACAGTATCTCTTCCCATGGATCAATGCCGTGGTGTTGTTTTGAACCAGTTCCAAAAAGTACACGCTGGTCTCAGTCGTGACTTCTCGGCAAGTGTGGTCTTTAACACTACAAAAAGAGGACAAGTGCTGAATAGTCCGTCCTCGTTCCTACCACACACTACGTTTCCTGCCCCACTAACACCGTGCTACCACCCCTCTGCTCCTCTGACTCTCAAAGGAAGTCCCCCTTTCCTGAAACCATCGCTCTTGCTACTCGCAGGGTCAGGACTAAAGTTTGACTTATGGGCCGAGACAGGGACAGACTCTGCAGCTTGTGTTTTTGCAGCAGCTAAGACTAACACATGTGGCTTAAGAGTCTGAGGAACGTCTTTCTAGCGGTTGTGGCCAGAAAACCACCATGTTTACTCTGCCTCCCTTCAGTTCAAGATATGTTTGTTCCAACACTAGACTCAGCCGTTTGAGTTTTTTGCCCTGAACTTTTGGCCCCTCTAAACCCACTCTGGACCTGCTGCTCCCCGGTCAGCTGCATGAAACATGAGCATACATTAGTTGAGAATACAAACTCACATTTCAAATGAGTTGTGTGGCTGTGAAATGTCTTTGAAGCAACTGAATGCAGCCCAGCAGGCACAATCTAAAAGCTGTATGTTACTTTATGTCCCCCAAAGACAAAGGTATTGCACAGTTTTACCTCAGTCTGAGCTGCCCTTGGTAGACTCAGATTGTAGGTTGTTTTCCAGAGCTGCTAGAAGGAGGAGTGTAAACTTAATATGACTCAATAGAGCTTTGGAAGGTTACTTTTTTACAGGACACCTATTGGATCGTACATTTGAGCAGTGTGAGTGCTACCATGTACTTGGTATGGAGCACAAATATGACTTGTAAAAGTAAAAAGACAAAATAATAAGCATGATGCAAGTCAGTAAATCACTTTTACAAAGGTAAGATTTTTTTTCTGCATTTAATAATTTTTGTTTATATCACTTTACATTTATTGTCAGCAACCACCACCAGGGGGCACACAGCCTGGTTTTGATGTTGGTGTGGGAAACCAGAGTACCTGCAGGAAACCCACCTGAGCACAAGGAAAAAAAACTCTAGTTAGTGAGGTGACAGTGGCACCGTGCCACCATTTTGTCACATCTGCTTGTTAACATTCAATCATTTTTACCCATACCTATATACATGATTTATATTTTATTATTAGTTACTAGACCTGAATTTGCAAATGGCCAACTAATTCAAATTTGTATTCCTGCCTAAATTCTTCATAAATATCTGTAATTTATATGTAATTTTGTCATAAATACACCTGGTGTGTAAGGTTTCCTATTTCATTATGCCATTTTTGGTAAACTGATCTTTCAGAGTCTGATCCAGATGTATGACAGACTACAGTTGTCTAATATGTGCTTCACCAATAGGAGCCATGTGCATGTATAGATGCCTGTAATAAACACATGCAATAAGTGATGATAAATTAAAATGAACGTTTCTTTACTTGGGCTGTTCAGTGCCAGCCCTGATCTACGTGGCGCCCTAGGCAAGATTTTGTGTGGCACCCCTTGCATTGTGGCCAATTTCACTTATGCTATTTTTGTTTTGAAAACACACACAAAAATATTTTTTACTAAAAAGTACAGAGACCAAAGCAAGGATTACTATCCAGGGCATCTGCACACAGGTACCACACTTGCCAGCTTAGCTAAAGAGGCTACACGAGATGAGTCAATTAAATAGGCTATATAATGGAATACTTTTGAAGTCAGATGTTATTAAGCTGTGGACCTAAATATCATCGTAAAAGAGGGATAATTCCATTTTCTCTATTCATATCATGATTGTTTTGTGATGTTATCTTCACAGCTCTACTGTCATTTAACAAACCAGGTTTTGAGATTGGCCTTCTATATGTGTTTCATTTTAATAAATAAAATATGTGTTTCATTTTAATAAATAAAACTCTATCTCTGTATCACTGCAAACAACAGGCTGTTTTTAAATGAGACAAACAGCTGCATATATTCTGTAACATTATTTCTGTCTCTGTTCTGTGTCAGTCTGTTGTGCGTGAACAGCTCTGTGTGCTCTGCCTGTGAGCGCGCAGCTACTCTACATGTCTCTGTGAGCAGCTCCCCACTGCTCTCGTCTTGTCTCAGAGCTCTAGCTGTTGTGGCAGTAGTTTACCTTTTGTCGGTCAGTTGAGGCGTATATCTGGACCCCTGAGCATTTCTCAGCTGCATGCTTTGGGTTTGAGTTGTGGCACACATACCAGGCAGTTGTAAAGCCAACACTTTGAATATATGAGGAACTTTTTAGTAGTTTGCTGTAGGCTCAAAGTTGGTAAAGTTTACTGGAAAATAAACTAATAAAACATTAAGAGTGGCTGCCATCACTGTTTTGGTTCCAGGTTAACATCATGTACAATCAGAAAGACTTTTATCCACACAGTGCAGTGCCCTCTAGTGTGTGAGCTAGACAAACTATAGGGATTGTTTTCTGGCCTGGTCCGAACTAAAAAGCATACTCCCGTGTAAACACATCCTTACTTTTTTCTTTACATGTCACACTTTGCCCTTACTGTTTTTATTATTTCTTTATTTTGTCCGCAATGACACCGAAACAGGAAATATGCAAAGAGACATTTAGAATTTAAAAGTGAGATTGTTGATGAGTGTATAAAGTTAATAAAAAGGTAATAAAAAGTAATAGCTGAAGTTGCATATTTCCCTTTAAGAGGTCCACACTGCTCTTAATTCATGAGGGATATAACTCATGTCAAGCTGAACTAAGTCAGTCAGGCACTAAGATCTTTTTTTTTTTCATAGTTCTGGTCATCAGTCTTCAGAGTTATCCGCCCAACATTAAACCAAATACATTGCTGCAGAAAAATAATGAAGATGGATTCCTGACAATTATTGCCAAACACCCTCCGAATGTCAAGTGACTCTCAGGATGTGACCCGCGAGGTCGTCATAAACGGCTAAAGCCTGAAGGTTTTGACAGGCTCTCTATCCGAGTCTAAACATCGTCCATGTGCCTGCTCTGTTCTGGTTCTAAACCCAGACAGTCCTCACCTAATGCCATTATTCCTGTCTTTCATTTAGCCCTTGTTAAGTTTGGATTGTGATGATTTTTGTGATGATTTTATAAAGTTATTTAATGCAATATTGATAAAAGCTCTAGATTGTGTAGCTCATTAGTTGGTAAGCACGGCAATAGGAAAATATAGAAAAATAAATAGAAAAAAGAGTAAGTTAAACAGTATATATAATATAAGAAAAAGAACATGAAAAGCTAGCACCTACCTGCTGTGTGAAGGTGCAGCTGGTGACCACTCAGGGCACTGCACAAAAAGTTCCAGTGAGCCTGAAAGGATCTTCAAGCCACCTCAGATACATAGAACTTTACTTTTACATTCTTGCAGATTCTTTCATATTTCTGACTATTTGCTACAGTTACACAGTTACATGTTGACATTCATAAGAGAGTAACAGTTTCTACTGCACGCATCTGTGCCGCTGTGTTGCAGCTGCGTTCCGACGTGTGCGGCGCAGCGTTGGAGACACGCAACAGTTCTATTTCTCTGCGTCGCCGGAACCAGATCACATCATACCTGAGCAGAAAACAAACGTGCACAACATCCAGATTTCCAACAGACTAATTTGATTATTTATATGTTTATTTACACAATTAAGCATTAAAGTAAAACGCTTTGTGCCCAGTGTCATGAGGAAAAACCCGAGAAGTAATTTCTTTGAACAACAAAGTGATCTCAAACTGAACTTGTTTTCTGGTCCTTTTGAATAAACAGTTGTTTTGGTCCCACACACGTCTTTTTCAATGGCTTTAATCACACCAACTCGTACTTCCTGTAAACGCATTGGGAAATTAAAACTTTACTGCAAATGTAGTAAACACACAGTTTTTGTTGTCATTCCTTTATCGACAAATATACTTATGTCACTGTTTTTATAATAAAAGATACCAGGAAAGTCTTACACATTTAAACAGTCCAAAATGATTGGCAAAAGGAAGAGGCGAGAGCAATGAAAGTGATGAAAACCCAGTGTAGTTTTGAAGTTCACTGTGCAATGTCATTTAATTGGTGGCCTATGGTTTTAACTTGTCATATGTAAATGAAGATTCAGCATAAAGGCACTCACTTTGAGGTATGTGACAGTTGAGTTTGGCTAATTACATCAACACAATACAGTATCAAACACCCTAACTCCAGACCTTGACAATGTATGTAATTAGAAGTGTTGGCTCTCTCTGGTGACCCCCCCCCCCGGGAGAGTAGGGGGTTGTGGAGGTTAGACAAAGCCAGATGCAGTATAAAAAGGCCGACTGAGGGGGAAAAGTGAACGAAATAGCCGTATGAATCAATGGGGGATGAAAGCGGGGGATAAAGAGCACGGTGCATGTGTTTGGTGTCATCTGACTTTCGGGCTGGTTTGCTGATCTCCTCTGATGTACAGTACATGACATGGACCTGGAAGCACGGCCCCTCATCAAGGCCCCAGCAGCCCCCTCGACTGGTCCCGGGCCCTGGGGAAGGAGCAGCACACGGGCAGCTGCTCCTCTCCTCAGTCAGGTGGAATGAGAGGATTGGAGAAGACTGGAAGTAAAGCCGGAGATATTTGCATGGCTCCCAACGCTTCATAGCCCCCAATTAGCGGCAGAGGCCCCGCTGCCGGCTGCAGGACCCGACCGTGGCCTGGGCCAGTGGTGGCATTCCTGCGCATGGAGAGGATTAAGACACCCCTCCTTTGGGTGGAGATGTACTGTGACCTGACCATGACCCAGTCCCACAAGGATAGCATCAGGATGGGACGTCCGGTTTAGTCAAAATGGAAAGTCATGGGGCAGAAACAAGTGGGGACAAAAGCAATCTTTAATTTACATAATAAAAATGTAAAAATGTATAGCTACCAATTTACAGCAAGGCTCCTCATAGTCATTATAACATTATAAACCCAAATATAAACAATAAAAATGTGGTAATTGGAATTTTTTGCAACTCTTTTGTTAATTATTCAACACAATAAAATTTGTTTGTTGTGTTAACTCTGCAACTAACTGACTATTTGCCTCAGGCCCAAAGCGCCTGGGATAGTCTCCAGCCTCCTGTGACCCTTAATAGGATTAAGTGGTAGAAGATGAATGAATAAATTAAAAGTTTGTGGCAGCCCTACTTTGCCCTGTTAACGTTGTGAAAACTTTCATCAGTTATATAAGTTAGAAACTTTTCAACAAATGCAAATAGGCCTTATATACATATGACAGTTTACAGATATCCTACATTCCTCTCTTACTGTTTGATATAATGAGCTAACTACATGGGTCTGGGTTAGTGTCTGGGTAAAGAACATTAGCTGCTGGCTAAACATGTCGCTGAAATCAAGCACAGATGTATGGCATGCCACAAAAAATTGTTAATTTGTGCTTATGGTTTATTCATAAAAGACTACTTTTAGTAGGCAAAGAGAACTGAACTACCAGATCTGCTAGTGAGTGGGTTCAAATTATGAGTAAGCAGATCAGTACTGGCCTCATTTAATTGAGAAAAACAACTTCTGGATGGGTAATTGTATTGGAGGGGAGTCAAATGTAGTTTTGCACTGTTGCACCTTACTTTTGTCACACATATACATTGTTTTGTTTACTGGTTTGAGTTTGCTCTCTTGAGTGGAAAAGACTATTATCTCTGTCAAACGAAATGTGTGCACAGTTTTTGACAATGTTGCTGTTGAAATGGTCTATAATGCCTGTTTATACTTACACTTACAAAATCCATATGAATATGTTTTAGGAGGTTAGGTTTCCAAAATAAAACACAATATTATACAGTATATAGTACCAATGTAATTCTCTATTCCTTGGCATTATGTTCGGACAGGTGTAGTTCTGCCACAAAGTTATATTATGTCGTATTTCTCAGAGATTTTCACAGCGCTCAGGTTGTAGGGGCTAACTCTGCAGTCATTACACACGAGAAGAAGATTCTTTCCACTAATACAGTACGTTAAATATATTTATTATATTACATTTATATTACTCCATGATGGCCTGGCCTTTTTTATATTTTTTTCCCAGCGTTTAGGCCGAGAATAGGTCGAAACTAAACGGTTGCTCTTGCAGTACAAGCACAGCACGAAGAGGAGTGAATATTTCAGCATGGTTGGAGGCGTTCGCCGTGTCAGTGTAAGTGCTACGCCGAAGGTGGGGGTTGAGGCTGATAGCAGAGCACATCTGGTGGTGTGGCCTGGAGGGAGGAGGCAGCGGAGGGGTGTGCAGCTCCCCGTCCCGTACCAGCCTCTGGAAGGGAGCGGCCTGTCTGTCGCAGCCTGATTTATACTGGGCTAATGTCAGAGGAAAGCAATGTTGAAACTGTGGCAGAAACACGAAACACCAGCGTTGATGATTCAGGATTTGGGAGGACGGCTGTGTTATCTCCCAGAAACAAACTTTCTCCAGAAATCTCTGGTTCAACGTCTTATCTCAACAGTGACCTACAGCTTGGATTTTTCAGGCCAGTTTCTTCCACTTTAGTCTCTGCTGGTTCAGGTCCCCGACTGTCACTGAAATCTAAACTACTTTTTATTGTGCGTTTAATTTTCATTGATGCAAATACATCAAACAATGACAGGCTACTGTTTTTAAAGATGGAGTAGGGTTTTATATCGTATTTATGAATTTTAGAGAACAGGAAGCCTGACTGACAGCTTGGGTTGCATATTACCACATACCACAAATAGTACAGCGCAGTTAACTACCTTTACCTGATAGGGTCCATTGATAAAACAGGAGGACCTTCTTATCCATTGTTTTTTTTTAGATAACCAAAATCTATGTGGCAGTCTGCCAATGGAGCCATTTTCCATTTTTACGGTCACACACTTGACTGTTGGAAAGACACTGAAGTTTTGTTTTAATAATAACCCTTTACCCAAAGATATACATTTTACACTTCTGCATTTATCTTCTCACTTTATTTATTTACATTTTTTGTGAGGATTAATCTCTTGAAATGAATCATCTCATTTTCAAGGGGGTCCTCTTGCTCACATTCTTTCACTAGGGACACTTTAGAGTTGCCAAATAACCTACACATGCATGTTTTTGGACGGTGGGAGGAAGCCGGAGTACCCAGAGAGAACCCACGGTAACACATGGAGGACATGCAGACTCCTCACAGAAAGACCGGAGTCGGCCGAGAATGTTTTGAGTCGGCCGGGTTTTGAACTCACAACCTTCTTGCTGTGAGGCAGGAGTGCTAACCACTCTGCCACGTGCACTTAGTGACATTTTCTCCTCAGTTTCAGTTGTTACAATCATACATTGTTCATTTTTGGTTAATTTGTTGAAGAGTGCATGTCGACAATTATTGTGTTCCTTGAGCACTTTAGTCTTTTAGTTGCTGTTAATTTAATGTAATCTGCCAAATGTAGCATACAAGTGAGTGGGCACATATTTATTTGTTTAGGTCAGGTATGTACAAAATCCGGCCCGGGGGATAATCATGGCCCCAAAAGCAGCAGCTCTGTCATACACAGTCATACATACCTGCTCAAATCCAATTCCAATGTCCAAATTTTAGTTCAACTTAAACCTGTGCAAATCCAAGAAAAATCTAATTATTTTCAACAAAAACCCATTAAAATCCAACGAAAAACTGTTTAAATACTTTAAAAACCTGTTTGAATCCATCTAAAATCCCTTAAATCCTACAAAAAGCTTGTTTTAATTCAACTGCAAATCCAACTAAAATATGTTCTAATCTAAATAAAACCTCTTCATATCCAAAACCTGATTATATTCAACAAAAACACAATAAAATCCAACTAACCCCTGTACTAATCAGAAGACACTGTTGGAAATTTTCCTCTCATTAAATATGGCCCTCTTTGCAGATTTTATTTATTTTGTGTTTGTATATTCCCTTGAGAGACTAAATTATGCAGTTTGGTTTTACTTCCTGGTTTCAGTCTGTAGCTTTATTGACCATAATCTAACAGATGTAATATATCCACAGATACCCAGTACAGCCCGACCTATAATAACTTTAAATTATGTGTTCAATTACAATAAGACGTAAGTAAAGTCATACAGGCCGCTCTATGCTTGTATTATATTTTCCAGATAGACTGTTGCAGTTATATTAAAAGCTATTAAAGTTTACACTTTTGCAGAAACTTTCTAGAAAATTTATGAATGAATGTATATCACATGAACCTTTAATCTTATCTTTCAATAAAAAACACTGTACAACAACGTTAAGTTTCTGTCATTGCCCTGAATCCTACGTTAGGATGTTTCTAAGTTTACATGTAGTCTGAGAAGTTTTGTTGTTTCTGCATCAGCGTTTGGAGTGCTTTTTCTCCCCACAGTCCACCACATCTCTGAACGCAGCATCTTTTATCGATATGTCCTGCTCTTTTGTATGCCTCGGTGCAAATGTGTAAATCTACAAGCCATATACCGCTGTCTTTTTCAGGTGTGTGCGTTTTAGTGCAAGGCTGCGCCAAGGCCCCGAGAAGAGCGGTTCGGGCAGCGAGTTCTCCCAGCGTCTGAAACATTAATGCACAAACCCGATTAGCCATGCCATCACAGGCCTCCTGCTCCCTGCCTATTGATTTTCCTTCTGTTCGCCCTCCCCCTTCAAAAAGCCGGGAGGGGTGTCTCTGAAGAGCCAGCGCACCTCTGCTGCTCTCCCAGGCTTACACCGGCCCGGGCCTCCTCACCGATCTGGCTGTAGTGATTTCTACTGAGACTTTGCAGAGGCTACAGATTTCGACAATAACCCTAGGTGCTGCATCGAGCCGGGGGCTGTGGGGGGAGGTCTGTCAGAGAGAGGACTGGATGATGGGAGGTTTTATGAAGAAGGATAAAAAAAAAAGGTAGTAGGGAATGAGCAATGTAACAATAAAACTGTTTATGGCTGTGTTTAGGGAAGCACTGCTTGGTAAAGCGTAGGGAAAGATTGCAAGACTTCAGAGTCTTTTGAAAAGCATTTAAGGTAAATAAAAAAAAAATAAAAATTCATTAAAAATTACTTTTTTTCCCCCTAGAGCTGTGGTTCTGAACTGGTCTCAGCTTGGGACCCCATTTTCTCCTGATTTTGTTACAAAACACTTTTTAAAGGAACAAGCATACTATATACTATAATTTCAGAATTTCATCACAACTTTTATGCCAAATAAAAAAGATGGTCAGTGTGGTCTAGATTTGTCTGTTTAACAAGACATCTGTCCTGTTATATGAGTCTTTCACACAACAAATCAGCTGACATCCATAAGGCTAGTGTAGAGTCACATGCAGCTCTGTACATGTCGCTAGTTTTCACCTGCTCCACCATTGTTTGAACCCAAAGCACATAGAAACTATAAAAGGAGTTCTCTTTTTTGATTTTCACAAAAGGGGACAAGAAAGCAGGAAGTGTGTTCTTTGTTTTTAACAGTGGCAGCCATGTCACTCACTCAGCTCTCTGTAACAGTGATGCAAATTGGAGTATTGAGCAATTTAATCTTTTTCTTTTTATCAAAATACATCACCTTCTTCTCCTTAAAGCACCAAATGAGTTAAATGTAATCTTTGTTGCAGGACCTGATTTGAGGTCTCTTTGGTATAGTTCTGTGTTAATGTCCTTTTCACCAAAACCTTCCTGTATATTAAGAAACAGCTCATTAATGATTAGATGCCCCAAAACAACAAAGTCCCTTTTGGTTAATCCTGTCATCTTTACAACCACATTTAGCTAAAAGGTAACTTTTGAGACAGAGTTGTGATGCTGTTCTACCTTTTCACCAGAAAGGATTGATAATAACCCTACATCAATAGAGCTGATAGTATATATAAAAACCCAAATATGGATATGCATATGGGTACATGCCGTTTTCAGTATGCTTGTTAAGTAAAGGTTTTGTGTACAAATTATGTACAACACTAGTACACTAAAAAGTTTGCGCTTGCTTGCCTTTCTACTCTCTCAATCCCTTTGTAAATGTGGCATTGTATTCAGAAACGGAGACAGGATATTGGTGGGAAAAATATCTGCAAATATTACAGAAAGAGAAAAGACGTTTGTGTCAAGCATAATCTAAATATCGAACGTGATGTAAAAAGTTTCTAAATATTGGGGAAGTGAAACTAGGTTGGGGCTGTAGGTGGATGTCTGTGAGCGGTGGTGGAGTTGGGGCTGATCAGTATGCTACAGGAGAAGAGCAGACTCTAGAGACGCGGGTTTGTGTAATCAAAGATGAAAGTTAGTCGGGGTCCGGTCAGCTTGACTCTCCCCCTCCCCACAGGATCCACTGACCTGGAGCGATTTGACTGAAGGGAGCGCTCACGTCTCCGAAGGCTTAGCCCAGAGACGCACTGAATTAGTACTCTCCTCCACATCCAACAAGGAGTCCAGTGAAATAAGGTGAAATAAGGATGGAACAACACAAGTAAATATATGAACAAAACATTATTCAATTTAGAGTTAGCTGCAAAAACACTTCCCAACACAAACAGAGCAGCTAATGATTGAATTTGATATGTGTTCACAGTACAAAAAAGGATGTCACTTTGGCATGATCTGTATTAATGTAGAACATTTTGCAGTTTTTTTACTTCCTCAAAGGTTCAAATGGCGGATGGGACTAAAAACCCAGGCCAGAGTGTGTGAACCGTAACACTAGAGTTACATTCGGTTTAAAAATGTTTATGTCTAGATGGGACTGTTTTGTTTTAGCTTGTGAGTATAAATTTGTGTTAAACACATAGAACCAAGTTTTATTTTCAATACTTCATAGTCTTGTCAACACTTTTTCTATTTATAGATTGAAAAAAATCAGAGCCATTTATTACTTCCTGTTCCTACAACTGCCTGAAGCAGACGAACTGAGCACTAAAGTGGAAGTACATTTTGTTTTTGAACACACAATCTTGAATAAAGTTTTAGGGCATTTATGAACTAAGTTCATTTTTGTGTCTACATTTCTAAAGCAAAGTCATCATCTGACAAAAAAGGTTAAAGTAAAAGCATCTGGACTCAGTTTTCAAGGTGAAGATGTTTTGTCTCTAATTCCAAGAGACTTTCTAAACCCTGAGATCAACTGGTAAGAGAGCTGAGCTTATACCTCCAGAGGGAGGAGTTTGACCTGAAACTAAACCTGATGGACCAGGCTGTTCGGGGACAGTGTGACTCCTGATGTGAGAGTCGTTAAGGCTCAGGTGATACGTTAGTGTCACTGGTCCACCAGGATTGGCTCTTTTGTGCTGATACATCCTCTTGTGAAGCTGTTGTTTCATTTCTTTGACATAAGTGTCACTGCACTCTTCACTGGACTGAATAAACTATATTACTCTGTTTGTGCGAGGGCATCTCGTCTTTAGGATGGACCAGTTTTTGAGTGTTCCCTGGTTTAAAGTGGACTGGAATGTTGTGTTTGTAGAAAATTATTTTTAAGTTTTTCAGATAAACCAGACACATAAGGGATAACTACACCCTTCCCTTTTGCCTCTGGTTCCTGTCTGTTTGTTTTCTGTGTCCTCTTGTTTTTTTTTATGTCCATCTAGGGTATCAGGGCTTTCTGTTTACCTTCTGAGGTTGTGGGCACCTCTTGTGCTCTGTGCTGAACAGTCCTAATGACTCCCAGCTTGTGCTGCAGAGGGTGGTGGGAATCAAACAGAAAATATTGTCTTTGTGTGTTTGCGTCCTATAAACTTCTACTTGGAGAGTCCTGTCCTCACAAATAACCACTGCACAGTCTAAAAAAAACAGGCGGTTGTTTATGGCATCTTCACAGGTGAACTTGATGTTCTTGTCCACTGCGTTGATGTGTTCTGTGAAGGCTTCTACTTCCTGGGTTCTGATTTGGACCCACGTGTCATCAACATATCTGAACCAGTGACTGGACTCTGCACCAGAAAGAGACCAGAGCTCTGTTCTCCACTTCCTCCATGTACAGGTTAGCCACAATCGAGGAGACAGGTGATCCCATGGCAATGCTGCGGTCCTTCTCCAGTGCTGACAGGGACCTCCTTTGCTCCAAGGTAATATTGGAGGGGGTTGGTTTGGCACTAGCCAGTGCGGCTGTGACCTTGACTCACCAGTTATTCAGCTTAATTTCCAGACAGTTTGTTGTTCCTTATGGCTGATTCTATTGCTGTTATGAGTTCTACTGTCCAAGAGGTTTTTTACAGATCTGTCCCGAGTGGCTGGTACAATATCCTTGTTACAGGATGGTCTGGGTTGTGCTGCTGTTGTCCATTAGCCAATATCTGAAACTTTTTAAACTGGCAATCCTTGCTCTTGTTGTGCTGTGCAAGTTGTACCTTCTGTATAATATTGGAGACCTCAGATTCATGTTGCCTAGTATTTACAACAGTGTTTTGAAACTTAAATCAAAATGATGAAGTCTCTTGAAATTATTCAAAACATCTTAACCTTGAGGCCAGATGCTTTTGCTTTAACCTTTTCTTCAAAATGACCTGAGAACCTTCACAGACTCATCATCTGACACATTTCTATGCAATTTGTTTATAGACCACAGCCTGTCCCTGCAGGGCTACCGTAGATGCTCTCAGACTGGTGAAAGGAAGGGATAGAGGTATGGAAATCTAATATATACTACTTTATTTTATTTAACCATGGTTAAATAAAATAGGTAGGTCAATTTAGAACCAATTTTAGAAGTGCTAACCTCTCTGCCACACACTGCATCTTAAAGGTAAAGAAACATATCTATAGTTATTTATATTATTATTTACATTAGTTTTGTGTTGCAGAACATAGAAGATAAAAACACACTAGAATAAACATGGTTATTTTGACATATTTTTAAACGTGGAACTTTTTTGTATGAGTATGTACATGTTGAGATGCCCAATGTTTTCAGTTTTACTTTTAAAAATTGAGCATCGAGAAAAGCTGGAGATGCTATTTATACATATTTTTTGAGGTTTTGAAGTTACATAATAATATAAGCAAGAATAGGCAAAGTTTTTTTGCATTAAGTTGCAGCATCATAGACAATACAGCTCAGAGCAGAGATACACTTCTGGACTTTTTTACAACTTAAAATCAATATTGTGCCCTACCACAGCGATAAACAGCTGTGCCTTTGGACATATTGAAATGGCTGCTGAAAATCATTTGGTATTGAAATAAAATCATCTTCAGCAAATAAATAAAATCCTGTAGGTGTTTGTAGGTGTTGCATATTTTTACATTCCTTCCTCATTTTGCTTTTAAACTGTAAGTCTTCTCAAAAAACTAAAACTGAGGTGTCATTGGTCCATGTACGAAGTATAACTAATTTACATATGTACAAGTTTACAATATTATTATATTACAAATGGTGTTAATGAGATTGACTTTTGTGGATGCTGCGTCAAGCATCAAACATTGAATGTAGGGTCTAACTATCGTTGTATTACATGGGACATTTTTGTGCAGTGTAACTTGTGATTATAAGTTAATTGTATTTCATTATTAGGCTATGTGTTTGTGACTGCCCCCACATTGTTTGCACACATCCAGAAAATACTTTGTGTACATCTTTAATTTTTACATCAGCAACACTTAGCCTAACAGGTTTGTAAACTTTTGATTTGATTGACTTTCTGAAGAAACATAGATCCCTGTTAACACGGTTGTGAAACAATATTGACATATCTCTAAATTGTTCTAAATGGGCTTTGTGCCAGTTCTCTCTGCTCTTCTTGCCGGGTACTCCTTCTTCCTACCCCCGCCCAAACACATGCATCCAGAGTAACTGTGCCCAGTGAATGAACATGAAAGTGAGTGGTTGTCTGTGTCTCAACGAACTTCCCATTGTCCAACCCCTCAACCCAATAATGGGACTAAGCAGAAGAAAATAAATGTATGAAGGTCTAACATAATAATTAAAGTGACGCATCAGATGGATTCAGAAAATTGACCACCAGATTTCTATCATTAAATAAAGGTTACAACAGAGATTCTTGGTCAGCGGATTAAATTTGGTTATAATTATATTTTGATTATTGGTAGCCTGGTAGCTACTACAGTAATGCCACGTGATAAACACAAAACATGCAAAAATATGTAGGCTTGGCCTACTCCTTGTGATTATTTGGCTTTTAACGGCCATTACTCTGCTGCGCTAATTGTTTAACCCAAAGCTTTTATGTTGAAAAGCAGTGGTCACTGTTTACAACGGCTGGCGTTCTTTTTTTAAATTTGTTGTACAAAGTTGGGGAATGGTAGAAGAAAACCCTGAAAACGAGAATTTTCATTTGTAAACTTGTACTTACGTAATGAATGATACTTCGTACACGGACCGTCATCAAAGTAACAACTGTTGTACGTCTTTCTCTTTACATGCATTTCTACATCCACATGAGTTTGGATTCTAATTGTGCTTTCATTTGGCTCAAAGAAAAGACAAAAATCTCAACAAATAAAAAGTGGTAGGCCCTTATAGTTACACAAATTTTAAAGAATGTAGGATATTACTTAGTTTATCTCTCTTAATGTAGTTAACTCACAAATGTTTTAATGTTTTCATTGATTGTCTTGTCACGTGTTGGGAACTCCAGACAGCTTGTTTTGTATATTCTAAATGTTATCTCAGTTCTTTTGAGGATGGGTTAATTTGAGACTTTTATGATGTCAGAATTCCTACTATTTAACTAATTAAATTGGGCTTGAAAGAAGTCAAGTTATTCACAATGTATTGGGGACAAAGGCAAGGGGTTTGTGTGAGAGAGAGCAGTGTAAGGGGAGTGCAGTCAGGGAAAACCTGCGCTAAAGCATCATTGCTCAAGGCATAATCGCTGCTAAATAGCTTGTTGACATACACAGTCGCTGTGTGCAAACATCTCATTTGGCCAATTATCCCTTGGCTGAGGTGTGGTCTGTTCAAGGAGTGCAAGTGAGGATTCGACTCTCTCTGTGGTGTTGAATAGAGCCGTGTTAATGGAGCAGCCAGATGTGTTGTAAAGAAGCAGAAGTACTGGGTGGGCTGCCACATGTCCAGCCTGGGAATGTCTTTGAGCATACTTCTTCCACTGACCGTGTCTCTGTGGGTACAGGTGCACGGCAGCCTCTAATATTTAACAGACCACCCCACGGTCCACAGCGATCACCAGCTCCTTTTTTAAACCAACTCCTCCTATAAGGCCCAGTAGCAATGTAAAGCCACAGACAACTGTGGACATAGTGGTAAAAGTCAGAGCAAGTTGCAGCTGCTGTCTGCTGGCCAGCCAGACACATTCATTCTCTTAGCAAAGTGAGGTGGGTCTCGAACCCCTCCCATTGAACCTGTTGAGCTCAATACTGATTGGTTATATGTTTCTAAAATTGCATTGAGACAGTTTATTTTGTTTATGTTGGTACTGCCCCTGAATTCTGATCCAGAAGCCGTTTAAAAAAAAAAAAATCAAACTTAAACTTAACCTTCCTAAGTCAGGAGTCTAAAGAAATGATTGTTTATATAGAATACTAAACCATGGCGCTGTACACTCTGCAACCACCACATCCGTTTGTTAATGAAAGATTCCATTTCTCTGGAAAAGTGATGACTGATGCTTAGCAGGACGTGATGACTCACTGTGAAATTATCAGTGTATGTATTCCCGCATTTGGTGGACTGATTGGTGGACTGATAACTGAACATCAGTGAACTGAACCAGCATATAAACCAAAATAAAAAATAATTTGCATCCTAATGAGGTGAAACAGAAATAGAAAAACAGTTCAATAGCATATTATAAAAAAAGAATCATCTGAGAAAGTCCTAGGCTTTATTATGAAGGATTTTAATAGTGAGTTTGTTCAACACATGGTCAATGCTTTGGCCCATGCATGCTCATATGTCAAGTGGCAAGATGGGGTTCTTCCCACTTCTGAAATACTTGTAAAAAAGCTGGATAACATGACAAGTGTTTATTTGCTTTGCTTTATAAATGTTAGATTGTTAGACTGTGTTGTCATTATCTTACAAATCTCATCCTGACATGTATTTTACTACACACAATTAAAAAGTGGTTAGAATGATGAACAGTGAGATTGCATTGCCATTTGGGATATTTTTTTTTTGTGGGAAAAAGGTTTAGATGTCCTTATTTAAAACAAAACAGTTAATTTGTTTTTTTATACAATTCTATAGATACATTTAGAGTAAGATACGCTTGACTTCCCCAATAGTGATGGATAGTTAAAGAAAAAACCCCCACCCCAAGGCTTTAGGCCCGTCCTGCTCTAATCAATGACACGTTAAGCTCCCCGGCTTTTGAAGTAGAGATTGGGGGGTGTGGTGAGGGGTGGCTGGGGTGACAGAGGAGTTGAGGGGTATTGATGATGTGCTGCGATGGGACACAGGGGAGATGAGAGGGGGGTTAGGGAGTCCAAACTGTGAGAGGGGAGGGGAGGGGGGCAGTCTGGAAGTCATCATGCTGACCACAGCTACGGGACAGTCGGCTGACGGCTCGGTCTGATGGGTCCCCACAGGTCACAGGTTAGGGCCCAAACACCCCACCTACGCATTTTACACTTTCTGTTAAAGTGGTGTTGATCCAAACAAGTCTCCAGCCACGACTTTTGCATTTAAGAAAAGTAAAAACAAAACCTTTTCTTGAATACAAGACTTACATACTTGCACATTTTATGCCAGTGTAGCTTAAGTAATTTTTTTAAAATACCTTATAATATCCACATGGCTTCACAATACAAGGATTTCCTTTCATTTATACAACATTTAAAGTCAGGCATAATCTCTGTGCAGTTGGTGTGGTCTTCCACTATCTTCATTCATATAGCATGTTTTAAAATTGTGATCTTATCATTTATTTGGTTTAAAGCAGACTACTGAGATGGATGTATTCCCAATTTTATCCTAAATAGAGAGATTGAGAAGTAAAGAGATGCTATCAAATCCAACTGTGGGTCGTTTTGTCTGGCAAGCATCAAAAAAACTCACATTTAAAACTCCATAGAACCCAATGGAAGGTCCTGTTTCTATATCTACAGCTGCCCAGAGGGGACAAACTGAGCACTGGTGGAGGAAATAAGACCTGTTTACAGGGCTACCATAGCTGTACACATGTTATGAGTATTAGGTGTGGAGTTGCAATCCGCACGTTTGCCACCAGATGTCGCCAAAAAGGCCAAAACCACCTTGAAGACCAGTGGCATTTTAATGCACTTGGTCACTTTGAGCAACTGATGGTCAATAAAAACTTTGGCATTTTCACACTTTACCAGCCCAGGTTTTTAAGTAAAATCACTGCATATACTTTACCTGAATTTGGCATTATATCATCTCCAGGAAATGACATAATGGGCAAACAAGCTATTGACCAAGATGGGAGAAAGAACTAACATGTAATTGTGGTTGTCCTTAAACAAAATAAATGGCCCAGCTACAACATCAGCCAAGTTTCCAAATACAAATAGCGTTAAATCAAATTCTGGCTCAACACATACAGAGATGACATTTCAGGGTTAGCACACAGGATGCTCTGGTTAAGGCTGGAGCAATTGTATGTTGGTATATAACGCCTTGGGTAAAGTATTTTGGAAATTTTGTCAAATGTTGGAACACCATTCTCTTCTGTGCTCCCCATCTCTCATCACTTTGTCTTAAAAAATGCCAAGAAAAAGGCAGCAGTGTCACTGAGGAGCACATAACAGGATATAATATCTGCTTTTTTAACTCTGTCTAAGTCCAAACTTGAGTGCCATTTGGATCTCACTCCGGTGCTGCGTGGGTGTGCAGTCCATGTGACGGTATGAATATGTACTTTTAGCTCTTGTGTGACTCGCTCCGTGTTTGCGAGAGCCCTGAGAACTTGGCAGCGTTTCAGCAGCGAGCTCCAGCAGTGAGGGGGAGCTGCTGTGTTTCTCTGCCCTGTGCAGGATCTCCTTTCAGCCCGACACTATCCCACAATCCCACAGCTCATGGTGCTCAGCTGCTGTCTTCTCAAAGCCAGCGCTAACCTCGTACCCGGAACACACAAGCATTTACAGCTGTTTTAGTTATGTTATTTCTCCAAAACTGTGGAACTAACTTGAACAGCGTGATCTTGGCACTAGCGAATGACAAAAATAGTGTGTTTGTTCGAAAACTGTTACAGTACAATGGGTTCTGAGGTGCTGTAGTCAGGACCACACTAAACAAGTCATGGCTGAGACCAAAGTGTATTGAGAACAGGAGCCTTAAACCTTAGACCAAGTCCAAACTCATGGAGGTGTTAGTGTTTGGTGAAATAGGTAGAGGTATAATTTAATATTAAAGCTGCACCGCATAACTTTAAGCCAGTAGAGGGCGCTGATCTCTCTCTGTGCAACTGGACTGTCAGTAGCACAATATTGTGTACAAGTAGAGACTATCCAAGCGGCAAGTTTGGATGAAAGAACATGTTTTCTGAAATGGTCATTTTAGCGTATTTTGTACAAGTATGACTCTGCTAGGGTCCAGAGTAATGCATATTTTCTTTATGAAATGTGTTGTTGTGTAGCACCTCACTGACTAATCTCTCGATAGGTCCAGAAAGTTAACAGTGTGGGTACTGTGAGGTGATCTCATGTCTAAGAATCATGAAAATGAGGTCCCAGCTCAAAACATCCCAAAACATCATAACATCCAGCTCTTCCCCACATACTGTCATTGTGTCCTTGGGCAAGACACTTAACCTACATTGTCTGAGTCTAAAATAAGACTTTTTAAAACCATCATTATTACTGTTCACTGTGTTCGCTGGAGTAAATTTGTCAGTGCTGCTCTGTCTGTGCTTTTTCTCTTTATTACAATGGGCCACTTTTTACGACTTTCAATATGATTAGCTAAAAAACTTTTTTTAAATAAGTGTATCATTTTAGTCAAAGAAACTTAAACAGGTTACTCGTAAATGACGAGTATTGACGAGTCCCTATTCCAAAGCTTTTCAAACTCTTGTACTGTCTGGCTACACATCCACTCTTTGGAGACCCATTGTGTTACTTATCTACCTCATAAATGTAATCTTTAGGAGAAAAAAAAACTGCTTTATCTGGATGTGGCTTTGGGACTTTATACATGAATTTTATATTATATATTTTTTATATATTATTTATATTTTAATTACCAAAATAACCTAATTTAATGCATAAGGAACAAAAAAACATACAGCTTTTATCATTAAAAATACAGAAAGTTATTCCAAGTCCCATCATTATTAATCCCATAATGCTGTTCAGAGGGAGGTGTCTGAATGGGCTATAGTGCATCATGCTTGTCTCGCTGATAGACCTCCAGGAGATGATGTGTATTGATTGATTCGTCTGATGTTGATAATGTGACAAAGAGCAGTCATTTCCACTCAAACATTACTCAGGCCCAGAGTGGAGACTTTATCACTCCAGCATCAGCGCCTTCCTGGAAACCATCTCCTAGTGGTGGGGACCGAAGGGACCAATAAGACCAATGGGAGGAGGGATCAAATGACACAGTGGCAAGTCTCCTAATGACTCCAGGAAGTGACGGTGACAGTAGCAGTGGAAAAATATAGTTTCAGAGTGGTTTCTACATGGTTTTAAATTTGTCACTGCTGTTGTATTAGAAATATGCCAACATAATATAGAGTAAAGTAGAGTAAATTTTGAACAATGAGATGAACAGAGTTTTCTCATGTCCTTGGTGTTTTTAATAGCATCTCCAAAAATAAAAAAATAAGATAAAGTGGAAGAAGTTGCAGGTCTCAATTTAGAATTGGGACAAAAGCTGAATTGTGCACACGTGTTTTAGTGAGGGAATGTATTCCTATTGGAGTTGAAGCCACTTTTAATCAAAACAACCTTTTTGTCATTTAAACTCTGCATCCATTAGACTGAGGGTGCAGACATTTGAAGGTGCAATACAACCTTTTGCATCCCCGTAAAACTGAAACTAGTTTCCAATATGAGAACACAATCGTTTAATATAAATAAAGAATTCATGGGACATGACATGTTTTGCTGATTAAGAAAATGCAGTGTTGTTGTAGAAAGAAGTACTCTCTGTTCTCATTTCAACAGTGTATTTTATGTGTCTGGGACTCTTGTTGCACAATTTATAAAAAGGAATAGTCAAGGATACTGTTTTGTTTTCATTGGCTGGGACAAATCAGAGAAGTGGGTCTCATGTGTCACACTGATCATTTTCAATATTTTGAATTTATGTACATCCATACTGCAGCACAAGTAAGCATACAGTCGAGGGTACTTTAAGTGAAAACACATTAGTGTGGGCTTGTGGTGGCATTCATGAGACAGAAACAAAAAAAAACTTTTTCCTAAGTTGGAAAATGCAGATGAACACCTGCTGAGCTTGGAAACCTGAATTTGATTCTGACTTGACGTCACATAATTGTCAACATGCAGCAGTGTACATATTTAAATAATGTTAAATGCTAATAAAGTCTGTGTTTATTGATCATTAAATCAGTGAACAACAATGTTGACTGCCTCTGAAACTGGGGACATCTGAGTAGAGCCTGAACGCAGCAACATGCCTAAGCTACAGTGTTTTTTTATTGCCATGACAATAAAGTCTCTCTAATGACAGCATATATATAATTCTCAGACTTAAAACAGGGACCTTATTCCTGCCCTGTTGCAAAACTAAAGTTTAATTGCTGCCAAATCTTCTGAGACGCTAATGTTCCTGTTTTGGCCTGTTGTGTTTTAACGTAATCCAAGCTTCTGACAAGTCAAAGCAACTGGGGTTTTCTGAAGCATGTCACACCTCCGTATCAAACCAATGGGAGTTAATATAATCGCAGTGCGGGAGCCACCCTGCTGCAGATGGAGACCGTGCCACATCATCACTGTATGTGTGTGTGCGCGCTGCAAATGCTGATTGATGTATCTCGGCTTTGTCAGCCCTTTGGCATAGGTGGAACAGGTGTGACTGTGGCGCGGCTCAGACAAGCCATATCACCGCACAATGAGGTCATTGTGCAACACACACATTCCTGCGCAGGGCCCTTGGACGTTTACAGGCTGAAGGTAGCCATCTGCAGGTGAGGGGGATTTGGATGAGATTTGTGTTTGAAAAGAGACGTGTGTTCACCAGCTGCGTTTCCCGACGCACTCTCAGGAGAAGAGAGGCTACAATCGGCTTGTTTCATAAAGTCCCCATATTTAGGCAGTTAAGAAAGCAGATGTACTAGCCTGGAGGAGATCCTGAGGAGAAATGTTAACTTAGAAAAGAATTTGTGATTGTAATTATTAAGCCTTTGATACAGGCTTAAGTAAAACACCAGAGCCTAATTTAGAAAAATCAAATGTCGTTTAAGTTAAGTGAAGATTTGTTGCTTAATGCTAAAGTTGCCATTTATGTCCATAACATTTTAATGTACAGTCTAGTGACCAGAAGGTGGATGTTATGCTCTTTCAAATTATATCATGTACACAAAAAGCCTTTCAGCTTTCCCAAATTTAATTTTTTTGTAGTGACAAAAATTACCTGTACCCCATTATTAACATTATTTTTCCAAAAAAACATGTGTCCCGGAAAACCTGAAAATTTAGAGAACTATTTAAAGTCTCAGAACAGACCTAGAAATAAAAATGAAAATGACCCTGATGATGCTTTAGTAGTTTGTCTGTAGTTTAAACTGGGGCACAGAGAAATAGCCATAATAATTCCAGGTGATGGCCACACATAAACCTTGAAGATTGCGAAATAAAAGTGTGTGTGATGTAATATTCTGTGATTGTAAATAAAAAAAAAATTGCTTTGAGGATTTGTCAAGAACGTGTCCAAACAATTTCCTGGAAAATCCTTTCTTGAAAAGAGAGGAACTCTGCATGACTTTGACCTCTCTTATATGCCAGATGCAGACATTTTTTACATGCTAATACAACATCTTCTGTTCTATATCTATGTAAACACCTTGAGGCGTTTGCAGAGACACAGCCGAGTGACAATCCTTGCGTTGCAAAATCAGCTTCATCATCTTGTTGGAGAGAGTGGGTGTCGGGTTAAGTGAGAATCTTTCCCGACAGTGTCACAGTTCTGTGTAAAAGCTGCGTTGGTTGTTGGGGTCCATTAGGAGAAAATGATGTTACTACAGCAGTGTAGTCATCTGCTCTGACTCAGACGGCTGGTCTAGTGACATCTGCGTTTGTTTGGACCCTGGCTGACTCTTCTCCAGACTCTGTGGCCTGACGCTGACACATGTAAAATCACTGCTTTTGGCTATTTTCCCCTCCATATATATGCCAGTCTACTTTTTCCATTTTGATCCTGGAGAAAAGTTTTCTCACTCTGAGAAGGATGATGTGAAAGAAGATAAGGAAATGCCTGATGCACAGAGACTTGCCAGCACCACTTCCAGCTAAATTTGGCAGATTCCAGGAAATAACTAAACGCGTACATTTACAACTTACACTCTTTTTTTGTCAGGAGACACTGTGCAAGGATGTTTTCAGTAGCTGTGGAAAAGATGTCATGTTGCTCATTGTTTGATGCAAATTTGATTAACATGCTTCAGCCTTTTTTGTTCTTTAATATTAATGGACTTCTCATATAAATAGGAATTTATTATCATATCATAGCCAAAGAAACACTGACACACAAAATACATTACAATGTAATGTACGTAATATATTGTGGCTAATTAGCTCAGGTGTCAAATGTGTTTATAAATATGATATAATCATTTTTAACATTAACATTTATGTTTAAATATTTCACAGTACAGCATTTAGTCAAGATTGTTTGTGAGCCAAACAGCTCTGATTTTTAATGACTAGCAGCTATTGATCAAAAGCTAAAAAGGTCTATGCAACTCACAAAGTTTATCCTTAAAAAGAGCTCCATTAAAAAAGTTTTAATTTAAAAAAAGAGCATTTCTGTTGACCTGTTACTGCCAGGTCCATCACGGGGCTCCATACTCTTACCAACAATGCTGACACAAAATTTGCATTGTCTAATCATCTCTATTTTTAAAATGTTTTGTAAATTGTTAGTAATAAACAGCAAAAAAGGGTGGACCCATGGGCGGGGCTTGACAATGGGTCAATTAAATGTCACTAAACTTTAATACATAATTTAAAATGATACAAAATGGTGACATTAGTGAAGCCACACCCTCATGTTGTGTGGGTGAGACGAGGTGGGATGTGTTGAAATGTCTTTGTCTAAGCACTGCGCGCCGCTTTCCTTAGGGCTGGGTGTCTGGCCCGGGTCGCTTCTTGCTTCTTTGCTACCTCACAGTTTAACCAGCCTTGACTTGCTGTGCGGTGACATGTCTCCACTCTGCGAGGATCTGCCCCGTCGGTGTGTGTGCGGATCAGTGGGTGTGAGGCTGACTGCTGGGCTATGCTTGAAAGACTTCTGGCATGTGCTGGTGCCTGCATTTTTCACCCTTGACTGGAAGCATATGCCACAGCACAATCGAGACACTGTTAGACGAGCTTGGCGTGAGGGAGCCCGGTCCGCTTCCTCCACATCTGGCATCGCTTGGCCCTCCTTCCAGGTGAGTCATGTCCCCCAGGAGGGTGGCTCTGCAGCGGCCCGCGGCCCCTCAGCGCCTGGGCATCTGGAAGTGTCTGCGTCCCTCTCACAGTCACATCTATCTCCACATGCTCTTCTAATTTCAGCCCCCAGCCACTCAGTGACCCCTGCTGTGCCGCAATTACACCCACCTCCGCTGCCCAGGTGACGTGGTTGATAAAAAACAACCACACCGAAACAACATTTATACAAAGAGATGCATGTTTAAGGACCACTGTAGGCAACTGATTTGTAAATAATTCTAAATCATCCCACAACACATGTATGTTCTCTGCTGTAAAATAGTGTAACAACATTATGCAACCTCCGTTTCACAGGTTTCATTAACGAATGTGACGTCCAACTAAGTACCACCTTATATACTATACAAATTCCAAAAAGAAGTTTCCACAGAGGATATACTGAAATATTTGCTGCCCCAACCCTTCTAACTATTAATCTAAAATAACTTAATATTGTTTAATGATAAATT
Source organism: Neodontobutis hainanensis (assembly GCA_024349245.1). Lineage (NCBI taxonomy): Eukaryota > Metazoa > Chordata > Actinopteri > Gobiiformes > Odontobutidae > Neodontobutis > Neodontobutis hainanensis. The sequence continues at coordinate 1,493,723 of JALDNG010000046.1, forward strand.
AAAGCAGGACAGCCATTCTAAAAAAAATACCCAATGACACCTAAAAAGGTTTCTATCACATCAATGAACCTGGATGATATGCCTGCTCTTAAATGCATCAATGACACTGTAAAACAAACCTGAAATTCATCTTTGCCAAATATAAGTGATTGAGGTAGTGCCAATTCAACATTATCTCGGCTTTGCACAAACACAACAGCAAATAAAATAGCAGCCATTGTAATTATAAGAGTAGAGCTTGCATTTCTTTTCTTTTACAGTCATCTTGGCGCCACTTGCAAGTTTACACATTAATTGCAACTGTAAAAAAATGATGCCCATGGGATTGTTTTTTAGAGCACGTTCCTGAACTCACAGCCTGCAACAAAACCACAGTTACAGTTTTCAATCTGACACACTGTACAACTTAATAATTTAAATGTGGTTATGTATTAAAGATTTTTCCTTCTATGTTTGTGAGAATAAAAGGTAAAACGCAGAAGAAGTTGAGAGGGCTTGTATTTGAGTAACCTTTTTACAAGGTAGAGTAGATTCCAGCTTTAAGTGACGTATTATGGCTTAGACACTGAAACACATAGTTATCACATCTTACATAATTACATAAATACAAAACAGTAGGAAAGTTATTATATAATAAAATCCGCTACAATGGGGCCCCTACTTTCTCCATTGTTATTGACATTGACAAATATAGTGAAGAGTGTGAAGAGCTACTTTGACAAACAAATATGTCTCTTTGCACTTTATACTTGTTATTGTCCCCAAATGAATTTGGGTTTTAAATAAAGTACATGTATTGTTGCTGATTGATGGTAATTTGTGACATGGTTTGACACTGACGCTGGGATAGACCATGGCCCTCAAAACCAGGGAAGGATAATTGCTTGAAAAGATTCATGAATGAAAGTATGGTTTGTCTGTTTTCATGAATAAGTGGTTTATAGCATAATATGTATATATTGTTATTGTAGAGTCATGGCCATAATAGTGTATATGTGCTAATAATATAGTGCAATTAATTATTCAGGAAAAATTGCAGACAATAATATACAAAAAAACAATAATTTTGCATCTGACATGTTCAATGCTATGACCAAATTTTTGTGCACAAGTGCACAAGTGAATTTGTGAAGGGTCAATGCAGCACTTTATTTAAAAGATCTGAAATGATTTAATAAATCACGTTGAAGATAAATTCAAATACATTGAAGGTAAACTGAAGTACGTTGATATAATTCCTATGGCTTAACAGTTATATTTTTTATTTTTTTTGTTTAATGATGGTTATTTTATTTGTGTTGCATTGTCATATCAAATGTCAGATTCAGAACTGTTAAAATGAACAACTCTTTGCTGTGGCTTTTTATTCATGTCCTTGTTATTTTTCTGAAAGGGGTGGGGGTGAGGGGGTGACATGGAGGCTGCATGTGTCAGACTGGATTGTTCATGACACAAACAGATGTACGTCGGTTGAAAACATGCTGCCGTCTGCAGAGTGTGTCTATCCTGATCGTTAAAGAGATGAAACTAAACATCTTGCTCTGATTAACGGCATCCGTCCCGGCGGACTTGTCATACCGAGGCCATATGCGACTGTACACATTTTCACATCAATGTGTTCTTGTTTAGTCTGGCTGCAGCTGGGAGTGTGTGATGAGCCCCTGGGCCAATCAAACGGGCCGCCATCGCTTTGTGTGCAAACATGATTATATATTACAAAGAAATTTGGGTACTTTTGGCACATTGATCTGCCATCAATCCTCTTGTAAATCCTTGAGCCTGGAACTCCAGTGGTGTTTGAGGCTGTTAGTTTGATGAGTATGTCTTAGTTTTTATGTTCATTTCCATTGTCCCAAAGTGCTCAGTTATGAAGAGATATGTTGGCTTTGTAGTATAAATGTAGTTCAGACAAAACAAATGAAAGTTATATTTTGGGATTTCTGGTTGTATCTGGTAGGCTCCTTGTAAATAGTATAAATAGTTGGTTTAATACCTGGAACACAGACTAAAAAAGGATATGTACAGCTTTATAAATGTTGACTTTATTGTACCTGGAAAAACAAACAATGTAATAGAATATATTTACATAGACAAAATAGGTTTATAGAAGAATCAAAAACGTAAAATAACATATGCCTAAAGACACATTTTCACACCATGAGACGCCCATTTTTTTGGGCACTCTAGTGTGTTTCATGGCAGCAGCTCGTGGGTATAGAACCCAAAACAATGACATTCATTTCTTCAGGATTCAAGAGAGCCACAAGAGAGCCTTCTTTGAGCCAGCCACATCTCGAAACTGAATGCACACAGAAGTCTACTACAGGCAATATATTACGATTTACAAGTACCACATGCAACTGTTTAACAGAACACCTTATGCCAAACAATATGCACATATCTGAAAGAGTTTCCCTTTTAAATGTTGATGTTCCATGTATCAGTAGTTTTCAGAAGATTTGATTTATGAGTCTTTATTTACTGCTTCCCCAACGCTCTCAGCGGCACTCACAGTTGAGCTCTCCGAGGCCATTTAGAAAGGAATGCTGTCAGAGTCTCACATTTCACTAAAGAAGCAGAAAAACGTTGAAGAGACTGAGCGACATCGAAATTGAGGAAAGAGGGGGGAAAGATCAAGCGGAGCATAATTCTGACTCCAACAAGTTGTTATGTGTCGTTACGAGAGTGTGTTTTTTAACACCTCAGTGCTACTGATACTGACAGCCTTTATAAGACAAACATGTGGAGGGTTGGAGACCTGAGAGTGTCACAAACAGAGGTCAAGAGGTATATTTGTGGTCGTGCCTTTCTTTCATTGGCTCTGTGCAGGTCTTTGTGATGAAAGTAATTAAATGTAATTTTGTTTTGTTGTCATAGTTGAGGCTAGGGTAAAGCTCCAGGAAATTAATATATTGTAATTTAAACCATGCACTGATAATGAGAACTGGATTTGGTACTGAGTTTTCTTTATGCTGCTGATTCCACTCGTAGCCACCTTTGAAACTGCAATAAAAAAAACATTGGCTTTAAACAGTTGTGTGAAAGTGCTGACAGGACGCCTAGTGTCATAGTCAAGTGCACACTGAAAGACCAAGTCATGATTGAGAACAGGGTGTATCGGTCCATTCTCAGACAAACTCACTTTTAGCGACAGAGAAGTATCACTATCTCATCGAACATGCAAACAGGCACCTATCAATTTTCATATCAAATACTGTTAAATAAAACTGAAAATTGTACAATGCGAAGCTTTAAGTAGCTTAATTCACCTCCAACCCAGGTCGGGGGAGGGGCACCAGTCAAAGCAGAGACACCCAGACTTCCCTCTCCATAGACACTTCCTTCAGCTCTTCCGGGGAAATATCGTGGCATTCCCAGGCCAGCCGAGAGATATAGTCTCTCCTGTGTGTCCTAGGTCTTCCCCAGGGTTTTCTCCCTGTGGGACATGCCCAAATCACCTCCTCTGGAAGTCGTCCAGGGGCTATCTGAAACAGATGCCCGAGCCACCTCAGCTGACTCCTCTCGATGTGGAGGAGCAGCGGCTCTACTCTGAGCTCCTCCAGACTGAACGAGCTACTCTCCCTATCTCTAAGGAAGTATCTCTGTATCAGGGATCTTGTTCTTTCAGTCATGACCCAAAGCTCATGATCATAGGTGAAAGTAGGAGCGTAGATTGACCGTTAAATTGGGAGCTTTGCCTTACAGCTCAGCTCCTTCTTTACCACAACAGACTTGTACATCGACTGCATGAGAGCAGAAGCTGCACCGATCCAACTGTGCTTGGACTAATACTGAACTATATGTACAAAAATGTGCCAAAGAGCATCTTGACTAAACCAACAACTTTTGACAGAAAATAGATGACGGCCATCTTTGACCCTGGGGGCTTGCTGTAAATGCACTGCATAGATGTGTTTGTGATGGAGAGACATGCTTGTCTTCTTGCTTGTCTTTGCTGTCATTGTGGTGACCCGGTTTCAATGCCCTGGGAGCGAGTGTCAGTGTCAAATAGAGCCTGGTTGTGTAGTGAACACAGCAGCACTCACTCGTGGGAGTACACTGTCTGCCTTAAAACCCATTTGCCCTGAAAAAATATAAAAATGTTGAAATTGGCAGCTCCAAGTCCTGCGAACACTCCCTGAAATGGCTCTTGTTTACTGATAAGTTTATCTGAAGTCTTGGAGCGCCAGCCATCCTAATGAGGAACCTCTCTTATGTCGAAATGATAGCCCCAGAGAAGATTTTTTTGTGCGCGCATTGATCAGCCCAGACTTGTAAAACCGCTTCCACAATCCAATTTTCTACCTTGCTGTATTCATTTCAGATTGCCTCAGTGATGGCAACTTGGGTCAAGCTCTGTTGGAAGAGAAGAAAGCACCTGTGAATAAATTGTTACACACTAAATCAAACTCGTGCACTTCAAATGTGGAGTCTCTCATGGCCCATTTAAACAAATAAAAAAAATTACACTCGCCACAAAAATAGTATTTACCTTCAAGAGCTAAAATGTATGAACCAAAAATTCATGTAATTATGTGGGTCTTAACTAAAACAACCTCGATTAAGCAATGTTTATTTTAGAAAATTCCACTAACCACAGACTTTTATGCAATTAGCAATACACAACTAAACCAAAAGAATAGCAAGTTATTCAGATTATAAACTCAGTTTGTTTACACAAGCAAGTCATGTTCTTCTTTTATTAAAATTTTCAAATAAACTTAACATAACATTATGACTACTTAACAGTCATAAAGGATTGGGTTAGCTCTTGCTTCAAAACTGCCCTGATGCACTGAAGCCTGGATTTTACTAAAAGTTACTAAATTGTGGCATATTTAAATAAAAGTGAGATCTCATCTAGGCTTTCCTAGAAGACAATGTCCACCCTGTGACAACGGGCTTTGGTCACTCACATGCTCGGCTGTGGGTCAGCACTAAGTCAACGCTAGCGTAGAATCCAACAGGGAAAGTCACTGTTTCTTTATTTCCTTTATTGATAGTACTAGCAGCTATTAATGTTTTTTATGTAATGTGTTATTATATTGATGAGTTGAATTGATATCTCTTGAAGTGTCACTCAAAACAGACTAAACATGAAACCTTTTTAGTTTTTCACCTGCCCTTTCTCACTGCCTGAAGAAAAACTGTCCCTCTTTCACTTCCTTGGTACAACGGTGACGAATGGCGCTGTCATCTCGTTGTGGTGGTCCTGACATGGGCCACCATAGCACAAGGCCCCTTCGGCTGCAGCTGGGTTCTTTGTCAAGCCCCAGTCGCTACAAGTCCCAACACAGCCTCACAAAGCCATGCCACAACGCGGGCCCCGAGGTGATCAGTCTCCCAGCCGCTGTGCTTCCACTTGCACAGTCACTTCTGAAACTTGAATCATTGTCGCCTGCGGCTGATGGATTCTACCTAGGACAATTATAACACTTTCAAGTGCAGATTCAGCAGTTTGTTTTATCAGAGCAAACACAACACTAAACCAAAATATAACTGAATCAAAGTTTTTTTTTTATCTGAAATAATAAATGTCTGTTTTTCTAAACCACTCACAGATTTTTTTTTTTTTACTGTAATTTAACCAAAAAAGAACCCATTGAAGTCAAGATCTCTTTTACGAGGGTGACCTGAGAGATCTGCAGCACACATCATTTTGAATAATTAGTTACAAAAATAATAAACAATAAGTTGCCCTAAGTCACAACTAAACACAAAATGGTTCAAGTGCATTAGTATAAAATGCATGCTAGTTTGTACTAACGTGCATCTTTGAGGACGCAGTAACAATTCAAAAACACAGGCACTGTCCAATAATCTGACCTCTATTTTTAAAGCTTGAACGGAAGTTTCCAAAAGAAATGAGGTCTGACAGTTTCAGTTCAGACTGGAGTGTGTATAACACAGAGGGCTCAGCAAAGCTGAACACTTTTTTCCCCCCATTTCTGTTCTAACTCGAGGCACAGTTAGATGAAGAACATTACAGGAACATAAGGCATAATGGCTTTTTGTTCTCTGAAGAAACATGCTTAAGTAAGAAGGAACTAAGCCAGGAAGAGCTTCGTAAACCAAAATCAGCCAGTGCGTGTATCTGCGTACTCTCAAAGAAGGCTAGCCTGACTTAACATAAAGTTCACAGTGATGAGTGAGGCGACTATCTCAGAGCACAATGAGATAGTCATTGTGCTTTTAGATATTTAAGGACTGTAGACTCTTAGAAGAAGCACACATACAGTATATAGTACATCACCATAGTAAAGAAAAGCAGAGGAAGTTGCAGATGCTAAAAGTGTATTGGCTTTGAGGGAGAAACAGGATTATTCTATAGAAGAAGCCAATTTTAACTTTTAATTTAGTAATCAGTTGGCCAATATGTGCTTTAAAGTGACACTATGTAACCTTTAGCCACTTGATGGTGCAGCTCCCTCTACAGACTGTATTGTTTTTTCGAGGAAACTATTCAAAACCGGCAAGTTTTGAAGAAAAAAATCATGTCTTTTGAAACGGTAGGGTTTTAGTGCATTTTGTACAAATAAAACTCTGCTAGGATCCAGTGTATTGGCCTTTTTCTGCTCCCTGTGTTTGAGCTGCTAAGCATGCCGAGTCAGGCAAGGTCTGCTCGTATAGTTCTTTTGTTTATTTATTATGATTATTTGGGGGGCTTTTATTGATAGAGTGCCAGTATAGGTAGACAGAAAACAGGGCAAGAGAGAGAGGGGTAAATGACCCGGGACTCCAAAAGGGTCTATTGTGGTCTTTTGTGTGTGCTTATTTGCGTGTGCGTTGTTCCATGAAGATCATTTCTGAAATTAAATATGTCTTGTAATAACAACCAAACAGTGTAATGCCCACACACTTTAAGTTCTATGTGGAGGTAAGTAACTAATTTAGGCAAATTAACTCAAGCAGCTTTAGGCCCAATCCCAGTTCTCAAATTTAGGCTACCCATTCTCTGTCCCACAACCCCTGGCCCTCCAAAGGAAGGGGTAAGGTGTTGGGAAATTATAGGCCACCCCTAAGAATTGGGACACCACACCTGTGGGGGTTATAATAATATATTACATACATAACATAAGTATTCATAATATAGGCTATATTGAATCTCATATACTTTTTAATGTAGCCTATGTTTTTATACACAACATAATATTATGATAAGGTCTAATACATAGCCTACAACCTCACACAGTGTATATTAGTTTATTGTGAGTATTTCTGACTTGAGTCTTGCTCTGAACAGTCTCAGCTGCTGTTTCCTCAGTCCCTGTCCCAGACATAAGACACTGAAGGAAGTTACTACGACCACAAAAACAACAGATCGTTTACAACATATACATTTATATAAACTGAAAAACCGAGAGTGGTATGGTATGCATTAGCAAATAAAAAATTTAAAAAGTTGCAAATACTAGTCTGTGACCTGTTGAAGTCAGGCTAATGTTAGCAAACAGCAATTTTTTAACAAAACTTTTAAATCAAGATTAAATGAACATAAAATTTTGGAATTTAAAAACCTTTATTTTTGCCGAATTTAGATCCATTTTGGACCTCTCTCACAGCTGCAGAGCTGATAAACACTGCATTATGGGAAATTATCTTACCCCTTTGATTCAAGTGTGGTCCTCCAAAATCTCCATTTGCAAGGTTCATGCCTTCTTGCCCTTGTTGAAAAATGAGTATTGGGACACCACTTGGCTAAGGGGTAGGGGTAAGTTAGAGAATTGGGATTGGGCCTTAACATTTACACATTTATGGAAAAGTTTTAGTTCTATTGTTTCAAGTACTTTTGTGGTATATGTTTCAGTTTTTATGTCAATTCAACTTTATACTCTTATATTTTTACTACCACTACATAGAATATGCCCCATAGACTGTCTGATTCCTGTTTGTATCTTGTTTTGCACTTCCTCCAGGCTTTCTTCACAACCTCAGGGGAGTTACAGGACACTAGGTGAAACAAACTGTTACATGTACTGCTGAATAAATAAAGAGAAATGGTTCCTCTTATAAAAAACTGTATTTTTTTCCAACCAGTCGGGCCAAACCACCCAGGATTTTCCTTGCACTGAGATGTTAACCCATTTATTGACAAATAATTTTTGTCCCTTTTGTATTAGTAAAGAAGAATTTTATTACTTTATCAAATATTCCATTTAAATACCAAGAGTATTAAATACGAGAAAGGTTTAAGTCAATTTTATAATTGAAAGGTCCCCAGTTCATACTGCTCCTGTGTCCTAGCCTGGCCAGCCGCAACTAACTCTTTTCCTATTCTATACAAAGAAGTTAGTTTGGTACCCTGTTACATGCAATTAATTTTAAAGGCGGGGTTTACAAGAGGAATGTTAACCAATCAGAGAAACGCTGGGGTGAAGTAAAAAAAGTCAATACTACTGTCAACAAGGAAGCCACGTGAGCGCTGCTAGTTATCATGGCCAGTAGAGCAGACACAAGAGTGGTATTATTGTTTTTATACTTTGCTGGTTATTCAAAACCAAGAGCAGAAATAACAAGCCGCACAAGCCTAGTTACTATTGTATAACTTGGCCAGCGAACCACTTCCTGCTGCAGACAAAAAAAACAGCTTGTGATTGGTCTGTCTCCAGAATTGCTGAGGAAGGGATTCCCTGTGAGAAAGGGACCAGACCTTTTGAAAAAAGGAGAAGGGTCTGGTCAGCTGTGTCCTTTGGCAAGACACTTCACCCTCCTTGTCTCCAGTGCCACAGCTCCGGTTATGAATGTTTGTGACTGTAGAGGTGGGTTTGGTGGGGGTTGGAGAAGGCTGTGAGCGCTGTGTGTATGGTTGCCCCCCACTCTGTCTGTGGTGTGAATGTGTGTGAATGGAAGTGCTTTTGGTGCCCGAGAAGGGTACAAAAAAGCTGTATATAAATGCAGCCATTCACTTCAAATTAAAAAAAAAAAGATCTCCAGTGCATTTACTATGCCTACTTGCACAGTTTGAGTAACACTAACAGCATGCTTGGAGTATTTAAGCAAAATCTTTATTTTGGTGTATATGCCCTAGCGAGGGTCAAACAATGTTGATTCAATTGGTTCAACTAAATAACCAATCAGAGCAAAAATCAAGTTTGCAAGTAGCATAGTAGTATGACATATTTGTGTTAGTCAGTCTGGCCCGAGCCATCGATCTTTTTCTCGTGCTTTTACTTCTCCAGTTGCAGTACCAGTTCAGCTCAGTCTCACTAAACCCGACATTACGTTGTAGTCAAGCAAACGTAGTGGAGATATACTTGCTGTTTAAATATGTGTACACAAGCACATGACGTCACTGTGCAAATCCTCAAGTTCGACGCCTGGGAAGTGCAAGGTTACAAGGTTAAACCACAAGAGCTGGGGCTGTGCTGTTGGGGTTGTGAATATAGCACATTCATGAGATAGAAAGGTCAGTAGAGTAGATAGAAAATTATGTGACTATGTGGCATTGTCTCTACACAGTAATAATAATGTTGTTGAATGACAAAACCAAATCTGAAGCAGGACTGTGATATTGTAAATTCTGTTATATCAGCGCTGTGCTTTAGAGGAATAGATGAGTAACAGGCAATGCACACTGCTGTGCACTGCTAACTATATCAAGTAGTATGTATAAGTGCATGTGATGATGCATAAGCATGAATTAACTGCATATATCTCCATTCTAAGAGACATTTTAGTCACTGCAAAAGTCAGACTTTTGAAAGCTTTGAAAGTCCAACGCAATAATTCAGATTTCTCCAGATTCTCCAGATTTCTGTCATGTAAACACAATGACTGAGGGAGCAGTTTTTCTGTGCATTGAGTTTCTAAAAATCCTTTGTGCAATGTTATGGTCAGAGCCAGAGGCAGCCGATCCATGTTGCACCACAGCGGGGGGTTGGTGGGACTAGCTGTTTGTTTGAATCTGAGTTTGAAGAAAAGTGAAAAGTCCAGTGGTGGTTAATGGGTGTTTTTAGGTGTGGGGTCATGAGGGTGGCCGCAGGAACCAACCGCTCAGCCATGAAGTCCAAAGACAGAGCTCCATCTAATCACAACTAAACACTGTGAAGACACGCACCCTCGCTGTCGTCCCGCTCCCCTCCCCTCTCATCGAGCTTTGCCGGTGCCCAAAGCCCAGGGGAGGTCGCGATGTGTCACAGCGGCAGTGGCCCCTCACATGGACCTGTTGGTTTACCCCCCGCCCGCCTCTGAAAACACCCCTGAGGCGTTCATGACCCGAGGGCTTCAAGATCAAACCAGAGAGGTAATCATCAAATGAAAAAAAAAATCATCTGAAGTCACTGAGGTCATCCTTATGGCTACACAATGCTCCCATCACTGTCTGTACATTATGTTAGTCATCAGGGAAAAGGCCATTACCGAAACCAGAGACAGTTCTGAGGCTATATCAGGTGTAGCATATAAAACATTATCTCTAATGCCTCTAACACATCCATATGATATACAATAATTTGTGTCACCATTTGCTCCAAAAGTATTACATCACAAGGCCAAAGCGTAAAATTCATGTAAAGTCTTGTGCCTCTACACAGGTACATTCAAGCAGCAGAGAGGCAATACTGAGATTTTAGCAAAAGTCTTAAGTTGAAATTGATATGGCAGTAGGAACATTGTTGATTGCACTCCATTGTGGTGTGTCAAAGTGAATCATTCTGATTTATATGGCTTTATATTATTACTTCAAATAAATCAATGAACAGCTACTGCAATCAGTGCAGAAGAATTTCAGGTTGAAAAACATGTTTCAGAAGGGTCATGGCTTACTGAATAAAATAACTTAAAAATATAGCATTTTAAGTGTAAATTGCCATTTTAATAATTTTTCTCTTTCAGGCAAATTATTCTGGTCTTTAGGTTTATTTGATTGGGGCAGTGCAGGTTATACAGACTTTAGCTGTAACTGAATAGACATATAAGCATTAGAGAGAAAGCATTGCTTTATTTAAGATAAACTATTACGACTGGTTAACAGAAGTTCTACCAAGTGGAAATAGCTGTGACTGTAAAGGGAAGAGATCCCATATTCTTTAAACATCATGAAGTGAATTGTTGTAACTTGTCATAGTTTTTATAAATATTTTTGTTGTCTTGTAATTGGCCAGGTCCCCGTTGTAAATGAGAGCTGCTTCTATATTGACCCACCCGCCTGAATAAAAGTAAAATAAAGAAAATAAAATATTTTATAAGTAATTTTTGTCACATAGTTTTTGGCAATAGTCATGTCAAAGCAATTGAAAACATAATGTCTATCCATTTTGTTTTATTATTGTTATTTTCTTCCTTTATTTTATAGAATATCAGACAGACAAGACACTACCAGGGAGATAGGCACTGGGCAAATTACCTGAGCCGGAATGAAACCTCCATACCTCCAGGGCCTGTGGCATGCTTCCCACCAGGCGAGGCGCCCCAGTCTAACCTTTTCTAAGTAGAATGTGTCTAGCTCAGTAAGTAATTAACTTATAAAGATAGAAGGCAACCTCAATTGTTGGAACCATTATATTTTTTATGTTTTATGTTTTGTTTTGTTTTTTAACTGTGCTGATTTGTGATTATAATCAAATAATAACACTGGTATAAGACCATAATATGACTCTATATTGAATATTGACTCTACATCACATATTGTCCCCATGACATGAGTTTAGTCCACCTCTCAGCCCCTGTCCCTCACCAACACCTCCATCTGATGTGATGACACCCCGAGAAAGACTGTGAAAGGTGCTGCTCCATGATTAAATAATTCCCTTTGTGGGTTGCAAGTGACAAGCGCTCTCACCAGATGCTAGCTTCAGTCAGTGTATGTCTGGTACTCTCGTTTTCAGCGAGATCATATGGCTGTCAGAAGTGGGGACAGAAACGAACAGATCCTTCAAAAGCAGAGTTTCTGTGTTTGAAGGGCAGCAATACCTGTCGGTGGTGATCCTCCCAGAGTCAGGGCCAGAGGTGCCACATGTACCTTTGATAGAAGCCTCACCCTTAGGGACTAGAACCCATTTACTATGTAGTACAACTGGAGAGACCCTACATTAATTTCTAAATGTCTTTTTCATACTAGCTCACATTAGATTAATTACTGCTCTAACTCCTACCATTGATAAAAAAAATCAAAAATAAAAGCCTCTTATGTTTGTTTTTATCCTATAAGGTTTGTGTTGCAGAAATGTAAAATTCTTATATGAAAATACTACACGTTCTATATTTTTACCTTTAAGTTGCTCCATGCCCCCTTTAATGGAGCAATGAAAACCAAACAGTAGTCTGCATTAGGCATCGATTGTATATAAATGGATGTCGCCCTTTGCTCCCCCATTCATCGATATTGGCCTTAACACAGTGCAATAAAGTGGAGATTACATCTGGGCAGGTACTGCATAGTAAAATTATAGTTTTCAGAAAGCAAAAACGGACGTATTAATTATAAAACTATCAGCCTACACAACATGCATGTACTAATGACCTGTACGTGTGACCAGAAGACAAGGGGATCACATTCAAAGGACAGTATCTGAAACTGATCATATCAAGCTGTTAAAGACGGAGAGGGGGTCAGAGGTCAGTACTGGGTCAGTCTCAGCTGCAGAGCCTTAGGCCTAAATTTGTCTGAGTCCTAAGTTAGATGAACCAGGACGCTCCCAATTAGCTTCATGCTGTTTGTTGTTTAACATTATAAAACTAAAAGTACACTGCATTTGCGTCAACAAAATACACAAGTGTTGCATTCTGGTTTATAAAAGATGATGCAAAGCAGTGCAAATCAATATAAATAGTTATTATTAACTTGTTTTATTTAAGTGAGCTCAATTCTGGGAGATAATAGCTGTACATTGCTGAAAATGGAGCTCCAGTGTGGCCACAAAGAAAATCCTTCTGGATTCATTTGCATTCGTTTTATTGTTTACTCGTTACAACATTTTAATTGTGTCTGCATAACAGGTTAAGACTGTTAATTGAGTGTACAAGTAAAGAAATAGAAGAAATAGAATGAGAGCATGTGAAGCTAGTCAAATCCCATCCCATGAATAATTATGTGTCAACTTGACTCATGGGGTCACCAACCCTGTTCTGGCAAAATCTGGCTCAACTTAAGGTCCGAGTTCATGTGTCAATCTGCCTCCTCAATCACTAAACCATATGACTCACCAACACTACCAACTTTCCATAGCATTTACGTCTTGCCAACCACAGCTACGCATATTGGGCTCAACACACGGGGGACGACAAACGACGGCAAAACTCATTGCCGCCATGTGAAAATCACACATGGGAGACAATGAAAAGTAGCAACAGGTGGCGGCGGCACACCTCAATATGTTTCAGAGCAAATCACAAGTCTTACACAGATTAGATTGGTGGTCATATTGGAGGGAATTATGAGGTGTATAAACAGTTTTGAGGCAAAAAAGCAGCAATAATGAAGATCTACAAGAAAAAAAAAGATGACTCTGGGTTCCTCCTATATTACAAATTAGGAGACAACATGGTTAATACATTTATTTAATTAAGGACTTAAAGGCTGATCCTAATAAATTTTAGACCTACTTTTGTCTCAGCCCTGAAATGTTGTAGAGTTCTGGAAAATCTGACACAGCAAGTATTATTTATTTCCTCCATGTTTCACGTTCAGGAGTCCAGAAGAGACCTTAAAGCACCCTGTCAGCTCATTGGTTTGTTAATAAAATTCTCGCTGATTGGTTGTAGTGTCCAGGGATGACTTTTGAACATTTTTCAACTTTTTTGGAGTGCGCCCTCGCGTGTGCACAACCAAGCACAAAAATTTACCAGCACTAATTCTGCATGTCGCTAAGCAGTTGGGATACATGCCCCTCGTGTGTTGAGCCCATTAGTCATTGGTCTAAGATTGCACTAAACTTGGACCGTTTGGATTTAGATCTGCTGGTTTGTGTCAGTCACCAAAATATTTCCTCCTGCTCTCTTTGGAAGCCATTATGACTTTATCTCGGCGTGTGTGGACTTGACTACAGCACTAGTTCTTCAAAAGTTATATAGTATTAATTATTATTTTTTTCCCAGTTGGTTTGATAATTACAAAATGTCCACAAAGGCATCAAAAGAGCCATCTACAATATCTGTGGTGGCAACTATAGTGAAAGGAAGTCTTGGTGAACCGTATCAGTGTCACAGCAGAGAGAGAGGTGTGGCTCTTAAGATGCCTCACTCTGGAAAATAGTTAAAATGGCAGAAAAAGAGGGAGAGGGGAAAGCCACCTGGACACCATCAGTCTCAGCCAAGGTAAACATCGCCGACATTCCTCCCAGCACACTGGCCCACTGGGGTCAGGGGTCATGATGACAAACGAGTGACCCAGCAGCACTAAGAGGCCAAGAGAGGAGCCTCTGGAATCTCTCAGCAGGACGGGGGACACAGACACAAATTCACCAGCCCAGGAGTCTCCACGGGCCACAAATAAATGGCTATTGGGCTACAAGGTCCCTAACCCATCCTGTGGCCTTTCAAGAAATAAAAGCATATGTGGAGGCTTTCAGAAAAATATGCTGGACTAATCCCAAGATCCTTCCCCCGGGCCCCAGCATTCCAGCTCTTTTACCCCATATATGGTAGTTGATGGCACTGGGGCCATCATTTCCATCAAAGACCCCCACTTATCAGGTTCAACAAGGGCCCATTAAAAGTGTCAGCTCGCTCCAAAGAAACGTGCGGTTAGAAGTTAAATCACCTCACGTCAGGAACAGAAATAGAAAAAAAAGCTCAAACATGTACTAAACTGTCAGGCCTTGAAGCTGTAAAAGGAAATTGTAGTTTAGAAGAACTTGCGTTACTAACAGGTCATGTGCAATGAATTATGGGTACTCAGATGAAGGTTTATGATGGGACACATTTTTTTCCTAGGGTTTTTTAACCGTGACAACAGCTTTTTAGGGTAAAGCCAAACTTGCCGTATGTAAAGAGACAGTTAAGTATTGTATACTTTTATTACTCACTCTGTTCATTCGCAACATAAGCTGTGTGAATAGAATCCAGTCAATATACTCACCTGGGAATCTCCGGCTGGGGGCCTAGTATAACCTTCAGGTGGGTGTCATTTACAAACAATGTCTAGAGATCTTCTGGAGGAGGGAGTGTTTTTGATCAGTGCTAAAAGCAGGGTGCACAGTGCGTTAAAACCATTTTGTGCTATATGTTCTACCATCCAGTAAAATCTTCTGACAATCAAATGTCAGTCCTGCGATCATCTACTTGAATTGTTGCATGTATGAAAACACAGGGCAGGAGAAGTGTGGAGGTGATAACCTCATGAGTAGAAATGGAATTGGTCTAAGACGGAAGTCATAGTGTTCAACCCCAAAAGGTCTTGGTCTCGTTACACTCTGGTCTGGATTGTGACTTCGTATTGTTTACAGTAAAACAATGACTACATTATAAACCAAGCAGAGAAAGTGGCCCTTTGTGGAGAAAAAGAAAACATGGAAGACACACGGAAAGCTGTTATTAAAATATGGTTTGATGAGAATTTGTCACAGCTTGTTGTTTTCAAATAAATTAAACAAGAATGATGGCATTCGGATTTAACCACAGTAGAAATACTTTGAGACCAATTAACATTTATCTAAAACAGGGCTGGCTTAATGCTTTGATTCTCTGAAGGATATTATGTGTCCATTTGTACTGCTCCCTGAAAATCCATTAATTCTATAGAGATCAGACTAAATACTCATTTTAATAATGTAGAGTAATAGAAAACATCTAAATGGCTGGCCAGGCAAGGGTAAAGTCACATTTAGCTTAAAACTTTGGAAAATCCCTAAAGTCGTTATCCCCAACTTATCAGAGTTCAAATTGAATTAATCATGGGAATTATTATGTTTTCAATCATCTTGTTTTTTTTTTTTTATACCTTCAGAATTTGTATTGTCAATGTACAGGTGTCTTCCTGAATTGACATGTGCCAGGTCTATTTCATTTTATGAGCCTGCCGTGTCTGTAATATTGTCTTTACTGGAAAGTAATGAGACAGTGAGAGCTATTGATTGGCCCTGTGTCTGGACCCGGTCAGAGAGCATTGAAAACTCCACTTCCCAGAGTTTGTCAGCCATCAGACACCAGCCTAGTGCTATGTGGCGAGACAGGCGGGGCGTTTAGCTCCGTAATACAAGAGGTAATGGACCCCAATGCTTCCAGCGCACTTCATCTTTAGTGCCATTTATCACTGTTTCACTGGAGCGTCACAGTGGCTCCTCGCTGGGTCTTCATCTTCACAAACTTGCCTCCGAAATGCATTGTATCTTTTAACCTTTTCAATCAACTCAACTTTTCAATCATGTGGCATCAGTGTTTTTAGAGGAGCTTATGTATCATGATTACATATGTCCAATTCCGGATGGACGAGTACAATAATCTGTATAAAATCTATTGTGTAAATAGATTGTAAGAAATTAGTTAAAAAAGGTCGAAAACAAATTCATGGTTATGTTTATTAAATAATCAAACCTAGGTAAAAGACTACAGGCTTGTGTTTATTAAAGATACAGTCAGAAAGATGTAAGGATTATTTTCTAAATAATGCAAATAGTATCTTTAAGATGTGCTCATTTTCCAAACTAAACAAATCTACACCTTCATTCAATCAAGAAAAAACGTGTAAATTTCTCGTAAGTCTTGTAAAACATGTTGAAATGAATGCATAGTTTTTCTCCAGAACCGTTACTTTTGCACATCCAGCTGAAAAAGTGGTCATGTCAAGTAGCAACAAACACTCTCGGACATTGGGTCCTCAGCTACTGGAAGCTCTTGGAAAGTTTCCCGTCTCCCCCTGAGTCGCTCTAAAGAGCCCATTAAACAGTGTTGTAATGCAAACAGTGAGTCCGAGGAGAGCCAGGGCCAGGTGTCGGCTGCGGAGGGGATGAGCGTCTAATGCAATGCCATTACGAGTAGCGGGGGGAGGGGGTGGATTATCATAAAAGCATCCCCTCCTCTAATGTCTGATCAATAGCAGACTCCGGGGAATGAGGGATGAGAGGAAAGAGAGAAGATTATTAATCTATATGAGCCATGTACTGACGGATGCTCTGTCGCCTCGTCAGGGAATGGTGCAAAATGTAAGAGGACATAAACATAGAGCCATTAATTGTTTGAACTAAAATTTTAGGTTGTTGTAGTTCATCTCTCTCAAAGATCTGACAAAAAAGTAGGCAACTTCTGACTCAGGCTTTTAAAGTTTAATACGCAGGATTGTAAGGAGAATAACTACAAATGCTGCCAGAATCAAAGCTAAAAGTCTGTCCAAATGGAATCTCCTCTTTACATGAACCGCATCACATGCTGAGAAATGGCAGCCGTTCAGAGTATAGTGTGTTAATATTAGTGTCCTGGTCATAACAGGTCTGTCTGAGGAAAGGGTCCAAATGATCCTGTTTTTCCAGCAAATGCAGGTGTGTTCGAGGGACGTCTTCACACCATTTGAGTTCAGCGGAGACACACAGCTTGTTCACATTAGTTTCCCTCTGATCCACTTCCCCCCTCACACTCTCTGATCTGAACCAGAACCTGAGATGAGCCGTGTTGGATCTAAACCAATGAGTGGGAAAGTAACATTTAGCAGTGACATGGTGTTAAACGGCCACTCAGAAACAATGTTTGACACATCAGTGGCAGCTCAGGAGGAACAGCGTTGAAGCTGTGGCCTATGGTTCCCAACACTGACACGACTTGTACAACATCAGATTAGAAGTGTTTCCTATTGAACTTCCTGCAGACAATCAAACTCTCATTCACTGTAATGGACTTCTGCTTTTCCTGACATTAATAGTCTCAAAGTCTTAAATTAGTTACCAGTGTGACTGAGGGTTCTTTAAAATGTAGCTATTGACATCATAAAACAATAGTATATGGATCGTAACTTCAATTGTGACAGTAAAAACATCATTCTGCAAGAATGGCAGCTTTTGAAAGGCTTAATATCAAATCCTGTAGGTAGGGGAGAAAATGCATAAACTTTTTATTTAAGTCTGTGAACGTTCTCAGTCATATAGTTAAAAAAGGTTAAAGCAAAGGCATCTGGACTTAGTTATCAAGGTGAAGATGTTTCATCTCTTCTCCAAGAGACTTTGCCAATTCTGAGATCAGCTGAACTGTATCTCTAGAGGGAAGAGTTTGGTCTGAAACTAACTCTGATTAGACCAGGTTGTTCTGGTCTCATAGTTTTTACCTTGAAAATCAGTGTATCTCCTGGTGCGAGAGTCGTTAGCGGAAATATTTAAAAAAGTGACAAGTTTCAATAATTCATTAACTTCGATCCTTCATTCGCTGCTTATATTACAAATAAAAACAATAGTTAGATAGGTTGGATGAAGCGGAAGAAGTAAACGGTGTTTACTCTTTTAAATCATAATGACAACAGAAACTACCCAAATGACGCTGAACAAAAGTTTACATACCCTGGTAATTTTGGCCTGATAACATGCATACAAGTTGTCACAGTTGAATGGTTATCTGTTTGCTTGTAATCAGTGTGTGTGTATAAAAGGTCAGTGTGTTTTTGGGCTCCTGACAGACCCTTGCAGCTTTTATCCAGTGCTGCTCTGACGTTTCTGTTTCTGAGTCATTGAGAAAGCAAATAAATTGTCAAAGGATCTACGGGAAAAGGTAATTGAACTGTATAAAACAAAAAAGGGATATTAAAAGATATTAAAGGAATCAGCAGAGTTCAAACTCTAATTAAATAAAAAGGTCAGGTGGACCAACAAATATTTCAGCCACAAAGGCCAGGAAAATTGTTTGGGATGCAAAAAAACAAAACACAAATAACTTCAGCTGAAATACAGGACTCTCTGAAAAAAGTGGTGTGGCTGTTTCAAGATGCACAATAAGGAGGCACTTGAAAAAAAATGGGCTGCATGGTCGAGAAAGACATTACTACACAAATGCCACAAAGTATCACGTTTACAATAACAGCACAGAGACAAGCCTCAAAACTTCTGGAACAAAGTCATTTGAACTTTTTGACCATAACCATAAATGTTACATTTGGAGAAGAGTCAACAAGGCCGATGATGAAAATTACACCAGTCCTACTGTGAAACATGGAGGTGGATCAGTGATGTTTTGGGGATGTGTGAGCTACAAAGGCACAGGGAAAGATGAATGCAGCATGTTATCAGAAAATACTGGAGCTGTGCATGGGCCAAGTCGACCTGTCATTGGCTACAGCAGCATAAAGTGAAGGTTTTGGGCTGTCCATCTCAGTCTCCTGACCTCAATATCATTGAGCAACTCTGGGCAGATCTCAAACGTGCAGTTCATGCAAGACAGCTCAAGAATTTACAAGAACTGGAGGGTTTTTACCAAGAAGAATGGGCAACTTTACCTGGCAACTTTAACTTTAATTCACAACTACCACAAAAGACTTCAAGCTTTCATTGACGTTAAAGGTGGCAATACATGAACTGGGGTGGTGCAAACTTTTGATCAGGGTCATTTGGGTAGATTCTGTTCTGATTTAAAAAGAGTAAACACAGTTGTTTGAAACTAAATGGCTTCACAAAACCACTAATAATAATCATTCATATTATATGTATAAATTCTGCCAGGGTATGTAAACTTATACACACACTGTATATAGGAAGATTGTGGGAGTTGGAGCCTATTCCAGCTGCTTTGGACGTGAGGCCCAGCCAGCTAGACCCATTCACTTTTTCAGTGACGTGAAATAGGTCTGGAACTTGTCAATTCTACCAGACCAATCATAAACATGCATCTAAAATGCGGCAGGCATAATGTAATGCTTATACAATTGCATTGAGAGGTAGTTTAATCAACAACAACATCTTGACAGGAACCAGACTAATTCATAGAATAGAAAAAATAACCTAGGATGAATGGCCAGGCTAGTAAGTGGACATTTGTCAGTTAATTGCAAGGCTAAAACTTAAAGAAATACACTCCTCTTCATTCACTATGAGCAATTTAGATTCACCAATTCACATGAAATCCACATTAACACAGAGAAGATGTGCAGACTCCTGAGGGCAGGTGTAAATCTTAGGAAGTCCATAGTGTGAGCTAGGAGTGCTAATGAGTCTGCTATAGTAGAGACCAGAACACTTTTGAATATAAATGTATATGACTAATGTAAAAATAGCAAACGGCTTCTACAGTTACGTTTGGGCAAACGTGGTTAAGTCCGGAAAAAGGTACCAGGTTTTTGAGGGGCTTAATACAGAAAACTAACTAACTGCAATAAAATGTAATTTATTTGTGTTAAATCAACAAATTTAGTCAAATACAAAACATGCATATTCTAGTGTACTGTATATTGTTGTCTCCTGTGTTCTACAATATGATGAAGCAATGAGCAACTTCACAAAAACTTGGTCATTTGTTTACTTTTATGCTTATTTTCTGTATTAGGTGTGGACTAGCAGTAAATGGACAAAAACTATTTCTTCAAATGCAAATTAGCCATGTGCTTTTCACTAAACTGTTAGCAGTAACTGCCAGCAATAAAACAGGAAAAGTCTTTTTACACAGCAAAACAGCTCCAAAAAGATAAACAGAGAAAAGGGAAGCAGGGATACACAATGAGGTGGAGATAATTGTCATCCTGGCAGTGAACTCGAAGCTAAAAGTTTACATAAGTTCTAAACTACAGGATATTAGTAATATTATTAAAATAAATTTGTGATGGGCTATGGTTTTATTGTCTTAAAATACCCCTTCTGAATGCAATAGTCCTCTTTTTGCAATTGTCAGAAACTAGTCAGTGAGTATTGAGTCGACCATGCATCCCCATGCTATCCCCTGCAGGACCAGTGTATAAAACTAGTTTGGACACAGCCGGCCTAACTCTAAAGGCATACAGCAGATATGTGTGGTCAGTGGGACCCCGGGCCACAGAGAAATGATAGTGACAGGCACTCACCTCCACAGCACAGGGCCTTTTGAGGTGGAGGACCTTTCCCCGCAGATCGCCCTGAAGCAGACATTATAATAGTGTGGTCCTGGATGGCAGTGGTCCCGAGCGTATAAATTTAAGCCCCAGTAAAGCCCAAAGTCAGAGGTCTTCGAGCAGAGGAGATGTGAAAGCAAGAGGCCATGGGGGTAGTCTATGATTAGTGGGGGGTGCTACGGTTGTAGAAAGCAGAAATAAGCCGTAGCTGTGAAATATTCTGAAAGTTTAGATTAAATCAACTTTAGAAGTGAATTAATATAAAACAAATTATGATTAGTTGAAAATGTTGTTGTCAACTTGCCAATGAGAGTGGAGCTACCTCAGTGTCAAAACATTTGGAATACTTTAGGGTTAGTAAGGCAAGTCTACATATTCTTCTGGAGACTTTCTGGCCAAAAAATGGCAAATATTGTTGGGAATTTTGGGATTTAAGGTGTTTTACCTGAATTATTTTCCAAGAAGACCTCTTTTTGTTTTTGCAGTATGAAAGTTCTCCAAAGGCCACAGTCAGTCTAGACTCACATAGTGAAGTAACAGAATAATCCTCAACGTAAAACATGAGTTTAATTTACAGAAGCATAGGCCTTAAACTCATGTGGGTGTTGGTTGTGAGGTGTGTTACAAGAAAAGACCAAAAGTACTTGGAATAAACATCCAGATTTTGCTCCGAAATACAAAAACACTTAACATACGGGCATGGTCCTATTATCTCAGATATCACCAACACCAGACCTCAGACCCTCCAGTCAGTTTCAGCATTGACCTCTGCTGACTCCAAATGGCATCTTGAAAACCACGTCAGAAAATGTATGTGGTTTTCCAATTTCCAAATTGACAATGACCATCATGCACACAAATAAGTAAACTTCAATTACATTTTTAGGAATGGCCTATTGCATATCTTCACTAGATGTTTGGCAGTGTATGTTTTTTGAAAGATATTTTTTCTTTAAGTCAGTGATCATCTGACCAACCAGAGCAGAGTTCCCTTAAAAGAAATTTTTTTTTACTCTTGTATTTAGCTAATCGTAACAGACCTTAAGATGGAAGAAGGAGTGCTGCCATTAGTTGACACTGATGTCATCAAGGAACATCTCTTGGTAATAAAGATACATTGGTTACTCCATTGCAAAATATGTCTTTTAGCAGTGAAAACAGCTTAAAATAGAAAAAAGCGATAAAAAGGCAACCAATTATATGCGGATAAATGTTGTCAATGCTTCACTGCAAAGGTTGAACAGGCAGAGATAGCTACTGGATTGCTACAGACTAACGATAAAGTTAAAGCTCAAAGTTCAAGGTGAGCTCTAATGTAACATGTAAGTATTTTGTAGAAAAATTGGTCTGGTTTTTATCCTGTTCTTAATAAAAGAGGCAGGAAAGGTGGCTATGCTGAAGGTGTCTGAGACAAAGAAAAAATCTTTAGGGACAAAAACTGTATATATTGTTTGAGAAAATGAAAACATGTAGTTATTCTTGTGAACCTTGAAAACACAATCACTAATTGCTAAATGAACCCGACATGGGACTTGTAACCAAGCTCTTGTGTCTCCTACCGCCTCATAGCTGTTAATGTTTAGTGAGTGTAGTTCCATTAATACTCCTCACATTAATTTGTACTTTTCTGTGCTCTACTTTACTCGGTCTCTAAAGAGAGTGGGATATATTCATACACCATTGTCTTGTGTTAACATTTGAAGTGCACTCAGTGGTGAGCTGTGCTTTTACTAATGCTGTTTTATATAAAACCGATCTGTATGAAAGCGTGGTGCCTCCCACACACAGAGAAGTCCTGACCCCTCCTCGTATTGAGCCGCGAAAGCTCTCGCCGCACTGTTTTCTTCTTACATGGTTTTGTATCTCCTTCATAAATATGTTCTCAAACACATGGCCGCGCTGCATACTGAAGACAGCAGAACAAACTGGGAAGAGTGTTTTAGTGCTAAGATGTACTGTCAAGGTACTCATTTTACAACATCAGTATTGTAATAGTAATATGCTACAGTGACTCTCGTAATGATAAAAATGAGGCTAAACTAGAACAAGCAATAAAATGCCACTCAAAACCCTAAATAACAATGTTGTTTTTTTGAGAATATTCACTAATAATGAATAAAAAGAAGGTTATTTCACTTGTCTCCCCCTTTTCATAATTTTTCCTTCACTAGAAACTGTCAGTTAAATTTCAGGTCTTCTACTTTACCCAGGACTATTGTCTGTAAAGATATGACTATGTTACAAAGGCTCAGAGAGGCTGCATCCTACCAGTTTTCATTGCAGAATAATTCTGTCTGTCGTACAGAAGCAACACAAAGGTGAGATGGAGCAACAGCTTGAGCATGAATGGAACTGCTTAGCTTTATACGGACTCAATGCCCAGTTAAGTGTTCGGACAGAAAAAAGCATATGTTTAATATACAGCATTTGTGTTTATTTATGCATATATAAGCACTATCCATACTAACCCTTTTTGTGACATTTATTACTTGTGCCCCATTTTAAAAAGAGATACACACTAAAGCTGTTTTATTAAATATTTTTTCAGAACGTCATGACGAAGCATAAAAAGGGGACAGTGGCACTCTGTGATGCACGTTGAGCATAAATGAGACACATGGCTGACTGAGATGGGATATTGGTGAGAGTCATTCTTACCAATGTCTTGGAAAGATGCATGAAAGTGGCGAGTTACTCAGACTTTCATTAGTGGGTAAGGTCTTTTTGTATTAGAAGATAAAAATGAAATTTTTATCTCTCTTGCTTTAGCTTTTAAATGAACTCTGGTCCCCTGTCATGGACCTACTGGGCAGTGTTTGGCTGAGAGTCCCTCCCATGTACTTGATTTAGTTTTACACTTGGTTGCTTTGACAATTAACAAACTTAAAACTGACAGCACAAATCACACACAATCCAAAAAATGACTTAACTCCCTCTTGAGTTGTAATCATGTCATAGCTTTCCTACCGAAGCCCCCTCCTCCTCATTTTAAAGCCTGTGATTTACAGTGACCCCTGAGCGTCTGTTGAATAATGTGGTGGAGTGACAGGTAAAACCTCGAGCTGTGGTGGCAGCCGGAGCCTGGTACGGCCAGTTTGCAGGGAACAGGGAGGTAACCGCTCCCCTTTTGGCCTTTTTTCTCTGTCAACTAGAGTGAGGAAAGGCAGACACTTGGACGACATGCAGCATGTTTGCTGCAGCCTCATGCACTCGTGCTCCGCAGTTGTGTGGCAGAGCAGGTCAGAGCATTAGATAACGTTCAGCACAACATGAAAACACAAGAATGAAAATGAACTCAGATTTAACTAAATACAGTGACAAATGTGAATGTTTTTAAATTATACTGTTGAAGCATTAAAAGTTTATAGTATATTGGTTAATTAGGTTAGAGAAGACAGACAGAAAACAAAGACAGGGTCTGCAGTATTTAAATAAAATGGTTGGAAAGTCTGTTTTCTTAAAAATAGAAGTGCATGTTAAATGAAAATGCAAGTTAGGCAAAATATAAAATGCATTCATGAGAACAAGGCTTATGTCCAGTATTAGTTCTAGTAGCACTACTGGCTTTTTATAATTTCACAAGCATAGGCCAAAGCACTTATGTCAAATTATAAAAAAAGCACTCTTTTGTCATTTGTTTGAAAAAGTATGTTAACGTTTGATTAGTTTAGTAATTCTTTCCTATTTGGTCAAAAGCTATTAACATTATATGTAAGATTAAAAAAGGTTTGTTCGTGAAAGGCTGTACTGGTTGACTTAGGACTTATCGGGATCACAAAAATGTGTGTGAATATCATGAAATGAAAATGTAAAAAAAATGCATACAAAGTGTATAATCTAAAGAAAAAACTAAATAAAAGGTAATATTCTATTTATATTATTTTCTTTATTCAAGGTAAAATTGATATACTACTATTTTATATGTGTCATATGTACAACCTGTTTCTTATTATTTATTTTGTTTTGCAGATGTAGATAGAAGGTCAGTTTTCTTGTACTCATGGAATTGTGTGTGTCTTTAGAAATATGAAAAAGGTGTATTTTAAATCGTCCATTGAGCTAGCGGCTGTTCCTTAAACCATCTTCACATGATAAAAATAGGCTGCAAAACAAATGTAGCTGATTTCTTCAAGCAGCACTTCTTATTTACTAGCTTAACACAATAATAGCAGTATACAAGCAAACATCCAGGAGAGAGTGCCTCCCCTCAGACTGCTCATCTGCACAAGTACTCAAGGCCCTTTCACCGTTCCCTGCAGGAAGGCTAATGACAGACATGTAAGTCGGCAGCGTGACCTGTTCAGCAGCACATGGAGTTTATTTGCTCTGGTTTTAGCTGCTCCATCCTCGCTTAGCCCCCGGGGCGCGAATACTGCAATCTGACAAGCAGCGCGGCCCTAATCCAGGCCAGGTCTGGGGCTGCGTTTGGTATGCATCCCTTAGGTATGGAATAAATACAAGGCCGGTAAGCAGATCTGCTGCCGGCCTGGGTTTTCCAACTTCAGCCTCACGCCTTGACAGGATGTCTCTTATCCAAATGTGTAACCTTA
Source organism: Neodontobutis hainanensis (assembly GCA_024349245.1). Taxonomy (NCBI): domain Eukaryota; kingdom Metazoa; phylum Chordata; class Actinopteri; order Gobiiformes; family Odontobutidae; genus Neodontobutis; species Neodontobutis hainanensis. The sequence goes on from JALDNG010000046.1 coordinate 1,519,199, forward strand.
TAAGATTTCTGGCTTTTCACAAATAAGAACGGCTTTGATCTCCCATGGAAAGTAATGCAGTTTTAATGTCCAACTTCAAGGGTTATTAGCTGCATTTTTATCAGTTGGCTTGGACGATTTTCGAATGTCAAGTCAAAGGGGTGTTGCTGGCCTAGAGCCTGCACAAGCCCATTGGAAGCTGTCGTTTTGGGGAGATTGTGGGTGGGAAACATAGATGACTAACTCTCACAGCACTATAGCACAATTACCTTTGAGCAAGGCAGTGAACATTTGCTGGGCCGCCGTGTAAATGAAAGAAAATGTGATTATAAAGATGTTTAGCAAACATGACATTACTTATTGTAGTGGAACGCAAAAGTATAGTAACTATGCAAACTATAAAATTTTTAACAGAGATATGAGATAGAGCATGTGTCATTATCTAAAGCAGTAATGGAGAGAAGTAGCTCAGTTATCAAACCTAACCTATTGAGCTAACAAACATCCATATATCTGAAGACTCAAATACAGCTCTTTACCTGCTGCTAGTGTCCACCTGCTCCACCACACTGACTAAGTTCTCTTTTCTGATTGGATCAAAAGGGATGGGGTTCCAGACGATGTAGTTTCTACTTGTTGTAAAACAGATGTACTTGGACTGCCACGTCACCGACTGATCACGCTTTAAATGTGTTTCCCAAACTTTGTTCCTCAGGAAATTACATTTTGAGAATGCCAGAAGAATTGTGACCAAACTTACTGATGTGTTTTAGTATAATCTTTTATTTACAGAAACTGATTTTTTTTTACTTTCATTTCAGTCAATTTTTTTTTTTGTATTTATATTGCACTTTTCCACCTAGTAGGCACTCAAAGCGCTTAAAATGCCAGTAGAGTGAGAGATTTTGTGTCCATCCAAATAGACCTTTAACATTCAGCGACTCACCTTTGGGTCCCGACCGCTTGTTTGAGAACCACTGCTCTAAAACAAAATCTCTGCTTGAACATAAAATGCTTTTAAGACACAAAGACTCCATTACAAATACATTACAGTACATTAGGGCACATAGCAATAGGATGATTAAACACTTGGATGTTACAGCAACAATATAAATGTAGACAATGAAAAAAAGAAGTGTTGCAACACTACAGTGGAGATACAGGGAGGGGCTGGGGAACCAACACAGATACACACCAAACAAATTTGTCATAAGGTTTAAAGAGAAACTAATCAAAATGAAGCCAAATAAACTATCTTTGGTGTTGCCATGTTAACTGCACACATGAAGCGTTTGCACATCCAAAAGGTCTAAAGTCAAGCCGCTGAATGAAACGCGCTCCAATGAACAGCAGCTGAAGCATTAAGGCCCCGCCGGTGCTCAAATATGGTCAGGCTTCTGCTTTCCCACTCAGCACATCTTTGGAGTGTCTCTCCACCTGGTGACAAGCCCGTCCACACCCCTCGCCCCCACTCTCCCTTCATGCCTGCAGCCGCCCCAGGTACAGACAGTCCCACAGACCTGTCCCGACTCGCTGTGCAATTTGTGGATTAGCAGATGCCTCTAATGGGTAAAAATCATCAGAGCTTTCCCTTTGACAACGAGAGGACAAACACAACGGTACAAAGGGAGAATGGAGGCTGGAAATCAAAAGGGGACAACACCGAAACCTCTAATCTTCAAATTAAGACCTTAAATATATGTCTATTATAGAGACAATTACGTCATACAAATAGGTGTTCCATATTTAAACCCTGCTTATTATACAGAAAACACAGTTAGTGGTAATTCCTTCTGACCACGCCACAGAACCATTTTAATGTATTTATTCATTTATTTATGGGCAAAGTTAAGAAGATCAGTTTTAATTTGATGAGACTCCATCAGTTGTAAAAGAGAAATGAGAAATGCTTGTCAATAATTTTGTCTTATAGTTTGTCTTCCAAAATTACAAATGTGACCAACATATAAACACTGAAGGTACACCAAATTTCTTCCAATATTAGCCAGGCTCCAATTACTTCCTGAGTTAAAGGAAGCCTTCACCTGGTGCTTTTATATCAACAAATAATTGATTGCAAGGTGGATTTAAATGTCTTTAGTTTTGTTTTTGATTTTCTAGCCATTGAACCCTTTTTCCCAGCTGCTGATTTTAGCAAAGCACATTGATTTAGTCATAGGTGAGCCATCCGCAAGCTTTGACTACTGGTAATATTTGCTTTCAGTATGTGTCTAATGTCATATTTTTCTTTGTTTGCTTTGTGCTTGTGAACCCTAAATGTGTGTATATAAGCTTCTAAATATCACTCACTACCTACTCACCAACAGCACACACATAGTCAGTCTGTTGTTTTTTTTCAATCATGTAAGCATACTTTCCTATTTTCCTTTTGTCCACAATTTACTGTAAAAGTATTAGCGCCACAGTTTTCACACAAGTCCTTTCAAGTCCCCACGCTGGAGTATTTGTCGTGTGTGAAGTCCCCTTGTTTCAGACACATTCCTGCCGACACAAGGCATAACTTGTTACAAAGCTGTTCGCGGGGTTGTGTTAAGGTGAATCGGGACTCACTCACTCACACACTCAAACTCTGCTCTGTGTGCTCTGAGCCGGGCCAGCATTGATTTAGGGCATTACTCTGAGACACAGGGGAGCGAGGGGAGAGGGGAAAAACCAAGGGGAAGACAGTCTCTCCCCGGACTGCATTAGGAGAGCCTCCAGCCTTTGTGATTCCTTTTGATCAAATCTCTGTGAAAGATGAGTGTCATGCCCTCTTCCAGCCAGCTGTGAGGGGACTGCCCTGTGACTCCAAGGGGGTAGACATATGTTTGTGCGCAGAAAAACCACCTCAGATGTGCATGTGAAAGCTAGGAGAGGGATAGGGAGGGGGCAACCAGCTCCTGAGGTGAGAATGCAGAGTGGGAGGATCTCATTCCCATTCCCTGTGCCCAACGCTCGCATACACATCCTGAGTAGTTTAGAGCGAGCCAACAGTGGAGGCAGCCAGAGTCTTAGTACTTCTTCTTCTACTTGTGTTTGTGCGCGTCGTTGTGGTTTCTCAGCTGCGATGGCTCTGGTGCGTTAGGACTCACGAGAAGAGTTGGGAGCGGTTTGTTTTGTAGGACTCTCGAGGAATGGCAAACTCCACGGTATCCCTGGAAACGTCCGACTAATGACAATGGCTGAGGTAAGTTTTTTTGATTGTTGCTGTAATACAAATACCAAATTAAGAGATTAGGTTTAAGAAATGTTTTAGATGAAAGCTCCAGGGCAAGTCCTAATATTGAAACAGACAAACTAATTTTAGTGTTGGGGTCGTGTTGAGAGTTTTCCAACTATTCAACACAATTTCATCCACATCTACAACAAGTTCTCAGACTAAAATGAAAATGTATGTTTTTGTTAAAGTATGACAATTAGAAAAAACATATAATAGTCTATGGTCTATGGTTGGTGAAAGCGGCTTGTCTGCTATATTTTAACATTTGACCAAACAACAAAGTTGTTTTAGATCAAGGTAACAGGGCTAGTGGACTCTTTAAACTAAGGTATACTTACTGACAAGTTGAGTTTTTTATTTATTTCTTTAATTTTTTTTTAACGTATTCACAAAGAGTAAGTGGAATCACAGTTTTAGATCAAGGTAAGCAGCTTCTGTGGACTTTATGCTGTTTCATGCACAGTAGGTAAACACTGTGTTAGGGTAAGAAGTTTACTTTGAGTACGCTAAAAAGAAACAAAAGGTTAGGGAATAACATCCACTCAATCATTTATGTACAAAGACTTAGAACATCACATTACACTAACAGGACGACTGCAGACTGTACATCGAGGCATGTCCCATAGATAAACATAATTTACCATTAGGTCTAGGGTAAAGAGTTCATTTTAACACTCAGTCCATCAGACTCTACACTGTCCTTAATAAACACATTCTTGGTTATGGTTAGGAGTTAATTTATTTGCACATCTCACAGTCCATCCGCACAGACTGGGACCTGTGTTTTTGAGTAAGATGACCAGCTATTAGACCTTACTTTACCTTGTATTAGTGTTACAGTTAGGAACTGTGGCAAGGAAACTCAACCCAATGCACATGCCACTTAAACAAAGTGATGTTATAGTTAGGGTTAGGAGTTTGCAATTTAATTAAACCAGCTGTAATATTATTTTAGTGTTAGGTATTTTTAATGCTCAGTTATAGCAGTGTGTTTTAGATGAATGTGAGTAACAGCGCTTTATATTGAGGCAAGATGAAGACACATATTAATGATTTCAACTTAAAGGTACAATAGTATTATTCGTCTTAAACTTAAAAATACATTTAAGAAGGTGTGACACAATGCATCCTCTTCCTCGAATATTCGTGATGTGCCAAGCTTTGGAGCCACAGAAGGAAAGTTGTAACAATTTGTTCACATCATATAAAATTACTATTTAAATAGAACAAGTTTTTAGATTTGCTCTTCTATGACCAAAAACTATACAGGGATTCATTTGAAATACAAAAAAGGCCAACAACAGCTTTAACTATCAAACCATAAGCTATCTGCAAAACACACTTTATTTAAAGGAAACATTAGAAAGACCGATGTGTATTTAACATACCTTTATACTTGTTGTGATATATTATTACTGACATACACAAAACAGAAAGTCAACTGGGCTGGACTCAGGTTGACTTTTGGAACCTAAACTCTTGCTGAAGGTCTAACTAAACAGCTCTAAACAATAAATACTATAAGATGTATGGATAAGTGGCATTGAAGATAAGGCTGTACAACATCTTATCAAAACTAAGATACATACCTTTTGAATCATCTCCTTTAATCTATCCTTCCTCACTTTGTAAGTTTCGTTCCCTCCATCAAGTCTCTATCACAATACTTAGCTCAGATTTTTTATTTGAATCCTCCTGTCTACATTATTATGACATATATATATATATATATATACATTCCTGGTTTTGAACACTAAATGTTTCATTGATCCAAGTTTTTCCGAGGCTGACATTTTTATGGGCCATCCCATGTGGTATGACTCTGCAGGCCACACATTATTAAGATGTAGTCTAGGAGAAGTCTTAAAACGTGTTGTAGCCATTATGTAACATTTTTAAGTATGCAGTAGTGTAGTATTGTAGTAAATAGTATAACATTAGACCCTCAAATAATGTATTTAGTCCAAATTACAAACTAAACATTACAAATATCATCCTTTTTCTAGTGGCTTAGGAGCTTCTTATAGATAAACAGGTTGGGGTGTGGGATGGGTACATAAAACCAATGCACTTTCCAATGGGAGACCCGAGTTTACAGCATTAATCTGGCATTTTTGGTTTGGGAGCAACAATACTGTAAGTCTTTACACTTACAACTGTGTTTGTCATGCAACTTTAATGGGTAAATTCCTCTCCTTATATTCGACTTAAATACATTTATTGACACAATGGACACTCTAAATGTGTGCGCTAGGGTTGAATGAATGTTTCTGTCGAACTATTATAAATTGTGATGTCTGGTGTGTTTAATGTTCCTCGTCCACTGTAGGCTCCAGTCATAGTCTGATGAGTCAATTACTCCAGGAGTCTATCAAAGTGATTTACATTCATCTCCTGTCTGCAGTGTGTTGTTGGCTCTTCCCTTGGCCTACATCTTTAGTCCTGTTGCTACCTTTTGTTGTACCTTGCTCTACCTCGGCCTCTTCCTGTGGGCGTCTCTCTGTTCCCTTTTTTGCTGCTGCAGGACCCTGGGGCACAACACTCACCGTACAAACAAAGACTTTAAACACTTTTGTAGTATGTTTCAGCTCAGACTGATGTCTCAAAAACCCAGTGTATTGCAAACTGTTGTAAAAATACCTACAGTATTGTTTTTTTTTAATATGCTCTTGTTTGTCGTGTCTTGTTAGGCCGGTTTCAAGACCATAATAGTTATACCACTCTTGATTAATGAGTAAGTGTGTAAATCTCACTGTGCAATAATATCAGTCTTACCCTGTAAAAGACCTGAAATAGGAAAACCACAGTTCTTACAAGATTCACAATCAAGATTTTACAATTCACAATACATAGTAAAACTAAATTTGTTATACACAACAGTGACAGAGGCTGCTGGGACAGAAACATAGCACTGGACAGCAGTGGGGTTTACTGTGGCCTCTTCAGAGGTACAAGACCTACCTACAGCCCAATACAGCCAAGAAGTGACACATTTGCTCTTGCAATATCTCAGTATTGATAATATTCTTACACCTCTAGAAATAAGACAAACTCACCCTTAAAATGTTACAGTAACTTTTATTCTCATTGACCCCTGAACTGAGTCTGTAGTTCCCATGGCAACAGTTATTTAAACCAACTTGAAAAAAATATTTAGGACAATTGTAGAGAGTCCTGCTTTAAACAATATTAAATATGTTGCCATGTAAAAAAAATAATAATAATAAAATAAACATATTGTGATTACATCAAACTCTATTTGCAGGTTGTCCACATTCAGACACTGAAGCGTTTTTTCTAGACACCAGAAATGCATAAAAAAATATAATAATAATAATAATAATAATAATAATAATAATAATAATAATAATAATAATAATAATAATAATAATAATAATAATAATAATAATAATAATAATAATAATAATAAAGAAGTGCAGTGTTACTGGGGCTTGAAAGACCTTTGTGAGTTTTCCACTTTAAAGTATAGTTCATATATCATTCATATATCATCATCATATTTAAGGTTAGGGCCTCAGGGGCATTTTAAAGAGGTTTAGTTCAGGAATTCTTTAAATATAAAAACCTGTTTGTTGAGGAAGTTTGGAAAGAAAAGACTGATATGTTTACACTCAAGGCCATTGGATCTTACCCTAAGGATAATTTAGTCTTATTTCTGCTTTGCCTATAAAAGGCTACCTTTGCTCCTTTCATTCCAAACACATTGAAATATAAAACACATAGAAATATGAGGTCAAGAGTTATTCTAGTTTAAAAAACTGTGAATGGTCCATCTTGAAATTTAGACTTTATCCTTAAAAAATCACAAGTGTTCCTTAAACTTTGCTCATCGGATAGTGAAGAGTTGATAAGTGTTAACAGCCATTTTTATTGAAACAACACCATTCATTACAAGCTGGTTTAAGAAACACCACAGAACCTCACATAAATACATTTGATTTTGGGCGAGTGCGCTGCTGGGCTTCATTAGCTTCATGATGTCCCAGTCACGAGAGGCTTGTGCTCAGTTGTTACCCCCTTAGCATGTCCTTGAGCCCCGGTCCGCCCCCAATGACCCCATCCTACCCCCCATTACCCGCCCCCGAACACACACACACACACATTCCTGCTACTGCCTCCTCAACTGAGCTCAGCACTGCCACCAAAAGACTTGTGAGGATTTGTCAGCCAGATGTGACAAGATTGTCGAGCGGCAAGGGGAAGGGAGAGCTGATTTTAATCAGAGCGTAGCTGGGAGCCAAAGTTTCTCTTGACTGGATGTACTAACATGTTCTCAGTTACCACCTCTCTACAATAAGTTTCACAGCTATTTGAACTATTCACGAGTTCAAGCTCAGTTTGTTTTCAGAAAGAATGTATAGCTAGTAGGTCGGTAGGCACAAGTTCTTCTCCCAAGACATTATTAACATATCATTAACATACACATCTTGTATCCATGTGTTTTAAATGTTGAGGGAACCTGAGCACCATGATTACATTTGTGTGGAATGACCAAAAAAGTTGCTAACAGTGACCTCAAACTTTCCACAAACCTGTGACTTTTTCTTAAAATATTTATGGAGAGTTGGTAAATTTCTTTCCTGTAAATTTCTTTTGGCTGTCTGGACTTGTAGTTTAGCAGCATGTGTGCATGGGAGCCTTGACTGACGGTTGGATGAGTCTGAAATAATGAGTTTTTATGCTGTCTTTGGGCTTTATGGATCCTAATACACTGAGCCTGTCACTACATGCACTGGACCTGACTTTTTCCCTTTGAATTTTTCTTCTCAGTGCTGCATTCAATGATGCTGGGTAATTTTTGCATCTATAAGTGAACCACTGTATACCACCCCCCAAAAAAGGACAAAAAACAAGTGAGGCATTAAAGTAAGACTTGTCTGGAAATATTACACTTCACCTAAAAGGTTAATATTGTTGGAGTTTTGCAAAAATTAAAATTGGACAAACAGAAGTGTGTAATGTTACAGCTCTATAATGTTTCAAAATGTTACATTCAGGGCTGTGTGAGAGTGGCATTATATTTAAAGCTGGTAAATTGAGACTCACAGACTTTATGTCAAATCCTGCTAACATCTTGATCAAGTTACACTGATAGGTTTTAGTTTTGTCAAATTTAAACGTTGTGTATTAGGTTATTATCGGGATATAGAGTCAAATGTCAAGGTATGGCTTAGATTTGTTAATGAATTTTAGACCTCATGCTGTGCTGATGGGACACAGTTGTTTTTTAACTATCACCTTTTTAATCCAAAACTGGTAAATCCCAGCAAAGATTTATAGAAAGAACATGTAACAGTCCAAAGATCATTATCCTTTTTAAGCTCTAGGGGTTGTGTTGAAGAGACTTTTTAGAAATTGTATTTGACAATTTCAGGTCATTACTAATTTTCTCCTCCTGTGGTGTGTTCATGTTAAATAATACTTGTTTTTTATATACTGTTTTAGAACATGTATTCTTCTTATAGGTTGTATCTTAGTTGTTGGTTTAAATATCTTTTAGTCTAACTAGTATAAGATCTTCCTTGATAAACCAAAAGTGACTTGTTTAGTTGTTGTGTATTTCATGTTTGAAGTCATGAATGAAAATCTCTGAACACACAGTAATTCTTGAAGATGTGGATGCATGAAGTAATGCATAAGGCATTGCTCAAATTCTGCATCCATTTATGATAATGGCTTTGCCCTTACTCTAAAGTGTTACCAGAGGTGGCTAAAAAAACACAGGATTAGCCCAAACCACAGAATAAGTTGGAGAACTTGTCAAAAGTCTTGTAGTCGTTATTACTTATTTTTATAGTGCTGTGACAGGAAGCCTTTAGTGTGTTAGTTATAAAATCTACTACAAAAGCAAAAAATACATCACAGAATTTGTTGCATGACTTCATGTTAAACACAATTCATTTAGGACCTGTGTTATCGGTGTTCAAGGGACTATCATTGTTTTAGCATCCTTCACTTGGATTCATGTAGCCTTTCAATATCGACTACTTAAGTGGGAAAATTAACGCCAGGATTTGTAGACTTCGTGTCAAACATGATGTGCCTTTGTGACAGATGCGTGTGAGGGATTTTTTACAGTCGAGTGCGGTGACATTAAATCACACTGAGCAGCTCCGGATCCTGACTTCAACTTAACACTTGTCGTCAATTAACAATTTACTGCCTGGCTGCCACATCATACACAGCTCAGAGCAGGGCCTGATTTACTCACCGCCTATTTTATTTCTTTTTTTCTTTTTCTTACTGCAGCGAATGCAGCTGGAGGTTTTGGCTTCAGGGCTGAAGTCATTCGTACCAGGAAGACTGTCCTCCCACTAAATTCCTCTCACTGTTTTTGGCTTTGACGAATGCTTCATTTTGTGTGTTTTTCTAGCTGTGTGTGTGTGTGTGTGTGTGTGTGTGTGTGTGTGTGTGTGTGTGTCTGTGTCTGGGTGTGTGTGTGTCTGTGTGTGTGTGTGTGTGTGTTTGTGCACAACTAATCTATTTTTCTTCATAAATGAAACAGAACATCTAAATCTATTTTTTCATTACATTACAAAATTCTTTTTCTCAATTAACTCAGCAACAAGTCCTGAAAAACGTAAAAGGCATGTGGTTACCTAATAGTATTTAACAAGCATTTTAATTAAAATGCAGTTAAAAACTTTACTTTTCAGCTCTGATAATAAGTAAATATGTCTGTTACCAAATCAGCAGAAATACCCATGACCTATTAATGACCTGTTTTCAGGCACCCCTGTTACAGCTAATAATGGATTAATTAAAAAGAGTTTATTCTTGATGCAGAGGTAATTTTCTGTCTCTTTAAAAGAACAAAAAACTGCTATGTTTAGCTTCAGAAACAGAGGACTGTGTAATGTGTCTGAAGGAGGGATTAATGTTTTTTAAATGATGAAACAAGCGGTCACAATAAATTTGTGATAAAATGTTACAGAAGGTACATACATGTAGTGCATTGATTATAAATATGTAATAACATTCACAAATATTATATTATTATATCTAGAATAAAGATTATAGTTATTATGTTGCTTGGCTCACCTCTCACGTTTACCCTTAACATATTAACATTCAGAGACCTATTGTTATGGGACACATGTCTCTATTGTGCACTATTGACTCTACTATTAACTCTACTATTACTTTTCACATTTAAATATACTTTCAAATACTGTGGACATTTTGAGTTGCGATTACTATATACATTTATTACCTACTTATTTAATCTGCAGAAGTGAAACAGAAAATGCAATCTCAATATACATATACCTTAAGATATATTGTGGTCTACTCTTGCACTATTCCAGGGCATGTTCTTCTTTAAAGGTTTCTTTCATAGAACAGTGATTTTTATTTGGTTGTATTTTGTTTCCTCATGACTACAGGATACATATACAGTACACATTTATGTCACCTCACTTCCTCCTTAAGCTTTAATGAACTTGTTAAGAGATTAATGGCTGAGAGTAAAACCTCAACCCACTTTTTCTTATGTTCCAAGAATCTATGTTTTTTCCTTGGAGCTGCTTAAGTGGGATTCTTCACTCAGTGTCAGTAAATTGATTCTTTTTTCTGGCGTGTTGCTCCAAAAAATCCCAGCCTGTGTCACTGTCCAAGCAGCTGTTTCACCAAATCATTAAAGCACTCTGGATGTTTTTTTGAATATGGCATTGACGTGGTTGTACTTATTTTGGTACAGTTATCTAGGAGTCTTTGAAACGTTCCTTTAAAGGTACACTGTGTTGTTTGTAGCTGTATCTTTTGGAGACGTTAGAGACGGTGGGTAAAGGAAACAGTGGAACTAATGGCACCCCTCCCACAAGTGTGTATCCGACCTGATCAAAGGAGATTAACCACCGCAAATTAACCACCGCAAATTTCCATTTGCTGTGACAATTTTAGAAATAAAAAAGCAAAAAATAGCAACAGCAAATAAAAACAAAGTGTGATGATGTGTTAAAATAATTGTGGTTAAACTGAAAAAAATACTTTACTTCATGTCACCCAGATTATCTAAAACCTTCATCAACATTAACATCAGATAGTGTCATGTTTAGTGACGTTAAAGCTAATGCTGTTATCGTAGCATTGTAAATTATCTTATATTATTGCTTTTTGTGTCACATATAGCGTATATATTGTAGGATCAGTGGGCTTTTGTTTAGTTCCTTTGCCCTGTGATCCTTTTCTTGTACACTTCCATAAAGCTTTGTGTAAAGATTTTTAGGATATTCCATGTTTAGGCATGTTGTGTAAATGAACAGCCAAATTTCCTTTCAATTAAAATAGACAGTTTTTTTTTAATGATATAACATGTTTAGACCTTGTGGTGTTGTCTAAATTGCTCTAAATGAAATGCATCATGAAGCGAGGATACAAATAAAAATGAAAATGTGTGGTAATAGGAAACATTATTGGAGGTTTTCCAGTTGAATGATGGACTGTAAACTCAATGTAACATACCTTTAACACAATATTATTCTTTTAAGATAATGCTGTTCTGTACAAAAAAAAAAAACCTGCTTGAGCTCACATTATATCTCAACACCATACTGTGGATAAAATATCAGTATTAGCTCTTTCTCTAAGACACATCTGCTGAAACTGTTCTCGAGACATTCTTCTCTTTGTGTTGAAGTGAGCTCTGAAGTCTACATCATGTCTTGGGTAATTTTGCCCACAGTAGTCTCACACTGTCGTCCATGGCCTCGTTTCACCTCTGGCTTTTCTTTCCTATTGGGTTTCTTTTCAAAACACAAGGCGACTCTATAGGCTTTCATTTCCCAGAGGTCAAAACGCACACATATTTGAGAATGTATACATCTATAGTACTGGCGAGGAAGATGCAGTGAAAGTATGTGTAGGTCAAAGGATTATGGGCTTGTCGTATGAAGTTTAGATCAGTAAAACACCTCACTAAAACCTCTTTCAAAAGTGAGTTGTGGAAATAGGCTGTCAGTTTTTCAATAATTAAAAAAAAAGAAAAGAAAAGGTTGAGACAAAATGACCTTGGTATTGGCTTCAAACTAAGTGCTAGAACTATCTGAATTTTAAAAAAAATACAGTTATAAATTTTATTTAGAAAAATATCTGGTGATTTCTTCAGTGCATTATTTATTTATTCATTTGTGTAATATACAAATGTGCTACCATTAACCAAACAGGAAGCGAAGGAGTAAATAAAAGTATAGACCAGTTTTAATTGACTGATAATTTAATCTCAAAATCCTTTATCATTAAATTAGTTTCCCGACCTGTTTTCCTTGAGAACTGCCATCTTCACACTTCACAATGTATGAAGGTAGAATTATTACTCCTTAGCGAGAATAGTGAGTGTATGCCTTTAGAAATGTATTCTCCAATCACAGGTGCTTTATTAATGTCTAATGCCTTTGTTCGCTTCTGTACACGATCTGTTCTTGAAGCTCTCCGTGTAATCAATAAAGACATGAATATTGCAGCATTATGGAGGCAGTGGGATCAGGCACTGCAGGCCGTGTAACGATTGGTCGACGACGCTCACAGCGGCAGAAAGAAAAAGATTCTCATGAAACAAGGATGCACACAGTTATAAAGATTAGTATTTAAACTGTAGTATTAGTTTATTAGATATAATTGTAGATTCATTTAAATATGGATATGAGCCATTTATTATTGGAGAATAAATGTGAGTGTGTTTAAAATATAATTACAGGTCTACTTTCAATCCATTTTTATATTTAGAACAAGATGACCATTTCCCTTCAGGTTCATGTAATTAGAGCTCTAGAGTTTATATTTTAACATTCTTTACACTTTGTATTTTTTTAGATTTTTAATTTGTATTATAGATAAGTTGCAAGTCCACAAATGTTTGATAAAGGAGATTTATTTGATTTGTCATTGATTCAAGCAGTTAGAAGCCTTTTAATGTAAAATGTGGCTGCTGGTTTTGGAGGAGTGTGTCGGCCACTTGTGCTGAGTGAAAAGAAAAAAAAACAAACGGCCCCGTGTTCGCCTCAGAGACACCGAGCGGCCGCATCATTTTGTGCAATTAGCCGTCTTGTCAGTGACTTCATTGATGCGTACGAGCAGCCGCGGCTTTGTTGTGACAACAGTGGAAAGAGTGGCAAGGGGGCTTTAAGGGGCGCTACGAGAGGGGGTCACCGAGGGAAAAGTAGAGTCAAAGATTACAGCTAGTACGTTTAAAATGAGCCGTAATTGACCAAAGTGCTGTACAAGCTTTACAAAAACAGAATGGGAATAACTGATTAAAAAAGGTCTATAAATTTAGGCAAAGAAAAAAGGATCAAACAAAATAAAAACACTGTCATAAAATAAATAAGTAGGACTAGTCTACTGTAGTCATGGTTGGGGTTGCTGTGCTTTTCCTTTTGTGCCTCCCTAGAATACCTAGATAAAGCCAGGGTAGGCAGTTTTTGTGGTGTAATAATCAACAATAAGTCTTGATAATGAACCATAATTTGGTTCAAACTGGGGGCTTATAGTGTGGCGTTTCAATTCATTTTCAGGAATTTGTGAGCACCTTTAAGATACATTGTCAAGTCTTTCCCACCCTTGCAGATTTATTAAACATAAATCCAATTCTGTTTCTGTATTAAATACCAAAATGTGTGATAATGAAGAGCAAATATATTAGGAGATGCATTTGGTTTAAAAATGTGACACTTGTTGTTTTTAAGCATTTTTAAGCACTTTATCTAAAATTGAAGCAAGGAGTATAACAAGAATAAACCTCACGGAGTAGTTTTAATTAGATGAAGCAATTAGAAACATTCAGATAAAAAGTGTAGATTCATCATTTTCAATACCTAAGTATGCTATTACAGCTATAAGGTGCTGGAAAATCCTGAAAATAAACATTGAAAGTGCTTGAATGGTCCATGATTTCCTCTGAGGAAAAAGCATTACCTCTGACATACTTTTTATTTAAAAAGATTAATTACTGCAGCTTCAGAAGAAATGTCCATGAGTGCCCAGTGTTGTAGTCTGGAGCGTCTGAAGCAGACTGGTGGGGTAGGAGTAAGGCGGGGGCACCTGATTGAGATGTATACCGGGCGGGGCGGCGGGGGGAGCAGCAGGGGGTTTGTGTGCCCCACAGTGGGACGGGATTAGCCTAATTGGGCCGTGTTGGTTCTTGGCGCGCTGTAATGATGGGATTATGTCACTGAGAGATGAGCAGAGGGGTTTTTACACCTCAGGCCTGTCCCGAGGAGGCTAATGTCACGGGACAAAGGGCCGCGCTGGTTTATCAAGCTGTGTACCAATCCGGCCTATTTCCCAAAGTTAGTGTCACCGTAACATTGGAAGAGTAACATACAGAAAATCAACTGAGGGATTTCAGCATTTTCATTTTTGTATTACTTGCACAAACACTACTTATTTCCATTTGATTTATCAAGTTTTTAATGAGTAAGGAGGTAAAGAGGTGCAGCTGAGTATTAGCGTTATTACAATAAAAAGGAAAAAAAAAATTTAAGCTTGCAGACTTATTAGTCTGATAATCTCCTACCACATTTGCAAATGTGCGTGTGCTTCTAGCCAGGGCCTTCAATATTCAGTATTTCAAAGATTATTGGGAACTATTCCCTGAACTATTTTTGTCTTATTTATTATCTTTTTTATCCAAAAACAACAGTCAACATATGCACCAAGTTCATTTGCGTCAGAGATTTTGTCAAGTCTTTCAAAAATGCAGGAAATGAATGACCACTTTCTTCACTTTTTAATAGTGCATCTCTGACTGGACAACCTTTGGAAACTTAGTTTGAACTCTTCTTACCACTGGCTTTCAATAATCCAGTGAGTAGACAGTGTGACTTAAAGTTAGCAGTGAATGAGCCGTAATGAGTCAAGTTTTCTCAGTCGATGACTCGGCACGGACCCCCACGGATAAGACTGCTTTGGCCTCGTCGCTGAATCAAAAAATCATGTTCACATCAGGAAGTGAGTGGAGAGCATCGTCAGTTTCATGATCAAAGTGCTGTTGTCCGTAGTGCTACACTACGCCAGCGCCTCCTCTCTGAATGTATAATGTATGATCAATGGGGCGTTAGCTACATGAGCGGCATGCTTAGCTCCTCTACAGGGGGGCAGGGGTAAAAGACGAATGAAGAATGGCCTTGTCCTTGAAGGGTGGCATCACCTTCACAATAACCTCTCATCAGAAGATAAATGCACCTTTTTGGTTTCTATTTTCTGTTAACTGCAAAACTATGCAGGATGTATGCATATATTGAAAATATGTTTGGTTAGACCATTCCCAGGTCTTTCTGAGCAGAGAGCCTCAGTAAAAGCCCTCCTGGAAGACCCCACAAGTCCCTAAATAAAAACAAAAGTATTTTTAATATTTTAATAAAAAAGATATATTTTTATGAGAAAAAGCAAACTATTTTTAAGCAGCAAATACTTATGTTGTGCTGCCAATTCCACATATTTACATTTACATTTACATTTTTATTCATTTAGCTGACGCTTTTATCCAAAGTGACTTACATTGTTCTACAGTAATTACCAGTGTTAACACCACTGGAGGCAAGGTGGGTTAAGTGTCTTGCCCAAGGACACAACGACAGTATGAACTGATGGGAGAATGGGAATCAAACCACCTACCTTCCTATTTGTTTTTTATAACGATTGCAAACTGCCACCTAAAAGTGTGCTTCAGTTTTGCTCAACAGTGGTGGTCGGTTTGATAAATTTATCCCCATTACTTGATGTATTTGATATAGGCCAACATATAGGTCAGTGTGAAGGATAGGATACAAAACTAAGGACTGTTCAATTAGAGGATTTAAATATAAGAGCAGTTATGTCCATTTCTAAAGACATTACAGCACTGGATTTAGTTAAACTGAGAGATATTGATTTGGCTCTGTCCAAAACCTGTTGTTAGAGAGAACCTGCCAACACACCCCGGAGCACACTGATCTCACCAGACAATGCAGACAACAGGCCAAAAAAAACAAACAAGAGAAGTGAAAACTCTTATAGACAATTCCATTCTTTATATCACTTCATGTGGGCATCTTTACAGTTTATCATGTTGCTGTGAGACAACCACGCTCTTAACGGGTTCTCTCTAATGCCTGCACAAGTATTTATTATGCTTTGTTTTGTTAGAGGATAGAATGAAGGACAAGAAAATATTGCAAACCAGATAGCTTTAGGGCCATAATTCTTTCATTTTCAGCTTTGGCGATAGAGCTTTTGGCCAAGAGTCCAATCTTAACCCTTCAGTTATACATATGTGTAACCTTGACATCATTTAAATGTGCACTGTATACAGCAAGCAACAGCAGATAAAATGGTGTTTTTTTTGCATAAAACTGGTTGGATTGGTTTATTCATTGTGTTTTGTTTGTGTGTTCACAGGCAATCTGCTGCACTTTGGTGAACTGTAACTGTGACAGCTTCAAGCCTGGGAAGCTGAAGAGGAGGCAGTGTGAGAACTGCAAACATGGCTGGGTGGCACATGGTAGGAGCTCTCTGCAGGATTCACCACAGAGCTGTTTCATTTTCTTCAGCTCATTATTAAAATATTAAACCTCTTTCTGTCATTGATTAAATAAGTATTTCACAGTCTATTTTTGCACTCAAAACAACATTGTTGTGACAATAATGATGACAACAGTTAAACCAAAGGCATGGGTTTTGGAGCAGTAGGGTCAATCACTTGGTATTGCCTCTTCAACCACAACGGCTTTCCTTTGCTGTTTGTCCACCACCACGATGTCTGGTTGGTTCGCCATTACCATTCTGTCAGTCTGAATTTGGAAGTCCCACAGGATCTTGGCTCGGTCATTCTCTAGCACCTTTGGAGGTGTTTCCCACTTTGACCTTGGGGTTTCCAGTCCGTAATCCGTGCAGATGTTCCTGCACACTATGCCAGCCACTTGGTTATGGCGTTCCATGTATGCTTTCCCTGTAAGCATCTTACACCCTGCAGTTAAGTGCTGGATTGTCTCAGGGGCCTGTTTGCACAGCCTACACCTTGGGTCTTGTCTAGTGTGGTAGATCTGGGCCTCTATTGCTCTAGTGCTCAGGGCCTGTTCCTGTGCAGCCATGATGAGTCCGGCCCGTTCTAGCCATTGGTAGAATTTCTTGATATCAGCCACTTCTGTTATGTTCCGGTGATGGGCCCTACTCCAGCTCCTCTTCCGCTGTTCCCCATTGCCTGAGACATTCACTGAGCACATCATCTGTTGGGGCCTTATCTTTGATGTACTTGTGGATCTTGGATGTTTCATCCTGGATAGTGGCTCTCACACTCACTAGTCCACGGCTGCCTTCCTTACGGCTAGCGTACAGTCTCAGGGTGCTGGATTTGGGATGGAACCCTCCATGCATGGTGAGGAGCTTTTGTGTCTTAACGTCTGTGGTTTGTATCTCTTCCTTTGGTCACCTTATTATTCCCGCAGGGTATCTGATCACTGGCAGGGCTTAGCTGTTTATTGCCCGTGCCTTGTTCTTGCCATTGGAGGTAATGTCCTCAATGTCTGCCATTGTTCTTTCTGGTAGTGAGACCCCTTCTGTGTGGACTACCTTCCCTCTCTTTGTCACCATTCGACTACACTTCTCAAGCCCGAATGACATCCCAATGTCAGAGCTGTAGATCTCGGTAGTGTGGATCGATGTCCCACTCGTTCTTAGCGTATAGCTTGATGTCATCCATGTAGAGGAGGTGACTGATGGTGGACCCATTCCTGAGTCGGTATTCATACCCAGTCTTGTTGATTATTTGGCTGAGGGGGTTCAGACCTATGCAGAACAACAGTGGGGACAGAGCATCTCCTTGGTATATGCCACATTTGATGGATACTTGTGCAAGTGGCTTGCCATTGGTCTCAAGGGTGGTTTTCCACAGCCTCATCAAGTTTGCAATGAAGTCTCTTAGAGTTCTGTTGATGTTGTACATCTCCAAGCATTCAGTGATCCATGTGTATGGCATTGAGTCAAATGCTTTCTTGTAATCAATCCAGGCAGTGCACAGGTTGGTGTGTCGGGTTATGCAGTCTTGGGTGACTGTTCTGTCAACCAGGAGTTGGTGTTTGGCTCCTCTGGTTTCCATGCGGTTTCCATTCCTGTTCCTGTCTTTGTTTCCATGACCTTCTGTGCTTTGCTCATGTGATTCATGTGCCCACTTATCTTAGCCGCTATGAGGTCTGACATGAGCTTGACATGAGCGTCCATGTTGTGGAGCGACAGGTTATTGGCCGATAGTTGGATGGGACTGTACCCTTTGTGGGATCCTTCTGGATCAGGATTGTACACCCTTCGGTAAGCCATTCAGGGTGCGTCCCATCCCTTAGCAGCTGGTTCATTTGTGCTGCAAGGCGCTCGTGGAGTGCAATGAACTTCTTTAGCCAGTAGGTGTGGATCCTGTCAGGCCCCGGTGCTGTCCAGTTTTTCATACCTGAGACTCTTTCTTGGACGTCTGCCGCTGTGATGGTAACTGGATTCTGTTCAGGGAGGTTGCTGTGGTCCTCTCTCAGAGCCACCAGCCACTGTGCATCGCTGTTGTGTGATGCCTCCCTCTCCCAATATTGTTCAGTTTCCAGCCTTGGTGGGTCTGCTCTGCTGTTATTACCCTGCCACTAAGCGTACACTTTCGCAGGTTGAGTTGCAAACAGCCGGTTTATTCTTCTGGCTTCATTCTCTCTTGTGTACCTCTTTATGCGGCTAGCCAAGGCTTGGAGCCTTTGTTTGGCAGTTTCAAGTGCTTCAGGTATGGGCATCTGGTTGTACCTATTGGGTACTTTTCTCATTGCACCTTTCTTGGCCTCTATCAGTTGGCTCACTTCTCTCCGCGCCTTCTTGATTTTAGCATCCAGCCTTTGTTTCCTCGGTGGGTATTGTTTCTCATGGTTCCCATGGTTGCACTTATAGCCAAGCATCTCAAGGATCACTGCTGCTGAGGTGTATATCAGCTCGTTCGTTTCAGTGATGGTTGTGGTAGGGATTGCACTCAATGCTGCATTCACATCTTCTAGGACACTTTCTGATGGTACTTCACTTAGCTAGTAGAAGTTGGCGTCGGGGTTGCCTTTCGTTCATTCTCGCCATGATCTTGTCTTTCACAGTAGTTAGAGCAGGAATAGTCGGCTTTACTAGAACATTTCTCTGACTTTGTGAACCCACGGCCCAATCTCCTGGAAACAATGTAGGATGGGTGGCGCATGGGACACAAAACCCAAAAGATCATGTCCCAAAAAAAGCTAACATTTGAATGTGCTTGAGCTTTTGTTTAGGGTAAACAGAGCATTTTTTTATTATTATTATTAGTTCCTCATTACTAAAGTGGTCGTCCGCCAGTGTACCTTGGTGCCGGTCCAAGCTTGGATAAATGGAGAGGGTTGCATTAGAAACTTAGGACTATTACATGAAACCATTCCATACCAACTCACTTTAAACTAGTTTGCTTCATTCTTAATTGTTCCAAGTCCATGTTGAATGCCACAACAATATTATTGTTTTTGGTTACATCTGTCTAAAACTGTGAATTGCAGGTATATTTCAAGGAAGGTGTTTCATACATATTTCATATTACGTTTTAAATACAGCAACTATTTCAGTTTTCCACACTGTAGACTTAGATTGAGCAAGTGTACACACAGCAGACAGTCAGTGGTGAAAAAACTGTGGGTAATAACTGTTTATGGTCATGCTGTTAACTGCACAGTCAAGACCACTTTCAAATCTGAAAAACCTTTTTCATTTTTTGATTGATGTGATTTATATTTTTGAGCAAAAATAAAGCTAGTGAGGGGTTAATAAACAGAAATGTTTTTGACATTACAACCATTTTGTGATTCATAACTTTAACTTGAAATAATAATCATAATAATAATAATAATAATAATAATAATAATAATTAAAAGTACACAAAATGTAGTGTATAAAATTTTTTATTACAACCTGAAATACTCCCGAATGACAAGTTCATTTCACTGAGAAAGGTTTTCCTAATTTACTTTTTCCATTCTGTAACAAAAACAATAAAACCACAGAGATGTAAGGTTTTCTCTCCAGATTTTAAAATGTATGATTCGGTCCACTTCTACTACTTTCTAGTCTTGTGTGTGTGTGTGTGTGTGTGTAAATATTTTTGAATGTTGTCCTCCAACACCTTTAGTCACAACATGTATTTTTAAACTTGTACATTTTCTCCTCTGTTCTCTTTGCTCTGTCCTGTCCTGGTGTCCGTCTGGGAACAAGTACATTTTCTGAAACCTAATCCGGTCCAATCTGCTGTGTGTTTTAGCCCTGAGCAAGCTAAAGGTGCACCACATGTACCAGAGCAGCCAAGTGGAGATAGTGCACTCCAATGTGGTCTTTGATATCTGCAGTCTGATGCTGTACGGGACCCAAGCCATCCCCATACGCCTCAAAATCCTACTGGACCGCCTCTTCTCCGTCCTGAAGCAAGAAGAGGTCATTCAGATCCTCAACGCTCTGGACTGGACACTGCAGGACTACATCCGAGGATATGTGCTCCAGGTACTGCCATGATGGAGAATAACAAATGTATCAGTAAACCTAAACCTTCAATGAAAGTGCTAGAATTACCAAAAACAAAATTGAAAAAAATGGGTCACCATACACTTAATAGCACAGAAATTTAACATTTTAGAATATGAGTCCATAATATAAAGGTTGGAAAACACAGCCCTCACAAGCCTATTCTAATCCCATGACAACAAATGTGACAGATGAAATAATCATGCTTGGTTGCTCACCTGGTGGCACAAAGGGCTTCCATCGAACAGAGTGGGCCTTTGATAAAATGTACAGTCACAGATGTGTAAAGGATATTCTTGGCTGAGTTTGCAGTTCATGACAGGACACTGCTGGTCTCTGGTGAGTGATGGGCAGAGCAAAACGGGGGGACTGAAGGAATTTTTGACGACGAGGGAGGATAGATCATAGACGTAGCAGAATTTAGGGACGAGATGTAGCGACCGTAGCCATGGTTCTTTGCTGCTTGGTACCATCCCCAGTGCGAGTCAGGGACGTCTCCAAACTGTGCCCACTAGATTTTAAATATTATGTCTTTTGCTTCAGAATTCCTCTAAAGCTAGAGCCAAAGCTGCTGGCCCGAGTCTGTGCTGTCTGCAGGCTGTGTGTCAGTGTGAGCTCTCTTCATTCGATTAGTACATCATCAAGTATTCTGGTTGGGCCGCGTTTAATTCATGTTAGCTCGTCTAATGGCCAGCGCAGAGTCAGAATCCTCGACAGACGCTCAATGAATGCTCTGTGATGAAATATTAAACATGGATACGGCAAGAAGCTGCTACTGACTTTCAAAGACGCCCCAACTCACATATGATTAGAGCTGGAGCAAAGGCAGTGAGGGCCTGCTTGATCACCCCCTCTTTTCATTCTTGGATGGCAGGATCTTGCTATATACATGTTTTCTGTATGGTATGTAATTACCAACCCAGTCTCCTAAACCTTATGTAGGCAACCTTTCTAGAAAGAAAAATCTATACAAATAAACACAACCAATAACTGGTTGTAAGTCACACATCTTTTTATAAATTTAGATTTCTCAGCTTCTGATGTTGGGTTGTTTCAGTTGCAGTGGCATTTTGAGACTTAGTGAGGTCACAAATGACTTCAGTTCACATCAGAACATCTTTGGTTCATGTTAGAATAGTCTATGCAAGTAAAAAAAGTGTTTGGGCTGGACAAGGACCATTAAAACACTGTTTCATCAGACCCCATATGAATAGGAAATTACAATTTTGTCAGACCTCCTGACATAATGACGTAAATTCAAAATATTTTTTATGTTCACATTGTATGTACATTTTAATATGGAAAATTACCCAAGTTTTATCCATCCAGGAGAATACAGTAACAAAAATTATCAGAGCCTGTGTTGGTATTTGCTTGTCCTTGCCTTTAGTAGACTCTGTATAAGGTCTGATGGCATGCTTGTACCATGCTAAGTGTGCGCACGTGGGTGTATGTCACTGTCGGCTGGAACATAGCGCCTAAATCCACATGATTTAAATGAAGAGAAATGACCTGCGAGATGAAACGCTGTGTGGCACTGTAATAAGGGTTTACAGAGTTCCTCGCTGCCTGCTTGAATTAACGGTCCATCTGATTCCTTTATTTAGCAGGCCTGCCACTCCGCTTTATATGTTATGTCATCTAATGCACTGTGTGAATATGTATAAGCAACAACATACACCTTTAATACTAATGAACAAAATGCTCACTCCTTCTCAGTCTATGGCCTAACCTTGTCCTGTACTATTTTCTCTGTCTTTCACAGATTTTTTTTATTTTGTTTTTTTTTTTGGGTCATGAAGAAAAATAATATTTGTTTTTCTATTCCCTCAATGTAAATATGTTACAGAAGGATGTTGAGTAACCTTTCATTTCTGGGTTGAACCTTTATGTGGGTTAAAATAAAATTGACTTGAAAATGTGTTTCAGGATGTGGCTGGGAAAGTGCTGGACCGATGGGCCATCATGACATTCGAAGAGGAGATTGCCACATTGCAGCAGTTCCTTCGTTTTGGAGAAACTAAGTCTATTGTTGAGCTGATGGCGCTTCAGGACAAAGAGGGTCAAGCCGTGCTGGTCCCGAGCACACGCACCAACTCCGACATTCGCACTTTTATCGAACGCAACACTCCACGCACTGCTGCAAACCTGTCAACTACTAAAGTAGAGAAGCTTAGTGGGAATAGCATGCACCATTTTGAGAACTTCATCAACAGCATGGCTTTTATGTTACCATTTCAGTTGCTGGGCTCGGTACCTGCTCCATTTCTAAACTCACAAAATAGCATGCTCCAACAGCACCAGCAGACCGGCCGTGGGTCAATAGAGCAGCAAAATCAGAGGCGAGATGAACAATCACGGGACAATTTTGTAAGGGACAGCCCACTGCCTCTTTCACATGCGACTGACAACAGTATCCTCGTGTCTAGCTCTGCTACATTCGCCTCGGATTTGGAACGAAGCATGGACAAACAGCTGGACAGCCTTTCCACTCCCACAAAGATCGAGCCAGAGGACTTCTCCACTAGTGACAACTACTCCGATGGTCCCTCCACTCCTTGCACACCTTCCATGAGCTCAGAGATAACACAGATGTCGCCTGAGGGCAAGCTGCGCTCCCTTGACAGAAATGGTACGAGCAGTGGTGGAGGAATGACGGGTAGCAACGTTGGGGGAGGTGGAGGAAGCTCTCTGAAGAAAGGCCGTGTGTTTTGTAGCGCCTGCGAAAAGACATTCTACGACAAGGGAACACTGAAAATCCACTACAACGCAGTGCACCTCAAAATCAAGCATAAGTGCACCATCGAGGGCTGTAACATGGTTTTTAGCTCACTGCGAAGTCGCAATCGCCACAGCGCTAACCCAAACCCTCGCTTGCACATGCCCATGAATAGAAACAACCGGGACAAAGACTTGCGCGGTAACTTGTCCGCTGATGAAAGTTCTCAAGGGGAGAAGCAATCCGAATACGACAGCCCCATTCCTGTTTGCTCTACCGACAATCACAAATCAATGCCGAGCTACATGGTTAGCCACGTCGACACTGGCTCAAAACTAAACAGCACATCATTTCCAAGCATGGGCCAAAGTGGGATTCTCTTCCCCAACTTAAAAACAGTTCAACCGGTTCTCCCTTTTTACCGTAGCTTGGTTACACCAGCAGAGCTTGCGAATACTCCAGGAACACTGCCGTCTCTTCCTTTATTGTCGTCTTCAGTGCCTGTTAAACACACAACCGTTCCAGAATCATGTGTAACAGACCCAATACCAAAGAAAAAGTCACGCAAATCAAGCATGCCGATAAAGATTGAGAAAGAAGCAATGGAGCAAGAGGAGCTGTTAGATAAAGATAGCAGCTCTGAAGATGAGGCTCCTTTACATGCCAAGGAAGAGTTCGACAGTAGCCACAATAAAGGGCTTGAATGTGCAAGGAACAATCCCCTGGAAGAAGGATTTGGGGATGACAAAAGCGTGGATAAGCAAATTTTAAATGAACATTTTGACAAACAAAATGTGACAGAAGATAGCAGACTGCAAATGGATAGTGGGGTTATAACTTGTGCATCATCGCCTTTTGACAAGACGGAGAACCATAGAGAAAAACACTTAGTCAATGGCAATGATGAAAAAGCAGAAAGAGCGATACATTTGTCGAACAAGGTGTCAGAGCATAGGTGGAGCGATAGTGAACATAGACTTCTGAATGGGAGCTCCCCTCGACTCATGGATGCCGAAAAGGAGGGAGCGGATAGCTGCATCGAAGATTACAGTGAATCGGGTTTGTCTAATGTTGACCCTGATACCGACATGCCCCACCACTGTGAAATCTGCAGCAAGACGTTCAAGAATCCCTACAGTGTCAAGATGCACTACCAAAATGTCCACCTGAAAGAGATGCACTTGTGCACAGTGGAAGGGTGCAACGCTGCTTTCCCGTCCCGCCGAAGCAGAGACAGGTGAGAGACGTAGCCACAACATAGCTTTTTATAGCATTTAAGCAATTTATGTGTATGAAATGTGAAATAAATGTGAAATAAATGCTTATATATTAGACATTTTTAATTAAACACTTTTTTTAAAATGTAAATAAAAATATTATAAAACACAATTCAGTCACCAAGAAAATTTCTAAAATTGCATACTGTGTACGTAAATACACAATATTCACACAATATAAGTATGAATGTTGTACCTTTGAGTTAAATTAATTTAATTTAAGTATTCTTTAGCATTTTAATTCAAGTATATTAATCCATGAGTACACAACATTAAAACACATACGTTTACCAATGTAAATTTATTAAATATCAAATAATGATTAATGTTAAAATACTGCATTTATATTTGGCAATGTGTTGAAATGGTGAAAAGTGTGTTTTGACATTTTGGTTTGATGGGGCTTGTGGTAGGGATATGACATGCTTATAGATAAATTAAGCTATTCAAAGAAAACTTTAATTTCATTGCAAATATGCACTGAATGCCTGATATATTTTAATCTTTTATTGCTGGTTTTGTTTAAACAGTGGTTTGTGGAAATGCCAAATAGATTTAGTAGATTGGTTTCCCACATGACATTAAATTATGTCAGTCCAAAAATTCAAAACCACTTTTAAACAAAACCGTGTGTAGAGCCAGAGATAAATCTGAGCTTGCAATAAAACAAAAGCTGCTAATGATTTATTCATTAATTTACCACGTTTGACATCTGTTTCTTCAGCTGCAGTCTGGCATATGTCCAAAGATGCTGTAAAGACAGTCCAGTGTGATTCACAAACGCAGACAGATGACAAGGTGGAGTTGCTTATATGAGTTGTGTCACACAAACTTGTAAAAGTTCATGAGAGAGTAGCGATATCTTCTTCAAATAAAATAACCAGTGACATAAAAAGCAAGTTTGAGAAATAAGGTATAAAAATTACAAAGCTATTAGCTTGTTTAGTTTGTGATGCCACTCTTCATGCAGGTACAGTAGAAGAGTAATCTACACTTTCTTTCCTTTTCTTTTTACATGGGTCGAATGTGGATAACAGCAGTAACAGCAGGGTAGAGACATTTTTTAACACAGCTCACATCACTGACGGTTGAGCTGCTGGGTTTAGTGCCAGGAAGGGCACAAATTCAGCCAAAGGCACAGTGTAAGACCAGCAGTTGTTATTAAAAGTCAGGTCTACGATGTCAAATATTGATTTTTGCATTCTTTTGAATTGAAAAACAACATCCAAGATTTATAAATAAAAAGCCTGCTGAAACTAACATTTAAATGATTCTATCTAGCATAAAATTATACCAAAAGTCATAAATGTATATAATATTAAACAGTTAAATCTTCAAAGCACATATGCAGATTTCTTTTACTATTGTTATATTTTTGTACATTATCTTTTATTTTATTTTTAAATATCACACAGTGTCCCATGGTCCTTCACTAATTCTCCTCTCAATTTACAGACATAGTGCGAATCTGAACCTGCACCACAAGCTTCTGACCAAAGACACCTTTAGTCCCATGAGCGGCCGCTACTCGCCCCTGTCCCACTGCCGAGACAGAGACTCTGTTGGCCTTGACTTCTGCCAGGACCAACAGGACCGAGACCTACTCCACCGAGACCAGAGAGACCCGACCAGTCAGACGTCTGTAATTTTTCGAGGCCACAACCGCATGGGCCTGGTTTTCCCTATGAGCAAGATGTCCAGCACTCTTGACAACAACAACGCATCCCCTTCAAGAGACATGGACAGATATGAGGGAGAAAACGGAGATGTTGTTGCAGGAGAAGATGGGGCGGTCCTAGATTTGAGTACTTCGTCATATGTTCCGGCTAGGGGCGGTGGTAGCGCTCACTCGTCTTGGGATTCAGATGGAGGTGGAAGCGAAGAAGGGATGGAAGAAGATTTGGAGGCGGTCCCAATGGAGGACAGTGAGGAAAGCTGTGATGGGCTGAGCATTGGGAAGCCTGGGAGCCAAGAGCTGTCAAGAGATGGAGATCGGACCCACAGCTGTGTCGGGCCAGGACAAGGTGGGCTACAGGCAAACGGGGCTGGATCTCCAATAACCTGCCACGTCTGCCAAAAGGTCTACAGCAACAAGGGTACCTTCAGAGCCCATTATAAGACAGTCCACCTGAGGCTGCTTCACAAATGTAAGGTCCCAGGCTGTGATACGTCCTTTTCATCGGTCCGGAGCAGGAATAGACACAGCCAAAATCCCAATCTACACAGGAACCTAGCTGTCAGCTCAGGGGCCGCTATGGACCAGGAATAGAGACTTGAAGCATGATTGAATTGTTTGAGCTGTCCTATTTGTTGTTGTTTGTAAGTTTTATATATTTCTGGGCACCACCACAAAGGTTTATTAATTAGCACTTTTTATATTCACCCCAAAGCATATAGGAAGTATTTAGGAAGTCAGAATAACATTACGTTTTTTATGGAAACATCTGCTTTTAACAAGTTACAGTTTAGGCCAATTACTAGTGGTTCCCCAATTGACAGATAAATATTTAATTAAAAAAATTAGACAATGTTGCGATATACAATATAACTAAGAAAGAGTTTACCTACTGTATCTTTCAATTGTAATTTTTTAGCTATTCTTCTAAAGCATGGATCTGCAGAGGTTTTCTTTCAGTTAAAGTGTTTCTTTCCCTCTTGCTCAAGGTGGATCGGTTGGGTTTGTCCTGCGCCTTGAGCTGACTTTTGTCATTAACTGAAATAATAATTGAATTGAACTGATTTGAATAAAAACATTTATCTAGGCCTAGCTTTGTCTAGGCTTTAACTAAGTAACCAACTGGCATTAGTGCTGTATTGGAGATGCTCTGAGCCAGTCTCTAGTCAATGCAATAAACATTCGCAATAAAAAAAATTATCAACACCTACCAGACTATAACCGCATAAGGTCTCAGGTCTCAGTCAAATCCTGACCAAAACACTACCTAAACACAATAATTACTTTAACAGTAATGTATTAACACAAATATTGGTTTGCCTCTTGCCCAGTTTTGTTCATACTATCTGAACTTCCATTTGTTGTCAAAGTGTTTGTTAAGTCCCAACTCTATGATGCAAGTGGTTTTAATTTGGATATTTGAGATGCTTACATCTTCTTTGTGAAGCTGTGCGTATTGTGTTTTGGAGATTCAATAGTTGAAGTAACCTTTCCATGTCTCATCTACATCATTCCTTTGAACAAAATGAATCGTTTTTTTGCTGAAAAGATATGTGTTGTGAACTTGAACTATAATTTATTCTATGGTGTTCTATGATCTGTCTTTATCGTCTGGTTGTTGCTAATGTTGACCAAAGATTTTTCCCATTCCACAGGTGTGTGTAGATAAAAACCCTTTCCAAAAGTGTCAGGGGTATGCAGTATTAAGAGAGCCCACTTTTCTCTTGTTCAATTTGTGATCGACCGCAGTATTCTGGCAAGGGCTTCATTGTAAATAAATGTCATGTTTGATCGATCAAGATGAAAAAAAAAAGAATTGAGTACTAAAAGAACCATAGGACTAGACTTGACCAGCTCTTCTATTATTGTGTGGTTGCTTGCAGTATCCTGACTGACTGGATAAAGTCTGCATTTGTCCAACCCATTCTCTGAAAAAGTTTGTTGCTATTTGATGTTTCTGCAAATTCAAAATTCATCACAAAAATCCACAGTAGAGCATGTTTTTATGTGATATGAAGAAGCATTTTTCAAGATAGAGCACCTTTAACATTTAGAAACAATGCGTTACATTTGACTCATAGCGCTTACAGTACAGTATTACATTTAGTCACAGTAACAAGGCAGTTTAATGTGTATAGTACTGAAAGAAATGAACAAAAATGATACACTACATAACTTTTCCAAACTGGTATCCCGTAAAGCACTCTGCCTGCAACTGCACTACTGCAAAACCTCATGGAAACGTTATGTATCGATATCTTATTTAGCTCAAATGTGTGGACTGTTGTGTTATGTTTTCTCAAGACAGCAACGTACTATGTCACTTTGGGGCACGTAGTGGAATATCTGTTGAGCTCAGCACACTGTATTGACTGAATGAAAGATAATCATCCTTTTTCATGTTAAGGAACTATCCATCACAATGAAGAAGGTGGATATCTTTATGATTTTTTTTAATAAAAAAGTTTGATAGTGTAATCTCACAGTCACATCTTACAGTTATAAGAAAGTTTATATGTTTTTCTTTTATGAACCAGAGCCCGGCCAGCAATATACATTAACTTTGCAAAAGGAAATGGGTCTGGAATTCTTTCTTTTAGTGATTTCTACTGAATTGAAATTTTGTTGAAATAATCGTTCCAAACCAAATGTTTACCTGAGGCTGGCTTTGTGCACTTGTTTTTTTTATATCTTTATCCAAATGTCTGTAGGCAGTTAATTTTTGGTCGATTGGTTCTACCATCTTGAATTAACAGAGAACAGACCAATTCTGTGACTGGCCAGACTAATATAATTCACAAACCTGAGCGATGTCCACACTGAGGCCAGATATAGACTAAACATAACATGAGGCCCAATCAAATGAATACATACCCTTATTTGCTCCAGGGCTAGATTTTGGATATGTCTTTAACTCTGTGTTTTCTGCTTAAACCTGAATAAATGTAAATGTACATTGGCCTTACTTTTTTCTAACAAGCTAAATCAAAAAGGCCCTAAAGCTTAATACATATTACATTAAATGTGCTGTTTACAAAAATGTTACCACACTTTTCATTCCCATTGTTTTGCAGAAATATCAAATACACTGAAGTCAGGAAACTGGGTTGGTCTGTGTGACACTTACTGTGAATAAGTCAAACACTGAGAAATCATTAAAATGCAATTTAAAAAAATAATTAAACCCCTCCCACGCACGCAAACACAGACACACACGCACACACACACACACACACACACACACACACACACACACACACACACACACACACACACACACACACAAGCACATTCAAAAAACATGTTTATTAAGTGTACATTTTGTGAATAGAGTGATTTGTTATGTCAAAGACACCAAAAAATATTCAGTATAAAATAGGTTGAGTTCACCACTAATGTTAGCTTCATGGTTTAGTTTCTTTTTTTTCTTTCTTTTTTTATATAAATGAAAGTACATTGTCTTGTGGTATTACTCAGAATTTTGTATTTCTGTTTTTTTAATTCTGTATTAAATTACAATGAGAAAAATACTGAATCCATGTATTAATTTAAAAATAAGAGCAAAAACCCCACACACGTTGGTAAGTGTTCATTTGAGTTATTGTTATGGTATTCATTGCAATTAAATAAAAGCCATATGTTTTACAAGTTTCATCTCTATTTTTCTTGTGTACAGTAGTTAATAAATTAATGAATAATGAAAATAGGAGATAAAGGATTAAAAGAAACAAAAAGAGTTTTTAAATCACAAAATGTGAGTTCAGTGCAGGCTGGAACAGCAAAAGTTCTCATGTCCAATAATCGAAATGCTCAAATGGTTCTAGGATGTATAACTGTGCATAACTCCCACTGACAAATTAGAGCTCACTGGGTTGAGAAAGAGACAAAGACTAAAACTAATTATTCATAGTAAGAAAGACATTTCTTTACTTATCACAGATCTTACGTGATAATGTGACCAAAAATAGGCTGTGACACGGTAATAGAAATTTTGTATGTAGAATGTTATAACATCTAATAAACTAAATTGTAGATTCACCAATTTCCTTACCAATGCATTTTTTATTTGGATGGTGGGAGGAAGCCAGAGTACCCACGGTAACTTTTTATAACCTTTCATAGCTAGACAGTTGTATACAAAGAGATGCCACCTTTTAAACTTCTCAACTCTCTATTACTAAGCTTTTTAGTCACACGAACATCCCTCAAGTTGGCACTCTTTGTTGCCTTTAATGCATACCCTCAGTGTGATGCTGGTCAAGCCCAGTTTAAGTCACATGCAGTTCAACGTAACAATCAAAAAAGTGCTTAAATCACAGGTAGGCTAATAATCTCAGGCGACACAACACATCTGGATAAAGAATTAGTTTGATTTCTTCCTCCCACTATTCAAAGAAGTGCAAATTTAATTGTCCATAGTGATAGAAATGAATAGAAATGAGAGTGAATGGTGTTCTATCAGTGTATTTCTTTAGGGTTTAGTCCTGCAATTAACTGGTCATTGTCCAGGGTGTACCCCAAACGTGATAATTGGCAGAAGAAGAAAAAGCCTACTTGAGTTCATTATATGCCTTTAATCAGATAAGAGAGAAGATAAGTCTTTATTGTCTCCAATTGGAGAAATGTGTCTTGGACAATCATTGACCAGCTTAATCTGTCAATTCATACAGACTGTCACAAAAACAAAATACCAAAACAAAATAAAAATTAATATTCAATTTCAATACAATTCATACTCCACTACTAAAAAATCATCAACAACAATACACAGATCATACTATTACTCTGGCCTGCCCTGAGACATATTGCACACATTATTGTAGTTCACATAAACAATAACAACTCAATAGAATCTCCCCTATTCAAAGAACATATGGCACACAACCCATGGAATAAATATAAATATATTAATGGTATTCTATACTGCACATTTATCAGTTGTATTGCACACAGTGAAATATATTTTGCATGAATTCCCCAAATGCCCTAAGAACAAGATAAAATGTATCTATCTGCTATGAGTAATAACTAAAACCCATATGTTTAAAAACCAACTGGCAATAAAATCCATTCAACAGTTGCCCTAATGATCATAACAGTGAGTCACTTATTCAAAGCACTTGTCTCACGTGTGTTATATCAAAAGTAACTTGTAACTTGAGCAATCTTTTCCCTTCTCACTTGAGGCCATACTGGTGAGTATACTCTGTTACTGTGAGTTCTACAGACGCACCATGTACAGAGCGGGATGTTGCCATTGCAATCTCAACAGTGCGATCTGATCCGGCCCTGACACCCACTGGGGCCCTGACACTCTCTGGGGCCCTGACACCCACTGGGGCCCTGACACCTTCTGGGGCCCTGACACTCTCTGGGGCCCTGACACTCTCTGGGGCTTGTATGGCTCAGCCCTGGAAGGAGGCACTAATCAGGCGCCACCAGACATTACCCTGTGGGACACTTTATTGCATGCACAAGAATTCAGAGACATCTCTAGACCAATAAGATGATCTTTATTGTAATTAAATACTCACTAGAAATACTATTGGGACATAGATCAAAAAATAACATTGAAGAAATACATACTTTGTTCATGGCTCTGATTACTTTTTAATTAATGCTCTGAAAATATATATATGTATTTTGTAGCATATATTTGAATAAAATGGAACACATCAGTAAGTGTTTTCTATATCATCCACAATATAACAAACTTAAAAAAAAAGATATTTAAATCTGCATAAAACACAATACAAGAAGCCATTTCTTTCTACGGGTACTCAGAGTGGACAAATGGAGCACTTCTGGAGAAGAAGCGCACTCAAGTTACTTTTTGAGCGCACATTCTTAATAATTTAGGACATTTATAAACTAAACATAAACATGAACAACAACATGTAACATTGCATTTGGTGTGTTCACAGAGAGCAGCATGTCCCTAAAGGGCTGCCGTAGCCTTTCACATGCCTGTAATAAGAAGAAAGTTTGGAATTGCAATCTGCACTTTTGCCACCAGATGCCTCCAAAAAGTCCCAAAACTAACAAATACAACACTTGAAAGATTGAGTATTCTTGTATTCAGGGTGTTGTTGTGTGAAAAAAAAACAGAAAAGGAAGATACAATAATATAACAATGATTGATAATAGTGAGTAAAATTTGCATAGCTTCACAAAAGCTTACACCATAGTTCCCCTAAAAAGGCACTCAATCATTGAAGAGTTGCATTAATTGCCGCAGTCCTGCACAACGAAGCCAAAGGTTGTGGATAAAAATGGGCCGGGAACAGTGGAAGTACAACCGGGCGTTTGGAAAAAAAAAAAAGCTCTGTTACGCAACCCACCAAAGTATTGCTCTAATACATCGAGATGAAAGCTTTGCATAACTCAACAATCCAACCCACATCACATTTACTGTACATTAGCAGGCCCTCCGACACTTAGGAGCTGAAAATCCCAGTCCTGACAAGTGGCCACAGTACTCTTTCTCTGGTGTATTACTGAAATCTAGTACCACTCAGAGAGGGCCGGTGGGTTATTTCGGTCTGTCCTGTGAGCAGTATGTAGGCGACAGTATTCAAAGCTGAACCTGGGTGATCTGTGGAGGTCAGCTTCCTCCACAAAGCTGAGTCTACAAGCACTCCTTTGGGCTATTTTTAAGAAACACTAGCTCACTTCTCAAAGGTTTTTGGAAACTTACTTCCTGCCTTTTTAAGATGGATCTCAAATATCTACAAAAAGAGACGTCACACATTAGTAAGTGTAGACATTTAGTTTCACATATTTTTGTATTTTTTTAACTCAATATCTGTTTTGGAAAGAGTGAGATTTTGTACAGTACATTATTTTACCATGAGACAGATATTATTTTGAGACTAGTTTTTACACTTACATCCAGATTTATTTTTTTTGGGTGTTAACCTGGTTTTAAATGGATTTTATTTAGTCATAATAGTTTTTGGATTGGTTTAAAATGACTTGGATGCAATTAAACTGGATTTAACTGTATTTGAATGAGTTTGGGGTGGTTAATCTTGGACTTAAACCTGTTTTAATTGGATTTAAACGGTTAAACTAAGTGCTTTAACTTGTTTTCAAACCAGTTAGAGTTTTGACATTTTAGACTGCTTTTAAACAGATTTAGATGGGTTAAAGCACTTTTCCTCTAACAATAAAGATCTTGTATACAGATGTGTTACAGAATAAGCAGTGTTTGTTTTTTAATTCTTTTTTGATAAATTACTTAAAGTATTTGTATAATAATTTATTTGCATGGATTCATGTCTCAGTTCAATGTGTGTTGGAGGCTCATTAAAAGGGCTCATTAACATAATGGAAAATTGGTTGATTTGTAAATTTATGTGTGTTTTTTCAAAGGTAAAACAAGTAAACCTGTTGAGACCAAAAAAGGAATTTACTGCTGAGTAAAGACAATCCCTTGCAGCAAAATTATTTTTGGCTTTAACTCACATTTTATTTTAAGAGAACCAACCAAATGACAATAAATATTATCTGTATGTTATGTGTTTACTGCACAAACAAATACTGTAAACACCTCTCTTCACAGTGGCTCCTACATTTTCATTCTCTATTCTTCTGTTTTCTTTTCTCTCTCTTTTCTGTGACACCAGATGCTGGTCAAACTCAGTTAGAGTCCCACAGTGTTACGTATTATAAATATTTTAAGGTTGTACAAATCACAATGATGTGTGACGCTACTGTCATATATTTACAGTCCTTTACAAATTCTGCACATTATAGCAGGTATTTAGCCTATACAGATTGTACCAGGATTTTTATTACTGTCCTAAATTTCTTATTATGATTTCTGTGGCAGTTTGTTTCGAAAACATTTCCCCAGCAGCTATCATTTTATATGGTTTTCATGAGAATGTTTGCTCTGACTTTGGCCGCACCTGGGAAGCAGTGGAAGTGTTCACTACTGTAAGAATCCCACTGAGTGAAACTGAGCCTCAGCCCTGAGG
This sequence comes from Neodontobutis hainanensis, assembly GCA_024349245.1. Taxonomy (NCBI): domain Eukaryota; kingdom Metazoa; phylum Chordata; class Actinopteri; order Gobiiformes; family Odontobutidae; genus Neodontobutis; species Neodontobutis hainanensis. Next base: position 1,553,592 of record JALDNG010000046.1, read on the forward strand.
AGCACTGCTGCTGACCCCCCCAAAATGTCCCAGAGAGAGGGGTCTTTCTGGGGCACTGACACCGGATCCGGGCCTCTCTGTCCTGGGACGAGGGGGAGGAACGGATTGTCCACGGAGGTATGAGAAGCTGAGGGATACGAGGGGGCATTACCAGCAGCCAGATGGGGAGCAGATGACTTCGTCTAAAATACAAGGCAGGCCCAATGTGGAGAGGAGGGGGGCAGGGGGGGAGACGCTCAAGTGAAAGTTTACAAGACATTTGTTTCCTCTCCCTCTTTGGGCTGGGACATGTTCATCACAGCCATTTGTGCCCTGACATGTCCCACTGTGGAAAAACACCAGAGGTAGCCAGAATATGTTGTCAATCGTGCACTGGGTAAAATATTGTCATATATAGTTGAGCAAAGTAGGGCACATTACTCAAATGTATGAACTGTATAATAGCTTAAAAAACATTTAAATCTATGGACAAACTGAGCCCAGAGTGAACAAACTGAGGACTGCTGAAACAGAAACCTTTTTGTTTATTATTATTATTATTATTATTATTATTATTATTATTATTATTATTATTATTATTATTATTTGAAGCTAGAAAACAACACCAGACATAGAGAGGGTTATTAAAAGTGAATCCAAATAGAGGCTAACCCCAGCTTTAAGTTAGCTTCTCACTACTTATGTCTAAAACACTTTATAATGCTCTATAATTGTTATTATCAAAAAAAAGGTTCTATCAACCAAGACAAAGTGAACTGTAACCAATTTCCAGTAAGTTAAATCAACTGAGTAAAAGTATTTGTCAGCTCAGGACAGAGCTGGGTCTAGTCTGCCCTCTGGTGCTGGACCACACATTGTCTGCAGAAGAGATGAGTAAAGATTTACTAACATCTGCTGCCCTCTTAAGGTGCTCAAAGCTGTTACATGCAAAGGATAGATGTAGTCCTCATAGGAACCCCTACAATGACCAAAACCTGATTGTGCCAAGACAAATATAAAACCATGATTACTTCACATCAGACATATTGTATAGACTCCTGTGTGCAATGTGTTCAAAAGGTTCAAACAATGGTGAAGCCAGTACAGTTGTGCTCGTAAATACCCTGGAAGAGTGTATGGGCTCCTGACAGAACGATGCATCTTTCATCCAGTGCTGCACTGATGTTTTTGTATTCTGAGTCTCTAAAAATGTTTTAGAGTGGCGAAAGCAAAAGAATGTCAAAGGATCTGCAGGAAAAGGTAATTGAACTGTACAAAACAGGAAAAGGTTATAAAAAGGTTAGCCAAAGATTTGAGATTGTCAGTCAGCAGAGTTCAAAATGAGGGATTCTGTTTAAACCCAACCAAGGTCAGGTAGACCAATAAAGATTTCAGATAAAGATTTTATATAATATAATAAATTAATTTCAGCTGAAATACGGGACTCTGTGAAAAAGGGTGTGTGGCTGTTTTAAGAGGCACAATAAGGAGGAACTGGAAGAAAAATGGGCTGCATGGTTGAGTCGCCAGAAGAAAGCCATTACTACACAAATGCCACAAAGCACCCCGCTTACAATACGCCAAACAGCACAAACACAAGGCTCAAAACTTCTGGAGCAAAGTCATTAGTATGGATGAGACCAAAATTGAATAATTTAACTGAATAATTGGCCAAAAACCTCACAAATTTAGCAAGGTTACGAAAACTTATGAACACTGTATAAACCAACAGCATATATACAGACCTGTATTTGACAAATGAGCAGCCACACAGTTTGTTACCTCAGGGGACAAGGTTTGATATCAGTGGCTATAAGATGCAGCATCTGGCTACAGAACTGCACTTGCATTCTCAGACAACTTTTTTCCTAAGTAGGTGACGTCACTTGCAGTCGACGCCTGAGAAGGGGTTAGGGTTAGAGTTAGAGTTAGGGTTAGTGCAAGTCTGAGAGTGCAAGTGCAGTTCTGAAGACAGACCCTTCTCAGTTAGCGTGGTAAGTTCAGGGTTAACCCTGGGTTTTTAGTATCACAAAGGTGGTTCACTTTCCATCGAGATAAATCACTGTGGTAACTTAGGCTGATCGGCTCTGGAGCAGGTTAAGATTGCAGTTAGACAACAGATGCACGGACACTGACCAATCAGGAATGAGAAATAAGCTGCCAGTGTTGAGGAGCCGGGAAAGAAGCAGCATTTAAAACGTAAACTCCATACTTGGTTGTTACTGTTGGTTTTTAGTCTTAAAAAAATCTGTATATGCTAATTATTTAGTCTCTGGTGCTGTTAGTTTTTTAGGAGTTTAGTGTTTTCCTGCACTTCCTGCCTCTCCACAGACTCGGAGTAAGTTCAACTGGATTTGTCGTACAGGGCCCAGGAGGTTCCCACAAGCCCAAAGGGAAAGCATATGGCACACATGTTTGGGAAACCCTTAGAGCATTGTTTAATTTTTACTGCCTTCACTCTGTGTTGTGTCGTCTCAACTTATCAAGAACATAGTGTAGTAATGATATTGTTGTAACCAGTTTAGAATCATTTAAGTTATTATGAAATTCTATATTTAAATATTATTTTCTGATTTTTATTGACATGAATTAGTTGTTAAAAATGTAGGCTATAATTTGTTTTAAGTGAAATGTTATTAATCTGTCTGCAGGTGTGTAGGATCTTGCATGCTCTCAGCTCCCTCCCTCCTCCCTTGTACTTCCTGTTAATACCTGTTCACCCATAGGGACTGCGGTGTGTCTTTTCCTTGAGTTGACAGTGAGGAAGAGGAGGGGAGAAAATGTTTTATGACCACAAATAAGGAAATGCTTTTTTTGCAGTTTGAAAGTTAAACATGGAGAATTTTTGTCTTGTAAATAAAGAAGTCTAAAGGCTAATCTAGCCAAGACACCAATAGCCTAATATATTAATAGCCCTTAGTAAAACTGCATTGAGTTAACACTGCTGGTCTTCACTATATGAAAAAGTGAAGGTTTATGGATAACTAGTCTTGCATTAAGAAGAGTAAATGCTACATACACTGTTACCAAAAGTTTAATTTTAGTAGTTTGCTCAAAATATTTATTGCATGAACATGTTTTACACTTGTAAAGGTCACGTTTCTTAGTGGGACTAATTCAACTATCGCGGTATTTAATTTGAAGAGCTCTTTTTCTCCGTGAGAGGCGTTCAGCCAATAGGCTTTAAGAAGTGGGCGACATCTCTGTTCAGGAAACCCTCTCCTCCTCCGCAGCTGCACAGCCGTAGAGCGACCCCACGTAACAACCTTATCCGGTGGTTACTTTCAAAATAAAAGTCTCTGTAGCCCTAGAGATATGTGCTGTTGGATCTCAACTCTTTGTCACTTTGTCCATTAATTGCATGTCTCATGTCTTAAATTTGGTAAATGTTGATGTAATATTTTTAAAATAAAAACACTGAACTTGACTAAAATTCTAATTTGATATCAGGTCTTTACCTCAGATGCAAGACAATAAGCATTGTCCATGTATGGGTAGCTATATCTGTTGTTTCTTACCATACACCGAGTCACAGTGTAGGTCTATAGCTGTAAGGTAAGTAAGTAAGTAAATTTTATTTATATAGCACCTTTATAGTAACAGATATAAATCACAACGTGCTTTACAAAGTGCAACAATTTTAATAAAAGAACAATAAAACTTTGATAAATTAAAATTAAAACCACAAAATAGTAAAACATAAAAAGCCCAATCAACTAAAAGCTTGTTTAAATAAAAGTGTCTTCAGCTGCTTTTTAAAAGAATCAACAGAAACGTCCACTCGCAGTGACAAGGGCGATCCAGAGTGTGGGGGCGACTGTTTGGAAAGACCGGTCTCCCTAAATTTTAAAACGTGTTTTGGGGACCATTAGAAGGTTTTGACCAGAAGACCGAAGAGTGTGTGAGGAGGAGTAAGGGGTCAGCAGGTCAGTGATGGACTGGGGGGCCTGTCCATGTAGAGCTCAGTCAAGACTAAAATTTTAAAATCAATTCTGAATTTGACTGTAAGCAAATGAAGTGAGGATAAAACCGGGGAAATGTGATGCCTTCGGTTGGTTCCAGCATTTTGCCCCATTTGTAGCCAAGGCTAGGTTATGTTCATATTGTTAAGTGTCAGCCAATCCTAAAGTTGAGAGAGCTGGTTACCCCCTAAAAATCATAAATCCTATGAATATCCTATGAATATCCTATAATATAAGACTAAGTGAAATATTTCTCTGAAAATATTATTTAAAAAGCACAATAAACAGACAATTGGTTCTAAATGGCTTAATAATATTTTGTCAACACCACAAAGAAGAACTGAAATGCAAATACTTTTTTAGTATTTTCATATAAAATCTATTTTTTTTAAATACCTATGTGGATAACCTCTGTTGGCCCCCCTGCAGTAGGCTTCTTATGCAGGCCACCGGGGGGCCCCATACCCCAGATTGGGAACTACAGTTACTGACAATTCTACTCAAAAAGATTAGTGTCTCACAGATTATTTTAAGTGTCTTACATTCATATATATATATATATATATATATATATATATATATATATATATATATATATATATATATATATATATATATATATATGAATTATATTACATTCATATATATATATAAGAATTGTATTTTTTTTTAGATTGGCTTTAATATTTCTAGATTATATAGGCTAGCCTATAAAATTAAATGGAAAAAAAGAATCTGTGAGTGTTTTTTTTTATAATTTTCTAGACTCGACGTTCATCTACGTGCTTTTATTTTCAAGACAAAACCTTAATTTCCGGTGTGGTGCTGTTGTTTCGGTCGTGAGCTTGACGCCGCTGTAATGTTGCTGCAATCTCAAACGGTGGAGACTGATGAGTGCAGTGTTGTGGATACGGCTCTCTTTCTTCGACTGCCTCCACTTTAAACCCGATTTTACGGAAGTATCTCACCCATACGTGAAGTTTAAGGGGCTGGTTGAAGATGTCAGTGGCCGGGCTGAAGAAGCAGTTCCACAAAGCGAGTCAGGTACGAGACTCCGTTACAACAACAACTGTTTTCCTGTGCCGTTTGGATGTTGACGCGTTGCTAACGCTGATGCTTGATGCTGGGGCTCAGAAATGCATTTTAACCAGCCCTTTTAATAGATTTACTTCTTTTTAACACTTTTATGGCCTGTTTTGAGGGACTTGCCAGTATTAATTAGGCTATGTTTCTTAGTTCTGCCATGTAACAAAAAACTCTATTTAAAAATATGTCAGTTTTCTGTTTCCATTTCGCACCGTAGGACAAAACATGCCTCTGTGACCTTTATAAAGACTCTTGATCATTTAATAACCTACTCTAAAGGCTTCGGCATTCGTTAGTGAGCAAAATGTATATTCCTCACGGGTCAAAGTTCATTAAGCTATACTATAGACCAATTGTACATTGTGTGCACCTGCTTCCCATAGAAATGTGAAGCTTTACTAACTACAACCACTGACAATACCGTTAACAATGACATACCCACATGTTGAATCTAGAGCTGATTTGATTTATTTCATTTACACATATCTATAACAATACTCCAGAAATACATTCTAGTAGACCTATTTACATGAGAACCTGATGGATTGCCCAATAACAGTACATTCTTGAGAAGTTTCCAAGTTTCCCAGTTAAGATATTACTCCCACAATCACTTATTACAACCATAGTTAAAAACATTTACTCAGTGAATGCCAATACAGTCCCAACAGATGAGGTCTTTCTTCTGGTTAAGCTGGTTTGTAACAAATTATGATGTTGCTAATAATTTATTCAGTCATGACCCGACACGTCCCAACAACACAGTCATAAGAATATCACCATTGTTCCAGGCATCCATACAACACAGCTCATTTATGTTAGTCATAAAAATACCATTTAGAAAGAGGGCTCTGTTATTCCCACAGCCTGTTTGCGTTAAGACAAGCAGCAGTCGGTGACTATGAGCTGGGTTTAGATGTTTAAATAGTTGCTTAGTGAATTACTGTTGGGATAGTATAGTGGAAATAATAATCCCTTCTGTAGCATTTTCTGGCTGATGCAGACACTGCATATACAAAATTTTGTCTTTAGCTGGACTGTGGTGTGGAATATTTTGAGAAATTAAATAGACAGTGCACAGCATGTTTTTGTGAGGATGTATACATTTTCCTTGGACTAAATGGCACGTGAACACTAATGTCAAAGGCTTACATTTACAAATTGAAGTACTTTTAGATGGGAATTTTAGTGCTCCTTTATTACCAGTCTTTTGTGCAGAGGCTAAGGTTTTTTGAAAGCCTCTGGGCACACATTCCAATATATTTCCACTTGTTGTACTAAATTGTCTGGGATGTTGAACCGGCCAATCACAGAGCTGTTCTGTGAGTTTGGGATCAAAAAGCAATTGATACATTTAATAACCGGCCCACACTAAACAGACAAATCAAAGTAGCTGCTACACTGATTTGTACATGTCAGCTCCTCAATTTACACTGAAGCTTTGGTTACATTTAACTTTTTTAGTTTTTGTCTAATCTGATGACTAAATACACTATAAATGCCATTATTTAAGCAGTATGTTTTTAAAAATATATTAAATATCATATTTCTGTTGTGTCTTAGTAAATTAAAAAGTTTTCTAAACTGACTGTAGAAGTAGAGCGTGTAAGAGAAAAGTATTTATTTTAGCTGAAGACATTTTTATTTTCCAGACCCACTTATTATAGGACAAGGTGCTGATAAGTGGGATCAGATTATATGGAAATCATAGATAATGTGTTATTTTGTATACTCTTATTATTCTTATTTAAAATGTTTTTTTTCCCCCTTGAAATCATGAAACAGCTAGATTTCAACACCACTGTCTCCATAGCTTAGGTTAGTATTGTAGTTTGCAGACTCATGCAGCTGTAGCATGCTTCTTGCTTCCTGGCAGAGATTTGAGAAATTGTTGATGGGATTAAAATAACAACAGGGATATTACCATCAGTATCAGTCCATTTCCGTTTGACAACCCTGCATCATTGTCATTACAAATTCCTCCCCTGACATTGACTTGAATCATATGCTTTCCTACAACAATCCCTTCACTTTTCTGTCCAGAGAGAGCGTTGGCATCTGCTCTGACCTGGGACCAGTGAGCAGTGAATCACAGATGGTGCCTCGCCATTTAGACCGTCACTGCTTTGTCCCCCTCAGAGAGCAAATCATATTGTGGCTGTCTGGATATGAACGAGGGGATATGAATGGTGTCATTTATCTGATTACTCAGCCATATGAAATCATTATCCTGAGCAGAAGCTAAATGTCAAACCGCCATGTCCTATTAGTGCTGTGATCCTCTTTGCATTGTTTTTGTACAGTAGACTGTGTTTACCTAAGGAAGGGGTGGGCAGTTATTTTCTCCAAAGAGCCACAGAACTGTTGGGGTGGGCCAGGCCAACACGGTGAACTCACTTGTGCTCAATAAAAACCCATCTTCTCTTGCCTGTAGTTTAAAGTTTGAACTGTAGGCACAACAATATGTGCAATAGCACACTGTATATTCAACACCACAGTCACAGCTGCACCTCCTCAGTTTTAGATCCAGTCTTTACAGTTAGTTTTCACTGGATTTAAAACAAGCTCTCTGAGAGTAGAGATGATAGTTTTAGGAAAGGTTGTTACCATTTGGAGCATGTCTTAATGGCATTAACTAGGGGTGTTTTGGAGCCACAATACAAGCCACAATACAATATATCCCGATATATCCCAATACTGTAAAACAAAAATGAAATAAAATTAGATTTATATAAAAACATTGAAAATTACACACAATTATATAAAATATTTTGTTATTTAATAATATATAATAATATAATATATATATATTTTTGGAAGAAAATAATTTGGCCATAATTTGAATCGATACAAGAATCGCGCAGTAAATATTGCAATATTTAACAGAATCAAATTTTTCTTACACCCCTAGAATCAACTAATCACTGCAGAGACCTGTAGGCAAAAATGGGTGGCTTAAAAGTCGTGAGGGATATTGGTGATACATTCTGTTATTTATAATGTGAGTTCTTATAAATAAACACTGCATTAGAAAATACATATTTCTCTTTATTGAAAGTGGTCAGAGATCAGAATGATATTGCTTGTCCTCCACCGGTCTCTTTTCTAGTTATTGCGGAAACAGATTGTGTTGTGGTTGACAGGAAGAAGCAGTGTTTCCTGGTCCCGGTCGTCCTTTCTACATTTGTTCTGGAGCCAGGTCACTGTCCTTTTATCCCCCTAGGAAACGGCTGAACCGCCAAACAATCACTTTCAAGTCTATTATAAGCTGCACGCCCAAAAACTGCTGTTTTTCTTTTGTGCATTTCTCTGATAAGCCTGTATAAAAGCACTGTGTTGTTTCAAATACTTATTTTTCATATATTTTGCCACCAGCTGGCAGGAAACCCCTGTATAAATCAAACTGTGCTCAGTGGATCAGATAGGTGCTATAGTTTGAAACAAGAAATAAAAGACTTGGAAGATAATGAGAAATTTCCTTAACGAGAATTACCTGTTCCAGAAAAATACAACAGACAAGTAAAATATATTTTTATGATTTCTTTTTTTTATAATAATGTCATGTGGAAATATAGATTGTTAAATGTCACTGACAGTCTCTGGTCACCTAGTTTAGGTCACAGTTGACTAAAATCTCATTACATTACATTTAGAGTTATTGCCGCTACTTTCAGTAAATGCTTCCCTCTTCCTGTTCTAAATGAATCCAACCCTCATCGACTGCACTCGTTTACTGACTGTGTACTGTTCACTGTGACTGAAACAGCTCTAATCATCAACAGGCATGTGGATAAATTGAGTGCAATGCCACAAGACACAAGTTTGTGTCTTTTGGAAGTGCTGCACTCTCCTTTTCTAAATAGATTTAGTTAAATGCTTGTATTCTCTTTATTGATAATGCAAAGTTAGAGGCACAAAAGTATTACACAATGTTTGTAAATGGGCAGCATCTGATGTACAGTTGTTGAATTATCTGTGTATAAAGTGAGCTAAACCTCCAGCACTTATCCAAAAGGTTTTGTCTTGCAAATTAACATATAGTAGATAATTGCAGCTTCAAATTGGCCATATTTCACTTTAAAATGGAGGGAGTAATGACAGAATGTGCTGAGTTTGTAATTGTAATAAACTCTAGAGTTTCTCCCAAAATAAATGGAAACTTTAATGATTTTCATGTAAATGTGAGACTTCTCAACTACAATGTTACCATCTGTAGGAGATTAAAAAATGACATGGAACAAGTCCTGGTTTTGCATTACTAGCATCTGCTTCAATTTGCATTTGTTAAGCCATAAAATTGTCCTGAGTTACCCACATTTGTCATACTCTGGACAAATCAGCTTGTAATCATCTGTGGAGTATAAACTGAAGGCACACTTCTCAGTCGTGTGACGCCATCGTTGGTGACACATGCTTGACGACCCACTAAAAGACTGGTCTCCATCTGTGCCGCCTCTGTCATGACGTGATGAGAGCAATGTTGTTGTTTCAGATCTGTTCCTCAGTCCACGCACAACAGGGAGTTTACAACAGTACAGTCACTGTAGCAAACCGGTTCCTATCGTTATGACTGTACTGTATATCATTATTGTTTTTCTTATTGTTTTCTTTCAGTTAATTTTTACACTACCTAACAGTGAACACCAACAAACCAGAGGGGTGGTTTAAACAACCTTCTGGTATGGAGGTTCATTTAGAAAATAAAACAATATTGTTGTACAGTCTAAGTCTGACGTTTTTAGCTTAATCTGTAGATGATTTTGAGACAAAAAAAAACATTAGCAAAATAAATATAAATTTAAATAAATAATAATTAAATAAAATTGCAGCCATATGTGATTTAGAAATTGCACGTGCTCAAATTGCGATTGTTTTGCAATTAATTGCACAGCCCTCTTCCTGCCTCACTGCAAGAAAGTTGTGAGTTTGACCGACTCGAATGTCCTTGGCCTCCGGTCTTTCTGTGAGGAGTCAGCATGTCCTTCATGTGTTATCGTGGGTTCTTTCTGGGAACTCCGGCTTCCGTCCAAACACATGCCTGTGTAGGTCAAGTGGCAGTTCTTAAAGTATCCTGAATGAATGTGAGAGAGAATGGTTGTCTGTCACTGTCTGTCTCTAAATGTTAGCCCTGCAACTAACTGTCCACTGTCCAGGGTGTACCCAGCCTCAGGCCCAAAGCTGCTGGGATAGGCTCCAGTCACTCGTGACCCCTAAAAACTAGGGGTTGGTCTAAGTGGAATGAAATGAATGCTTATGTAGATCAGAGCAGATTGAGAAGAGATTCCAGACCCATTTCAGTTTGCAAAATGAAAGGGCATGGCTGGCCAGGCTAAACTTTTCCTTTTGTGCTAATATAAATGAGCAGGGGCCTTTTGGTGTGGCGTTTGCATGTTCTCCCTGTGTCTGCGTAGGTTTCCTCCAGGTACTCCGGTTTCCCCTACCACTAAAGACATTTACAATAGACCCCACCCCAGGGGCCAGGACTCCTCTGCAAACGAGATTTGACTTTCCTGGATAAATACAAATAAATACAAATACAAATAAAAAAATGTATATATCTGGGATAGATTTAGGCATTTTACAAAAACCTTCAGAAAGTTTCTAAAAAAAAGTCTGAGTCACTGGAAACGTCTGGTGAGCAATTTATTTCTTCTAACACACTCGACAACCCACCTCATGCAGAGATGAGTGTATTCAGTATTTGAAATTATGTGATGGAGGCGTTGAACCAAGTTGCCCGATGGTCTAGCTGCCTGTCCCTGCGTTCATTAACATTTTAGCAGCTCTTCTTAATCTGTACTTGTTCATGTCAGCAGCTGAATACCATCTGATACTTGATCCCCACAAACAGGGATGTCCCTGCAGCACTTCCCATGGAACAACATTTGATACCAGCAGAGACACCCTGTTCCTTTTACACTGTTATTTAACACTGGCTCTTCTGCTGCCAGTACAACTTTTATTCAAGAATGGATTTTAAGAATTTGGTTGCAGTGCATTTTTGACTGTAGCTCAAGCCTATGAATCTCAGCAATTTCTTGGCTCTGCAGAAAGTAATGATGTGGAGAATAGATGTGGTTAGCTCGAGGCATTTGGGGAATTTAGTAGTGTATTAAAGTCAGAGTAAAGCTTTATGCTGAGATCTAATTCACTCTAAATCTAAACACTTGCAGTATTGATGACTTATTTATAAAAAAAAATATGCAATTAGTTCATTTAGAGGTCCGAGCTAAGTTTAAGGGAAATACAATATATCTAGGCTGTTTTTAAGGAAACACTTATCTTTACCAATATCTTTTGGTAAATTTTGGCTGTTCAAATCGAATGTAATGTAGTCAGACTATTAGATGACACTTTGCCCATTCTGCTGATTATCTGTGTTGTGTAAATGTAAATTTGGAACATGACATCTAATGCTTTCTTCCTTTTTAATTTTATGTTTGACTCTCAAATAATTTGATGGAGGTATAAATAATGATGTCGGAGCAGATCTGACCTGCTAACAGCCCTATGGTCGGAAACAGACACCCGTGCTGCTGTTCTGGACAGGCCTCTAATGAGACAATTACCTGAAGCAGCAGCATTAACTAAACTATGACCAGCAGCATTAAGGTTGTAACCTCATACCACCCGTCTAATGAGTCCCTTTCCGTATGATTGTGGGGTATGAACCAAGAAATAACAAAGCATGTTTATTTGTTCTCCCAACTGTGTCTCTGTTAGGGATGTAACATACGCATGTGACGTCTCAAGTCAGTTGAGATTTAATGAATAATGAATTGTGATACATGTTATGAATAACAGTGGCCACACTGTTTACTGCAAAATTGCTTTAAACAAGTTGTTGCAAACAGTTTCTAGCATGGGGACGACAAGTCTGGATGTAGATATTGAGGAAGCCTCATTCGAATCAGAGGTGTGGCGGCATTTTGGATTTCGGATGGAAGTAAGGGGGCAACAGACAAAACAAAAACTGCACAAACATTGCAAGAAGACGTTTAAATACACTAACAGCACAACACATATGTTGCAATACATAATCCGTCACGAAAAGCGTCAGTACCATCTGAACGCACAAACTCACAGCCTTCTTTAACACTAACCACTCTGCCACCATGCACCCCTGTTTGGAATTTGTTTCAAAGCTGTAATTTTATTTTATTTTGACAAAAAGAAATATTAAAAGGGCATTCGTTCCGTTCTAATTAGTTTCTCATGTCTCATCTCATTTTATAGAAGAAAATTCAGTTTTGTGAATTGAATCAAATCTTGAGTTGAGTGAATCGTTACATCTTACTCTGTATTAATTCTCAGACACAAAAGTCCTGTTTAGTTATCTGGCTATATCCAATGTCTGCTACACTTCTGTCTTCCTTCCTGCCCACAAACCTCAGACGTTGATCGGAAATAAAACTGTGGTTTAGTACAAAGCAAGGTAGAGCGTGTTCTACCATGTTAGATTAAGAAGGGTGCGTGTGCATAAAGAATCTTTTTTTCAAGGACAAGGCATAGAGGCTCTGTACATCACAAAGAAACAAAATAAATGGAGGCATTGCTAAAGAATAAAATATAGTAAAAATAGTCTGGAGAAACATTTACTTTTATCATAGACCTAGTTTTTTTTTCAGACCAAAGATTTTCAGAAGTTTTTTTAAAAATATATTGTCATTGTTATTTTTTTGTAATAAGCGTGTTAAAATCTACAATGACAATAAAAGCAGTGGTGGCTGGGAACTTAAATGCAACATAATTTGTGATGATTTACAATATTTGTACTTTATGTTTTATAAAAAAAAATGTAAATCCTTGAACAAATCAATTAAGTTGACAGGGATCTTTGAATCATCCAAGATATTTTGTAAACTGCTCTTGAGAAAATGTACATTTTTCAAAGTTAGACTTGCAGAATTACAAATAGTATTGCCATTGCCCAAGATGATTTTAAATGTCATCTGGTTCAGACAGGAAATACACTCTTTCATTAAACGCTTTTGTTTGAGGTCATACCTCTTAGCCCTAGGTTCTTCAGGTTTTGTACACCAATAGGTCTGAGACTGGAGGCCTGTTTTATCTGTAATCTAGTGAAGCACAGGTTATACTTGGGCACTATGTTATTGATTCTTAGTTGTGTCCATTGAAACAAAAGGTCGTAACCGTAGAAGTTTTGTTTACCTAAAGGGAACAGTAAATCTCACAGCTGTTGTATGCGCCGGCTGCCCTGCGTTATCTCTCTGTGTGAGAGGTAATGCCTCTGCTCTGGTCTCTAAGAAGCCATAGCTGAAGCTCTACAGATCACCAGTATTATTTATCAACAAAACAAATTGTCCACAGCCATTTGTTCAATGGTCTTTTAGCAACATAAAAGAGTCAGCCATGGTTTTGGGGCAAATGTGAAAGAGCCATAATGATATAATATTGTTCTGTTTAATGTAGCACTGCGCTACTTTTAGCCAGTAGCCTCACATAATTTTAAAGTCCAAGAATACATATTCTTGTATTAATTTAATAAACACAGGAATAATTGAATCATACCTATTTCACTGACACAGTTCCCTCAGATGGACAGAAAACTTTGTACAAAATGCACTAAAATGACCCTACCGTTTCAGAAGACATGCTTTTATTTAATTCCAAATTCTAAAACATCTAGTGGCTAAAAGTAGGGCCGCTTTAATGTTAGTTAAAATATGTGTATTATGCACATTTGAGAGTCATAACTGAAAGCACACTGTGGAAAATGTATTATAAAATGATCTCCACTTTATATTAATTATTTTGTTTACAAAAACTGCTGCAGGAACTTTCTTAAAACCTGGCAGATGGTTAGGACTAGGCTAAGAAGAACTGTTTCTTTTTGAAGCAGTGTAAAAAGAGCTGGATTCTGTAATTCTCTCACTTTTGCTGTTTTGTTTGTTGAGTCATCCTCATTCAGTTGTCTTGTCCACTGCAGAAATAAAGATTAAAGTAAGAGTAGAGTAAAGATAAAGAGTTCTCTACTAAGGATTACAGTTGAAACTACTACTAACACATCACAGTTTACAGTATTAGTGCCCTTTGTTCTGCTTTGTTTACCTCGAGCTGGAAATCAATGGGTGGATCCAGTTTCCAGCTCATCCAACCCTCCACTGCTCAGAGCTGCATGAGGTCTGTTTTGCTGCAGCTATCACGCACTTTACTGTAAGCTTTTCTCATCGAGATCAATGCTACATCCTAAACCAACACTATAAAAGATACTCCTCTTCTAAAGGCCGCTGGGTGCAATGTTGCAAACCATTCATGGGAACATTGACTGTTTGCAGATTGATATGACTGGATTTCCACATATGCAGTGTTTCTGCAAATTACTCCTAAAAAGTAAAGTTTATTCCCCTATAATGGTATTACAATTGTTTCTGCGTGTGTACAGTTTTTAAAATCTCATGAGTAGGTTGTTAAACCTTTGGCATGATATATGATATAGATTATGAGCAAACAGTTTTAAATTCACAAAGAGCCATACGTTGCTGGCTCTAGTTAAAACCGTAATTAAGAATTGATATGAGACACTAGCTTTGTTTTCTTCTTGGGATTTGTTATTACCAGAGGAACTGAAGTATTTGTTGTAAAAGGTTTGACGTTTTGCATTTAGGATTTACAATACATTACATTATAAATCACTGATGGTTCTCAGTCTGGAAACAATTATCTTAGAGTGAACCTGTTACATAATGTTGTTTTTTAACCCGATAGCTTAGGATTGCATTTAAAAACCCTGTTCAACTCTCTCAAATCTATTCTCATGTTTCTGTCTCATTTGGGTGACAAAGTAAAAAACAATACAACAACACTGACAGAATTCCTGTGTACACACAAGCAGTGACAGTTCCTTGAGAGTTGTTTTGAAAGGAAGCTGCTGTTTTCACTCTGCAGACCACACTGAGTGGCACTTTCACAGCTAACCCCCCGTTGTAGCAGGGCCATCAAGTGGTTCATGAGAAAATGACAGAGCCACTCAGCATTAAATAAGCCCAGTGTCACATTCCTGGGTTGCATTTTCTTCTGTGGGACCTTGCAATTTTATTATTATTTTTTTTACCTCTAGCCTTCAGGCAGCTGTAGTTCCTGAAGCGTGAAAAGCCTCTGAACTTGTCTAGACTCATTTCAAACAAGAATCTTTCTATTCTCCCAAAACGAAAGTATATGTGTGAGAAAAGCGCAGATGTGTCACATTTCACACATGGGAGGAAATCCAAAGAACTACTGTACAAATATGTCTTTGTTAATGTGTGATGTCTCTGATACATGTTAATGGTTTTATAAAAATAAAAAAATAATGCTGCCTGGTTCTGTTCCACTGTTTTCTCTCACAAGGTTACACTTCAAGGTCACTTAGCAAATACTGTAGATTAACAAAGGACTTATAATTTAATAATATTTAAGGATTATGTTATACTGTATTATTTAATAACATTATTACAACAAAGTTCATCCTAGTGTTCCAAATTTGTAAAGCTACAACTTTTAATGGACATTAGACACCAAGCACTCCCAATACAGTCACAGCCTACTGTGATGGTGAAATATCTAAGTATCTAAGTCATCTTTAATCCTTAACAATCCATCACTAGGGTCACAGATCCCCTGCAGATTTTCTAGAATTACAAAGAGAAGTCAAAGACATTACATGGCTATTGGCTTCAAGCTATCAGTCATAACGCTATGGAATTTAGCAAACTGTGTCTCTAATACAACTAAAAGTTTAAAATATCTAAACAAGTTGTTTGAAACTTACAAATTGAGGAGCCAAATGGTTTTGCTCCCTATTTCTTTACGCAAGTCTTGCTAACGCGTAAACACCTGGCTCAAGTTTACTCGGGTCCAGTCCCTTTGGAAATCTCCTTCTCTCTTTCTCTTTTGGGCCTTCACCATCAGAGGTTTCCTGGTTGTCTTTGCTGGGGCTGCCATAGCAATGTTATCTGGGAAACCGGGCTTCCATCCTGGTGCAAAGTACTTGTATTAGAGGTTTAAGACCAGCAAAGGGAACTGTGTTAGTGACATAAGCATGATTATGCTCATCTCATCTCAAAAAAACATTTAAATGATTTTGAGAATATATATTTTTGGGCTAAAAGGTATGCGTAAAGAAAGCACATATTACCTCTGCTTTACATTAATTCACCTTGAGCAACTTTCAGATGCAGACAGCAGTTTGGAACAGACTTAAATTAACCTTTCTCCCTGTAATCCAATAATGTCATTAACCTCTAAGACTTATCTTTCATAAGACACATTTAAAGCCCGTAAGGATTTGAGAATAAAATGACTTTTAGTTTTAGATAAAAGTTTTGGCCTATCGGTTTACTCATCAGTAGTTTAGGTGCTTAAATTTAATTACTTTTGCTACTCCAGATGAAATGGGTCTGGAATATAAATCCACACAACACAAAATGAAAGAAAATACTTTTTGCTGTGTATAATAAGCTTGACATCTTAACAGTCAAAATCAAGTTTGATGGACACTTACTAAAAGGGTGCATAAAGGGAACAAGTCTAGTGTGGTTGGGATTGTTCCTGGAGAAATAGGACTGATGACCATAAGGAGTAGAAGTTCACAAAGGGACAGTATTGGGACATGTCTTACTTTAGTTTGTTGAGGCCATTTTAACAAGTTTTTTATTGAAACAAGTACAGAGTAAGCTTTAATTTACTGTAAACCTGGTTAACTTTTATTTGTTAGACGGATCTATGTTTACAATAAAAGGAGCCTAGCACTTAAGTTTGGCCTTAGACATTTTTGTAAAAAACTCTCGCTGGTTTGACTCAACTGGTTTCTAACAATTGCTTTTCCCACAGTCATAAGCATTCTTTTTCCTCTTGAATTGTTTTCAGAGGCAATCAAATTTTCCTTTAAATCTGAGAGCTTGACCTCGGTAAATCCTGCTGAATATGATATATATTAGCAGAACAGATGGTAATAAACTAGACATGGTGCTCCATACTCCAGTGCTTTCTCATTACACTGTCCATATTTGGCTCCAGGTTTGCCATTGATTTTGTTTAGACTCAGAGTTATGTGCAACTCAAGGCTGTCAGGTTTGTTATCTGGTAGGAGAGGGGCTTTCTGGATGTATAAAAAAGGTTCATGGACTGACAAAAACATAGACATTTTGTGTTCAGTTCATTGCTGACAAACTGTAAACAAGTAAAATTTATCTCAATGACTTAAAGTGAATTCAGATTCACTTTTTATCTCCAAAATTAAGAGACTGTTCTGACATGGGACATGTAAAGGTGTCCCACCTTATTTTAAAAGGCAAGACACTCAAAATGGCTCAGTGTTAAAAGGGATGGCACAGTGAAAATCAGTGAAACAAAATTCTTTGTATTAGGTGTGTGTACAGCTTTATTTTTTTATGTTGATTTATGCAAATTAGGCAGTTGTTTTCAGTTTTGCTTTCAGTGCATCACAATTTTTGTTGTCTGGTGGAAAAACTCCCACCAATTTCACAAAAGGAGCTTTAAAGTGCCCACTATAAAACAGGCAACATTTGAGAGCAGAAGTTACCTGGCTGAATTTTGTGGAATGAGTTTTTTTGTTTTTGTTTTAATTTTGCTTTTCCACCTACTAGGCACTAAAAGCGCTTTTCCAGTGTTACAGCTGACCACTGGAGGCAGGGTGGGTTAAGTGTCTTGCCCAAGGACACAGTATGAACTGTGGGGGAGAGCGGGATGTTTTGGGATGTTTCGAGCAGGGATCGAACCGCCCACCTGCCGGTCAAAGGACAGCCGCTCTACCCTGTTCGGCGGTAGTCCTTAAACTAGTTATTTAGTTTAAGGACTGATCTGATTATTGACTATCTGAGGATTGTGAGCAGACTGGGATTTTAAAACCAATTTTTTTTTGTGAACACAAATAGCTCTAATGTGCAGATTAGAAGGCATCAGTGGACCCAGCCATTTTGCCCCAGCTGTCAACTGGGGCAAAATGATCAACCCGGAGCAGTTCCCACTGGGCTCTGTCATTTCCTCTTCCTGTACTCTGATGTTCTTTTCATTTGAGTATTTACCGCATGTAGACGCTTCTCAGTCATATGATTGTTTTGTTTCCAGCCTTGTTGGTTGGATGAAAAAAAACATACACACAAATGTTTAACTTTCAAATGTAACACATAAGAAAATATTAAAACAAAATGAATATGTGGCCTGATTTTTTGCTGGTTGGGAATGTCAGGTTCTTTGTGTAAGGTTACAGTTTGGTATGTCTAATACAGTCAAGGTCTGGGTTGTTGCCACTCTAAATAGATCTATTCCTGGTGGTTGATAGTCATAATGGATTCCTGCGCTCTTTAAAAGAAAAGATATCATTACTAATTCTGCTTAAGTGACTTGTCCTGTCATATTTTGTAGTGGTAAATCCCAGACATGCGCTTGCTGCACATTTGAGTGGTACCTGTGACTAATACATAATTAAATAAACTTTTATTATCATGTTTTAAGTAAATAGAAGAAAAGCACAATTTGAACTGGTGAGGAGGTTTTGTGTATGTAGCTGCAAAAATGAGAAAATTAAACTGCAATGACTAAATTGCCTAATAGGGTGCACGTGGCAGAGTGGTTAGCACTCCTGCATTACAGCAAGAAGGTCGTGAGTTCAAAACCCGGCCGACTCAAACATTCTTGGCCGACTCCGGTCTTTCTGTGAGGAGTCTGCATGTCCTCCACGTGTTACTGTGGGTTCTCTCCAGGTACTCCAGCTTCCTCCCACCGTCCAAAGACATGCATGTACAGGTTAATTGGCAACTCTTAAGTGTCCCTAGTGAATAAATGAGAGTGAATGGTTGTCTGTCACTGTCTGTCTCTAAATGTCAGCCCTGCGACTAACTGTCCACTGTCCAGGGTGAACCCTGCCTCAGGCCCAAAGCTCCATAGTGGCTCCAGCCACCCGCGACCCCTAACGGGACAAAGCAGTAGAAAATGAATGAATGAATGATACCCTAGCCTGTCGTAGCCATACCCACTTCCTTTCTGAGTGCAAGAAAGTGAGTATGGGCACGCTCCGTAAGCCCGTCCCTTCTCTGGGCTGAAGCAGAGCTGGACCAATCACGGCAACGTCACACTCTCTGTAAACTATTCCAAAACAAAAAAGATGTCTCCCACAACAGAGGAAAAGTTTGCCATGGCTCTCTTGTCTGTTTTAAGTGACCTTGACATGTCTTTAAAACCTAGAAAACTAGAAGCTCTAATAAGTCTGTCATAACTTGCCATACTCCTAACTGGATTTGGAGAAAAAAAAATTATAATATGTTGTCATGTCCGTTTGTGTGATTGGTTTATTTGGAACCTGTTTGTCATGTCATGATCTCGCCCCTATGAAGGAGGCTGCTGCGGTCGCATTAACAGACTAGTCTGGTGCCCAGGCTACTACTGATACCCTACTCTACATTCATTTTCTGTATCCCCTCCACTCTGATCTGCTCCACTGTCCTAGAAAGCTTGGGCAGCCACAGTGGCCTGCTCTGAATCGGCTAATTTTACCCTGGCTGTGACCCACTTGGTGCCTACACCTCTCTGCCAGCACTTTATGGAACATTGGACACACAAAACACCTCAGGGCTCCCAGGCTGCTTTAGTAAAACACCTGTTCTGTTAAATAGAAAATGTAACAATGGGAACTGCATTTGGCTGGTAATACCAAGAAATGGAGCCAGTTGGCAGAAGTTAGCAGCCCCTAGAGTAGTTTTATATATATTCCGTATATGCAGACTCTCCATAATATTTATATGCAGTCAACACATTATATTTCCCATAGCCTTGCATTTTTGATGGTCATTTGTTTCCTGACAATCTGTTCAAGCAGCCTGGTGCAAAATGCTTTTGTCAGGACCCATGAATCCTTACACACCCCATACATTTAGCTTAGAGACGATTAACAAGCTGATGTTTAAACCTTCGGGAGGTTCTCAGTGAATACTTTCGAACCCCCTTTGTGAATGGATTGTCCCGTTCAGCTACACTCAAAACTGTGATTAAACTGGTTGGACTTATATTGCTTCTTTTTTTATCATCCTTTCTCAGAAGTTCCTACAAATCTTTTTTGTGCCTGTACTTACGCAACATGTCTTCCCGACCCTTCCTTGTCCGATTACAACCCAACACATGGTCTATGCTGTTCTCCAGATGACCCCCATCCACCTTTTCTCTTACTGTACATTGTTTGCTGATCCAGTCTCTTTGCTTACGTAAGAGTTGGCAGCAGAAAGCTTCTGTTGTCGTCATGTCCTGATGCAACATGGTGTGCCGCAGTACCTAAGGATAGTAAGGACAACTTCCTATTCATTAACACTTGGGCTACATTTATTAAGATGAATACATCAGTGCAAGACTAAAGCAAGTGGCCAGTGCTGACGGCAGTCTATGCATAAATTAAGTACAAAGACCAGTGCCGAACAGTATAAAGGGCAGAAATTATCATATGCATTGCTCTGCTTTATCTTCTATGAGCAGTAAATGCTGGTTTACATATTTTCAAAATACATGTAAAAAAAAC
This sequence comes from Neodontobutis hainanensis, assembly GCA_024349245.1. Classification (NCBI taxonomy): domain Eukaryota; kingdom Metazoa; phylum Chordata; class Actinopteri; order Gobiiformes; family Odontobutidae; genus Neodontobutis; species Neodontobutis hainanensis. The sequence continues at coordinate 1,574,145 of JALDNG010000046.1, forward strand.
TATACTAAAAAACTGGTTTAATATTTCGTGAGACAATTGGTCTCACTAACAGTCCGACTTCGTGCTGGTGGTGAATGACGTGTAACTGAAGCAGCAGCTGGAGCATGATGAGTCTCAGCTGTAGTGTAATGATTGCCATAAATGAGCTGATAAAAGCTTTAGTGCATAACAACCATTGAGCTAAAAAACATTTACCGCAGTAATTTTTCACAACAACTTTACTTGTTGTGGGCTACTATGAAAAATCCATGCTTCACTAATGCAATTAAGAGACAAACTGCAACCTTTCTTTTGAAACCTGTTTAGACCCTGGGTAAGGGCAAGGACTATATCTGCTTATTGTGGAACCCATTTTACTGATGTTTCCTTTTACTGTGTGATTTATGAAATATACTTATAGTACAGGATTCTTACGGCAGCGTACTGTATTGTGTTTCCTTTGGATGCTGTGACTACCAAAAACACATCGCCAACGGGGCCAGAACCCCTTTGAAATGTGTTTTAAAAATTGGGACTATCCTGGTTAAAGGGGTTAGCTCTTCTGCTTCGCAAAGCGCATAAATGCCATGGGTTTGATCGTTCAAAAAGTGAATTGGTGGATCTAAATTGCACCTAGTGAATGAATGTGAGAGCGAATGGTTGTCTGTCATAATCTGTGTCGAAGTGAGACCCACAACTAACTGTCCAGAGTGCCCCCCCTTAGTCCCAAAACTGATGGGATATGTAGGCACCAGTCATCTGCGACCCTGATAATAAACTAAAACAGATTAATGAATAATCCTTTAAATTAAGGTCAATCAAAGAAAAGGAAAAAAAAGTGTAATTATGTGTTTCACAGTCAATTAGATGCACTTGTTTATTCATTTTGAGCCAACTTTCTAAATGCTGTCAGATATAAAACACAGGTTAATGCATATGTAATGTTTGCATAAAATAATGTACAGAAATAACACTACCTTTGTTAAAACACACATTATTTAAATCTGTTTTAAATGAAATGTTAGCTCTATAAGTAAACACAGGTAAAGCTAAGTCAGTTTAAATTGGTGTTTACTATGATGATGTCTTTGAGTGTGTTGGGGTTTTTCACATTCTTACACAGCTATCAAATAAGGGCACATACTTTCTCTAAATAAGTTTCACTTGTGCTCAGAAGGCTAAGTAGTACTGCACACAAGCTCAAGAAGACGTGCTGTCCAGCCAGCGGTAGTGAAAAAAGAAAGATAAACATCTCCTGGGAGACAGCTCCTAAGATAGAGCAGAGAGCTGGGAGTGTAGCATAGAGTGATAAAAAAATTGGCAGGAGAAGCACTCTGGCTAATTGTGGTTGTGTTGTCAGCCCATGACCATATACTCCACATGTGATCTGTTCTTAAATGTGAACTTAAGCTGTCTGTTGATTATCGTTTACAATCTAAACCTGCAGAGTGAAGTGAATAATCAGAATTATGTTTGTGTTTGTTTAGTTCATGTTTTTTTTACTATACTTCTGAAGACTTTGTGGACTTTCACGTTCCTTGGTAAATGTGAAATTACATCTTCCTCTTGATTTAGCGCCAGTCGCTGTGACTCAAACTTTGTCTATTCTTGTTTAGGTTTCCCACCAGCTCCCTGTTGCACTTAAGACAGAGGTGCTAATTGGGTTTATTCGATGTTTCTGACGGAGCACCCATCATCACTGTCTGAGCTATTTATAACCATCAGCCTGTCTGCTCCTAGACAAAAGGAAACGACTGAATGGATTGTTGAATTTAGGAATCAACTCAAAACTGTTTTAAATCTTCTATTCTCTTAACTCAATATTTGACATAAAAACTCAATTACACGTCATTTAAGACCTGCTGGAATGTGCTCAACCTGTCTGATCTTGTTACAGAAGTCAGTAGTGTTGTGCTGAGCTGGACAAATGCCCAAAATCTTTTCCTGCTGGGTCTGTGGATTTGTTTAGACTTACTTTTAATCCTGGTCAAATCTGTTGTGGAATGGTGTCAGAATCAAAATCCTCTCTTTGACACACTTTCTGAAACTGTACAAGATAAAAAAAATGGAAATTGACTCAAAAGCTGTAGTGGCACTAAGGCCCAATTCTTCCCCTTACTCCTGCCTCTTAGCCCTTAGCCCTCCTTGATTTGCCTATTAATGAGAGACAAAGGGGTGTCCCAATACTTATTTTGGTTGAGGGGATAGGAGTGTACACCCCTCCAAACTGAGATTTTGCTATGCTATAAATGTTATTGTCACACATTGAAATGCTGCTTAACTTCCTGGTCCAATATCAGCCCCTCTAGTCTAAAACGATGCGTCTCTATTAGCAAACTTTAAAGGTCCTTTACTGCCTTATCACCACTGTGCTAGTCTTCAAAAATATAAGCCTTTTAATTCAGAAATAATGATAAAATATGTCAGTTTATGTTTAATGTTCAAATTACTTATTTAATTAATTACTTGAACATTCATTCATTTTCTCACTTAAGGGGTCGCGAGTGACTGAAGCCTATCCCAGAAGCTTTGGGGGTACACCCTGGACAGTGGCTGTTTGGTCACAGGGCTGACATTTAGAAATATACACTGACATACAACCATTCACTCTCACATTCATTCACTAGGGACACTTTAGAGTTGGCAATTAACCTGTGCATACATGTCTTTGGCCGGTGGGAGGAAGCAGGAGTACCCGGAGAGAACACAGTAACACGGGGAGGACATGCAGACTCCTCGCAGAAAGGCCAGATTTGGACCGAGGATGTTCGAGTCAGCCATGGCACGTGCCCTCTACTTGAACAATTTGTAAATATTAGAACTGTGGCACACCTTAACAGAAGCAGTACAGGAGACTACATTGTCCCACTCAGGGGGAGTGCATTTGGTCAATTATCCTTTTCATTTAGAGCTGCCCATGAGTAGAACGCAGTGAGCATCAGATAAATGTCCACAAATTACACATTTAAAACTCATGTAAGACAGTCAATCTCCATAGTCCTGAATTTATCCTGCTTCTGATAATGCAATGACATTTGATGACCACTAGCTCAATGTATTTTATAAATTGTACAGTTTTCTTTTTTTGTTAATTCTATTGTGTATGAATTTGAATGTTTTATGCATCTTGTTTTAGGGTGACATTTTACCATCTGTCCAGGGACAGAAGATGAAAGCTAGCCATTAGGCTAACTCCGGTGCATTTACAGAAATGTTGATGAATGGACAATGCCCAATAAACCAATAAATAATAAGTAAAAAGTAAATAACATAGTTTTTCAATCAAGCGAAAGGCAATCGAAAAGAACGCACGGCTGAATAGAGGTTTCAAAGCAACACTGTTTATGAGTTAATACTGCTCTTTCTGTGCTTTGTTTGCAGCTCATCAGTGAAAAGATCAGCGGAGCCGAGGGGACGAAGCTTGATGAAGACTTTTTGGAGATGGAACGGGTAAGCGTATCAGCATTTACATTATAACTATTTCCACAGCAATTAAAATATTTATGCATAGTTTGGAATAGAAATCCAACAATAGCTCATCAGACCGTTTTGTCTTTTTAAAAGTGACAAATGATACACCTCCAGAGGATGTGGAAAAATACAAAAGATTAAATAGTAGGTGAACATTAAAACCCATTAAAACCCACCTGGGAAATATGTGGGCAAGGGCCAAAAGATCAAGCTTAAGGGCTTTTCAAGGACCACACTTGGAAAAAAAGGGGTAGGATTATGAGTTCAGTTCAGTTGTTTGGATCGTTTTTCAGAAAATATGAATGATAAGACAAAAACCTTTTTACTTTTTTTAAATCATAATGACAACAGAAACTACCCAAATGATCCTGATTAAAAGTTTACATACCCCAGTTCTTAATACCATGTATTGCCACCTTTAACATCAAAACCAACTAACTGTTTTGTAGTTGTGGATTAAGCTCTTTATTTTCTCAGATGGTAAAGCTGCCCATTCTTCTTGGTAAAAAGCCTCCAGTTCCTGTAAATTCTTGGGTTGTCTTGCATGAACTGCACGTTTGAGATCTGCCCAGTGTGGATCAATGATACTGAGGTCAGGAGACACTGAGATGGACAGTCCAGAACCTTCACTTTATGCTGCTGTAGCCAATGACAGGTCGTCTTGGCCTTGTGCTTTGGATTGTTGTCTTGTTGAAACATCCAAGTACGTCCCATGTGCAGCTTCCGGGCTGATAAGTGCAAATTTTCCTCCAGTATTTTCTGATAACATGCTGCATTCATCGTTTCCTGTGTCTTTGTAGCTCACACATCCCCAAAACATCAGTGGTCCACCTCCATGTTTCACAGTAGGAATGATGTACCTTTCATCATAGGCCTGGTTGACTCCTCTCCAAATGTAAAGTTTATGGTTTTATGGTTTTGGTCTCATCACTCCAAATAACTTTGCTCCAGAAGTTTTGAGGCTTGTCTCTGAACTGTTTGTCGTATTGTAAGTGGGATACTTTTTGGCATTTGTGTAGTAATGGCTTTCTCCACCACCTTTTTTTCAGAGAGTCCTGTATTTCAGCTGAAGATATTTGTGGGGTTTTTTTTTGCATTCAGAACATTTTTTTTAGGTGTGGCTGAAATTTATGTTGGTCAACCTGACCTTGGTTTGGTTTCAAACGAATCCCTCATTTTGAACTCTGCTGATTGACAATCTCAATTCCTTGAAAATCTTTTTAAATTCCTTTCTTGTTTTAAACAGTTCAGTTACTTTTTCCCACAGATCATTTGCTTTCCTCATGACTCAGACAGAAACATCAGTGCAGCACTGGATGAAAGCTGCAAGGGTCTGTCAGGAGCCCAGAAACTCACTGACCTTTTATACACACACTGAATTACAAGCAAACAGATCACAGGTGAGGATGGTTACTTTCAGTAGCCATTCAAACCTGTTTGTGTCACTTGTGTGTATGTTATCAGGCCAAAATCACGTTTTAAAATATGTAAACTATTTATCAGAGTTATTTGGGTAGTTTCAGTTGTCATTATGATTTAAAAAGAGGAAACACAGTTGTCTGACAATAAATGGTTTCACCCAAGCACTAACCATGAGTGAAAAAAGGTTTTATGTTATCATTCAAATTCTCTGAAAATGGACTAAGAAATTACAAATTCTGCCAGGGAATGTAAACTATGAGCACAACTGTATTTTGAGCAAAAATTACATGCTGAAAAAAAAAAAAGTTTAATCTTTTAGTTTTACTACCCCCTAATAATTAATATTTAAAATAGGCTTCTGTGTTTTTAAGAATAGTGAGTTTATTAAGGTGTATAATCAAATAGACCAAACAATCGGTATCAGCCGATAATGATTTAGGTGATCGGCATCAAATTGTCCTGATTGGGGCATCCTTAAATCTTATAGACCCAATTCTTAGGTGTAGCCTTTAGTCTTAGCCCAACCCCTACCCACTTCCTTCTGAAGGGGTAAGGGGTAAATTAGAGAATTCGAATAGGGCCTTATTAGAGATCTAGATTTTCTCCCTTTGTTTATAGTCGGAAAAAGTCAAGGCAGTCATATAGCATATTTATGATTGCATTTTGACCTTTTATAGAAATATAGATAGTTTCAGTCAGAGTCCCATTTGTTTTTTCTACAGAAAATTGAGGTCACCAACAAGTCAGTGCTTGACCTCTTGTCCAAAACAACAGAATACCTCCAGCCAAACCCAGGTAACCCACAACAGTATACTATAACTTGTATGTCAAAATTAAAGCAGGCCAGGTGGAATGTGTTTTGAACGTGTCTTAATGGACGTGTCTTTGCAGCGTCTAGAGCCAAACTGAACATGCTGAACACAGTGTCAAAGATGCGCGGGCAGGTGAAGACTACGGGTTACCCCCAGGCCGAGGGGCTTCTTGGGGACTGTATGCTGCGCTATGGCCAGGAGCTAGGAGAGGAATCCATCTTTGGTACCAATCTGTTTATAATAATTTTTAAAAAGTTCAGGGAATTGAGCCTTAATTTGAGAAGACAATAGTTTCATAAATACAGTTGAACTACATACTGTACTGTATTTTCAAAATTAACATGCACAATATCTGTATCACAAGCTTCTCTTGCAATAATGTTTTCATAGTCACCCTTTTATGTCAAAATATTCAGCCAATCAAAACTTCAATTTAAATATATCAGAGAATCAGTCAAGTGTTTGTGAAGACATGGGAAACATGCACAGTAAGAGGTCTGAAAATTGGGTTAGTAAAAATGTCTCAAATTTAGCATTGTAATGAACTTTAAGGATTCTCAGTGGCATTGTTAAAGCCATATAATAAGTGGTTTCCAAGTTCCTGGCACATTTCTGTAAGTAAACCTGTTTTTAGCGATTTCATAAATGTCACCGCCAACGTTATTTTTATTAAGTTCAACTCGGCCTCCTCTCATTTAGTTTTATTTCTTCGGTTAACTAGTTTTGATTGTGTACCACAAACGAGTATGTGAAAATATTTCTTTTGTGATATTCTTACACATTATGCCTTTTAATTTACCTTTAAATGTATACATAAGGACTGGATTCAACCATGGTCCAGTAGATGACAGCCTTGGGCACTGGCTCCACAGTTAAACATGAAACCGTTGTCGTGATATGAAAATAATGAGTTATATCTACATCTCTCTCTATTGGAGGTTTAGTCTGTTGTTGTGTGTTTGTGTGTGTGTCCTTTAGGCAGCTCTCTGGTGGACATGGGCGAGGCCATGAGGCAGATGGCTGATGTGAAGGACTCACTGGACATTAGCGTCAAACAGAATTTTATTGATCCTCTCCAAAATCTACAAGATAAGGACCTAAAAGAGATTATGGTACGTCACAACAGCCAGTCATAGTAAAACCAGCAAGCTGCAACACTATGTAACTTTTCAGGGATTTAGACTCACTAAAGGACTGTCAGGTCTTAAGATGTATCTTGTATATGAGCTATGGAGAACATTTTTTATGTGTATACAGTATATACAGTATATATGGCAAGAAAGATGTGGTCACATCACTATGTGTAACTACAAAAATATAAATCTATAACTTCAATATCAAGATCAATAAAAAGCCATTGGTCTTGTAATTTACTAGTTCAGGACCTTATCAGTATAATTCAGTATTTTGTGAACATTGTCGAAAATGATGTGTTCCTACTTTGTATTTACTAAAGCCGCAAGCCACTTCAGACATACTAGTCTACGAGTGCTTTCAGTGAACAAAACAAAATAACGTTACAGTCATAGTCACATCATATTAGGTAATAGTCTATGCAACATTCAGGAAATGTGACAATTTTTACAGCTTTCTGCAACAAAAAATTGGGCCTGAGACCTGAATCTCTCATTATCAAACACTGAGTTTAACTGAACTAAACTGCTTGTAAAGTGTTAAAAGTGTATGTATCATCAACACAACCCAAACTGATTTAGAGTCATATGTATAAATACAGTACACAGTTTAAATATTCTCATTCCTTCTGATAAGTGCAAAATTAATATATTTACAGCCTATCAACAGTGTCTTATGCATTTTCAGCATCACCTGAAGAAACTGGAGGGCCGCCGGTTAGACTTCGATTATAAGAAGAAGCGTCAGGGAAAGATCCCAGACGAGGAGATCCGCCAGGCTGTAGAGAAGTTTGAGGAGAGCAAAGAGCTGGCTGAGAGGAGCATGTTCAACTTCCTGGAAAATGATGTAAGAACAGGAAGAAACAATACTTACAGATCAAAGGCCCACTGGAAGCAATAAACAACAATAAATACTGTAGAAATACAAAAACAAATCATGTTTATTTATGCTGAGGCTGCATGAAATAGAGAACATTTACAATCAGTTTTAAATAAGGAGCAACATCACCAAAACAAAAGTCATTTATAGAACAGGATTTGATAGACACTTGAGAGGAATAGGTCCAGGCAAAACTGTAGCAGCTTGGACCTCTTGCCCCCCGCCAGCGACTTATACAGTGAGCTGAGCTGGGACAAGTGATTTTGTCACTTTTGGTGTGAATCCAAGTGTACTGTACTGTTACCCTGTCTGTGGCCCAGGTGGAGCAGGTGACCCAGCTGTCTGCTCTGATTGAGGCGACCTTGGAGTACCATCGACAGTCCTGTCAAATCCTGGAAAAACTCAGCAGCCACTTACAGAAAAGGTGAGTCATTGAAAAACGTGTTGAAATTCCACCTTTGAAGGTCACTTCTTATATTCAAACCAGCTGTATATACTATTTCATACATCATTTCATACAACCTGGACAAGGTACACAGTAAACTGGCCTTTGCCAAACACTTTATAATTTACTCCACTGTATGTATTGTCTATATATTGAAAGCAGTTGGAAAAAGGAGGATGCGCAGACTCACACATGAAGGCCTTTTCTAACCATTATTACTACAATATCCATATCACAAAGAAACTGCTTGTATTGCAATAATTGTATGGTACTCCATTTGTGAAACAGCTGTCTATCTTCACAGTATTATAAAAATAAAAATTTGCTTTATTTTGAATTAACTGAGCAAAAAATAAAAAAGATAGAGCTACAAAAGGGCCTCTCAGTTCGTACTGGTTTGACCCTAAAACCTATGTGCCTTTTGCCTTATCCCCATCCGGGTGTTGCTACAGCAAAGTAGTTTGTATGAGTAGCTTGGCAATGTTTTGTGCCGAAAGCCCTTCCCGACACAACTCTCTCCATTTTCACGGGCTTGGGACCGGCACAGACTGTCTCTGGAGTTGCTCCTCAGGCCTCAGGGGATTTGAACCCCCAGTCTCTGTGCACTAACCTCTGGCCAAAGAAAGAGTTCATTTTTATACAAAATAGATTTAAAGTGGCATGAATGGTTGAATGAATGGTTAATTGGATGGAACATTAGGGTAAAAAAGCAGGGACATTATGACCTGTTTTTACTGCTTTAATGGGTTGTATTTGAAGCATTATCTATTGTCTTGGCTGTAGCTAAGTTTTATCAACCCCTACTGTACAACTTGCAGCCAGCCGCTCCAAAAGGTGATAATGGCATTAGAGTGTCCCTCTGCTGTGCCACATTATTGGTTATGTAGTGTATCTGTGCTTTCACAACGTGCCAATGGGAAGTGAAGAAAATAGATTTGTGAAAATGTTTTTAATGTGATTAAAAAGAGCTCTTACATGCACTTCATGAACGACTCATGTCAGAAAAAATTAAAAGCAGCAGGCACATTACACACTGCATTAGGAAGCACTGAAGAGTGAGGTTATACATTGCTTATGCTCCCTGTGTTAGTTCAGAGAATAACCCTAAAATATATGATAGATATAGAGAGTGAACCTGGGTGCTGAAAGTAATACAAACTGACTTTCATATCAACATTTTGCTTTTTCAAAACCCAGAAAAAATGCATATCTTACTCCCGTCCCGTGCTATATACTTGCCCTACTGCGCAGACTCTCCTCAATTACTTTTCTAGTTTTTTCAGAAGCATCTCATTTTCTAACCCTAAGCAAGTGTGTGTTCAGAAGGAAATGTGAAAACACTTGCGTTTCATATACAGTGTAATTCATGCTATTGTCTCCTGGCTATAACTTGTCAGTGTCCCCACATTTTTTTAGTAAAAAAGAATTCAAAGAATTTGAAGAATAAAATAGCTGCTTTGCATCCTCACTTTTAGGTAAACAGGCCCAAGTGGAGGTTAATGGTGACAGCAGTGTTTATGTCGTAAATTCTGAAAAATGCCTTACGACATAAAAGTTGTTTGCAGAGCAGTGACAAAGTCTAAAGCTAGGGTGTTACAAAAATAAAAAAGTGACACTTATTGTTGACTTAGAGTGTGAATCTTTTATAACAACCAGTCGTATTACCACATTGGATTTTCAAATAAGAAAAAATACAAATTTTATAAACTAATATTCACAAAGTAAGCAGCTTGGTTCAAATATTCCATTTAAACCAAGCTGCACTCGAGATGTCTATGTATATATGCAGTATATTCTATATATTATCATTGGTAGTGCCTTTAATACTTTGTTACATTTTCACTAATAGTGCCACATATTTTTCCTGCCACCATCTGATTACAGAATAGCTACAGCTAACAGTCGTCCCAAAAGAGAGTTTACATCAAAGTCCGTGAAAAGCAGCATTGAGACACTGGACAACAATCAACACAACGGCCTGTCGTACAGCTCCTCGCTCAAATCCACAGGTGAGCGCTGTAATTTCCACCACTTCTGCTGTTCACACTCCAATGCTTTCTGTTTGTTTTGCCTCTTTTAGTTCCATCTTCATTCTTTTCTTTGAGTTGCATTGTTTTGTTCTTTGCAGATATCCACATCCACACAGTTAATGGGAAAAGTATGTATCTGTGTGTTTTTGATGCAACAATCCTATCTGTGTGATTTCACAGTATCATGCCTTTATAAAAGTGTTATACATTCAGCTTGCATCTGTATACTGCACACAAACCATTTGAGTAATTTCTACTAACATAACAAGCAAAGTTAAATAGATTGGTTTATTCAATTGGATGCATCAAACTGATCAAATGTACTCCTTAAGCATAGAAACTGCACAGGCCACCAGATTCATCTGTACATGCCATGTGGGCTGTGACAGTGTGGGCTCTAATGGAGTTTAAAATAAATATGTGATTTGCAAATGATTCAATAGTTGTATTTGTTAAAGTCTACTCATAATGTACAGCTTTTTACAGTCTTGTTTTTTAGACAAATAAACATTGGTAATATTTTAGAAGAGCACCAGTGCCTCCCGGTGGTAGAAGTCAGTCAGTATATAACATTTAGGGCTCATTCACTTAATTATTTTATGTTTTCAGACTTTGTGTTATGTGCATTTTTTCATCTTGTCCTCATTGCCATCTCCATTTGTCTCTCCATTTGCTCCAGCTGACCACATCACCTCTGTCCCACTGTCATGGCCCGACAGCCCTTCCACCAATGGCAGTCACTACCGTGAGTTTCATCATCCGACACCCTAAATATAATACATTACTACACCTGAAGAACTTGTCTCTCCCTTGTCAGTGTTACATGTTTGAAGAAATTACTGTAAAATGGCATTGTTTTATCATTAGGTAAGTAAGATCATTTTGGAAATAATGTGATGTAATTATTGACCATTAAATGTGTAACCTCAAAATCATAAAAATAAGAATAACCCCCTGAGAGTACTTTTTAGAGCAGCTCACAGACAAGACACACTCAAAAGAAGTTAATAAATATACTCACCGGCCACTTTATTAGGTACAACTTGCTAGTACTGGGTTGGACCACCTTTTCCTTCAAAACTGCCTTAATTCTTTGTGGCATAGATTAAACAAGGTGTTGGAAACTTTCCTCAGAAACACAGTTGCTGCAGATTCTTCCATGATGCGACTCTCCCGTTCCTTCACATCCCAAAGGTGCTCTATTGGATTGAGATCTGGTGACTGTGGGGGCCATTTGAGTAAAGTAGAGTCTGTTGTCAGGTTCAAGAAACCAGTCTGAGAAGTAGCCTTCAGAAGATGGGTACACTGTAATCATAAAAGGATGGACATGGTCAGCAAAAATACTCAGGTTTTAAATGATGCTCAATTGGTAGTACAGGGCCCAAAGTGTGCCAAGACAATATTCTCCACACCATTACACCACCACCAGCACCAGCCTGAACTGTTGAGACAAGACAGGATGGATCGATGCTTTTATGTTCTTTACGTCAAATTCTGACCCTACCATCTGAATGTTGCAGTAGAAATTGAGACTCATCAGACCAGGCCATATTTTTCCAATCTTCTATTGTCTAATTCTGGTGAGCCTGTGTGAATTGTAGCCTCTGTTTTCTGTTCTTAGCTGACAGGATCACCCGGTGTTGTCTTCTGCTGCTGTAGCCCATCTGCTTCAGGGTTCCATGTGTTGTGTGTCAGAGATGGTATTCTGCAGATCTTGGTTGTAACGAGTTACTGTTGCCTTTCTATCATCTCTAATCAGTCGGCCCATTCTCATTTAACCTCTGACATCAACAAGGCATTTTCATCCACACAACTGCCGCTCACTGGATATTTTCTCTTTTTCGGACCATTCTCTGTAAACCCTGTGTGAAAATCCCAGTAGATCAGCAGTTTTTGAAATCCTCAGACCAGTCCTTCTGGCACCAACAACCATTCCATGTTCAAAGTTACTTAAATCCTCTTTTGTCCCTGCTTGCTTTGAACTTCAGCAAGTCAACTACACCACATTTACACTATGTGCACAATTACTACGCAAGTAATATTATAATATATAATTATTGTACAACTACAGTGCTCTTGGTCACTCTAAAATGTTACTTGAACAAACTTGAACATTTAAGTAGTAAAAATGAAGTTTTGGCTTTCTTTAAGAGTATATCACATGTACACCATTGTTAGACAACTATTAGTGTGCAGAATTATTATGTAACTAAGTTAAAAACAAAGATTTTCCCATCTCACTTGTTTTTATTGTCACCTGTTAAAGTGAGAATAATAAACAAACTCAAACTTAACAAATAAACATTTCTGAAATTAAAAAATAAATAAATAAATAAATAAACTCCAATATAGCCATCCTTCACCAATTCACAGAGTCAGTCAGTTTCTTGATCTGGTCAGAATCATCTTTTTGTGCAGCTGCAACCACAGCCTCCCAGACACTGTTCAGAGGTGTTCTGTTTACCTTCACTTTAAATGTCCTGCTTAAGAAGGACCCAAAAGTTCTCAATAGGGTTTAAGTCAGGTGAGGAAGGGGCCACGTCATTAGTTTTTCATCTTTAAGGCCTTTACTGGCCGGCCACGCAGTGGAGAACTTTGATGCATGTGATGGAGCGTTGTCTTTCATAAAAATCAATGTCTTCTTGAAAGATGCAGACTTTTTCCTGAACCACTGCTGAAGAAAGTGTCTTCTAAAATTGGCAGTAGGTCTGAGAGTTGATTTTGAGTCCATTTTCAACCCGAAAAGGTCCAACTAGCTCATCTTTAATAATACCTGCCCACACCAGTACCACACCTCCACTTTGCTGACGTCTGAGTCGAAGTGGAGCTCTGTGTCTGTTACTGATCCAACCACGGGCCCATCCATCTGGTCCGTCAAGAGTCACTCTCATCTCATCAGTTCACAAAACCTTTGAAAAATCTGCCTTCAGATATTTCGTGGCTCATTCTTGACGTTTCAACTGATATGTCTTGTTTAGAGGTGGTCGGGTTTAGCCGTTCTTACCTTGGTCATGTCTCTGAACTGAACACTCATACCTACCTTGATAATCAACATTACAGAACACCAGTACATAAATTATTAAAGCAACAGTTTGGCTTCTGTACTGTTGTTTATTTTACTTACTTCTTGCATTTTACCTTCCCATCACCTCTAAGGCTGCACAATAACAGAAAAACATGTAATATTATGACTGGCCTATTATAATTTTATTTAGATCCAGGCTCTTTGCAGAATAAATTTTGTGATTTGATTACTATAAATTTGCAATAAATACACATTTCTAATTGCCTATGTGTTCCATATGTTTTTGCAGAGACAGAGGTGCTGGACCAGCCGTGCTGTCGTTCACTCTATGATTTTGAGCCTGAGAACGAGGACGAGCTGGCCTTTAAAGAGGGCGACATTATCATCCTGACCAACCAGATTGACGAGAACTGGTACGAGGGCATGTTCAACGGCGAGTCCGGCTTTTTCCCCATCAACTACGTGAAAGTCCTCGTCCCTTTGCCACAGTGAGACGGGACACCTCAAAGACCTGCTCTGTGCTTTTGAGCTACCAACACCTGGGCAGCCGCAGCCCCGAGCTACAACCATGTCTGTCGTCTGAATATAGAACGAACCACGAGGTAGTAGTCCTGTCCTAAGATGACTTCAACGAGTATACTGTCTTTCTGTCAATATTTATGAACTTGAAGCCAACTGAAAACCAAGCCATTAAGTGGAACTCTGCCCGGTCGAACCCTGCGCGTCTTGTAATGTAGGTTTGACTGGAGTAAACACGTCATACATTTGTCGAACTTTGTACCGCATCTCACCTGTCCTTTTGGGTGCTTCTCCAGTGTTTAAGCCTTGTGTCTTGTTTGTATTGAGTCGATGAACAACTACCTGTACAATACACAAAACAGTTATCAAGTGAATTAAGTTAGATCACATTTTTATGAGCTCCACCAGACCAAAAACTGGATAAAATATAAGCTAAACTGTTTTGATACAAATCTGTTATGGTCCCTATTTCAGCCACAGGTCCCAAGCCTTTAAAACACAGCCATTTTCCCCTTCCATTAACTGCAAGAGTTATGCTACATTTGAGGTTTTCATAATAATTGGAGTCATTTTAGTTAATCAAAAGCCAGATAAATATATTTTTTGTAAAATTTGGCAAAGGTCCTCACACTTACACATTCCATGTTTTTCAAAGTTTTTAGCCACATCCATGATTGTTGGCACATTTTAAACCTTCTTGTGTACAGTTTATCCACACATTTCACTGGTTTTATTACATTGTTATGTTTCTCTTTACCTTGTCTTTGTCCAGGTTGATCTGTCCCAGCATTTAACCATTGACAGTAAATAAGAGTGGACCCAGACACCCAGTACTATCTGGAACTGGGATCTTTCCAGGTCCTGACTCCCATTTTGATCAGTTGGTTGGCATTTCACAGTCTTTCTGTAAGGCCAAGTCTTCCATAAGTCCATCCGTTCTATTTAACAAGATTTTTATAAGACCAAACAACCAGGCCAGTTTACAATTTACAATGTTGCCCTAGGTATTTTAAGATTCATTTAAAGCTGACTGAGACCATTACTGCTTGTCACTGCCTTTATAAAAGTTTGTTTGTGTGTGATTAACTCGAGCAGTAACTTGTTTCAGACTTCCCAAAGTACACTTGACTTTGCATACAAAACTCTCCACGACTGTTTAATACACTGGGTTGCGTCAATCTTTGTTTGTCCACTCTTTTTATTGTCAATGTATGTCGTCCAGACTTTGCCTGTTTGCCTGCTGTGCTCTTAGTGTTGTCCCAAACACATATTTTTACAACGAAATGCCGTCTCTGAATGTCTGTTTACATGTTCTGTCTGATTGCGACCTGTTTAAAATCGATTGTAGAGCGGTCACTGTTTTGCTCAGTCTTCCTGAAATTTTGGCACTGTTGGACTCCAAAGCATCCTCGGACATTAAAGTACCCCAAAAAAAAAAAAACACATGTTTAATGTTTGTTTGAGCTTTTGCTTAAAGTAGAACTAAGTAACATTTTTACCTTCAGAAATGCCACCAACCTGACGCAAGTTTCGGTTTATATTCACGGAAGAATGACAATTTGCATTACAATATTCAATATACACACAGCGACCTCCTGCAGTATGAAGAGCGTAGGGTCTCGCTAAAATTATCTCAAAATGGGATACACTTTCATCATCAGTCATGGCAAGCCACCAAAAAGACAGAAAAGTTTTGTCCAAAGATCCTAGGAAGAGAAAACTTTTTAAATGTTTGCATTTGCAAAACTAGTGTGGCTGGTTAGCGTTGTTTTAGGAAATTTACGATAGTGTGATGCACTGAAGGAAGCTGTAGGGGGAGCTGCGCAAATCTTACTTAGTTCTGCTTTAATAGACGGGGGAAACTTTGCCACAAGAAATGCCACATCCATCACTGGAATTAAATTTGTCTTAACTATTAACTATGCATTCAACTATATCATTAAAATATTCAACAAAACTATACTCATGTATAGATTGGCAATATGCTGCATAGTTCTTTCTCATAAAGAGTAATGATCCACGTACAAGTGGCTTGTGAAAATGTCCCATAGACGAGTGTAATTCAGGAGACTGGGTTCGACAGAGACCAATCCTTTTAACGTTGTCTGTATTGCACTGGAGCTTTCATTTTTACCTGCCACATGTTCCTGCACATTTTTATTTTGTGTTTTTTCATGTGTTTTGCACTTTTTTCCTTCATGACTGGGTTCAATCACTACTTAATTGGATCTATATGAAGTCCAAATGCTAGATCATAGATATTATATAATCACAAATGTTCTTTGTATTGTACCAAAATGAATCTACTCTCTTTGTGAGTGTAATTAGACTGTGATATTGTACCACATTTTCATCAGGGGTAGGTAAAGTCTCTTCCTCATGTCACCTCATGGAGCTATTTTGTCTGTAGGATAAGTAAAGGTCAGTTGTGCTGATAACCTAAGTCCCATCTCGGCACACGTTTGGACAAAACTGCCTCAGATATACAATGTACAGCCTTAAAACAGCCTTTTACATCATTCACAGAAAACTGTATAGTCAGCCACAACATTATGGCAGATACAGTATATGTGCCATCTGGGGTTTATCCAGCAGAAAATAATTTGCCTTAAAGTCATTGTGGTGGAAACATAAAAACATTAAAATTGTTTTTTAAAGGCTGAATTAACAAAAAGACTTTGCTATGAATACGTAAGTCTCAAGTGAGATTTTATATTAATACTATTGTCAGTTGGACGACTCCGTGTGAAGTAAGTGTAACATAATGAAAGTGAAACATTCATGAAATGATGTCAGCGGTTTCTAGCATTTTTTTTAAATTAAAAGTCTCACTAAAAAAATATTTTAGTTAGAAGTTAGATAAATTATCCAGCCGTTAAAGCACAAGCTCCTGTTTGGACTTTACAATTTTACTTCTTTGTTTACATGGGACAAATGTTTTTGAGTGTTGTAGCTCTGAGCCAATTAGATCTCACAGAAGAAAGGAAAAAACACAGTCAATTATTGACTATTACAGATCTGTGTTTTATATTTCACAATAGTCCTAGATTTGACTATTAGTCAGTGATGAGCACTAAAGAAAGATTGCACAAGGCAGGTCTGTTTTGAGACATTTGCTTTGTATAGTCTGCCTTTTAAGGTTAAAATAAGATTATATTAACCTTAATTGCCCTGGTAAAGAATCTGCAGCTTACATCTACACAGTCTGTTTAAGTCCTGGTCTCAAAAGTCTCAGCTGATTTTGGGCAAAAAGTGGGTCCATATACTGTATTTTATCATAAGGCTGTCATAATACTGTTGTCATACTGCACAAATCCAAACTTTATGAAAATAAACTTTATGTCCCCAAACTAAAAAGAACCACACATTCAGTACAAACATTACTGTTTTCTATTGCATCTTATTGGCAATCCAATCACAACGTTATGCCAATAATTATAAATGGAAAGTAAGAGTAATCTATTTATTTGTGTCATGTCACGCTGTTAACACGTCTACTGTACGTCAAATTCATTTCTCTTTTTAATGTTAACTTGTCTTTATGAGCCACCTGTTCTTATGTTCAAAATGTACTTCACTTTTTTTAATACCAGCTTTCATTTTACACAAGAGTTTACAGGACCGTGCTTAACACTCCAACAGTTATTACTGACACTGAGTGCATTTCCTACACATTGTATTTCAGTTTTAAAGATTGTATCGGATGCTGTCAGATTGCAGTTGCTTATATATTGCATGTTATGTTTTTATAGGTTGTGGATACTGGGGAGAAATAAGCATCAGTCTCATATAGCCTTGTCTTGCATTCAGTAATATTTACTCAATATATTTAAGTATTGTTATGTTTATTATTTTTTGGTTTTATTTGAATTTGACGTTTTCTATAAAAATAAGTTGGAAGCTGTTGGATACTTAAGAATAGAGTTAAAAAAAATCCTTACACTGGTCTTGGTCTTGACAGTTTCAGATAATGTTTGTGCGCTACAAGTGCACCAATTATCGTGTAGCATGTGCCCTGCTTAAGTTTTTTATTGGAGAAAGAAAACACATTGTACACATTTCCTTTTTAATGGGTAATTGTGACACATTTGTTTTTCTTATTTGTGAACCACTTTTGAGTTTAATGCTGAGTGCAAGACAAAGCTCTAATCATACCTTTTTCAGAGTCTACCACAAAGCATCCCTGACTGATAACTGACAATAATTTTGTTCACAACACTGTACCTCTATTTGCCTTGGTCCAAAACAGTCTCTCTTCAGTATTCATGTAAAACTAGTCGAAGACAACTGGCTGCACATTTGTGTGTGTTATTTTTTCAAGAGCATAATTTATGCAAAAGGTGTTTTATAGATGTTGTAAATGAATATATTAATAAATATATTGCATAAATAAATGACAAATATTCAAATGTATTTCTATCTTTATTTGAAGCATAGCCATTAACACAACACCATGATGTCTTATGACTGTAAACACATTATTAAAACTCATACTAGAGACATTTCTTTTAGACATTACATGCAAACAAAGTTAAACAAGAGGCAGGATTTAAACCCAAAAGCATTTACTGAATACATTAATTAGTTGTTTCACATTCATTCATTTATTATACATATTTGTTTTATACTACATTACTAGTACAAAACAAGTATTTTGTGATTATGTTGGTCTTGTATGTGGTCATTTGACAACATACTTATCTTCAATATCCAAGCTTGTTTACAAAATACACAAGATATTTAAGATATATTAACTAAAGTTACATTACATTACATTAAAGTCTATTCTACCCTATTCAGCACCTGACTTAAAATTACTTCTTTTACTTGGACTTAATGGTGCCAGATTATATCCAAACCTCTGTGCTCCTCTGCTTGGACGTCCTGCCCTCTCTTTTACTCTTCAAAGGCTGTCTCTCTCCTTTGTTTGAGTCTTGTCTCTTTGGCTGCACCGGCCTTGAATCTCTGTCCACTTGAGACTCTCTGGCCTTGCTACAGTTTGCAGCAAAGGTCCAAGTGGGCTGGTGACTGACAACCAAATTCAAAGTTGGAAGAGAAGTGGTGCTAGTGACGTCTCTGTAGCCAAGAGATGATGCAGGAGATGGGCTGTCCGGCGGGAACGTCTCATACCCCCTTCTCAGTCCTGAATATCCTCCCCAAGAGGCCCTCTCTCTTAATTTCACCACCTGTCGAATCTTCTTCCAGCCAAGATGGTTGAGCTCAAGTAAGTTGAGGAGAATGCAAAAAACGCCTACACAAAACATAAAAAGCAGGAATATGGTCTTTTCTGTTGGCCTGGAGACGTAACAGTCCACTGGCTGACTGCAAGGGGCTGAGGTACACAGAAAATGTACTGGTACTTTAAATCCAAACAGCTTCCACTGGACAAAGACAAAGCCCACTTCCAAAACGGCTCGCAAACAAACATGGAAGATGTAACATTTTGATAAAACTCCTAAAGAAGTGGCATGTACCTCGGGGCTACTCTCCTTGACAATGCAAGCTTGTGCCTTGTTCAGAGAGTCTAATTTTTGGAGTTGTTGGATGGTTATTCCGTCCAAGGCATCAGCCAAGCTGTGTCCTAAGTGCTTATGGGAGCGGATTGAGCAGCTGTCTGAGTCACAGCTCCGATCAAAGGCCTCTCTACCTCCATCTTTCCCCAAATCTTGGCCTTTCTGCCCGCTGTAGAGCTCCTGCCTTTGTGTGCCATTTTGTTTGGACAGGTTATGCCAGGTATAGATGATGAAGCACAGTGATGGTGTGGAGACACTAATGATGTGGAAGACCCAAAATCGAGGCTGGGAAATAGGAGCAAAAGTGTCGTAGCAGACTGTGGAGCAACCAGGCTGCAGTGTGTTGCACACAAACATCTCCTGCTCGTCAGTGTAGACATCCTCAGTGGCAACAGCGACGATCAGCAGCCGAAAGATGACCATGACAGTCAGCCACAGGCGGCCGATCAGGGTGGAGTGCTGGTGAACCGCATCCAGGAGGCGTTTGAGCAGAGTCCACTCCGTCATGGTGGCCTGGGGCTGCCCGCGGCCGCGAGGAGGGACAAGCTGCCTGGGGAGGGGCAGTCTGCTCTGGTCTGATCCACCTTACCTCCCCTGGAACTGCTACTGGACTACTTACTGTCACCTTTCAATTCATCTAATCACCAGTTCATGCCAAAGAACTTCACAAGAAAGCTCAACAAATCATTCCTTATGCGAGCAGTTTGAGAGGAGAAAGATACAGAGAAAGAGACTTGAACCGCTGATCCTTCCTTTGAAGAATTAAATATCACCCTCTGATCTTGAATTTTACAAGGAGAGCTCAAATTGTCCAGGGTAGAGCAACTGTCCAATCCACCACCACTCCTCGTACTGCTACTATCTTAGAGACAAATTTAAATTCAATTCAAATAGGAGCCAGTTTATAGGCCAACAGTCACCTCAAGCCTCAATAAAAAATACCAAATCAACTTCTGAGCAAGTTATTTGACCAAAGTGGATCAGAATAAAAGAGTCAAAAACATCCTTTACAGAGGCTGTCTGACAAGAATGCCATTAGGACAAAACAAACCTCTATGCCACATGGAAAGACTGAATCTGCGGTATCTTGCCAAGAGCACTCATTGATTTTCACAGGAAGAGGGAAATTGTCCAGAATAAAAGCCTTTGAGATTGTTTGCTGATATCTCCAACGTCCCCTTGAAAAATGTTCGCTGTTGAGCCTTAACAAAAAGACATGGATTTTTCTGTTCTTCAACTTTCGCAGCCCCCAGCAACCTTGCTTTAAGTTCTTCGTCAGTTTTACAATCACTTACTGTCTGCACTAGACCCCCTCTTGGTCTAAACGCTCTTCTAAGTCTGCCTCACTTGAGCGAAATGAAGGAGTAAGTGGCCAGAGAGAGCCAGCCCATCTTTTCTTGATAAGGATGTCCACTTGACATGAGTCACTTGGCACACTCACTCCTCTCTTGTCCTGGGACCCATTTTAAACCCAGGAGACATGGCCATCCTCTTGTGGAGCACCTGCTGATAGTGTTGACTGATAGAACATTCTTCAACGATTAGTCCTACGCCCGCTAATGGACTCCTTTAATAGAAGCATATGTTTAAGGCTTTCTGTCAGCTTTTTGGAAGAGAGAGATTAATGTAATAGAGAGTTTATAGCAAAACCCGGTCCCAGCAGATGGTTCTTGACAGTTTTTTTCATTTTTATCTGGTCTTTTTTTTGTTTGTGAGGTGCATCAAGGGCATGTTTTAACTTCTTCTCTTGAGCAGCTACCCACAGTCTTATCTGAGCTTTAAAAAAGACCCTTGGAAGGTCTGTGAGCATCAAATCATTATGTCCCAAAGATAAAGCACTCAGTGACGCCCTTCTTTACTTCAAACAGTGAAGCCAAAGACCAGCTGCGTCTCTGTCTCACTTTCTATTTCTGTTGCTTTAGATAAAGTTGTTACTCACAAGGAATACAGTGTTGTACTTCTTATTGTTTATGCATGGTCACAATTGGAGCATCAAATTTTTCTTCAGATGAAATATTAAAATATACAAATGTTCTATTTGATTTTGTAAATTAAATTTTAAACAGGTTACTCCTAAAACTGGCAGAGTTTAAGGTGTGAAAGTTATTGTTTCAATAAATATAGGTTGTAGATGTTAAGACAATGCTTACAGCAGTCTCATTGTGAACGGCATCTAATTAGATATTTGCGTTACATAATCTGCATGTGTTAAGTGAGGTTATGTTTTCCATTATATTAATTACAAGTCTATTTACATGTAAGTTGGGGAGCATGTTTAAATGTGTCTAGCATGTTTATTGTGTGTGTGGATTGTGCTTTAACAACTAAAGACAATAAAGACAATGAGTCTGGTTTAGCATCAGTCAGACTTCATTCACGTCAAGTATAAAGTACACATGTGTATAACTGTCCAGACAGCCTCCCACAGAGCCTTTGTCTGCAATCGATCCAGACCACGGCACATGCTAGATTACCGTCTTTAAATGGCTGCTGTGGGACCAGATGAAGCGAGAGATCGATGGAGTGGAGAGTGGCCCCTCATCGCTGCCCTGAGTCCGGATTAAAGAGGGGCCCACTTTTGTATAACACAATGCTAATAGAGATGGGGGTTGTAAAGTTTCATTAATTGCAAGTAGACCTTGACTAACAAGTTAGACACAATATGAGTCAACAAGACCCGCAGCCAAAGGGAGGTTCCAAGGTTGGACCTCTCCAAAGGCTGATGTGTCAGGAAGTGGTTCCTTAATGTAGCCTGGCTTATATTATACTGAATTGTAATCGGGCACATTTTATTGGGCCTCGATTTTGTTCCACTGCTGTCAAAGGAATTAGGCAAATTCTCAGTCTGTTCATGAAGGAATTCCTAAAGATCAAGCTTGCCTCGTTGCTTTGTCCCAAGGAACTGGGGATAAATAATAAGCCCGATTGAGAAGTGCCACTTTCTTTGCCCTAAGTTTTGGGTTGCTTTTTACTCAGCTAATCTGATTCTACAGAACCATGAACATCAGTAAACAAGAAGAAGCAACTCCTTCCAAATGCAGTACAAATAAGCCTAAAATAATAATAAGGGAGCATCCATGAAAATGTTCATGTATAACGCCACATACTGTATTTTGGCATTTTGTATTCTGTCTAGCACAAGTCTAGCATCACAAAGTTCTAAGCAACTTGTTTCTTGCAGTCTTTAGCCAATGCAACCTAAATGCTTATATTAATACAGTAACTAAATATATATATATTCATTAATGTTCTCTGCCCACTCACTGACAGCACACACATACAGTACTCAGTAGGTGGCCTTTGCCAAAAAGATTTGTTTGGCCAGTGCCCTTTCACTAGTTGCAGTCTGCTTAGCTGCCACATGTACACATTGTTTACAATGATTTATTATTTTTGAAACAATATGATATTGCAAGTTTTTTTATTCTATCTATGAATCTGTGTAGAATCAACATTTTACACCTTAGCTAAGTTTAACCAGTTTTTAATTATTATTTTTTTACCTTAAAATGGACAGTCTGTGCATCATAATGTGTTGAACTGTTGCATGTGTACTTGGCACTGCACAAACCGGTCCCTTGCTGCATTTAAACACTGGCAGCTGTAAGAGTTGACTTGGTACAGAGTTCCATAACTAAATAATAAAACACATTTACAAATAACTTTTTTTCATTAACAATGCAAAGAGTCAAGTGCTCAGTTTGATTTGTGCACTTTCTAGTGTTATATATAACATATAGAACTATTCATCTGTTCCTTCATTTTGCTTCTAGCTTCTAAGTTGTTTTTACGCTGCTCTTCATATATTTCCATCTCGACTAGACAGGATTGGGGCCCTTCTTTTCACAGACATACATCCCACAGTCTAAACCCAGCAGAGGCCTGAACACTGCCCCGGGCCCCATGGCTGTGTGCGCTGCCCGCCTGGCTGCTCCTAACAGGATTAAAGGAGGGGGTGTGTCGAGGTGACGCTGTCTCTGGCTCTGATGTGATTTTATGAGTCTGGCTCCTTCCTTTCTCCTGCGTCTAATCCGGGACTATTCTCACTGTTGGGCCGTCAGATACACTAATCTGCTCCAGGGTTTAGACCAGGAGCGACTCCGTCTCTCTGTGAACTGTGTTATTGCGAGTGTTTGTGGATGACAAGTTGCAGCCTCACAGGTAAGACCTGAGTTAAAACTAACTTTGTAATTTGTACAGTGTGGTTTTTGGAGCCTGTCGATTTGCTCATTGACAGTATCATTATTTAAATGTTTTATGTCTTGCTGCTAGTACAAGGCTTCATGGGTAAACTACTTTAGTGTGCTATGACATGTTGAGTAGAAATAGACCTTGATCTATAAAGTTGTTGTTGTCCAGTTTAAAAAAAGACCAGCACCAAATAAACTGGATAATTAAGATTCATAAATAAATAAGAAAATTGGTTTAAAGTACATAAAATAAATAACATACACATATATAAAGTGTAACTGTGTACAAATATGCAAGTGTTACATGATTTATACTAAATGTGTTTATGGTCATGTGTAAAGTGTTCGGGGTAAGAATTTTGTCTCTTTTTGATTCTATATATATTTGTACATGTTCTATGCTGTTTAATATGAAAATAATATGCTCTTTTGTATGTCCTGGCTGACTTCAGTGTTCATGTTCAGTGAATGTTTGTTGATCAGAAACTTATTATTGTGGTGTTATCATAGCAGTAAAAATATCACCTGCACCCCTCCTATCATCTCCCATCTGTGTGTCCGTTTGGTCCTAGGGATGACATGAGTGAATGGCTCCTTGGATAAGTGCCATGACGGCGGAGGAGCCACTGGACGAGCTGTCCACCTCAGTGGAACATTTGAAGGTGACACAGACTCTGAAAGAGGAGTTTCACTGCAGCCAGGAAACAACAGCAGTCCATCTCTCACCTTCAGACAAGTGTGTTGAAGAGGATCCAACATCTACTGACAGGTCCAACAACACTCCTGTGCATGTACCTGATTTCACCTGAGCTATTCACTCCATTTCCTTCAACATCTGAATGAAGTCTTTTACTTTAGAGACATTTGCAACTGCCCTGGAATTGTGTCTAGATGGATTCATTCAACTATTTTCTCCATTCTTGTGAATTGCTTGATCAGTGTGTTTGATTTGTTTTCCTTCACAAGTAGTTTAAGATTAATAAATAAGTACTTAATAAATACATTAATTGAAAATATATAAGATAGCATCCCCTCACAGTCTGCACCTCTGTCTGACTGCCATCGCCCTGCAGTGAGGAGGCGTTCTGTCGGATCTGTCATGAGGGCTGTCTGGTGGGGGAGCTGCTGTCACCCTGTGACTGCTCCGGGACCCTGGCCATGGTGCACCAGAGCTGCCTCGAACACTGGCTCACAGCCTCCAACACCAGCCACTGTGAGCTGTGCCAGCACCAGTTCTCGTTGGAGCGACTGCCCAAGCCTTTTACGGAGGTCAGATACCACCCTACGCACTTTATTTCTCAAATCAATGTGTAATATACTTATAATGAACTGATGAAAAAGGGTGGTCATTGTGTTGTGTTAGTTGGATCTAATTAGTCTATACTTTTACATTCTATACATTTCTCAGATTTACTATAGCCTTTATTGTCCCTTGGGAGAAATTTGTTTTGAGGAATTAAAGGGCTACAAATAACATGGTACATAAAAACAATTCATATACTTTGGCTTTCATTCAATTGTATAATACAATTACATCTGGCCAGCTCTGAAGTACACAGTCAACTCATAACCAAACAATTTTAACTGCATATTTTCCTGGAGGCCATAAAAAGTCACAGTCATTTTCTCTGGTTTGACAGTGCAATTAACAATGAAAGAATGAGGAAAGCCAAAAAGAAGGTATGACAATTACCTTTAGTTTGATTGAAAGATGATGCCATATTGAAAACTAGCTTCTGTACTTGTTCTATAAAAAGGTTATGGCTGGTTTTATGCACAACATGATTCCCCTGCCTTCTTAAAAAGTCTAAGTAAACTGTAAGGGTATGATGTAGTGCATGACACTTTCAGTCTGTGCATGTGTCCAGTGTTGTGACTGCAGTTATTCTGTCCACTCTGTAACCTGGCAGAGTGCATGGTGCTTAATCAGCAGATTACTGGCTGTGAGTGAGCATCATGAGACATTTGTCCTGTACTGAACAGAGCACTAAGAGGAGACATCTTTTAATCTGGCTCTAAGTAGCTTTAGGAGCACAGCAGGAGACCATCCTACGTGAATCACGTTGGCCACACCCACTCATGACCTCTGCCCAGTCATTGAGAAAAACTAAAGCCATAGGGCACAGAAGGTGAAGCTGTGGGGTTAAGTGGATGGGTTTAAGGAGTGGAAGTCCGTTCCATGTTGAGTGCACCGGGCTTTTGTTAATAGGTCATTTTATAAAGAATAATATGAGGAATCATGATGCAACAATGTAAAGTACTTATTTTAACACTGAAGTCACAGTTGACACTGTGTATCCAGATTGTGGAGACCAGTGCTTATTATTACTACCTGATATAAAGTTGTTTTGACCAAACTGTCTCAAAAAGTATTTGGGACAGCATCAAAGTGTAAATGGCTGAATTAGGTCTGGCTATGGTATAGAGTTTATATAGAACATTTGGGAAGTGGCTTACTTTGCTGACACAGTTGCAGTAGAGCCCTATAAGCCCCTTTACTCTCTTGTGTGCAGTGGTTATGTTCAGCATCCTTGCAGCAGCAGCGGAGGACACTTTTTGGAGATGCTCTTTGTTTCCTGTTCATCACACCTCTGGCCAGTTTGTCGGGCTGGCTGTGCGTCCAGGGAGCCATGGACTTGTACTACACCAACGGCGTAGAGGCTCTGGGCTTGTTAGTGCTGACACTGGCTCTGTTCATAATCTATGTCTTCTGGAGCATGGTATGTGCAGTAACTGGACCTGCAGTGCAATTACATCAGTTCTGACGATTTGCATTTAGTTTTTTAATCATTGGTAAAATTTTCACATTCCAAGCCTAATATGGTAAAGCAGCATAGAGACTCATCTACCATTTACATTTACTCCAAATACAGACCAAACAGCCGCAAACAAAAACAGGTGGTGCCAGAATGTACCAAGTTCTGGCCTATTCTTTATAATGACTCTGCCTGACCATTTCATAATAAAATCTTAATAGTTTTGGTTTGTTTCACATTATAATTACATTTAGTGCAGGTAATGTTGACATGTGTGGCTGTAATTTAGTGTTTGAGCTGCAACTGGCTTCCTCTAGAAGGGATATTAATTCAAACTATTTTTTTTTTTTTTTTAGGCAGAAATGTTTTTGGGGTTATTTTGCCATTTTCCATCTTGATTTATTCTGAAACACCCACATTAAAAAAAAAAAAAAAATCCTTTCTGGGAAATCTCACAAGTGCCCCCTTCATTTTGAACCAGAATTAATGAAATACCTTGCAGTTACAGAGCTACAGTCAATTTACTGTGGACATGTCCTTTTTGAGCAGACACACCAAAAAACAGGCTCGGGTTTAAAGGATTAAAGAGTTTAAAATCTTTGTCAATTTTTCAGGTTGTTTTTACCAATTTACCTTCAATTTTATGTGTAAATCTTTAGACAATACAATAGTTAATATTTGTCCTTTTTGTTTGCCAGGTGTCCATGCGCTACCATCTTCACCTTTTCAGGACCTGGAGGACCACAGAACAAAAAGTACGTTTAAAGTTCTCCTCGGCCGATCACACAGACTACAACCATCAGACTGTGCCCATGAAGCCTTCGGGGAAAACTAATGACAAAGAAACCATGGTGTGATCAGTTACTGACGCTGACGAGATGACGTCCGGGCACAAGAGAAGTTCAGACAGGGACAATATGTAAATACTATTTTACTGGACCTTTTCAAACCTTTTGTCTTACTATACCGCCGACACATGACTACACACCGTTTGAGTTGAAATCTTCATGTAATGTGTAGAAAGAGGACAATTTTATTTTTTGCTTTAATGACAATCTATCCATAACTTCCTGAAGATGACCATGTGTCTGGAACCAACTTGATTCAATGCTACTGGCTTTAAATCACAGATGACAATCTTTTGCAACGTCACAATTCAATGTAGAGCCTGTGTAACTTTGAACAAAGGGGCTCTACATCAGGAATTGCAATGAACAATCTTTCGAGTAGTGATGTAAATATGTTTAGTTCCACTCAGCAAAACAGTGGGTTATTAGGATTCTTTTGTAAAAGGGACAATTAGAGCCTATTGGGTTGTCTTATTTGAGGATTAGGCCCTTTCAGATGGAGAAAGACTGAAAATGGATCTAAAGAAACGTGTGGATATTTTGGAGCAAACAAACTTTACGTTTTAATGTCAAGGAATGGTGATGTTTTGGTGGATTGTTACTTCAATGTTTCATGTTTTGTCCTTCAAATGAAGAGTTTATTTGTAAAAACGGATAAATGCCATTTTAGAGATGAGTTAACTGAAGCTTGAAATGTATTCTTTACATAGCGCCGTTTTCAAAGCTCAAATCCATTTTCGTGGTCTCACTGGTCAAAGCCACTCAGGTTTGGTTTGACTGATATCACCTACAGAAAGGAACGAAAATAAATCTTTTAATTTATAAAAAACAGTTATCCGGTTTTAAAAATGAACTCTTCAAATGTCTAACTGATGCTTGCTGATTAGCTTTCAAAATGTTTTAATATATTACCGTCAGTATTTTCATGCCATATTACAGTGTAATTCCTGCTGCTAGAGGTTTAAGTTTATGGCAGGTTTACAATAGCAATAGTTCATTGTCTAATGCTTATTCTGGGACAGAGATGCAAGTGTTGCAGTCAAGAGACCAATAAGAAAGAGGTCCTGTTAATGCTGTTACATAAATCACCTGCAGGATGGTCTTGTGATAAATCCAAATCTCATGTGTAAGAGTGAGCCAAAGTAAACATTCTTCACCCTGTGTTGGCAAACAGCCCACACACAGTCTTTGCTGAGAAACTGGCCTTGGACTGTTTAAATGTTACAACAGTTCATTTGTATCTCTTCCCGTTTTATAAATTGATCTTGTTTCAGTTGATTAACTTTTTTAACCATAATCTTGACTGTAATATTAATGTGCAGTTACAATTTTGGTAAGACCACTGGGATAAAATAGACTCTAAACTCAGAAAGTCTTCAAGGCAAACTCTTCACACGCTCTGCCCCACATCCTCTTCATTTAAAACATGTGACTGTCCCGCTCACTCGCATGGAAAACTTTTGAAGCCAGGTCTTGCAAAAACATACCATTTCGGCTTTTAGAAAACTTTATTTTAGATTAAAAGTCATTGTGCATTAAGAGTGCTTGCAGGTGTAAGGCATTGTCAAAGCTAAATACCGCTGCACTGGAAGCTGCAGCTCAATGCTCGAGTCCAGTAAACAGAGTGATCACATGACTGCACAGCTCGTCTCCTTACAATGGTCCTGCAAAGAAGGAACAAAAACTATTAAAAACCAACTGGAGCTGGGTTTGAAACGAGGCATTGGATAAAATGTGAACAAAGGTTAAATGAGGCTGAAGCTGGGAACATTAAAAGAGCAAGTCTATTGGTAAGTTTCCAGTTTAATATCACAAATTGGGACAAAGCAGGACATTGGCGGCAAGTCAAATGTTTTAGAAACAAGACGTGCATCGGGACAAAGCCTGAGAGCGACAGACACTGCTCACCTACAGCACTCTGCTCATGACACAGAGCAACATTTCTTCTTCCTCCTCGCCTTTAGAGTTGGCGAAATAGTAGGAAAACAAAGCAGTCTTGCTTAGAATCAACACCAAAAATCACATTGTGAAGACAACGCTAAATATTTTGAATTATTCAGTAATTTAGACAAGAGTGAATGTTTTAATTGCTATAAAATTAAAATCATTTTTTTCCAGATAAATTAAATAAGTGTTAAAACTTCTCTACTGGTTACATTGTTGTTAAAGAACATGTTATGAAAAAAAGGACCCGGTTTAATTTGATTTAATATTCTGACTATTAAAACATAAGTTACATTAAAAAACGAATGCCGTTTACTATTTAGCATTTTAGGGTGCACGTGGCAGAGTGGTTAGCACTCGTGCCTCACAGCAAGAAACCCCAACCAAATCCAACACCCTCAGCCGAGGATGTACCCCGCCCAATCTGCTCCAGTCACCCACAACCCCTAACCTGACGAGGTGGTTAAGAATGAATGAAAGCCGTTTAGTAACACGAGAGAATATTGTTCAAAATATTAGCACAATGTGACTAACCAGAAAAATCCAGGTTTTTTGTATAATTTTTTATTGATATGTGCCAAACAAGTTACCAGTAGGTGCAGTAGATTCTCAGAAAACAAACAAGACAGAGCATTCATGATGTACACGCTCTTAAGGCTGCGCAATTGGACAATTAGTTGAAAGAGGTGTTTTAAAAAAATATATAAAAATAGCAGCGTCCCTCGTTGACTGTACAAACTCAAAACTATTTTGTACAAATGATTTTGTTTCTAGGATTTAGCAATCCTGTGAATCACTAAAATAATATTTAGTTGTATGACCACAGTTTTTTAAAACTGCTTCACATCTTGTGGCACCTCTCAGCTTTTATTCCACTCCACGATTCTTTAACATTCCACAATTCATTTAAATTTCTTGGTTTTGCTTCAGAAACAGCTTCTTGATTGGATTGTGGTCCAAAGACATTAACTCCATAACATTCATTTTGTTTGGAACCAAGACTTGCTCGTTTACTGTGTGTTTGGGATCATTGTCTTGTTGAAACAAACATTTCAAGGGCACGTCCTCTGCATCATAAGGCAACATGACTTCTTCAAGTATTTTTAAACTAATCCATAATCCCTGGTACGTTATAAATAGGCAAAAACAAATGTCTTGTCTCACAAACTGTCTGTGGCCCTTGGACCCAAAATTATCAATTATCTTTTTACTCTCATCAGTCCACAAAATGTTCCTCCATTTCTCTTTAGGACATTTGATGTGTTCAAATTGTAACCTTTTCTGCACATGCCTTTTTAAAATATTTTAGATTAATATATAAACAGGGGGACATTGCAGGGGATTCTTAAATAGATTAGCTTCACACAGATGTTTTCTAATTGTCACAGTACTTACAGGTAACTGTAAAGACTATTTTGATCATACTGGAGCTGATCAATGGCTGAGCCTTTGCTTTTCTGGTTATTCTTTGATCCATTATAATGATCGTCTTCCATTTTTTTTCCAGGTCTCTCTGGTTTTGCTCTCCATTTTAAAGCATTGGAGATTATTTTTAGCTGAACAGCCTATAATTTTTTGGCTTTCCCCTACTCCATTCAACTTTTTAATCAAAGTATGCTGTTCTTCTGAACAATGTCTTAAAGGACCCATGTTCCTCAGGCTTTCAAACGCATGTTCAACAAGTGCTGGTGGCTTCATCCTTAAATAGGGGCCTCCTGATTCAAACTTGTTTTTTTACAAAATTGATTATCTCAGTGATTAAATGCCACACTGCTATTTTTTTTTATTTATTTATTTAATTTTTAAACACACCCTTTTCAACTAAGTGCCCAATTACACAGCCTTAAGAGCGTGTACATCATGAATGCTGGGTCTGGTTGTTTTCTGAGAATCTACTGCACCTACTGGTAACTTGCCACTTTGCAATAAAAATATACTAAAAACCTGGATTATTCTGGTTGAACAATACTGTAAGTGTTCTCATCTCATGTTAAAATAGAATTTCATAGCACCTTGATTATGCTGACATTTTGAAACTAGCCTACACCAAGAAGTGTCTCAAGCTTACATTAAATCAGTGCTTAATTTGTTAAACTCCCCTTGGTCCCTCAGGAAAAAAAGCGCAATATAAATCCAATCTACTATTATTATTATTATTATTATTATTATTATAATAATAAACTGGAGGTGGGGAAACAGTTCCCCCAGCATCAAGGGCAAAAAACGTAAAGGAACTTATGTTGATATGAAGACTGCATTATATGTTTGTTGCTAAATCATGCTATTTTAAACATACTTACAGGCAGTTTCTATAGGCCGAGTTACAAAATCAAAGTTAATGTTTAAAAGGCCATAGTAATTTACAAAAAAATATATGTCCCAATTTAAGCGGTAAAGGAATATATTCCCTTATTTCCCACAAATAAAGCACTAAACTGAAGGTATATTGAAAGACACTGGTTATTCATTCTAATTGAACGGCATTTGTTCCAGGAGCAGCAGGTGGGAATATTCAACAG
Source organism: Neodontobutis hainanensis (assembly GCA_024349245.1). Taxonomy (NCBI): domain Eukaryota; kingdom Metazoa; phylum Chordata; class Actinopteri; order Gobiiformes; family Odontobutidae; genus Neodontobutis; species Neodontobutis hainanensis. Next base: position 1,605,631 of record JALDNG010000046.1, read on the forward strand.
TGTTCTATAGTAATGTGTAATTTAGACTCCCAAAAAAAATAAAAAATAAAAAATAGCAGTTTGATGTATTTTTTTTCTTAATGAGAAATGTCCTTAATACTCATGAGAACTGAAAAAAAGACAACTTGTTGGAACATGCTTGTGTTTTGAGACAAATGTAAATCTACAGAACAGAAAACTGGCCCTTCAAGACTTTTAATTGGATCAGTGGCTCTGTACTTTACTTCTAGATTATTTTCATTCGAGTACAGATTTGGGTTACTCTGCCCACTACCTTCTACGTGCAACAGAATTCCTCAGAGTTTAAACAGTAAACAGTATTTGAGCCGTTGTTTACCTGTCTCCTAAAGTGTGGCATTTCACTGTGTGCAACAAACTCTTCAAAGTTCAGATCCGTTTCCTCTCTGTTCTGCATCCGCACCCTGCGCTCAGCCATCTCCTGAGAACAAAAGAAAGGTTGGCCAAATCAACATCTGGCACTTTTCTCATGAACAAAATTTAAGCGCAAAAGTTTTCAGACAACAGCCAACGGACGGTTTAAGAGGCGTCTCTAATAATGTGCCAAACGAGTGAATGTAAAAAGAAATTGTTTTCCAAAGTGATGCCACAGTTCAAATCAGATGGCATAGTGTTCTGGTAATCTTGTTTTGAGCCTTTGTGGTGCCATGTAAACCAACATTGGGGCAAATGCTCTCAGGTGTTAAATGCCCTGAGATTACTTTAAGACTTGAGGCTGTGTAAATATAGTTGAACTTATTCTGTCACTGACTTCATAGTTTGGGTTGAGGAGGATGATCCTGACATCACTCGCAGGGCCCCAAGTCCCATGGCCCTCAAGAACCAGATCGTCTGCGCCTGCCTCCTCCTCGGACCCTGCTGCCCAGATCTGACACAGACAGAACATACACACATGAACAAAACTGACAGAAATGGACTGGGTACTACCCGATTAATGTTTATAAGATAATATAAACCGTATTATGGGAAAAGAATTTAAGAATAAAGTCCAAAACCTGCACTTACAGTGAGTGTCTGTCCTCCTGCCAAAACACAGGGAGGGGGGATGTTGAAGGAGATCTCCCCTGAATCTGGGTAAATCCTCCGAATTATCCAGCCTCCGATTGGCTGATCCTGGAAAATAAAAGAATGTTTGAGACCATTTCCCCCTAGTCAGACTATTACTCCAGTGACCTGGAGAACTCCCACTATACATGTAACATAATTTATTGAAATGTATAAACTACATTTATCTTTTATTAATACCTGTTGAAATGGTATCACAAGACAATTGTTGCTATTCAGTCCAAAAAGGAACAAATAAAAAAATAAACACCAAATTGGACATTTAATTTGTGTATTGTACATAATCCATTGTTTGTCTCACAGCATTTGCCATGAGCAGATAAAATAAAGACCGCTTTAAAGTTATAGCCTATGTTTTCCACATTTGTGCAAGACAAGACAACGTGTGCTACTTCACCCAATATGTATTTACCTTGACATGACTAACTTCGATGTCTACAATAGCAGCACGATTGCATTTTATGTTAAGGTAGGTTTCATCACTTGGGTGATGTATATTCTAATGTCTAATTGTTGTTCCCCTTACTTCAATTGCCATAACATTACAGGTGAACAAATGCACAACTAAAATTCTTTACCGTGTCCGAGTTGTTCTTCAGTCGTATAAACCTGCCGTCCATATCGACATCCGAGACGCTGACAGGACCATTCTCTGAGGAGCAGCTGGACATTTTGGAGGCTGGTGAGCTGCCGGTGGGTCCCTCATGTTTCCTCTTCTTCCCTCGTAAACGCTGCCTGGTTTCCTCCTTAGTGCGGGATACCGTGGTCCGCTGTGAGGGGCTCGGGGATAACTGCAGCCTGGACAGAAATGCCCAAAAAAAAAAAAAACATGTAACAACTTAATTAGTGTGCTGTGATTAACAAGCAACAAGTGATACCAAGTGATCAGCACACATTGCATAATGTCTGTCTAACCTCCTCTCAATTTGTTCTGATAAGCACAGGCAACATCCAGCCTAATGTCCTCACAAGCCATCCTTAACTACACAAACTGGAATCAGTCTTGACAACATGACTTAATAAAAGGAGATTTGTCAAATTCTGGAGGCATATAGGCAATTAACCCGAGAAATGAATAATTAGAGATTTTCATCCACAAAAGACACAACCAACCAAAGATAACCACATCCCACCTCTGCTCCTCAACCTCCAGCATCTTCCTATAGGCGTTGATCTCCATGTCGAGGGTCAGCTTCACGTCAAGCAGCTTCTCGTAGTCCTCGAGCTGGCTGTACATCTGGCTCCTCAGTCCCAGTAGTTCCTGCTCTTTCTGAGTCAGTTTGTTCTGCCAGACCTCGCGCTCTCGGTCCAGCGTCCACTCTAGCTCCTGCACGCGGCTCTCCAGCACCATTTTCTGACGCACACCACACACACGAAAACAAAACTATTCGCAATTTTCTGTGGTTATGTACTAGTGAGAAGATTTTGATATTGTGAGATAAAGGCATTTAACTCACAAGCAACACTGTATTTTCAATATAATCTCTTGCCTTTAGTCAGATATGGACTGATCAGATCTAAATGTAGATGGAGAGCTAAAACTGAAAATGTTTGAGCAAGTTTTAACACTCCTGCACCACTTGTCCTAGTGCCTAATAGAGACTGCCATAGAAATATCTGATGCACAATTCTAATACTTGTTTTATGGATATTAGCTTCCATAGCTGTGGCACTGGAGGCAAGGAGGGTTAAGAGTCTTGCCCAAGGACACAAAGACAGTACAAACTGTGGGGAGAGCGGGAATTGAACCGCCAACCTTCTGGTAATAGGACGACCGCTCTACCACCGGATGGGTACAGCTTCTGCAGTGATGCAGTCTATGTACCGGTCTGTTGTGTTGAAGAAGGAGCTGAGCTGCAAGAGGTCTCGATCTACGTTCCTACTCACCTTTGGGAATTTTCCATTCAATAAATGCAAGTTAGAATTTTTTTTGTTGGGGATTATATAAAAATAAGATTGATTTAGAATTTTTTTTATTGTAGTAATGTTTCCTCTTGGCAGTTTGGGACGAAGTGAACTTCGATTTAAGTGACAATGTCTTGCCCTTAGGGTAAGACCTGTGCAAACAAAGCCCTACTAGCAGGTTTTTGTTTTAGATGACTTATAGGACCGAGATGTTTTGTGGAAGTCTGATGATGCTTTGATGGCTGCAGAAGCTTTAGACTTTGTGTACATTATTGATTATAGTTGTTGAGAACAGTAAGGACAGCCTTTTGGATGTGCAACACACCCGCACACCATTTTAGTTCCTAATATTTATTCAAAGTGGCCCTACAAGCATAATATATACACCCATCAATGGAGCCAATGGACCATTTTGAAATAGATACAATATAGGAAATTAGCGGCATCTAGTGGAAAACACTAGAAATTCAAATTCCAGTCCCTCACAATCAAATCCATTAAAACAATTTATTTGGCTATGGCTGTGTATTCAACAATTTTAAATTCATCCCCAAAAACACACTGAAAAAATTAGGTCATTCCCATTAACACAGCCAAAGTTATAGACTAAAAATTAATATTATGCTCTCAGGGTGTAGGCGGGTTAAGGAAAAATAAATCGATCATATCCCGCCCCTACCTCTTTCTGGTACTGCTGAAGTTGGCAGCTGAGCGTCTCCAGTCTGACTTTGGTGGTTTCTAATTCATCTTTTGTGGCTGATGCTGCGTTGTTTTTATCCAATGCTGCCTGCTGCGCATTCTGCAACTGGAATCGACAACAAAACAGTAAAATCAACGTGTTTCCATTATTAAACCAATCAATAACTACTTTTTAGTCTTGTGCCCACCTTAGAGGTAAAAGTCTTATCTATCTCCTCTCTGTACTGCTGCAACTGAGACTCATGGTCCTGACGGAGCTGCTGCATGGTATCAGCCAGTTTAGTCTCAAACTCTCTCCGTCTCACCGACTCCACTTCCATTAGACGGCACTCACTACGACTGCGGATCTCATGGGTTTCCTACCCAAAAAATAAAAACATTTCTTTGATTAAATATGGGTCAACAAAAGTACAAAGATTAAGAATGCAGCAAACGCCTCTGTATTTTTGAGGTAGAAATCTGAGAAACTCATGATAAAATGTCCAATTGCTGCACAACGATAATCCTTTCAAACAGTCTTTGATCGACAATCTACAACAGTCAGTAGCAGACACATACTATAATGTATATAATACAATAATAATGCCCAATAGTAAACCTCTGTTCACAGTTAGATGTGTGTTGTGAAATGTTATAGTCTTTGATGTTTCTATATAGTGTGTTACCTGCTCACTCATGTTCTTCTGGAAGGCTAGCTGCTCTTTAAGCGTTTGAACCTTGTTCTCCAAGTCGACACGGCACAGCATCTCGGAGCTCAACTTGTCCTTGGTGTCCGATAGTACACCCTCTACCTGACCACAGACAAACACACACAGTCTGTGTCAGGCCTGTCAATTTCGGAACTATTGGTTGGCAATCAAACTCTAAAGCTATGCATTTTGATCAAGGCATCCAATTTTAGCAGCCTGTAAACCAATGACTAAGTGCCCCTTTAGTTTGTAAAAGGGAAGTTTTAGATCTTACATTTCCGAGATGCTCCTGTAATTCTGCCACCTCCTTGTCCAGTCTTCTTCTCTCCGACAGCAGCTTTGTGAACTCGATATCTTTCGAGTTCAGAGCAGCCTCCAATTTCCTCCACTGGGACAAAGCATTGGTCAGGTCACCCTCACTCTTCTGGTGCCTGTTGACATCAGTATTGTAATTAATATCTGCTTTATTGTTTTTTTCAAAAGATACACTGCCCAGCCAAAAAAATATAAGGTTAAGGGTCAACACCTGTATTTAACTAAGCAAGTATCTATTGGATAACTACTGCATGGATGAGAAGCTGGACACAAGTTATTTAACCCTAACGAATACAGTGAGTAGTTTCTCATTCTTAAACAACCATGTGGTCGTGGAAATGATGTTAATCTCTCACAGACGGGTCAAATAATTAAATACGTCAAGCAAAGAGGAGATGAAAAGTGCTGAAACAAGTCAAATTGGGTTAAGAACTGTCCAATGCATTATTAAAAACTAAAGAAAAAAAATTCTTGAAAGATTGTCATCCTTTTGTGAAATCAAAAACAGTAGAACTCAGATCTGTGTTAAATAGTGAAAGTAGCGTTTCCACAAACGCACAATGTGAAGGGAACTCAAGGGATTGGGACTAATGTGTAGCCTTAAGAAAAACATTTATCAGTGAGGCTCATTGGGAAAAAAGGCTTCAATCGGATCAGGAGCATAAAGATTGGACTCTGGTGCAATGGACGAAGGTCATGTGGTCTGATGAGTCCAGACTGACCCTGTCCCAGAGTGAAGGGTGCATCAGGGTAAGAAGAGAGGCTGGTGCAGTGAGGCTCCCATCATGCCTCGTGCCTACCGTACAAGCCTGTGAGGGCAGTATATGATCTGCGTTTGCTATAGGTCAAGTTGAGGCGCCGCAACGTTATGCTCTCAAAGAATAAGATCAGCTGAGAGGAACAACATTGGACAACTGACCCAAGCAAGACTTAAACCCGAAAATTTTCATGTGCTCTACTGAGTGGCACAGGCACTTTTAAACTACAATGTCCTACTACCTTGATGTTGAGAGTAAAAGAAAGCAAAAAAAAAAAAAAAAAAAAAAATACAAAATGCAGAAGTTTGCAGATTGCATCATGTTTTTACAAACCATGTTAGACAAGTAGGCTGCAAACTTAAAAAAATAAAAATAATAAACAACAGGTATTCACTTAGGGTCCCAGTACAATGTATGAAGTTCATAAGGCCATGGACAACAGATGCAAATTAGCCAAGGTTGTTCCAATGTCTTTTTTTTTTTAATAAAACAGGCAGTTTAACCCTTTTGAATTGATCAGACCACAATTTGTTGTTTGATTGAACTTTTGTCATATTAATATTTCTAAACAGTGCTTCATGAATAAAAACTGAGTATAAAACTGCTTTAGTTCTATTAAAACAGTGCTGTATGGTACATTTCCTGTTGCTAACTCTGGGTAAACAGTGTATAGTCCCTGGTAAACGCTACAAACAAAAATAAGTTCAATACTTGGTAGTTGTATTATAATTTCTGACAGTAGAGAGTTAGTTGTAAACAAAGCCCATCAAAATCAAAAGGGCAGGTTTTATAGTCAATTCTAGATACAGTAGGAGCCCAATACAGGAGGTACATGGGGACCCCAAATACACATTTATCTGGCAGCGCAGTCAGCCTAAAACTCTAAAGAAAACAGCTATATATTTATGCGAGTGTGTTTATATTCTTAATTTCTCTCTTTTGCAAAGAGAAACTGTGTACACAATCTTTTGGGCTAATTGACTCTTTAGCTGCTCACCTGCCCGGACACCCACCTGGCCTGCAGCTTCTTGTACTCGTCACACAGGTTCCCGTGCTCTATCTGCAGCCGGGCCCTCTCATTCGCCACGCCGTCCAAAGTCTTCCTCACGTCGGCCAGCTCCTCCTCGTAGAGCCGGCGCACGTTGCCCATTTCGCGGCTCTTGGACTCGTCGCTCTCCTCGAGGCGGATGAGCAGCGTGGACCGCTCCGACTCCAGATCCTGAACCCGCTGGATGTAGTTGGCCAGGCGGTCATTGAGGCTGCGCAGCTCGTCTTTCTCCTGGAGCCGGGACAGACGAGTGGGGCTCGTGCTGCATGACAGGGGCACGCGGCCATCGGAGCGCGTGCTGCGGCCACTGCGTGTCCCCGTGCTCAGGGGCGTGGATGTAGCGGAGGCCATGACTGGACACAGTGGAGAGTAGCTCCAGATGTAGTTTTGGAAGCTCCAAAAACACGAACCCAGAGATAATAAAATCAGGTGATGCCCTCAGGTAACGTGCACCGTCATTCCACGGAGCAGCGTTTTGTCAAATTCACCTGTTCTCGCCACTTGCGCCACAGCTGAAACTAATCACTTCTGACGAGTTTGCGCAGCGGCGGCTCTTAGACCAAGTCACCAGGAGTCAACACGAGTACTTCCGGGTGACTTCTACAAGTTAAAACACACCAGCTTGCTATAATATTGAAAAACTGAAATATCGGCGGTAAAGCCAACATAAGTTATTTTATTAACAGCAACCAAGTTAAAGTTGTTTAAAATACAGTGGAAATGAAAGAATAAATAATAAAAAGAAAAAAAAGTAAACACTAAATAATAAACACAAGTCAAAAAACACACTAGCTACGGGTTTAAAATGGTCAGTGGATTGGGTTGTTCCAGTTTTCATCCAGAGGAACACACTGGGATTTTGGAAGAGCATGTGGAGTGATAGTCAGAGATGATGCAAAGAAACCACTCTACACCAAAGAGAAGAAAGAAGTGTGTTTTGTCAATTATTATTATTATTTTTTATTAAGTTTATAAAAAATAATAAAAAAGTTAATTTAAAAATTGATATTAATGTACAAAAGAAAGTTAGTTGAAGTCGAAACTTGTATAATCCCACCCCTGTTACAATTTAAAACCGTTGAATCAAATATTTAACAAAAAAAAACTTCCACTGTCTCTACAAGAAATCAAAGATCCATTAATATCAATCATTTATCAATGTAATAACAAACAAAGAACAATACACCTCAGCCTACGTCCACCAAACCTGACCCTCCCCTCCATACATCGCCAACAATCTTACTTTTATACATTTTTTAAACAATAGTTTTTGACTCCATTATTTTTAGTCTATTTTATTCCACAGGCTGATCCCTTTTATTTATGTACTCTGTTCCCTTATTTTTGTCCTAAATTTTGGTTTGTTTACAATATCAGTTCCTTTAAATTTGTATCAACTATTTCTTTTTTTCAAACCTCTTTTGGATGTTTTAATGTTTTCTTGTTAGCTTTATACATATTTTATGGAATTTTAGAAACTTAAATTTTAACGGGTTTTAATGGATCTCTATACCGACAATTACTTATATTGAATAAAATGCTGGTTAAGTCTTTTAAGGTAATAGTTTTTAGGTGCAGGTCAGGTCAACGAACCTAAAATCTGTCCTGACAAAGGGGCCTTTGTCAAAAACATGACGAACTATAACAAATATTTACAGCATTTTACAAATGCAATGCAATGAGTTGGAGTAATTCTTAGTAAAGGTTGGTTTATGAAGTTTAATGAAGATCCATGTACATTAAACTCTCAAAAACTATACCAACCATTTTTTAAAGCTGTGGACTAAGATTCTCAAAGTGTTCCTGTGATGTCAATAGGAATTTCTCTCACCAGATGTGATACTGTCTTCCTTTATGCAGCTTCTCAACATTTGAAAAGAAGTAATCTGTTCTGTTCACACCAGGGTCACTTAATACATTTTGGCAGAAAACGCACATGACTAACTCACATAGTCTTGTTATTTTTGTGCATATACTGTTAGATGCACATCTAGAGAGCCCATAACAATGTGGATATAGGACAAGGACAGTGCACCTTTTAGGACGAGGCGAGACAGAGACACAGAGACATCCCACAGTAACAGAGGGCTTTTGACTATAGTTGTACAAAACTCAAGCCACAACGTAATGTGCTTGAGTTCTGTTCTTTTAATGTAATCAATTCCTTCTAAGCCAAGGATTATGTAGGAAAAGTTAATTGGATATTCTAGTTTTCTCCCAAACTCTTGATGACTCTCAGGGGGTTCAGACAGGCTTCATGTTACATAGTGAGGTAGATAAGTAACACAAAGGCCCATACAGGAGCACGACGGCCAGTTTGACAAACCTCTCTAAGGTAGGAAAAAGTTTGGATAAGTTGCATTTACTTATCCAAAATGAGCAAAAAGCCTCTTAACCATTCAGAATATTTCCTCTGTCAAACTGAAACTGAAAACTGTTTTTGGAATATTTTTTCTTTCCTGATTTGCACAGATGAATCCCATATCAGTTGTTAACATGTACGTTGTGTTTCCTGTGCACAGGTGGGGGCTGCAGCTGCAGACAGACAGCGACCTGAGATTTAAAATTATATTGAAGATGGCTGCTCATTTCTTTTGGAGGGCTGTCCTTGTGCTGCACACATTTACAATTGCAAAGGTACCACACACTGCTGGGCTTGGTATTGAATCACTGACACTTAAAGGAGCGGACCACATACGTGTCAAATCATCCAGAGTTAAGACAAGACTTCATAGTGAAAATATGGATTCGATAAAAAATTATGGTTGCAAAGTTAGTTGTTGCCAGATACAATAACTAATGACTGGATCTCAATATGTTTGTCAAGTGTTGTGATGACAATAAGACCATACATAATATCTAAATGTTCCATTAAGAGTAAAAGTAACTTCCACATTTATACCTTTGATATTTCTATATTTGATTTAAGGATATGAGAGACCGTTTTGTTTTGACCTGCACATGGAACACCGTAACATTATTAAAGTTCATGCTATACTGCACACGTTGATACAGCAGATGACAATAAGTCTAGAAGGCATTGTGCAAATTTTATTATCAGTTTCACAAATTGAGTAAATTTAGATTTGCCTTGCTCCTTGATTTAAAATGGTACAAAGCAAATGCACCAACTGTCTACCACACACCTCTTGTAGACTGAAATCCCCTGGAACGTCTTAAAGTCTTTATATGAAAGAAAATGAGTGTCTCTGTGTAGTCTGTGATGTACTTTGGGCATGAGTTCATGGGAGCTGGCATTCATGGAGGTGAACTGCACTTCTGCATACGGCTCTCAGCTATAGCCTGACTGAGTCCACTCCTTTTTACTGTCAATGCACTGAATGGATGAATTTAGAAAGTGAATTTTCCCTCGGTGCGCTGGCTGTAGGTAATATTGAGAACACCCTCATGAGGTTTGCTTTGATCCTGGTCGAGCAGAGTCTGGTATATTCAAGGTAGACTAGTGCCTTTACCAGCCGTCCCCCAGTCATAACAAAGCATCAGATTTGGTGTGCATTATATGAGCGTGGACCTAATTAGGAGAGGACTTCCTCTCGCGGCACACTGTTCTGACTTCTCACTGTCAGCCCTGCAGCTTCATTTGATCTGACCACCCAAATCAAATTGTTAGCACACATTTGAAAGGCAGCCGTGCAGTTTAGTGGAGTGGAGTCTGTCTCAGCACAATCTCATTGCTATTGAGTGTTTCCTCAAACCCCAGGGGATGTGGAATAATACGGATACTGACTTTCGAAAATGCAACTTGAAGTCTTGTGTGAGGAGATTCTAGGTGAACAAATGTGGTTGTGCTTCCTTACCTTCCTTTACTCTGGTTTTTACTCTAATGCTGTACACTCTGTGACATTTTAGGCTAATGAGTTTTCTACAACCAGAAATATTACCCATCAGTTTTGATCATTCTGCTTTATTACTCACAGAAAAGGGTGAAAACACAAAAAGCTTCCTTTTGTTGAATGGTGTTTTTGTTCATTTCTAAAAGTTTGGACAGACCTTTTTTATTTATATTTTTTTTTACAGATGGTCAAGGTGCCATATAAAATATAATTTGTGATTAAAGGCAGATATTAAGGGGACATCTTTTTCCCTGTTTTGTGTTAAGCCAAATGTTACTCTCCTTAAACTTAACAATAAGTCATTTTACATCAGTATCAATGTCTATCAATGTAATGTCTAGTTTACAATGTTATCATATTTGTATGAAGGTCTTTATTCCGTTAAAAGCAATTCTTCTGTTCACAGTCTAGTCTGAATAAACAGGCCTTGTACAAACCCCTGGGAATGTGGCAGCAATATGACACAAGCATATTGTTTTCCAGCAGCAATTCCCACGTCTTTTATGAAAAATACATTAAAAAAACACTTTCATATACAGTATACATACCTTCTTACTTTCTTTTTCTTTTCCCCATTTGGTGGCTAACTGCTTCTGATAAATGAGTAGAGCCTTTAACCATGTTCTTGAAATTGTCAGTACTTTCTTCCCTCTTGCTACTTTGCTCTGTCTATTTTCCCCTTAAATAATATTGACCTTTTATGTTGTCTTGCGCCACATATTAAATGAAAACACTATACGGAAGGATGAATGTTTTTATATCAACACAATCCATAATTTGATAATATGTTATCCCCAAATATGTCATTAATAGAGTTTGCTTATATGTGGATTAAAATTGGTGTTCACATTAATGTAGTCACTGATATTTCATGTGGCTTGAAGTAATGCCAGGCACAGATATGCACTTCCTTTGTGGAGTTAGAGTGGTCTTCCTACTTTTTATGAGCTCAACAAATGTCAGCTCCTTGTATGAAGCAATACTTAGTGCTGGATTTTCTCTGGTAAAATATAGACACTGGCTAATCCCTGACAACGGGCCCCAGTGGAGCCGGTGTTTTCCATGATCAAATTAGAGTTTTATTTTAATCACATCCTGTCTATTTCTATTAGAGTTAGTGAGAGAAAATGCACTGTTTTGTGTTTGTGCAGTTTATTGCTCTCAACACTTTGGCTGAGCATGGATCTTTCTCGTATTTATTTTGAGAAAGTTCGACCCGAACACTGCAGTGTTTAGTATTGATCGCCTCCCTTTTCAGGTAAACTGACAGTTTGAGTTGAAGGCTCACTCTTGGGACTCCAACGGCTAAGAACTGGTGAAAAATATATACTTTATGCTTCGTAAAGGTTGATTTAACATTCTGCAAGGACTGCAAAAGTAGAGATAAGTAAGTTTGGCAAATGCGTCTTATTTTAATCCACTAAGTACTTATTTTGTTGTTTTGCGAAGGGCATTGACTCATGGTTTCATTTCAGAAGCAACAAGGAATACAGTTTTACGACACGTTTGCTCAAACCAGCAGGGTTGCACCTGTGTAAAATAATTGTATTTTAACATTTTTTGCATCACATACAACTAACGATATCATGTTCTGTTCATAAGTGTAGATAAATTCATCATCCTTTTTTATCACTATTTAGCTCTAAAAGTTTATTTAGGGTTCCTTGATGTCTTCTCGTCTGCTGGTATGCACAGATTTGTCCTACCCTGAGTAAAACCAGGATAATGCTGCATTCACTGTAGAAGGCACACTGCAAATCATTTTGAACGGCCAAAACAACAACTGCTGAGACTGTGTGATGCATTTCATGAAACTTAAAATACATTTCTCTACACCTCTAACACAATTTCTAAAACTGAAACTAAATCAACAAAACCTCTGACTTTCCACTGTTGTCATATTTAACATTCTGTCATTGTAACTACATAATTACTCTTACAAGCTACTTTGGCCAGTTGGATCTTAATATTTTAATAACTAGCCTAAAGATTGGTTCTTCTGATGCCACACTGTGGGTTCTCTCCGGGCACAGCTTCCTCCTACCGCCCAAACACATGCCTGTATAGATCAATTGGCAAATCTCAAGTGTCCCTAGTAGAGGTGCAATGGATAGCAGCTGATCCTACTGTAGTAGGCACTCAAAGTGCTTTACATACATTAAGCTATTTAGCAGTGTTACAGAACTTCACTGGAGGCAATATAGGTGTGTCTTGCCCAAGGACACATTGACAGTATGTGGGGGTGAGTGGGATGTTATGATGTGTTGGGATGTTTCAAGTGGGAATCGAACCACCCACCGGCCACTCTACCCACTGAGCTACTGTCGCCCAGCGCATGCCATGCATTCAATTGCAACAGGTAAATCTGAAAATGTGTAGATATAAAGCTGTAATATCTATTTTTTCTTGTTTGGTATCTCTCTGAGGTTGTGTGGGAGTAGTTTCGTCATCAGTTACTGCGTAATTCTTGCGTAATTCAGAACATACAGGATAACAGACAGTGATAAGCTTGCTTTGGAAAGCCCTAGGAAAGGGCTAAAATCAAGTTGTTTTCAGGAAGCAGACTCTAGTTCAAAGAGTCTGTGGCTGTGAGTGTAAGAAGTTTCTCCCATTTTTTTGCTGATCTGAAAAATTATCTGACCCATGTCTCAAAAAACGTTATCTAATTTGAACCGTGGGTTTTGTAATCCTTACTGAATGAATGTGAGAGTGAATGGTTGTATGTCAGTGTCAGGGATAAAATAGAACTCAGATTTGACATTGATCCCTAAAAATGATGCATGACATACAGTGCCTTGTGTTTTTAATATCCAGATTCTTCAGACTGGCAGACTGACATAAGTTAATATGATTCTGTATGGGCCCATATCACACTGCTGTCTTCTGCACGCTCATCTCTTCTGCAAAACCTCCGCATGATCCTCATTGACGTGAGCAGCATATGTCCGGCTTTTCACGCTGCTCAAACAGAACAAAGGCTCTAGCAGAAGGGAACATTGGTGTGATATATCCAGGATAGACAGGTGTTTTCACTCATACTTCCACCAGGTGTCCAATTAGAGACACATCTGACCTCAGGCGGTCTATGGTACCCTCCTACGATGAGCACACTCATACAGCTGTGGACCAGGCAATGAATCAAACCGGTCCCTACTGAATTTATCTACATTGGTTTTATTATCTTGTATTAATCTTATATTAACTAAATTGAAAATACTGTGTTAAAGCATGCAACAGTGGCCACATTTCTTCTAAATTCCATAATACCAGGTGGAGAAACTCATCCCCAAAATTAAATCCTATTCTTATTCATATACTGCTACATGCCCACATTTTAAGTTATTGTTTTGAGTTGTTCATGCCCAAGCTAAAATGACATTTCGTAGCTGGAATAACATATACAGTGTTAGAAGTAAAAAAAACAAGTAAACTCAGAAGGTTTTTTAAGGTAAGGACGTAATCCTGGTGCACTGGCATTGTCCTGAGAAGCTCTTTCGGTCCAGTCAAAAAACAGTCCAGTAAAAGAGACCTGTGTTAAAATGTGATAAGCTGTTAGGTGTTGTCCTGGTCCTCTCTGTCTGCTTCCTGTCGCTCAGGTTTCCTGTTGCCAGCCTCTTCCTGCCATCCTTTAGCCAGCTGTTTAAACACAGCCAAAGTAAAAGCACCTGGTTTCTATGTCAACCCAGCACTGTCACCCATATTCAGTGTACATACATATGTTAATATACAAATTCTCTGTTTGTGGTATTTTATAAGTGGGAAAAATCTTGATAATGAGGTAATGAGTTGGTAACAAAATCAAACAGTGTTTACAGTTAAGAAAAACACTTAAAAAGAAAGCTAGCAGGCGTGAAAAAGGGATATTATGACAAATCATCCATATAGCCCAATTTTCTTTTTGCAGTCGGTGTCTCAGAGACCACTCTCCCCCAACAGCAGTGTACCAGGAACCTTTCTGCTTTTTTATTAATAAAAGTGGAAACCAGACCAATTTTTATTAGAGCTTACCTGAAGCTTACACTGTAGCTTTGGAGTTTACTGTTAGACTGTAGCCATCTAGTATTTCTCCGTCTTGTTAAACATTGCTGAAGCATTGCCAAAATCTAGCTGTGTTTAATTTGCTGCCCTTTTCTCTCTTTTTTTGAGTTGTATGCTGTTTGATAATATGTTTTTTACAATGAGACACTTTATTTATTTTCTTGGTCCTTCATTGTTGACATTAGTGTCAACCAAGCGCTCCTTCTTACCAGAAGCGAGCTGTGATTGGACAAACCCCTGCTTTGGGCTGATCATTCTCATCTGCTAAAATTCCTGATAATAAAGCGTAGATGTCGTTTAAATGTCAAATTTTTTACATTTTTTACTTGTTACAATAAGCTGCTAGTGATTAAACTGTCAAACTAATGGCAAGAGTACTATTTTTCAAAATTAAAACCATTAATTCTTCTTATTATAGAAACATTTGATTGACAATTCAGGGTGCACTTGGCTAGCACTCCTGCCTTACAGCAAGAAGGTTGTGAGTTCAAATCCCGGCCGACTCAAACATTCTCGGCTGACTCCAGTCTTTCTGTGAGGAGTCTGCATGTCCTCCATGTGTTACCGTGGGTTCTCTCCAGGTCCTCCGCTTCCTCCCACCGTCCAAAGACATGCATGTACAGGTTAATTGGCAACTCTAAAGTTTCCCTAGTGAATAAATGTGAGAGTGAATGGTTGTCTGTCACTGTCTGTCTCTAAATGTTAGCCCTGCGACTAACTGGCCCTTGTCCAGAGTGAACCCCGCCTCAGGCCCAAAGCTGCTGGGATAGGCTCCAGTCACCCGCGACCCCTAACGGGACAAAGCGGTAGAAAATGAAAGAATGAATGAATGACTGACAACTGGGCACAAACATGGGGCTCCCACTTGAACTTTCTGGATTTTGTGTATTGTCTACTAAAAAACACAATTAAAAACATAATCTCAAATTTGTTGTTCCCAGTGCATGTTGGACTCCGGCAGGGCTGCCCTTTGTCACCGGTCCTGTTCATTATTATTATTATTATTTTTAGGACAGGATTTCTAGGCCCAGCCAGGGGCCGGAGGGAGTCCGGTTTGGGGACCACAGGATCTCGTCTTATTGCAGATGATGTTGTCCTGTTGGTTTCATCGAGCCAGGACCTTCAGCGTGCACTGGGACGGTGAAGTCTGAGGGTGCCTTGTCCCCTTCAAGTTGGTGGAGAGGTCCTGCCTCAAGTGGAGGAGTTCAAGTATCTTGGGGTCTAATACAAACAAACATTTAGTTATATGAATATTTGCAACTAAGCAACTCTTTCTTCTGCTAAACAACTTAGGTAATGATTACTCACAGTTTTACAATGCAGAGGCAAAGAACCACCAAATGCAAAGAAAGACACATCTGAGCCAGTAAACCCACTTATACTATGGTCATTTGCAAGCAATATTAAAATTAATGAATGTAGGGCATTTTTTGCCCCACTGAATAGAGCAGTGTCCTAAGTGCCAATGTCTGCTTAGTTTGTTTATTGTTGCTAGAGGTTAAAAGTTAGAAGGACTGACTGATGGAGTGCATATTGTTTTATTCCGCACTTTCAGAATAGCGTATTCAGCCAGACCATAATAATAATTAATTTTAACAATAATATCAACCATTTTTTTAATTTTCTGTTCAGAAACCAAATGATCCTTCTAAAATGTTGAATTTCTTGAATAAAAAGAAATCATCATAACATTGTCTACCACTTATCAGCACCTTCCTTAATCCTGGAATGCCTTCCCTCTTGGACCCACAACAACAACAACCCTGGACGAAAAAACCAAGCTTTTCCTTTCACCCTTCTCTGAAAACAGCATTGTCTGTGATGCCAACAAGCAATGAGCTATGGCCTGGAGGAATGCAGTTTGCTATAGCCATTGTGCACAGAAATGATGACAGAGTTGGAGGAACTGCAGAGAGCAGCCAGGGGCCGGCAGGAAGAGCTCACACACACTACGAAAGATTTAAAATTTATGCCCAAAACAAATAGTCTCCATTCACACAGGTTGGCTGCCTTAGTATAGTATTAAATCACTAAGACCCTGCATTGACTCCTGATTTATTTAATATATCCACCATTTAAAATATTTACTTTCTTACTATAACAGACTGGCAGGTTACATCACTAACAGTTAATGTGCAAACAGCCAAAGCTCTAAGTATTAGGTAAAAGTAGAAACCACACAAATTAATCCCAAATTGACCCAGAATTTAAAGTAGAAGGATTTAAACAGTTTACACTTGACATTTCTCGGGTGATAAAAGTAGTACTTAAGACTGGTCTTTGCCTGGTTTGGGACTTGGACATAGAGAACACTGATTTTATATCAAGACATACAATTTATTTCTTTACAGAACTTTTGTGATTGGATAGAAAAATGTCTAACATCCAATACAACCAAAAACACAGCTCATTTGTATTGTTGTGTTTAATCACAGACACTCTCTTCCTTCCTCCTTTTACTAAAGTGTAAGCAAACCCCCATCAGTTTGTCACAGGTGTAAAAGTTGAGATGTGGTGTTTTGGATTTTACACAGGAAATCCCTTCCTAAAAACAAGCACAAATCTTAGCCTTGTTTTTGTTACAGTCATTTGTGATTTATGTTATCCTATCTGCACTAGTAGTCAAAGAGTTTTCGCTCACTAGGAAAACCCATCTAAAATATTTGTAGATGACTGGTAGACAGTTGGGGGACTTACCTTACCTTATTTCCAATATGGGATGGTACCTGGTTATGTTTGTTTTACTGCTTCTGACCACAGAGAAATTGGCATCAGAGCAAAACTTGCAAGACAGACATATTCACTTTCTTAGAAACCCATTTCCACCAAAAACTAATCCTACCTGACCACTCATAACCATTTATCTAAAATGGGGCAAGTGCAATGCTTTGTCAAATAGCTTTTTGAACTGGACTTGTTCGCAAAACAGAGTATGGTGGTACTGCCCTGGAAAACTGGTTGTATGTTTATCCATTGTATTCAGAGGCAGTTTAATCTGTCCATTTGCACTGCCCCCTGGAAGTCAAACTCAAATTTGCAGGGACCAGACTAATTCTTTGTAAACAAACAAACAAAAAAGAGTTAGAATGGCTGGGTAGGCTATTGTTTTTTTTTTTGATAAATACATACTTTGACATTGCTTACATGTAGTGTAGTCAGGGTGTGGTCTCTATCTGCTGGTGTTATCAGCAATGACTCATTTAAATAAAGAAGTGCTTATTGTGGTTTATTATGATTCAGATTTCTGACTGTGAACAAAAACACGTTCTTGGACTCTTTATTGAGTTGGTCACATCTGCCATTACCTTGTTGACCTGCAAGGCGTCCTGATTGCTCAGTTCTTTGTTGCGTCTTTGTTGGTACATCCTGGTGGAGCCACTGAAAGCCCCTGCCTTTAATTGCTCTATTAGAGATACAGTGGAAATCAGTGGCATCATGCATGAATGTGTGAGAATGAGTGTGAGGCTCTGGGGAACTACAAAGTGGGCTTTAATAAAATACTTGAACAAAAGCTGGGCCAAAGGCATTGTGGCACAATGTTTTGAGCTTATTTCAGAGGTTTTTCTCACTGGTCAGCTTCCTGACAGTAAGATACTATACGTTTTATGTATTTTGGTGATCTGTTTACTTTTATTAAAACCTTATTGTCAAGACCTTATTATTAAGTTGGAAATCCTCGTAAGACTAATGGAAACCATATTCTGGTGTATTCCACAGGACATATGGTAACAGTGAAGATCCTAACTCTTCATTTGTGAATAGTTGTGTTTTGCTTGCTTTTGCCAATGCCTGTGGCTTTAAGAACACCCCTCTTAAACCAAGTTTCGCTGACTGATCTATAAAAGAAAACAACTTTATTGACTTATTTTGTGACTTTGCAAGCTTGTTTTTGAACTGCAAGCATTTCCTTGAAGGCCATGGACACACCATTTTGAAATATGTGATTTAATTTTATACAGTCTTCTTTACAAAACATAATTTCTAGAGTTTAAACAAACACATTTATGATCCACCATATGAATCATGACTGAGGTGACATGGAGCACAGTTTAGTGTGCATGTGGCATTACAGACTGAAAACATAAATAGCATGTGTGTAATTTGTTTG
The DNA here is from genome assembly GCA_024349245.1 of Neodontobutis hainanensis. Classification (NCBI taxonomy): domain Eukaryota; kingdom Metazoa; phylum Chordata; class Actinopteri; order Gobiiformes; family Odontobutidae; genus Neodontobutis; species Neodontobutis hainanensis. Next base: position 1,624,128 of record JALDNG010000046.1, read on the forward strand.
TCTGGTGTACATTATATGTGGCACTGGGAACTATATCACACACACGTAGCACTATTGTTTTAGGAGCATGTGTCCTCTCAAAGTAGCTCAATTCAAGTGCAAACAAAATGGTTACTTAATAATAAAATCCACTAATTAACTTGAAGTGTGGTTCATTTGAAGCAGCTTTGTGTCTGTAAACATAGCATTTTTATGGAAAGCCTTATAGCAAACATGCCCTAAATTGGTTAACATTTTGGGGAACCTGCTACAATTGACAGAGTTTAAGTTATTTGGTTGGGACAATGCGTGTTAATGGACATACAGTTTTTCTCAAAAGTTTACATACCCTGGCAGAATTTGTGATTTTGTTTGCACATTTTTCAGAAAATATGAGTGATAACACCAAAGCCTTTCTTTCACTCATAGTTAGTGGTTGGGTTGGTGGTGGCACAAAGTGGTGGCACATTTGTTTACTCTTTTTTAATCATAATGACAACAGAAACAACCCAAAAGACCCTGAAACAAAGTTTACATACTAGATCTTTATCTTTATACCATGTATTGCCACATTTAAAATCAATGACAGTTTGAAGTAGCTTTTTGTTGTAGCTAGCCTCCAGTTCCTGTAAATTCTTGTCTTGCATGAACTGCACATCTGAGATCTCCCCAGAGTGGATCAGTGATATTGAGGTCTGCTGCTGTAGCCAATGACAGGTCGACTTGACCTTGTGCTTTGGATTGTTGTCATGTTGGAACGTCCAAGTATGTCCCATTAGCAGCTCCTGGGCTGATGAGTGCAAATGTTCCTCCTCCAGTATTTTCTGATAACAGGCTGCATTCATCTTTTCATCATAGGTTGTTGACTCTCTTCAAATGTAACATTTATGATTGTGGCCAAAAAGTTAAATTTTGGTCTCATCACTCCACAGATTTTGTTCCACTTGTTTTGAGGCTTGTTTCTGAGCTGTTAGGCGTATTGTAAGCGGGGTGCTTTGTGGCATTTGTGTAGTAATTGCTTTCTTCTGGCGACTCGACCATGCAGCCCATTTTTCTTCAAGTGCCTCCTTATTGAGCATCTTGAAACAGCCACACCACTGTTTTTCAGACAGTCCTGTATTTCAGCTGAAGTTATTCTTGGGTTATTCAGGGGTGGGTAACAGGTAAAAGGTAACAGTTTTCCTGGGAGATGTGGGTGAAATTTCTGTTGGTCGACCTGACCATGGTTTGGTTTAACAAAATCCCTAATTTTCTACTTTTTAACTAGAGTTTGAACACTGCTGATTGAAATTCTCAATTCCTTAGATATCATTTTATATCTCTTAGATCCTTTGACAATTCTTTTGCTTTTTCAAAGACTCTTTCTGAGAAAGAGTCATTGTTTCTGGGCATACAGAAACATCAGTGCAGCACTGGATGAGATGAGGCCAAAATCACCATAGTATGTTAACTTTTGATCACGGTCATTTTGCATATCTTTTATTAATCGAAAAACACAACTATTTGTAATATACCCAACCTGCATATGCACACAGCACACAAACAATGCTCACAATAGCCTACTGCACAGCCTACGCTGTCACAACCTGCTCATTCACACACATCAAAAACATACAATAATAGGTTGCATACTGGAATACATACACAATAATTACAAGTGAGTACAATTCTGATTCGCGCGTAGCCAGTTTTTCATGTTATGTCAGTTTAACGTGCCACAAACCTTCTGTCTTTTGCCTGTTTTCCCTGTTGGCCCCGGTTCAGTGTCAGTTGAGTTATTTTAGCAGAAGGTGAGGAGTGAAAATATCAGAGTATGTCTCGCTCAGACGGCAGCGAGCCAGGAGTCCGCTCACACCTCTCCACACATACGGCCTGTGTGTGTGCATGTGTGCAGACTCAAAAGCTCATTCATAGCTGTGCACAGTGTGGCCATTCACTCCTGAACCACTGGCTTTCTTCTGGGCTTTGGGCCTCGGCCAATCAGCTGCCACTGCTCACTCATCTTTATTTCTCTCATTCTTTGGGAATGGCTTACTGTTTGTAGCTTTCTTTTGACATTAAATCCCTTTGTGCACAGTTAGAAATAAAAGTTTCTTTGGTCCTGATTTACTATGATCTCAAAAATGGGTGCTGAATTGTGAATATGTGACCAACGCCAGTCGCAAAAGCTTTAGTTCACTTGACACAAGAACAGATTGTAAGATGCATTTTTCGCTCCCACAGTCCCTATTAATTTTGATAATACAGATTGCATATTCTCTGATTTTATTTTATTAGTTTTTCCATATTTGTTATATTACCATATAATATGTATTAAATCTTTACTGTAGTTTAAAGCAGTGTGTAGTAGTCTGGAAGGCATGTGGAGCTTTGACTTAAATGTCTTCAAGCTTTTAAATCTATAATGTCTACTTCTAGACTACTTTAGTTAATGGCATGTTGGTGTCCTTGGCGACTGACTGTTGACAATTATAATGGTTAACAATATAGAGAACTAATGTTATTGTTAGCATAGCAACATAGCTCAATCTTACAAATACCATGTGTCTGCAATTAAAAGTTGAAGCTTAAAAGATTTAAAGATTTATGTAAGTGACAAGAGTTTTTATCTCTAAAATATATTTATGGGCTTTTTGCCTTTTATTGATAGCATCATGTTGCTCTGCTTTTGTGATGCACACTTTACCAGGTGAGCCCCTGAGACATCTAAAATGGAAGGTTTTGTTGACTAATATTTCTGACACATTTCTGACAAAAAAGTAAGAGAGTAAAAAGGGAGGTGAATAATAAAACAGACAAAACCAGCCAACCAATTATTAAATTCAACTTCAGTATAGGGATTATTGCAAAAACACAAACAAACCAGAATTATTGTACTGTTGACACAATTGGAAAGAACTAATATTGGCACGTTTTTTCTTGTAACATGCGTTTGTGACATATTATTGTCTGTATCACACAGAGTGTGTTTGGCTCCATTTGTACAAATTGTTATTACATGCTGCTTGTGGCTGTGATTGTTAGTCCCATAGGTCCTGTGCCACATTTACTCTGCTCAAGGCTTGTGACCCTCAGCGTTGACCGATAAGAAGTTTCCGGACAATTCAGCTGTAGCTTAAAGTGGATCACGATGAGGCGGTGCATGGGAGCCAGCCTGGTCCTCATTAATCCTGCATTACTTATGGCACCAATGCTCCCTGTGGTCTATTTCTGGTGCTCTTCACAGTTCTCACTTCCACAAGTGTCTCGTAATTATGTGAAGAGGTACGCTGTGCTATGTTGTAAATTAAAAGCAAGTTAAGGTTTTGACAATGAATCTTAATTGTGTAAAATGTGTTAGACTCAAGATACAAGACACTTGATGTGTTTATTTTTATTATTTTTACTGCCTGCCTCACCAGATCATTTGTTGTTACTCATTGGTCAGTTAGCTGTGTTTCTATACTTTTTTTTAATACATTTTTTATTAGCCATGGAGATCTTTCTTGATAGAAAGTGTACCAGCTTTTTGAAAATGAAAAGATGACACCAAAATTACTTCAACAACCTCCTAACCCAGCTTTGTAGATTCCCAGGGTCCAGGGGTGCACCTTGACACAATGACATACATTCATTCACTGTACCAGCTGCTATGGGATAGTCCCATTAAGACTAACTTAATTACCAGTTAATACACGTTTAGGCAGATTTAATTTATTTAAATTGAATCAGCTCATATCAGTGCAGATATCAGTGCTCTTTCTGCAGATGGTGTTAAACCTGGCCCATAAAAGCGCCCTGCTCCAGATTATTTCCCCACGCAGCACTAATGCAAAGTTTGTTGACCACTGAGGGAGACCCCTGTGCTCCGGAGCTTGTCACCTCACTCTGAGGAGTGCTCTGCACCGAAATGAGTCCGGACAGTGCCACAGCCCATCTGCCTCACTGTACATATAGACTTGGGTGCATTTACAAAATATGATGTGTGTGCTTTTTTACTAAGCATCTTTGATAAATTTATAACACAGCACAGTTGGGGCAATGTTATATATAGGTGTAAACAGTCCTCAAAGAGGTGTTACAGAGGATGTTTCCTCTGCCTTTAATAACTGATAACAGACTATTATTTAGGTGCACTGAAACAAAAAGTATTACTATACATTGTGGACAAGGTGGGGCCTTGAAAACATCAGCCAATGGCTGATTCAATCACCGTGGCAACCATTGGCCCTCTGGCTTGTCAATCGCTGTTACTATGTGCGTTACGTTAAGATTCTGGACAGACATTTCAACATTTCTAATAATATAAATATATGCAATGGGTGGATGAAAACAACCCCATGTGTGCCGCTAGGGCTTTAGTGAAATAGCCAAGGCCATGTTCTCAATGTTCACAGTAAATAGAAACATGTTCCCACCCTATAGTGAATTTGAGGTTTTAATTATTAAACAATCAACATACAGACAGATCTGAAATCTACTTCATGTATGCCTTAAGACCCTTTTACAAGGCTTCATCCTGTTTGTTTTACTCTTGCTACTCTTACTGCTATTACTCATTCATTTTATTGTGCATCTCAATCAGTTTGCGCTCTCTAAATAAAACTTTGTTGTGATTTGGTACTCAAAAAATACATTTACATGCATTTCCTTTCCTTGTTTTTACCTCTGCACACTTGAACTAGGTTTGTGTGGTCTTCACTTTAACGCCACAAACCTGGTCCCACTTTCACTTTAGTTTAAAGGCGATTTCTCTTCAATACTTGGTAATGTAATACTAAAGTCAACGTAAACTCAATTGGGTGCCACCAGTGAGACTTTTGAACCAAATTGTTACTTATACAGTCCTAGCTCCCTCTGCAGTTTCTGTTCCTCTGTGTGAATTGTAAACATCTTGATGAAATAGTCATGAGACTGCTGGTCGGTGCCCTGCTTCAGGACGAAGAGTTCAGGGAGTAAATAAACCTAGTATTTTTAGACGCCAAAGGCTTTCATCCCATAGTTCCGTCCTCAGGACACGATTATCTTACAGTAGTCGAGCCACTGATTGTCATGCAGACCAAATAGACTAAATGCACCAAAACATGTTTTAATTTTATGTGTTAACATCATCATAATAACGAAGTAATTTATCTGTGTACAAGCCATTAAGATGAGCACTTGTTCACTTTTTTGTGATTTACCATGTAAATCTAAGACAATCAATGTGCAGCTTTCTCTCTAATGTTTTTTCTTAGTGTCTCAGGTGTGTCTGTCAGTGTCACAAGTGTGTCTGTCAGTGTCACAAGTGTGTCTGCCAGTGTCTCAGGTGTGTCTGTCAGTGTCTCGGGTGTGTCTGTCAGTGTCACAAGTGTGTCTGTCAGTGTCACAAGTGTGTCTGTCAGTGTCACAAGTGTGTCTGCCAGTGTCTCAGGTGTGTCTGTCAGTGTCTCAGGTGTGTCTGTCAGTGTCTCAGGTGTGTCTGCCAGTGTCTCAGGTGTGTCTGTCAGTGTCTCGGGTGTGTCTATCAGTGTCTCAGGTGTGTCTGTCAGTGTCACAAGTGTGTCTATCAGTGTCTCAGGTGTGTCTGTCAGTGTCACAAGTGTTTTCTATCAGTGTCTCAGGTGTGTCTGTCAGTGTCACAAGTGTTTTCTATCAGTGTCTCAGGTGTGTCTGTCAGTGTCACAAGTGTGTCTATCAGTGTCTCAGGTGTGTCTGTCAGTGTCACAAGTGTTTTCTATCAGTGTCTCAGGTGTGTCTGTCAGTGTCACAAGTGTGTCTGCCAGTGTCTCAGGTGTGTCTGTCAGTGTCTCGGGTGTGTCTGTCAGTGTCACAAGTGTGTCTGCCAGTGTCTCAGGTGTGTCTGTCAGTGTCTCGGGTGTGTCTGTCAGTGTCACAAGTGTTTTCTATCAGTGTCTCAGGTGTGTCTGTCAGTGTCACAAGTGTGTCTATCAGTGTCTCAGGTGTGTCTGTCAGTGTCACAAGTGTGTCTGTCAGTGTCACAAGTGTGTCTGTCAGTGTCACAAGTGTGTCTGTCAGTGTCACAAGTGTGTCTGTCAGTGTCACAAGTGTGTCTGTCAGTGTCACAGGTGTGTCTGTCAGTGTCACAGGTGTGTCTGTCAGTGTCACAGGTGTGTCTGTCAGTGTCACACGTGTCTCTGTCAGTGTCACAGGTGTGTCTGTCAGTGTCACAAGTGTGTCTGCCAGTGTCTCAGGTGTGTCTGTCAGTGTCTCGGGTGTGTCTGTCAGTGTCACAAGTGTGTCTATCAGTGTCTCAGGTGTGTCTGTCAGTGTCACAAGTGTGTCTGTCAGTGTCACAAGTGTGTCTGTCAGTGTCTCGGGTGTGTCTGTCAGTGTCACAAGTGTGTCTGTCAGTGTCACAAGTGTGTCTGTCAGTGTCTCGGGTGTGTCTGTCAGTGTCACAAGTGTGTCTGTCAGTGTCACAAGTGTGTCTATCAGTGTCTCGGGTGTGTCTGTCAGTGTCACAAGTGTGTCTGTCAGTGTCACAAGTGTGTCTGTCAGTGTCTCGGGTGTGTCTGTCAGTGTCACAAGTGTGTCTGTCAGTGTCACAAGTGTGTCTATCAGTGTCTCGGGTGTGTCTGTCAGTGTCACAGGTGTGTCTGTCAGTGTCAAGGGTGTCTCTGTCAGTGTCACACGTGTCTCTGTCAGTGTCACAGGCGTGTCTGTCAGTGTCACACGTGTCTCTGTCAGTGTCACAGATGTGTGTGTGTTTATTTTAAAAACTTTTTTGGTAAAATGTTTGAGAACTCTCATTTAAAAACATGGCCAAGAGGTCCCAGCAAGAAAGAAACAAACATAGACAGACTGTTCATAGACAGAAAGACATACAATGAGACAGTCGGAACACAATAAACACAATAAAGCTGGTCCCGTTTCCTGCTGTGACTGAAGACTGAGCCATGTGCAGCGATAGGGTGTTTGCATATAGGCTGAATGTTCACTCTGTAATGTATATATTTTTTCTTTTCTTCCTTTAGAAAATGCACTGAGCAAAAGAGCAACAATTGTTTTAGTGAATTGTTATAAAAATTAACTAAAACAAGTATCGGACTTAGCAGGTGCCCCCCGCTGACTCCACTGAGGCTGGATTGTAGCGACTAGCAACGCAGGATATGGGACTTGTTCTTGGGACACTTGAGGACATCAAGTGTCCTTTCTTTTTTCAGTGCTTTTTAACATGCTTATTGTTTAACGTTGTAGCATTATAATTTTTTTCCTCAAAATTATGAGTTATGACAACATGTGTATGCTTATAATACATCAAATAGGTGTGTAGTGTCTTCAAATATTTAATCCTCAGATGTGGTTAAGTTGTCAACAAAAATACTTTTATTTGGCACGTTTCATATAAAAAACAGTATAATCTTTTATCTCGGAGTATATGTTTGTCCTTTCCAGCTCAAGGAATGGTCTCTTTTTGCCATTTTTTGTGCCTCCACGACATAAATAAACTCCGTGGGCGAGTCTACCTGAACAGTGAATATTTACTATTTAGTGTTTCATTTAAATCAAGCCATTTGTTGATCTTATTTATTTATCTTAATTATTATTTAAGTTACTAGTTTATGCTATTTATTTATACGTTTTAATATATTATTTATTTAATGGTGAATTCACTGTTTTGTTCAATAAATCCAACATATTTCCAAAGTCAATGAGTCATTTTGTAAAATAATTTGTTTTAATAATGGCAAGAATAATCATGATTATGATTTTTTCCATAATCGAACAGTCCTAGCTTAAATACAACAAGCAGTACTTCATCGCTGATGAAGGTCTCGCAATGTGAGCCAGAATGCATTCACACTTTCACATCTGAATACATCTCGATGCATGTGATCAAGGTCACCTCAGTTATGGACAATTCAAGATACAATTCACACCTTGCATTAAGACTTACCACATTTGATCATCATTCTGTCTGGATTCTAGTGCCAAGTTTGAAGGAGGCCATATGCTTTTAATAAAGTTGTCAGATGTCTAGAACTTCAAACATGTGAATTTTACACGGCATTATTTCACAAAATAGGTAAAGCTGATCAAAAAATCCTTTAATATCATTAATCACTATTGACGCAACCATACTGCAACCATCCACCAGGGGGCAAACATCTGCCCTAAGCCTCCCTAAATACAGGTCACTCAAGTTGCTACTTTTAAGCAATGCAATGTGCACAAACTTATAGTTCTTTTATATTAAAAAATTTATTCTAAAAACGCTCTAACAAAGTGACATCTCATGCTTGCATCCTCCTTTTAATATACAATAAAAAACAGTTTTTGCCTATTATATTACTCACTTGAATGCAGACTCTTCGTGTGTGTCTTATTGCATTATAAAGAACTAAAAATCAAAGTAACATAGGGCAACAACTCAGGGAGTGATTTTTATACTAGGTTTACTGATTTCTTATGCTTCTGCTGCAGGGATCATTCATATATTTATAAAACTTGACCTTGTTATGAGTCAGTGTTGCCAGAGGTCAACAAATACAGTATTTTTTATTATTTTTATGTGAACAAAACAGGCTTTTATACCCAGCCTCCTGCTCAACTTTTGTTTTCATGGAAGCAGTCTCTCTTAACTTTGACTATGACAGCTGTGGCCTGCCCCCTGGGACATGGACAAGACCCTCCTCGTATTACCTCAGGACTGGACAGTATCTCAGGACTGGACTGAGCTGGTAATCTGGTGTGAACCCAGTGCCTCAGAAGGCTGCAGGGTGAAGGCTGTTCATACACTGTCCATCACTGCTGTGTAAACTCAATTAGAGAAACAGCTTTGGCTCAGTAACCTCACAGCAGGTTGACCTGGCTGCATCTCAGCAGCTGGAGCCCAGGATGGTCTGTTATTAGGGGGACAAATCATATGGTTTAGTAGTGACCCTTTAATACTCTCTTTCTGTCTTTTTTTAAAGCTGGGTGTAAGCAAAAGTAGGATATAAAGCGTGAAGATGCAAAAGGACTACCATTTATAGCAACTACAGGGGCTTTATTATAACATTTCTAATTTTATCAATTTCAAGTTATCAGCTTCAATAAGTAACTTGCCCTAAACAGATAAAAATTTTGGATTAAAATTTAAATCTTGCAATTAAAGGAGAAGTGAGCGACTCTGGCATAGAGCAATAACAAACAAGTGCACGTTCTACTATAAACTCCAAATACAGCCTTGTAACTGCTGCTAGTTTGCCTCTGCTCCATCATTGTTTGAACCCTATGAAAACAGCACTCAGACTATTTAAATAGTTCTGGCTTCTAATTAGATAAAAGAAGAGCAGTGTGATTGGACCTCATAATTACATGCACCTTTTCTGGATTTACTTTAGTTTTTTGTCTCATATGCATAACTACACTGGCTTCTGATTTGTTAAAATAGTGCTCTTCTAATAATTTATTTCTACTATGTTTAGCAACATTCATTCATTCATTTTCTTCTGCGTAGTCCCATTCGAGGTAGCAGAAGCCTATCCCAGCAACTTTGGGCCTTGGCGGGGTACACCCTGGACAATGGCCAGTTAGTCCTTTAGCGACATGAGAGATGTAAATTGTAGCTCTGCACCCACCTACTATCATTTTTTACCTACTCAAACAATCTCTGAACACTATGAAAACAGCAAACAGCGATACTGGAAAACTGATTCTCTTACTTGTTCGCATCTACTTATTAAGAGAGTCATTTTGTAACTTTTAGCCGGTAGAGGATGCCGATTCCTAGTCTTACCTCTCGGGTAGGTCATTGAGAATATCCTGGAGAAACAAGGTCTCTGAGTCCCAACATCTCAATACAGGGGTTCCACAGGGCTCAGTGCTTGGACCGCTACTCTTTTCCATTTATATGACCTCCCTTGACTCTGTTATTCAGAAGCATGGCTTTTCCTATCACTGCTGCAGATGACACTCAACTCCACTTGTCATTTCAACCTGATGATCCGACGGTCTCTGCTCGTGTCTCGGCGTGTCTGAGTGACATCTCACTTTGGATGAAGAACCATCACCTGCAGCTGAACCTTGCAAAAACAGAACTGCTTGTGAGTCCGGTCAACCCAAAGACCCGCCAACAACCTCTCCATTCAACTAGGCTCATCAACCATTACACCGTCCAGCACTGCCAGAAATCTGGGAGTGGTAATTGATGATCAACTAAACTTCACAAGTCATGTTGCCAGCACCACCAGATCCCGTAGGTTCATCCTCTACAACATTAGGTAAATTAGACCTTTCCTATCGGAGCACTCTACGCAAATCCTAGTTCAGGCTCTTGTCTTGTCCAAACTGGATTATTGCAATGCTCTTCTGGCTGGACTTCCTGCTGCACAACCAAACCTCTGCAGATAATCCAGAATGCAGCAGCAAGAGTGGTCTTTAAAGAACCGAAGAGAGCACATGTAACTCCTCTCTTCACTAGGTTACACTGGCTCCCGGGTTGATGCCCGCATCAAGTTCAAAGCTATGCTCCTTGACCTACAAGACCACCACTGGCTCGGCCCCCTCATATCTTCACTCACTGATACAGACCTATGTTCCTACCAGATCCTTGCACTCTGCAAATGAACAACGTCTGGTTGCACCATCCCAAAAAGGAAAAAAAATACTCTCACGTACTTTCTCTAGCCACATTAGTGGAATAATCTACCTGCTGCTACAAGATCAGCAGATTGTGTAGCCATCTTAAAAAAAACAAAAATACAGATCTCTTCTGTCAACACCTGAATGACAAACACTGAATCCTACTTCCTTTCTATCAATTCCTTTTCTTCAAAAAAAATTATTCTCTCCTATTCTTTGTATACAGCATAGTTTTGGTGCACTTATGCTTTTTGCTACCTTTTGTTGTTAAAATTGCTTCCATAGTTTTTGTTTATAAGTTGCTATGAATAAAAGCATCTGCTAAATGACTAAATGTAAATGTAGTCCAGAGACATAAAGTGTTGTAACGACAGTGACACAATACTCACGAATGTCAGTCATTTACAAGTGGAGACTTTCCAAGCCGGCAAGTTTGGAAGAAAAAAACAGTGGGTAGGGCAACATTATTTTAACTATTTCTGCAAAATCTGCTTGATTGAGTGCTCGTGTAATCTCTTGCAGTGAGTCCCAGTCAAAGTTACATTGGAGGTTTCTGGCCTGCTGAGGTATTATCTAAATAATTTTGAGGATATATATTTTTGGCATGAAAGTTACACAGTGCTCCTTTAATTTTAAAATATGTTTCTTATTGACACTGTCTAGGCCATTGCAATTCCAATAAAGTCCTCCACCCACTGTATACTCTTGCCCTCTGGTAGAGGGTATTAAATTCTCTGTTGCAAAAGTGCTTTCAAAATTTGTTCTAATCTCCATAAAACAGTGGTGTTTGCACAGCTGCTGGAGCTGTGCATTTTCATTTTTAAACATAACTGAATATGTTTTTTTGTGTTGTAATTGATCTTTCATTGTCTTTTGTCCTAATGTATTTTTTGTGGGGCATTTTGACTAGAACGTGAGTCCGAGTCACACAGACAATACTGTACTGCATTGTAATCGCCACAATTCTTCTAACACAGAAACATTTACTTACAACTCATCAGCTTCATAAGGGCAAAAGGAAAATACAGTTGTGGATATAACTCTGACTCTTGTGCAACTGCGCTTGTGGGTGTGAGATAGAGTGGTGAAAGTGGTACAAAACATGAGCGGTTTATTTTTGTAAAGTTGTATTGGGATATATAAGGTCGGGGTAGGGAGTCATGTTTAGAGCATATGGCTTTGCACTCGGGGGACATGGACAAGTTCATACCACTCGGATGCAGACTGTGTTGAGGCTATGTGTAAGCACCGCTCTGTAGTGTGTATCATTATTAGTCTGTTTATGTGTGAAGGAATGTCACTCAGTTCATTGAAGCACATGACCTTTGACTGTGATAATGAAACAAACTGTGACCAAGTCTTTTTCTAAAGATCTGAATTTTGGTAGTTTGACTCCTGGACCTTTATTGATAGACAGCATTAGGGCTGTCACAGCTCAGCAAATCTTTGGTTCATTTTTTGATTGCTGGGGTCACGACACAATGGCCCTATTGATCCTACAGTCATTTCTTGAATTGATTTTGTAAAATAACAGATCTATTTACTATTGTTATTGACCAACACCTAGACAAACAATTTCCTCATTTATTAGATCTCACAAATTATTAGCCTGGCCAGCCTTGACTAACTCTTTTCCTATTCTATACAAAGAAGTTAGCCTGGTACTCTATTGCTTGCATTCAGTTTCAAGGCCGGGGTTTAAAAGAGGAATGTTCAATCGGAGAAACGCACCAGAGGAGTTTTATTGTTTTTTATACTTACTGGTTATTCAAAACTGAGGCGAGAGCAGACATAAACGGCCTCTCGGTAGCAGCGTCCGCCATGTTGAATGTTTTGAACCAGCCGCATAAGCCAAGTGTATGACGTGGACAAAAAACCACTTCCTGCAGCAGACAAACGGCTTGTGATTGGTCCGTCTGCAAAATTGCTGAGGAAGGGATTCACTGTGGGAAAGGGACCAGACCGTCCTTCTGGTATACCAAGCTAACTAATTATATGCTACACAATGTGATGAATGAAGGTCGAGCTGTCAAATTTCAATAATTGATTTATTAGACCGGCATCCAATTGAGAAAAACTGTAAACAAGAGCCTCTCTTACGCTTAAACTACTAACCTTTCCTCCTCATTATCCACAGGAGAACACAGACTGCTTTGCACTTTGTGTTTTTTCTTTGTAGATTAATAAATAAATTTAGATTAATTTCTTAAATCCAGTCACAGAGTATTCTTCTCATCACGCAGTTCTTTACATATTTTTGCATACTGTAAATCTTTTGAGTAATTGTAATCATTTAGCTTGCTCTTTTTGTTTTTACAGCCCATAAAAATAGTCAAACAAAACATAACCTACTGAGCTACAATGAGGTAAAGGGACTTTGGGTGTAGTAACATTTTAACAGTGTTTTTCTATAACATTCCCAAACAGTATATATTTCTTTAGAAATATTTTTTGGATTGAGATTTTGGATGATCACATTGTGTTGGCAGGAACAGTCTATTCATAATATTCACTGCATAAAATCCTCATTACTGAGATGAACACACATTTGAGAGGGTGTTGGAGCAGAAACCATCAGCTTTGGTCGACAGCGATGTGGAAATGATCTTCATCAAATAGTGAGCTCATGTGGTACTAAGATATTAATAATATTAATAATATTAATAATGCAGTTTTTCTTACATATTTTATCTACAGAAGAACAGTAGAGCTCTAAAGATATTCCGGACATTTAAGGTAACAAATTAATATTTGTTTAAAGGTAAGAGTAACCTCTATATAGTATCCAAAATAAGAATTATAGAAAATACTGTATTATTAGCCAGACTTAAACGTTTAATGAACACCTAGATAAAATAGTTAGAAGGGCAGCTTGGCTGTTTGACAAATTATCCTAATGAGAGTGGGCTATTTGATTTGATTGATTGTGACTCAATTCTAATTGTTATTGGTAAAAAAAAAATATTATTCATATGTTATAGTCTCAGTGGTCACAAGGAATCGTCTACCTGAGCAATTGTGGGCCATTTCAGAGAAGCATTTTAGATCATACTTTCCTCCAACTGTCAAATAATTTTAAAGATTACTATCCAATGAGACAGTGATGTTCAGATGCCACATTTTGTTGCAAACTAAATAAATCTTTCCAGATATTGGATACTTTTATCTCCCAGCACTTACTTAAATTTTTTAGTTTCTAGTTGAAGTAAAAATTCCTGGACAGTGACTGAAAGCGTGAAATCGTAGGCGCTCCAAAGAATCGGGAGCAGGTTGGTGCGTGATGAAAGTCCTCAGACAGTCCTCGGGGAAGTGCATACCAATAGCACTTCTCCTGCTTCTGTTTCTGAGTGGCTCTAAAAGCTTTCTGCAGATGCTGCCAGAGCTAATCTTAATGCTGGATCATTGCTCGCACACAATTCAAGTAGCCGCCTCACAACATGTCTCTGTGTCCTTCTCCAGGGAGTCATCCAAATGCCACATGCCGGTTATTCCTGTCCAGTCTGTCTGCAGTCTGCTCCAATGGCCCCTTTTGGGCTATGTTTCTACAAATACATCTAAATGTTAATAGTATAGGCATTTTGTTACTGTTTCTACGCTACATGTTGATTTTTGTTAAATGGACTGTGATACATTTTCAATAGACAAAGGGTCAATAACCACCAAAAATGGTAAACTCAAGATGATTTTGGAAAAGGGCAACTGAATGACTACGTGTGTGTGCTGTTAGTGAATGGTTAGGGAACATTAGTGAGTGGCTCAGTATTTAGCTTCTTCCTATATGCTTTAGGCTACACCAGCTAAAAGCACGTCACTGGGTCCTCAAGATTATGTTATGCTAAACTGAGTCTGCATGGCGAAAACCTCTATTAAGGCACAATGCCTCTAAAGACATATTGAAATATTATGAATGTATTTTAGGCAAAATACCACACATATGGGTTAGGCTTTGTATAAATGTATAGACTATAGTGCCTTGGCATTCTTGCTCCATCTGCTAATGGTAAACAGCACAGCAGCCAACATACTTGAGTATAACCTTTCTCTAAACTGAATATTGACTCTTGACTCTTTGAGCTAGATTTTCAGGATGTGAAATACAAAGCACTTGGCAGGTAGTGCAATTATTTCCAGAGCTGTCCCAATAATAAAGAATGGCTGGACATTGCATAAATAAGCGGAGTTTTCTTTTAGATTGACATGTCAAGTTTCATAGGCAAGAGGCGAAAGCACAGTCTGTATTTTATGGCTTATTTCACCTGTGAACTCAAGGGACTTGTATTTACAAGATGTCAAACAACATGTATTTTACAAATTTCAGCGGGTATTAATATATGTTATTTTACACAAGTTACTGATATGGTCAATGAACAATAAACAAACTAAAGGCAGCTTAAATAGAACATAAAAGGAGGAGATGAACACTCAGGTAGAGACACTGTCAATCAGACTCGCACTAGTCATTTATTTATAGAAACTCACTGTTCACAAGGGACTTCAATTGTGGATACTGCAAGAAGTGGTCTAGGCACAGAAAGGCCACTCACAAAGGGTACATCCTCAGTAATCACAACCAATACCAGAGCACTGCAAAGTTGTGTGCTAAATCCATTTCTTTACACTCTCTACACCAATGACTGTATCAACTCCTCACCAAATACCTCAAATACTCAGATGACACAGCCATCCTTGCTCTCCTTACAGATGACAATGGACCTGACTACCATAACACACAAACATCTCAATCTCAACTTTACCAAAACAAAATAATTAATAATCAGTCCCCCCGTACCCCATCATCATCAATAACCAAGCAGTAGAAATAGTTGACATTTTTAAATACCTTGGGGTAATATTGGACAATCAACCAGCACACCAGTGTCATTCAGAAAAGGAGCCATCAAAGACTGTCAGTCATTTGCAAACTAAAAGGACTCTATGTTGCCCTTCATCTTCTCCTGCTCCTAAACCAGAGAATGAACCAGTCCATTCTTCTATACTGCTCAACCTGCTTCTTCAACATGTTATCTGTCAAAAACAAGACTAAACTCACACGTATAACTACCACAGCTTCCTCACAACCAATCTGACAGATCTAAATACCGGGACCATCTCACGTAAACCAGGACATTACACATACATTATACACGTACCTCACCCCACTGTCCTCGGGATGCAGGTACAGTGCACAAAAGTGCAGAAGGGCTCGTTTTGGGAAAAGTCGGATCCCTGCTGTTATAGCGGCCCTGGATGAAAAAGCCACGCTGAGTCCAGGGCCAGGGTGTGCACTTTGTAAAATGTGTCCTCAAGAGTATGTCTCTGTTTTGTGTAGTGTTGATGTTGTGTAGCTGTATGTGGATGGAGATGATACTGTGGAAAAGGATCTGCAATACACAGGGCGATCACAGCCTTCTCCAACCAGTGGGAATCAAACCACCAACCTTCTGTGAAAAGCCCTATGATTTCAATAATTTTAATTAACTGCTCATCAAAAATATATATTGTTTCCTCAGACAATGAAGAGAATACCAGTGATCTGACAAAAAATGTAATTAAATAAGTTTAAGTGTCCATTTTTGATCCTCTAGACAAAATAACATCAGTGAATACAGTAAATCTATGTTTGCAGGTGGTCTCACTTTGAGTCTTAGATATAAAAACATAACAGGTTAAGCGTTAATGCTGCTGCTTCAAAATTAACGCATTAGTAAGGATGCATAGCATGATAATCACTTCCTCAACTTCTTCTCCTGCTATTCCCACCTTTGGTTTATGCTGATCATCAGGAAAAAGATGCTCTCACTTATTGGTGTAAATGAATCACAGTGATTTGGATGGTTTTACTTGTGGGGTCAAATTTATGAGAGTCACCAGAGGCTTTGGGAATAAAGAAGTGCAGAGCGGTGGAGAACTTCCATCTCAATCAACTGTCACATTGTTCAAGTGCTTTTCTGCAAAGTGGAATATAAATATCTCTATGTCTATATTCATAGATATGTCTTTTTGAAGATGTATTTATAAATTAACGGTTAAGACCCTCTCATTAAGTGTTATCTGCTCTGGGTCGACAGATTATGGCTTAATCTCTGCCATTACAGAGGTCTTAGATTCTTTCTTTTTTCATTTTACACTTTCAATTAGAGACCATTGTTTCCTGCAACTAATTATCAAAGTAATAAAGAACTCATTAGACCTTTAAATTGTGTACCTACAGATTTATGTCATTAAGGCACTTCATTGACTTCTGCCTCAATTACGTGACATACATTCTAACACAAAAGCACCCTTTCAATGTCACATTAGCAGATCTTGGTACATGATCACAGTGCCTCATTTCTACATTTCTGCCTCATATGAGTTTCCACCTGTGTGTTTCTCCAGTGTACAGACGATCAGCCGCAGAGCGCTGAGTTCCTGCCTGAGTTCGGCCTCTCTCCTCAGGGGCGCTTCATGGAGGACCCCTCCGAAGACCAGGTCCTCACCTACAGATACGACGACCAGGTCAGTGCCCCTATTTGGACTGCTCAAAAACTGGGAAGGAGAATTAATAACTTCAGGTTGCTATGTTCATTTATTACTGATGGTGCGTTTGATTACAACACTTACAGTAGGAGCAGTCAAATAAGTGGAGAAAGATTCAGTTTGTAAGTTGTAAGTTTATAAAAGGGCCAATAGTTGGAATTCATAGTTTGTTGGCATGAGAGGAACAAAAACTTTTAGCAGTTGAACCAAAGATGTGAGAATTTGAAAAGCTTACTTCAGCGATTTTTGAACAGAAGAGTGAGAGGCTGTGAAGTATAAATGTCATAAACTTTAGTGTTAATGCTGTTGTGAACTACGTTAGCTTAAACAGCTTCTCTGCTGCTTTAGCAACTTAGGCACAATGTGAAAAAGTTGTGGGTTTTTTTTTTGGTCACTGCTGTGTTGCAATGTTCAGTTGGTTCCTCTCATTCATTGAAGAGTCTCAGTTGGTATCTCAGCTTTTTTTGGAGAATCTAAGTTGAAAGGTTCTTGTGTGATTGGTTGCGTTTGTTGTAAGTGCATGTTGTTGAATCCCAATATCTACTTTCAGGATGTTGATTCTGTGATATTTGTGCTGCTGTGGTGCATTGTGTAAAAATATGCTGCTTTCAGGAAATCCTGTATGTCTTTTCAAAGTTTTTTGATAAAAGTATAATGTTTTTTCATTGTTTTTCTGCTGTTTTTCAATGGCTTACCTGGTTGAGTGTCTGCCACATCAGGAAGCGACCCAAGTTCTCCCCCTGTTTTCTATCTATCGCCACTAAAATAACCAATCTGGTCTGCATTCAGCATCTATAATATTATGATTCAGATATATCTCAGCTGTCACTCTCGTCATTATCACATTAGTTATTTTAAAATACCAACTCCTATGTCTATGTACTCTCTAAGCCTAACTAATCTGTTTTGGTAGCAACAGTTTCCTATGAAGCGTTGTGCTGTGACAATTGTTGGTTGAACAAGGCACTTGAGCAACAGGTGGGACTGTTGATGCACTGTGTAAGCTTTTTTCTCTTCTGTCTTAATCCACGCCTGCCATCGACTTTTCTGTCTATTTATCAGTAAATAAAAAGAGCAACTGTGAGAGTGTATATATATATATATATATATATATATATATATATATATATATATATATATATATATATATATATATATATATATATATATATATATATATATATATATATATATATATATACATATATATATATATATATATATATACATATATATATATATATATATATATACATATATATATATATATATATATACATATATATACATATAATGGGTGCACGTGGCAGAGTGGTTAGCACTCCTGCCTTACAGCAAGAAGGTTGTGAGTTCAAAACCCGGCCGACTCAAACATTCTCGGCCGACTCCGGTCTTTCTGTGAGGAGTCTGCATGTCCTCCACGTGTTACCGTGGGTTCTCTCCAGGTACTCCGGCTTCCTCCCACCGTCCAAAGACATGCATGTATAGGTTATTTGGCAACTCTAAAGTGTCCCTAGTGAATGAATGTGAGAGAGAATGGTTGTTTGTCTCTAAATGTCAGCCCTGCGACTAACTGACCACTGTCCAGGGTGAACCCCGCCTCAGGCCCAAAGCTGCTGGGATAGGCTCCAGTCACCCGTGACCCCTAACGGACGAATCTGTAGAAAATGAGTTGAGAGATGAACAATATAGATTGTGGGGGTTCTCAGTCATCCAGATCACCATACAATAAAAGATTAGAAAGAATGCATCTAGTGCTCAAAATGATTGTTGCTTGGCTCTTTGCCTCACCATGGGGTTATAGTACAGAAAATCAAGAAAAGGACAAAAGAAGACAAAAACTAAAAACAAACACTTTTTCCACACTCTCTGCAAGTTTGTAGACACCAGCATGTCCCTGCAGGGACACCATAGCTGCTGGAGAAGGAGTGTGTGGCGTGAAATTTCAGTCTGCACGTTTGCTCCAAATATTAGTTTTATTATTTACCAATATGCTTCTAAAAAATTAAGCACGTGATATCAATATTCTCAAACCCTTCAGGTGTTTTTTTGATACATAATACTGACGAGTCCAACATAAATTCAGTGCACTGCATATTTTATACAGTACATTGCATGTGATTTGATGTTTTTTTTAATATCTCACAGTTTCCGCAATAAGCAGCATTAGTTGATTGTTAGACGTATCGTTAGATGGGAATCAGAATGGCTTGAAGGAGGCTAAATCAGATGAGCTGAGTGTACTATTAGAAAAAATAAAATATATCCTCCAGATTTATTTATTTAAAATTCAAATTGTCTTTAGCCCTGTTTTCATTCTTTGATTGTATTTTTTCTCCTACACAGAGCCATGACACATATTTTATAATGTAACAATCTTTTTTCTTACACATTTATTTTCTTATAAAATGCCACACTGCATTAAAACACAATTAATTTATGAAAACATCTGGTCTTTGTGTTTCACATTATACAAATACTCTTTTGCTATTTATGTCCCCAACAGTGCATTTACCATCCAGTCCTTGTCACACTTTGTACACAAAAAAAAATTATTGCCAAAAATTCTTTAAACCTGTAGTCTACATGAGCCCACCTTTCCTATAAATCATTCATAATTCTATTGATTTTCTTTATACATCTCAGCTAAAGCAGAAGCCAATGCCAGTGTTGATAGAATGTGAATATCCTAAAAATGTCTGCACTAGAACGATGCACATCCCTTCCACATTAATCTTTTCTTGATGAATAACTAATAAGTGTCTGTTAAACATAGAGCTAAGTGTCAAAATGATGTAACAGCAGGAAAACCTCTATCAAAGCTGTGAAAGAGGCATGTTTTCTGCTCGGAGCCTTGTGGCAGCAAAGATAGATCTAACACCGACCCACGACGTGTGACTGTAATATCAACCTCTCATCCGAAGATATCGCATTCCTCTTTATTCAGTTAAAATGAAAAACAGGGGCTCCATTTGTGAAAAGGAATAGAAGTCCATGTGTTTGCTGTCAGACAGGAGAGGCATGTGCGTCACAACACTTCATTTATTTAGAAAAGGATTGGGCCTAAGAATAACTTTGTTTGAAACGTCAGCTTTATCAGTTTTAATACCAGCTCTCGACAGAGCTCTAAGCCACAGAGACAGCAGACACAGAAACACGAAAAACAAATAACTTATTGTGGCAGTATAAATACTAAAATGTTTTGGGAATAAATAGACAGTTTGTTTAGCAGTGTTTCTCCAATAATAAACCAATATTCAATTTCCACAAAACTACTTCAATTTAGGGGCTATTGCTTCATTTTATAAAGGGCTATAAAAAGTATCTTAAGCTAACACAAATACTGATGTAGTTATATTAATACTAATGTTACTGTTGCAGTGATTGTTTTAGGGTGTCGTCAGTCTTGGCAGATACAAGGCTATAGTATCTGTCTTTATCAGAGGAAGGTTGCTCTCTAGACACACACCCGACGTAATGTGACAAAAATGTGAACAGCAGCTGTAACTCACTTTATAATAAGTGTTTAATTAAACCTGATAGATGATGTTGCTGTGGGTGTTGTTGGAGTAATCTCAGCTCTCATTTACGCCAACAGAAACGAAAATAAAGAATAACCACAGAAACATGGCAAACATGGTTTGACTTTTGCACCTCTGATGGGAACAAAAAGAGCATGTTTTTGCATGTGACAGGTTTTATGATTATTTTAGGTAAAGATGAGCCTACAATTAAAAATAATATACGTTGGACACATTGTTTCAACTGAAAACCGCATAGGTCTTAATAAAATGTATTTCTCTGCAATATTGTTTTTTAAATCTCTGCATTTTTCTCTGATGTCGGCTGTTTTAAATACTGTATGTCTTGCTATTAACCAACAACAGTGCTTTGCCTTGTCTTAATATATTGTACACAGTGCATTGGATTCAACGGCTGTTATGAGAGTCCAGTCACAATGTTTTACCTTCAGAAAGGCGACTGAATAATTTCGCTGCTCCCCTAAGGCCTTGCCCTGCCTCAAATAAGTCTGTCTCGGCTGCATTTCCACACAGGTTACCCTCATTTCCCTCGATGCGGAGCAGATTTAAAAAAGGGGATTTTAGAAGATGGATGGCAGTGATGCTGGGGATGAATGGTAGTTTGTGTAAAGCTTGCAGAATAGAACAAAAAAGACACCAAACTTTAATGTCATTTTTAGACAGACATAAGGTTATTTCAGCTAAAAACCTGCATTTTTTTTACATTTATGAGAGTAGAGTAGATGTTGACACACGGCAGAAACTTGAGAAAATATCTGCCAACTTTGGAAAATGCTCCCAATAATCTGAACAGCAAAAGCACTGTTATTGATCTTTTATAGAGCTTATAGATGCAGTGGGCATGCTGCTGACATGGACTAACGCTAAGTTAAAGTCTTAGAGGTCCCGAACACCAATGGTATTTTTGTCCTATGTTTTTTCTTTTTGGTTCTTAAAGCGCAGTCTTCCTCAAACATTATGTTTTATTGGTGAGTGTATACTGCAGTAAACTGAGTCAGACTATTGCATGTCATTATGTTTCTTAAATGAGAATTGTGTATTTTGGTGACCCTGAACACTGTTATTTGAAAGCAAAACTTGTTTTTTATTTCCATGAAGGGAAATTAACAAAATTACTTTGAGACTACATATTTGCATTATTTAAGGGTTCTGTGTTTTGTGATAAAAGGATATGGTTTAAATTTTATTTATATTTACCTTTTTAGCTGGTGTACACGGGAAACGGGTGTGAAAGAGAGACATGACATGGAGTAAATGAACCCAAAGCATCAAACCTGAAACCACCAATACATATACATATTCATTTTAAACAAGTATAATATACAGTATATTACTTGTAGTATATCGTTAATATATTAGCTGTAATCTATTTTTGTTTGGACAGCTGTATACAAGTGGTCTACCATAAACTTAGTCACATTTTTATTTTTAAGGTTCAACATGATTTCAAAATTTCACAGTATGAAGAAGAAGCTTCACACATCATACTCTTCGACAAGTGCGTAGGAGGAGGAGTGATGCTTCTTAAACTTAAAATAAAAAAAAAACTCCTGCACAATGTCTGACTTGCAGCAGTAAAACTTATTTATGGGGGAAAAAAGCAATGTTTTGGCACTAGGCCTTCCACAGGCAAATGGCTGGATGTACGGAAGCCATCTTACATAGGGAGTGGCCAGACAATGATGAATACAGACATACAAGGAAGACATAAAAGACAAAAAATCTCTTACATTTGAGAACTACAATCATTGGAACAATGCACATAGTACACACTTCAAATGTATATATACTCTATAGGTCCAATATACACCTGGGGTACCTGTGTACAAACATCATGGGGATGTGCAAGAGATAATACTCTTGATAGAAATACTTTTTCCAGTGTGCGGATGTTGAAAGAAATTGGTTTTTGTACTGTTATTGCTTTGCGCGCAGCTTCAACAACGATAGTTTCCATTTGGGAGGGGAGATAACAAAGTTGACTGTTGGATTGAAATTAGCGAGGACCAGATGATTCCTCCTATTTTTTCCTCCCCTATTGACAAAGAGGGATGGGAGCTGAAACGTACCAAAAAGTTCTGGATCGAACGTTAGGATGTGCCAGTGTTTTTTGAGGAACTAATAGAAGCAAAGTGGGAATAGTCCTAAGGTGATGCAAGTAACCAAAAACAAACTTTTTGAGCAATTTTGAGTGCGTTTTTCTGACTGCTAGGTTATAGGCTCGGTCAACCCATGATGATGGATACCCACACTGTAAAAACCTGTATTTCATCTTTTGTCCTTGCTCATTAAAATCCTTACAGTGTGAAATCCACTGATACTGTCACTTACATCCCAGAAAGCACTGGATGAGGCATTTATAAAAATTGTCTATTTGACAAAACTAGTCAACTGTTATTGTCTAAATAGCTATTAAATCCAAATGGATGGTAGGTGTTTTAATGACTTTGGGTAAAGTTTGGGAGAAGACTGTGTGAGTTTTTTCAGACAGAGGCTGTATAACCCAAACAAAAGGAGCACTGATGCTGCACGGTGGATTTGCAGAATTGTCTTGGCCACAGCTCTTGCTCTGAACAACTTGTAAATGTGGCCAAATAAAAACCCTAGTAACACCAATGCCACCAGTGGAGAAGTGAGTTAAAGCCTGTAAAGGCCTGAATTTATTTGTTAGGAAGAATAGTTTTTGGATTTTTAATATCATAAAAATTCAATCACAATGTATTGTATGATTTGTGTTTAAGTCCTTAGCTTTTATAACCTACCCATTGCTCAAACATCTTTGCATTTGCTTTCTAAATACTCAAATTATAGGCGGACTGGTTTACCTTTTGGCTTTGAAACCTGCAGTAGACAAATTAGTGATAACAAAAACAAATTAAATAAAGAAAAAAAGGACTCTACTGGAAGCACTAATTGTGTGCTTGTTTATCCCTGGGCAAAGCACAAACATCTCATCAACATGTATTTCAGAAACAGCATGCCTCATCTAAACATTAGTGGGTCCAACACAGTGCTTCTGTTTTGTCCGCGCTATACAGGAATTTTTATTTTTTTTATTACAAATTATTATGCAGCATTTCTTTATATTTTATTATTCTGAGAACTGAACTGAAAGAAGGCTGCAGCGTTAATGAAACACATTAGAAGTAAAGAAAATAATTTTGTAAGATTGGTGTGGATTTATGCAAATTAGCCATGCACTTTTTGGTTTTATGTCTCTATACAAACTCTAATTGAAGACACTTCTCTCTCAAAGACTACTTTCTTAATGACGTACAAAGTCCATCAGTGCTTCTTATTGTAACTTGTTAATTTAGAAAAAAATTAGCACAAAGTTGTAACGGCAGCTTGGTTTGTACAGTAAAAAAATGTGGTTCCTGGAGTGTTACTTTTAAAAGCAAAGTAAATAGCTGATGTCCTTGTGGTGATAAAGTGCTTTGTGAAGCCGACAGACTGAATGTGGACGTCTAATGGCCGCTAAAAGGGAAACTGTGATTGTGGCTAATGGCTCTTAGCACCGAGGCTTACTTTTGAAGTGACACATGCAGTTGTCATTCCCTTCAGCCGCAGTGTGGTCTGTGGTGAGTCTGGGAGGGCTGCTGTCACCTGCAAAATGTGGGCTGCTCATAAATGCTGCTCGCTGGTTAGCCATGATTTATGATGATGAGATGGTGACTTTGGCACTTTAGACGTCGTAAGGACGACATATTAAGTGTTGCACTCCAGACTAAACTAAGATAAAAGAAAAAAAAAACTTGTCTTTTTTGTCAGGGTAGTCAACATGGTGCTACTCTGATGCAATTTGGAGACAGAGTGGAAAAGCTGTTTGTGGTCCCTCGAGTGATTTATTTTAAATGTCTGAAAGTGGTCAAATAAAAAGCAATGAAGAAAGTCTTCTGGTTTCCATCATTTTCAACTTCTAAAAGAAAAAAATTAACAGGAATAGAGAACACAAAGTAATGCAGCTCATAAATGCTGCTGGTTGTTTAGCATACTGATTTGGGATGACGAGACTTCAATAAACCATGATAGACTTTTGGACTTATACCATGTGCACTGGACTAAATGGCACACTACAATGACACTTTCTATCATGACCTGGTGTCCGGAACAGGCAGGTGGACTCCCAATGCAGGACCCAAGCAAAATGTTCACAAGGTTTTATTCATAGGCAAAGGTACAAAGACACTAATCCAATAGACAAGGTTGAAACCAGGCCAGAGTCCGAGCATATGGTAACTCCGAACAAACAGGGCACAAGGAACACACCAGGAAAATACTCAAACTCAATACACTAGAATTACAAGCTTCAGCCCACCAGGACCTCACTCCAGGGTTGAAGACAATCACTGAACAAAGGGAAACTCACAGGTTATAAAGGAACACCAACGAGGGACAGGGGAAACACATTAGGGGCGGAGCAGGTAATCACACAGGAGGGAAAGACACAAGACAGGAAGTCAATCAGAGACACAGACAGGGCTAAGATTCTTCTCAATAAAAAACAGGAAATCAGGTTGAATACAGAAACAGACTGACTACAACAGAACACAAGGTTGGGATCATGACACTTTTGCCTTTTTTCATGTTTCATTAAAGGCCTTTCATATATTTTGTGATGCTCTATGACAACACATACAATAAATGTGGTATCTGATTTTACTGCGTTACATAAAATAACCTACTCCAGCTTTAGGTGCCGTTCTGAACTATACATCAAAATCAAAATGAAGGATTGAAAATCTATTTTTTATGTTGGAACTAAACAAACATGGACTGTACACAAAGCCATATAAAACCAGGTCAAACCAAGTCATCTAAACAAAAAAAAATGTACTTCAGTCTAGTGGAAAGGGGTGGTTATTTATTTAAATCCCACACTCTGTATCTCTTATGGGAGGGGTAAGAAAAATCCTTTACCGTGTAGTTGTCTCTTTTGAAGTTGTCTAGCATAGATGTCTTTTGGACTATTTCTTTGACCCTGTCCTTTTAAAGACAATTAAGGGCACAGTGTATTTCCTGCTTGCTCCCCAACAGCAAGTACCATTTAACGAATTAAAGAAGAGATGCCTTCAAACACATTTGAAGAACAGAACAGGACATTTTTATTTATTGGTTTGTATTCACTTGTTAATTTTGTACTGCGTATTCTTCATGGCTCACTGAAAGGTGGAGCATATCCATCTGCATTTGGTATGAGGCAGGGTCCACTCTTCACAAATCACCATTGTCATAAATGTCATTTGAAGGATGTAAGAAGAATCATGTTCTGTCAGTCATAATGCCCACCTGGAGGTTGTACTACATCTACAGCAGAAGATGCTGAGAATTGAGTGGGTTGCGTTCATACATGCTAGTAGTTACAGATAAAGTCACATTAACTGTGCATTTGTGGAAAGGCTTTTAGGGACTTACAGACAACTAATCTCTCTTACATGTATTCCCTATGGGCAATTTAGATTCACCGTTTTCATGTGTACATGGTTAATCCCATTACTTTGTGCGGTGGGAGAAACAGCTGTCAGCGACTGTCTGCTTGATTTTGGAGCTTGAAATAAAAAAAGAGAGGATGACAACAGGTAGGGCATGGGAGATGTTTGAAAAGTGTGAGGAATAGGGATGGACATTTTCTTTAACCGATAGTTGAACGCCTTAACAATCAATAATCAATTACACATTAACCACCTGCATGATTTCATGTTTTATATAAAAATAAATGCACATGAACAGGTTTCACACATGAATCATCCTCAACAAATAAGTAGCTGCAAACTGTGATCATACTATAGCCTTTTATTCAGTCTATTATTAAGCTATTGATTGATTTATTTTAAATTTAAAGCCCTGTTCATTCCATGTTACACATCACCTGGCGCTACTTGGCACTTCTACCACAATTTAGAATGACTTGTTTGTTTTAGTATAATTCACGGTTACAGTAAAGGAGCTGTAGTCAAAACCTCCACTTCCTATCGTGGACTGTTCAACATTTCAGTGGATACAATAAAATCAAATCAGTCACATTTTTTTTACTTGTCTTTTATTGTTGTGTCTATTGTTTTATTGTATTTCTGTTTATTTGATGTCTGTACCTGCCTGGGGAAAGCTGACAGAAATGAGCAGTTCTGATATAATCAGGCACATTTACAGCTGTGGCATTTGTTACAGATCTTCATTAATGTGCATTGTCCATTATTGTCTATTAAATAAATAAATAGAAAATAAAAAAGCAATAATAGGAAACGATAACATGACAATCCCAATAAACCACACACAATAACTGGCTCTAGCTCTGTTTGTTCATCACTTCCAAAACAGTCAGAAGTAGGCCTAGATAATAATCAACACAAAGTGTCTTAATTTAAATAGGAAATAAACTAAAGCCTTGTTTAATTGTCAATAAGCTCAACTGTGGCTTAGTTCTGCATTTATTCAGCAAATGGCACTGCCTCCTTTTATGCGTGTCCTCCTGGTTCAGAGGCAGGCCTGCAGTGTATCACCCTCCAAACTCCTCAACAGGACAGGCTCCTTAGTTGTGTTCACTTTCCCCTAGGCGCTTGAGTTAGCGGCTAACGGTAGCCTTGTGCACACAGCAGTTTAAGCAACACGCATAAATGCTCATTAATTAATTTAGAACACACACCAATTAAGGGCAACAGCTGATTTTACATCAACTGCATTTAAACAAACCTGTGCAGACAAATTATGTGCAGTGCTACTCTGTCATAACAGTAGGTTCAGAAGCTGTACTGTAGAGATAAAGTGTATGAACTGTACAGCATATGGAGTAGTTAGTTTTTTTTTATTTTGAATTGGTCATGTTCTTAATAACAATGAATCGGTGCACTCAATCCCTATTGCATTATACAATGAAAACCTGGATAAACTTGGATAAACTTCCTTATTCTGAGGGGGAATTTGGATGGACAGATTTGATGTTTAATCTTACAGCTGCTGAATGTCTGTTTTTGGGGATGGCCTCAGTCCAACACTTAAAAACTTGTCCTCAAATAGAGCCATAAAAGCACACACACCTCCCCACACACAGTGGAGGAGGAAGTTATTTTGGGATCTCAAGGGAAGTGCTTGGGATGTCTGTTTCATTGCCATAGCAACAGGGCTCGAGCAGCGTAAAAGGACATGTAATGGGAGCGAAGTGTCCATCGATGCAGGTGACATTCACTGAGACCAATTAAATAGTGGCCTTTTATACAGCTCTGGACTCATTAGACCTTAATGCTCCATGGTCCTGGTCCAGACTGGATTAATGCTGTTGAGCCTGACATTAGCAGCAGCATATCGATCAGACAGTCTATCTCTGGGGTTCAGCAATTTCCCTCAAACATAATAATTGCATAAAAAGGCTGTGAGGTCTTATTAACACACATTAAAGTAGATAAAACATCAACACATGACATTCCTTTCCTCTGTCATGTTGGCAGGAAAGCAAAACATCTCCACATGCAGTGTACCATTCAGTGTCTGTACAAAAGCAACAAGCTAGTTTCTAAAGGGTTTATAGCAGGGTTTTTGAGTATTTCTTTGCCTGTTTTCCATTTTAACAGGAATGAAATAGGAAGCAAGAACAGTCTGAGCTTTTATCCAGAAATAAATGCAGATACATGATCACTGCACTCTGTTATACACATATTAGTAAAGACTACATTTCTACAGTCCATGTATAATACACACATCGGACAAATTACAGTTATTGCCGAATGCATCATTGATGTCACTATAGGCCGGACCTCAGTCTTTTCTTTTTATTATTAAAACCCATCTACACACCATCTACTTTAATGTTTATTTTCATCTCTAAACAGAGGTTGATAGTTCACAGGACATTAGTGGAAATGGGACGATAATTGTCCTTGTAAAATTGAACTTAAAAAAAACAACATTTTTATTATAAAATGTATGTTTATAGACAGATGTTTCTCTTTTGCCATCACCTTAACTCTTCTTATGGTAATTTTAATATTTTGCACACAATCATGCCTACAGTATATAATGTCATACCATGTTATTTTGTGGTTTAACACCTACTGCTAGACCTTAGGCCTAGGCAAGAAACATACATGTATTATTGCTATGTAGCCAATAGAAAACAGAATGTAGACTTTTCTCAATGGTATAACAACATCTTATGTCGTCTCATCACAGTCTTTCATCCTCCATTACAAACAAGTGAGCAGGTTGAATGAAGCCACACACATCCCCACAGCTTTCAGGATTTACACTTCTTTGTGTTTGGTTAAAGGTCAGTGTTTGCTTCGCCGCCGTCTCCTCTGTTCCCAGCCTTATCCCGTATCCCTCATACAACATTCATAGCTGTACTTCTTCAAAG
Organism: Neodontobutis hainanensis; assembly: GCA_024349245.1. Lineage (NCBI taxonomy): Eukaryota > Metazoa > Chordata > Actinopteri > Gobiiformes > Odontobutidae > Neodontobutis > Neodontobutis hainanensis. The sequence continues at coordinate 1,653,063 of JALDNG010000046.1, forward strand.
AGAAATGTGGAAAAGGCACCTCCGCCACAGTCTGACTGAATCCCACCGTGTCACCATAAAACCCACCTGGTATCCCCAAACTCATTTACAAAGCTGCAGTTATCAGTGCCCTTTCCTCCTGCTGCTGTTGTGATGAATGCTCTCGCAGCAGTTAGCATCGACCACCATTTATTCTTTGCTCAAAACAGCAGTTTGTCGATGTTCTCTTGGCCTCCTTATTGTGTTCATCATGTTTACGCAGAGTGGGTTTTACAGTGCCATTAGAGGCACACTTCACATTTTTGACAAGAACTCCTCTAATGGCTAAGGCTCAGCAGTATCCAGCACTTTTGTGAGATGATTACAAAAGGCTTGTGTTGAAAAATGACTAATGTACACACCTCCTTTTTGAATACCTCTTCTGTATCTTATTATAAATTCCAAATAACTGAGTTTTATATACTGATACAGAATGTATTTTTGGTCTAGAATATTACATAGAATATTTGCGTCATTCACTTGCCTCTGAGATTTTTTTGGACTCATATTATTCTATTACATTAGAAATAGGCTCCACTGCAACAATGTTCAACAACAGGCAGCATCAACTTGAGCGGCACTCATGTTTTTAGAAAACAAGTAAAAACAAAAAAAGAATGGAGTCAGGTAAAGTTTGTTTGGGGAGGCCAGGGTTTTTCTTAATTTGTTTATTACTTCTGTCACATCGTGTGGGGTTATACAGTACATCATATGTTTCACTCGCTTGACCTGAATGGGACACAAGTTTAACTGAGACTAAATTTAGAATTTGTGAGAATTTCCAACAAACATATCTGATTCACAGTCACGGCAGCTCTTTGTGCGTCATAATGTCAATAATTAAGGCCCAAAAATATTGAAGTAATAGCTCTTTAGTAACAATTGTAAACACATTTTAGCAGCATTATTAGAGTGTGTGCCACTGATATGAGTTGAACCCTAATATAAAAAGCTTTCAAGTTTGACTTTCTGTGCAGTGCTACTTCATGTTTCAACAAAACTCAGGGTGTTGTTTGTCAGGTGAGCTGTGCCTGTGATACAAACTGACAGTATCCATTTTCCACACTGTTACATACTGTATGTCTGGGAAATGTATTTAATATCTTCCGAGCTCTCCTTGTTGCCTCTCTGCCCAACAAGTAGCAGAGCGATCCAGTGTGACATCTGGTTTCAACACTTTCCCTTGTGGTATTCTTGGAAAGCTGCCTGCATCAGCTTTGAAGCATTATTGGAAAAAAAAAATGGCCCTGAGCCGCCTTTACCTGCCAGATATGAAATGCACTCAAACACTCGCAGATTGGGGCCTCTTTGTTGCCACTATACCAAGCATCTGGATTCAGGGCTAACTACTAACATACAGCCAAGAACACATCTTGATCCTGACACACGTCGCAATGAACAGTACTTTTACAAAGACTTCATGTTTGAGGCGTTTAAAGGGCTTTAATTGTTCCTCGATCGACTGCAAGGCTCTGCTCATGAAGTGGCTGAACTGTTCACATTATGTCACATCACTGCTACGGTCCCATTAATCACAAGGAGTGTTATTCTAGCATTAACACTGGAATGGGGTCTGCTGAGAGGTGATGAAGCCACAAGGCAAAAACAGGGGCTTGAGGATTGAGAGGGGGAGGGCACTGTTGGCCAACTGCACCCTCTTGTTTTCATTTTAATTAGGATTATTACTAGCACTTCGGTGGGCCTTCACATCATGGTCAGTGGGTTTTAAACCTCAGCTAGACAGGTCTGAAATGAGAGGGAATAACAGGGCAATCACAAGACAACATAGCAGAATCAAAAATATACAGTATTGTTAAAGAGTCTGTTTCAATAGCTAAAGAAATAGCAGTAGAAAATTATTATATAGTATTTAAATATTAAAATATTGCTGGATACCTACAAGTATGCTGGACATGAAGACCCAGAGCTATACATGGATTGTTTTAGGACCTTGCACTTTCTTAAAACTTTTAAACTGACATCGCTTGACAAGATTAGCATGCATATTGCACATTAAAATGCACATCACTGCCATCAACATTAACATTATTTAAATGCATAAAGTAAAGTAGCACAGACACACACCCCTGGGCAATGCAAAAATATGGCAGAGCTATTATCTTTTCAGTGTTAATGCTCCATCTGCTTATGGCACAAAACACCAAGAAGAAAAGTGTATATGTAAAATATAAACTTGGATGGATGGATGGGCTGCAGTCACCAGTCAATGTGTGGTCTATGTTCCTATCAAAGAAACCAAAACGCATACATATTCTTAACAACTTGTAGTTATAGTTATTGGTCCACCTTGTATTATCCCACCTGTGGGGTTTCTCTTGGTTCTCAGGCTTCCTCCATTATCCGATCAGATGCATGTATAGGTGATAAGAGCCACACCTTTACAAAAGGTTGGGCTTTCAAAGACAGTTCTAGACCAGACGTGAACACTGGTGATATAAAGTAAAACACAGTGGATTGAAGATCAAACAGAAAGCTATTAGAGATTATATTTTCATCTTAAGTTTAATGGATTTGAAAGTAATTGCTTTTATGGTTTTGAAATCAAAGGCATATGCAAAGTGCCCACATTTTCAGTAAACTATTAGACATGTCACTAGCTTTTAGGTAATTAGATAAAATGATGAATACGTTCAGTCAGAAAACAAACCAGCTCTGAAGAGGATGACCTTTATAGGCCCAGTTTGCTGTAGTTCTGCTGTTCTTAAAAAATGAGCCCCAGACTTAACCTAGCAGTTCACAGGCTGTTATACAAGACATGATCATTACCGGGATGTGTGAAGCCACATCATGCCTCTGGTGTCTCACTCCTATCTGTAAACACTAAACACAGAGTATTAGTGATGGAGTGCTGAGCCACTGTGAGTCATCTGTTTTAACTCCCTGAACTTACATTACTTTACATCAGTGCACAGTGTCCCGGGCATTGAGCCGCATTTCAGTCGGCTGTGTATTTGAGGAGACGCAGTTCATTTAATGTATTTGAGGATCCTCATCACTTTTTACTGCAATAGAAAGACAAGCCAGTTTTATTTATACAGCACAATTTATTCGCTTTAGAGATTCAAGTTTAGACTATTCATTCTGGGCTCCATACAACATTTACAGAACATGCAAATGAATATAACCTATTCAAACATATTCAAAGAAAATCAATAAAATGGAACAATAAAAAATTATATGTGTTAATTATAATTTTGGAACTTCCTTTTAGGCTTTGTGGAACAAACATACAGTTTTGTAGAAACTACAGGTACACTGATGGCCGTTGATGACTGGTCCATTCCATTTTGCTGTCTTTGTATCCACCACTCTGTGTGTGTTTTTGCCTTGTCACATCCTGGCTCAGTGTCCCTGTCAGGGATAGATGTTCTCTGAAAGACTAAAGAGGCATTCTTGTGAAACTTTATGGCTCTGTTGAGGTCCCAAAAAAATAGGGCAGTTTTAAAACTTGTGACATATTGCATAGATGCGGTTATGTTTGCCTAGCCTGCTCTGTTTGAGGGACAAAAGGCCCATAAATTGCCTGCCAAAGAAGCCAACAAAGAAATGTGACACAAGCAAAAAATACAGCACTCTGAGACGCCTCCGCTCATTTAAATCTCACCCAGCTAATATAAAAACGTCCATCTCAATCAGCTTGGACCGCTTCCTTGTCTCTATATGAGGGCTTTGTGAAAACTGTGAACATTTGTCGGGAAAGTAAAATTGGGGTGAGATCATTTTTATTTCTGTTTTCTTGATGCCACAGGATTGCTAGCTGTCTTTTAATACTTTACATATGCCAGACGCCAGATGGGTTAAGCTGTGATTTAGCATACATGTAGACTTTACTTTAGTGCAGAAATACTCAAGTCTGGTCTTGGTTTTCACATTGGTCTCATCTCTTTCCAAACTGATCATGATTGTTATATCGTTGGTAACTGGGCAAAAAAAAAGTGATGATGTTTATTGTAAAAGCTGATTGTAGTTTACAAAGGACAATTACAAGAACTCAATGGGTTTTTTGCTGTATATTTTTTGCTTTGATTTATTCACTTGGCAATTTTTGTGAGTTTGTCTGTCAATAACGTAATCTCTCACAAGGTGAAGATATAGTATAAAAGGGCTCAGTGGCTCCTCTTTTGGTTGAACTGCTAGTGGAGCATAAATAGCACAAACCTGAACTTTCTCTCATTTGTGGATGGCAGTGAATCGTGTTCAAAGACGAAGTGGATGTGTTCTTGATTCATGCAGTCATTTCAGAACAGAATCATGCCAGTTTTTAATGCAGTGCTGCTTGAGCCCAGACATCACAAGCAACCAATACTGACTTCAACATTGTCCTTTGCACAGAGATATTGCCATTTTCTGAGGCTATATCCACACGCCACACAGAGACAAAATTCATTATTGTTTCAAAAAACCTTTTTTTTAAAAACACAATTTCAGAAAATGTGTATCCACAAAACTGAATAGTAGATATGTTCATGGTTAACCCATAATTGATTAATTATTATTAAGAACATGACCAATTCAAAATTGTATTAATTGATTACTCAATATGCTGTAAAGCATACACTTTATCTCTACCGTACAGCCTCTGAACCTACTGTTATGATTGAGTAGCCCTGCACAGGTTTGTTTAGACCCATACCTGCGTCAGTGTCTGTTCATCACTTCCGAAACAATCTGAAGTAGACCTATATAATCAACAAAAAGATTCTTAATTTAAATAGGAGACAAACTTTTATGGTCAATAAGCTCAACTGTGGCTTAATTCTGCCTTTTTTCAGCAAATGGCACTGCCTCCTTTAACACGTCTCTTTCTGCAGAGACAGGTCTGTTTGTTTATCAGCTGCAAAGTATAATAAACTTAAAAACTGCGTCTTTGCACCGACTGCAAATGGAGGGACACAGCAGAGAGAAGACTACAGACACAAGTTAGAAAAAACTAAACTCTAATGGAACCTGTGTTCCTCAGCAGGACAGGCTCCTTCATTTTGTGTACTTTCCCCTCAATTTTTGAAAAGGCTGGGTCGAACAGCATAAGTTTAAGTCTAAATGGTGAAGTTTGCAGCGCTCCAATTAGCCACTACCTTGTCAGAACAAAATGGAGCGGAGTATTTCAGAAGCAGGTATGTTTTCTGTGCTTTCAAAACAGTAAGTTTTGAAACAGAAAGTTTCAAAACTTTCAGAGCAGTAGACAGAGTTGTCACTGGTATTTTTTCTGCCTCACTGAGCTGTTGCTAAAAAAGACACCAGCCAATCAGGAGACAGCTCCGTGAGAACCTGCCCCTAGTGACAAAATTGCAGCCAAAAAAACGGAGCACAAAAGCAAAGGACTGAATAAACGCAAACTCTGATTGTTGTTTTTTTTTTTTTTATATTTAAACAATTAATATTAGCAAACCAATATTTTTTAATCTTGAAAAGATTTTCTATGTGTTCCAGTCCAAAGGTTTTGTTGGAATAATGCTTTTTATTTTGAATTTCTCAAAAAGTATTGTTTGATCATTTTTGCAAAAATCTGATTCTTTAAATATAGGCTAATATTTGTCCATTTATATAAATATCCTTAAACGTAAACTCTAATTATACATGTGTTGTTTACATACTATTTAATGTACTTATTAGGAGTTTTACATATAAATAATAATAAACACTGGTCTCATGTGTCTCCCCAAAACACAAGTACAGAAAAAAAGCTTGTTTACGTAAAAAAAACGTGCAAATTCCACCTTCTATGCAAAAGATGGAATCTATAAAAGTCCAACTAGGCGTGAAACTGCGTAACCCAAAGCAAACTCTGACCCTAGCGTATGCACATTCTGGAGACTTGGCACAAAGCGACCCTCACGCTTTATATGATATTGCATTATTTCTATAATTTTATGATATAATTTTATTTCTGTCTAAAAACATATCAAACAGTTTTGTTTGGGTATAATCATTAAGCAAAAGTATTTTTAAATAAAAAAAGGACGTTTCTTTTTCATAATTTGGCTCAATATTTATCAAAGTAAAGCGGTTCATTGCGTGCATGAGCGCCAAAGCCCCTGCACGTTCCTGAAGCCATGCACGTTTGCTGAAGCGCAGTAGCTCTGGCTTTGCGTCATGGTTCTGTTGTGGAGGGCAGTGTAGCAGTGTGGATCCTGAAAACTCAGAGGATGCATTTATGAAATAACTATTGGACATGATCCTGTAGTCTTATGCTGCATCTGGATTTGTCGTGAGATTTGGGAGTTTCCAAACTCGGGTAAATACATCTAGTATTGTGCCAAGCCAACTGTTTGCATCAAACCATGGGCTCACTGGCCTCTTGTGACCAATGATGTGGCAAAACGAACAGGAAGTGGATTTAAATCACTATTTCCATTGACCAGTTTAAAATTGTGTTGCATGTGCACATCCACCTCCTTAAACTGACTGTGACGTTAACAGGTGGGAGGTGTTTGTGTCGCTCGAGGCCGTCCCGAGGAGCATTATAGACCGTCTCCAGAACAGAGTTAGTTTCCGCCAGTTGAGGATCCCTGCTATATGCTATTGTCTTTGCATAAAGACAGTCGTTATGTGTTTTTCACACGGTTAAACACGTTGTTCTATCCTTTGATAAATCAGCCCTCAATGATATAAGTATAATGACAACAGTTTAGCAGCTACTTTCTTAAAAATGGACATCTGGTTTGTCCCTCAGTCTCCACTCAGGAATTATATCGGATTGCTCTCATGCGTCCCATCAGCTCATAAACTCACTCCAGCAGGTAAACGCCCGGTAACCACACGCACCGTCAGTCCACGTTGTCCAGCTCAGCTCAGTACAGTCCAAACATGGCTTTCTTCTTCTGTTATTGTTTCAAAGGTCTGCACTGCTTTTTGTGGCCGATGCTGTGTTTTAGTGTCCTGCTTTGATCTAGACTCATTGAAGTCTCCAGCCCCAGGAAAAAGATGCTACTAGACCCAGGTTCAGTTATCACTATTTTTGTAAAACGTCATAACTTATTTTATATAGTAATTTATTTTTTTTATTAATTGTAAAGTATTATAAAATATATTTTTTATATATAAAATAATTACGTATTAATTAAATGTCTATTATTCTATTATTTGTAATTAGAATAGTAAAAATGAATTATCAATACAAGATATTATGCTCGTCCACACAAACACTGCTGGAGTGTTTGCTACTGGAGCAGAAGAGAAAGCAGCGTCCAGAAGGCCTGGGTTAAAAATGGGAGCTGGAGTGGATGCATTAGCAGTCAAATCAAGCGTATCACTGACTATGAGCCTTTCGAGAGCCGTAAGATGGTGCCCTCTGTCTTTCTAAAATACTTCTTTTATACAGTCATGTTACTGACCTGTTGCCTGTTAACCTAATCAGTGGCATTTATTTTTCCAGCCTTTTGTCACCCCTGTCCCAACTCCTCAGTTTTAGCACCATATTTGGTGGTTTAATCTCTTTTGAGAATAAAATTTGTGTTTTTATGAAATTTTCAAATGATTGTATTCTGTTTTAATTTACATTTTACACTATGTCCCAACTTTTTTCTCTTTTTCTTTTACAAAGCAGGACTAAATAAATTAGAACGCCCAGAATCCCTAAACTTACAATTTTTTTAGTTTCTATAAACTTCTATGGCATAACTCTCATACTGAATGAGAGTGACAACACGCTTTATAGAAAATTAGTTTTGAACAGTTTTTTACATTATAGCAAACTGTGTTTCTGAACATGGAAATGTGATGGCATCTCTATAATCAGATGCAAAACATTTTATAAAATGATATTCAGTCTCATATCTATGCTTAGCATCTACAAAAACAAACAGAAATGATGAGTGCATTTCTTTTAAATATTCCGCCTGCAATTTATGAATAACTTTAGTGCTGGATTATTATCATAAGGCACAGATGAGCACTTTAGGAGCTTGGTCATTTCAGATGTAGATTACTCCTAAAGTTGTCACTATATGCATAATTTTAAAAGCTTTCAGGCAGCTATTTCCTTCTGTTCCTCATCTTTATGCTAATCTGATACAACCTCCACTGGACCACAGCTCAGGACTCATATTTAGTGTTAGCAGACAATGAGGTCCTGTGGACTAGAGTTAGCAACAACCCTAACACTTTATGATTTTTTAAAATAGCGTTATTGGTCATTCATTGTAATTTGAGAGCTTTGTGTAATAAAGCCCTTATAATGTAATTTTATGTTTTTTTATTTTTTTTATTTCCCCAATCCTTTGTGATTATCACATGTCACAGTGCAAATTAAATACAAAGTGGCACTCACACTTCACATTATGCAGTAGAGAAGCTACGTGCATCCTAGGCTACCAACTGTAACTACAGGCAACTTGACTGGCATCTGTTTGCTTAAAGAGGTGACAAAACAAAAGAAGAATAGGGCCTGGACATGCTTGCGGTTTTGGGGAAAGGAAAAGACAACTTGGGCTCAGTGTTGCAAAGAGACCTTGGGGTAAGTCATGTTATCATTAGCGTGTGTTTATTTTCATCTAGTGAACCAAATGTATGAAGAATAAGTTGTAGCAGGATTTTCTATGGTAGTCCAAAATATCTGATACTGTCAGGTATTTGTGAAAAGCTGTGTGGTTAATTGTCAGGCAAAAACAATGACCCCCTAGTGGTAGCTTCATTTTATGATAAATCAATCTTTCTTGGTGTTGGTGAATGAGATGGAAGAGTAAGGCATTACTCTTCCATCTCATTCACCAACACCAAAAAATATTGATCTGGTAATCTCTGCTTTATGTCTAATGTTGTTTATGTGCTCAATTGTCTGGCTTATATATTGTTCATGCAAAAATATATATTTTTAATGAAGAGGGGAAGAGATTACATGCAGTAAATGCTTAATTGAAATTAGTGTTACCTTGCACACAGAACGTATACAGTACAACATAATGCAATCACAAAGAAAACTTCAGCCCTTTATTTTACAATAATTTACTATGCATTTAACAATATTTGGTTGTAAAGATTTTCTTTCTTGTTTCTTTGCATGTGTCTGGACAACACTATGTTTCCCTCCCAACCACTTCCACTATTCACATCCACACAATGACACTGGGACAAACAGAAGCCAGTTGGTGACTTTTATCACTACTTTGTATCAGTCAAACGGGCTATAAAACAGATTGGCATCATGTTTGTACCAAAAACCAGGAGTCATGCATAGATTTTCCACTGCATTAGGTCCTCTTGGGAAAAGCCGCTGGTGCCCTTAGCGCTCCAATGCTCTCAGTCTACACCTGCTTTGTCTCCAGCCATAAACTCCCCATTCAACAACAAACTCCTGATTCAAATCAGACCAGTTTGACTGAGAGATTTAAGTAAGAGAGCTGCCAATGCATTTGCAGTGTTTGGGTCACAAGTCTAAGTCTATCCCCTCATCCCGCCCTCCTGATTCGGATTTGGAAAAGGCAATCGTGCTGACTTGCTCAAATGCCTGCGTTAAATTGTCTGCTGGCAGCTGATTGATTAAAGCTGTAAATACATTCTGAGGCTAGCAGCCAACTATCCAGGCTAAACTGAAATATTTACCATTTAAATAAAACACAAACGCAGACAATAACAAGAATGCGACTGTCCTAAAAGAATCTACATTTGTCATAAGTAAAAGATGAAACAAACTTGTCTTTTATGGAAGGAATGAGGCTACAGCAGCAGAGACTATAAATAATAAGAATAGCTCATTTCCCAAGAGTGGAGTTGTACAATGTTAGACTCTGCATTGGATTTGATTGATTTTTTTATTCACAAAAATGTTGTTTGAGAAACGCTTTTTCCTTTTTTTCACATTTCAAGTGGGTTACTTATTGTTGCTGTCTGTCATGTCAAAGCCTATTTATACCTGCACTCATAATATTAGCTTTGCAAAAGCTATCCAAAACAACCTAAAGAATAAAAATGAAACCCTTTTGGCTTGAAATCAAGTGTTATTGACAGCATAGAGTTCAACAGGATTTGTATTTGAAAAGGGAAAAGCTGGACATTTTCAGTGTAGAAGCTTATTGGTCGTAGAAATAACCTGGAATTTGTCTGACTTTAGAAAAACAATGGAATGACTTTTGCAATTTTACATTCTTCCTCTAAACGTGACCAAAAACAGTCATAACGGCAGAAGATAAAGCTTTTAAACTGATCCATGAAGCAATATCCCCCATGTTATATTATATTCAGACACCAAGACTTTTACTGAAAGACACAACAGCACTCGCCAAGGCACTCATCATTAATTTAAGAGTCAAATTTGAGCTGAACACTGTGCCAAATGCTAGAAACTCCCAAATAGACACTATAAGTACTTCCTCCTTTCATCTCTCAGACTCTCAGCAGTGGGTGCTCTCAGAAAAAACTGTGGATTTGAACTTCTCGTTTCAAGCTGAGATCTCATCCATTGCTGACTCAAAAACTTTTGTGCTGTTCGTTAGTATGCACGTTGAAGTAAAAAATATTGGTCTCAAAAGCAGAATGCAGGTCAGTAAAGTGCTTGAGCCGCTAAAGTTTATTAGCATCACACTGGTTTTTCTTCACTTTGCCCTAATTGCCCCAACTTGTGTTTGATCCCTGAACCGACTCGTATCAAGAGCAAAACAGAGAATCCCTATTGATCCAGGTGAGTTTTAAACTGCATTGCGGCAAACTTCTTAAAGTGGAGTGGGAGTTGTGCTAAAGTGCTTTTTAGAGAGAAATGCAATCCATGATGCTCTTTGTGCACACACTTTTCACTCATCATCCAAAAGAAGCATCTAATTATTGGCTTTACTCTAATAAACCCAATCTCAAAGGAATTGAAAGCTGATTTAAAAACAAGTAACAAGTTACAAAAGAAATCATATGGCTACCTTTAGTTTATACAAGTTTGACACTGACTTGCCTTGGATTCAACATTCTTACCTTTTAGACTAAACATGTGTGTGTTATGTCTGCTGAGTTTTCATCTCTTACTGTTGAGGCTCAACAGTAAGAGATGAAAACTTGTTTTTGAAGCACAGAGGCACAAGTCATGTTTAGGGTCCTTGAAACATCTGCATTGAAAAGGTTTTGGTTTTAAAAAAGGGAAATGTCTATGTGTCCACACCAGAATTCTTTTCCAGCTATATGCATCAACCCTGCATGAAAGTGTTGAGGTTGAGCAGCACACACGCACTACTCTACTGACACTTTTGCTTTAAATTGATACTTTTGACATAACACCTGAGACTTGGTGCTGATGTGCTGCACAGCACTAGTGCTGTAGTGGGTGAAGCTATTAACAGTTAAACAAATTTCAATCTTGTCAAAGCAGAAAACTGTATTTTTTATACCCTATATGCTGTCCTTGCAATGGAGATATTACATTGATTGATTCAATGTGAGAGACTAGGTTGCTCACATTAGGAGCGTTTCTCTCTATTTGACATAATGGTTTTACAGTATCTCTGTCTGATGATTGAGACCCATATGGCCTTTTCCCGAGTGACAGTGTGATATTGAGTTTGGAAATGAGGCGCCATCTCTCCATTTGGCCTAATGCTAATCTGTTTGTGAGCAGTGCTGCAGGCTGTTTGTGAATATGGTAAGTCTATTGAGAGTTCATGGGGATGAGAATAACCCTCAGTTGAGCTAAATGTCGCTATGACTGTATATCAGTGTGTGTCCAATAGATTAATTTGTGGGATGCTGTTAGATGAAAGAGCCAATACCCCAGTGGCGATTTGATGCCTCTGGCTGCTTAATAAACACTGCCCCCAGGAAAAACTGTCCACTTTATGCATGCCACCAACACACAGCATTTGAGTTGAAATGAGTTTGAGATTCATATATTTTATTTATACGAACAGGGATCTTTATGTAACTTTTAATAAGTATGCTCTTAAGTATCCCAGTTAGAGATCGGCTTTAGGTTTTTGACATTAATAACATAAACATCATATTGCCAGCAGGCACATTCCTGGTTTTAAATACTGTAAATACGGCAAATACTGTATACATTGTCAACATGACATTGCCAACAGTTAAATCTAAATAAATTAAATAATCATCCTTTTAAGCCTATTGTCCAGGCTGGCATGGATTTATTTTTGAATAATAATTGGTTGTTAAACAATCCATAAAATGGTTTTGTAAAATGAATTAACCCTTATTTAAAAATATCATTACATACAGCACCTTTAAAATTGTTGTTAAAAAAGTTAATGTGTAAAATTGGAAGTAAACTAGATAGTTAATGTAAACTGGGCAGCCTTCTTTTGTAGTAAAGGTAAATGTATTTTTCTTTGACCTGAGTAAGTTTTTAAAAGGTGGTTTAAAATATAATCCCCCCCAAAACATGTCAGTAGGACCTATTTTTCAGATTATCCTCCACCTGGCCATCTCCACATAATTTCTTTAGAGACTTCCACCTGATACTTGTCCAGTAACCATGGTAACTGTTGCTGTGTTTACCACTGGACACTGAGGTTTGTGTGGTGACCGCTACGCAACTCAAGGACCCATTGAGCATGTCCTCCGGCCCATCTGTTAAGACACTATTTCTTGAGTGCTGTTCATATTGGCATGTTTTTCAATTAATTCTGCAGAGAAAGCAAATAAACAAACTCCGTAAAGAAGGACGTTATGTGTAGCTAAAGAAGTATTTGAAGGACTAAGTGTTTTTTTGTAACATCAGAGCACATTTATTAAATTGCTGCTGTAGAAGTTATTGTATTTAGAGCATGACTTGATGCTTTAGTATAAAAAATGACTTATTATATAACCATTTGCTACACAGTAAATAAAACACTAATAACTTCACCTCCTCTGTCCCCAACTCGAGGACACTGACGTACAACACAGACACACTACATTTGGCTAAAATCAAATCCTTTACTTTTTCTGTTTTGTATTTTTTGTCTTTTTTATTTGTAATTTATTGTGTATTAACTGTGTGCCATTGTTTTACCTGCCAGGTGACAAATGATGGAAATTATCTGTTTTATTTTGCCACAGTCAGGCATATTGACTGCCAGTGGCGTGCTTACCAATTAGCCAAGAGTCTACTGCCTCCAACAAGCAAGGGCACCGGACCAAAACCGATGGGAAAATCATCTGTAAGCAGTGCCGACAGTTAGGAGACTGTATTTTATTTTGCTGGCTTAGGTTTAATGTATGAGAATTGTGAGGGGCTACAGAATTTTCAACCTGAAGGCTTACCATTACATTAAGGCAGACATGAGGAAGGGCCTTTTCTTAAAGGTTTGCCTAGGGCCCCAAATTTGCTAAGACCGCCCCCATTTGTTATAGCAGACAAACAAATGAAAAATAAGCTAGAGGGTTATATAGGTATACGGTTGTGCTCATACGTTTACATTCCCTGGCAGAATTTATGTTTTGCAAAGGAAATGAATGATAAAACAAAAGCCTTTCTTTCACTCAAAGTTGTTGGGTGAAGTCATTTATTGTCAAACATTTGTGTTTACTCTTTTTAAATCATAATGACAATACTGACATAATGACAAAAGTTTACATACCCCAGTTCTTAATATCGTGTATTTCAACCTTTAACATCAATGACAGCTTGAAGTCTTTTGTGATAGTTGTGTATGAGGCTCTTTATTTTCTCAGATGGTAAAGCTGCCCATTCTTCTTGGTAAAAAGCCTCCAGTTTCTTGTTCTTGGACTGACTTACATGAACTGCACGCAGTGTTGGGAAAGTTCACTTTCTACAAAAACTAGTTCAAAGTTCAGTTCACAAATTCTAAAATGAGCTAGTTAAGGTCATAGTTCAAACTTCAAAATTTTTAACTAAGTTCACAGTTCCAAAAATGAACTAGTTCTTAGTTCTTTTTTCCCATATGTTGCTGCATTTTTTTTCAAAATTATTGCCACAGCCCATATACAGTAGAATCACAGACAGCAATTATTTTTATCAATTTTAACAATGAAGCTATGTGTCCATTTTATCTTCATATCCAAATTTGAATATTTATCCAACCAGATTTACATTACCCCTCCTTGAACCTCAACCTTATCGTGGTGGAGGGGTTTGAGTGCCCGAATAATTCTAGGAGCTATGTTGTCGGGGGCTTTATGCCCCTGGTAGGGTCTCCCAAGGCAAACAGGTCCTAGGTGACGGGCCAGACAAAGAGCGGTTAAAAACCCCTTATGGATAATTCAAAATCAAGGACCGTGACGTCGCCCGGTATGGCGCAACCGGGGCCCCACCCTGGAGCCAGGCCCGGGGTTGGGGCTTGCATGCGAGTGCCTGGTGGCCGGGTCTTTCCCCACGGGGCCCGGCCGGGCTCAGCTCGAAGGAGCGACGTGGGGCCGACCTCCCGTGGGCCCACCACCTGCAGAAGGAACCGTAAGGGGCCGGTGCAAAGTGGATTGGGTGGCAGTCGAAGGCGGAGGCCTCGACGACCCAATCCCCGGACACGGAATCTGGCGCTAGGGACATGGAATGTCACCTCGCTGGCGGGTAAGGAGCCTGAGCTTGTGCGGGAGGTTGAGAGATACCGACTAGAGATATTCGGGCTCACCTCCACGCACAGCTTGGGCTCTGGAACCCAAATCCTCGAGAGAGGCTGGACTCTCCACTACTCTGGAGTTGCCTGCGGTGAGAGGCGGCGGGCTGGTGTGGGATTGCTCATAGCCCCCCTGCTCAGCCGCCATGTGTTGGAGTTCACCCCTGTGAACGAGAGGGTCACTTCCCTGTGCCTTCGGGTCGGGGATAGGTCTCTCACTGTTGTTTGTGTCTACGGGCCAAATGGCAGTGCAGAGTACCTTTGGCCTTCTTGGAGTCTCTGGGAGGGGTGCTGGAAAGTGCTCCGACCGGGGACTCCGTCGTTCTACTGGGGGACTTCAATGCTCACGTGGGCAGCGACAGTGACACCTGGAGAGGCATGATTGGGAAGAACGGCCCACCGGATCTGAACCCGAGTGGTATTCTGTTATTGGACTTCTGTGCTAGTCACAGTTTGTCCATAACGAACATGATGCGGCCACTCGAAGCTGTAGCCGTAAAGTCTCCACAGGCCAAGCGGACTGCAGCCCGGGTGGTCGTGGAGGCTAAAACTCGGGTCTGGGAGGAGTTCGGTGAGGCCATAGAAAAGGACTATCGGTCGGCCTCGAAGAAATTCTGGCAAACCGTCCGGCACCTCAGGAGGGGGAAGCAGTGCCCTGCCAACACTGTTTACAGTGGAGGTGGGAATCTGCTGACCTCAACTGGGGATATTGTTGGACGGTGGAAGGAATACTTCGAGGATCTCCTCAACCCCACCGACACGTCTTCCACTGAGGAAACAGAGGCCGAGGGCTCAGAGGTGGACTCGTCCATCACTCAAGCTGAAGTCACTGAGGTAGTTGGGAAGCTCCTCGGTGGCAAGGCACCGGGGGAGGATGAGATACACCCTGAGTACCTCAAGTCTCTGGATGTTGTAGGACTGTCTTGGTTGACACGCCTCTACAACATCGCGTGGCGGTTGGGGACAGTACCTCTGGACTGGCAGACCGGGGTGGTGTGTTCCAACTACAGAGGGATCACACTCCTCAGCCTGCCCGGGAAAGTCTATGCCAGGGTACTGGAGAGGAGAATGCGGCCGATAGTTGAACCTCAGAATCAGGAGGAACAATGCGGTTTTCGTCCCGGTCGTGGAACACTGGACCAGCTCTATACACTCTCCAGGGTGCTGGAGGGTTTATGGGAGTTTGCCCAAACAGTCCAAATGTGCTTTGTGGATCTGGAGAAGGCATTCGACTGTGTCCCTCATGGTGCCCTGTGGGGGGTGCTCTGGGAGTATGGGGTCCGGGGCCCTTTGCTAAGGGCTGTCCGGTCCCTGTATGACCGGAGTAGGAGCTTGGTTCGCATTGCCGGCAGTAAGTCAGACCTATTCCCAGTGCATGTTGGACTCCGGCAGGGCTGCCCTTTATCACCGGTCCTGTTCATTATCTTTATGGACAGGATTTCTAGGCGCAGCCAGGGGCCGGAGGGAGTCTGGTTTGGGGACCACAGGATCTCGTCTCTGCTTTTTGCAGATGATGTTGTCCTGTTGGCTCCATCAAGCCAGGACCTTCAATGTGCACTGGGACGGTTTGCAGCCAAGTGTGAAGCGGCTGGGATGAAGATTAGCACCTCCAAGTCTGAGACCATGGTTCTCAGTCGGAAAAAGGTGGTTTGTCCCCTTCAGGTTGGTGGAGAGCTCCTGCCTCGAGTGGAGGAGTTCATGTATCTTGGGGTCTTGTTCACGAGTGAGGGAAGGAGGGAACGTGAGATTAACAGACGGATCGGTGCAGCTTCTGCAGTAATGCGGTCGATGTACCGGTCTGTCGTGGTGAAGAAGGAGCTGAGCTGTAAGGCAAAGCTCTCGATTTACCAGTCGATCTACGTTCCTACTCTCACCTATGGTCATGAGCTTTGGGTCTTGACCAAAAGAACAAGATCCCGGATACAGGCGGCCGAAATGAGCTTTCTCCGCAGAGTGGCGGGGCGCTCCCTTAGAGATAGGGTGAGGAGCTCAAAGTAGAGCCGCTGCTCCTTCACATCGAGAGGAGCCAGCTTAGGTGGCTCGGGCATCTGTTTCGGATGCCTCCTTGACGCCTTCCTAGGGAGGTGTTCCGGGCATGTCCCACCGGGAGGAGACCCCGGGGAAGACCTAGGACACGCTATGTCTCTCGGCTGGCCTGGGAACGCCTCGTATCCCCCCCGGAAGAGCTGGAGGAAGTGTCTGGGGAGCGGGAAGTCTGGGCGTCTCTGCTTGGACTGCTGACCCCGCGACCCGGCCCCGGATAAACGGTAGAAGATGGATGGATGGATGGGGTTTACATTAGCATTGAGGGGACAGCATTTCCCCATTGTTGCTTTAATACTTTGTTGCTGTCCATTCACTCCACACTAGTAGCAGCTGCAGCTTTCAACCCTTTCTGAGGAAAAATGTGCTTCTTGAATGGTCTTTTTTAATGAGGAATTATTAAAAGAAAAACAGGACAGTAATCATTAAGGTGCAATCATACAATTCAAACAATAAATGATCATACGCCTTGTTACGTTCTGCTGTCACCTCCATGCTTTTTTTTTTTTTTTTTGATGACGCGTCACGCAAGCGGTGGATGGCGGTGTGATTATCTATGGCTGCGACACTGGTGGCTAGTTTTGCCAGATTTGGTGTTTTTCCGCTACATATTAAGACCCGTTTGCGGTGTGTTTTAGCCGGGTTTTCGCCTGGAAGTCTCTATAGAAATCTGGCACCACAAAGTTAACCTGAGAGAGCGTGCCGTTCAGACACACCAGAATGAACGAGTTCACAGTTACGTTCATCAGGCAGTAATACAGCACGTTCAGTTCACGTTCGCCCAAAATATGAACGAGTTAATGAACTATTGTTCAATGAACGCGTTCAGGCACAACACTGACTGCACGTTTGAGATCTCCCCAGAGAGGCTCAATGATACTGAGGTCGGGAGACTGAGATGGACAGTCCAGAACCTTCACTTTATATTGTTGGAGCCAATGACAGGTCGTCTTGGCCTTGTGCTTTGGATTGTTGTCTTGTTGGAACGTCCAAGTACATCCCATGTGCAGCTTATGGGCTGATGAGTGCAAATTTTTCTCCAGTATTTTCTGATAACATGTTGCATTCATCGTTTCTTGTGCCTTTGTAGCTCACACATTCCCAAAACATAAGTGATCCACCTCCATGTTTCACAGTAGGAATGGTGTAACTTTTATCAAAGGCCTTTTGACTCCTCCTGGTTGTGGCCATAAAGTTTAATTTTGGTTTCATTACTCCAAATGACTTTGTTCCAGAAGTTTTGAGGCTGCTGTTTGGTGTATTGTTAAATTGATGTTTTGTGGCATTTTTGTAGTAATGGCTTTCTCCACCATGCAGCCCATTTTTCTTCAAGTGCCTCCTTATTGTGCATCTTGAAAGAGCTAGACCACGTTTTTTCAGAGAGTTCTGTATTTCAGCTGAAGTTATTTGTGGGTTTTGCTTTGCATCCAGAACAATTTTCCTGGGATTTGTGGCTGACATTTTTGTTGGTCTACCTGACCTTGGTTTGGTTTCAACAGAATTCCACTTCTGTATTACAATTTCAACTCTGCTGATTGG
Organism: Neodontobutis hainanensis; assembly: GCA_024349245.1. Lineage (NCBI taxonomy): Eukaryota > Metazoa > Chordata > Actinopteri > Gobiiformes > Odontobutidae > Neodontobutis > Neodontobutis hainanensis. The sequence goes on from JALDNG010000046.1 coordinate 1,671,167, forward strand.
CATTCTAAATTTCTTGGATGTCTTTTTATATACCTTTCAAGTTTTAAACAGTTCAATTACCTTTTCCCACAGGTCCTTTGACAATTCCTTTGCTTTCCCCAGGACTCAGAATACAGTAACTCAGTGCAGCACAGGATGAAAGATGTAAGGGTCTGTCAGGAACCCAGAAACTCACTGACCTTTTATACACACACACTGTTACAAGCAAACAGATCACAGGTGAGGATGGTTACCTTCAGTAGCCTTTTAAACCTGTTTTTGTCAACTTGTGTGTATGTTATTAGGCCAAATCACCAGGGTATGTAAACTATTAATCAGAGTTTTTGGGTAGTTTCTGTTGTCATTATGATTTAAAAAGAGTAAACAAAGTTGTTTGACAATAAATGGGTTTACCCAACCTCTAACTATGAGTGATTTTTTTAAATGTGTTATCATTCATATTCTCTGAAAAATGGCCCCAAAAAAAAATCACATATTCTTCTATGGTATGTAAACGTATGAGCACAACTGTATATAGGGTTAAGTGCAACACCCACTACTCCTTTATCATTGACAAACCACTAAGAAATGTATCATAAAAACACTGTTAATGTGTTTTAAAATGGACAGTCTACTATTTGGTGTACTATTCATTCTTTGAGTGTTGTGCAACAGTAGCAGAGAATTGATTTCCTGAAAATAAGTTAGTCAGTCACCAAATGTTTGATAAGTAAACACGTCACCATCTGAGCTTCTATTCACCCTGTTTGTGCGTAGACCAGACACTAATTTGTGTAAGTATAGCCTGGTTACACATGTTTACTTCTTTGGTCACATTATATGTTCAGGGAATGTAAGAATGGTATCTTGTTAGGAACACAGTGAATCATAATCTAACATCAAGCCAGCTTCTATTGCTCCCAAATAAAATCTGTGCAATGCTCCACTCAAGCCACTGCAGCTCAAATGCCTTGTCTAGTCACCAGCTCTCCTCCATGTTCGTGCATTAGTGTGCTTTTGTCTGTGGCACAAAGGTGAGGCTTTTTATTTGAAATTAACAGATTAATTATTGAGTCTTATTTCAGTTAAGAAGAAGGAATTCTGTGGCATTCTGATTTGCAGCTCACTAATGTCAGACCTCCACTGGCTGCACTCTATTGTTAAAAAACTGAATGCATGAGATGGTCCATGTTGTTCAGTAAGTCTTGTTGTGTGTCCGTTGCTCCTCTTCTTCAACCACAGTCTCCAAACTAACTGCTATGGGCTGTAAAAGCAAGATAACTTTTTTGCGAATGTTAAACATAATATTAGCTTCTGGATTTTTCTGACACACAAATGTCCAGTGTGTTAATTGA